>OU862901.1:13639383-16139383 GCA_917880725.1 Selenia dentaria
TAAGGTACCTAATAGTACCTATATCCTGTTAAGAATTTGTAATTAATTATAAATAAATGTTAAGATATAGACAGCAACTCGACAGTAGGTAGGCACTTACATAATTTATGGACATATTTTAATTATAATAGACGTGACTGAAGATTAACTTACTTTAACAAATTGTTATTTATTTAGTAAACTGTACCTACTACTTCATTAATAATTTTTCATCGTTCATAGATTTTTTTACCAAACATTAAATATTATCCTTTGTAATTGGGTTTGTAATATATTACATAATTACTCATAAACAGATTTATTATTCAATCGAGTGGTATTTAAGCAGTTAATTACTAACAATACGGATTACTAAATATACTTATACGACTATTCATAGAAATATGAAAAATACGTTAAGTAGGTATATATACATATATTATAATATATAAATACATAGGCATGAGGAATAAATAAGAAAGTAAGAAGGTAAATACCTACTAGATCTATTGGCAAACCGCCAAACCGCATGAAATATTAGATAATATAATACTATAATGTACATATAATAATAACAAACATTAGATACAACAATTTGCATCTAATGTTTGTTATTGTTATATGTATTATTATAGTTATATATAGGTATATATTATAATCAAAGTAGGTATCGTTTTACTCCATATTCGCTACTTACTTATTAATATTATTATACTATATTATATATTCCACGTTTTTTCTCTATTACTGTGGGTAGGTTTATAATTTCTTGTAGACGCGAAGAGATAATATTTTATCATAGAAATCTTTATTTAATTTTCGCTAGAGAAAGACCAGTTTGGTAGATAATAAGATAAATTTCATTATTTTCTATTTTAAACGAAAATTTTATTTGTACTATCGTAAAATAATAGTTACAATAGAATTAGAATATACCTATATAAGTGGTTATGTACTCTATTTATATTATTAATGTATTCGATAGTAGAAATTAACAAGCTCCTCTATTTAAGTTTTTATAATCATTTATATTATTGCAAAAATGTGCGATACCTAATATTTCAACTTTTATTTAAGTACTATTGTACTTAAATAAAATTATTGACAATAATAACATCCGATAAGATAAATGAATGAAATAAACATAATTGTTATGAAAAACAGATCGGTTCGTTTACTCAATGCACTGAGTTGAATGACATTCTAGAATATATACCTACCTACCTTCCAGTGACAGGGTAATACGGCTATAAATATAGCTATAAATATACCAATATTTATAGCTATATTTTAGTATTTATATACTAGTTATAGAAACAATTATTAATCCGAGATATCTACTTACTTAGTGCGTATTTCTTGACAAATTTTTGATCGGTATTATTTATTTTTATTTCTTATTTAAATCAACCCGTCAAGCATACCTGTATGCCAAAAAACATTCCGTAAAGCCGCCAAATCAAATAAGGATTCAATTAAAAATGTTATCTGTTCAAATATACTCGTACAATAGGTTTCAGCTAATGTTTTGTTTTTTTGAGCTGTAAAGGACCTGGAATTTTTTTTACATAACAAATTATCATTTGAAAGATGCCAGATCGGTAATATCAACGAAAAAGCGACAGTCACTTGTTTTTTTGCGGGGTTTTTGCAACTCTGGTTAGCAAATTTGATGATAGTCGGGAGCTCACTAGGTTAAACCATTTCAACTGACTTCTTAAAAAAGGAGGTTGTCAAGTCGACGCGTACATTTTTTTATGTATGATCACGCATTACTTTATACAGAGTAGGTACCTATTGATATATTGATGGTGAGTGTAGGTACATATGACAAATTGAAGGTACCTACTAAGCAAATACTAATAATACATATAACTACAACTTTCAACTACAAGCACATTGTACGGCAATACTCCATTGTCTTACCTGTGAACTTACTATGAGTAAGTGGGCGTTGCTGCTTAGAGTCAGTAAAATAAAAAAGAACCTGTCATAGACACCTACCTACCTATATAACCTCATTACTTCAAATCTAATTTTATTCTTATTTCAAGTTCACATGCATGTATACATTCACATTTTGCATTCATAATCATTGTTTGACAACAATGTAGACGCATCCAATATCGCTGATGGCGTTGATGCGTCATTATTTTGTCGGCCGGCATTTCATATTATGTACATACCTACCTTTATACCTAACCTATCCACTATCTTCACGAACATTCGCGAGTTGCTAGACTCCAGTATCGAACGTTGTTGACATTTGTGAATGTGTGCATGAATCATACAGTTGTGTGCGTGAGACGGCGTCCCCGACAGCTGTTTCAACGTAATTTTCGAGAACTTTCTACTCGACGCTAGATGGCAGTGCACAAATAGTATAAATACGGACGGCGAGTCTGCACCGGCATGTATTTGAACACAAGCAGTCAAAGCGAACACTCAAGTTTAGTTTCAAGCTACAACGCAACAAGCGAATCAAGCCAACGATATTTTCTTCAATTTAATAACATCAATCTCTACAAGCATTTAAAATGTCTCTGCTACCTTTTGTACTTGGATATGAAACACCTCGTCACCGCCACTGCCCCAGTCGCCTCCTCGACCAGGACTTCGGGCTGGCCCTGACTCCCAGCGACCTCCTGCTAGCTACAAACCCCCTTTTGTCTCAAGATTACTACCGACCTTGGAGACAATTGGCCGCTGCTACAAGGGATATCGGATCCAGTATCAAGGCAGACAAGGACAAATTCCAGGTGAATTTGGACGTGCAGCATTTTACGCCCGAAGAGATCAGCGTGAAGACTGCAGACGGGTTCATCGTGGTGGAAGGGAAACACGAGGAGAAGAAAGACGACCATGGCTACATCTCCCGACAGTTTTCGAGACGGTACGCGCTGCCTGAAGGGTGCGATGCGGAGACTGTCGAGTCACGGTTGTCATCTGACGGGGTGCTGTCCATCACGGCTCCGAGGAAGGTTCCAGATGCTGTCAAAGGAGAACGCAAAGTCCCGATTGCACAGACCGGACCAGTGCGCAAGGAGATCAAAGATCAGACCGAAACCAATGGCGAATCGAAGTAGGAATCTACTGTTGTATTTTTAAAAGTCAATCCTAGCTTTTGTTCGTAATGCAAAATGATTAGACTGATTTATTTAAGCTTAAGTTGTTACTTTTAAATTACTCTCTAAATAAATATTACTTTAATCAATTTTATGCTGTTTTATTTTCAGGTAGGTTATATAAAATAAATATCTTAGGTAGGTCATGGGGTAGGCAGGTATGATCACTCTCACGACACAAGTCATATTAGGTAGGTATACCTATGATCACTAGAAATAGATTTACTTACGAATATGTAAAAGTTTACAATACACCCAGTCACCCGGTAGGTAGGGTAATCGCGCTTAATTAGCGGTGTTGCCAACTTTAAGGCATCAAAAGAATATTGTAGGTAGGTATATGTACTATTGTACATATACAATATGTACTAAATCTAAGCATAATCATTCAAATAAATTACATATAGCATTCATACTCCATTTTCTATTATAACTAATTTAATAAATTTTAAATATAATTTTTCAAACACTAAATTAAATATAAATATATTTATTCACACATGCGTACTATACAATTTTCACCCAAAAAAATATCGTCCAGATGAACCTAGTTTCCGACCATGATTAGGCATATGGGAAATAATAAATCAATTTAATAATTTATAGTAACGAACAAATGAACAATGTAAGAATATAATATTAAACAAAAATCAACAAAATTAAAAAAAATAGATTTAAAGAAACAGGATAATTTAAAGTTTTTATGATGTTTTCAAGTCTTGTTTTCGACAATTAATTATGTACAATACGTAAAAATAAGTTTTGTGAGACGTTTCGTATCTTATATTTACGAGTATATTCCTAAGTATTTATTTATTAATATGATCGCATTTGCAATTATACTTATTATTAGTTCTTAAATGAAACAAAACAAAGTCTTAGTAAATAAATAAATAAGTAAATACAATTTTGTGTCATACAAAAACCAGTCAAAACCAAAAACCAATAAGTACTAATTGTAAGAAACGTTTCAGTTTTTGTACACTTTATTTTAAACATGGTCAAAAACGAACATCAATTTTAAGAAAAGTTTATGTATTCGTTCATGTTTACTTTATTTTTTTTAGTCTAGCAGTACCAACTATCAAGGTGGACACAAAGTAAATAATACATGAAAGAAGGTTTTATGGATTAATTTTAAATCAAGTTCCAGGTTATTTGGTGTATTAAATGGAGGAATTTATCAAATTTCACATGAGAATTTCTGTTTGCGTCCAAGTGGACGTAAGCTGAACTATGTGAGAAATTCACAGTCTAGTATTGGACCACCATATTTTTAAGAAATTCGATACTTGTTGAATATGTCAAAATGGCTTCCTTGTTCTGTAAATAAGTTCCCTTAACGAAAAACAACCCTTGATCATGTTTAAAAACGTAATAAAAGCTAGCGTGAATGCACTGCGCGCCACTATTTTTTTTTCAACACACCTACTAGAAGAGGGACTTATTGAACGGTAATTATAATCAAAATGCAGCGTTTTTCGAACGCGTGCTTTTTACTTTTCCTTCCCGCACGAGTGCGAAAATGAGACAGATTTTGACAGATCTTTTCAATCTATCAAAAAGGTAAATGTACAAGTCAATGCATTGGAATAAATAAATTTGGTGCCATGCCGAAATAAATCGCACGTTTCTAGATTTACCAGATGCAGAATCATATACAGGACATAGCTTTAGGCGAACTTCAGTCACATTATTGGCTGATTCAGGAGCTGATTTGCTTACATTAAAGCGCCATGGTGGGTGGCGCTCAAATGCAGTGGCAGAATCGTATGTAGAAGACTCTATATAAAATAAATCCAACATAAGCGCCAGGATAACCCAGGATATCAATTTAGAACCAAAACAAAAAAAATATGTCCTTCTGGACATATTTTTCTCGGCTTCCTTCAACGTCCTTCGATGTCAATACCGATTTAGTATCTGCTAATTATAATATTGATGAAACACTTTTCTTACTCCCTACGAGAACAATCCGCAATCTCGCAGCATTTACTCAAGTCACCCAAGAGCAAAATAATGATGTTTTAAATTGCAAAGCGTTAACCTATAATTTTACCAATTTTGTACTTTAAATAATTGTTTTAATAAATAAAAATACTATAAATAAATAAATAAACTGAAGTTTTTTTCAAGCAAGTAAGTGTGTTATAAAACGTATGAAACTCGTGCGCGATCCCGGTATATCGGTCCCCGTCTATAGTTCCATGACATAGGTACTCGTACAAAAAATAAGTACCTCTCTGTACCGAAGACATTATAGTGTTAGTAGTATAATGTCTTTGCTCTGTACCTAATCAAATCAATCCATAGATTAATATTAATCAGTCACTGTCAACATATTCTCTTTGACTGTCAATTTGGCTGTCATTACGTCAAGACGATTATTTTCCAAAAAACCTGTTATCCATTTAATTTTTCATAAATAATAACTCTTCAATTTATAATAATAAAACGAAATGCACTTCTGAACAACTTAATGAAATATTTGACAAATCATGCTCCTGAGTCCTATACTAAACCTCCAGCTCCGTCCAAAGCTGAATTGCTGGATCAAACAGTATCGCAACGTCAGGCCTAATATCAGAGTAGGTAAAACTAAATTCCATCTTGAGTTGGACGTCAGGAATTTCAACAAAGATGAGATCCAGGTCAAAGCGCGCCCAGAATTCGTCATTATCGAAGGGAAGAAAGAACAGAAAACTAAAAGAGGCTACGTAATGCGTCAGTTCGTCAGGAAGTTCAAATTGCCGACGGGATGTATCACGGAGTGTATGGAGTCGAAGTTGTCTAATGATGGGATCCTCACAATTACAGCTCCTAGGAAGGTAAATGAGGAGAATCTCCCCTGCGAGACCCTTATTCCAGTATCGCAAGCTGTGCGAAACGAAAATAAAGAGGCCTCTTGTGTTCCCGTGCCAGAAAAATGTGATACCAAAAATCCCTCGCCTGATGGTAAAAATCCGCCTGTTGAACCTAAGAAAAGTTAGTAACAGAAGAATTCAGATGCTTATATTATGTCAATTTTCGAGATTTTATTTACCTACTTACGTATGTGGATTTTTATTTGAATATTTTTAAGACATATAAATAATATATTCAATTTCACGAACTCGGTTGTATTTTATGTTGGTATCCCTCTTCAAATCTATTTAATCTTGATTGAATTGCGTTTAACCACTACTAAGGGTTAGAGATAAAAGTATACTAAGCAAACTAGTATAAGTATAGTATAGTAATAGAATAGTCGGTCGTAGATGGAGTGGGATGGTAATCATAATTGTTATTATGTAAGCAAAAAGTACATCAAAATAAGGTAGATTAATAATTAGGTATGTGTTGGCGACGAAGGATGCTACGCCCTTGCTTCTGCCCCTTCTTTTAGATTAACGCTTTGTCAGTGAAAAAAGTTTACCCGTTTTCGTCATCTACGTCGAAGCATTTTTACATTTTTAGGATTTCGTTTTATTTCAAAAAAATCGCAATTGTTTCCACATTGAATTGAATAAAATCGACCAAAGATAGCTGCAGGTTGTGATACGAATATACATTATAATTTGGAAAAGGTAGACCAGAGGAAAACATATTTTATGTATAAATATGTAAATATTGCATTTGAGAGAGAAAAATTCACATCCTCTGACTGAATTATATAAATGAACCCGCATATTACAACAATCCGTGACAGACGCCATGACCACTAGACCACCGAGGCTCGCCGTCGGAGCATCAAATTTTAACCCTCTATTATGATTTTAACCGTCGTAGGTAGGACAGGAACGAAGAGGTCGCGACGGCTCTCGTGCGATCGGTCTCGATGGCAAGAAGTGCCACAAAATGTTATTTTTAAGTATTACAATAGCGTGTTAATTGTAAATTAGTAAGTCTTATTGTAAATTAATGTAAGAGTCAAAGTAAGTAATATATATATTATATTATTGGACTTACACATAAGGGCTTATTACACTACGTGGTATTTTTTTTTATTAATTAAAACTACACTCCACAGACTCCAGGGTCCGTGCCTTTTTTCAACTTTTGGGATTTTTACTACTTACGATTAATTTATTACATTACATACATGGGGAACATATTAAAAGTTTTTTAATTTTGCGTTTTTTTTTGTTTTTTATTTAACTAACATTGACCACTTTACGCTGAAACAGGGCCTCCATCACCACGCTGTTTCGATCCCTGATTGCCATCTTCAGGTTGTAGCTATAGATGGTTTGTTCGCTCGCAACCATCGCTTGCCTCACAAACCGTCCGATGGCATCATCCTCGTCGTCGGCGTAGTAGACAAAGGTCCTCGTGTGCCGGGAAACCGCGACGACTGCGTGCGGGACGCTCTCGTGTAGCTTCATTTTGCCTTTTGTTTTTATTACCGCAACTCGTACGTCAGTCCCTGCGCCTCGTGAATGGTAAGGGTGCGTGATCCTTCGCCCTTTCCATACCCCTGGCTGGTCAGGGTCTCCATTTCCTCCTGTGTGTGGACACTATGCGGTATTAAGACAGTCTTACTAAGACTGTTCTATAGACTTATCAAACATGCTCGATATTACAACAGCGCTGAATACCGCATGCTAACTCATTTGCGTTGCGAGGCGTACGTAGCCGGTGACGGTTGTCGTGGTGTCATGGGAAAACCTTCTCTAAGCCTTAACCAATTCTTTATTGTAATTGGTGCGCATATTCATCAATTTATTTATTATTGTTTTGACTGCAGCCGTTGCAGCAACTTTTTCATCGAAGTTTTTATAAATTTCTAACAACACGCAAAATCCTTCTGCACGAAGTGATTGGTTTAAATAATCTTTGTGAGTTTTCTGCCATAAATATGGCATGTCACGGTCACACATCAATAACAATAAAAATCACTTCCTTTTCTTTTCCACAAGCCATTGTGCACGCCACAGCTAACAACATACGACTTCACTTTGCAGCTATACCTAACGCGCTCACTGAACGGTCTAAGCGTGCTATGTCTTATTACACCTCGCGATATTTAGCAGGGAAGCAAGCAAGCACGGCCGAACTCATTCGGTTGGTCGAATTAGACAGACTAACTTTACACTATGCTAAATCTTAGTAAGACTGTCTTAACCCTGTGTCACTAACCATTCGTCAAAATAACGACGTACCTCGCGTATTTAGTGATTCCGTTAAGATCCCGACCCCCCGCCACCCCGCCCGTTTCTAATACCTTCCTAATTCACATCGCCAGTGACCCGCAAACACTCATTGCGGATGCACGCTCGTTAGATCGGAATATATCGAGTGATCGTCGTAAAATTTACGAAAGGTTAGTATCTACGTAACTATTTTTCAAATTTGTGCATTTATTTATTTGTCAATTATTTTCAATAATTACTAATGAACATATTATTTTAATGTTATAATAAGACGTAATAATTACTATACTTTAGAAATGATTATATATAATATAATAATATATATAAAAATATATATAAATAATAATAAATAATATATAAAAAAATAGTCATCGCGGAGATCTTGAAAATTGATGACCCTCAGGAAGGTCCTAGTCAAGACGTTCCTAGAACTCGCAAAACTTGCAGCTACTGTCCTGCAAAAAAACGTCGTATGACCACAAACTTCTGCAAGGGCTGCAAAAAAGCGATTTGCAGGGAGCATACTGTTTCTATGTGTAACCATTGTTCAATGTAGAATATTTCTAAAACAGCTGATATTATTTGATTAAGAGAAAACTAAGACTGATTATTAAGTTCCTTTTGTGTCATAATTAAAGTTGATTAAATAAATATTGGTGTTTCAATCTGTCGTAAAATTTACGAATGGTTAGTAATAACGTTACTCGAAATTAAGGTTAGTGAGCTAGGGTTAATACCGTGTAGTGTAATAAGCCCTTTAGTCTATAAGTCTCGTTAGATACATGGGGTTCAGACTAGTAATTAATAAAAGGTGTAATATTGTAAGAGTACGGACCTAGTGTCTGTAGTGTATAGGAAAGAGGGAGGTTTTAGTCCGTACACACTGGCTCTCCCATCCCCGCCGGTGGAATCGGACATAACCTCGGAGATACTGCTCTGCGGTATCCATAAAGGATTTCATACTCCCAAATCTAAAAAAAAAACTGTCGTTTGTATGGGGACGGAGTGGTGGCCTTAGTCACGGTGATATTGACTTATATTACCGTGCCTTAGTAGTCATGGCGTCTGACACAGATTCTCAAAAGATGCGGGTTCGAATCCCGTCCGACGATGTAATTTTTTCTCTCTACTACATTGTTTGGTAACGCTAAGCAGGTGTTAGTACTTTCAAAATCATATTAAAATTACGAGTATGTGTACGTGTAAAGCGTGTAATTTATATATTTGAAATTATCTTGGACCTACGAATAATAATAAGTCAGGAAGCATAATTCAGAACAAATTCCACACAAAAAGTGGTCCTTCAAACAAAAGCGACATATGATTCCAAATACGAATTACTCCCGAGGTTACAAATAGACATGTTCGGTGATTGGTATCAATTCAGAAGGAAAGCAGGGATTGGTTCGCGCGCGTGCTGCAACGTCTACTATAACAACTGAATCGTAGCGGCGTGGACGATGTAATGCAACAAGTGAATTGGACCAAGTCAATAATATAAACAATGTTATTTATTTGTTTTTTTTTTTTATATCGGGTACTTTTTAAAATTTACTGAATTTTATGTCCCGCCAAATGATTAATTTGTTAAGTTTTCGTCTAGAAGTAATTAGAAGAGACTCTTTCTTCGCAATGTAGTGAAGTGAGATAAAAAAATTATCGCATATTCATTTTACCAAAAATATATTTAACTAGTTGGTGTCCGCGACTACGTCTGCGCAGGGTTAGCACTTCGAGTAGCTTATTATCTTCTCCAAGGCCTCACCCTGACCAAACCTCCATCTATCATTATACTAAAATGTCATAAATTATGTACATGGTCAAACGCAATTGTTATAATAGAAATCCAAGAGAAAATGTAAATACTTAGTGTATCAATCAGTAAACACTAATAATAAAAGACAGGACTTATGAGTACATAAAAATATAAAATTAATCACCATTAAAAATAAACTGTCATTACATTTCATCACCCTTGACGGTATTTGCGTTACATTTCATCCCCCTTGAGTCTAGTGTATCGAGCTGTCAAAATAATAGCGAGCGACACAAACTTAAGGCACAAACAAAAAAAAACAAACTTAAATGTAGGCGTTGAAAACACCGCTGCTTACCCCTTCTAGGATATATAGGCGAAAACATTTGTTATGTTGTGTTAAAAATAACATGTAAGTATTGCGGGCGATTTACTCAATACCGCTAGATTGATGTTTCACCTCCGTCGTGATGGCGGAATCGCTCGACTACAGTCGGCTGAACAACAAAGACGGATGACATGCCAACTCTATCGCCGAGCACGTCTAGTGTATCGAGCTCGCAAAATCATTGCGAGCTTTTGACTTGAGGTACGTTCGTTTAGCAATGAGGGCATTGGTGACGTTGCAATTGTTGGCTCTTTTGTTAAAGTGTTCGTAAAGTTCAAAATCGTTATTATTGCCGCTATTCCTACACTCTACTTGAACGCTAAACCATGCATAAGACCTAAAATCGCACGATTGTGCTGTCAATTAGATAGTTGTCAAAAAACAATCAAAAACCACCGCAGCTCCGGACGTGGGTTAATTAATTTTACTTTTCGGTGGCATAAATAACTCTTTTTTAGCTTTGCGAATGGTGAACAAAAAGAGCCGTAAACGACATTTTCACCCACAAATTCCCAATTCGAACGCCATATTGAGCGTTTTTAGCGTTATTTTCGTCAACTTGGGGCTATTCGAACGCACTATATAATCTATCAGAAACTGTCACAACTTTGACAGAACTCTATTGACAGAAAGTAAGTCATCATTATGATCTTGGCGTCGGCGGAGATCTTGTTATTTTGTCTATGCTATACCCAAAAATATTAGGCCGTTTCACCCGCGTGGTGATAGATGATAATGATGATGAAAATTAGCCTATGTGCTATTCCAGACTATAATCTATCTCTGTGACAAATTTCAATCAGATCCGTTCAGCCGTTCTGCCGTTATTCAGTAAAAAAATTCATTAAAATCATCCATCCCTCCATCCATCTAAACTTTCACATCATTTATGTTATTAGTGGGATGTAAGTAGGAAGTAGGATAGGATATTCGTTATTTGCCTGGTGGACGTTTTTCAGTGGTCGCAGAATACCTTCATTATCAATTATTTTAGAAAAGCATTGTGTTGATATTACTGACAGATTTATGAGCAACTCAAGTAAACCACTTCAAAATTTGCAGAGGGTGAATTTTCATTAGCTTGAATAATTAAACGTACTTACGTAATTCAACCAAACAATTAAATATTTTTTTAATGCTATATTATGCAACTGTAGGTAATCGGTTATTACTGTTAATTGTTCATTTTCCATAGTATTTTTTAGAGATGTTGATGTTTTTTTCGGGACGAATCAGCAGCGTAAAAATGCTTTATATAAGATTTGATATACATAATAACATAACAAAAAAAACAGTAGGTACTAACTGTACAAACTGGGAGGATCAGCAGTTTTGTGTAACATGGTACATACACAATTTCTTTCAATTTTTTTCAAGACATTGCTGTTACATTTCAATATTCAGTATTGTAAAAAATAAAATTTAGCTAAAACTAAATAAGCAAAAGACATTGCTGTTACATTTCAATATTCAGTTCTGTAAAAAAATATACATTAAACAAAAATAGACTGACTTTATTTTGCATAGTATTGACCATCTCGGTTTGTATACGTATTTGTACATCTTTGAATATAATTATAATTTTGCTACTACTTACTAATAAAAGTGATTCCTGGACATTTTAATCTCGTATGGATCCTGCACCACTTCACAACACATGCTGGCATGATTGATTCACAGCTGTAGATCACAATGATAAAAATTAAAATGTATGCGAAGATTTCACGTGTGCTCGCTTGCAAGAAAAATGTCCGACTGATGACGTACTGAACACGACTTTTAGGCCCCGCCTACTTGAACACGACTTTTGTTGGGTCATTTTTTTAACGCAGTTACTGTTCCTGACTTATTATTATTCGTAGTCTTGGACTGTCGACTACGTTGAGTGTCCACTACGAACTGGCTCCCGAAAACCACTGCCGTGACACACCATTAGAAGCTTTAGGGACTGATTGTTAATTTGAGAAAAGAATCGAAGCCAGAACTACAAAGTTTCGCTACGAGTATGATGTGGACTTCCATTTAATAAAACACACAAGTACACTTATTGAAAGCTTAATCCCGAGGTAGGATTCGAACACCAGCCTGATCAGTTGCCAACCCTCACTGTTCGGGAAAAACTATGCATGTGACAAGTGATCGTCATCATCTCAGCCGTAGGACGTCCACTGCTACCACCACCATATGGGGGAGGTTGGTATACGGTTAGAAGCAGACTGCATCCAGCGTTATCCTACGAGCTTTATCAGGTCGTCAGTCCATCTTATCAGCAGACAACTTGCGGTGCGCTTGCCGGTCCGTGGTATCCACTCCAGAACCATTCGTGCGTGTTATGTGCCTTACGCACAGCCACTTCCAATGGTTTATCTTCTGGCCTGTGTCACTGATTTTTATTCGTTTGCGGATCTCCTCATTTCAGATTCTATCACGTAGAGAAACCCCGAGCTAAGCCATTTCCATAGCTCGTTGTGCGAAATGTAAGCTTACTCTCTCAGTTTATCTATGAAAATCTAATGTATGTAAAGAAAAACATTAGCAGTTTTGATAAAAGGAGTGATGCTCATTCTATCAACACGCGAAATAAGCACAAGCTATCCGTACATGTAACGCGTCTCCACCGACTAAGTCATTCTTTTATGGGACAATGTATACGATTCTATAATAAAGTTCCCAATGTTATCCGAGATTTGCCTATTAATAAGTTTAAAATTACTATTTAAATTAAACTCTGTCAAAAAGTTTATTACAAAATCTCGGATTACTTGGAGGATAAAACAGCTTGGGACTGATCACTCCAGGATCTATCTACTCATGTACTAAGATGTCAAAGTGTAGCGTGTCTTGCCCTACTGATACCATTATTATGTTCTCTTTTGTAAGGCAACATACTGGAGCTAATATTTGTAGTACCTAAGTAAAACATTGTAAAAACATCTTTATAAAAAGAATGGCCCCGAGTTTCTTGCCGCTTCTTCTCGGTAGGCTCTATATATTTTGGAACGCGACGGTAGTCTTTAAAGTACATTATAATGAAAAATTTAATAAATGATTTTGACTTAGACTTTGACTAATGAGAGATCACGTTTCAGTTGCATATGTCATCACTGATACACACACTAGCGAAAAGCTTTTGTCAAATGAGACAACTGATTATTTGAAGTGCAAGTGCTGGAGAGACATTAACTTCGTCTTTACCTATACCCTATACCTATATGTGTTTAAAGTGCGTGTAATGAAAACAGTAAGTAGGTACCTACCTACATTTTCCCTTGGAGTCCCTAATTCTCGTATATGTGTTTGAAGCTACAACTTATTTTGTGTCTTAATTTCCCTTTCTTCACACATATCATAATGTCAAATGTTACTTTCATAGGTTAAAGATATTGTCTTTATAATGCAACTTAACATTGTTCATCGGTTATGATCACCAAGTCAAGCTTTGCTGCGAGCGCTTCATTACTCAACTGAGCGCTTCCATGCTTCGGAGGGCACGTTAAGCCGTCGGTCCCGGTTGTTTGACTTAGGACAACAGAAGTTAGGCAATGTCGAAGACCTTCGGGCGGTGTTAAAACTTTGACATGGGTTGGCCACTACCCTATCCACCAAGTCTGCAGCCCGTGCAGCAACTTTTTCCACTGGGCCTGCGTGTAGGATTATGGCCCATCTCCTTTCTATGCGAGGAAGCCTCGAGTCCCAGCAGTGATAACATAATGGGCCGAATATGTATGTCTGTTACAAAGACATTTAATTTGTATGGCCCGTTTAGACTTATGTACTAGGTAGCCATAAGCACAGCATACTTATGATTATGTTATAAGTTATAACTAGGTGTACCTATTGTAATTTCATTTGGAGGAATAAACGTATTCAGCTTTATTTCGAGGAGTACTTATTTAGGTAGGCCGTAAGACATAACTTATAGCGGCAGGAAGATTTATTGGGTATTTAATATAATAGAAAGATGTGTGTGAAAAAACTAGGCAATCGATGGAACAAAATATAATCAAAATAGTAGGTCATGCGCCGCCTAGGCACCAACAACAGACAAGATATTGTCGCCGTTTAAAAAACGCGCTCTGATTGGTTCGGAACGTTTTGATATGGCGTATGTTGGCTGTATGTTTCCTGACAATACGTTGTTACAAAAATAAGGCTGATAGGCCGCAGACCTGGTGTCCCGTCCGGTGGCTGTAAATGCTGGTAGAGGCAAACAACATGAGTCCGTTAGAAAAAAAACTAAATAAATAGATAAAAAACCGCAGACTTGAAGAGACCAGACCCTGTCCGGTAACGCTGTACCTTTATGCCGGTAGAGGTAATTAGCCTTTGTGTCGTTATAAAACCGCAGACCTCGCACTAAATCTATGCGCGTAGACTTCTGAAGCCAAGTATCAAATACAACACTAAAAGTAATGGAATAGACCCAAGCACCAACTTCCTAAACTACAGTCACATATAATATACTAGTAGGTACCTATGCTTGGGCAATCCCAGCAAAACAAGTGTGGGTGAATGTTTCTACGGTCTATGTACAGTCCACTAGGGCATCTATTAAATTAACTTATTGTACTTAATGTATCCTTCGACGAACGAGCGCCGTCCTCACTCACTATTATGGCTTCCAAAAACAAAAACACAGAATAGCGATGTAAAATGATGTACATGTACCTACCATATATATTATATATAATTATATACAATATATATTGGAAAAATGGGCCATATCAAGCTCTGTGAAGTGCCACGTAGATTTATAATAAGAAGATATTAGTGGTAGCACAGCCTATGTAACTTTTATGCTGTGGCGGTAGTGTCTGACCTGCATAATTATAGTACCTATAAACTACTTAATTCAATATTGTAGTTTTATAAATAAAATATCTAATTTGTGAATCAAGCAAACGACTACTCAATAGACAATAGTAGTCGTTTGCTTCAATGATGGATCAATATACACCCATTAATTTATTTAAGATGTTATTTTAAAGTACCCTCACCTCAACCTGCAAGCAAGTTGCAACGCAAAGACTATACAACTTGTGTGCCTCATGGTCATAAACAGCAAATCCGGACCTACGCACAGTATTCCATCTAGTATAAGCCAGCGGGACAAAATCAAAGTCCTAATTTCGAGGAACTTGTGTTAACAACTTGTAAACAACCCCCTCCAGGTACCGAAAACACACAATAGATTACGCTAATCACTTAATTAAGGTACTTAATTACGGGTGCAAGGTAAGTGATAAGGAAAGTTGTTTTGCATTTGCAAATCATTTGCATTTTACGCACACTTGTGATTACATCTCTCAAAATTATTTACAAAGTGAATCTAGTTTTTTTGTGTTGGAACATTCTGTAGAAGGTATGTATACTTATTTTAAGTACCTTTTTTTACAAAAATACCTTAAATTAATTGTGTTCTATGAGTTTGAATGTATGCAGAGAAATTTTGTAGATTTATTTATATTTTTGAAATTTAAAGGGATGCAACTTTTTGTATCCTTATGTATCCAGCTTAATTTTTAAGTATGTTGTAAATACAACATTTGAGTATAGTTTCATACATATTCTAGATCCCGAAAAGGCCTGTGAGTAATTTTATTGTCTTTTTTCCAGATCGAGTCATAACTATGACGAAACTTGACTTTTTTGAAGAATGGGTGAAACACGAAAAAAACACTCGCATATTTGACGCCTTATGCGAAAAACATTGTCTAAAAGATGTTTCTGATGAAATTTTAAGAAAACTATGATGAAAATTTCTAGCCTGTCATCGAAATTAAATGAAAAATGGAATTCAACAAAATCTAACAAAGAAATGTTTTTGATAAAACATAAAGACTGGTTGGAGGGATGTGGAATAGAACTTACGGTATCTATAAACCGGCCATCAACTTCGACAGGAACTTCAACTGCAGGACGTCCCAAAAAGTCTACGTTCCGGACGGCTGAGCTGAGAGGAACTGAGCTTCTGCTGGAAGACATGGAGACATGATGCTTCAATAAGTCTCATACTCAGGAGATATCAGGAGAGGAATCGCGTGTACTAGCGTGTACACCTCAGTGTTTGTATGATCTGATCATCTGATGTGTACGTGATTCTTGTATATTGTACCTACGTGTCGCGAATATGCGTAGAGGAATTGATTTTAAGAAATAACACTACTTAATATTTATAAATATGAAGGTGAACTCAACCATGAAAAAAATGGAACCAACTTGCATTTATTAGTAAAAAAATCTTTTTCATCATTTTTAGTGACCCGCTACTTACGGGATCGATTGTCAATGATGATATAATCAAGATAGGTAGGCATAAAATTTTTTAGTTTTTCAAGTGTAACTCAAAAACTTCTTGACCTAATTTGTGGAATGGGACCACCACGAAAGTATACTCTATTAAACAAAAAAGAATTTTGAGAATCGGTCTACTAATAAGAAATCGTCTAACATACCTACACATAAAAAAAATAGATAGGTACACACGAACATATAACCTCCTCCTTTTTTAAGTCGGTTAAAAACGGTTGAAGGGATTTGGATGTAATTTGGAGTTGAGATGGTTTGTACCCGGCATTAACACAGGTTATTTTTTATCTCGATTCAGCGAGTAGCTCTTGAGGGGTCTTGATAACTTATTCCACGAACACAAACGAAGCGAGCGGATAACTAGTTCACTATAACGAAAAAACGACGTAAAAATAAGTACCTACACCAACTGTAGGTACCCAAAAATACTAGGAATACAATACCTACAACTTCTGACATGAACCATCATCCTATTCCTATCGCATACTAAAGTGACATATTAGATATTATATATATGATATTTATTATATTATTATAATATTATATACTTATGTAATATATATAATATCTAATATATATACAGGGTTATTGGTAATTAGACCGGATCCTTTTAAGGGGTGGTAGGGAATGCCATTTGCAACAATATGACTGTACATTGTGATATCCGGAAATGAATCATTTCTGTGATATTCTTTTTTTTTATTTTTTTTTGGAAAATCCAGTTTTACTACTTTAAAATTCAGGCATTATTAAGAATGAATTGATCGGCCCTTTCTTTCTACCCAACAACCTCAATGGGAAGCGTATGAATTTTTTTTGAGAAACGAACTTTATGAGCTACTCAGTGAAGTACCCCTTGAAACCCGCAGAAACATGATTTACCAATATGATGGTTGCCCCGCACATTTTAGTTTGAGCGTCCGTGAGTGGCTCAATCGTCAGTATCCCAATAAGTGGATTGGCAGAGGAGGACCCATTCCGTGGCCGGCCAGAAGTCCCGACTTGACTCCCGTCGACTATTACGTATGGGGTCACATGGAAAGCTTGGTGTACGACGATACTCTTGGACCTGTGGCAACCATCGAAGAACTGAAACAGCGCATAATAAATGCAGCAGAAAAAATGAAAATTAATTTAAATACAAGTGTTGTTAAAAGCAATTTACGCAGACGTATGCGTCTCTGCATTCAAAATTCTGGCTCACATTTTGAGAACGAACTGTAAAAATAATAAATACAGACTAATTACATCTACTCTTTTATTTCTTTAAAAGAAATTAAGTTACCTTAAGAAAGTATTTCTTCCATAGCTACTTCTCATGGACTATTCTCATTCCTTTCTCGGCCTTTTGTAATCGCATTATTTCTGCAACTGTGTAATAAAGTGCCAATTTTTTTACCTCGTTGGATAGCTAAAGACTTGTAGATGTTTTTTAAATAAAATGCAGACTTAATTTACTATCGTTTTTGTAGAGAAAATAAAGGTTTTTGTAAAGCATCTTACAAAAATTATCAAATAAAAATTATGAAAAAGCCTCTAGTTTTTGGATGGATCTACATTAGTACGATATTATTGTTTATTATTAAGAGCTGTAACAAGGTTTCTCTAAAACTGCGAACAGAATTGAAATTGGTTGATTACTTTTTTTTATTGAATTTTAAAGTAGTAAAACTGGATTTTCCAAAAAAAAAAAAAAAAGGATATTACAGAAATGATTCATTTCCGGATATCACAATGTACAGTCATATTGTTGCAAATGGCATTCCCTACCACCCCTTAAAAGGATCCGGTCTAATTACCAATAACCCTGTATATGTACAACGTTTACTTCGGGGACAAATTTTGATGCGAAAGCATACTTTGAAGACATTTGTATAGTTTGAGGACAGGTCTCAAAGTAACCATATAAATAACAGTTATTATGGGGACAACATGTGTATGTATATGTTTGTACTGAACGTATACTTTGAACCACGAAGTTTTATACGCTAGAATTTATACACTCTGCACGTTAGTGTGAGTGTCCCCAAAGTGTTTTATATACAATGTATACACTTAAATTTTATTTTTGTCGTGTTTTCATGATAGTTAAAAGTAAATAGTATGCATTTAATGTAGGTAGGTACCTATCTATTTATTTATACTTTTAAAATATTTTGGTCAATAAAAGTAAGTAGGTACCTACTTTGGGATATAGGTAATTAAATACTTTTAATATGACTAATCCATTGTTGCAAAATGTATACCTACATAGGTGTGCAAAAAAGCGCAAAGATGTCACAAAACAAGCCTTCATCGTACCAATACGATCGAGGTGAGGTGCGAGGCGATAAAAATTTTGATTTCTCAAGTCACAATTTTGAGACTGACAATAGATAATTTTATAAGTTTACCAAAAGTTCAAGTAAATTATCTAACCCGATTAATAACCGACTGATAAGTACCTATAGTAACTCTTATTTCTACCAATAGATACGACCATTACTATCAGGCCGCCGCGCCGGTAGTATAGGTAAGTACTTATAGGTAGGTGCGTTGATAGTATGAATTCTAGACCTACTGTAGAACATAGAAGATTATATGTCTTTGATTTAGAATCGTTATTCTAAGGTAGGTAGGTACTTACTAATGGTCTTCTACCCACTGTAGGCATCGCAAACTTTTTTAGTGGTTCACCTGGTGATGATAAGAACCCATCGTCGTCTACGGACATCCACAACGCCAGAGGTCACGTGGATAGACGTACTTCATCGTTTGGCTAAATTAGTACCTACCTACCTACCACAGCTTACGTAAAACTGTGTCTTGATTCTTGGTAGGTACCTAGGTAGATACCTACCTACTCAGATAGTAAGATCTAATCATCACGCGCTGTGTGTGGACACATCTATAAGCTGTGTAGCTAGCCCTCGCCCTCCTCGCCATTACCGTATAATTAGGTACCTACCTACTTACCTACTGCGAAAGTGTAACATAATCATATCATTCATGTGAAACAGTAGGTACCTACCTATATAAATTGTAATTTATCTAGGGCAACTGTGATACAGACAACGCATAGTTTGTAAGCCGAGACGGTTCGTTTTGGTTATTATAGACAATACAAATACCTACTTACCTACTTTTGTGCAAATTGTTCGTGCTACGGCCTCTGATCTTGAAGCAGAAGTCATTTTATGGGTCTGTTTGGCGAGGGGAGTGAAGTGCGACGGCGAAAACTGGCGAATTTGCTCCGCACCCAGCAGGAGGAAACTAGGGAAATAAATCTTAGATGGCAACGCGCAACTCCTACAATAAACCTATGTACATACGTATGTAATGTGACACAATGGACTCGAGCCTTCCTCTGAGAGAGAGGTGTAGGAGGGCCTAACTAGGTAGGTACCTATAAGGTGCATTCGGGTAATTACGAATGGATTTTTGAAGAGTTAACAGGGTCTTTGTATTATCATCAATAAGTGCAGATTGATAGATTTATTGTTACCTGCTTATATCACTTAGTCTGCTTGAATATATGGAGCATGGTTCTATGACCAATAATTAAGAATATATCTTTGGTATCAATAACTAGAAGTGTATGAAAAACATACTAATTTTCTTTTGTCAGAGTGCAATTCCGAATTATGTTCGGGTAATTCTGAATGATAGTAAAAAATGGGTTTTATCTAGTTATGACTTAAAGAACATGTTTCTTTTTCATTCAGTTTTACCCTCGCGAAATTTATGCATCGGTTTTGGCCACTGAATGGTCTAAACATTGTACGAGTGATATTTGTATTTCGGAATTACCCGATATGTAGCCTACGGTACTCAATCTTTTGCGATATAAATAGTAATGTCTTAGATGTTTTAAATAAAATAAACAATGAGAAAGTTTAAAGTTTATTCAAAACTAATCCAGATTCAACCACGAGACGTTACAAAGGTGCTACGAAAACGCAAAATAGAATTAATGAGGCTGTAGAACATAGCAGCATGAAGGTGGGCAGCAGCACCTTCCCAGTCAAACACACAGAAACTGCGCTCGCCAACCCGCCTGCCAAGCGTGGCGAGTATTGGCAAAAACCCCTCAATGGATTGGACAAAAAGAACCAGGCCCCCAGTCCCCGGCAGCCCCGCTATTCCTGGCTACGGTAGCGGCCACGGTAACGGTGGGGCAGGGGGTGCTAAGAATCCCCGGCAGACGCCCGGCTACCACCCCCAACGACGACGACTGGCCCTGGTAACACACAACATACGCACGATGAGGACAGACGAGAAGATATATGAGCTGGAAGAAGAAATGAGTAAGCTACGCTGGGACATTGTGGGGTTATCTGAAGTCCGTAGAGCGGGTGAGGACACGATAACCCTAAAATCAGGTAACCTACTCTACCACCGGGAGGGCGACCAACAGTCCCAAGGTGGTGTCGGGTTTCTCGTCCACAAGTCCCTTACTAACAACATAGTTAAGATCGATAGCGTTTCCAATAGGGTCGTATACCTAATACTCAGAGTATCCAAACGATATTCGCTGAAGGTCATTCAGGTATACGCACCGACGAAGTCGCACCCGGATGATGAGGTGGAGGATATGTATGAGGACATTAGTCGGGCCATACATACCTCTGAAACGCACTTTCTAGTTGTTATGGGGGACTTCAACGCGAAGTTGGGTAAGAGAAGCGAGGATGAGTCGAAAGTGGGGCAATTTGGCTATGGACAACGGAACCGTAGGGGACAGAGGTTGGCCGACTTCCTGGAGAAAGAGGGACTCTTTATGATGAACTCTTTCTTTCAGAAGCCACCTCACAGGAAATGGACCTGGCTGAGTCCCGATGGTTCCACGAGAAATGAGATTGACTTCATTATGACCACCAAAAGGCAAATATTCACTGATGTCTCCGTGATCAACAGGGTTAAAACCGGTAGTGATCACCGAATGGTAAGAGGCACGGTGAATATTAATGTCAAACTGGAGAGGTCTCGTCTGATGAAGTCTACGCTCCGACCCACTCGTGCCCATATACAAGACCCCGAGAGCTTTCAACTTGAGCTATCCAATCGCTTCGATTGCCTTGAGAACATCGCTTCAGTGGACGAGATCAATAACAGGTTAGTAGAAACTGTCCATACAGTGGGTTCCAAGTACTTTAAACCCCACCGTACAGATAGGCCACAGAAACTCTCCAACGATACCCTCAACCTCATGGCTGAACGACGCTCATTGAAACTGCAGTCTTCGGATGATGCTGAAGCATATAGGCTGCTCAATAGACGAATATGGAAGTCCTTGCGACACGACATTCGGATCTTTAATACAAACCGTATTAAAGAGACGATAGAGCGGAAAAAAGGCTCCAAAGTGTTTGCAAGAGACATGTCTATTGGGCAAAGCCAGTTGACGAAGCTGAAGAGAGGAGACGGCAGTGTAGCGTCGACCAAAGCGGAAGTGTTAGGAGAGGTCGAGAGTTTCTACGGACAGTTATACACCTCGGTCGCTAAACCTGTTAGCAGCTCGGCCAAAGACCCAAGAGCCAAGCTGACCCGACATTATACCGAAGATATCCTGGACATCAGCCTGTACGAGATTAGAATGGCCTTGAAACAGCTTAAGAACAACAAGGCGCCTGGTGACGACGGTATCACATCTGAGCTTCTGAAAGCGGTATCACATCTCATCTTCAGAAGCTCTTTAATACCGTCTTACTCGAAGGTTCAACGCCAGAAGCATGGAACAAAAGCGTGGTGGTGCTGTTCTTCAAGAAAGGTGACAACACTTTACTTAAAAATTACAGACCCATCTCGCTTTTGAGCCATGTTTATAAGCTGTTTTCGAAGGTCATAACGAACCGTCTCAGTCGCAGGTTTGATGAATTCCAGCCTCCGGAACAAGCCGGTTTCCGAAAAGGCTATAGTACCATAGACCACATCCACACGCTACGGCAAGTTATACAGAAGACCGAAGAGTATAACTTGCCTCTTTGTCTAGCGTTTGTGGACTATGAGAAAGCCTTTGATTCGATCGAGACGTGGGCAGTGCTTGAGTCTCTCCAGCGGTGCCGTATTGACTATCGGTATATTGAAGTGCTGAAGTGTTTGTACAAAAACGCCTACATGTCAGTCCGAGTACAGGAGCAGAGTTTGAAGGCAATTCCATTGCAAAGAGGCGTGAGACAGGGAGACGTTATATCTCCGAAACTGTTCACCGCTACATTGGAAGACGCCTTCAAGCTTCTGGAATGGCAAGGACTTGGCATCAATATTAACGGCGAATACATCACTCACCTTCGATTTGCCGACGATATTGTAGTCATGGCAGAATCCATGGAAGACCTCAGTACAATGCTCGAAGGCCTCCATCGAGTTTCCCAACGGGTAGGTCTTAAGATGAACATGGACAAGACGAAAATTATGTCTAATGCCCATGTTGTACCTACCCCAATATCAGTTGGGAACTCAGTTCTCGAAGTTGTTGACGAGTATATCTACCTGGGACAGACAGTCAAACTAGGCAGGTCCAACTTCGAGAAAGAGGTCAATCGTCGAATCCAACTCGGCTGGGCAGCGTTCCGGAAACTTCGCGAAGTCTTCTCGTCAAAAATACCTCAGTGCCTCAAGACAAGAGTCTTCGACCAATGTGTGTTACCAGTGATGACATATGGCACTGAAACGTGGTCTCTTACTATGGGCCTCATAGATAAGCTCAAAGTCGCACAACGAGCTATGGAGAGGGCTATGCTCGGGGTTTCTCTACGTGATCGAATCAGAAATGAGGAGATCCGTAGAAGAACGAAAGTCACCGACATAGCTCAGAAGATTAGCCAGTTGAAGTGGCAGTGGGCAGGGCACATAGCACGCAGAACAGATGGCCGATGGGGCCGAAAGGTTCTGGAGTGGAGACCACGTACCGGCAAGCGCAGCGTAGGTCGTCCACCGACACGGTGGACAGACGACCTGAGGAAGGTCGCAGGACGACGTTGGATGCAGGCCGCTTCCAACCGGTCCTTTTGGAAAATCACGGGGGAGGCCTATGTTCAGCAGTGGACGTCCTACGGCTGAGATGATGATGATGATGAGAACATAGCATAGGTACATCAACATCAATATTATTATTTTATCAACAAGTTAACGTACAGGTACAACATAAACAATCTCAAAGGCCTAAAACACGACATTAAGAAGTAAAAATAACTAAAAATAATCACGTGAGACTGCAGAACATTGCGTAAAAACTTACGTTAAAATACGATTGCACAAAAAATCCTTAATTATTAATATCAACAATATTCTTTTAGCAACAAAAAGTTAACAAAACGTAAAAAAATAATAAATTGTAAAGCTTTGGGTATATATACGCTTGGTCTAAGTATTCGTGAGTCCATGCTGGCAATCTTACTAGTCACAGACTTTATACCTACATAGTTACGAATTGCGCCACATTGATGTGTATCCTACCTATTTGAAACTGCATTGACTTCCAAAACTGCATTGTTTATGTCTTCTTCTGTATATTTAGATATTTTCTTTTTTACATATGTGTTTGGCATGTTTAAGTAAAGTAAATCCATAAGTACATTAAATATGGACGCCTTTGGAATGGAGAGTAGAAACCTGGAAAAATAAATACGGAGTCAAAAACATTCATTGTTCATTTTCATAGTAAGTAGTATGGCTACATAGCCCAAATTAAACTACACGAAATTTTGAGTGTGAAAATCTGTCTAAAACTATATAACTGATGAACTACGAGAAACGCACTGCATCTTGCACAGATAAACTCTTAAGCCAACAAAAAAAAGAGAATAAATTCACAATGATCTGTAGCTAATAAATACGTCCCACAGCTAGACACGTGTTTCCTCAGGGCTTGATTATGGACACGTGAAAGTCATAGTCCATCCACCTCCCTTGGTAAGAACTTTGGGAACCACTGACTATCTATATGAAAAATCAACATCGGGTAAATGCGAATGACAGATGATTCGGAATTACCCTCATCTGCTAATTCCGAAAAATAGAAAAAAAACATGAGTTAGATAGTTTGTAGCCTAATCTCAAGTGTAAAAAACGTCAAATTAGCGAACAAAGGAACAATCATTTTGATAACTTACCAAGTTTAGTAATTGTAGATCTTCGGGTAAATCCGATAGTCGAAAATAATTGCGAGTTCACAGTTGTTTACAAAAATGTCACGTGAGGACGCGCTTTCGCTCGTAGCAGTCTGAGGCAACTAACGGGGGGTAGCGTATTAAGATGGCCGCTAGGTGAATGTAGCCATAGCACGAAATGTTGCCGCGCTTGGTATAAAATTATAATTATTGGAATTACCCGATTTTCGGAATAAGCCGAATGCACCTTAGAGGGGAATTAATTTGATGATTTAGTGCACCTCCTTACGTAGGTACCTCTACCTACATTACCTATATCATCAAAGGTTTACGAACAATGACTGTTGACTAATGACTGAATGTCACGACATAGGCCATCCTAGTATGGGATTCAGTGATCATCACTCAACTTACGAGTAAGTACTAGGTACCTTAAAATTAAAACTCGCGCCACCTAACCGAAGAAAAGTGAAGCATCCGTGCCACCCACAAAATGTAAACAAATGTCAGATACCTACTAACAAAACGTTAGTTCGCTCGCTGCAACCGTTAGTGGCGGATTCAATAAAAGTAAATCGAAGGAAGTTTGTCTTGCGGCTTAAGAACTGCGGTTCCGGAGTGTGTTGGGTCGACCCAGGGAAGTGCTGACTGTTTGTGTAGTGTGTCCTGTAACGGAGACGGGCTCTGATCTCCGAAAGGCCAAGGATTTTCTAGTGGACCGGCGTGACGCGCCCGACTGCCTTCAACCGTGAGTGCATTTTACCCTTCTTTACATTTACCATCCTTTCCCGGTGAGCCAGGTACTTTCAGCTATATAAGTCTAAAGAGCGAGGGTCCGGCTTCCACCTTCAAATTCTTTCTGATACATCATAACTTGGTACGGGAGTTCGGGAACATCTCCCTGCATGAATTCCCTCCACCTGAGACTACAGCACCTGCCAATTTAGTTTCATACAATCTCATTGGTTTCATATCTTATAGGGTCATTTCGCCAGTTCGCGTCCATTTAGTGCAGTTGGCAAGTTTGAAGGACAAGATAAAAATGTTCCAGCACTAGTTTCAATGAAAAAGTTATGTAATGTGTTCATTATATAGTCTACTATTGGGTTCGCTTTCAGTTTTGTTAGCCACTACTTGTGTTTTTTTTATAAATAGACAAACTTCAAAAATACGCGTTTTACCCACTTCGCGTCCAAAAAATCTAAATTGCGTCCACCCATAGACCATTTTGCGTCCACCAGCTAAGAAAGGAATGTAGGGGTGATATTATAAAGATAATGTAAAGAAAAAAAATATTTTAACAGATTCTTTATTCAAGAATATAGTTATTTTCAAATCAACATTATTATCATTAATAAATCACTATAAAGAAAATAAGAATACCTATTTATTCTTCTCAACATTGATAGAACTTAAAACAAAACTACTTAAAAAAAACGAAACATTATTCTGAAGCAGGTAATTAATAATTTTCAACCTTTTAAAGGTTGCAGGTCAACAACAACAATCAGTTCTGTTAATTTTACCCTAAAATCACGATATTACAATATCACTGAATCATGATCAGCCTTGATTGATAAGTTGTTGGCTATATTATAGCAACAAAACAACACAATAGTTTCGTCTAATCCTACTACAAAAAGAAATGTTGAATCATAATACTTATTATGATTATGAGATAATGTATGATGACTATTGCCTTCGAATTTTAATTAATCACACAAGTCACATTGAAAAGATCATTCATCTTTGGCTTCTGAATAACTTAATCTTAGAAACCGCGTGCATTTCAGATGACATCTAATACACTTGTCACACCCAATGTTTTTCTCATCGTTATCTTCTACATCAGAAATTAATACATCACATTCAGCACATTTCATTAGCTCCACGGCTGGTACATTTTATTTTTCAGATTCCACATCTATGGACTCTATCGTTAACTGTGTGACTTTTATCTTCTTTTTTCGTTTCGGAGCAGTTCTTTGAACCTTTCGAGCTCTCTCCTGTGCTTTTTTCTCTATTCGTTCTAACTTTCTTTTTCGTATTGCTTTCTGTTTTTCGTTCTTGATCTGCTCTTTATATTCGTAATACTTTTATTCTATTACTACCTTTAGCTATTCAACTACCTTTTTTTCACCATCCACTCCTAGCGCTGGTTCTGGTCCCGGTTTCTTATCGGTATCTTATCTTCTCCATCTGGCCTGCGTCCACTGATTTTGTCCAATAATGTGGTCTTGGGAATAACATATTCTTTGCGTCTTATCGATTTTTTCTTCTCACGAATGTCAATTAATGCTTTCTTTAAATCTTCTTCTTAAGAAAACATACACTGTTTTCTTTTCTTCTTTCTTACTAACCTCCTAAGAACTCATCTTAAACAGGGAAAAATAAAAAATAAACATTTCACTGCATTTAGTTTGTAAAAAATTGAATGTTAAACTCTTAGTTATAATAAAAAAAAAATTATACATAATAAATTATTTTTACAAATAAGTTAAAAAATATATTTATGCTATTATTTGTATTTAATGAATAGCTTAAAAAATGGACGCAATTTGGTACAATACTATTTCCCTGTAGGTATAGTTTGCGTCCACATGTGCAGAACGATATTTGTATCTTTTTCTACAATCATAATAATGTGGACGCAAATTGCTCATTACGATTGCATGATATTAGTACATAAATAAACAATAAAAACAAATTCCCTTTCATAATTTAATCACATATAAATAAACACTAACTAATTCATAAATAGACGAGTTCGCGTCCATTGTGGTCGCAAAGTGTAAGTGTTATAAATTCGGTGTAGTAATTCGCGTCCACCTTATTTTAACTGTTAACTTAAAAAAAACAACCAAATACATAATTAATATTACTCTTTTTTTCATGCTTTATGTCTAGAAACAGCTGTGTATTCTAAAATACGCATAAAACAATAAAATACTTACCGTCGAACGCGCCCCTGCACACTATTTTTTTGCAGACATTCCGCGCGTCCGCGGTTCTTTGTTGAAGAACTGAGATTAACTATTTTTTCTACACATGATTGATTGGGCACACAGAACTTTTGTCTATGTGGTGTGCCTCTTATACGATGAGGTATTGGCGGTAATGACTTTTCGGTGATTTAGTGTGTGAATATACCTATTTTCGAGAATTTTTATAGAGAGGTCCGAAAAATGGACGCGAATAGGGTGATGGACGCGAACTGGCGAAATGACCCTATTAAACTTCTAAGTCAGGCGATGACTCGCCACTGGCGAGTCGCCACCGACTAAACGGGTCCCCCATAGGCAACAAGCAGCGAAATCGGCAACATGAGTGGGTAAATAAAGAGTGTCGAGTGGTGTGCTGCGGTTTCATTTGAGCGCAACGTCCAGCGTAATGCCTTTTAATACTCCACTCTTGGAGCTTTTTGGTGTTTGCTCTTGCGTCTCCATCTCCACCCCCGAAAATTATTCTTTTGATTGGCTAGTGTTGTCAAAGCTGTTCAATAGGTGTTGCTCCATCCCCGTAACACGGTTAAAATCAGATAGATTTAATATTCCATGCTCAGACCTCGAGCCTCGGTGGCCTAGATCGTCATAGCGTCTGACACGGATTGTAGGAAGACGCGGGTTCGAATCCCGTCCGAGGATGTGAATTTTTCTCTCTAAAAAAATTCAATGTTTGGTATCGCTAAGCAGGCATTAGTGCTTGAAAAAAGTAATACTATAAAAACATAACAATATTGTTTTACGAGATTTTTGTCTTTTCTTAGAATGGTTTTCGGGGGTGCCTAATGCCTATTACGAATATAACAATATATTTCGAGATCCAAAATGGCGGACGCGAATTTTTAAATAGCATCAATATGGTTATCGTTTCCATGGTTTCCGGGGGTGTCGATTACGAATATCTTATTTATTTCGAGATTCAAGATGGCGGTTTTCTTCTTAATCTAAAAACTAGTAAATCTATTTAATTTCGAAACTACCTACCATTCAGTTTCGCATTTGTAGATTTTATTAGAATCAGTATTTCATTCTTTTATTTTTACTGTTCTGAGCATATTATTAAAAGGTCTCTCCTAATTGTAGATAATTAGGTTTTAGTTGTACTAACCTAGCTAATTTGTATTTTTTTTATTATTATCAAAACTCGTCGTATATATTGTTCTATATTTTTTCATTTTATTCCTTGTACTCTACATACACATGCTACGAACACATACACAAATATGGAACCAGTATATACAAAAAGAAATATTGTAGTGTAGTGACAACCCTACAGAAATGCCGCATACCTACACAATAGCGGCATTTCGCGTGACATTAAAAGCTTTGGCATACTGTTCGATTTTTATGCTGTGATTATGCATTCTAATATACCTCTATCTAATATAGGTAGGTATATATTAGAGTGGGAAAGAAACAAGGAAATAAGTAGGTAGGTACACTGGCAATGAGTAAATATTTGATAGGTAGGTACTTACCTATATGATAAGAGGTGGCATATCGCATAAATTCGCAACAAGATTTGTATTAAAGGTGTGTGCCTCGACTTCGCCTCGGCCCACACTTAGACGTTCGTCTATCAGTGCCTCTTGCTGGCCGCTGCAGTAATGTACCTAGGTACTACTTACATAATATATATCTTTACCTACGTTTATAACAGATAGGTAGGTACCTACCAGAGTCGCACTACACGTTATTAGTTAATCTGTGGATAGCTTAGACTAAAAGCGGTTTCAAATAAAACAATCTATTGCACTCAGGGATAATGTTCCTACTTAACTTCCAATTCTAATGAAAGCGTTTTGAAAATTTCTGAAGTTAAGTTTAGTACCTACCAGTACTTGCAAACAAACTTCTTTGTACTATAGGTAATGTTATAATAATATCTATGTAAGACATGCTCAGTAAAAAAGGCAGAAAATAGGTATATACGACACATAGGTATTTAATATAAAGAAGTACCTACATAAATGAAAATAATATTTTACGGCATTTGTCATACATTCGAGAATTGATTCCTGTGATTGACAAATTACTGTTACATACCTACAAATTAGTAGGTACGGAACCCTAGGTTCCGTACCTACTAATCACCAAACACATATATGGCGAAACGTAGGCGTTGAAAACACCGCTGCTTACCCCTTCGAGGATATAATAGGCAAAAGTATCGATTCACTCAAGACCGTTACACTGATGTTTGCCCCGCGGTTTGACCTCCGTGGTGATGATGAGGAAAAGTATCTTATAAAAATACCGCTGCTTAGCCCTTCGCGGATAAATAGGGGAAACTATTTGTTATGTTGTTTTAAAAATAACATGTAAGACCGCTAGACTGATGTTTCACCTCGTGTTGATGGCGGAATCGCTCGACTACAGTCGGTAGAACAACAAAGATGGATGATATGCTGACTCTATCGCCGAGCACGTCTAGTGTATCGAGCTGTCGAAATAATTGCGTGCTTTTGATTCCGCAATGAGAAACTGACACATCTTTGACAGAATTCTAATGACAGAAAATAAGTCATCATTACGATCTTGACTTGCGGAGATCTTATAATTTTGTCTATGCTGTGCTCAAGAATATTAGGCTTTTTTTTCACCCGCGTGGTGATAGATGATGATGATGATGATGACAATGAAAAGTAGCCTATGTGCCACCAGACTATAATCTATCTCTGTGCCAAATTTCAACCAGATCCATTTTGCCGTTCTACCGTGATTGAGTAACAAACATCCATCCATGCATCCATCTAAATATTCACATTTATAATATTAGTACGATTAAGTAGGTATGTAATGTACCTATATACTTTACAGTTTACAGACGTAAGCACACAATCTTACATAAGAATCACAATATATTGGCACATATCTGAGCAAAGCATATTTTGAGGCCTTGTCCCCATACAAAACTCTGTACTTATACAATAAATACGTGTGTGTGAGTGCAAAAATGTAAGAAGCAACGATTAATTTAAGGACATGGACCTCAAATAATTCGTTGCAATAATAAAGTCTCATAACATACTTTACATACAAAGACTGGCATAACTTGGGAAAATGAATCATATAAATGAAAATTTCAATAACCCCTACATTTAGCCACCCCAGATTAACAAGTCCCAAAACATGCCTTGTATATATATAGGTATATATATATATATATATGTATATATATTAGGGATGGGCCGAAATTCGTTTAACATTCGGTTTAACCGAACTTCGGCAGGTTGAACCGAACTTCGTCATTCGGCCGAAATTCGGTTTATATGCCGAACATTCGGTGCAAAACAACCGATTTATTTATTTTTATTAAGTACACTTGCACTATCATACATAATAGAAATAAATTAAAACAACATATCTGTAATAATAACAGTGAAATAAAATTAGTGTGACATAGGTACTCATAGTAATTTATTTGAATAAAGAAAGAAAAGAAATCATCAAATGTCTTAAAAATCTTTGCTTGCTTAGCAATCACAAAATTGACTTACTAATCAGCCTTAGATATCTGTCCTACTTAATTAAACAACAAAATTAAACTGCTCTCCTTACTTATTTGCCTTAGATATCTTTTTACTTAATTAAATAACAAAATTAAACTGCTCTTCTCAACAAGTCTTAGAATTCTCTCTTACCTAGTAAAAACACAGTGAAACTGATATTCTTAATAACCAGTCTTAGAAATCTTTACATAGGTAGTACTTAATAAAAAAACTAAATTAAATTGGTCTCCTCAATAGTCGAACAGCCGTATTCAATAATCTATCTATCGCCGGTTTACCTTACTAGAGATAGATATTTGACACTATTTGTATGAACGTTATGTCAAATTTCTATCGGTAGTAGGGAAAATTGTGGATAGATAGAATATTGAAAAAGGCCGTAAAGTCACCTTAACCGTCTAAAAAGAATGCAAAGTTTGTTTAAATTTTGTTACAGATCTACTATAACAAAAATTTAAGAAACTTTGCTTGCATTCTTTTGACACAGTATCATATATTAATAAAGTACAATTCGTAAAATGAATTTAAAAAAATAATACGTCTTAGTAACGTAGGTATACCACCAATTAGGTAAATTTTTCATTTTTACAACATTAAGGAATAATTTATTTATTATTTTGGACTATTAAACCAGTTTAAAACAATTGATTTGCGTAATATAAACAATGGCACGTGACGAGCTGGTGACGTATTTACAACTGACCAGCCGCCTAAAGGGCCCGCGGGGTAGTGCGGAGTGCGGGCGGGGGACATTTGCAGCGAGCGACGGCCTTGCTGTTTACACAAGTCGCAACATGAAAAAGCGCGGCGAAATTGAACCGAAGTTCGGCCGAAGTTCGGCCGAATTTTTCATTTATACCGAATGTTCGGCCGAACTTCGTATTCGGTTCAAACCACATTCGGCCCATCAGTAATATATATACATATATATATATAACTTTATTAAACATCTTATAATTAAACAATCAATTATGTTATACAGCTTGGAAAAGTGTAACAATAGGCGGTCTTATTGCCCAAAGCAATCTCTTCCAGACAACTTTCGTATTGTAGTTATGAGCTCAATTTTCAGTTCTATGGTCTGGGAGGCACTTCAATGTCATAGGCTGCATTCATAGGCTAATTTTCGTGCCGTTTGTACAATATTTACCTCACTTGTCCAAAATTAAATCAACTTTACGTCTATCATATTAAGAAGATAATTGTGTACATACAAGTACCTACACAGTTCATGGGTTATAGGCCGCACTGATCACAGAAACAAGTGATATATGACAAAAGGGGGGACCGCTGTCGCAGCAATATGCCCAAAAACAGAACACATTGCTTGCGGCGGCGGTTGCAACTTTTATATTATGACCGAACGCCGGTCGCGATATTGCATGTTAACAGTTTAAAATGATTGATCTGTACTCACGAATATTCAAATATGAAGTTTTAATACTGAAGTGGCAACTTATTCAAGCTAATAGAATACGTTGAATCGCGGAATACGACCGCTGCTTGCGACACCCGGTTTTGTACCCAGCGCACGGATTGGCATTTCTCTAGATCTCTGTGGTTATTACGTATTGTCATTAAAATTAGTGTTAAACAAAATGTTTAAAATTGCAGCAACTATTTGTACTTCCAAATAATGTTATGGGCGTTGTTCTCGGAAATATATTACTATGGGAAAATAGCACCTGGTACCTGAAGACGTGGGGCGCAGTTTATAGTACAACAATATATTCCCACAGAATTAATTATACTGTTCCCATTTTACCAATTTCAGATTCTAGATATTAAACATTTGTAGTGTACATAGGTGTATTCATTGTGAAAAAATAATTAATAATAAAATTATATAATAGAGGCTTATGCCAATGAAATTTATCAAAAGCATATTATTTCGATTTTCTACCGACTTCCAAAAAAAAAGAGGAGATACTCAATTTGACTGCATTTTTTTTAATGTTTTGTGTGAACCGATTCTCAAAATTATGTTTTGTTCGACAGCTGGTGCTTCCCGTGTGGTCCCATTTAAATTTCATGAAATTCGGTCCATTAGCTTTTGAGATACACTCCAATAACTGAATTGAATGGATGTCGGTATTAAATTTTTCAAATTGTACTTGTACTATACCTAATGTATTTATATTTCATGTAATACGAGCCTTCATAGTCTCTGCGAATAATTTTAGTCGTACATTGATATTCACAGTTAACTAGAGAAATGACAAGATAGAGTATTAACCCTTTATATACCGTGATAATTAAAACAAAAGATTTATGAAAGAAACGCACGTAAATTTACGTCAATGGTCCTCAAGGGTTAATACTCATAAATTCATTTGTAAAATTTCACTTAAAGGTTTACCTATAAATGTTATTCGTTTATAAGTATACCTATAAACGAAACTCTATTAACAAGAATAATTTACAAGACATTTAACAAATTTATAAAATGTCTACTGAACGTCCCTGAGATGTCCACTTTTTGATGAGGGGTCAGTTACTTTGCTTTAGATTGACATTTAGTTTCTCTTTGATAAGTAAACATCATGAAATATTTTAAAATACGGGTTCATTCTTGAACGGGATATATTCATTTGTGTTACTATTTTTTGTCGTACTGCATGTTTTTTTGCGGTAAATGAAATCTGATAAAAATCTGTTTTGCGCACATAGTGTAGGCATTAAAATAAATTATTGGGCACGTACAATTACTTTTAGGTGTGGTGTATTTTGTTTTAAATAAACATGTGAGTTTGTAAGCTTTTTCACCCTTTTTAGTGACCCTTGCTACTTACGGGATCGATTGTCATTCACCGTCAACAAGGCCATCATCAAGATAGACGAAACATTTTTCAATGAATGGGTTGTAAGTTGTAACTCAAAACCCGTTAAAACGAATTTGATGAAATGGGACCATCTCGGGTATACTTTACCAAATAAAAAATATTTAACGAAGTCGGTATTAAACTTTTCAAATTGTACTTGTTTATATCAATATTGTGAGATTTTTTTTTAATACTTTTTCAGTCATTTCATAAAAATATTATATAAATTTAATTTGATACTTATGTAAGTTTTATTACTTTATTTCATTCGAGTTAGCTCAATCTTTATTACACTTGCTTATTACCACATCCGTCTGTTCTTAGAAATTATGAATTATGTAGCACTGACCCCTCGGGGACTTGGTATGTGTTTGTTTGGATGTCACTCTCCGACCCTTCAACTCAATCTTTATTGAAAACAACGCAATTTATTCCTCTGTTCCGTAACAGAAGGACAAAGAATAATTGTACATTGTTAAAAGGAAATATGGGAAATGCTTATGTTTATAACTATAATACTACCTACCAACTATCGTCTTAATCAGTCATGTCAAACAAACGGCCCGCGGGCTATGTGCGGATCTCGGACCATAATTATGCGGCCCGCGACCGAAGTCCAAATCTTAAGATTATTACTTTCTAAAAATCACTACCATGAATATGACACCCAATAATGAGATTAATAATTTTGAGAGAAGTCAAATCTCTGGATCATTATCAAAATAATCGACTTCCGTACGTAATAATCGGTTATTATAAATAGGTATATCGATGTAAGTTACCTAAGGGGCCGTCCATTGATCACGTGATGTTTTTTTAGCATTTTTTGACCCCTTCTCTCCCTTGGTGATGCGTGGTGAGGTTTAATACTAACTCAAAAAATCACGTTATTTTTTAGTACCCACTGTTCACGCCTACGACTTTCTAATGGCAATATTGTCCAAACGTGCTTATACTAATGGGTGTCGCGCAGTAACATTCTCCGAACTACCTACCTGTTTTTTTTTTATTCACTCCCATCTTGCTTGTAACACATATCGTGACCATTAACGAAAAAATGTATTTTATTAGTTTATTAAAGCCAGCATACAAGAAATTGGGTTTATTTATTTAAAATAAGCCACATTATGTACACTAAGATACATAAATTGGCGACCGTGACAGGACTGCAATAATAGTCCTAAAAAACCAGACAAAGAAATTCTACGACGCACGCCGAGCGTTTTTACAAAAGAAACGACGTGTGCCAGTCCAGTAAAGCCATGAAGAACAAGTTGGAGCCCTCGGAATACTTCCAAGTTCGCCAGCCAGGCAGTGCAGCAGCGAAAGCATCACCCTGCAGCTCAACGCGACGGTATTCTCAAGAGTTAAGTGCCCCTTCCTTTGTCCTTCCTAATCATCTAAACTGTTGAAACATGACAACTACATACTAAATTGCTCCATTTGAACGCAAATAATTGTTTTCAACACACAGTGTACCTATATTATTTCAAGGATTGTACTTCATATTGTTCCTACATTTCATCACAAATTAAACTAAATTGTATGCTATAGTGTAAAATGTCAAGATAGATTATAGTTAACCTCAATTGAACCAATTTTCATAATACATAAAAAGGCTTACTACAATTTTATGCATAAATAAGTAAAAGTAAACTACAAACCTGTCCATAGGTACCTACGTTTTACAACCTCTTCAGTTATTCTGTTTTCTTTGTAATTGCATAATCTTATAAACCTTTCGTACCTACAATTCGTTTCATACCCACATTAAATGCTTAATAAAGGCCTAAAGAATATATTTCCCCGACTTCATATCTCATTCGTGTCTTGCATAGTTTCAATCCGTTTTGCCGAATAATTTCAGAGTCTCGGTGACAACGCTGCGCGTCTCGCAGTCCCGTTACGTCATCGATAGGCGAGCTAAGGCTCGTTATCAGCAGTGATCAGCTGTGCAAGCGCATTCCGGTTTGCTGCCTCAGCGAGGACGTGAGATAACTTATTTATTTATTATTTACTTGCTACCTTTTGTAGCGTTAATCGTTACATATACTTTGTTGACAGTACCTAAGCTTTCTCACAACAATTTAGTTATAAATTATTGTTACTAAAAATAACAAATCAGTCTATTTACAATGCATTCTGAAAAGGAAAAGCTTAGTTCTAGTTCTTTTAAAGTTACCTTGAAGGAACTAACTACAAAACGTAGTTCGATTAAGGGTCAGATTTCTAAATTTAAAAACTATCTTGATAAATTAACACAAGAATCTCGGTTATCAGAAATAGAATTGGCTGAGTTATCGCTAAAACTTAATAGATTTGAGGCACTGTCAACCAAGTTTGATGTGTTGCAAAGTGAGATCGAGGTCATAAACTCGCAGAATCTTGATGATGAGGTCAATGAGAGGGATAACATTGAGCAAGAAATCATAACTAACATTGCCACAGCAAAATTTCTTATCGATAAATTTAATTCCATGAAAGATGAATTAAAACGTGAGTCTATAATTCAAGACACTCAATGTTGTCACGACCATCGCAATGTAGGTGTCAAATTGCCACAAATTCAAATAGCAAGATTTAATGGGACATATTTTCGCTGGCTTGAATTTCGTGATACATTTTCGAATTTAATTCATAAAAATGAGCACATAATGGACATACACAAATTTCATTATTTAATTTCTTACTTGGAGGGAGATGCAGCTCGTATAATTTCAAACCTCGAGGTATCATCAGTTAACTATAAGGAAGCGTGGGCACTGTTGTGTGCAAGATATGATAATAAAAGATTATTAATTAATCATCACTTAAAATCATTATTCAATACACAACCAATTACTCGTGAGTCTGAAGGTTCATTGCGGTATTTAGTAGATCACGTTACAAAAAACCTACGAGCATTGTCAAGCTTAGAACAACCTACCAATCATTGGGATGTTTTAATCATTTTTATGTTGTGTTCTAAATTAGATAGCACTACTCTCATGAAGTGGGAGGAGTTACGCAACGCTTTTGATGATGTGCCTACTTTGGAACAATTTAATAAGTTCTTGATAGATCGTGCCGATGTACTCGAGTCATTGAACCGCAATAAACAAGACAATACATTGAGACATAATAATATGTCCAACTCTTCGCGTCCCCCACCTTCTAACCATAATAACAGGCTAGAGCGAACTCCAATTAAGTCTTTTCCAAGCACAACTCAAAACACTACTAATACTTATTCATGCAGTATTTGCAAACACAACGACCACCGTATTTATACCTGTCCAGTTTTCATGTCTAAAAGTATTAATGAAAGACTGGCGGATGTCGAAAGGTTAAAGCTATGTTCCAACTGTTTTAGACAGGGTCATTCTGTAGACCAATGTCGACTAGGCCCTTGCAAGGAATGTAAAAAAAGACACAATACGTTGATTCACCAATCCGACATTACAGTTTTAAGTAACGCAGCTGTATGTAAATTTGGGTCTAGTAACGTACTTCTGTCCACAGCTTTGATTGAAGTATCTAATCCTAGCACAAACAAAACAGTAACGGTTAAGTGTTGCCTTGACAGTGGAAGTCAGTGGAGTATTTTAAGTAAGTCTCTAATGCAAAGGTTATCACTAAAGTCAAATCCTATTGATGTACTAAATGTTATAGGCATCAGCAACACAACTGCAGGCACAATTAAAGAAAGTTGTACTGCTCGAATCACATCTCTAAATAAATCTTTTAACATGACACAATCATTTTATGTCCTTGAGGAGTTAACAGGCAAACTGCCAAGCGCCCCCATCGATATACAAAAACTAAACTTACCTAAGAACATAAGATTAGCTGATCCTCATTTCCACCAGCCTGGTCCAATAGACATTTTGATTGGATCCGATATATTTTGGGACATTGTTGGAGGTGAACAACAATCATTAGGTCCTAACAATCCAAAGCTAATTAATTCAAAACTTGGTTGGTTGGTAGCCGGCCCTATAAATTTACAACACACTAACAAAAATACATTCAAACACCATTCAATACACTGCAATCACGCCATAATTTCAGACCATTCACACACTTCCTATTTTGACAATATGCTCACAAAATTCTGGGAAATAGAAGATATCCCCCATACTAATATTATGAGCGAAGAAGAAAAAGCCTGCGAACAGCATTTTTTGAAAAATACTGTTCGGCTAGATTCAGGCCGATTTTGTGTCAAACTACCATTAAAAGACTCTTCAGATTGTCTAGGAGATTCCTATCATCTAGCAAAGAAACGTCTTCTCAACTTAGAGAAGAAATTTCGCCATAACTCAGACTTAAAATGTCAATAATATGTCGAATTCATTCATGAATATTCCGAGTTAGGTCATCTTTCTAAGTCCAATACAACAAGGCCTGATCCATCATATTTTTTATGTCACCATGCCGTATTCAGGGACCAAAGCGAAAGTTCTCGGATTCGAGTTGTTTTTGATGGATCTGCTATTACTCCGTCCGGATTTGCACTCAATAATATCCTCATGGTGGGGCCAAACATTCAAGACTCTCTCTTTTCCATACTAATCAGAGCACGTCAATACAAATATCTGTTAACCGGCGATATAGAAAAAATGTATCGTCAGGTACTGGTTCATGAAGACGATCGTAACCTGCAATTAATGTTATGGAGAGATGATGAGTCGAAGCCTATCGAGACACTGCAATTAAATACTCTTACTTACGGTACAGCAAGTGCGAGTTATTTGAGCACGCGTTGTCTGTGGCAGGTCGGAGAGGAATGTGAAGACGAGACAATCAAAACTATAATTCAAAAAGACTTCTATGTTGATGACCTCATAACCGGAAGCGATGATGACCTATTGTTGCGCTATATTAAAGATTCAGTTTCACAAGCCCTAAATTCAGCTTGTTTCAAACTTCGAAAATTCAAATCAAACCTACCTGCTGTCCTTGAAAACTCTTCCATTGAAAAACAAGAAAGCCTTGCCTTGAGTGAATCGTCAAGCACTCTAGGCGTCGGGTGGAATCCATCAACTGATAACCTACACTTTCCAGTCAAAACTCTACCTCAAAATACAGTAGTTACAAAACGAACTATTATGTCAAATTCATTTAAAATATTTGATCCCTTGGGAATACTAAGCCCGTGCGTTATTCAGTCTAAAATTATATTGCAAAAAATATGGCTACTTAAGCTTGATTGGGATGTACCCGTTCCGCAAGACATAAAAAATATATGTGGGACAATTTTGTAAACAATTTAGAATACATCTCTAAGTTACAGATTCCAAGACGAGTTCTTTCTGATTCGCCAAAGCTAGTAGAGTTGCATTCCTATAGCGACGCATCAGTTAATGCTCTAGGTGCATGTATTTATTTGAGGTCTATAAATTCCGATAATATTGTTACAGTAAAACTCCTATGTGCGAAATCAAAGGTAGCACCTCTCAAACCAGTGACTATTCCACGATTGGAGCTTTGTGCGGCTTTGCTCGCTGCCAGGCTATGCAAGAGTGTTACTGATGCTCTTAGGTTCATACCAACACGTTTTGTGCACTGGTATGATTCCAGCGTTGTCCTAGCATGGATCAGTAGCAACCCAAGCAAACTAAAATCTTTTGTTGCTAATAGGGTTGAAATAGTCGAGATGACGAAATCATCATCATGGCGGTACGTCCCTACAAAGCTTAATCCTGCAGACATCATTTCCAGAAGCGTAAACGCCAGTCAGCTTCAAGATCTCGATTTGTGGTGGTCAGGTCCCAGCTACTTATCCCATGATGAATCCGATTGGCCGATTCTGAATCAAACCATTCCCTGCGGCGACTTACCTGAAACAAAAAACACTACACATAAATGCTCAGCCAAAACAAAAAATAATACCTATAAATACGTACCTGAAGTAAAATCCTATCCAGTCACAGTTGTAGAACCTATAATAATAATACACAATTACTCAAAATTAAGTAGAGTACAAAGAACACTAGCATACGTAAAGAGATTCATACATAATATAAAACACCCTCAAAATAAAATTACTGGAAATTTATCAATCAAAGAATTAGACGAATCATTTACTTACCTATGCGTTGCTGCTCAGAAACAATCATTTTCTATAGAGTACAATGCTTTAGCCCAAAACAAACCATTGAGTTCAAAGTCCAAGATTTTATCTCTATCTCCATTCATGGATGAACATAATTTAATTAGGGTTGGAGGAAGAATAGATGCTTCTGACTATCCATACGAAAAGAAGCATCCAATTCTGCTTGACTCATCACATCATTTAACGAAGCTCATATTTGAATATGAACATTTACATACTATGCATGCGGCGCCTCAGCTGTTACTAGCCACAGTTAGAGAGTCCATATGGTCCATAAATGGCAGGCACTTAGCACGACGTACAGTTCATAAGTGCGTTCGGTGTAGACGTATTCAAGGGAAGACTTTGTATCCAAAAATGGGTAATTTTCCTGCTCAACGTATTACTCCTGATTTTCCGTTTAAATCAGTTGGTCTAGATATAGGCGGTCCCTTTTATATACTCAATCGAAAGGGCCGCGGCGCAAAACTAATAAAATGTTATTTGTGTTTGTTCGTCTGTTTACGATACAAATGCGTACATTTAGAAGCAGTCAGCGACTTAACGAAAGACGCTTTTATTATGACATTGCGAAGATTTGTCTCACGTAGGGGAAAGCCAGCGGAAATATTTTGTGACAATGGCCGTAATTTTGTTGCTGGAGCCAAAGACCTAAATGATTTTATTAAATCCAATTCTCAACCTCTATCTGACTTTGCAGCTCAAGAAAAAATTAAATTCTTCTTTTCACCAAGTTACGGTCCTCACTGGGGTGGTCTCTTTGAAGCTGGTATAAAATCAGCAAAATATTTCATTAAGCGTACAATGTTTAATAGTCACCTCACTTTTGAAGAGATTTCCACCTTATTTGCGCAAGTGGAAGCAATATTGAATAGTCGTCCTTTATGCCCACTTTCATGTTCTCCTAACGATTTCCTTACCCTTACCCCGGGGCACTTTCTCATCGGAAGGCCATTAACTGCACTACCAACTCCTGCTCTGGAAGATCACAATCCAAATGGTCTTAAGCGCTATGCTCGGCTAGAACAAATTCGCCAACATTTCTGGCAAAGATGGCAACGAGAATACATATCCGAACTACAGCAGCGGACAAAATGGAAGACGAACGCTGCGAAACTAAATGTAGGAGACTTGGTCCTGCTTCAAGAAGACCATGTTCCTCCGTTATCTTGGCGTCTAGGGCGCGTTCTTCGCCTATTCCCGGGACCCGACGGGATTTCCAGAGTCGCAGACATAACTACAAGCAGAGGTTGCGTTCGGCGGCCACTAGTACGAATCTGCCCTCTACCTACAGCTGACGATATTCTGCGTTGAAAGCGGCAGTCTTTCAACGAGGGGGAGGATGTTCACGCCTACGACTTTCTAATGGCAATATTGTCCAAACGTGCTTATACTAATGGGTGTCGCGCAGTAACATTCTCCGAACTACCTACCTGTTTTTTTTTTATTCACTCCCATCTTGCTTGTAACACATATCGTGACCATTAACGAAAAAATGTATTTTATTAGTTTATTAAAGCCAGCATACAAGAAATTGGGTTTATTTATTTAAAATAAGCCACATTATGTACACTAAGATACACCCACAAAGAATGTTTTTTTTTAAATATTATCTTTAAATACAGGTATAAAGAAAGTATAATCAAATTAAGAAAATTAAAGACCATGATAAAAAGTCTAGACAGAAAGGTTGCAGGTTGTTTTTGACTCGCGTACTTACAAATAATATTAAAGGAATGATGTAATCATGCGGAAATATATATTGTACTATACATGAAGATATTTATTGTAACACGTACGAAAAAATAAATACCTACACGTAATATCTTACTACACCCCCCTCCCCCTTGTGATATTTCGGGATTTTTGTCGAAACCCCCTACCCCCCTTTTCGAGCCTCACGTGATTAATGGACGGCCCCTAATGTAAGGACCACACATATTAATTAAATAAAAATTATTACTTAATTCAATTCAATATGCTTAGTTATTTTGAGTCTGGCCTGCTAACACACGCCATGTTAGGCGCCCCTGGTCTAAACCATATCAGAAGCTTTTTTCAAAGAGAATGCACGGATCGCGGTTTTGTTCCGCAAGCTGTCACGTGCTGGTGGTTGTTTACGCAAATGGTTCTCGTTTTTCTTATTGAAAACGTGTACATAAAGACAATTTTAGTTTTGACAAGCATTGAATTATAAAGCATGTCATCATCATCATCATCTCAGCCGTAGGACGTCCACTGCTGAACATAGGCCTCCCCCATGATTTTCCAAAAGGACCGGTTGGAAGCGGCCTGCATCCAACGTCGTCCTGCGACCTTCCTCAGGTCGTCTGTCCACCGTGTCGGTGGACGACCTACGCTGCGCTTGCCGGTCCGTGGTCTCCACTCCAGAACCTTTCGGCCCCATCGGCCATCTGTTCTGCGTGCTATGTGCCCTGCCCACTGCCACTTCAACTGGCTGATCTTCTGGGCTATGTCGGTGACTTTCGTTCTTCTACGGATCTCCTCATTTCTGATCCGATCACGTAGAGAAACCCCGAGCATAGCCCTCTCCATAGCTCGTTGTGCGACTTTGAGCTTGTCTATGAGGCCCATAGTAAGAGACCACGTTTCAGTGCCATAAGTCATCACTGGTAACACACACTGGTCGAAGACTCTTGTCTTGAGGCACTGAGGTATTTTTGACGAGAAGACTTCGCGAAGTTTCCGGAACGCTGCCCAGCCGAGTTGGATTCGACGATTGACCTCTTTCTCGAAGTTGGACCTGCCTAGTTTGACTGTCTGTCCCAGGTAGATGTACTCGTCAACAACTTCGAGAACTGAGTTCCCAACTGATATTGGGGTAGGTACAACATGGGCATTAGACATAATTTTCGTCTTATCCATGTTCATCTTAAGACCTACCCGTTGGGAAACTCGATGGAGGCCTTCGAGCATTGTACTGAGGTCTTCCATGGATTCTGCCATGACTACAATATCGTCGGCAAATCGAAGGTGAGTGATGTATTCGCCGTTAATATTAATGCCAAGTCCTTGCCATTCCAGACGCTTGAAGGCGTCTTCCAATGTAGCGGTGAACAGTTTCGGAGATATAACGTCTCCCTGTCTCACGCCTCTTTGCAATGGAATTGCCTTCGAACTCTGCTCCTGTACTCGGACTGACATGTAGGCGTTTTTGTACAAACACTTCAGCACTTCAATATACCGATAGTCAATACGGCACCGCTGGAGAGACTCAAGCACTGCCCACGTCTCGATCGAATCAAAGGCTTTCTCATAGTCCACAAACGCTAAACAAAGAGGCAAGTTATACTCTTCGGTCTTCTGTATAACTTGCCGTAGCGTGTGGATGTGGTCTATGGTACTATAGCCTTTTCGGAAACCGGCTTGTTCCGGAGGCTGGAATTCATCAAACCTGCGACTGAGACGGTTCGTTATGACCTTCGAAAACAGCTTATAAACATGGCTCAAAAGCGAGATGGGTCTGTAATTTTTAAGTAAAGTGTTGTCACCTTTCTTGAAGAACAGCACCACCACGCTTTTGTTCCATGCTTCTGGCGTTGAACCTTCAAGTAAGACGGTATTAAAGAGCTTCTGAAGGACTTTAAGTACCGGTGTTCCACCCGCTTTCAGAAGCTCAGATGTGATACCGTCGTCACCAGGCGCCTTGTTGTTCTTAAGCTGTTTCAAAGCCATTCTAATCTCGTACAGGCTGATGTCCGGGATATCTTCGGTATAATGTCGGGTCAGCTTGGCTCTTGGGTCTTTGGCCGAGCTGCTAACAGGTTTAGCGACCGAGGTGTATAGCTGTCCGTAGAAACTCTCTACCTCTCCTAATACTTCCGCTTTGGTCGACGCTACACTGCCGTCTTCTCTCTTCAGCTTCGTCAACTGGCTTTGCCCAATAGACATGTCTCTTGCAAACACTTTGGAGCCTTTTTTCCGCTCTATCGTCTCTTTAATACGGTTTGTATTAAAGATCCGGATGTCGTGTCGCAAGGACTTCCATATTCGTTTATTGAGCAGCCTATATGCTTCAGCATCATCCGAAGACTGCAGTTTCAATGAGCGTCGTTCAGCCATGAGGTTGAGGGTATCGTTGGAGAGTTTCTGTGGCCTATCTGTACGGTGGGGTTTAAAGTACTTGGAACCCACTGTATGGACAGTTTCTACTAACCTGTTATTGATCTCGTCCACTGAAGCGATGTTCTCAAGGCAATCGAAGCGATTGGATAGCTCAAGTTGAAAGCTCTCGGGGTCTTGAATACGGGCACGAGTGGGTCGGAGCGTAGACTTCATCAGACGAGACCTCTCCAGTTTGACATTAATATTCACCGTGCCTCTTACCATTCGGTGATCACTACCGGTTTTAACCCTGTTGATCACGGAGACATCAGTGAATATTTGCCTTTTGGTGGTCATAATGAAGTCAATCTCATTTCTCGTGGAACCATCGGGACTCAGCCAGGTCCATTTCCTGTGAGGTGGCTTCTGAAAGAAAGAGTTCATCATAAAGAGTCCCTCTTTCTCCAGGAAGTCGGCCAACCTCTGTCCCCTACGGTTCCGTTGTCCATTTCCAAATTGCCCCACTTTCAACTCATCCTCGCTTCTCTTACCCAACTTCGCGTTGAAGTCCCCCATAACAACTAGAAAGTGCGTTTCAGAGGTATGTATGGCCCGACTAATGTCCTCATACATATCCTCCACCTCATCATCCGGGTGCGACTTCATCGGTGCGTATACCTGAATGACCTTCAGCGAATATCGTTTGGATACTCTGAGTATTAGGTATACGACCCTATTGGAAACGCTATCGATCTTAACTATGTTGTTAGTAATGGACTTGTGGACGAGAAAACCGACACCACCTTGGGACTGTTGGTCGCCCTCCCGGTAGTAGAGTAGGTTACCTGATTTCAGGGTTATCGTGTCCTCACCCGCTCTATGGACTTCAGATAACCCTACTATGTCCCAGTGTAACTTACTCATTTCTTCTTCCAGCTCATATATCTTCTCGTCTGTCCTCATTGTGCGTATGTTGTGTGTCACCAGGGCCAGTCGTCGTCGTTGGGGGTGGTAGCCGGGCGTCTGCCGGGGATTCTTAGCACCCCCTGCCCCACCGTTACCGTGGCCGCTACCGTAGCCAGGAATAGCGGGGCTGCCGGGGACTGGGGGCCTGGTTCCTAATGTGTCCGTCATTGGGGGGATTTTGCCAATACTCGCCACGCTTGGCAGGCGGGTTGGCGAGCGCAGTTTTGGGGTTTTAATACTGGGAAGGTGCTGCTGCCCACCTTCCGATTGTTATCCCTTAGCAGATTTTTACGCACCCACGGGTAGAGTTGGGGGGGTACTATTCTAAGCCGGTACCCCACGGCATAAAGCATGTATTGTAACTCAAAGTTCACTATCTACTTCTTGATGATGTAATAATTGCCTTTGTATCGTATAGCAGCAAAAAATTACGTAATTTTTTTTTTATTTCCCTACATTTGTGTTTTTCTAGTAAGTTGTAGACGTTTAATAATCGTGGATGATTAGCCGATAAGAGTTCGATAAACTGAGAGTGCAGGCAAAGTATACAAAACCTTTGTTTTTGTGTTTTCCTCGTCAATGGAGTTGGTAAGTTTTAGTTATACATCCACTGCTTTACTATAATATATAACGTGACTTAGACAGGATAGTGACTAAATAAATAATTACCAACTAATTTATGGGACAGTGACTCTGACTATTTTTTTGTTAAAAACTCACTTGATTAAACTGTAGCTGGTAAGCTTAACCGCAAACGATTTAAATTCAGAGTTCACCTGCGCAGTCGTGTACTCAAAGTTTAGAGTTAACGATTCAGCCCGACTATTTAGAAGTTTGAGCTATTTTAGGTTTGTCATATGTTGCTAAATTAACAAATTTCAATGCATTAGTGGAAATAATGAATAATATAAACATATTAAGACCAAAGAAAATGCTAGGTTGGCCGCTTCTAACCGGTTCCTTTGGAAACCTTTGGCATAGAGTTCACCAATGAACGTCCTACGGCTGAGATAATGATGAATGAAAAATTCATTAAAACAGCAGTGTTTGTTAGTACAGTATACCTACTATATTATTGTTTTTGTATTGAAATTCTTGTGAGTTTGACACATATTTACCTATTATTATTATTACTTATTATTACTACCTACTCCTATGAGCATTACGCTTATAGCTACTACTAGGGTTTGTACATTTCATATTACTCGATTTAAAAATAAAAGAATGTATTTTTATTTTCAATAATGTACACTGTTTTGTTTCAAATAAAAGTGCAATGTGTTTTATTAATATTTGGTCAATAATGCGGGTACTTTTACGTGTTTTTTAAGGTTACTCTAGCAATATTTATTTTTATGTACTTAGATTAATGAACAGTCTCCGCGCGCGTGCTCGAGAGCGAGGCCAATGATTAATCTAAGATACTGTACTAGTGTTGCAGTGCCCAGCCGGGTTTCTTGTAGTGATTGATTCTCAAGACTTTCGAAGTGATATAGGCCAAGTTGTTGTAGGAATCAATACTCTGGAAAGCAATAAAATCTGAAATCTGTCAGATTAAAAGAACCGAAACATCAGAATAGTTTAGGGACATCTTTATGTGTACAATTTACAAACCATACATACTCGTATGCACATTACAGAATAACAAAATTGCATAAAAACCGTTCAATTGCTTCAATAATAGCAAAATTTCGTCAACTGTGAATATTGATCCTTTTCAAATCAAGGAGAGCTACTTTTTTCTTTTAAAGTCCTCGCATCTGCATGATGGTGAATTTATATTAGCCACTCCGCTTTTATGTCCTTCTATTTTGAATTCTTGGGTAGTCAGAGAGATACCAACTGAGATCATTACTGCTACAAAGTTAATTTCAGTAAGTAAACTGCACGTATTAAATCAATAATATTTGGTTAATTAACCCGTCCAGTGTCTAGTGTATTTCGGTTTATTTCCGAACTACGCATAAAAGTTCAAATAAAAAATACTACTCTTGAATAGTTTGACCAATTAAAAGCAAGTTTTTACCGATAGAGTGTATTAGATGTGATAAATATATCGCAATCGCATTTTATCGCGATTACAAGATTATTCTTGGCTAATTCATTGAATATACTCTAATGTACGAACAAAACGTATAACAAAGCCTCCTATTTTCACCCCAAACTTGGTATAATAAGTGTTGCGTATCAAATAACCACTTAGGCCACTCAGGGCCATAATATGATAATTCATTTGTTAGAGTATGAAAAAAAAGGTTAGCTACAGTTTAGTTATATTGAAACAAATTTTGATTCTTTAATGTGACCATATTGGCTAACGTAATTAAAACTCCTCTTCAAATCTGTCATCTGCTAAAGTTAGTTAAAAGCAAGTTTCAAAATTATGTCAATATCAGTCATCAGTCATGTATAGTATACACTCATGGCATAGCTTGCGTTAACATTCTCCTAACTATTCCTTTCTTCGACTAACAAATTAAGGAAAGCTCCTTGCGGTAATTCTTGGAATGGGTGGTGATTTGGTGATCTCGTTAACCCCGGCTATATCCAGAAACGGATCGTTTAGCTTATGACTCGTTACTTTTTGACAGTTATCTCATCCACAAAGTGTCAAAAAGGTACGAGTCGTATGGAAAACGATCCGTTTCTTTTGATAGGAACTCGGCATTAGTCGTCAATCGCGGTTGTTATACTAGGACAACAGTGGTTGCACTATTCGGAGGTTATGAGCGGACTGAAAGCTTTGACTCTATCAAGCTGCTCACTAGGCTGTCCGATAACAAGCACTGAGCCTGCGTGGTGGTCATTATTTTACCATACCGATGGTAATTAGTGACATGAAACAAAAATAAAACACGTGATATTTCAGGTGGGCGATCCCAACGATAACGAGAAGGCAACAGTGCCAAACCTGGACGAGGGTGTGGAGTACGAATTCCGCGTGAAGGCTATCAACGACGCCGGCCCGAGCGAACCTAGTGACGCGAGCAAGTCTGTTGTTTGTAAGCCGAGGAGACGTGAGTACCCTTCTTTCCCCGGGCTCTTATATCCAGATACGGATCTTTTCCCTTACTACTTGTTTTAATTTTTGTCAGTCTTTTCACAAAAATTGTCTATAAATTACGGGTCGTAAGCAAAATGATGACGTGTGATGTGAAGCATTACTGCTTCACATCACACGTCATATTATCTCGCGCAGTAAAGTAACCATCCATAGTATAATTCAATCAATAAAAAAAGGTTTATACATCGTACACAAATAAAAACAAGCTTGAAGCTGCAGTATTAGTGTCAAATTTAAAAACTTGATAAACAAGCACACGTAAATTTTGTCTCATTATCGTGTAATGTATATATATATATATATATATATATATATATATAGGCACACAGGGCAAGTCTACGCAAGAATACACTATATATATATATATATATATAGTATTCTTGCGTAGACTTGCCCTGTGTGCCTAGCACAAATAACTGCGTAAGTGTAACGTAACGTATCGTTCTCGTGGAACAGTACAAACAGTCAATTATCTCGGGCAACTGTGACACAGATAGGTCGTAGTGTGTACGCCGAAGCGTGACGTGTTGACGCGTACGATGCGAATACTTTTTCGCATATTTTTTGGGCTACAGCCTCTGTTTCTGGTTAACTATTTTCTCAATATGGCACTGCCCCTGGGCAGGCAAGATTTACCATGATGCCAATAGTTTGGCGGTTACGTCTCGTACTCGTAGTATTATTTATTTATTTATTTCAACAAAATCCACAGCTCTTAGTTTCTATGCATATACATTATATTATGGTATTCTTACAGCCAATTACGGATTTACATTTTTTTATAAAATATAACTTGTGTTAAACTAACTGTCACTATATTTAATTCACTTATCTACATGTGTTTAAAGGTTTAGTGTGTGTGTGACTGCGTTTATGTGTTTAAAATAATATTCATTTTAACAGTTAATATTTTTAAAGGTACTATCTATTTATGCGCTGTCATTAAGCTTTTTGCAAACTTTTTGCATAAAGCTTCCCTTGACCTCGTTAAAAATGTCAATATCATTAAATTTTTTGTTATAACTGTTGTGCAATCTGTTAACAAGTGAATTTTGAGCATACTTTGTGCTGGTGTGCGCAACGGCGAACAATTTGGTATGTCTAGTACGAGTTTTAGGTGTACAAAAGCTTAATACCTTTGACAATTACTCCGGACAATCAATATTACCATTACATATACCATGCAAAAAAGACATATCAGCTAAGACTCGTCTACATTTTAGCATAGTGAGACGGTGAAAGAGGCACGATTCTTGGTAGTCCTTGAAACTTCAGTAGCACCGAAAATTTAGATGCTTTACAAATTTGTTCTGAATGTTCTCTATACTGTCAATATAAGTAATATAATGGGGGTTCCATGTGGTACTACAATACTCTAATATGCTCCTGACATAAGAATAGTATAAAACCTTCAAGCAATCTATATCAGTAAAGGGACGACTAACACGTAATACAAATCCAAGACTTTTGTACGCTTTATTAACTATTATCTCTATATGTTCAGTAAACGTTAATTTGGAATCTATCTGGACCCCAAGGTCTTTAACAGAATTAAGTTTGCTTAATTTCGCATTGTTGATTCGGTATGTATAAATTAGTTGGATGTCTCTTCCGTGTAAATGTGACAAAAGAGCATTTACTTATATTGATACCGATACGATTGTTACAATAATACTGCCCTAATCTGTCTAGATCCTCTTGAAGTTTTATACTGTCACAATTATTTCTTATTTTCATATAAATTTTAGTGTCATCGGCATATAAAAGAAAACGCGCATACTTAAAACATGTTCCTACATCATATAAATAAACAGCATACAGAAGAGGCCCCAGAATTGAGCCCTGTGGTACCCCTGAGGGGAGTTCTATATAGTTAGAGCAGAAACCTCCCACAACAACAGCTTGAGAGCGGTTGCGCAAATAGGATTCTGTCCATCTCAGCAAATTAGCACGGATTCCGAGCTTGTAAAGTTTATGCAAAAGAATTGTGTGATCTACACGATCAAATGCTTTTTCAAAGTCCGTGTAGATCACATCAACTTGAGATCCACCATCTATGCTACTCGATATGTGGTCAATAAACACTCCTAAGTTAGTCACTGAAGATCGTCCTCTCATGAACCCATGTTGTTCATTAGGAATAAAAGGGGCAATTATAGAATATATTTGATTATGTACTACTCTCTCGAACAATTTACTAAGTATATTTAGAATAGAGATGGGGCGATAGTTTTCTATGGAGGTTCTTAAGCCCTTCTTGTGTATAGGCACGATATGAGGTTTTTTCCAGATACCGGGGAAATATCCTTCTGATAAACATCTGTTAAAAATTTATGCTATTGGCGTTGATAAAGATGTTGCGCATTTCACAAAAAATAATGGTGGAATATGGTCACTCCCGGGTCCTTTTGTTACATCCAAACCACGGCATAACTTTAAGACATATTCACTTGTCAAAAATATGTCATGAATAGTGTTCGATTGAGAATTACTATCATCAGCCGAATTAAAGACATAGCTAGCAGAAGGTACGCTAAAATTTCTTTCGAAAAATGCATTAAACGCGGAACATATATGTGATGGTGAACTGAGAACAATGTTTTCAATAGTCATTTGCTGAGGATAATTGGTTTTATTTTGTCTTTTAGACTTTACGTAAGACCAAAATAACTTCGGATTAGTTTTAATTTTTTGTTCTGATAGTTTAATGTATGAGTTATAGCATTTGTTTTGCAGTTCCTTCTCTTTACATCTTAAGTATGCAAAATTACCATAATCTACGAGATTATTATATTTTTTCCAAGTTCCGAGGAATTCCAGTCTATACATGGTAAATTAAAATCACCTGCTATTATAAAATGATCGTTTGGGCTATCATTGCGAATTTGTGATATCATGTCGACAAATAATTGAATTCGTGACGTAATAAGTGAATTCGGTGGAATATATATACTAGCAATATGTAAGTCGCAGTCGGAACCCAGTGCTTGAGCAGGAACTGTTACCCATACACATTCTAGGTCACCATTTTGCCAATCTGGTCTTGCGCGTGCTTGTAACCGCGGTGCGCACATTGTCAACACGCCTCCACCCAACGATCCATGATCTCTTCGGAATACGGCATATTTATCATCGCATAACTCCGTATCTAATATTCCATCACAAAGCCATGTTTCTGTAATTATTATTACATCAGAGTCAGATAAAAGCATATTATTATAAAATTGATTGGTCTTCGTCCTCAAGTCCTCAGGTATTTTGGTAATAAAGTTTTAGTTTTTTAACCGTGTCATCCATTATTTAAACAGTAAGTATAGCAATACTGACGTAAATAGACAACAACAAAGCTGCCGTGTATACGTTTTACTTTACATATTACGATTTCCATCATGAAGTCCATTGCATAAGTTTGCTGGATATGCAATAAAAAAATCATTTAATAAACGTACTCGTAGTATATAGATAGGAACTAATGTGAATCTAATTGCGTTGTACGAGTAGTATACTTGATTAATATAACTAACAAAATATGATATTTTATATATTATGATATTTTTAAGGGTATAATGTTTAATTGTATAACGTATGCATGTGTATATTTTTTGTGTATATTGTGAATTGTTTTAAAAACCTAAGTTTAAACATATTATGAACATGTAATAATATACCAAACAGGTTGAATGGATGAGTAAGTATAACTTTAGATAATTCAAGTTTAGATAAGCAAAGTCGACACATCAAACCATTTTTGCTAGGTCTGCCGAGGAGTTTATGGGAACTGGAGGTGAGGTTTCGTTTCTCCGGACATAAATACGGCAGTTTTTTGTCCAAGTGTATTTGTAATTGACCTCCTTTGCTCTTTGATTACATGAGCTCAATAGCATTTTGCTATCTATAGTAAGGTGTTCATTTACATATACTCTGTTATTTTCAGCTCCAATTCCCAAAATATCCCTGGCATTCAGGTTCCGTAATTTACGCGCGGCGGCTATTATCCGGTCCTTATCAGCGCGCTGTCTCAGACGGGCGATAATATGTCCCAAAAGGAGGCGGCAGAGCGCGCAAGGGAGGATGACCTCCTTGCGGCGCAACTGCGTAGACGAAGAAGGGGTGGAAGAACGCGATTGAATGATAGTCGCCTTCTCCCCGGTGGTGAATAGCGAGGGATAGGCGCGGGGGTGCCTTCTCTCGCATTGCACTTATTCACCACCTCCGTCGGGCGGGAATGGCCAAGCACTCCTGGCCATTCCCGGGCTCCTCCTGGTGGGAGGTGCGTGCAGGCCCCGCTGTAAAAGCGGGCGGTCGTCGGTGGGGGACTGGACGTAAAGGCTCGGCCGACTCCCCAGTTCTCCTCCACACATACGAAGCCGGAGTGCCGCTGGGTCATTTAGTGGGTAAGTATATACTGGCATTTGCCGGGGAGTCCCACATACCCCCCTCATCCCCAACGGGGGGGGGGGGGGGGGGATGCGTAATGCATTTTTCCCAGCAGAAAAAAAATAAAACAAGGCGGGCGATAATAGGGCGATCTGCACTTGCAGCGCGCCGCGGTTGCACCCGGTGAGCGAACTCCAAGTCCGATGATTCAATTGGGACTCCAATGTATTTTGACACCTTCAGTACAACATCCGTCGTGATTTCATTTTTATTTTCAGGGATACCGGTTATCTCAATATTCTGAAGTCTGACCCATTGTTGTTGCTTTAAGTTTTCCTCTGTAAGACCCCTTACACGCGCCGATAAAGCGGTCAAGTTGTCCCTTAAGTTTTTGTTATCGTCCTTAAAGCCTTTTAATTCGGAGGCAGTAGTATCGAGCCGTTGCTTAATCTGTCCGAATCAGCAAGACTCATTCGAGTTAAGTTTCATTCATAAATCTATTGTTATTTTTTGCGCTGATGCGGACGGGTTAAGGACTGAGTTTTCTTTTCTGAGATCTTCATATTGGGCGCTAACGTACGAAATAGACTCCTGATGTCCTGTGCACTGGCAACATATAGATTTGAGCTGATTAGATATGCTTTTATTAATTGTCGACTTGAACAAACTCTCAATCTCCTTCCTCATCTCATTTTTCCATATGTCTCTTAATTTGTCTTCCGTTATGTATTCAGTGATCGATCGTGCCTTAGGCACAGCTGGTTTTCGCAGCGTTACCTTACTACTTTCGGTCGAACACTCCAAGCTAGCCTCTTCTTCCAGATTTGTTTGTTGACCGGTACGAACTGGTGTATTTGTGTTATCGTGTTTTGGCTGTTTATTTTTACATTCCAAACACTTCCATTTGGACTTTAGTTCCTGGTTCATTTTTTTGAAACGTTTGGGCGAAAGACTCGCACATTGCAGATCAAATTTTTGCTTGCAATCGTGGCATATCATAAAAGAATCCCTGCTTGGGATAGGTGTTTTGCATCCGACACAAGTATTGTCATTGCACACGCAAATTTATGTCGGTACTTAAACAAACCAAATAGATTTTTATAGAAAACCCTCGACTCACAAGTATAGCGATTATAGACTTTACACAGCAGGTAGTGAGCGCTAAGTTGTACGCACTTCCACGTAGGTACGGATGATGTGCGACGTCACAGCGAGCGAGCCACGAGTTGTCGTAGGTCAAGTTTGTAAGAAATTCACCACGTTTATAAAAATATTTCTTGTTATAACTCACTAATTACTTAACGGTTTACTTTGGCTTAAAGAGATATAGAATCTATAAACAATACACTACACGATGATGTACAACACATTCACCAAACGTTACTTTAAACACACTTTTTAATTGAATATATCGCGGATTAGCCGCACTTGTTGTTATCGTAGTGACGGTCGGTAGTTATGTAAAAAAATAAACTTTTTCATTACTACTCTTGACTTGACTTCTTATGGGGTGGCTTGTCGTAGATGATTAGTCGACTAATTATCATAATTCTGCTAGTGTCATAAACCATGCGGAGTTTGTAGATTGTAATCTTAGAATATGATCGGTGATTAAATAAAAAGAAAAAACAATTAAAATTTTAAAAGCCCCCATGCTGACTATCTAAAACAAAAGACACCACAATAGGATTATACTTTGGCTACGTTCCGGGAAGGACCGAAATCACTCGCGGCGTTCGCACACCCATTCCCTTAAAAGCCCACGGTCATCGTGAGCGAACTCGATACGTCTCGATGATGATCGATGACGTCACCGAAAACGCTCACAACGCTCGCAGATCGTAGGTGGGTTTTGGCGGTCGTTTACGAGCTGTCACTGTCAAAGCATCAAATGTATAGGATTCTATCGATTTTTGACAGAAAAGTTGCCGCGCTTTTTGTGACCGCGTAACCGTTCCGCTTGGGTTGAACATAATGGGCTGATTATGATTATGAATAGCAACACCACCGCTGCCTTTCATCGATTGTTAAATACTTGTTTGTTTCCAGGTGGATGGCCTTATCCCCGGTCACGAGTACAAGTTCCGTGTGAAGGCCCTGAACAAGGAGGGAGAATCTGAACCGCTAGAGACCTTCGGATCTATTGTCGCCAAGGATCCATTCAGTAAGTATATTTATAATCCCAGTACAACGTACTACTTAACCTATGTTCCGGCTTGAGAAAATATTTTTTCTTAAATATGTTTCTATAGTTTACTTAACGTTCAATGTTTTAGCCTGTTTTAAAAGGCTTTAATAAGCGTAACATTCGCGAAAACTTACCAATTTACCAAAAAGCTTTGAACTGTAAGTTACTCATTTACATGTATTGATCGAGAACCTGCTCGAAAGAAAGAGAAATAATTTGGCATGCTATATTTCAGTTACTATTATAAGAAACACACAGTATGCTATCCCAGCTATTAAAGACGAATGCTTTTTCACTACAGCTCATCCTAATTATTTCACAAAACGTTACGAGATTAACTTTAGATAAAAAAGAGCTAAATTACAAAACCTACTTTTCCAACCCATAGCCATAGAGAAATTTACAAGAAAAATGTATAAAACATGTGCAATTATAGGAATCCTTGCTTTCGTTGTCTGTCTGTCTGTCCCTCTAGAGCCTTCTTGTTAGGAATACGTGGGGATATCAAGTAGAGCTCTATTTATATTGGTTTTACTCAATAAAACTGGAACAGTACAATCCCCTCGAGATTACAAGTTTTATTCGATCATATATGGTTTTATTTTTGAATTGTTTCATCACTATCTGTAAACCACTATGGAATGTCAAAGCATTTAGCATTATGCTGAGAATAGTCCTATTTGAATAAACCAATTACGTATCTTCCTAGAGTATACTATAGAAGTACCTACCTAAAGTATGGCTTTTTATAATATTTCAGATGCTTACAAGCCCAGTTCTGGACATATCTGGATCAAGTTCTATACTTGAACCTATAGCAAGTACATCCGGGATGTCACAGCCTCTATTAGAAAATGTGGGTCTCCTTAATATAAACCAGCCAAAAGCAAGGATATTTACTGAGGTGCCGGTACCACTACAAGGTGGTTTACTAAAGGACTGTGAAATTGTTCCTCCAATAAATATTGAGAATCAATTGGAACCTTCAGCCATGCAAAAATCTACCAAGCAATCGGACTTAAGCAGGAAAAATAAGTACCTATTTGAAAAGTGCAGAAAACACATGAAAAAAGTTTATAGACTGCAAAGAAAGATAAAGAAACTGAACAACAAATCAGTTATCAACAAGATTTTTAAAAGTAATTCTGTAAACTCTCTCATGAAAAGTCAGATATCACCAACTTTTGCATTATTATTGCAAGGGGAAATGAGAAACTTTAAGAAAGCAGGTAAAGGCCGCAAATGGGATACAAATTCAAAAATTGTAGCACTGAGACTCTTCAAAAGGTCTAAACATGTTATAAATTATTAAGAAGAATGGTATGCCTGCCAGCTCCAAGCACATTAAAATGTCTGTTAAACAAATTTCAACTCACTGTTGGAATAAATGAGCAGATCTTCAAAGTTTTGAAGAAAAAAGTAAAAGAAAATGAGGAGCAGTTTGAAAATGAGCATGTATTAATGTTTGACGAAATGTCAATAAAAAAACACTTGTATTACAATGAAAAACAAGACTTAATTGAAGTTTTCCAAGACCAAGCAGCTCAGGGTAGAACACCACAAGTAGCATCATATGCTCTTGCCTTTATGGTTGCTGGCATTAGAAAGAGAGTAAAACAACCACTTGCATTTTACTTCTCTGGTGGATCTGTGACTGCTGATAGACTGGCAGTTATAGTAAAGGAGGTGAGCAAAGTTCTTAGTCTTTCTCAATCAATGTTTACCCGACTATGGCGAAGCAAAAGCAAGGTTATGTTTTGACCAGTATGTGTGTATGTATTATCATCTTATCAACTTAGAAGCGTCTTGTGTGTCTGCTGGTTACAGGCTAAATTACATTACATTAAATTGAATATGGTGGCCTCTAGGAATAACAAAAATATTTTTTAATTCCCCATTATGTGTGGTATCATCAAACAGGAGATGTTAAAATAAAGGTAGGGTTATCTTTTGTTTTTTAAACAGGGTATTATTCTTTAAGAATATGCCACCCTTGTAACGAAAGTATATCACATAAAATATAACCTGCTTACATCATATTTTTAGTACAAAAACTGTGGTATGCTACTTTGCAGAATCTATTGTTTTGTTACAGTAGGTAGCATGCAATCACGGTTATCCTCTTATAACCATATGGCATCGTCTGATAACGATATGATATGCTCTGATAATGATATGGTACTGTGTCGCAATGTAGTGCTCTCACCATACTCAGTGTTCTGCAAGATCGAATAAGAAATGAACAAATCCATAGGTGAAAAATTGATGACAGTGGATTAGTAAGTTTGAAGCACAAGCTGCGTAAGTTGGCCCGAAGGAAGCACTGGATCCAGATTACTTCCATTGGTCATTATAGATTTGTCAATTTCAGACCCGTACCAGTTCTTTTGTATTTTAATTTGTCCAAAGTAATTTTATATTAATTTCAGGTTTTGCATCACTGTTTCAACGCTGGGTTGAAGATCTCTGCCACAGTCTGTGATTTAGATGGAGTAAACAAAAAGGCATTAAGTATAGTGCATCTGTGGACCGACCATACATAGATATTGAAAAGCAAGAACTAGTAACACTTTTTGACACTCCACATTTGTTAAAATGCTTTAGGAATTTATTCTTGAAGTATGATATAGAATATACAATGTCTATTGGAAGCGGATGTGGAACTGGTAAGATAATAGATTTCACATTTTTATGATATTCTTTATGTCTAACTGCTTGTTTAATAAGCACTTGGTGCAATCATAACTTACTTTCTGCTTGGTACAACAATCTACTATTGATGAACTGATTAAATATTAAATATAAATAATCTAAGCACATGTCACTTTTTACAGGTATAGCAAAATGGAGCCACATTAAAAAGTTCTATGAGCTTGACAATAATAATCCTAATTTTGTATTTGCCCCTAAGCTTAAAACAAGAACATTTGGAGCCAAATACAAAACAGAAGATGAAGGTAAAACTTGCTGCTCAAGTTTTGAGCCACTCTGTTGCTGCAGGGATATATGCAAAAAAATATCACAAGGTTATTAATGATTATTCTTTGGTATCATTTGGAATAAAATAAATTTAATTTCACTAAAATCAATGACACGGTTTCTAAGAAAAGATCTTTGTATGTCCTGTAGTTTCAGACTTTCCAATATTGACACATGGAAAGGGCCCTGTATACATTAAGTAATTATGATAAAGATTTTCAATTTATTGATGAATTAAATATTTTTCTATTTAGTAATGGATATCCTATTTTCAGTGATTGTGATGTTAAGTATTAATGGTTTTTGAAACGATATTCGTTAATTCCCGAATAACTATTTATTTGTTAATAATATGTAGATATTTGGCCTCGTTGATACTGTGTCAGTAGTTTGCCTCTTGTTAAACATCTCGTCTGCCTATGACAGTTGCAGGGCTACCCAGATAATAATTCTCATTGTTCATAATTATGCGCTGGCCTGCACTCCAGTGTTCGTCACCCCAAGATGTTTACACAGACTACAGCTCTGAGGCGTAATAGTAATAGTCTATAACTGCAGTGGTACCGGACGGTAGACGGACACTAACCTTAGATTCTAGAGCCAGAAGTATAGAGTCTAGAATACTAGATGAAATAGGTCGTAGAGATTTGTATAAAAATCACCTGATACGGTCACTGAATGTATCGCTTTTTTTGAATTTTTCAAAATTATATGTAAACTTTGTAAGCAGTTAGTTAAAGCATTTTCTATTTTGTAAATTTTAAGATTTTATTTTATTGTGAAAATAAAAAAATATTTTATAATTTTCAGGAGAGTTATCAACAGAAGCAACAACAACTGCAAATGTCATTGCAAAAATAGACAAACTGTTCAACTGTGTGAATGCCTACTCTCCAGATCTGAGAAGAGGGAAACCGCTCGCCACCAACATGCAGAATAATAGTATGCACATAGAATACTATAAAGAAATGAAAGATTTTTCAAAAAAATTAAATTACTTGGATGCTGAAGAACACCCCCATCTCAGGAAGGATGGGTTTGGACATTGAACGGGCTGGAACGGGTTTGAAGACATAATAAGTATAAGGACATTAAAAGTTTAGCAACTAGAAGATTTCAACTAGAAAATTTATTCGGGTGCATTAGAGGCAACTGTGGAGCCAACGGAAACCCAACTGCTGGACAGTTCGTTGCAGGGCTTAAAACTGCAATCTTAAGCAACTTGTCCCACATTGTTGTAGGAAACTACGAAAACGATGAAAATGATGTTTTCATATCAAACTATAAAACATTGTTGACACCAACCACAGACATATGCAATAAAAATGCCATTGAGGCAGAACCTGCTATAGAATGTAACATTCACTACACGTTTGAAGAGGTAATTAAAGAAAATAGTGGTGAAACGCAGGCATGTGCATATGTCTGTGTCTTTATTATTAAAAACAACCCAAATAATAAGTGCCAACAATGTAAAAAAATATTTGTGTCTGAGACGCTATTGGATGAACACATTTTTATTGACTTTAAAGAGTATGACGATTTAAAAAAGTCGCTAATGTATGCCTCTAAGCAATTGATTGCGTGTGTAGAAAGTGGTGCAACAATCATGAATACATATTTAGAAAACGACGCATATAAAAAATATAAAGAAAAATGTTAAATACATCCTAACAGAATCAATAGATTTCAGTTTCCTTAGCAATTGTGCAGACCACTATGAGTGTAATATAAATTATATGATAAACAGTATATTTTTTATCTGTATTAAAAGGTTTTGCATCTTGAGAAATCGGCAGTTCACAGAAGAGTCTACTAAATCTGCTCTCAGAAGAAAAATAGATATTCTTCAACACAAATAAACGTTGTCAAGGTACACATTACCATGTAATACCATGTAGTAACAGCTAGTACTATATTCTATAGCAAAACATTACGGCTAAGGTGATAAATACAAACATTGTTAGCATAATACTTTTATTTTTATATTTTTTCTTATTTCGCAATTTTAATAAAAATGTTGTAGCTTTATTAAGACTGTTAAAGTTGTTTAAACATCTTAAGTTAAAGAATAAAAAGAAAGCTTTTGTATGGAATTCAGTACAATCATTGGGAGGTGGACTTCATTTCTCATTTTGGTTCCTAAACTAGTTTTCATATTTCCAACGGCTTAGGAACCAATACAAGTAATGGGGTCTATCTATATATTATATAAGAATCAAAAGTCCTGAATGATTGACTGACAGACAACACGTAACCTAAACCGCTGATAGTAGAAACTTGAAATTTTGGAGAATGTTTTTGTCTTGGTGGATATAGGTGGTGTATTAAGAAAGAGTATTTCGATATAACCCCTAATAATAATGGGTGAAGACGTTTGTATGAAAGTAATTTGTTTTTGAACTTTGTATTCAAATAGTTAATTTAAAATAAAAAATGGTGTTCCTTAATTTAACACATAGTAGTATGGCGATAGCCATGAACATAGCTCTATATTGTTAAAATAATTCAAATCTATAAAAAAATACGCGGATGAAGTCCCGGGCAAAAGTTAGTTAGTGATAAAAATCAAGACAATGAGCAGTCAAATTTTCGATTGCTGCGAAAAGCTTATAACTTCCAGCCACAGGTATGACCATGCACTAAATTATTTTGTGCAACATTCGAACACATCTACGTTTATGAATAAGTTTAAGAATTTCTATATTAATTAATTGTTTTATAATAAAAACAAACCCAGACTTTAACCACTTGTTAAAATAAGCACCTAAATCATTTTATATTATTTACGTACCTAGAATAAAAAGATTTAATTCAATTTCATAACTGATTCGTTTGTAATAAACACTGTTTACAAGATTGTTTCCGAGAGCATATTCATCAATAAAGTCTTCTACCATACTTGCTTTTCATTTAATGTACCTACCAGCTTTCACTTATATAAAGCTTATAAATGCCGTGGTCCGTATTGCGATAATTTTGCTCACAGTGCTATCGTCTACCAAAGCTGGTCCGAGATAAATATCGCGATTTTGACAGCTCGTGGCACTGTAAGCGTGTTGTTAATTCGGACCAAAGTTGTAGCAATAACGAACCATTTGCGCGCGAAAAACAAAAATTATAAAAATATCGTGCATAGTGTGAAGGTTAACTATGTAGTGTGTGGATTAAAAAGAAATAATGGAATGGATGGACCGACTTTATAACTTTTACATCAAAATGAAGGGACACCAGTAAATACATTGTAGAAATAAACAAACACCTGTCACTTTTGACAGAACGCTCACGACGATTATGGTGTAGAGCATGGTTCATGTAATCGTCAATATGGCGGCAGTTAAGACGTCATCGATGACGTAGGGTGGGTCATCGTAATCACGCTCACGGTGAAAGGGACCGACTTTTATCGCGCTAATATCGATTATAGCCAATTAGGACCGCAGTAAAAATATAATATTTTTTTTTTCTTTTAAGAATGGCCATGACGCGGCTTGCGTATTGTGCCAAAAATATAATATTAGAGCCTAAATTAAAAGTAGAAACGGATTTGAATATCCCACGTGTGAGATTTTGAATCACGACATCTATGTCGTACCCCCTAAACTTTTTACTAAAACTTGAAATCTACACCCCACTTTTTTTAATGAAGTCGGCGTTCTTCCCCCCGGTAATATTGTTCTGTGATCATGGTGTTATCATATACAAGAAAAGTATAGATCCTATTATCATTGCATAACAAATCAACAAATGGCTTTTTTTTCAGTCATATATTTAGGCAAATATACAAACTATAGGAGTCTACTTTATAAATGTAACAACAGGCCAACAGTTTTGACAGGCCGGTTGGCGCAGTTGGTAGCACCCCTGCCTTCTGAGCCGCTGGTCCCGGGTTCGATCCCCGGACAGGTCAAACATTTGTGTGCATGAACATGTCTGTTTGATCTGTGTCTGGGTGTGTATATGTATATAAGTATGTATATCAGTCATCAGGTTACCATAGTACAGGCTATGCCTAGTTTGGGACCTGAAGGCCTTTGTGTGGATGTTGTCCCATATTATTATATTATTATTATAACAATTTTTTATTCATAGATTAGTGTGACAAATAAAAGAATACACCACCATTTCCGCTAGTCAAACATGGCGGCAACCACGTGAACTGAAGTACTTCCGCGAGTCCAAGAACAAATAAAAGAATACACCACCATTTCCGCTAGTAAAACATGGCGGTAACCAAGTGAACTGAAGTACTTCCGCGAGTCCAAAATGGAGGGCATCACGTGGTTACACGTAGCCTCCAACAGCCAATGAAGAGCGTGGTATTGTCCCGCCAAGAAAATGGCGGCGGTGAAGGGAAATCCCAGCGGAAGACATCGCTATGAGTTTATAAAAGGCGGCGCGCAGAGCGGTCGTGGCTCACTCTGCCTTCAACCGTCGACGAGTTAACATCTCCGAGTTCGTTATTGCGGTGAGTCAATCCTTGTCGTGATTTTGTATAGTGAAGTAGGCTAATTGTAACTTAACATCTTGTAAATTCAGTTGAATGTAATTGGTATAGATTTGAGTTTCAAGTTATGGAATACATGTGCATAATCTGGTTTTATTGTAATGGGTGTTACATTTTCAGAAGTGGGATTTACCCGTCTCAACCGATCCCCTGGTCTACCGAATTGGAATCACTAATGGATCCCCGCGGCCGGTCTCGGGGGCCAAGACTCTGAGTGCAGCTCTGGCACCGGGCAGCCGTCGACATCGAAACTGCCGGGACCTTGGAGTCGTGTACAGCGAGCAGCTTGGGATGAATCTGGTAGGTGCAATCCATATTTTTGTAACGTAACGCACTGTTTCTATTCTAGGTGTGCATTGTTAATTTAATTTTACCACTCTGTTTTAAGTATGAGATAATAGTATACATAGGTATGAGATACTATATCTGATCTGATGAGGTATCGTGTCTTGTATCATAGAGCGACTGCCTTTACATCGTAGGACTATGCAGTGCTTTAGACACGTAATGAGCTGTGGAAAATAAGAACTCTCTTCGAATAGCTAAAATATTAACGCTACCCGCGATAGTTATCTTTAAAGTGGCTGTATATGTACGTACTAATATGGAGACTTGTTTACGTTAGTGATTGTCACAGCTACTAAACACCACGAAAAGGAAAGTTAGGTGCCATATTTAAATCGATCGCAAGTTAGTGGATCGACTCGCGGCATGGGTCTGGACGTGTATAATAGGCTTCCTGAGGATGTTGTTTTGTTATAGCTGACGCCTTTCATATATTTATGGGCCAGTGTGACGGAACCAACCTTGAATAGGTATTCCGCACATTCACAAATAAATCCGTACGGCTAAATATGAGAATAATTATTAAAGGAATCTTGTAAATTATTGTAAAATAGAAACGAAGTAGAGAAAATTCCATACAAAATGAATCAACTGTCAACCATTTTTAAGTTTTTCCGCCAATACGTTATATTTGCGCCTCGATATGAAAGAAAGCTTCAAAGTAAAGGTATCGAATCTATTAGTTATACCCACTATATGTAATAATAAATAACGTTACACAATAATATAAGATTTTGCCCACAATATTCGGATAATGGGGTATTCTAGATTTTGAGAGAAGTAGGATAATGTCGGTAGGAGGAAATGATAGATTTACGTATTAGGCGTCAACTATCTATACATGCGTTTAGATATCTAGTTATGTAAAGCTAAGAAAACATAACAAGTTGCTTAGATGTACAACAAATATTTAAATTAGACAGAGGACGGGTCGGTTGGCGAGTCGGGACCGATTTTTGTAAGAGTATGAGAATTCCGCTCATTCACGCATTAATATATACAAGAAACTTTATAAGTATCATAATAAAGAATTTAAATAAAAACCAAACATAATATCTAACCTATTTAAACATTAGTAACAGAAACTTGTCGTTTTAGGGGATGAATCTCCATATTCACCTTAACATCACCCTAAAGTCATAAAGTATAGTATTTAGTTACAATATCGATTCGTAAAACTAACTAATAAATTAAGCGGAATAAATAGTTGAAGTAATTGGAACTTTTAAATAAACAACAAGGAAAAAGTTTCTTTCGAACAAACTAAATAATAAATTAATTCATTATGCCTAGTCTAGATTCTTCACAAAAGCGAACAAAAAAAAGTAAATAGGGATACCAGCGGTCAAAGAAAGAAATGCATGATGGAAATTCGGGGTGAAATGAGACTTTTAATACAGTTTTATAGCAGTGGCAACATTTAGAGCAGGAAGGAAACTGCGGCAGAGCGAGACCGCGTCGAAAAAGTTCATTGATATAAACGGCACCGTACTCGGTGACATTAAAAATTACACTATTAGGTATTTACCCCGTACCCCGCTCACAGCCTGGCTATTTCGATAGTCGTGATGGGTGCTTAGGTACACAATTAGCACTAGGTACACGGGAGGTTGCTCCTCCACTAATTATGAGCTTAGCTGTTAGACAGGGAGCTACCTGTGGAAACTCTGTGCTCTCAATCTTGTCTTTGCTAAGAGAAGATTTGCCTTACACACCACACGCTTAAAAGTAAATGTGGGGAAGACGCGGGCCCCTAGTTTGGAAATACCTAGGAGATATTAGGGACTAGGTAGAAGGTACACACTTTAAAAAGTTAAATTAGGCGCGAAGAAAGACTAAACGGGAATTAAAACCATACATAAATACCTACTTACTAGGGAAAAACTAAATAAGTAACTACTAGGAACTAAAATAAAGTAACAAACTACTAGATAGGAAAAAATAGTTCCGGAGGTTTGATCAGCTCATAACTAACATAAACTATCGTAACCAGTAAATAAATCATTATGTATTAAATTGGTTGTATGGACGAGCAAAAGCAGTTCCATGGTGTGTGGGTTTCCATTTCAGAGAAAGGTGGAAATTCTGCATACAGCAGACATCTAATTAAATACCTACATTAATATCAAGAGATACTGATATTTTACTATTAATTTCATTGTAGTTATATTTGAGCTAGATTAGGCTTTTCGGACAATTTGGTTCTTACGAAATTCTAATAGCAAAACAAGTAATTTAATTTCGCAAAATACTTGAATAGGTAAAAATACCTGAATTAAATCTTAAACGAATCCGCATAAGAGAGTAGCAAATAAGAGAAAAATTATGAATACAGACTATGTAACAGAAGTAAAATTTAAAAAAAAAAACAACAAACAACCAAACATTAAAATAAATATATGCAGAGCTAGGACAGTATTTAAGAGTTTCGTGCTAAAAGCTACGGACTTAGGGAAAGAAACATAAAATGTATGAGGAAGTAGGTATATGAATAAAGGGGATAATATGGCCATATTATAACTCACTTTTAGAAGGGGACTTTGGTATAATTGGTGAATGTTGGTAACTGCAAAGAGTACTCTTAAGCCAGCCCAAGCCGGTCGTCAGACCGGGGGTATCAAAGTTCCTTTTCTTTAGGAATAATAGACTTCACATTCCAAAGTATAAATAAAAAAAATAAAAATATCTTAATAAAACTAATCTGATATTTCTAAGGAAATTATCTGTACAAACAAATTACTAGGTTTTAGGAAATAATATAGTTATACAAAATAAAATTGTCTAAAAGGGAGGCGATATGCTAAACTCGCGTAACAACTATCTAATGTATATAAATTTTTCACGGATTTAACTTATGACGTCGACATATCTTATTATAACCAGTACTAGGAAACAACAGATAAGCTACAATTGAATATATCGAAATTTTTATCGCAATTTGTAGTAAAAGCAAACAAAAAATTATAAGGAACCGCTATAGGTATATAAAATCAATAGATGTACCATCAAAGATATTTTGATATTTCAAATCCACAATATTAACTCTGATTAATTATATTAGTACCGCGCTAATGGTAGGTAGATATAGATGCGTAATTATAGGTAAGTACCGATCAGTGAAGAGTTCGATTTGTTAATATCACACACAGCCTTTAACGTTCCAGGGTTACGGACTACCTGACTATTATTAGAATCAATTTATTTAATGTAACTCCGTTAATATCTATTATCAAAATCTTTAAATGCCAATAAAACTAATGGAACAAGCTCAGTAATTCCGGTAAAGCAGTAAGTTATGAACATCCAAGAGTTTAGGCGTCAGGTAGGTGGAGGGAGGTTAAAACCTATTCATATGATGTAGGTACCGCGTTGACTCAGGAACGCTAACGCTACGCTCAGGGTTCAGGTAATTAAGTTAGGTCAGCGATAGTTAGTAGGTATTAGAGGTGGGTCATTACAAGTAGTTTATACATAGATAGTTTAAGATTTAAGAAAAAAGAAGAAAAAAAGGGGGGTTACATTTTGGTAGTGCCGTGACAAGGATTAGAGTCGTTTAGAGATGTTTAGGTAAATTTATTATTGACACATTAGGTACTCATTACAATTGATAGGCACTGCCGTACAAAAGTTCGAAAGTGGAGAGATTTTCTTCTAAATTGTAAATTATGATTATGTCTTATTTAGGAAGTATGTAAGTAATAAGAAATTGGTTAAAAAGCAAGTTACGAGAATCTGAGTCGGTACAATTTGTTGACGTGAAATGGAAAAAAGGCATTGTGTGAAATATCTAACCCGTCGCGCGTCGAGTATACACTATGTAGGTACTTATACATACGAACCAGTGCTAGGCCATGTCGCGCGTAAACATAACATGTATTAACGATTGATTAAATGTGGAAATAAAGTGCTGTTATTTATTCTGTGACCAATTTCATCGGATATGAAATGGCCGTTTTGGAATAGAAAATGATTAGATTTTAAACTACTGTCAAAAAACGACCTCTTACGAAAAACAACGGAACTAAGATAGATATAACTCCTCATCAGGAGAAATATCAACAATCGGCGAATATATGTGTTAGTACTGTGGGGGTTAGATAGATGGCGCGGCTAGCAGTATCGAATGGATGACGCGATCTTCAGTTAGGTAAACTAGCATTACCATGCCTTTTGATGTTAGTTTTATAAGCATTAGATAGATGGCGCGAAAAATATCTTTAATTGCTGGGGGCTGTAGTTGAGAAAGTGAGGAACATGGGTTTTGGATAGGTAGCGCTGGGAGAAGAAACTTGGGATTAAATCATTTAAATAAATAAGTTAACTACACCGGCCATATTTAATTAAAGGATTAAAACAATAGTATACGAGAGGTTATTGTATAAAACTAGCGAGGTTAAAAGGTCTGGGGGTGATTTCTCATTTTATACATAAAATAAACTACTCTGTACCTACTTATTTACTGCTACTGAATGAAACGTGTTCTTAGTGTATGTAATCTTAAAACAAAATATCAATTCAAAATTATAACGAGATATAAATAATGTTGAATGGTATCAAAATAAATACTCAAGTAGTGGCTTTATAAAAGTTAACTTGGAGTAGAAGTTACCTAGGCGGCTCACAGATGGCGGTGTGGCTTTTTATAACATGAAAGTGGTTGCCAAGTGAACGGAAGCCAACCGCCATAGTTCAAATATTAGTAAACGGTGTCAAGAGTATGTAGAAAATTGTAGGCTTGCGTGAAGTATATATTTAGAGGGAAAAGGGATCTAATAATGTACTTGTTTTGTTGACATTAATTAAATCACTCATTATATTAATAATACATTTAAATTAAATCAAATACCTGTTAATTTATTTCAGTAAATCAAGGATTTTTGTTGAATAAGAAAATAGGAAAGGGCAATCGATATAGCGTTTTATAGTACGTATCTTATCTTAGCGAAATTATGCAATGACCTCTGATTTAGGATATTCAATTCAATATATATACTAGTGAATACGCGTCATGACATATCGAATACATGCGGTGTGAAAATAGAGCGAGATATAATAAATCGCTCATGATAATGTTCTGTGATTTCGGGGTTTATTAGGTTTTAAAGTTTAACAGACTTAATATATCTTACTTACATAAATCATATATAATTTTGTTTAAATGAAAATTGTTTCACTTTGATGATATCAGCCGAATAATATGCCAATCTGAAATAAACAGTTGTACCTATAGGTTATCGCTCTCGTTTTATCGTACTATTACTTGACACGATCGTCTATTAGGTACCTACGCGAAAGTAGACGCATCCGCTATTTAGTAACGTTTACGTATAGCTTACTATATTCCTATATTCAGTATTCGTGATATATTTTGTGAATATTTGATTAGAACAAGTACAAGTACATGCATCGTTTTCAATAAGTAAATGTGTTTATTTTATTCTACTGAGTAAAATACCTGGATTAATAAACTAAAATGTAATTTTAATGAACCTTTCTTAAAGCATTCACAACTAGTACTAATTCAATTTTGCCGTGATAAACGAATAAGGTAGGTTCAAATTGGATTACATTCGTATGAAGGTATATGTGAGTGTGGTACATATCTAGAATGGGTCATAGCATTATAAATGACAAATCAATTGTTAGATATAGTAGTAGGTATTCATATAAGATAATGACAAATAAGATCTTAAATCAAAATTGAATACCTAGGAAATTACCTAAATAATAAAATAATAAAAAACAACATGGAATAAATATCTAAATATTGTTATCAAACCTAAATTGTTTATTTTATTCAATGACAGATTATTTGAAAAAGTAATTACGTGTCGGCGAAGTTAGTATTTGTGAGGTTCACGTCAAAATTTCTAAGGATACTTACCTACATATATAAAAAAAAAACTAGCTCAGTTAAAATTGAAGGTTACGTCAATTGCGCGCGCGTTCCATGAAACCTTAAAAATAGTCTGCAATCGTGAAATAAGTATTTAGTCGGAAGTTAGGGATTAGTCATTTAAGAAGTCATAAGTTATTGTAAAACGCTCTGGTTTACTTCAATTGCTTGATAGGTATCAATGAAATAAATGCATATGAGATTTAAGGGGTTGTTCAGTTAAATACATAGAAAACGCGTTATTGGTACACAAAATTAATATGAGAAGGTAAAATCTAGCAATTAAAACAAGTAGGTACAAGGTCTGTATAGGCGGGGGTTAGCACTAAAATAAATTGCTTCCAGAGGACTTAGTGTGCTGACGGGAATAAATCAATAAATGTATTAAGTATACTGGATTAAGATTTATTAGACGATGGCAATTGAGGTGGGATTGAAAAAATAATGTAGGATAAGTGTATTAACATTAAAATAATTTTGTCGAGAACATAAATTACTAGCTGCGGTTCGCGGTTTCACCCGCGTGGTGATGTATGTTATTGAGAATGGATCAAATATATCGTAGGTATGTTACTGAGACATAATGTAGCTTTACATATTATTATACTCGTGAAATGATTGTTTAAATCGGAAAAGTAGATTCACGTGTACCCATAATCTAAAATGAAATAAACCCTCATATATCTTTCCTTTTACTATCAGAGTAGTAATAGTTATGTTGACGTCCTCTCTATGGAACTGGGGGGCGATTCAACTATTTCACAAGTTCAACAATCCACTCCGCTGCAACTGCGGTTTGACTCCGGTTGTAGTTCGATAATTACCCGAAATGCCATCCTACTATTCCTGCGGACATTGGGACGTGACGTCACGTAATTGTATCGTAAACGCTACGGCATAATTTAATAGATAAATAGTAAACACTAATAGGAGTTAGCGTGGTATACCTGGTCTATTGAGTAATCGTAATATAAAATACTATTCGATCGCTGGCGTCAATAGAAGCGAAACTGTAGTTGTGACTGTTTTCTTATAGCAGCTTAAGAATGTGTGTAAATCGGCTACGGTTCGAATCTAGTAGCAACAAATTAAGTTAGTGGAATTGTGCCCTTTTCACTAAGCTCTAATGCCAAATAGCGTAGACTTATATTAGTTGTATATAATATGGTCAATAGATTCCGTTCGGCAGCATACGCGATATATGGACTAATTGTTATTCTTTTCCACACTTCAGGTTACGTTATCGAAGTTTTCATACGGAATTCTAACCTTTTTGATAATATTATATAGCCTGTGGTCATAGGGAAACAAGTAGAATCCGAATGGCGAAAAAAAAAACCTCTGATCGGTCCAGTAGTTTTGGGGTCTGTTTAATACAAAGAAACAAACAAATAAATCTTCCCTACTTATGATATTATAGTGTAAATAAGCAGTTAAAATTGGCAGGTAAGAAGAATAAAACATGAAAAAGAAATTCATAGTAGTTGGCTAATAGAACTATAGGGAATATGCAACAAAATTATACTTAAAATCCCAATTACCTAATACTAGCTACGCTCTACAGTTGCATTCGCGCGGTGTTGTGTTACATAATATTTGTACAGGTATAATATAGATTTATACGGGTGGATTTTTATGAAAATTGATTCCTTTGAATCCTTAGATTTATGTTTGCTGTTACGTACAAAAAAAAAGTAATATATATATATATATATATATATATATATATATATATATATATGATCCCATTCGTACAATATTGCATCGAAGGAGGGCGTTGCATCAGAGGTCCATCCATGTTTAAGCACACTGCCACCTCTGTTGGTTTTGGTAAGTAGAAAGTAGTTTCGTCCCGAGGAAGTTCTTTAAAATAAAAATAAGGGACAATAAATGTTATAACGCTCACCTCCTATATCAATAGGGTACATTGGTTATGTACGGTAATTTCATATACTTACAATGAAAAACTTGCAAAATAAGACATTTAGAAATAGATATGAATTAGGCAGTCTTAGACGAGGTTTAAAACAGCATTGTTAGTTTATTACCGTCATGATAAAATATTCGATTTCGTGACAAACCTTAAAGTTATTGAGTTAAACTATATTTCAATTTGAAATATGGGTTAATAAAAGTTAAGAATTATTGGTTTCAATGTTCAAATTTCATACTTGACGAGTTTGTTGAATTGTTAGTTGCGTGAATCAGCGATTGAGGAAGAATGATAACAAAGGGGACTAGAATGTTACGAGTAATAATTTGTAATTTACTTGGGGATGAATGAATCAATAAGGTTAATTTGAATTATTGAATGAAATGTTTTAATAAGTATGAAGGGCTCGAATGGTCCACCAAAATGCCAAAAGTATGAAAACTAAGTCTCATTGACTACCTCCTCCTTTTTTTGGAAGTCTGTAGAAAATGGTTAAATGGTAAGGCTATTGATATGAAATCAAATGATTAGTGATAAGGGAGATAATGGGCTATAGACGAGACTACGGCACCTGTCAATTTCAGTCTCATCTTAAAATATTTAGGTGACTTGCCACCCACTAAATGGGCCCCCCATAAGAGCCATCATCAATGGTAACAAAAGGGGCAACGTTGGCGTGGATGGCAAAAGGGTGTCGAGAGGTTTGCTGCGGTTTCACTAGAACGCTACTACCGGAGTCATGCCCTGTAATATTTCCACCCTTGGAACTTTTTGTTACTTGCTCTTGCGTCTCCAACCCCAGACGGCCAATTAAGCAAGCCGGGGTCAGGAGTCTCATTTAGCCCCAGGGAGAATCAGTGTCTACGGTGTCACAGTATAAAAATGCAACAGTATGGAAACTAAGCCTAGTTGATCAAATAATTATCTATGCCCCATTGAAGCCATAGGGTTCTCACTTTTAATGTTTTAAAGTATTGTTTTTTTTTTAAATAAAACATTCGTTGTTCTGCTGTAGACATTAAATCTAGTTAATTCTAGTTTACTAATAAAATGTATGTAGGTGTATCATGGCGTCTGTTAATCTTGATAGTTTAAAATACGGAAAACTGTTTAGTATTGACATAACTACTTGTAGATCATAGGATTTTTGTAGGTTTACTACACTAACTTATCATTATGGCATAACCTTTAACAAGTTTTGGCGGGAGCGTACGTGAGCCTCGGTTGGGCGCGTGGTAGGCGCTGCAGGTGGCGCGGGTGCAGTGCTCATGAACTCTGTTTTCAGGTGTTTGTCACGCATTTTCGGACTGAACCATACTGCGTTTCAACCTCAAAAATGCGTTTGATACCTTGTAATTAAAAAAACATTACATAAAAAATACTTTTATTCTTCATAAATTACAAATTATTGACTCCAAAAAAAGTTGATACTTTCGCCCAGTCGCCATCTTCGATTTCAGTTTTGTTAGCACTATCGGCATCAACGCCCTCGAAAATCATAAAAACGACACCCAGTAAGATATAGTTCACAATAATATAATAATCTATTGCAGCCGCCATCTGAGATTTGTATTTTGTGTTATGTTTTACGAATTTATTAAGTTTTATGATCGATCATACAAAAACACTATTACAATTTTAAAACACATAGCAGTCAGTCAAGTGTGACCTTTCATATTTTAGATCATATAAAAAAGGTTATGATGTAAAAATAGTTTGTAACACTCACTACTGACTGCATCGACGAGACCCCTAAGCGGTTCTCGCGGCTGCAATAGATTATTATATTATTGTGAACTATATCGTACTGGGTGTCGTTTTTATGATTTTCGAGGGCGTTGATGCCGATAGTGCTAACAAAACTGAAATCGAAGATGGCGACTGGGCGAAAGTATCAACTTTTTTTGGAGTCAATAATTTGTAATTTATGAAGAATAAAAGTATTTTTATGTAATGTTTTTTAAATTACAAGGTATCAAACGCATTTTTGAGGTTGAAACTCAGTACGGTTCAGTCCGAAAATGCGTGACAAACACCCGAAAACAGAGTTCATGAGCACTGCACCCGCGCCATCTAGAGCGCCTTCCACGCGCCCAACCGAGGCTCACGTACGCTCCCGCCAAAACTTAAAAGGTTATGCCATAATGATAAGTTAGTGTAGTAAACCTACAAAAAGTCCTAAGATCTACAAGTAGTTGTGTGTCAATACTAAACAGTTTTCCGTATTTTAAACTATCAAGATTAACAGACGCCATGATACACCTACATACATTTTATTAGTAAACTAGAATTAACTAGATTTAAGGTCTACAGCAGAACAACGAATGTTTTATTTTAAAAAAACAATACTTTAAAACATTAAAAGTGAGAACCCTATGGCTTCAATGGGGCATAGATAATTATTTGATCAACTAGGCTTAGTTTCCATACTGTTGCATCTTTATACTGTGACACCGTAGACCCTGATTCTCCCTGGGGCTAAACGAGACCCCTGACCCCGGCTTGCTTTAATTGGCCATTTGGGGGTGGAGACGCAAGAGCAAGTAACAAAAAGTTCCAAGGATGGAAATGTTACAGGGCATGACTCTGGTAGTAGCGTTCTAGTGAAACCGCAGCAAACCTCTCGACACCCTTTTGCCATCCACGCCAACGTTGCCCCTTTTGTTACCATTGATGGCTCTTATGGGGGGCCCATTTAGTGGGTGGCAAGTCACCTAAATATTTTAAGATGAGACTGAAATTGACAGGTGCCGTAGTCTCGTCTATAGCCCATTATCTCCCTTATCACTAATCATTTGATTTCATATCAATAGCCTTACCATTTAACCATTTTCTACAGACTTCCAAAAAAAGGAGGAGGTAGTCAATGAGACTTAGTTTTCATACTTTTGGCATTTTGGTGGACCATTCGAGCCCTTCATACTTATTAAAACATTTCATTCAATAATTCAAATTAACCTTATTGATTCATTCATCCCCAAGTAAATTACAAATTATTACTCGTAACATTCTAGTCCCCTTTGTTATCATTCTTCCTCAATCGCTGATTCACGCAACTAACAATTCAACAAACTCGTCAAGTATGAAATTTGAACATTGAAACCAATAATTCTTAACTTTTATTAACCCATATTTCAAATTGAAATATAGTTTAACTCAATAACTTTAAGGTTTGTCACGAAATCGAATATTTTATCATGACGGTAATAAACTAACAATGCTGTTTTAAACCTCTTCTAAGACTGCCTAATTCATATCTATCTCTAAATGTCTTATTTTGCAAGTTTTTCATTGTATATGAAATTACCGTACATAACCAATGTACCCTATTGATATAGGAGGTGAGCGTTATAACATTTATTGTCCCTTATTTTTATTTTAAAGAACTTCCTCGGGACGAAACTACTTTCTACTTACCAAAACCAACAGAGGTGGCAGTGTGCTTAAACATGGATGGACCTCTGATGCAACGCCCTCCTTCGATGCAATATTGTACGAATGGGATCATATATATATATATATATATATATATGATCCCATTCGTACAATATTGCATCGAAGGAGGGCGAAGGAGGGAAAAGTATGTATATATATATATATATATATATATATATATATATATATATATATATATATATACATACTTTTTTTGTACGTAACAGCAAATATAAATCTAAGGATTCAAAGGAATCAATTTTCATAAAAATCCACCTGTATAAACCTGTATAATATTATGTAACACAACACCGCGCGAATGCAACTGTAGAGCGTAGCTAGTATTAGGTAATTGGGATTCTAAGTATAATTTTGTTGCATATTCCCTATAGTTCTATTAGCCAACTACTATGAATTTCTTTTTCATGTTTTATTCTTCTTACCTGCCAATTTTAACTCTGCTTATTTACACTATAATATCATAAGTAGGGAAGATTTATTTGTTTGTTTCTTTGTATTAAACAGACCCCAAAACTACTGGACCGATCAGAGGTTTTTTTTTTCGCCATTCGGATCCTACTTGTTTCCCTATGACCACAGGCTATATAATATTATCAAAAAGGTTAGAATTCCGTATGAAAACTTCGATAACGTAACCTGAAGTGTGGAAAAGAATAACAATTAGTCCATATATCGCGTATGCTGCCGAACGGAATCTATTGACCATATTATATACAACTAATATAAGTCTACGCTATTTGGCATTAGAGCATAGTGAAAAGGGCACAATTCCACTAACTTAATTTGTTGCTACTAGATTCGAACCGTAGCCGATTTACACACATTCTTAAGCTGCTATAAGAAAACAGTCACAACTACAGTTTCGCTTCTATTGACGCCAGCGATCGAATAGTATTTTATATTACGATTACTCAATAGACCAGGTACACCACGCTAACTCCTATTAGTGTTTACTATTTATCTATTAAATTATGCCGTAGCGTTTACGATACAATTACGTGACGTCACGTCCCAATGTCCGCAGGAATAGTAGGATGGCATTTCGGGTAATTATCGAACTACAACCGGAGTTGAACCGCAGTTGCAGCCGAGTGGATTGTTGAACTTGTGAAATAGTTGAATCGCCCCCCAGTTCCATAGAGAGGACGTCAACATAACTATTACTACTCTGATAGTAAAAGGAAATATATATGAGGGTTTATTTCATTTTAGATTATGGGTACACGTGAATCTACTTTTCCGATTTAAACAATCATTTCACGAGTATAATATGTAAAGCTACATTATGTCTCAGTAACATACCTACGCTATATTTGATCCATTCTCAATAACATAAATCACCACGCGGGTGAAACCGCGAACTGCAGCTAGTAATTTATGTTCTCGACAAAATTATTTTAATGTTAATACACTTATCCTACTTTATTTTTTCAATCCCACCTCAATTGCCATCGTCTAATAAATCTTAATCCAGTATACAAGTCCTCTGGAAGCAATTTATTTTAGTGCTAACCCCCGCCTATACAGACCTTGTACCTACTTGTTTTAATTGCTAGATTTTACCTTCTCATATTAATTTTGTGTACCAATAACGCGTTTCCTATGTATTTAACTAAACAACCCCTTAAATCTCATATCCATTTATTTCATTGATACCTATCAAGCAATTGAAGTAAACCAGAACTATGCCTTTTACAATAACTTATGACTTCTTAAATGACTAATCCCTAGGAGCGTGAGCCTCGGTTGGGCGCGTGGTAGGCGCTGCAGGTGGCGCGGGTGCAGTGCTCATGAACTCTGTTTTCGGGTGTTTGTCACGCATTTTCGGACTGAATCGTACTGCGTTTCAACCTCAAAAATGCGTTTGATACCTTGTAATTAAAAAAACATACCATAAAAAATACTTTTATTCTTCATAAATTACAAATTATGACTCCAAAAAAAATTGATAATTTTGCCCAGCCGCCATCTTCGATTTCAGTTTTGTTAGCACTATCGGCATCAACGCTCTCGAAAATCATAAAAACGACACCCAGTAAGATATAGTTCACAATAATATAATAATCTATTGCAGCCGCCATCTGAAATTTGTATTTTGTGTTATGTTTTACGAATTTATTAAGTTTTATGATCGATCATACAAAAACACCATTACAATTTTAAAACACATAGCAGTCAGTCAAGTGTGACATTTCATATTTTAGATCATATAAAAAAGGTTATGATGTAAAAATAGTTTGTAACACTCACTACTGACTGCACCGCGAGAACCGCTAAGGGGTCTCGTCGATGCGCATGTTTATGTCACTGGGCCGTTTCAGACGATTGAAGGTAGTTTCTGTACTGTTCTATATATCTACTGTGACGGTGTCGCCACTCACCGACGGCTCGCCACAAAGCCGCCCCTGCGGTATTATTATTTCTTTTTTTTCTCGTATTTTATCCAGTTTTTACAAAGACATAAGTGGGGTCAATGTAGTATCTACATAAACAGCATTTGAAATGAAGGTGAAATGGTATAGCTTTTGCTAAAATTAGTAACATAGTAGGGCTATAGATATGAACTCTTAAATCATAAAAGAAATTGCTATTGACGAGACTACGGTACCTGCCAGTTTCAGTCTCATTTTAAAATATTATTATATATATATATAATATTGAATGCTACATTTAACGAAAATAAACAATACATTATACAATTATCTACGCAGTCTATCTCTCACCTAACTACACAACTTTGTTTTATTTTAATCACACCTATCCTCGCATACACTATTTTTCACAGATATACTTGAGATATGTTATATTATTTATGTATTGCTTCAGATTTTTTTTAAATTATTGTTTAGTATTTAAGTATTATTTTTTTTTGTACAAAGTCAGCATACATTCTATGATTATTATAAACCTTCTTATAAAAAAATTATAAAATCCATGTAAAGATCATTGGAGTAATTATAAAGGAAGGGACTGAATCTCACGACACAGGCCATCCTAGTGTGGGATCAGTGATCACCCAACTTACGAGTACTATATAAAATATATAAGCCAAAAGATGTAATCTATTTTGTAAGTAATTAGCATAAGTTTTATTTCCTAATAAACGTTTCCTAGTTTCCTAATTAATTTTCTAATATATATTTAGGGGGCCACTAAACGGGCCACAAGGGCCACCATCAATGGTGACAAAAGGGGCAACATTAGTGTGGATGGCTAAAGGGTGTCGAGAGGTGTGCTGCGGTTTCACTAGAGCACTACTACCGGCGTTATGCCCTTTAACACTTCCACCCTTGGAGCTTTTCGTTACTTACTTTAGTATTATTATCCTTTCTAAACCAAAACAACTTTACCTGCGTGGGTACGGGTATCACCAATAGACATTTAGATGACCACATTTCAACCTTTTTAGGTATGCAAAAATAATTATGCTTACCTATTGTAAAACTACCAATAGTAATTATAAAGACTCAAATTTTAAATTTGGTTTACTATTAAAGTTGTTCGAGGTATAATTGACAATCTTTATTGTGTTATCCTCTAGCAATAAAGATGATTTATCTTCTTATCATTTGCTGAGTCATTCCACTCGTACCTGTATAGGTATGTATACCATATTCCCGCTCTCCGCTTGCATAAAGATGCGTTCTAAGCGGCCTGTAAGGAAGAATCCGCCGATTGGAACACATTGAATTATGAGTAAAAATTATATCTATTGTATGTACTGTTAGTACTTTCCTTTTTCAATGGTTCTCATAGAAAATGCTTGGCAAAACACGGCTATTGTTTTGTACTAAAAAAACATAGGATAGGTGTGATTAAAATAAAACAAAGTTGTGAAGTTAGGTGAGAGATAGACTGCGTAGGTAATTGTATAATGTATTGTTTATTTTCGTTAAATGTAGCATTCAATATTATATATATATATATAATATTTTAAAATGAGACTGAAACTGGCAGGTACCGTAGTCTCGTCAATAGCCATTTCTTTTATGATTTAAGAGTTCATATCTATAGCCCTATGTTACTAATTTTAGCAATAGCTATACCATTTCACCTTCATTTCAAATGCTGTTTATGTAGGTACTACATTGACCCCACTTATGTCTTTGTAAAAACTGGATAAAATACGAGAAAAAAAAGAAATAATAATACCGCAGGGGCGGCTTTGTGGCGAGCCGTCAGTGAGTGGCGACACCGTCACAGTAGATATATAGAACAGTACGGAAACTACCTTCAATCGTCTGAAACGGCCCAGTGACATAAACATGCGCATCGACGAGACCCCTAAGCGGTTCTCGTGGTGCAGTCAGTAGTGAGTGTTACAAACTATTTTTAAATCATAACCTTTTTTATATGATCTAAAATATGAAAGGTCACACTTGACTGACTGCTATGTGTTTTAAAATTGTAATAGTGTTTTTGTATGATCGATCATAAAACTTAATAAATTCGTAAAACATAACACAAAATACAAATCTCAGATGGCGGCTGCAATAGATTATTATATTATTGTGAACTATATCTTACTGGGTGTCGTTTTTATGATTTTCGAGGGCGTTGATGCCGATAGTGCTAACAAAACTGAAATCGAAGATGGCGACTGGGCGAAAGTATCAACTTTTTTTGGAGTCAATAATTTGTAATTTATGAAGAATAAAAGTATTTTTTATGTAATGTTTTTTTAATTACAAGGTATCAAACGCATTTTTGAGGTTGAAACGCAGTACGATTCAGTCCGAAAATGCGTGACAAACACCCGAAAACAGAGTTCATGAGCACTGCACCCGCGCCACCTGCAGCGCCTACCACGCGCCCAACCGAGGCTCACGTACGCTCCCGCCAAAACTTGTAAAAGGTTATGCCATAATGATAAGTTAGTGTAGTAAACCTACAAAAAATCCTAAGATCTACAAGTAGTTGTGTTTCAATACTAAACAGTTTTCCGTATTTTAAACTATCAAGATTGACCGATGCCATGATACACCTACATACATTTTATTAGTAAACTAGAATTAACTAGATTTAAGGTCTACAGCAGAACAACGAATGTTTTATTTTAAAAAAACAATACTTTAAAACATTAAAAGTGAGAACCCTATGGCTTCAATGGGGCATAGATAATTATTTGATCAACTAGGCTTAGTTTCCATACTGTTGCATCTTTATACTGTGACACCGTAGACCCTGATTCTCCCTGGGGCTAAACGAGACCCCTGACCCCGGCTTGCTTTAATTGGCCATTTGGGGGTGGAGACGCAAGAGCAAGTAACAAAAAGTTCCAAGGATGGAAATGTTACAGGGAATGACTCCGGTAGTAGCGTTCTAGTGAAACCGCAGCAAACCTCTCGACACCCTTTTGCCATCCACGCCAACGTTGCCCCTTTTGTTACCATTGATGAGGGCCCATTTAGTGGGTGGCAAGTCACCTAAATATTTTAAGATGAGACTGAAATTGACAGGTGCCGTAGTCTCTTCTATAGCCCATTATCTCCCTTATCACTAATAATTAGATTTCATATCAATAGCCTTACCATTTAACCATTTTCTACAGACTTCCAAAAAAATGAGGTCAGTGAGACTGTATTATTATTTTTATGTTTGTTAGTGTCTGGCTAATGAAAGTTGATACTGAAAAAGCACGGCAAATTTAAAAAATATCAGCATGGCAGCCCTAAAGTAAAAAGGAAAGTTGGAACAACCCACTTTGATACTTTGACATTCATTTTTATTTTACTAGTGGATGCTTGCAATTTTGTCCCCGTTATGAAGAGATTAAAAGTAGCTTATATCACTTGTTAACTCTTTATTTACTCCATACCAAACATCACATGGATACGTCACTCCATTGTGGCGTATTAAAGGAACAAACAGGCTATCAAACACTATCATGAGTATCAATATTATCATGAGTTTAAATTTTTGTAAATCTATGTGAGTATGTATCAAAGAAAACAACACCATATATTTTGATACTGTTTTTTAATCACTATAATCAAAATCTGAATCTAAAAATTAAACATGGAGTGAATCGTCAGAATCACTGGAGTCGCTGCAGTCTCTTAAATTGATGATGAAGCTTTCTAAATTATTTTCAGTTATATGGTCTCTTCTTTTGTACTTGTCTTTCACATGAATGACATGGTCTGTCATTTTTTTCCAATCATCTGCTGTAATACACTCAAAAGATTGTTTTATGAGATCCTCGAACTCTTTTGGAGTTCGGCTTACATTTTTGCTTCCCACATTTCTTTTTGCTAGACTCCATATGAGTTCTATGGCATTTAGGTCACAACGATATGGAGGAAGTCTTAGCACTTCATGTCCGTTTTGGCTTAAAAGTTCATCAGCTTCATAAATAGGTTCTGGTGTGTTCTGTTTTACTAAGCAGAGCAACTCTGCTTTTGAATTGTATGTTTCAAATGAAATACCATTCAATGTAAGCCAATTCTGTATCTCTAACTTTTGATTTTGAGATGTGGGCGCTTTATTTATTATGACAGAATAGTATGATGCATTGTCCATTACAATTACACTTGGTTCATTCAAATTGGGAATAAGCTTTTCTTGAAGCCATTTGTTGAAGTTTGTGGAATTTATGTCATGGTGGTAGTCGGCCATTTTCGATTTGGTGCTAAATACTAACAATGAGTTTGGAATAGGGCCTGTCTCTGATCCTGCATGCACAATAATATATATCGTTTTCCTGACGATATATTTTCAATTATTCCACTTGTTGATGGACCTTGCCAACATTTTTTAGGCTTATAGGTTTTGTGGACATAAGTTTCATCTAAGTAGATTATTGGTTGCCTTCTGCACGTTTCGATGCAATGGTACGCAAAAAGCGATGTCTCCATGCAGCTATATCATATTGTTCAATTAATAATGAACGTTCATTTTTGTTTTTCTTAAATTCATAACCGTTGGCTAATAATATACGACGGAGTTTCACGACATCCACCAAATTCTATACTTTCTTTTAACTCTACCAACAAAGATCTTAATGTTGGTACTTGTTTCCTCACACAGTAAAATTCGTTTACTTTATTACGAATAACATCCATATCGAAACTATCCAGGTTCGACACTTTTGAAGAGTGAGGTCGTTTTTTACCTGGAGTCCTCCAGACCCCTTCGTTCACCGCACCTTCTTATTTAATTCTCTTCAATGTAATAACACTTACATCTGTAAAAAGAATAAAATAAAATGTCAATTATCGTGAGTCTCATAACTAAGAAATAATAGAAAATACACAAGTATTACAAAACTAGTCTAAGATTAACGTTGAGTGAAAACTTACCGGTGAGTGAAGATAGTTCTTCTAAGTACTGGTTCTGCGATTTCATCATATCTCTTTGATCTAAATCTGTGACCTTTTCAATTGCTTGTTTTACTTGAGCAGTTCGTGCATTATCCTCAAGACTATCTGTAAAAGAACAATAACATTATCTAAAGTAACTAAAACTAATATGTACTTATTTAAAATAAAAAAATATCAAGACATTTTGACCGTACGAACCTAAAAAATCAGTCACAGTACGTAAACAATCTTGTTTTTCTCGCAATACGGCTTGTTTCACAAGCTTTTTCTCTTCATATTTCGAAATCATACAAAACAATAGTTTTCGCACTTCACTCTTTATAGTTTTATTAATTTTTATAGCATTAACACGGATATATTACAACAAAACTATACGCAAGTCAACCGCAACGAAACATCAACAACACGCCATCTTGTTGCGTCAGAGATAGGGATACCATACACTGATTCTGATTTTACCAAACCTTTCGGAAAACAGCCGAAAATTAATTTCTTTAAAATAAAATTGCCAAGTTTTTCTCTAGTAAATAGTGTACCTAATTAATTAAGCTATTTATTAGACCAACTTAAGGATTAGTGTTGCTCTTGAAATGATCCAACACGTACATACGATACTTATTTTCGATGAATACAATTTTAGCACACGTACAAATTTTTAAAACTCATTTTATAAAATGTTTAAAATAAGTTTGTTTTAAAAATGCCTTTTTGGAATTAATTGTTCCTAAGTACTTTCTGCATAAAATACCCAAATTTGTAGAGTAAATATCCGATGGTAGGAACACTTTAGTGTTGTCATATAAAAAGTTTGCAAAAAATCCAGTATCTACTATCGTTAGCCAGACTCTACCACATAACTTTCGACTGGGTTAACCAAATCTCAATTTTTTTGTTTAAAAGCTGGTCCTTCCCGTGTGGTCCCATTTAAATTTCTAAGAATTTGGTCTAGTAGTTTTAGAGAGATATACTCTAATAACTGAATAGAATGGAAGTCGATATTAAATTTTTCAAATTTTACCTATCCATCCAAAATTTTTCTGTTTTTAAACTACTTTGTTTTTTGATACCAAAGAGGCCTCGAAGTGTTGGCTACAGCCCCTACTTATGCCTTTGTAAAGGACCGGATGAAATCCTATTTTTGCACGTGGTCGTTTTAAACATTAAGATTGCAATACAAAGTGATGGCATGTTTTATAATTAATTGAACATCGTAATAAACTTAAATCATTTTGAAAATAATTATACTATTAATTTTAATTGGAATAATTTACTGTAAACAATTTCAAAAGTATGAATCTGTTTTATAAATCAATTCAAATAAATCAATTTAACAAATCTAATTGTTATAGACTAATTGTTATAGACTAATTATTATTGGCTAATTATTGTATCCGCGCCGATATATATATATATATATATATATATATATATAGAGACAAAATAGCCTAGTAGACCGAAAAGTATAAAAGGCGGCGCGCAGAGCGGTCGTGGCTCACTCTGCCTTCAACCGTCGACGAGTCAACATCTCAGAGTTCGTTATTGTGGTGACGTCAATCCTTGTCGTGATTTTGTATATGCGCTGAATGGCCGCCCAAGCCGCTGTCCCGAGCAGTTGTCTGCTGGAAGTGAAGTCCGGAGTAATCGACACCAAAGATTACCTTGTGTGGTGTCATGCAAAGGTGGTATCGTGAGTTTGTTGAGACATTCTACAGTTAATCTTCACAAATTGATATCACGCGCTAGTTGTCTTTGGTATGCATTAATAAAGAAAAATATCTTTAAACTGTGCGAGTGAGATCTTGGTAAAGTATGTAAGGCATGGAATGTTTTTCTTTGTTTTCATTGCATTGTGTGGTGCGGGTGATGGAAGTCCAGAATTTTATCGTAGTTTGTCGACAGATATTAACACATTCATTTGTTTTTCAGCTGTCCCGAGCAGGTATCCTGAGCGGCTGCCCAAACTGCTGCGCTGAGCAACTGCCCGTGCTTCTGCGCTGAGCGGCCGCCCAAGCCGCTGTCCCGAGCAATTGTCTACTGGAAGTCAAGTCCGGAGTAATCGACACCAAAGATTACCTTGTGTGGTGTATGCAAAGGTGGTATCGTAAGTTTGTTGAGAGATTCGACAGTTAATCTTCACAAATTGAAATCACGCGCTAGTTGTCTTTGGTATGCATTAATAAAAAAAATATTACTAAACTGTGCGAGTGAGATCTTGGTAAAGTATGTATGGCATGGAATGTTTTTCTTTGTTTTCGTTGCATAGTGTGGTGCGGGTGATGGAAGTCCTTAATTTTATCGTAGTACGTCGACAGATATTAACACATTCATTTGTTTTTCAGCTGTCCTGAGCAGGTATCCTGAGCGGCTGCCCAAACTGCTGCGCTGGGCTGCTGCGCTGAGCAACTGCCCGTGCTTCTGCACTGAGCGGCCGCCCAAGCCGCTGTCCCGAGCCGCTGTCCCGAGCAGTTGTCTATTGGAAGTCAAGTCCGGAGTAATCGACACCAAAGATTACCTTGTGTGGTGTCATGCAAAGGCGGTATCGTGAGTTTGAGACATTCTACAGTTATTCTTCACAAATTGATATTTCGCGCTAGTTGTCTTTGGTATGCATTAATAAAGAAAAATATCTTTAAACTGTGCGAGTGAGATCTTGGTAAAGTATGTAAGGCATGGAATGTTTTTCTTTGTTTTCATTGCATTGTGTGGTGCGGGTGATGGAAGTCCAGAATTTTATCGTAGTTTGTCGACAGATATTAACACATTCATTTGTTCTTCAGCTGTCCCGAGCAGGTATCCTGAGCGGCTGCCCAAACTGCTGCGCTGAGCAACTGCCCGTGCTTCTGCGCTGAGCGGCCGCCCAAGCTGCTGTCCCGAGCAATTGTCTGCTGGAAGTCAAGTCCGGAGTAATCGACACCAAAGATTACCTTGTGTGGTGTATGCAAAGGTGGTATCGTAAGTTTGTTGAGACATTCGACAGTTAATCTTCACAAATTGAAATCACGCGCTAGTTGTCTTTGGTATGCATTAATAAAAAAAATATTACTAAACTGTGCGAGTGAGATCTTGGTAAAGTATGTATGGCATGGAATGTTTTTCTTTGTTTTCGTTGCATAGTGTGGTGCGGGTGATGGAAGTCCATAATTTAATCGTAGTACGTCGACAGATATTAACACAATCATTTGTTTTTCAGCTGTCCTGAGCAGGTATCCTGAGCGGCTGCCCAAACTGCTGCGCTGGGCTGCTGCGCTGAGCAACTGCCCGTGCTTCTGCACTGAGCGGCCGCCCAAGCCGCTGTCCCGAGCCGCTGTCCCGAGCCGCTGTCCCGAGCAGTTGTCTGCTGGAAGTCAAGTCCGGAGTAATCGACATCAAAGATTACCATGTGTGGTGTCATGCAAAGGTGGTATCGTGAGTTTGTTGAGACATTCGACCGTTAATATTCACAAATTGATATCAAGCGCTAGTTGTCGTTGGTATTAATTAATAAAGAAAAATATCACTAAACTGTGCGAGTGAGATCTTGTTAAGTATGTAAGGCATGGAATGTTTTTCTTTGTTTTCATTGCATTGTGTGGTGCGGGTGATGGAAGTCCAGAATTTTATCGTAGTTTGTCGACAGATATTAACACATTCATTTGTTTTTCAGCTGTCCCGAGCAGGTATCCTGAGCGGCTGCCCAAACTGCTGCGCTGAGCAACTGCCCGTGCTTCTGCACTGAGCGGCCGCCCAAGCCGCTGTCCCGAGCCGCTGACCCGAGCAGTTGTCTGCTGGAAGTCAAGTCCGGAGTAATCGACATCAAAGATTACCACGTGTGGTGTCATGCAAAGGTGGTATCGTGAGTTTTTTTAGACATTCGACAGTAAGTTTTCACAAATTGATATCACGCGCTAGTTGTCGTTGGTATGCATTAATAAAGAAAAATATCACTAAACTGTGCGAGTAAGATCTTGGTAAAGTATGTAAGGCATGAAATGTTTTTCTTTGTTTTCATTGCATTGTGTGGTGCGGGTGATGGAAGTCCAGAATTTTATCGTAGTACGTCGACAGATATTAACACATCATTTGTTTTTCAGCTTTCCCGAGCAGGTATCCTGAGCGGCTGCCCAAACTGCTGCGCTGGGCTGCTGCGCTGAACAACTGCCCGTGCTTCTGCACTGAGCGGCCGCCCAAGCCGCTGTCCCGAGCCGCTGTCCCGAGCAGTTGTCTGCTGGAAGTCAAGTCCGGAGTAATCGACACCAAAGATTACCTTGTGTGGTGTCATGCAAAGGCGGTATCGTGAGTTTGTTGAGACATTCTACAGTTATTCTTCACAAATTGATATTTCGCGCTAGTTGTCTTTGGTATGCATTAATAAAGAAAAATATCTTTAAACTGTGCGAGTGAGATCTTGGTAAAGTATGTATGGCATGGAATGTTTTTCTTTGTTTTCGTTGCATAGTGTGGTGCGGGTGATGGAAGTCCATAATTTTGTCGTAGTACGTCGACAGATATTAACACATTCATTTGTTATTCAGCTGTCCTGAGCAGGTATCCTGAGTGGCTGCCCAAACTGCTGCGCTGGGCTGCTGCGCTGAGCAACTGCCCGTGCTTCTGCACTGAGCGGCCGCCCAAGCCGCTGTCCCGAGCCGCTGTCCCGAGCAGTTGTCTGCTGGAAGTCAAGTCCGGAGTAATCGACATCAAAGATTACCATGTGTGGTGTCATGCAAAGGTGGTATCGTGAGTTTGTTGAGACATTCGACAGTTAATCTTCACAAATTGATATCACGCGCTAGTTGTCTTTGGTATGCATTAATAAAAAAAATATTACTAAACTGTGCGAGTGAGATCTTGGTAATGTATGTATGGCATGGAATGTTTTTCTTTGTTTTCGTTGCATAGTGTGGTGCGGGTGATGGAAGTCCATAATTTTGTCGTAGTACGTCGACAGATATTAACTCATTCATTTGTTTTTCAGCTGTCCCGAGCAGGTATCCTGAGCGGCTGCCCAAACTGCTGCGCTGAGCAACTGCCCGTGCTTCTGCGCTGAGCGGCCGCCCAAGCTGCTGTCCCGAGCAATTGTCTGCTGGAAGTCAAGTCCGGAGTAATCGACACCAAAGATTACCTTGTGTGGTGTATGCAAAGGTGGTATCGTAAGTTTGTTGAGACATTCGACAGTTAATCTTCACAAATTGATATCACGCGCTAGTTGTCTTTGGTATGCATTAATAAAAAAAATATTACTAAACTGTGCGAGTGAGATCTTGGTAAAGTATGTATGGCATGGAATGTTTTTCTTTGTTTTCGTTGCATAGTGTGGTGCGGGTGATGGAAGTCCATAATTTTGTCGTAGTACGTCGACAGATATTAACACATTCATTTGTTTTTCAGCTGTCCTGAGCAGGTATCCTGAGTGGCTGCCCAAACTGCTGCGCTGGGCTGCTGCGCTGAGCAACTGCCCGTGCTTCTGCACTGAGCGGCCGCCCAAGCCGCTGTCCCGAGCCGCTGTCCCGAGCAGTTGTCTGCTGGAAGTCAAGTCCGGAGTAATCGACATCAAAGATTACCATGTGTGGTGTCATGCAAAGGTGGTATCGTGAGTTTGTTGAGACATTCGACCGTTAATATTCACAAATTGATATCAAGCGCTAGTTGTCGTTGGTATTCATTATTAAAGAAAAATATCACTAAACTGTGCGAGTGAGATCTTGTTAAGTATGTAAGGCATGGAATGTTTTTCTTTGTTTTCATTGCATTGTGTGGTGCGGGTGATGGAAGTCCAGAATTTTATCGTAGTTTGTCGACAGATATTAACACATTCATTTGTTTTTCAGCTGTCCCGAGCAGGTATCCTGAGCGGCTGCCCAAACTGCTGCGCTGAGCAACTGCCCGTGCTTCTGCACTGAGCGGCCGCCCAAGCCGCTGTCCCGAGCCGCTGACCCGAACAGTTGTCTGCTGGAAGTCAAGTCCGGAGTAATCGACATCAAAGATTACCATGTGTGGTGTCATGCAAAGGTGGTATCGTGAGTTTGTTGAGACATTCGACCGTTAATATTCACAAATTGATATCAAGCGCTAGTTGTCGTTGGTATTCATTATTAAAGAAAAATATCACTAAACTGTGCGAGTGAGATCTTGTTAAGTATGTAAGGCATGGAATGTTTTTCTTTGTTTTCATTGCATTGTGTGGTGCGGGTGATGGAAGTCCAGAATTTTATAGTAGTACGTCGACAGATATTAAAACATTCATTTGTTTTTCAGCTGTCCTGAGCAGGTATCCTGAGCGGCTGCCCAAACTGCTGCGCTGGGCTGCTGCGCTGAGCAACTGCCCGTGCTTCTGCGCTAAGCGGCCGCCCAAGCCGCTGTCCCGAGCAGTTGTCTGCTGCAAGTCAAGTTCGGAGTAATCGACAACAAAGATTACCTTGTGTGGTGTCATGCAAAGGTGGTATCATGGTATCGTAAGTTTATTGAGACATTCGACAGTTAATCTTCACAAATTGATATCACGCGCTAGTTGTCTTTGGTATGCATTCATAAAAAAAATATTACTAAACTGTGCGAGTGAGATCTTGGTAAAGTATGTATAGCATGGAATGTTTTTCTTTGTTTTCGTTGCATAGTGTTGTGCGGGTGATGGAAGTCCATAATTTTATCGTAGTACGTCGACAGATATTAACACATTCATTTGTTTTTCAGCTGTCCTGAGCAGGTATCCTGAGCGGCTGCCCAAACTGCTGCGCTGGGCTGCTGCGCTGAGCAACTGCCCGTGCTTCTGCACTGAGCGGCCGCCCAAGCCGCTGTCCCGAGCCGCTGTCCCGAGCAGTTGTCTGCTGGAAGCCAAGTCCGGAGTAATCGGAACCAAAGATTGCCTTGTGTGGGGTCATGCAAAGGTGGTATCGTGAGTTTTTTTAGACATTCGACAGTTAATCTTCACAAATTGATATTTCGCGCTAGTTGTCTTTGGTATGGATTAATAAAGAAAAATATCACTAAACTGTGCGAGTAAGATCTTGGTAAAGTATGTAAGGCATGAAATGTTTTTCTTTGTTTTCATTGCATTGTGTGGTGCGGGTGATGGAAGTCCAGAATTTTATCGTAGTTTGTCGACAGATATTAACACATTCATTTGTTTTTCAGCTGTCCCGAGCAGGTATCCTGAGCGGCTGCCCAAACTGCTGCGCTGAGCAACTGCCCGTGCTTCTGCGCTGAGTGTCCTACCAAGCCGCTATCCCGAGCAGTTGTCTGCTGGAAGTCAAGTCCGGAGTAATCGACACCAAAGATTACCTTGTGTGGTGTCATGGAAAGGTGGTATCGTGAGTTTTTAGACATTCGACAGTTAATCTTCACAAATTGATATCACGCGCTAGTTGTCGTTGGTATGCATTAATAAAGAAAAATATCACTAAACTATGCGAGTGAGATCTTGGTAAACTATGTAAGGCATGGAATGTTTTTCTTTGTTTTCATTGCATTGTGTGGTGCGGGTGATGGAAGTCCAGAATTTTATCGTAGTACGTCGACAGATATTAACACATTCATTTGTTTTTCAGCTGTCCCGAGCAGGTATCCTGAGCGGCTGCCCAAACTGCTGCGCTGGGCTGCTGCGCTGAGCAACTGCCCGTGCTTCTGCGCTGAGCGGCCGCCCAAGCCGCTGTCCCGAGCAGTTGTCTGCTAGAAGTCAAGTCCGGAGTAATCGACATCAAAGATTACCATGTGTGGTGTCATGCAAAGGTGGTATCGTGAGTTTGTTGAGACATTCTACAGTTAATCTTCACAAATTGATATCACGCGCTAGTTGTCGTTAGTATGCATTAATAAAGAAAAATATCTTTAAACTGTGCGAGTGAGATCTTGGTAAAGTATGTAAGGCATGTAAGGCATGGAATGTTTTTCTTTGTTTTCATTGCATTGTGTGGTGCGGGTGATGGAAGTCCAGAATTTTATCGAAGTACGTCGACAGATATTAACTCATTCATTTTTTTTTTCAGCTGTCCCGAGCAGGAATCCTGAGCAGCTGCCCAAACTGCTGCGCTGGGCTGCTGGGCTGAGCAACTGCCCGTGCTTCTGCGCTGAGCGGCCGCCCAAGCCGCTGTCCCGAGCAGTTGTCTGCTGGAAGTCAAGTCCGGAGTAATCGACATCAAAGATTACCTTGTGTGGTGTCATGCAAAGGCAGTATCGTGAGTTTGTTGAGACATTCGACAGTTAATATTCACAAATTGATATCAAGCGCTAGTTGTCGTTGGTATTCATTATTAAAGAAAAATATCATTAAACTGTGCGAGTGAGATCTTGTTAAGTATGTAAGGCATGGAATGTTTTTCTTTGTTTTCATTGCATTGTGTGGTGCGGGTGATGGAAGTCCAGAATTTTATCGTAGTACGTCGACAGATATTAAAACAATTATTTGTTTTTCAGCTGTCCCGAGCAGGTATCCTGAGCGGCTGCCCAAACTGCTGCGCTGGGCTGCTGCGCTGAGCAACTGCCCGTGCTTCTGCACTGAGCGGCCGCCCAAGCCGCTGTCCCGAGCCGCTGTCCTGAGCAGTTGTCTGCTGGAAGTCAAGTCCGGAGTAATCGACACCAAAGATTACCTTGTGTGGTGTCATGCAAAGGTGGTATCGTGAGTTTTTTCAGACATTCGACAGTAAGTTTTCACAAATTGATATCACGCGCTAGTTGTCGTTGGTATGCATTAATAAAGAAAAATATCACTAAACTGTGCGAGTAAGATCTTGGTAAAGTATGTAAGGCATGGAATGTTTTTCTTTGTTTTCATTGCATTGTGTGGTGCGGGTGATGGAAGTCCAGAATTTTATCGTAGTACGTCGACAGATATAAACACATCATTTGTTTTTCAGCTGTCCCGAGCAGGTATCCTGAGCGGCTGCCCAAACTGCTGCGCTGGGCTGCTGCGCTGAACAACTGCCCGTTTTTCTGCGCTGAGCGGCCGCCCAAGCCGCTGTTCCGAGCAGTTGTCTGCTGGAAGTCAAGTCCGGGGTTATCGACAACAAAGATTACCTTGTGTGGTGTCATGCAAAGGGGATATTGTGAGTTTGTTGAGACATTTGACAGTTAATCTTCACAAATTGATATTTCGCTCTAGTTGTCTTTGGTATGCATTAATAAAGAAAAATATCTTTTAACTGTGCGAGTGAGATCTTGGTAAAGTATGTAAGCATGGAATGTTTTTCTTTGTTTTCATTGCATTGTGTGGTGCGGGTGATGGAAGGCCAGAATTTTATCGTAGTACGTCGACAGATATTAACTCATTCATTTGTTTTTCAGCTGTCCCGAGCAGGTATCCTGAGCGGCTGCCCAAACTGCTGCGCTGAGCAACTGCCCGTGCTTCTGCGCTGAGCGGCCGCCCAAGCCGCTGTCCCGAGCAATTGTCTGCTGGAAGTCAAGTCCGGAGTAATCGACACCAAAGATTACCTTGTGTGGTGTCATGCAAAGGTGACATCGTGAGTTTGTTGACACATTCGGCAGTTAATCTTCACAAATTTATATATTGCGCTAGTTGTCTTTGGTATGCATTAATAAAGAAAACTATCACTAAACTGTGCAAGTGAGATCTTGGTAAAGTATGTAAGGCATGGAATGTTTTTCTTTGTTTTCATTGCATTGTGTGGTGCGGGTGATGGAAGTCCAGAATTTTATCGTAGTTTGTCGACAGATATTAACACATTCATTTGTTTTTCAGCTGTCCCGAGCATGTATCCTGAGCGGCTGCCCAAACTGCTGCGCTGAGCAACTGCCCGTGCTTCTGCGCTAAGTGTCCTACCAAGCCGCTATCCCGAGCAGTTGTCTGCTGGAAGTCAAGTCCGGAGTAATTGACACCAAAGATTACCTTGTGTGGTGTCATGGAAAGGTGGTATCGTGAGTTTTTAGACATTCGACAGTTAATCTTCACAAATTGATATCACGCGCTAGTTGTCGTTGGTATGCATTAATAAAGAAAAATATCACTAAACTATGCGAGTGAGATCTTGGTAAAGTGTGTAAGGCATGGAATGTTTTTCTTTGTTTTCATTGCATTGTGTGGTGCGGGTGATGGAAGTCCAGAATTTTATCGAAGTACGTCGACAGATATTAACACATTAATTTTTTTTTCAGCTGTCCCGAGCAGGAATCCTGAGCGGCTGCCCAAACTGCTGCGCTGGGCTGCTGCGCTGAGCAACTGCCCGTGCTTCTGCGCTGAGCGGCCGCCCAAGCCGCTGTCCCGAGCAGTTGTCTGCTGGAAGTCAAGTCCGGAGTAATCGACATCAAAGATTACCATGTGTGGTGTCATGCAAAGGTGGTATCGTGAGTTTGTTGAGACATTCTACAGTTAATCTTCACAAATTGATATCACGCGCTAGTTGTCGTTAGTATGCATTATTAAAGAAAAATATCTTTAAACTGTGCGAGTGAGATCTTGGTAAAGTATGTAAGGCATGTAAGGCATGGAATGTTTTTCTTTGTTTTCATTGCATTGTGTGGTGCGGGTGATGGAAGTCCAGAATTTTATCGTAGTACGTCGACAGATATTAACACATTCATTTGTTTTTCAGCTGTCCCGAGCAGGTATCTTGAGCGGCTGGCCAAACTGCTGCGCTGGGCTGCTGCGCTGAGCAAATGCCCGTGCTTCTGCACTGAGCGGCCGCCCAAGCCGCTGTCCCGAGCAGTTGTCTGCTGGAAGTCAAGTCCGGAGTAATCGACACCAAAGATTACCTTGTGTGGTGTCATGCAAAGGCGGTATCGTGAGTTTGTTGAGACATTCGACAGTTAATATTCACAAATTGATATCAAGCGCTAGTTGTCGTTGGTATTCATTAATAAAGAAAAATATCACTAAACTGTGCGAGTGAGATCTTGTTAAGTATGTAAGGCATGGAATGTTTTTCTTTGTTTTCATTGCATTGTGTGGTGCGGGTGATGGAAGTCCAGAATTTTATCGTAGTACGTCGACAGATATTAAAACATTCATTTGTTTTTCAGCTGTCCCGAGCAGGTATCCTGAGCGGCTGCCCAAACTGCTGCGCTGGGCTGCTGTGCTGAGCAACTGCCCGTGCTTCTGCACTGAGCGGCCGCCCAAGCCGCTGTCCCGAGCCGCTGTCCCGAGCCGCTGTCCCGAGCCGCTGTCCCGAGCCGCTGTCCCGAGCAGTTGTCTGCTGGAAGTCAAGTCCGGAGTAATCGACACAAAAGATTACCTTGTGTGGTGTCATGCAAAGGTGGTATCGTGAGTTTTTTTAGACATTCGACAGTAAAATTTCACAAATTGATATCACGCGCTAGTTGTCGTCAGAATGCATTAATAAAGAAAAATATCTTTAAACTGTGCGAGTGAGATCTTGTTAAGTATGTAAGGCATGGAATGTTTTTCTTTGTTTTCATTGCATTGTGTGGTGTGGGTGATGGAAGTCCAGAATTTTATCGTAGTACGTCGACAGATATTAACACATTCATTTGTTTTTCAGCTGTCCCGAGCAGGTATCCTGAGCGGCTGCCCAAACTGCTGCGCTGGGCTGCTGCGCTGAGCAACTGCCCGTGCTTCTGCTCTGAGCGGCCGCCAAAGCCGCTGTCCCGAGCAGTTATCTGCTAGAAGTCAAGTCCGGAGTAATAGACACCAAAGATTACCTTGTGTGGTGTCATGCAAAGGCGGTATCGTGAGTTTGTTGAGACATTCGACAGTTAATATTCACAAATTGATATTTCGCGCTAGTTGTCTTTGGTATGGATTAATAAAGAAAAATATCTTTAAACTGTGCGAGTGAGATCTTGTTAAGTATGTAAGGCATGGAATGTTTTTCTTTGTTTTCATTGCATTGTGTGGTGCGGGTGATGGAAGTCCAGAATTTTATCGTAGTACGTCGACAGATATTAACACATTTATTTGTTTTTCAGCTGTCCCGAGCAGGTATCCTGAGCGGCTGCCCAAACTGCTGCGCTGGGCTGCTGCGCTGAGCAACTGCCCGTGCTTCTGCACTGAGCGGCCGCCCAAGCCGCTGTCCCGAGCCGCTGTCCCGAGCAGTTGTCTGCTGGAAGTCAAGTCCGGAGTAATCGACACCAAAGATTACCTTGTGTGGTGTCATGCAAAGGTGGTATCGTGAGTTTTTTCAGACATTCGACAGTAAGTTTTCACAAATTGATATCACGCGCTAGTTGTCGTTGGTATGCATTAATAAAGAAAAATATCACTAAACTGTGCGAGTAAGATCTTGGTAAAGTATGTAAGGCATGGAATGTTTTTCTTTGTTTTCATTGCATTGTGTGGTGCGGGTGATGGAAGTCCAGAATTTTATCGTAGTACGTCGACAGATATTAACACATCATTTGTTTTTCAGCTGTCCCGAGCAGGTATCCTGAGCGGCTGCCCAAACTGCTATGCTGGGCTGCTGCGCTGAACAACTGCCCGTTTTTCTGCGCTGAGCGGCCGCCCAAGCCGCTGTTCCGAGCAGTTGTCTGCTGGAAGTCAAGTCCGGGGTTATCGACACCAAAGATTACCTTGTGTGGTGTCATGCAAAGGGGATATTGTGAGTTTGTTGAGACATTTGACAGTTCATCATCATCATCATCATCTCAGCCGTAGGACGTCCACTGCTGAACATAGGCCACCCCCATGATTTTCCAAAAGGACCGGTTTGAAGCGGCCTGCATCCAACGTCGTCCTGCGACCTTTCTCAGGTCGTCTGTCCACCGTGTCGGTGGACGACCTACGCTGCGCTTGCCGGTACGTGGTCTCCACTCCAGAACCTTTCGGCCCCATCGGCCATCTGTTCTGCGTGCTATGTGCCCTGCCCACTGCCACTTCAACTGGCTAATCTTCTGAGCTATGTCGGTGACTTTCGTTCTTCTACGGATCTCCTCGTTTCTGATTCGATCACGTAGAGAAACCCCGAGCATAGCCCTCTCCATAGCTCGTTGTGCGACTTTGAGCTTATCTATGAGGCCCATAGTAAGAGACCACGTTTCAGTGCCATAAGTCATCACTGGTAACACACATTGGTCGAAGACTCTTGTCTTGAGGCACTGAGGTATTTTTGACGAGAAGACTTCGCGAAGTTTCCGGAACGCTGCCCAGCCGAGTTGGATTCGATGATTGACCTCTTTCTCGAAGTTGGACCTGCCTAGTTTGACTGTCTGTCCCAGGTAGATATACTCGTCAACAACTTCGAGAACTGAGTTCCCAACTGATATTGGGGTAGGTACAACATGGGCATTAGACATAATTTTCGTCTTGTCCATGTTCATCTTAAGACCTACCCGTTGGGAAACTCGATGGAGGCCTTCGAGCATTGTACTGAGGTCTTCCATGGATTCTGCCATGACTACAATATCTTGAAGGCGTCTTCCAATGTAGCGGTGAACAGTTTCGGAGATATAACGTCTCCCTGTCTCACGCCTCTTTGCAATGGAATTGCCTTCGAACTCTGCTCCTGTACTCGGACTGACATGTAGGCGTTTTTGTACAAACACTTCAGCACTTCAATATACCGATAGTCAATACGGCACCGCTGGAGAGACTCAAGCACTGCCCACGTCTCGATCGAATCAAAGGCTTTCTCATAGTCCACAAACGCTAGACAAAGAGGCAAGTTATACTCTTCGGTCTTCTGTATAACTTGCCGTAGCGTGTGGATGTGGTCTATGGTACTATAGCCTTTTCGGAAACCGGCTTGTTCCGGAGGCTGGAATTCATCAAACCTGCGACTGAGACGGTTCGTTATGACCTTCGAAAACAGCTTATAAACATGGCTCAAAAGCGAGATGGGTCTGTAATTTTTAAGTAAAGTGTTGTCACCTTTCTTGAAGAACAGCACCACCACGCTTTTGTGTAATACCAATGTGTAAGGTTTCTTGAAATGACACCGGAGATTAAATATAATACTGTTGAGAAACTTCGCATTTGTTTGAATTGTTTATACGATCACAACACTAAACAATGCTCTTCGACGAAACGGTGTAAAACGTGTAATGGGTATCATAATACAATTATGCACGAAGCGTGTGAACATTATATTGCTACTAAGCCCAATTTATCATCATCATTATCAACTATGGTACCTAAACAGCAAAACAAACTACAACAAAACCACAATCAAATAAAACCAGGCCCATCCACGGTTCCTCAACAGCATAGCAATCAGCGAAATGTATTTCATGTTGCCACCGAAAACAGAGAAACACTTTTAACAACTGTCGTTATCCAAATTCAAGCAGCGGATAGTACCTTTGTGACAGCTCGTGGCATCTTAGACCAAGCCGCGCAAATTTCGTTAATTTCTGAAAATCTCGCTCAACGTTTAGGTTTAAAACGTCATTACCTTTTAATAGCCGTATCGGTATCTGGTATCGATTTATGTGAGAAAAAATGCAAGGGTACCGTGCAACTTAGGGGAAGGTCACTTTATGACGATTATACATTTGACTCTGATGCATATGTCGTGTCCAAGGTTGCTCATAATTTACCTCAAGTTTCGTTTGAACCCGAATCATTAGAATACTTGAAGGATTTGCCGCTAGCAGATCCTCAGTTTAATATATCACAAAATATAGACCTGCTATTGCACAGTGATGTCTATGTGGAAGTCATTAGAAAAGGTCTTATAAGGGGCCCTTTGAGGTCACCAATTGCACAAGAAACAACCTTGGGATGGATCATATCAGGGAGTGTTAAGACAATGAACTGTTTTAATGTAACGAAGCGTAACCTTGAGGGTAACTCAGTACTATCAACAAGCCATAATATCAAGAATACGGATAATACAGATTTATCAAAGTTCTGGGAAATAGAAGACATCAGTAGTACTTCGAGTGATTTGACTGAAGACGAGAAGTACTGCGAGGATTTATATCAACAGACAACAAAACGATTGGAAAATGGAAGGTACGAGGTCGCTCTACCGATGAAACCAGCTTATCAGGAATATTTAGGACCATCAAAGGCAAAAGCTGTTGCTCAATTTAGACAGCTTGAAAATAAACTTACTAAAAACTCAGCGTTCTCAGAAGGTTATAAACAATTCATGCGTGAATACATCACTTTAAATCACATGCGTCCGACAGAACTATCGGACCATCAACAGCATTTTTTACCGCATCACGGAGTAGTAAAAATAGACTCGCAAGAGCCAACAAAACTAAAAATCCGTGTGGTATTCAACGCATCATCAAAAACTGCAAACTCAGGTAAAAGTCTTAATGAGTTAATGTATCGCGGAGCTAACCTTCAGCAAGATCTTCAAGCTCTAATTCTGAAATGGAGAACGCATAAATTTGTATTTACAGCCGATATCGAGAAAATGTTCCGTCAAATCCTTATCAGAAATGTCGATCAGCATTTATGATAAGGATAATGGTGGTATGGCGAGAATCGCCGTGTAACCCTCTACAAGAGTACCAATTATCAACTCTTACATACGGAATGAAGGCCAGTCCATTTTTGGCTATGAGGACTTTACAGATGCTAGCCAAGGATGAAGCCAAGAACTTCCCACTTGCAGCGGAATCCATTAAATCTTCGTTTTATATGGATGACTTGCTAACAGGACATAATATATTAGAAAAGGCTAAGGAATTACAACAAGAGTTAGTACAAATATTCAAATCAGCGCAGATGAATCTACGAAAGTGGAGTAGTAATAACCCGCAGTTATTAAGCAACCTAAAACCTGATCAACTCAATGACAACTTTGAGTTTAAGTGTGCGGAATCACGAAAGACACTCGGACTAAAGTGGGAACCCACAACTGACTGTTTCACCTATCAGAATCAAATCACAGCTGACAGTGATAAACAAATAACGAAACGGCAGTTGTTATCAGAGATATCGAAGTTATTCGATCCAGTAGGCTGGTTATCTCCTTTATCAATCAGAGCAAAGCTACTTTTTCAAAGGTCATGGAGCAAAGACATGTCATGGGATGACATAGTATCAGAAGACATTCAGAAAGATTGGGTTAAACTTAGCACCGACCTGAAGGAGATCGGTGACATTAAAATACCACGACACATCGGTGATATCGATAAGGAATGTCACCTACATGCATTTAGTGACGCTAGCGAAAATTCCTTTGCATGAGCCTTGTACATGGTAACAAGCAATAAAGGTGAATTTACATCAAAGCTCATAGCAGCAAAAACAAGATTGGCTCCATTGGGTAAAACGGTATCCCTGGCCAGAAAGAAAGAACTCTGTGGAGCTCTCCTTCTTTCTCAACTTGTGAAGAAGGTCCTAGAATCATTTCACGGGATAGATATCAAAATACATGCACGGACAGACTCAATGATCGTTTTAGGTTGGCTCAACGGAGACATATATCGCTGGAAGCAGTTTGTTGCAAACCGAGTGCAGAAAATAAATGACGTAATTCCTGCCTCGTGTTGGGGGCACGTCATTAGCGAAGAGAATAGCGCAGATTGTGCGACACGTGGTTTGACAAAGAAACAATTAATAGAGCACAAGTTATGGTGGGAGGGGCCTAAATGGTTAACTTCATTCAAATCAAGCGACAAGAATATCACCTATGAAAGTCCGGAATTAGAAGTGAAAAAGGCATGTGTACACGCCACTTTACAAATAAACAAAACGTCACTTGTTAGCGAATTACTTTTGCAATATAGCTCGCTCACACGTGCTACAAGGATACTCGGCTGGGTGTTACGTTTCATCAGCTGTGCACGCGATAAGCAGGGTGCATCGAGAAGCGAAACGCTGACGTCACCGGAACTAAATGAGTGTTACAATATAATTATTAAGGAAAGTCAGCAACAGGACTTTAAGGACGATTTAGACCACATCAAAAAGCAAGGACATGTCAGTCCCAAGAGCAAAATCGCATCATTGGATCCATACATGGACAAACGGGGTTTGCTAAGAGTCAGTGGAAGATTGAGACACGCAGATATCTCAAACTCAGAGAAATATCCTATCATCTTGTCAGCCCACGGACGACTCACAGACCTTGTTATTAATCAAGCACATATGACGACACTCCACGGTGGAGCTCGGTTAACACTCTCATATCTCAGATACAAATTCTGGATTATTAGTGGAATGCGCACTGTAAAACGACAACTGAGGCGGTGTGTCCGCTGTCGAAGATTCAGTAACGAAAGCATGCAAAATATAATGGGGGACCTCCCACAACCAAGAGTTACCCCCTCTCGCCCCTTCACATTTACCGGGATAGATTTCACGGGGTTCGTGGAATTGAAAATCAATAAAGCGCGAGGAGTCAGAACATGCAAGGGATACGTAGCAGTATTTGTTTGCCTATCAACTAAGGCAGTTCACTTGGAGTTGGTGTCGGATTTAAGCACACCAACTTTTTTAGCAGCATTCAAACGATTTTGTGCACGTAGGTCAATACCACGCGCATGTTACAGTGACAATGGCACCAACTTTTGTGGTGGAAACCGTCTTCTGCAACAAGAATACAAGGAAATTGTGCAGACTATGAATACTGAATTCTTCAATGACATCCAAGAGTATCATATCGAATGGCATTTCAACGCTCCAGTATGGCCCAGCGCAGCTGGCTTGGTCGAAGCAGCTGTAAAAGGAATGAAATATCACTTGAAGAGGGTATTGGGTGATCAGAAACTAACATACGAGGAGTTCTCTACCCTACTTCATCAAATTGAGGCATGCATGAACTCCAGGCCACTTTGTCAACTCACAGAGATAGCCGAAGACAATGCTGACAGCTATCTATCACCAGGACACTTTCTAGTCGGTGGTCCACTGATTACTAGGCCACAAATAGATCCTGAATCACTCACTTTATCAGGACGTTGGCAACTAGTTCAGGAAATGAATATAAACTTTTGGAAGAAATGGTCGTCTGAATATCTACAACAACTTCAGACTAGGTCTAAGTGGAGGACTCCGAAGAAAAATTTGGAAGTCAACGATATAGTCATCGTTAAAGAGGACAACTTGCCACCGGAAAAATGGGCACTAGGCAAGGTCCAAGACACTTTCCCTGGACAAGACGGAATTGTGCGCGTCGTGTCCTTAAAGTCTCCAAATTGATCCTCCTACCCGTCCGAGAAGATCATAATAATGTTAATCAGCATGCAGCATATCAATCTGATAATCCAGGTCCTTCAGCATCACATCAAAATACGACCACCTTACCGCGAAGACCGAGATTAGGAGTTTTTAACGTCAGAAACATCAAGAATTTTTTCATGATTATCATGATGATGACTGTAATATCACCCAGTTCACAAAACACTGATCACTTGCATTACAATAAAACAGTTATCAACAAATCGCAAGGTCTATTTTTCGACAAGGTAGCTGACCTCTATTACGTCAAGGATAATTGGAAACTCGTTGTGTATTACAACTTGTCGACATATTGGCAAGGAATGACAGCTATCGCTATGTATAGCAAAGCTATGTTGACCATCTCCAAAACATATCATCAAAACAAATCCCGCATATTAAAAGTATCACGTTGCAACTAAGACAAGAACTGAATGAAATTGAGCATTACAACACTCTGCTAAAAGGACATAAATCAAAAAGACAAAAGAGAGGATTTATCATCGGAGTAGGTAACATTGCAAATTCGTTATTTGGAATATTAGACAGCAGTTTTGCAGAGAACTACAAGGAAGATATACAAAAAATAGAGCAGAATGAAAATCATCTACAAGAATTATTAAGAAATCAAACGTCAATCATTGAATCACAATACAATATTTTGAAAAGACACGAAGACATAATGACTAAGCAATTTCAGTTTATGAATGAGCAGTTAAGAAATGTATCTATGATAATTAATCGTGTGCAAATTGACAATGAAAACTCGTTGTATATCACATCATCGGCGCTAGCTGCCAGTATCATTATATCTAACCTGCGACACATACAACAAACTCTAATGGATACTATCACAGACATATATCATGGACACATTGACACGCATTTATTACTTCCGGAGCAACTGGAACAGCAGATGAACATTATATCAGGCCAACTACACGGACTCCTTATGTTACCCATACACACTGACATTACGGAGCTATACAAACTTCTCAAATTGTCAGCGAAGGTAATCAATGATTATCTTATCATCGAGGTCAAGATTCCACTTCTTAGCAATGATGTATTCGAACTTAGCAAAATAATATCTCTACCACAACAGAAGGACAAGAAAACCTATCATATAATGCCTACTAAACCATACATTGCCTACAACCTTAAAAAGGATGTCGCTTCATTGATGACCGAAAACGACCTAATAACATGCACCCATATCTCCTACAACAAAATATTATGCCAATTAGACATACCATTATACAATATAAAAATAAAACAATCATTGTGTGACATTCAATTAGTAGACGCCGCCGCTGATAAGGCTTGCTCTACAACCATAACAACCTGCCGGGATCAATGGATCAAATTACATTCCGACAACCAGTGGCTATACGCGTGCTGTGCGGAATGCCACGTCCGCGTTCATTGTCCAGCTGGGATGACGATAGAAGATATAAACGACACTGGAATCATAACATTAAATGATGGATGTACCCTAATGGGAGAAAGTTACTCTATTTACGCACACAATAAATTACAAAATAAAATGGACACCAAGCCCCAGATTGTTACATTCCCAGAGATATCGATTCTTAATAAAATGGTTAACGCTCAGCTCTCCGAGACAGAGTTCGAGCCTATCCAAGAGTAAGCTTGGAACAAACTGAAAGCCGAAATCGCAAATGCTAAGGAACAGTCTTCAGGGAATCTCAGCATACATGACGTTCACCATTACACTACATCATATTTCATCATCAGGTTGCTGCTCGTCGGGGTAGCTATCGTCGCTTACCGCAAGCTGAAGGGCAAGGCTGCGCCCGTGGCACTGCCGGAGCAGGCAAGTGCCAGGCCGCAGCCACCAGGCTCGACTGCCGACTCAAGTGTCAGTGTTAGTGAATGTGTGCAAGGTGCGCGAAGTGTAGAAAATGTCAATAGAGGCACGTCGCCTATGCCTATCAGAGCTCGTTTCGATAAGTGATTAGTGAGCATTTGTGAAATAAGAGAATTTGACTCTATTTATTTTTCCATATTTTTTGTGTATACTAACACCCCACATTGTTATCACCATTGTATCATCTACTCTTTACGCATTATATCATTTAGAAGTAAGTCTTCATTTCTTTTATGTTTAGCATGAAATCATGTTAGGCCTATTTGAGTGGGCAAGATGTACGAAGTAAGTACATGTATTGTGAGATTGTGCTGACGCCCGCGAATCCGCGTGCGACAGCTTTTGTACATTATTATTATAAAATAAATCAGTTTGCATTTGACCATGAACACGGGTGGTTTCATTTATGCAGCTCGACATCATATCATTACTTTCCCCGGTATATCAACTCCAGTGTAGGGACTTACACCCCCTACACATTGTGTGGTGCGGGTGATGGAAGTCCAGAATTTTATCGTAGTACGTCGACAGATATTAACACATTCATTTGTTTTTCAGCTGTCCCGAGCAGGTATCCTGAGCGGCTGCCCAAACTGCTGCGCTGGGCTGCTAAGCAACTGCCCGTGCTTCTGCGCTAAGCGGCCGCCCAAGCCGCTGTCCCGAGCAGTTGTTTGCTGGAAGTCAAGTCTGGAGTAATCGTCACCAAAGATTACCTTGTGTGGTGTCATGCAAAGGTGGTATCGTAAGTTTGTTGAGACATTCGACAGTTAATCTTCACAAATATATATCACGCGCTAGTAGTCTTTGGTGTGCATTAATAAAGAAAACTATCACTAAACTGAGCGAGTCAGATCTTGGTAAAGTATATAAGGCATGGAATGTTTTTCTTTGTTTTCATTGCATAGTGTGGTGCGGGTGATGGAAGTCCAGAATTTTATCGTAGTACGTAGACAGATATTAACACATTCATTTGTTTTTCAGCTATCCCGAGCAGGTATCCTGAGCGGCTGCCCAAACTGCTGCGCTGGGCTGCTTCGGTGGGCTGCTGCCCAAACTGCTGCGCTGGGCTGCTGCGCTGGGCTGCTGCGCTGAGCAACTGCCCGTGCTTCTGCGCTGAGCGGCCGCCCAAGCCGCTGTCCCGAGCATTTGTCTGCTGGAAGTCAAGTCCGGAGTAATCGGCACCAAAGATTACCTTGTGTGGTGTCATGCAAAGGTGGTATCGTGAGTTTTTAGACATTCGACAGTTAATCTTCACAAATTGATATCACGCGCTAGTTGTCGTTGGTATGCATTAATAAAGAAAAATATCACTAAACTATGCGAGTGAGATCTTGGTAAACTATGTAAGGCATGGAATGTTTTTCTTTGTTTTCATTGCATTGTGTGGTGCGGGTGATGGAAGTCCAGAATTTTATCGTAGTACGTCGACAGATATTAACACATTCATTTTTTTTTCAGCTGTCCCGAGCAGGAATCCTGAGCGGCTGCCCAAACTGCTGCGCTGGGCTGCTGCGCTGAGCAACTGCCCGTGCTACTGCGCTGAGCGGCCGCCCAAGCCGCTGTCCCGAGCAGTTGTCTGCTGGAAGTCAAGTCCGGAGTAATCGACACCAAAGACTACCTTGTGTGGTGTCATGCAAAGGTGGTATCGTGAGTTTTTTAGACATTCAACAGTTAATCTTCACAAATTGATATCACGCGCTAGTTGTCGTTGATATGCATGAAAAATATCACTAAACTATGCGAGTGAGATCTTGGTAAAGTATGTAAGGCATGGAATGTTTTTCTTTGTTTTCATTGCATAGTGTGGTGCGGGTGATGGAAGTCCAGAATTTTATCGTAGTACGTAGACAGATATTAACACATTTATTTATTTGTTTTTTAGCTGTCCCGAGCAGGTATCCTGAGCGGCTGCCCAAACTGCTGCGCTGGGCTGCTGCCCAAGCTGCTGCCCAAACTGCTGCGCTGGGCTGCTGCGCTGAGCAACTGCCCGTGCTTCTGCGCTGAGCGGCCGCCCAAGCCGCTGTCCCGAGCATTTCTCTGCTGGAAGTAAAGTCCGGAGTAATCGGCACCAAAGATTACCTTGTGTGGTGTCATGCAAAGGTGGTATCGTGAGTTTTTTGAGACATTCGACAGTTAATTTTCACAAATCGATATCACGCGCTAGTTGTCTTTGGTATGCATTAATAAAGAAAAATATCACTAAACTGTGCGAGTGAGATCTTGGTATAGTATGTAAGGCATGGAATGTTTTTCTTTGTTTTCATTGCATTGTGTGGTGCGGGTGATTGAAGTCCAGAATTTTATCGTAGTACGTAGACAGATATTAACACATTCATTTGTTTTTTAGCTGTCCCGAGCGAGTATCCTGAGCGGCTGCCCAAACTGCTGCGCTGGGCTGCTGCGATGGGCTGCTGCGCTGAGCAACTGCCCGTGCTTCTGCGCTGAGCGCCCGCCCAAGCCGCTGTCCCGAGCAGTTGTCTGCTGGAAGTAAATTCTGGAGTAATCGTCACCAAAGGTTACCTTGTGTGGTGTCATGCAAAGGTGGTATCTTGAGTGCTTAGACATTCGACAGTTAATCTTCACAAATTGATATCACGCGCTAGTTGTCGTTGGTATGCATTAATAAAGAAAAATATCACTAAACTATGCGAGTGAGATCTTGGTAAACTATGTAAGGCATGTAATGTTTTTCTTTGTTTTCATTGCATTGTGTGGTGCGGGTGATGGAAATCCAGAATTTTATCGTAGTACGTCGACAGATTTTAACACATTCATTTGTTTTTTAGCTGTCCCGAGCGAGTATCCTGAGCGGCTGCCCAAACTGCTGCGCTGGGCTGCTGCGATGGGCTGCTGCGCTGAGCAACTGCCCGTGCTTCTGCGCTGAGCGCCCGCCCAAGCCGCTGTCCCGAGCAGTTGTCTGCTGGAAGTAAATTCTGGAGTAATCGTCACCAAAGGTTACCTTGTGTGGTGTCATGCAAAGGTGGTATCTTGAGTGCTTAGACATTCGACAGTTAATCTTCACAAATTGATATCACGCGCTAGTTGTCGTTGGTATGCATTAATAAAGAAAAATATCACTAAACTATGCGAGTGAGATCTTGGTAAACTATGTAAGGCATGTAATGTTTTTCTTTGTTTTCATTGCATTGTGTGGTGCGGGTGATGGAAATCCAGAATTTTATCGTAGTACGTCGACAGATTTTAACACATTCATTTGTTTTTCAGCTGTCCCGAGCAGGAATCCTGAGCGGCTGCCCAAACTGCTGCGCTGGGCTGCTGCGCTGAGCAACTGCCCGTGCTTCTGCGCTGAGCGGCCGTCCAAGCCGCTGTCCCGAGCAGTTGTCTTCTGGAAGTCAACTCCGGAGTAATCGACACCAAAGATTACCTTGTGTGGTGTCATGCAAAGGTGGTATCGTGAGTGCTTAGACATTCGACAGTTAATCTTCACAAATTGATATCACGCGCTAGTTTTCGTTGGTATGCATTAATAAAGAAAAATATCACTAAACTATGCGAGTGAGATCTTGGTAAACTATGTAAGGCATGGAATGTTTTTCTTTGTTTTCATTGCATTGTGTGGTGCGGGTGATGGAAATCCAGAATTTTATCGTAGTACGTCGACAGATTTTAACACATTCATTTGTTTTTCAGCTGTCCCGAGCAGGAATCCTGAGCGGCTGCCCAAACTGCTGCGCTGGGCTGCTGCGCTGAGCAACTGCCCGTGCTTCTGCGCTGAGCGGCCGTCCAAGCCGCTGTCCCGAGCAGTTGTCTTCTGGAAGTCAACTCCGGAGTAATCGACACCAAAGATTACCTTGTGTGGTGTCATGCAAAGGTGGTATCGTGAGTGCTTAGACATTCGACAGTTAATCTTCACAAATTGATATCACGCGCTAGTTGTCGTTGGTATGCATTAATAAAGAAAAATATCACTAAACTATGCGAGTGAGATCTTGGTAAACTATGTAAGGCATGGAATGTTTTTCTTTGTTTTCATTGCATTGTGTGGTGCGGGTGATGGAAGTCCAGAATTTTATCGTAGTACGTCGACAGATATTAACACATTCATTTGTTTTTCAGCTGTCCCGAGCAGGAATCCTGAGCGGCTGCCCAAACTGCTGCGCTGGGCTGCTGCGCTGAGCAACTGCCCGTGCTTCTGCGCTGAGCGGCCGCCCAAGCCGCTGTCCCGACCAGTTGTCTGCTGGAAGTCAAGTCCGGAGTAATCGACACCAAAGATTACCTTGTGTGGTGTCATGCAAAGGTGGTATCGTGAGTTTTTTAGACATTCGACAGTTAATCTCCACAAATTGATATCACGCGCTAGTTGTCGTTGGTATGCATTAATAAAGAAAAATATCACAAAACTATGCGAGTGAGATCTTGGTAAAGTATGTAAGGCATGGAATGTTTTTCTTTGTTTTCATTGCATTGTGTGGTGCGGGTGATGGAAGTCCAGAATTTTATAGTAGTTCGTAGACAGATATTAACACATTCATTTGTTTTTCAGCTGTCCCGAGCAGGTATCCTGAGCGGCTGCCCAAACTGCTGCGCTGGGCTGCTGAGCAACTGCCCGTGCTTCTGCGCTGAGCGGCCGCCCAAGCCGCTGTCCCGAGCAGTTGTCTGCTGGAAGTCAAGTCTGGAGTAATCGTCACCAAATATTACCTTGTGTGGTGTCATGCAAAGGTGGTATCGTAAGTTTGTTGAGACATTCGACAGTTAATCTTCACAAATTGATATCACGCACTAGTAGTCTTTGGTGTGCATTAATAAAGAAAAATATCACTAAACTGTGCGAGTGAGATCTTGGTAAAGTATGTAAGGCATGGAATGTTTTTTTTTTATTGCATAGTGTGGTGCGGGTGATGGAAGTCCAGAATTTTATCGTAGTACGTCGACAGATATTAACACATTCATTTGTTTTTCAGCTGTCCCGAGCAGGTATCCTGAGCGGCTGCCCAAACTGCTGCGCTGGGCTGCTGCGCTGGGCTGCTGCGCTGAGCAACTGCCCGTGCTTCTGCGCTGAGCGGCCGCCCAAGCCGCTGTCCCGAGCAGTTGTCTTCTGGAAGTCAACTCCGGAGTAATCGACACCAAAGATTACCTTGTGTGGTGTCATGCAAAGGTGGTATCGTGAGTGCTTAGACATTCGACAGTTAATCTTCACAAATTGATATCACGCGCTAGTTGTCGTTGGTATGCATTAATAAAGAAAAATATCACTAAACTATGCGAGTGAGATCTTGGTAAACTATGTAAGGCATGGAATGTTTTTCTTTGTTTTCATTGCATTGTGTGGTGCGGGTGATGGAAGTCCAGAATTTTATCGTAGTACGTCGACAGATATTAACACATTCATTTGTTTTTCAGCTGTCCCGAGCAGGAATCCTGAGCGGCTGCCCAAACTGCTGCGCTGGGCTGCTAAGCAACTGCCCGTGCTTCTGCGCTGAGCGGCCGCCCAAGCCGCTGTCCCGAGCAGTTGTTTGCTGGAAGTCAAGTCTGGAGTAATCGTCACCAAAGATTACCTTGTGTGGTGTCATGCAAAGGTGGTATCGTAAGTTTGTTGAGACATTCGACAGTTAATCTTCACAAATATATATCACGCGCTAGTAGTCTTTGGTGTGCATTAATAAAGAAAACTATCACTAAACTGAGCGAGTCAGATCTTGGTAAAGTATATAAGGCATGGAATGTTTTTCTTTGTTTTCATTGCATAGTGTGGTGCGGGTGATGGAAGTCCAGAATTTTATCGTAGTACGTAGACAGATATTAACACATTCATTTGTTTTTCAGCTGTCCCGAGCAGGTATCCTGAGCGGCTGCCCAAACTGCTGCGCTGGGCTGCTGAGCAACTGCCCGTGCTTCTGCGCTGAGCGGCCGTCCAAGCCGCTGTCCCGAGCAGTTGTCTTCTGGAAGTCAACTCCGGAGTAATCGACACCAAAGATTACCTTGTGTGGTGTCATGCAAAGGTGGTATCGTGAGTGCTTAGACATTCGACAGTTAATCTTCACAAATTGATATCACGCGCTAGTTGTCGTTGGTATGCATTAATAAAGAAAAATATCACTAAACTATGCGAGTGAGATCTTGGTAAACTATGTAAGGCATGGAATGTTTTTCTTTGTTTTCATTGCATTGTGTGGTGCGGGTGATGGAAGTCCAGAATTTTATCGTAGTACGTCGACAGATATTAACACATTCATTTGTTTTTCAGCTGTCCCGAGCAGGAATCCTGAGCGGCTGCCCAAACTGCTGCGCTGGGCTGCTGCGCTGAGCAACTGCCCGTGCTTCTGCGCTGAGCGGCCGCCCAAGCCGCTGTCCCGACCAGTTGTCTGCTGGAAGTCAAGTCCGGAGTAATCGACACCAAAGATTACCTTGTGTGGTGTCATGCAAAGGTGGTATCGTGAGTTTTTTAGACATTCGACAGTTAATCTCCACAAATTGATATCACGCGCTAGTTGTCGTTGGTATGCATTAATAAAGAAAAATATCACAAAACTATGCGAGTGAGATCTTGGTAAAGTATGTAAGGCATGGAATGTTTTTCTTTGTTTTCATTGCATTGTGTGGTGCGGGTGATGGAAGTCCAGAATTTTATAGTAGTTCGTAGACAGATATTAACACATTCATTTGTTTTTCAGCTGTCCCGAGCAGGTATCCTGAGCGGCTGCCCAAACTGCTGCGCTGGGCTGCTGAGCAACTGCCCGTGCTTCTGCGCTGAGCGGCCGCCCAAGCCGCTGTCCCGAGCAGTTGTCTGCTGGAAGTCAAGTCTGGAGTAATCGTCACCAAATATTACCTTGTGTGGTGTCATGCAAAGGTGGTATCGTAAGTTTGTTGAGACATTCGACAGTTAATCTTCACAAATTGATATCACGCACTAGTAGTCTTTGGTGTGCATTAATAAAGAAAAATATCACTAAACTGTGCGAGTGAGATCTTGGTAAAGTATGTAAGGCATGGAATGTTTTTTTTTTATTGCATAGTGTGGTGCGGGTGATGGAAGTCCAGAATTTTATCGTAGTACGTCGACAGATATTAACACATTCATTTGTTTTTCAGCTGTCCCGAGCAGGTATCCTGAGCGGCTGCCCAAACTGCTGCGCTGGGCTGCTGCGCTGGGCTGCTGCGCTGAGCAACTGCCCGTGCTTCTGCGCTGAGCGGCCGCCCAAGCCGCTGTCCCGAGCAGTTGTCTTCTGGAAGTCAACTCCGGAGTAATCGACACCAAAGATTACCTTGTGTGGTGTCATGCAAAGGTGGTATCGTGAGTGCTTAGACATTCGACAGTTAATCTTCACAAATTGATATCACGCGCTAGTTGTCGTTGGTATGCATTAATAAAGAAAAATATCACTAAACTATGCGAGTGAGATCTTGGTAAACTATGTAAGGCATGGAATGTTTTTCTTTGTTTTCATTGCATTGTGTGGTGCGGGTGATGGAAGTCCAGAATTTTATCGTAGTACGTCGACAGATATTAACACATTCATTTGTTTTTCAGCTGTCCCGAGCAGGAATCCTGAGCGGCTGCCCAAACTGCTGCGCTGGGCTGCTAAGCAACTGCCCGTGCTTCTGCGCTGAGCGGCCGCCCAAGCCGCTGTCCCGAGCAGTTGTTTGCTGGAAGTCAAGTCTGGAGTAATCGTCACCAAAGATTACCTTGTGTGGTGTCATGCAAAGGTGGTATCGTAAGTTTGTTGAGACATTCGACAGTTAATCTTCACAAATATATATCACGCGCTAGTAGTCTTTGGTGTGCATTAATAAAGAAAACTATCACTAAACTGAGCGAGTCAGATCTTGGTAAAGTATATAAGGCATGGAATGTTTTTCTTTGTTTTCATTGCATAGTGTGGTGCGGGTGATGGAAGTCCAGAATTTTATCGTAGTACGTAGACAGATATTAACACATTCATTTGTTTTTCAGCTGTCCCGAGCAGGTATCCTGAGCGGCTGCCCAAACTGCTGCGCTGGGCTGCTGAGCAACTGCCCGTGCTTCTGCGCTGAGCGGCCGCCCAAGCCGCTGTCCCGAGCAGTTGTCTGCTGGAAGTCAAGTCTGGAGTAATCGTCACCAAATATTACCTTGTGTGGTGTCATGCAAAGGTGGTATCGTAAGTTTGTTGAGACATTCGACAGTTAATCTTCACAAATTGATATCACGCACTAGTAGTCTTTGGTGTGCATTAATAAAGAAAAATATCACTAAACTGTGCGAGTGAGATCTTGGTAAAGTATGTAAGGCATGGAATGTTTTTTTTTTATTGCATAGTGTGGTGCGGGTGATGGAAGTCCAGAATTTTATCGTAGTACGTCGACAGATATTAACACATTCATTTGTTTTTCAGCTGTCCCGAGCAGGTATCCTGAGCGGCTGCCCAAACTGCTGCGCTGGGCTGCTGCGCTGAGCAACTGCCCGTGCTTCTGCGCTGAGCGGCCGCCCAAGCCGCTGTCCCGAGCAGTTGTCTTCTGGAAGTCAACTCCGGAGTAATCGACACCAAAGATTACCTTGTGTGGTGTCATGCAAAGGTGGTATCGTGAGTGCTTAGACATTCGACAGTTAATCTTCACAAATTGATATCACGCGCTAGTTGTCGTTGGTATGCATTAATAAAGAAAAATATCACTAAACTATGCGAGTGAGATCTTGGTAAACTATGTAAGGCTTGGAATGTTTTTCTTTGTTTTCATTGCATTGTGTGGTGCGGGTGATGGAAGTCCAGAATTTTATCGTAGTACGTCGACAGATATTAACACATTCATTTGTTTTTCAGCTGTCCCGAGCAGGAATCCTGAGCGGCTGCCCAAACTGCTGCGCTGGGCTGCTAAGCAACTGCCCGTGCTTCTGCGCTGAGCGGCCGCCCAAGCCGCTGTCCCGAGCAGTTGTTTGCTGGAAGTCAAGTCTGGAGTAATCGACACCAAAGATTACCTTGTGTGGTGTCATGCAAAGGTGGTATCGTGAGTGCTTAGACATTCGACAGTTAATCTTCACAAATTGATATCACGCGCTAGTTGTCGTTGGTATGCATTAATAAAGAAAAATATCACTAAACTATGCGAGTGAGATCTTGGTAAAGTATATAAGGCATGGAATGTTTTTCTTTGTTTTCATTGCATAGTGTGGTGCGGGTGATGGAAGTCCAGAATTTTATCGTAGTACGTAGACAGATATTAACACATTCATTTGTTTTTCAGCTGTCCCGAGCAGGTATCCTGAGCGGCTGCCCAAACTGCTGCGCTGGGCTGCTGCGCTGAGCAACTGCCCGTGCTTCTGCGCTGAGCAGCCGTCCAAGCCGCTGTCCCGAGCAGTTGTCTGCTGGAAGTCAAGTCCGGAGTAATCGACACCAAAGATTACCTTGTGTGGTGTCATCCAAAGGTGGTATCGTGAGTTTTTTAGACATTCGACAGTTAATCTTCACAAATTGATATCACGCGCTAGTTGTCGTTGGTATGCATTAATAAAGAAAAATATCGCTAAACTATGCGAGTGAGATCTTGGTCAAGTATGTAATGCATGGAATGTTTTTCTTTGTTTTCATTGCATTGTGTGGTGCGGGTGATGGAAGTCCAGAATTTTATCGTAGTACGTCGACAGATATTAACACATTCATTTGTTTTAAAGCTGTCCCGAGCAGGTATCCTGAGCGGCTGCCCAAACTGCTGCGCTGGGCTGCTGCGCTGAGCAACTGTCCGTGCTTCTGCGCTGAGCGGCTGCCCAAGCCGCTGTCCCAAGCAGTTGTCTGCTGGAAGTCAAGTCCGGGGTAATCGACACCAAAGATTACCTTGTGTGGTGTCATGCAAAGGTGGTATCGTGAGTTTGTTGAGACATTCTACAGTTAATCTTCACAAATTGATATCACGCGCTAGTTGTCGTAAGAATGCATTAATAAAGAAAAATATCTTTAAACTGTGCGAGTGAGATTTTGGTAAAGTATGTAAGGCATGGAATGTTTTTCTTTGTTTTCATTGCATTGTGTGGTGCGGGTGATGGAAGTCCAGAATTTTATCGTAGTACGTCGACAGATATTAACACATTCATTTGTTTTTCAGCTGTCCCGAGCAGGTATCCTGAGCGGCTGCCCAAACTGCTGCGCTGAGCAACTGCCCGTGCTTCTGCGCTGAGCGGCCGCCCAAGCCGCTGTCCCGAGCAGTTGTCTGCTGGAAGTCAAGTCCGGGGTAATCGACACCAAAGATTACCTTGTGTAGTGTCATGCAAAGGTGGTATCGTGAGTTTGTTGAGACATTCTACAGTTAATCTTCACAAATTGATATCACGCGCTCGTTGTCGTTAGAATGCATTAATAAAGAAAAATATCTTTAAACTGTGCGAGTGAGATCTTGGTAAAGTATGTAAGGCATGGAATGTTTTTCTTTGTTTTCATTACATTTTGTGGTGCGGGTGATGGAAATCCAGAATTTTATCGTAGAACGTCGACAGATATTAACACATTCATTTGTTTTTCAGCTGGCCCGAGCAGGTATCCTGAGCGGCTGCCCAAACTGCTGCGCTGGGCTGCTGCGCTGAGCAACTGTCCGTGCTTCTGCGCTGAGCGGCTGCCCAAGCCGCTGTCCCAAGCAGTTGTCTGCTGGAAGTCAAGTCCGGGGTAATCGACACCAAAGATTACCTTGTGTGGTGTCATGCAAAGGTGGTATCGTGAGTTTGTTGAGACATTCTACAGTTAATCTTCACAAATTGATATCACGCGCTCGTTGTCGTTAGAATGCATTAATAAAGAAAAATATCTTTAAACTGTGCGAGTGAGATCTTGGTAAAGTATGTAAGGCATGGAATGTTTTTCTTTGTTTTCATTACATTTTGTGGTGCGGGTGATGGAAATCCAGAATTTTATCGTAGAACGTCGACAGATATTAACACATTCATTTGTTTTTCAGCTGGCCCGAGCAGGTATCCTGAGCGGCTGCCCAAACTGCTTAGCTGGGCTGCTGCGCTGACCAACTGCCCGTGCTTCTGCGCTGAGCGGTCGCCCAAGCCGCTGTTCCGAGCAGTTGTCATCTGGAAGTCAAGTCCTTGTTTTTCCTTAATTTCGGATACAAAGTTTCAAACATACTATGTGTCATTCTATCATTAAGAATTGGATGTACTAAAGACATTTTATTTTCCCTCCGTTTCTGTCTCTTCCAGCGACGGTAAGCTAACCTTATTGAGACCGCTTCGTTCAACTCCATGTTTCGTATTGAATTCCTCCCCAAATGCTCGCGCGTTGGTATTGGTTATAACAAAAAATTTAATGACATTGACATTTTTAACGAGGTCAAGGGAAACTTTATGCAAAAAGTTTGCAAAAAGCTTAATGACAGAGCATAAATAGATAATACCTTTAAAAATATTAACTGTTAAAATGAAGATTATTTTATAAGAATTGCACACATACCTAACAACACACACGCATTCTCAAACACATAAACGCAGTCACACACACACTAAACCTTTAAACACATGTAGTTAAATGAATTAAATATAGTGACAGTTAGTTTAACACAAGTTATATTTTATAAAAAATGTAAATCCGTAATTGGCTGTAAGAATACCATAATATAATGTATATGCATAGAAACTAAGAGCTGTGGATTTTGTTGAAATAAATAAATAAATAATACTACGAGTACGAGACGTAACTGCCAAACTATTGGCATCATGGTAAATCTTGCCTGCCCAGGGGCAGTGCCATATTGAGAAAATAGTTAACCAGAAACAGAGGCTGTAGCCCAAAAAATATGCGAAAAAGTATTCGCATCGTACGCGTCAACACGTCACGCTTCGGCGTACACAATACGACCTATCTGTGTCACAGTTGCCCGAGATAATTGACTGTTTGTACTGTTCCACGAGAACGATACGTTACGTTACACTTACGCAGTTATTTGTGCTAGGCACACAGGGCAAGTCTACGCAAGAATACTATATATATATATACATTACACGATAATGAGACAAAATTTACGTGTGCTTGTTTATCAAGTTTTTAAATTTGACACTAATACTGCAGCTTCAAGCTTGTTTTTATTTGTGTACGATGTATAAACCTTTTTTTATTGATTGAATTATACTATGGATGGTTACTTTACTGCGCGAGATAATATGACGTGTGATGTGAAGCAGTAATGCTTCACATCACACGTCATCATTTTGCTTACGACCCGTAATTTATAGACAATTTTTGTGAAAAAACTGACAAAAATTAAAACAAGTCGTAAGGGAAAAGATCCGTATCTGGATATAAGAGCCCGGGGATAGAAGGGGTACTCACGTCTCCTCGGCTTACAAACAACAGACTTGCTCGCGTCACTAGGTTCGCTCGGGCCGGCGTCGTTGATAGCATTCACGCGGAATTCGTACTCCACACCCTCGTCCAGGTTTGGCACTGTTGCCTTCTCGTTATCGTTGGGGCCCACCTGAAATATCACGTGTTTTATTTTTGTTTCATGTCACTAATTACCATCGGTATGGTAAAAGAGTAGTAATAGAGTCAAAGCTTTCAGTCCGCTCATAACCTCCGAATAGTGCAACCACTGTTGTCCTAGTATAACAACCGCGATTGACGACTAATGCCGAGTTCCTATCAAAAGAAACGGATCGTTTTCCATACGACTCGTACCTTATTGACACTTTGTGTATGAGATAACTGTCAAAAAGTAACGGGTCGTAAGCTAAACGATCCGTTTCTGGATATAGCCGGGGTTAACGAGCTCACCAAATCACCACCCATTCCAAGAATTACCGCAAGAAGCTTTCCTTAATTTGTTAGTCGAAGAAAGGAATAGTTAGGAGAATGTTAACGCAAGCTTTGCCAAGAGTGTATACTATACATGACTGATGACTGATATCGACATAATTTTGAAACTTGCTTTCAACTAACTTTAGCAGATGACAGATTTGAAGAGGAGTTTTAATTACGTTAGCCAATATGGTCACATTAAAGAATCAAAATTTGTTTTAATATAACTAAATTGTAGCTAACCTTTTTTTTCATACTCTAACAAATGAATTATCATATTATGGCCCTGAGTGGCCTAAGTGTTTATATGATACGCAACACTTATTATACCAAGTTTGGGGTGAAAATAGGAGGCTTTGTTTGACGTTTTGTTCGTAAATTAGAGTATATTCAATGAATTAGCCAAGAATAATCTTGTAATCGCGATAAAATGCGATTGCGATATATTTATCAGATCTAATACACTCTATCGGTAAAAACTTGCTTTTAATTGGTCAAACTATTCAAGAGTAGTATTTTTTATTTGAACTTTTATGCGTAGGTCGGAAATAAACCGAAATACACTAGACACTGGACGGGTTAATTAACCAAATATTATTGATTTAATACGTGCAGTTTACTTACTGAAATTAACTTTGTAGCAGTAATGATCTCAGTTGGTATCTCTCTGACTACCCAAGAATTCAAAATAGAAGGACATAAAAGCGGAGTGGCTAATATAAATTGACCATCATGCAGATGCGAGGACTTTAAAAGAAAAAAGTAGCTCTCCTTGAATTGAAAAGGGGGAGGGGAACAAACCCCCACCATTTTTCCCTGCCGGAATCGCGTAGTTTTTTTTAAATTTAATATTAAAGATCAATTTTTCTACTCTATTTAAACACTTTTACACTTAACTTTGGGGGAGGGGGAGTGGGTAGGAGGGGGGGTTCGGGGCAGGGAACCCCCCCCTACCATTTCCCCCTGCCGGAACCGCGTAGTTTTTTTTAAAATTTAATATCAAAGATAATTTTGTCTACTCTACTAACACTTTTACACCTAAATTTAGGGGGGGGGGGAGGGGGGGGGAGGGGGGGGGGGGTCAGAGTTGGATTTGTCACTAATTTCGACCTCCACGTTCAGGACCTCCCTTGAGCTTCTGGCTCCCGCATTATTTATAAACACTCTAGGGGTAGTAGCCACAAGAATAGGTGGAGTCGGGATGCTCTGTGTCGGTTTTCTGACTACTTTCAACCTAACCGGTCTGAGTTGGTCTCTGGGTGGGTAAGGGAGGAAAATAATTTTCACAAAACTATGTAGGAGTATTTATTTTATTTTGTAAACATAGTTAATTACATTGATCAACTCGACAAAGGGATCTTTTTTCTGCTTGAATAGATCTCGCCTCCACAAATATTCAACTATAGCATCACTAAAATCACACGGATTATTATAATTGTCTTTTTAAAAAACCTTGTCAAATCAACGTCACATACGTCAAACACCACAAACCTCAAAAATAGCGATCAAAACGTTTCGTTTCACGAACATAAACATAGCAGACGTTCAAATTTATGCAATATTTCCTGATATTGCGTTCCGTTTCACGCATCCGCATGTTTTTCGTGTGAAATTACAGAAACTTTAAATATTAATTTAAAATACTTTCGCGTAACTCCGGCAGCCAAAATCGAATTGGGAGGGTCAAGACAAAGCCCCTTGACCATTCCACAGTAGCAGAATCCTCAAATTCAGGCGACTCGATTCAAGACCCGACCCATATAGTAGGTATACTGTACTAACAAACACTGCTGTTTTAATGAATTTTTCATTCATTATTATCTCAGCCGTAGGACGTTCATTGGTGAACTCTATGCCAAAGGTTTCCAAAGGAACCGGTTAGAAGCGGCCAACCTAGCATTTTCTTTGGTCTTAATATGTTTATATTATACATTATTTCCACTAATGCATTGAAATTTGTTAATTTAACAACATATGACAAACCTAAAATAGCTCAAACTTTTAAATAGTCGGGCAGAATCGTTGACTCTAAACTTTGAGTACACGACTGCGCAGGTGAACTCTGAATGCGGTTAAGCTGGTAATCACACATTAAAAAAAAAAAATTAAGAGAAATTAAGATAATTGCTCATCCTTTAGCAAAGCGATGAGCAATTTTCTTAGATATTCCTGTTTCTGGCTATATAACAAGTTTTGTTCCTTTTAGTGGACTCGCACGTCTTTACATTTGCCATTTCATAAGTTATTTAGGTAACTATTTACAGTTTAATCAAGTGAGTTTTTAACAAAAAAATAGTCAGAGTCACTGTCCCATAAATTAGTTGGTAATTATTTATTTAGTCACTATCCTGTCTAAGTCACGTTATATATTATAGTAAAGCGGTGGATGTATAACTAAAACTTACCAACTCCATTGACGAGGAAAACACAGAAACAAAGGTTTTGTATACTTTGCCTGCACTCTCAGTTTATCGAACTCTTATCGGCTAATCATCCACGATTATTAAACGTCTACAACTTACTAGAAAAACACAAATGTAGGGAAATAAAAAAAAATTACGAAATTTTTTCCTGCTATGCGATACAAAGGCAATTATTTTCTACATTTCATCAAGAAGTAGATGGTGAACTTTGAGTTACAATACATGCTTTATAATTCAATGCTTGTTAAAACTCAAATGCTCTTTATGTACACGTTTTCAATAAGAAAAACGAGAACCATTTGCGTAAACAACCACCAGCACGTGACAGCTTGCGGAACAAAACCGCGATCCGTGCATTCTCTTTGAAAAAAGCTTCTGATATGGTTTAGACCAGGGGCGCCTAACAGGCTTTTGCCATTTAAAAAATGTAAGGTGTGTTAGCAGGCCAGACTCAAAATAACTAAGCATATTGAATTGAATTAAGTAATAATTTTTATTTAATTAATATGTGTGATCCTTACATAAAGAGCCGTCCATTAATCACGTGAGGCTCGAAAAGGGGGGTAGGGGGTTTCGGCAAAAATCACGAAATATCACAAGGGGGAGGGGGTGTAGTAAGATATTACGTGTAGTTATTTATTTATTCGTACGTGATACAATAAATATCTTCATGTATAGTACAATATATATTTCCGCATGATTACATCATTCCTTTAATATTATTTGTAAGTACGCGAGTCAAAAACAACCTGCAGCCTTTCTGTCTAGACTTTTTATCATGGTCTTTAATTTTCTTAATTTGATTATACTTTATACCTGTATTTAAAGATAATATTTAAAAAAAATCTCTGTGGGTACTAAAAAATAACGTGATTTTTTGGGTTAGTATTAAACCTCACCACGTATCACCAAGGGAGAGAAGGGGTCAAAAAATGCTAAAAAAACATCACGTGATCAATGGACGGCCCCTTAGGTAACTTACATCGATATACCTATTTATAATAACCGATTATTAGGTACCGAAGTCGATTATTTTGATAATGATCCAAAGATTTGACTTCTCTCAAAATTATTAATCTCATTATTCGGCGTCATATTCATGGTAGTGATTTTTAGAAAGTAATAATCTTAAGATTTGGACTTCGGTCGCGGGCCGCATAATTATGGTCCGAGATCCGCACATGGCCCACGGGCCGTTTGTTTGACATGACTGATTAAGACGATAGTTGGTAGGTAGTATTATAGTTATAAACATAAGCATTTCCCATATTTCCTTTTAACAATGTACAATTATTCTTTGTCCTTCTGTTACGGAACAGAGGAATAAATTGCGTTGTTTTCAATAAAGATTGAGTTGAAGGGTTGGAGAGTGACATAGAATACTTTATACCCCAAACAAACACATACCAAGTCCCCGAGGGGTCAGTGCTACATAATTCATAATTTCGAAGAACAGACGGATGTGGTAATAAGCAAGTGTAATAAAGATTTAGCTAACTCGAATGAAATAAAGTAATAAAACTTACATAAGTATCAAATTAAATTTATATAATATTTTTATGAAATGACTGAAAAAGAATTTAAAAAAAATCTCACAATATTGATATAAACAAGTACAATTTGAAAAGTTTAATACCGAGTTCGTTAAATATTTTTTATTTGGTAAAGTATACCCGAGATGGTCCCATTTCATCAAATTCGTTGTAACGGGTTTTGAGTTACAACCCATTAATTGAAAAATGTTTCGTCTATCTTGATGATGGCCTTGTTGACGGTGAATGACAATCGATCCCGTAAGTAGCAAGGGTCACTAAAAAGGGTGAAAAAGCTTACAACTCACATGTTTATTTAAAACAAAATACACCACACCTAAAAGTAATTGTACGTGCCCAATAATTTATTTTAATGCCTACACCATGTGCGCAAAACAGATTTTTATCAGTTTTCATTTACCGCAAAAAAACATGCAGTACGACAAAAAATAGTAATACAAATGAATATATCCCGTTCAAGAATGAACCCGTATTTTAAAATATTTCATGATGTTTACTTATCAAAGAGAAACTAAATGTGAATCTAAAGCAAAGTAACTGACCCCTCATCAAAAAGTGGACATCTCAGGGACGTTCAGTAGACATTTTATAAATTTGTTAAATGTCTTGTAAATTATTCTTGTTAATAGAGTTTCATTTATAGGTATACTTATAAACGAATAACATTTATAGGTAAACCCTTTAAGTGAAATTTTACAAATGAATTTATGAGTATTAACCCTTGAGGACCATTGACGTAAATTTACGTGCGTTTCTTTCATAAATCTTTTGTTTTAATTATCACGGTATATAAAGGGTTAATACTCTATCTTGTCATTTCTCTAGTTAACTGTGAATATCAATGTACGACTAAAATTATTCGCAGAGACTATGAAGGCTCGTATTACATGAAATATAAATACATTAGGTATAGTACAAGTACAATTTGAAAAATTTAATACCAACATCCATTCAATTCAGTTATTGGAATGTATCTCAAAAGCTAATGGACCGAATTTCATGAAATTTAAATGGGACCACACGGGAAGCACCAGCTGTCTAACAAAAAATAATTTTGAGAATCGGTTCACACAAAACATTAAAAAAATGCAGTCAAATTGAGTACCTCCTCCTTTTTTTGGAAGTCGGTAGAAAATCGAAATAATATGCTTTTGATACATTTCATTGGCATAAGCGTCTATTATATAATTTTATTATTAATTATTTTTTCACAATGAATACACCTATTTACACTACAAATGTTTAATATCTAGAATCTGAAATTGGTAAAATGGGAACGGTATAATTAATTCTGTGGGAATATATTGTTGTACTATAAACTGCGCCCCACGTCTTCAGGTACCAGGTGCTATTTTCCCACAGTAATATATTTCCGAGAACAACGCCCATAACATTATTTGGAAGTACAAATAGTTGCTGCAATTTTAAACATTTTGTTTAACACTAATTTTAATGACAATACGTAATAACCACAGAGATCTAGAGAAATGCCAATCCGTGCGCTGGGTACAAAACCGGGTGTCGCAAGCAGCGGTCGTATTCCGCGATTCAACGTATTCTATTAGCTTGAATAAGTTGCTACTTCAGTATTAAAACTTCATATTTGAATATTCGTGAGTACAGATCAAGCATTTTAAACTGTTAACATGCAATATCGCGACCGGCGTTCGGTCATAATATAAAAGTTGCAACCGCCGCCGCAAGCAATGTGTTCTGTTTTTGGGCATATTGCTGCGACAGCGGTCCCGCCCTTTTTCATATATCACTTGTTTCTGTGATCAGTGCCTATAACCCATGAACTGTGTAGGTACTTGTATGTACACAATTATCTTCTTAATATGATAGACGTAAAGTTAATTTAATTTTGGACAAGTGAGGTAAATAGGTATTGTACAAACTGCACGAAAATTAGCCTATGAATGCAGCCTATGACATTGAAGTGCCTCCCAGACCTTAGAACTGAAGATTGAGCTCATAACTACAATACGAAAGTTGTCTGGAAGAGATTGCTTTGGGCAATAAGACCGCCTATTGTTACACTTTTCCAAGCTACACACACTACTATATATATATCGATCTATATGGCAAAATATCTAGCACTGGTAGTACCAACCAAGGCGGTCTTTTTCACAAAAGTAGGGTTTCTAACCTTTTCCCCTTCGCACTCTGAAGGCAGAAATTATGTAATTCTGCCCCGTCGCGTAGTAAAATAATTTCATTATATATGAAGGTATGGTTTTCGTGATCCTTAGGTAATCTGTTAAACCTGGCTAAAAGTAATAAAACTGTGTACCTCAGCATATGCTATAGTAGTAATACTTGCCAGATTTCATCGATATACATATTTTCTACTCCAAATTTCATCGATATCCGGTAGGACATTTCAGCGTAAATAAATATCAAACATAAGTAACAGTAAATAATCAATCAATCAACAGTAAAAAACGCAATACTGTGTTCTGGTTTAAATGGCATGGATGCCGCCAAAATTAGAGGCACATGAACTTTACAATGAGAATGTGATGAAATGCACCTGTTTTAGGCAGAGATAAAGGGTTACGGGTGCAGTTGCATCGCTTATAGGCAGAGGTTACCACTTACCATCAGGTAGGCCTCGTGCTTGTACCGTCTCTTAATAGCATAAAAATAGACTCACTCGCAACCTCACTCAATCACTCAAAATTGCATTTTTAATATTCGTGTAAAGTTCTAAGTTTGAGCAGTACTAATGAGTTGCCACAGCATATTAACGAGTTACCATTGCATCAGCTCTCTAATACCTATTTAATAGTCCTTACGCCATTTGACCATAATGGCGGTATCGTTGCATGGCTCTTGTAGGTGCAACACCTAATAGTGGGTCCACTCGGAATTCTGTTGTTTTGTAACACCGGCAAATGCAGAAACACTTCCTTGTTTTTTATTGCAATCGTGTGACGAGACTGGCAAGTCGTACACCTGATGGTAAGGGCTAAATTTGCCCATGAGACATCTCGTCACCTTGAGACATCGGGTTTTGAGTCTCTTTTGCCCAGTAATTTCACTTGCCATTGTCGTTAGTAGAGCAAATCTAAAGATAGATTGAATATTGGGAACGGGCTTAGGGAGCACAGGGGAAAAGGTTAGAAACCCTACTTTTGTGAAAAATTTTGCCATATTTAAAGATATTTTGCCATATAGATCGATATATATATATAATATCTAATATATATATATGACATATTACATATTATATACTTACATTAGATGATAACCGGCTATGTGACATTGTTTAACAAGACTATACTTGAAGAAAGTGTGTACCTTTTTATCCATTTAGGCTTTATTTTGCGGAAACCCATATTAAAATCTTAATAAATATTATGTGATAAAATAATGAATAATTTTACGCGTGGAATCGTTTTTGGTTGATTGGGTTGTTAGTGAGAGGGTGGTGCACGCGGCATCTCTAATAATAAATTTATTTCAGCGGAAGTGTCACTAAATATTTACTTTAATTACATTCTACCGTTTATGAATTCAGCTTCATATTGAATGCCTATTGTCTGGTCAAGCATTCGCACCAGGACCAAAGAGAGAAAAATTCAAAAGATAATGAAGAAAGAAAACAATATTAACAGATTTGGAATAAATCTTTATAAAGTAATTCCTAATTGAAACATTTTATTTCTTCTATTCATTAAATTATAACTTATTAGTGAAGCTGGTCAAATCATCAAACTGGTATTCCCAGACCCACAAGGAATATATAGCCTGAATGCAATCGTTATCAAATAATCAAATACTGAAAAACCGAACCTTACGACAAAGTCCGAAATGTCCGTGTTTGCAGCTGGATTTAATCCGTAGGAGGGAGTAACCAACTTCAATTTTCACTTGGTTACTCCCTCCTTTATTTTATTTATTTATTTATCCAAAAACTTACATCTATAATTACAGGTAATAAACCCAATACAAGTTTAATCAGACTCAACATTGCTCTAATCTATGTAGCTCTGTAGCATAAAGCGCCTGACAGAAATAGTAGATAGTGCAACTAGTGCATATAACAAGCCATTTTGCTCAAAGCCTAAAATGGGTGTATAATAACACTCTGCTTTTCACTTTGAACGCAAGTAAATGAAACAGTAATATGCTAATTACTTAAATGTTACATGAATGTAACCGCGAAATTCGGCAAATGTTACATCTGGGTCTTTAGTAAGTCTTTACTAATGGGTTGTCTGGAAGAGATCGCTCTGAGCGATAAGACCGCCCATTGTTGCACCTAGTTTTAAGCATTGTTTTTTATTTTATTTTCTAATATTAAGTCATAAATGTGGTGTCTCAATAAAGTATATATTATCTATCTATCTATCTATCTAACCCCTAATCCATAAATGATGACCCTGTCAAACTTTCTGTATAAAACATGCTACAAACTGAACTATTTTACCATTCCATCCTTGAAATCAAATAAAAAAATATAACTTATGCGCCTGTGTGCATAGCAAACTTTTATGCACTAGAGCACAAAAAGCCGTTTTAGTCCGCTTTCCTAAGGCATAAATAAGAACTTTACGAGCATGAGTACAAAAAAATGTACATTTTCTGCTAAGTGATGTGTGTACGTACGTATATACGTACATACTTATATAATTGTACGTATAAATAATGTATATAAATTTATATAATGTCTAAATGCCTAACTTTCAAGCGACTTTACCGATTCGAATAATTTTTTGGTCACTCCGATACAGGGATAGTTACAACATCATCATCAAACAAATCATCTTCAACATCATCCATCACCACGCAAGTGAAACCGCGGGGCACAGCCAGTTTAGGATACATTTTATAATTATAAACATTCATCTTGTGTGCTTAGTATTTATTATTTATAACTTGTGTTTTAGTACCTATTTATAATCAATCTATATCCTATTAATATTATAAACGTGAAAGTTTGTATGTATGGATGTATGGATGTTTGTTACTCTTTCACGCACAAACGGGGGGGCTAATGTTGATGAAATTTGGTATGGGGGTAGATGAGGCGCTGGATTAACACATAGGATACTTTTCATCATCATCATCATCATCATCCATCACCACGCGGGTGAAACCGCGGGGCGCAGCTAGTCTAATATATAAAAATGAACCCCTATTTCTCCTGGTCACGTTATTATATTATTATATTATTGTCAGCAGAAGGTTCTTATGAAAGACAAGCACAATTTGAAAAATTTAATACCGACTTCCATTCTATTCAGTTATTGGAGTGTATCTCAAAAACTACTGAACCGAATATGAAGAAATTTAAATTATTTCATAACAACCACACGGGAAGCAACTTTCAAACAAAAAAATAATTTTGTGAATCGGTTCACCCAGTCTGAAGTTATGAGGTAAGTAACAAACATAAAAAAAGGAAAAACAGTCGAATTGAGTACCTCCTCCTTTTTTTAGAAATCGGTAGAAAAATCAAGAAAAGATAGGGGTTATGGTGAGGCCGAAGGCCGAACCTACTACGCGAAGTCGCAGGCAGTCGCTAGTACCAAATAAATAATCGACAAAACTGTCTCGGGATATGTGATCAAAGATTCTTTAAAGATTCTTTAAAGATTCTTTAAAGAATCTTTAAAGATCTTTAAAGAATAAGAGATAATCTTTAAAGAATCTTTGATCACATATCCCGAGACAGTTTTGTCGATTATTTATTTGGTACTAGCGACTGCCTGCGACTTCGCGTAGTAGGCTCGGCCTTCTAATTTTGGAAACTACTTTACTGCACTTTACTGCACTTCTTTCTCTACTCGTTATTATGTAGGTATTTTTGGTGCTTCTATATTATTAAGAAACTGTATAGTTCAAAGTCGACGAAAGTCACCGACATAGCCCAGAAGATTAGCCAGTTAAAGTGGCAGTGGGCAGGGCACATAGCACGCAGAACAGATGTCCGATGGGACCGGAGGTTCTAGAGTGGAGACCACGGACCGGCAAGCGCAGCGTAGGTCGTCCACCGACACGGTGAACCAACGTTGGATGCAGGCCGCTTCCAACTGGTCCTTTTAGAAAATTATGGGGGATGCATATGTTCAGCAGTGGACGTCCTACGGCTGAGATGATGATGATAGTTAATAGAAGAATTTTCCAAAATAGTTTTCGTCTCTCCTTTGGTCCATTTTGTAAAGAACGCAACCCTTTTTTCTCTCCCCCTAAATAATATTATGTCCAACAGTTTCGGTACGGGTTTTTGGTAGATACGTAAAGCGCAGTTTCGAGATACTGATGAACCATGATAGGGAGTAATACTTCTACGAAAGACCCTGATTCATTAGGTAGTGCCTTTTTATATATATAATATCATTGGGTAGTGCCGAAACCTTGCAAACGTCAAAATGAAGTGTTGTGTGTATTGAGCCAGAGGTCTACCTATTACCAGCAAAAATGAAAAAAAATATATGCTCAGCTACAACCTTTGTGTTTTTCTGAGGTTTTCCACCAAACAGAATATGAAAATGAATAAGTACCTATGGGTCGTGGACCACCTAGATATGTTCGTAGTGTACAGGCAATAACTTATTTGAACACCCAGTAGAAACCCTTGGTATTACTTCTAACTATATATGTACCTACTATACTATATTCCTTATTCACTGCCCCAAGTAATACTTTTAGCCTGAATGTTTATTTGAATTTATAATAAACCAACACTGAAAAACAACCCAGTAACCGGTTTTTTTGATACAGCTAATGAAGATATAATCACTAAAGGATTTATTCCATATTTACATTTTGTATAGCGTGCTTTCAAAAATTATAAGTAGTCAGTACCTACTTAACATAAATTATTATTAAAGTAGAAGTTGTTATTAAACTTGAATAAACTGAGTCTACTTAAAATAGTTTAAATACGTTACTAATTGATTTCTATTCAAATTAGCACGGTGTACATCTTATTTAAAATAAATAACACTTAGTCACGTCTGAGAAACTTCTTTGAGAATGTATACAATACAATAATAATAGAATACAAACACATGACGTACGTGTACAGAGAAAGACTATTAGCTATTCTGTGATTGTGACTAATGGTGGTTGTGTTTTTAATGTCCATGCACGTTTACTCGTATGTATCGATATGTATAAATAGACTTTATTATACTCGTTTATATAAACGGTAGACCGTATGATGCTGCCCCTGCTGATGCTGCTGAGACGACAAGCTGCTTTTGGGGAGCCTGCTTCTGTGTTAGCAACAATTACTTATTGGTTTCGTGAATTTAAACGTGGTCGAGAGAACTTAAACGATGACCCCAGACCCAGCCGACCACCAACTGCAGTAAATCATGAAAACGTCATCGAATAGAGTGGCTATTGCGAGAGAATAGACATACCTATAACACATCAAGAGATACAGGCTGAACTAAACATTGGATCGCATGCAGTTTCCACCATCCTGCATGAACACCTTTAATTTAGGAAGCTTGCTTCGCGATGGATACCTTATTCTCTCACCGATGAGCAAAAATGCCGTCGTGTTGATTTGTGTAAATTTATGTAAGAAAAGTTTCTTCAACTTCGCAAAACGTATCCTATATTCTTACAACTGACGAACCACGGATATACAGCTATGATCCACTCACGAAGCAGCAATCCATGCAATGGGTGTTTGAAGAGGACGATTTGCACACAAAAGTTGTTCGCGGTCGGAGCGTTAATAAAAATGATAGCGGTTTTTTTCCGACGTAGAGGACCAGTAGCAGTAATTCCGCAACCGTAACGTAAAACCTAAATTAGAAGACCGTAGAACAGTTACTAGTGAATGGTATAGCGAAGTTTGTCTGCCTCAAGCTTTCGGGCAGTTGGATAGCGACCGCCCGCAAGGAGCGGCGTCCGTGGCAATCTTTTTCGTAGCTTCTTGGGTTTTTTTTATTTCCCACGGGTAAAAAACTGCTTCGTGCGCGATTTAGCACTACAGACGAGGCCGTCGAAGAATTTCGGTGGTAATTTTTGGAACCCCGCAAGACACGTTTTTTAATGTTTTGAATGCTGGTTCACCCGAATGCATATGTGCGAATGCCATATGCGATTGGAGGGAGATATTTTGAAAAACATTTGTTTTTAATTATATTCTCTATTTTTCATTTCACTAACTATTTATGGAATAGCCCACGTATAAGTTGGTTTCCAGGGACACGTATCCGATGATGCTGGCCGCCAACAAGGTGAACCTCGTGCACGTGCGTGCCGTGAGCGCGGAGCAGGGCCGCGTGCTCGCCCGCCGGCTGGGCGCGCCCTACGTGGAGACCAGAGCCAAGGAACCGCCACCCAACGTCGACAACTATACATAGTCTAAACTAAGAAAAAATATTTTTTAGACTATGTATGTGTTGGGCCGGCAAGTCGCTTTCTGGGCATCACGCCTGCCTATGACGGTTCTTATTTAAATTTAAAAACATTTACTTATTCACTTGAGACATCAAAGACTCGTATATGAGCGTATAAGTACTTTTAATTACTTTGGATACATAAAACACGACAATCCGTGACACTCGTGTTTTCAGACGCCATGACCAACGAGCATTGCTAAGCGAGACCAAACTAGGTCTCTCTCTCTAACGATTTTGGATTGTATAAATTAATAAAACACAACGGTACGAGCACTACTTAATTTTAATAACGCTAAGTCTTAATTCGGCTAGTTATAAAATTTCAAGTTTCATCAGTCTATCGATAAGCTATAATGGAGTTATTTCAACTTTATTTTTGTTAGTCGTATAACTATCTTCAATGAATTGTAAAGTCTTTCCTTTCGTTTCTGGCAAAACAAAAACTAAAATGAGCCCAGTAACAACCGTGGAAACCCCAAAAAATCCAAAGAGCGCTTGTGTACCATATGTATGCATTAAATCAAGAGTAACTTTAACCAAAACAAATAGTGCAAAATACGAAACTGTTGAATTAATGCCGGAACCGAATCCACGTAGATTATTCGGCAGCAATTCCGGTACAAAAGTCCATCCTATAGTTACAATTGCACTTGAAAACGCTATGAACAATATTAAACACGAGATGCGCAACCACGCACTTTTGACATCCATCAAAAGACACGCCACTAAACCAAAAACGAATACCGACACTGCAAAAGTGCATAATATAAACGAAATTTTTTTCGGAACTATTTTTCCGAGTAGGCAGATGGAAATTGCTACGATAACTCTAATACAGTCCATAACCATGATTAATAAAAAAGCATCGACGTTCTTGGAAAACACATCTTCAAATATATCTTGAGAATAAAAAATTAGAACGTTCACACCCGAAAACTGGACATTTAACATCAATACTAGCAGAATTAGCATCGGCTTCATAAAAGACATAGCGCATACGGCGTGAAGCATTTCTTTTGCACTCATTGGTGGTTTCTCAGCCTGTCTTTGAAGAACTAGCTTCAACTCAGACTCAGAATCCTCATCTGTACCGCGGAACCATCGGAAAGTTTCAATTCCTTCTTCCGTTCTGCCTTTGGCGATCAGCCATAGTGGGCTTTCTTTTAAAAACAGAAAAGTAATGAAACTCAGTATGGCAGGAACTATACAAACTATGGCACTGGTTTTCCAATACAAGCAATGTCCGATTATATGACTAAATAGGATGCCAGAGTGTCCGAATACACCCGGTAGGAATAAAGCAGCTGATCGGAACGTAGGATTTGTTATTTCTCCTATGTAGACCAATGTTACAGCCTTGTTGGCGCCTGTGGCAACACCTGTCAAGACCCTCCCTATCAGAATAATCTCCGTAGAATTGGCGCAGGCGATGAAAATCCACCCGATGACGGAGGGGATTCCAAGAATTATGTGAGCAGCTTTTCTGCCAAATTTGTCCAAGATTGGTCCACAACCCAGACACCCGAAGACCATGGCTAAAGATGCGGAGGATGCTGAAACGGAATTGACAAAAAAAGATTAGATCAACTCTTATTAACTCAACTAAATAACGAATGATTGGGAACACACTGATGACACAAATGAATCACTGATTCTTTGCATCTCCACATAAAATAAACCTTGTTTTGAAATTGAGTTTAGAATAATGGTTTAACCGTATAAAAAGTTTTATTACATGTTTTAAAATGTTCATATAACGAACTTTTAACCAGATATTTAAATCGATGAGAATTTTTGCTAGTGGACAGTGCGCAGAGGTCACGCGGCAGTCGCATCTCGAACCCCAGTACGAAAGGCAACTGTCGACTGACGCATGACGCTCAGAACTAGATTCTGCCGTGCGATTCTCTAATGATTCGTCGTTGCGTTCGTCGACGAGCGCACCGATTTCAAATACTTAATGAGAAATCGCCCTTGTACATAAGGTTGGTTTTCAACATTTTTTTAATTCAACGTTTCTTGTCATCTCGTCATTTGTTGATCATCATGGATGTTGTCAAAGATGCAACGATGTTTGCTCTTAGAGAATCGCACGCAAGTGAAATTATTATTATTTAATTTACTCTGATTATCATAAAGTACGAGACAACGGATTCTAAGTTAAATGTAACGTATTAGTAGGTACGTACTTATTGGTTCGTATGAAGAATACGTTGGTTCGTATGAAGAATACGTAGGTTCGTATTAGTATCAGATAATTCAATATTATATGTTAATTTTGTGTAGGTATATTATTATAATGTAGGTATATTCTTATAACTGTAATTCTATTTATCATACATCTGTCCCACTGTCTAAAAATATTCTCTTGATTTTCTTTACTGCTCTCGGTATTTTCAATCAATTAGAATTTTATGACATGCTATTTTAATTGAGGTAGAAGCCTAATTACGCATTACACACTAGTCTTATAGTAGGAGTCAAATGAACACCTACACAAATGAAAGCCAATAATGTATATTATATGTATATATCTTCTTACCAATCCAAGAATCATAATGAGCATCATACTGTATGCTCTTGTCCTCACGCAGCTGTGGCAGCATCACAGCTGTAATTCCGAAAGTGATGCCACCGCATAATGAAATCAAGCATGAACCGAAGGTGCCCAAATACTGAAAGACAGCAAAACAATATTTCTATTTTAATATTTATATATACTTGTAATTCTTGTTTTTTGTATTTATTTAGTTTGCAAATGTGTTTTGGCCAGAATAATATGATTAATTTCCATTAGATTTTGAGATTTATATAATTATCATGATATATATCAAATGAATTTTTTGATATATTATATCAATACGAAAAATATTATATGAATACTTATAAATTTGATATTATTAAAGTAATTTTGTGCAGTTTACTACATTATTTCTACTTCCCAAACGTAGATGGCGTTGGAGTAGAGTTAAAAAATCATCCCAATAGTACAGCATATTATAAGGTTTACATAGACTATGCTAATAGTCAGTTTTAAGTTGGTTTAAATGGAAACATTAAATAGCAGCATCTCACCGGCGATTTACAGTTATAGCGGCATTGATAGTCTCTTCAGTGGATTACATGAACAATTTCGTAGATAAATAATATTTTATTACACACTAGCTGCGCCTGCGGTTTCACCTGCGTGGTGATGGATGATGATGATGATGAAAAGTATCAATGTGCTTCCGCGCAATATAATCTATGCCTAACCTAGTCAAATTTGATTACGATTCGTTCGGATAAGGTAATAATAACAACTAACTAACGTAATAATAATAATAATAAAAACCGCAGGGGCGGCTTTGTGGCGAGCCGTCGGTGAGTGGCGACACCGCGGACCCTGATTCTCCCTGGGGCTAAATGAGACCCCTGACCCCCGGCTTGCCTTAATTGGCCGTCCGGGGGTGGAGACGCAAGAGCAAGTAACAAAAAGCTCCAAGGGTGGAAGTGTTAAAGGGCATAACGCCGGTAGTAGCGCTCTAGTGAAACCGCAGCACACCTCTCGACACTCTTTAGCCATCCACACCAACGTTGCCCCTTTTGTCACCACTCATGGTGGCCTTTATGGGGGGCCCGTTTAGTGGATGGCAAGTCACCACCTGCCTAAATATTTTAAAATGAGACTATAATTGGCAGGTGCCGTAGTCTCTTCCATAAGCCACTATCTTCCTTATCACTAATAAGTTCATCTCAATAGCCTGGCCATTTTACCCATATTTGTAATAGTTATAAGTACCATGTTACCCTTCATCCAACATTTTTTCTGTTTTTTATACTTCTTTGTATTTTTATACCAAACAGGCCTCTAAGTGTTGGCTATAGCCCCACTTATGCCTATGTAAAGGACCGGGTGAAACCCGTGAAATTGTTTAAATAAAAATAATAATAAAAAAAAAAAAAAAAAAAAAAAAACCGCTGACAGCATACACGTCTTGTAATTTTCACAATTTTATAAATCAGTTATTTTTTTGTTATTTTAACTATTTTACACGCTTTTATCGGCTGCATTTAACAACAGGACCACCTCCTTTACAATAATAATAAAAATTTGATCCGAAATAGACAAAATAATCCATCAACAACACAACCAATTTTTTTTCGAATCCAAATGACAATGTCAATAATACCCATAGAAATAATGTTTACAATCATACCTCAAATACGCTACAGAGATGATTACAAGAAGTAAAGCGGGTACTAATTGCGCACGACTACCATCACCGCCTGTCCCGTCATCGTCGAGTTCGTCATCGGATGGGGAGTATGGGACTCCCCGTGACACGAGTGCATCGAGTGACGAGGGCGGGCCACAGTCACCATCGCCGCCACCACCACCTGCGCGACGAGGGCGACCACCGCTGCCGGCACGCTTGGAGCCTGCGGGACAATCTGTTCTGCGCCCGGCCCCCGCTACCGGTGGTGTAGTGCGCCGCATGCGATGGACTCCATCAATAAACGAGAATTGCATGCGTGCTTACTATGGGGCTACAAATGGAGGAAGCAACCTGACTGCGTATCGTGATCGAATGCTGTCTCTGTTTCAGACCCTTGAACCAACTTTGACCGTATCTGCACAACGACTATCGGATCAGGTGCGAGCTATTCACCGGTGCAAACTGTTGGACCAGCCTGCACTTGATCGGCTACGCCAGGAGGTGCTACCTATTCAGGCGTGTTCATCCTCGACACGGGACCCGTCTGACACGGTGTCGATATCGGTTCCGGTATTGACGAGTATACGGACGGATACTGCAGTCGACGAAGAAGATTGCCTGAATATGAGCGTAAGTACCCAGGTGAATGAGCAACTGAGGAGGGCTTTGGATGACGCGATTTTTATATATAGATTCACACTTGACTCTAGGCCACGCCTGCCTCGTCTACCCACGAATAGACATAACCTAGCGCTAATGGGAGCCTTGAACGCTTTGCTAGTACCGTATATACGGGATAGCAAAGATTTAACTGATACTCACTCGATCCTCTATTGTGGGGCAATCGCGGTATGTCGCGTTGCTCGTGTTAAGTTCCCGGACACTGACCGAGCACCGCGAAATGCTTCGGGTGTACCCGAGTGGCAAACGCGGATCGAGAGACGTATCAGTACGTACAGGACTCTCATTGCAAAGCTAATCTGCTTCAGCAGGGGCAACAAACGCCCTCGAGTCATACGCTTCGTGAACCAAGCTTTTGCTGGGACTGGCATCAGACCCCAGGAGTATATGACTTGTGTCACGGAGCGTATAGACTTTTTGAAACAGAAAATCTATGCGTGGGCAAACCGCATTCGCCGTTACAGAGAACGTGTGAATAGATACCAACAAAATCGCCTTTTCCAAAGTGATCAAAGAAAGGTATATAGAAAATGGGAAGGAACTGACCAACGAGTGAATGATGGACGGCTACCGGATGCCGACACCATGACAAACTTTTGGCGTGGCATCTGGTCGCTTCCCATTGAACACACGGAGGGCGATTGGATGAATATTGTCGAGAGCTCATGTGAATCCATCGAACCCATGGAGGCTGTGAACATCAGCTCCATAGACGTAAGTTGTGCTATTCGTAAGATCCCGAACTGGAAAAGCCCTGGACCAGACGGACTGCACAATTTTTGGCTAAAATGGATTCGATGCTCACACGAGTGCTTGGCAATACAATTCCAAGAAGCCATTGAACGTGGTTCCCTTCCCAATTTCTTGACAACTGGTGTCACCTTCCTGCTCTATAAGTCCGGTAGTACCACGGAAGCGAAGAATTACAGACCCATCACGTGCTTGCCTACGCTATACAAGCTCCTTACATCTATTCTGCGAACAAAAATTTATTCGCACATTGTTGTGAATAACATTTTGGCTCCTGCTCAGAATGGATGTCGGGTTGGGTCCCGTGGTACTAAAGAGCTCCTCCTCACAGACATGACCATTTGTCAACAAGTCCGGCGAAACAGGGGGGTTCTATCCACTGCCTGGATTGACTATAAGAAGGCTTATGATTCAGTGCCTCATTCGTGGCTAGAGAGGATATTAGAGTTATATAAAATCAATATAACTCTGAGATCATTCTTAAGCACATGCGTGAGACATTGGACCACAGTTCTTCGTCAACCAGGAGATCGTGAGAGCGTCTCTGGGTCACAGGACTTCATAAGGATCGAACGAGGTATATTCCAGGGTGACAGTCTCAGTCCTTTGTGGTTTTGTCTAGCGTTGAATCCTCTCAGCACTTTGTTGATGGATTCAAAACTAGGCTACCGACTTCGAAGAGAGGGTGAGATAATTTCTCATCTATTGTATATGGATGATCTCAATCTGTTTGCAACGAATCGCCAAGACTTGATGGATCTTTTGAAAATTACTGAATCTTTCAGTGATTCTATCAGGATGGAGTTTGGTGTAGATAAGTGTGCGGTCATGCATGTACAACGGGGAAAGGTTGTGAATTCTTCAAATTTACAACTTTCCGAGACAATTACTCTCACATGTCTTTCTGAAGTTGAAACCTATAAGTATCTTGGTATGTCACAGTCATTGGGTATCATGGATAGGGACATTAAGCAGACAGTGAAGGAGCGTTTCTTCTACCGTTTAACAAAAGTTCTTAACAGTCTTTTGTCGGGCGGCAACAAGACGCGCGCCTTCAATGGTTGGGTGATGCCCCTACTCATATACTCCTTTGGCATACTAAGATGGACTCAGACTGAACTTGACGCCCTGGATAGGCGGGTCCGTCAATTACTTACAACACATCGCATGCTACATCCACGCTCGTCTGTTATGAGGCTATACATCCCACGGAAGTGGGGGGGTCGTGGCTTCCTAAATGCCAAGAACCTCCACAACTGTGAGGTGTCCAGTCTCCGGGAGTATTTCCGTAACACCGAGTGTGGGATACATCGCGATGTCATAGCAGTCGATAGGAGCCTCACACCTCTCTCCTTGGCAAACGAGAACTGGCGTAAACCAGTGGTGCTAAGCATCGAAGACCGTAGAGAAGTATGGAAGGGCAAAGAGCTACACGGACGGTTCTACAAGGCCCTAACAAGGCCTGACGTGGACCCGCTCGCCTCAGTGAACTGGCTGCGTTTCGGTGATCTCTTTGGTGAAACTGAGGGTTTTGTTTGTGCTATTGCTGACGAAGTTATCAAGACGAATAACTACCGGAAATATATTCTGAAAGACGGTACGGTCGACATTTGTCGAGCATGCCGCCGTCCCGGAGAGTCACTCAGACATATTATTTCCGGTTGTTCTCATCTTGCTAATGGAGAGTACTTGCACAGACATAACCAAGTAGCCAGGATTATTCACCAGCAACTTGCCCTTCAATATGACCTTATTGAGTCTGAGGTGCCGTACTATAAGTACGCACCTACGCCTGTTCTTGAAAACGGTCGTGCTACGCTCTATTGGGATCGATCTATAATCACGGACAGGACTATTGTTGCCAATAAGCCTGACATCGTGGTGATCGATCGATCTCAGCGCCGGGTAATGCTTGTTGACGTCACCATTCCTCATGATGAGAACCTCGTGAAGGCTGAGAAGGACAAGCTTAGCAAGTACCTTGACTTAGCTCATGAGGTGACCGCCATGTGGGATGTTGATTCGACAATAATTGTTCCGATAGTAGTTTCAGCAAACGGCCTTATAGCAAAAAGCCTCGACCGACATCTTAAGAGGCTTTCGCTAGACGGTTGGATCAAGGGACAGATACAGAAGGCAGTACTTCTTGACACGGCACGTATTGTCAGGAGGTTCCTCAGTCTGCAGCCCTAACCACTGGTAGTTTGGGTCATGCCCCGCTGCCGATGGCAATCTAGGATTAGGTTTTTTACAATGTTTTTTATTTATTATTTTTTATTGTATATAGAAATATTGTAAAAAATGTAATTTTAAGAAAAGGAAATAAATAATGTGAATAATAATAATATATAATAATATACATTGACCATAGCCCACTATCTCCCGTATCACTAATAAGTACATATCAATAACCTTGCCATTTTACCCATTTTTGTAATAGATAACCTGTAACCTTCCATCCAAAATGTTTCTGTTTTTATACTACATTGTATTTTTTATACCAAACAGGCCTCTAAGTGTTGGCTACAGCCCCACTTATGCCTTTGTAAAGGACCGGGTGAAACCCGTGAAATTAGTTGAATAAAAATAATAATAACAACAGATACCAGATCTCTATGGTAATAACAGACAGAGAGATCTAATTAATATTTTTTCTAATATAAAAGTACTAAGCCTAAGTTACTACCATAAATTAATCAGACTGGTTACTACTCTTTGTAACATCAGATATCTGTCAGTGAAAGTCCCGTTAATGGGGGATCCCAATAATCTATCTATCCACAGTTTTCCTTTCTACCGATAGAAATTTGACATAACGTCCATACAAATAGTGTAAAATATCTAACTCTAGTAAGGTAAACCGGCGATAGATAGATTATTGGGACGGGCCGTAAATCGGTCCAGTCGTTTCAGAGATAAGCCGGAAGAAACAGACACAAAAGTTTAGAAAATTGTTTTTTTTTCTTATGTACCGTATACACTTTTAAATGCATTTAGTGAAAAGCTGTTAATTTGGAATTTAAGACACTTAAAAATAAATAAATACAACAAAAAACATTTTAGATTCTATTTTGAAATAATTTATTATGTTTATTAAACACACATGCAAACAGTATACATAAAAAAAATACACAAAATTGGTTATATATATAAAATTTTTGATATATGTCATAAATATCCGATATTTTGATATACTTAAATAATATATATCTGATATTTTCGAACCCTGGTCTACCTACGTAAGCTGAACAGAAACAGAATAGATTATTGTTATTGTTATAAACCAGCGATACAAGAGGATACCCCAGTATCCGATTGTATCACTGGTCTATAACAAAATTTTCTTCTGGTTCCATTTAACAATGTTAAAAGTGTAAAAAAAAAAATTATTTGTAAAAACCAATACCAACCTGTTTATATAAATGCGACTTAGAAATTTTAGTTTCATTTTGCGGCACTGTAACGTTTTTTAATTTTAATTTGATATTCATTTTCATTTTTGACACTTTTCTGCCGTTCTAGTGGTGTGTGGTGAAGCACTGATCTCCCAGAGCACAACATGAGACTAAAACAGAATTATATTATTTAAGTCAGCTAGACACTGGTGTAATAAGCGTTGGTAATTAGACAATAAAATTGGACATACATGTCCGAAAATGGGCTGAATAGCAACATATTCATATTACAATTTCGACATCATGTCTGTTTGGATGGTTCAAATATTTTTTTTACCTTAAAGTAGGTATCATTTAAGAGTCACCCCACGTACAGAAATCTGCTTTTTATTAGTACACATGGGATACAAAATAATCTAATAAATAAATAAAAGTACCAATCAGTAAATATTTTTTTTGCAAACTAAGGAATCGACTTCAACACTAAAAAGTGTGAAATTCTAGGTCTACCATGAGTTTACTACATTGACACCAATCGATGCTCGGTATCGACTGCCGCAAAACAATGTATGAAAAAATGAACAGTGCCACCTTGCGGTCAATTGTAGAACTAAAATTGACAGCGATCGACGCAAACTTGTTGAAGTTAGTAGGTAGAAAAGAGTAGGTATAATTAATGTTACTGAGTGCGAGGCGGTACGCAACGACGAGCGCTCCGCACTCAAGAACCTGAAGACAGCTTCCGGACGAAACCGAAACAATTGTCGATCGTGATATCAACAACGCGTCACTCTCACGTTAATCCCGTTTTATACAAAATTAAAGCATAGTTCATTAAAAAATTTGCATATAGTAAAACCTTTATTTCATTTTTAAATGTTCTATTCTCACTAGATTTCTAAAATTATGCTTATTGACCGAGTGAGCGAAGCGGGCGAAGTCTCTGCAACGACTCTGAGACTCGTCAAACTTGCTTTCACCCGTCCGATGGAACTCGCGTGCAAGTCGTATTTAGCAACTAATTTTGACGTAATGTCATATTCATTTTCTACGATTTAGTTGAATTTTATGATGATCGACGTTTTTTGATTGGAAGGATATTTAAGTTAGTGCTCGCGAGGTTAACTGTACACAGAACTACTAGCTATGGACGGATAATAATGGATATATGGAGGTGGACCGACGACCTAGTCTACTGCTGGATGCATATGATGATATGGATGATATGTTCAGCAGTGGACGTCTTCCGGCTGATAATGATGATATAAATCGATGCTTTAAAAGTTATCGATTTCTTTTATAATCGACGCACTTTCTTTGCGGCCGTGTGTAGTACGTTTACGCACGGGCCGAGTTGCGGTAAGGAAGTAATATTTATGAACAATAAGGTCGTAATGAAGAGTCACGTGCCGAATAGAATACAAAAGAAGGTAGGTACTTGAAAACATAATGGATACGACATTGCATTAAATTAAAATAAGATTTTAACCATGGAGTACGTGTATATGTTAAACGGTTATAGCTGAAACGTAGGAAATGTTTGATATTTATAATTAACTAGCTGGTGCCCGCGACTACGTCTGCGCAGGATTAGTACTTCGAGTAGTTTATTATTTCTCCAAGGGCATATCTATCTTCATACCAAAGTGTCATAAAATATGTATTCATCATGGCATTACGATTTTCAATAAACTGCCAAATGACTTCAAAGATCTACCTTTAAACATATTTAAATTGAAATTAAAAATATGGTTATTAAGGAATATTTGACTTATAAAAATTAACTTTGCTGACATTTAATATTTTACAATTTTGATATTGACATTTAAATTTAAGAAGACTTCTATGTGACTAATATAATTTCTATGTAATCTAATTCTTTCAATCAAAACTTTCAATTTGTTTGCATGATTACATTTAAGGTTTGACATTGTTATTAATAATTTTGGTAGGTTCATACATTAAAATACTTTTTTTTAAATTGTACTTAAAACTATTTTTGCACGCCTTGATGAGGCAGAATGTAATGGATCCTTTCTATTTTAACTATAAGAACTACTGTACCTACATTTCTGGCAAATAAAAATTTATTATTATTATTATGTACATGGTACAAACTCAATTGCTATACTAGTTACTAGTATTATATAAGTGAATTTAAATACTTAGTACTTATATCAATAAGTAAACATAACTTACGTAGGTATATACGAATGTACAAAATACAAATAAATAATAATAATAATAATACCGCAGGGGCGGTTTTGGTTCGAGCCGTCGGTGAGTGGCGACACCGTGGACCCTTATTCTCCCTGGGGCTAAATGAGACCCCTGACCCCCAGCTTGCCTTAATTGTCCGTCGGGGGGTGGAGACGCAAGAGCAAGATACAAAAAGCTCCAAGGGTGGAAGTGTTAAAGGGCATAATGCCGGTTGTAGCGCTCTAGTAAGTTACCACAGCACACCTCTCAACATCCTTCAGCCATCCACACCAATGTTGCCCCTTTTGTCACCATTGATGGTTGCCTTTATCGGGGGACCGTTTAGGGGGTGGCAAGTCACCTAAGTAATTGCCTGCCTAAGTATTTTAACATGAGACTAAAATTGGCAAGTGCCGTAGTCTCTTTCATAGCCCACTATCTTCCTTATCACTAATAAGTTCATATCAATAGCCTGGCCATTTTACCCATTTTTGTAATAATAATAAGTAGAATGTTACCCTTAATCCAATATTTTTTCTGTTTTTATACAAAATTGTATTTTTATACCAAACAGGCCTCTAAGTGTTGGCTACAGCCCCACTTATGCCTTTGAGAAGGACCGGATGAAATATGTGAAATAAATGGAATAAGATAATAATAATTAATCTTTATTTCAGGTATATAACATAACCCATTTACCTAGTACAATAATATATAAAGGCACATGGGGCCCGTATCAGGATCTTTATAGGATGGCATGCTCCAATTTCATGGCTATAGGCGTGGATTAAGCGAGCGAGGAGAATAATATATCACATGTACAATGAGTCTGCTTTTATTATGTCACACTGAGATTTATTATTACAGCAAATATTTTTTAGAGATCAACTTGAATTTACTTGGGGACAAGGTATTCCACTTAGTAGCGAACGCTGCTAAAACGCTGCCACGACCAAACGCAAAGTGAGCTCCTCCGAGCCTCCGTGCGTGACCGTTTGTACTCGTATATTGGAAATACTTCTTAAATATCCACCATTCTTCATTCATTAAGAATACGAAAAATATGAATACATCGAGAACGCGGTAATAACGCTCAATTTTTCAGTTTGGTGTACCTAATTTTATTATAAGCATCTGGAGAAAGGGGATGTATATTTAGTTATACGCATGTAACTGTAGTTTCGTCGAGATTTTCGTGACACTAGTTCTCGAGACAAACTCCTCTGGCAGCATCTCTCTAGGGATCCTGATCCAAAGAACGATTCGATCTATCAATTTGAAATGGTACCCTAACGTGATCGTATTTTTGACACTGAACGCCGTATTCAATAAGTAGCCTCTGTGTAGTCTTGACTTTTGTGCTGATTTGAGAAAATTTACTCAGATCTGTACCTAAGCCTAGATTCACAGCTGAGCGTGCATCATCAGGTATACAAGTGATGAATGAGTAGTGTCAGGGATACGATCTCGTCACAATTACAAATCGATCGATTGTGTTATCGCATACTTTGCAAGGATGGTGTTGCGTTTCCTATTCCTGACTATGACGTGTTCTTCAACCCTTGCGGGGCTTTGTCGAGCATCAGCTCCTTACCCCCGCATTTAATACCGCGAGTTTTATATAAAGTAAATACATAATTGGATGTGAGACTTAATAATAAGTTAATTTAATTATTCTTAAGATCTGTGGATTTTGTGAACTAAATATACAAATTTCTCTTGCCGCTATTACAACACGAAAGATATGTAACAAATACTAAAACACAGAAAAAAAACGTTTAAAGAAACGTGTGTTTGAGGCGTCAGGTGACCGAAATGCTGGCGCCTATTTTGGGCAAAAACTTAGCATTGCCATCCAGCGTGGCTCGTTTGGACATTCGTGGGGGAGGCCTATGTTCCGCAATGGGCGTCTTTCGGCTGAGATGATGATGAATGGTAAGGAACCCTCCGTGCGCGAGTCCGACTCGTACTTGGCCGGTTTTTTACGACTCCGACTTCCTTTATGTGAGATCCGAGGTATACGGGTGGTTACGACGGTCACACGTTACCGGTTACTTCGGTTACTATCGCTGTCATACACCCGAATCGGAGGCGGTTACAAGGTTCTGAGGAGGCGTTGACTGCTCGGTGGTTACTAGCGAAACAAAAACGATTCCGTTTATTGTTTTTTTTAGGAAGGACATAGTGTTTTTTGCCACTACGGGCAAAAATTCCGTTTATTGGCAGTGTACTCGCTTATATACAATTCTTATAACTACTATTACCTTAATCTATGACATACAACAACAAATAAAAGCTTATCTTGACTGTCACGAGAGCCCCATTACAAATGGCAGCCTGTCTATAGCTGCTATAATTACTATGATGTAATTATGTAACTGTGTCAATAAAAACCGAATAAAGACCTATCCTTACCAACACGAGAGCACTGTGTGCCAAAGTAAATGTTCCTTATGTATATTTTGTTAAGATTCCTAATTGCTTAAATATACATTTCTTATCCCCTAGCCTATAAGTTAGTATTAGTTTCCTGCCCGTTTGGTTATTCTATGAGGGATCAGTCATACAACAAAAGTGTTTTATTTCGTTAATCTTAGTATCGTACGTACGTACTTTTATAATGCAAATTATTAAACGATTCTGGCCTATTAGGTAGATTGTGGTATATCACTACACTTTTATAATTGTCTTCATGGGGATTCCAAATTATTGCGCTTGTTTCGAGCCGGCTACTAACGAGAGCATTATATATCAGAACTTAATCACCGCCGTACCGCGGAATGCCTTGCATTGCCTGAGGACAAAACCTAAGGTCCTGAACGCCTTACCGCAGGTATCAACAATGTGCTTACGAAACGTAAGCTCCGGTACCTAATTCTTTTTCTTATTCGTTTCGGGGGTGATAAGGCCTGCACTGTCGTCCCGCTTGGGGTGTTTTGTGCATTCCCCTGCCAGCATTTACTTAAACCTTCGCATAGCTAAGTATGATTGTTGTTTTAGGTGTTGCTGAGCTACTGCGTTAGTTGTTAGCTATTTATATTTTTATACCTTGATTAAAGCTTTTTAAATACTCCAATTTGAATTTAATAATAATAAGTTTATTGTTGACAGAAATTTACATACGATTCTTAGTTCTAAATTAACAATGTAATTTGTATTTTAAACATAGGAAAAATTTGACGGCCCCACACTAGGCTCAAGGCCCGTGTCGTGGAGGCCAATTAGATTTATCAGTTTTTAAATTCACAAGAGATATCCGACTAAGTGATGTAATATACATACATGTTAATAGGGCGAGTTCTGTGTTTAGTTCTTTGTTTTACTAGGATCTCTTGCGGGGTATTCCAGTGATTTTTAAAAGACAACCAATGAGCCCTGAGTTACACCCTCCCATTGGAAGCAAATTTGTCTCACCGATATCTCCGACCACCACCTGGGATCTGATTTGCAACGAGTCAATTTCTAGCTCATGTTGTTTAACCGATTGTTCATTCATCACTCAAAAGTAATTTAGAGGGATGGTGAATATCTTAGAACTTAACATGTTAACTCACTCTGTGACCAGACCAGTAATTCACTACACTTCTGCTATCAAAAGCTGGATGTAACAAGACATCACTTTGGCACGCGACGTCTGCTGGACATCCCGCAGCACAATTTGCAAATACAATTTATCTGTAACAACTTGACACTTTTTTGTCTAAGTAACTTTTGCCGAAGGTAGGTACTATTAGTAGTATTATATGTTTCTGGTAAAGCTACTTTAGCCAAAACCTGCAATCAACAGTAGGTAATTGCAGGAGACTTGAGTTTTCAACTGACTTGTAAAAAGGTGGTTCTAAATTAGTTTTTATGTGTTTTTGCCACAAAATGTTATCTAAGTAACCGATTTTAATGATTCTTTTTAGGGTTTCGCATTATCAAACAAAAAAAGAACCCTTACAGGATCACTTTAGAGTCTGTCTGTCCGTCTTTTCATCTTTCCGTCTGCGCATCTGTTCGTTTGTTGAATCGCGTTGAGGTATCAAGTTGAAATTAATATTAAATAAGTTTACGGTCTCTTTCAGCTGTAAAAAAAAGTAAGTCAACGCAATCAAAAGACATACCCGTTTATGTCGCATATTTTCCCATTTCACAAGGGAATCAAAACCTGTAGGGAGTACTCCCCGTTGACCTTGAATAATGAAATTTGACAAGAAGCAATGTTTTATAGCACATAGGTACCTTAAGACTTAAAACCGTTAATATGTAGTTTTAACAACAAAAGTAGGTATGCGAATTTACTTTTAGCTTGACAGCATTGTCCAGAACCGAAATAAGAGTTTTTTTCAAACAGTAAACATGTGGTCATGGCGTCTGACACGGATTGTCGGAAGACGCAGGTTCGAATCCCGTCCAAGGATGTGTATTTTTTTTCTAAAATTGCTAAGTTTAAACCATTAAGCTAATAAGTAAGCTTGTGCTACGAGAAATCGTATTTTTTCATGGCCTAAGAACTCATATAGATATATTTATCGCGAATTGTTATCTCCGTGTCTCTCCCTTACCTTCACTTCAGTTAAAGAATATTCCATCCGCCGTAGGAATGCGAATCGTAAGAGGCGAGGAAAACTGACATCTGTGTGGTAGGTAGGTCTTTTGTGGAAGAGGCCGTCCTGGTTGGTACCACGGCAGTGCCAAATATTCTACCACGATGCAATAGTGCGCAAGCATTACGTTTTAGGGTGTGAAGGGCACTGTAGCGAGTGAAATTACTGGGCTAAAGACACTTAAAAACTAATATCTTGGGATGAGGAGCGCACTTCAGTCCTTTACAAAACTACATTTGTAAGCTATGGGTGCACGCCTGGGCTGCGTTCCAGCAAGATACAGAACAAGCCAAAATTTTACAAAACAGCCGGTCCATGATGCCTCTAGGCCAAAATTTGCATGGATCAAGATTTGATCACGACACCCTATCAGAAAATTTTTGTCCCTACTAGCCAAAATTTTTTACCTTTTGACTGAGCCAAATATTGGTCGGCTGTCAAAAGTGACAGAGTGTTGACAGTGACTAAGAGTTTATTGCATTTTCACGACGAAAGGACAGGTTTATTTATTTGTACTAAACTAGAAGTGCCTAATTACATTTCCTTGACCGGTGGACAGTAATTAAAATCTTCAAATGAGTTTGAAACTAACGAAGCTGAGACCTAAGTTATATGTGTCAAACTCGGTTTTGACAGATAATGGCTAATAGTAAAGGACGTTCTAGCACCGCTCGATCAAATCTTGGCCGACCATTATTTAGTCTAAGACTTAGGCCCGTCTCGGTACTTAATTTCATTTAAAAAAGGATTTCCAAAAAACGATGGACACGAAATTAAATAACAATACTACAAATTACAATTTTAAAAGTTTATTGCTTATTTCTAGCACTTTATAGCTTTATTAATATAGGTACATAATGATATATACACGATCATGTCATTTGATTCTACATATATAAAATAACTGCCTGGTAGTTCAAAGTAACTACCAGACAGTTATTTTCACATGTTTCACCTATTTTGATGTACATACTTAATCATATTTATTTATTTCATTATTATTTTAATGTGCACATTAAAACCGAATCACCGACTTGTCCGAGGCTCTCTGAATATCAACTTCAAGGCGCAACGTGTCCGTCTGATGAAGTCCAGGCTCCGACCAACACTGCTCCAAACCATTGCAGGATCTGAAACATTCCAGCTAAACCTGGAGAACCAATTCGCTGCCGTGGAAACCACCACAGACGTATACCAGAACCTCGAAAATGTGACTCGGGTCCTCAGGGAAGAAGGTACGAGATTTTGTTACATGCAGCGTAAGGGCAAGAAGTCCAAGCTTTCAGAAAAGACTTTGGGGCTAATGAAGGAACGACGTGAAAACCCACCCATCACTTCGTCAGAAAAGCGGACTCTAAACCGAGAGATCAACAAGAACGTACGACACGACCTCCGGTGCTTCAATACTCTTTCGATCGAAAGAGCGATCGAGCAGAATCGGGGGTCAAAGGTGTTCGTACAATCTCTTGGAAGAAGCCACCTGACGAAGTTGACCACAGCTAGTGGAGAAGTCGTTGCTTCGAAGCCGGCAGTCCTTTCGGAAGTGGAGAACTTTTATGGCCGATTATACGCATCGCATGCATCTCGACCTGATCCCGAAAATGATCCTAGAGCCACGTTAACACGCCATTTCACCGAAGACTTGCCAGAAGTCAGTATTGGCGAAATCGAGATCTCTCTTGGACAGCTTAAAAATGGAAAAGCCCCTGGAGAGGATGGCGTTACAACAGAGCTACTAAAAGCAGGAGGTAAACCCGTACTGAGGGAGCTCCAGAAGCTTTTTAACGCTGTCCTGTTCGAAGGGAGAACTCCAGACGCGTGGAGTAGGAGTATGGTCGTCCTGTTCTTCAAAAAGGGAGATAAGACCCTGCTGAAGAACTATCGACCCATATTCCTTCTAAGCCACGTCTATAAGCTGTTTTCAAGAGTGATCACGAACCGTCTTGCGCGTAGACTCGACGAATTCCAACCACCGGAACAGGCTGGGTTTCGGAGCGGATACGGCACCATAGACCACATTCACACAGTGCGGCAGATTATACAGAAGACCGAAGAATATAATCAGCCCCTGTGTCTAGCATTCGTGGACTATGAGAAGGCCTTTGACTCGGTTGAAATCTGGTCTGTTCTGGAGTCCCTGCAGCGTTGCCAGATAGATTGGCGATACATCCAAGTGATGAGATGTCTTTACGAAACCGCCACCATGTCCGTCCAAGTACAGAATCAGCAAACAAGTCCCATACCGTTGCATCGAGGAGTGAGACAAGGGGACGTTATTTCCCCGAAATTGTTTTCAAATGCAATGGAGGATATGTTCAAGACGCTGAACTGGAAAGGACGTGGCATTAATATCAACGGCGAATACATCTCTCACTTGCGATTTGCTGACGATATCGTCATCGTGGCAGAGACGCTGCAGGACCTGCAACAGATGCTGAATGACCTGGCTGACTCTTCTATACGCATCGGCCTATGGATGAACTTGGACAAAACCAAGGTCATGTTCAACGAACATGTTCTACCGGAACCGATTGCGATACATGGCGCCGTTCTCGAAGTTGTTCAAAAATATGTGTACCTCGGGCAGACATTGCAGTTGGGAAAAAACAACTTTGAGAACGAGGTGAATAGAAGAATTCGGCTGGGCTGGGCAGTGTTTGGGAAGCTACGTCGAGTCCTTACTTCGCCGATTCCACAGTGCCTGAAGACGAAAGTCTTCAATCAGTGCGTCCTACCCGTCATGACATACGGAGCCGAAACGTGGACACTGACGGCTCGAATGGTCCACAAGCTCAAGGTCGCTCAGCGGGCTATGGAAAGGGCTATGCTCGGTGTTTCTCTGAGGGATCGCATCAGAAATGAAGTGATCCGTCAGAGAACCAAGGTCATCGACATAGCCCACCGGATCAGCAAGCTGAAGTGGCAGTGGGCTGGCCATATTAGCCGTAGAACCGACAACCGTTGGGGTAAACGAGTTCTAGAGTGGAGACCGCGTCTCGGCAAACGTAGTGTAGGACGTCCTGAGGCACGGTGGAGTGACGATCTGCGCAAGACGGCTGGCAAAAACTGGATGCGAGAAGCCCAAGATAGACCTAAGTGGCGTGCAATTGGAGAGGCCTATGTCCAGCAGTGGACTGCTACAGGCTGATGATGATGATGATGATGATGCACATTAAAATAAAATAAATCCAGCATTGACAAGGCGTAAGTGTGACGATACAATCAATATATTACATGATTGTATTACTTTATTTACAAGGTATTAAAAATATAAAAATAAAACTAATCTATAAGCCCCATGGTGTGGGGGAAAGTGGCCAAAACGCTCGCGGCATTGCCACGCTGGATGGCAATGCTAAGTTTTTGCACAAAGTAGACGCCAGCATTTCGGTCACCCGTCACCTCAACCAAACGTTTTGCCAGATCCCTAAACAAGTTGAGAGCGGACGGCGGAGGCCGTGGAGATGGGCCTAAAGTTTCGACCCCGAACGGCACAAACATGTACATTCCGTCTAAATACACATATTTATGACGTTTGAGGTTTGACGCGGCAGCGCCAGCCCGATCAATCGTTCCAGGGAGATGAGACGGCGCCAGTGTGTCCACACATGTAGCATCCCAAGCCAGGGGCTGTCCCATCTTGCACGGGACGATAGTCATCCCATCTGAACTCTTGCCGTCAGCCCGTTCATCAATCCGTTCCAAAACTGACGGGACTCCAGCATTGACAAATCCCCGACGGATGATATCATTCAAGCTGGCGGCGTGCCGCGGTATGCGCCCTGCGCTCTTTACGCATAAGATTGCGTGGTGGCCGAACCGATCCACCATTTCACCGCAGACACAACGGTGAGGGGCCTGGCAAGGGGCACCTACTCGTAGGTGCGGGACGCTCTTCGGAAAGTATTGTAGGCCAAAAGATTTCCAACATTTTTAGACGGCAAAGTATGTAGCCAAAGCCCCGACTCCCATCGAGTAACAGCTAACAGGCGAGCACGCTATGCGGAAGAACTAGTTGAATAGATCAGGTTTTCAAGTTCTAACTCACAGAGCGGTAACGTAAGCCTATCGTTGACGTATATACAGTGTAAACTATTATTTATCTTTACAACTAGCGACTGCCCGGGACTTCATTCGTGTAGTAGGCTCGGTCTTCGGCCTCGCCCTAACCCCCATCTTTTGTTGTTTTTTCTTTCATAAGAACCTTCTCGTAGCAATAATTAACACAATAAAAAAGAATTAACGAAATTGTTCCATCCATTCACGCGTGATGCGAAGGCCAAGGCAAATAAAGATTTGTTTTTAAATATATAGAAGATTACGTTATACTTACGCAAATTTCGTGCTAGGCCCACTGTTGATTGTCTGTTGATGACTTACCTAAAATACAAAACGACGCGTGCTATTTGCAGACGATATTTCACTACTTACATCATGCAAAAATAATAATAATTTAAATATGACCCTAACTAACACTTTGAACGCTACCGTAAATTGGCTGTCCGACCATAACCTCGAAATTAAGTTTACAAAAACAAAAATTATGCAAACTAAGCCATCTCAAAAACAACCTCTTGACATAAATTTCTATTAATTTAACACAACAATTGAACGGGTCCAAACTTTTACAATAGGTACTATATAGGTATATATATTGACACACATATAAACTGGAAGAGCCATATAAAAACATAAAACATAAAGCTTGATATATCCAAGTTAAATGGTAAAACCGGCAAACGCTCACGTTTTATCATTTTACTATGAGTTCTCACGGAAGTTTTTATGACAATATATTCATATATCCACTACGAGAATTAAAAAAATAACAGACACAGACACGAAAACAGCACTGTCTGCTTATTACGGTCATGTAGAAGCCTTATATGGCGTTATACTATGGGGTAACAGTGTTGATGCACAATATATCTTTATTTTGCAAAATGTGTACGTATATTAAGTAACATTAAAGAAATAAGTTGCAAACCTCATTTCTTCAAATTTAAAATACTGACATATTAGAAATTTGCATATTCGTCAGTAAATACCCATCATTTTTGCCAAAAATTTTACAAACCGCGACGTTACTAAACTAGATTTAAAAATAATTTAATACTGCCCTCTTCAAGATTAAAAATACCAAGTTCTGGCCCAAACATCATGGCTGTAAAAAATTATAATAAAATTTTGGATCTGATAAAAGCTCAAAATAAATACCAAATATTTGAAATTAAACTTAAAACACTATTACATACTAAAATGTATTATAGTTTAGATGTTTTTTAAGGATACATTTTGACGAAATAAGTTAAATATCTCGGTCCACTTCTACTCATATTGCTATGCCCCAAATTGGGTACATGACTCTGTATTATAATATTTAAGATCCCTGTAACATGTATGATGCAATAAATGATATGAATATAAATATGAATAATAAAAGTAAGTGATTAAGGTTTATAATAATAAAAAGTTATAGCAAAATCGCTTTAGACGCTGCTAATAGATGGGATACTTACTAGACACTAGAGTTGGGGTCAAGACCCAGCTAAGACCCAAGGGCAGCCCAAGACTCCAAGTATGAGTAGCTCCGACCCAAAGCTGTTATTATGAGTACTGGCTGAGATCCATATCCTGACCATAAGATTCTCAAACTTGTGTTATTTTAAAACTACACCAAGAAACCAACCGAGTTCAATACCCTTTCACGCACTCAAACACACACCTACCTCTACACACATATAAACATACAAACATCGGCGTAGTAGCGCCGATAGGTATGAATAGTAATTCATACCTATAACCCTTCTATTGAAACGAGGGTTAATAAAATAGTAGATGAGTGTCGTCTACAGAGATATAGATCTGTAGAACCACCCTTACGTGCGGACACAGTGCGATAGCACAAGAACTCGGGCCCCGTAAAATGAATTACCTACCATCTGCAATACAATCTGATTTTGTAGATGTAGTTGTTTTACGATTGTAACTATCTTCGATGGATTGCAAAGTTTTTCCAGTTGTTTCTGGCAAAACAAATATTAAAATAAATCCGAACACAAATGTAGAAATACCGCAAAACCCAAACAAAGCAGATTCGCTATACATATTCATTAAATCAGGTGCAACTTTCACAATAATGAATAGCAAAATGTATATAAATGCTGAATTTAACCCGGCTCCAAGCCCCCGAGCATTATTTGGCAATAGTTCTGGGACGAAGGTCCATCCTATAGTTACAATTGTACTCGATAACGCTATGTATAACACCAGACACAAAACACGTAACGATACGCTTTCAAATTTTAGCATGGTACATGTCACTAAAATTAATATAGATATCGATACTCCAAAACTACTGGTTAAAAGTGCTATTTTCTTCGGGATACACTTGCCAAGAAAGCAGATACTAAAAGATATAATACTTCTTAAACAATCCATCGCAATCATCATAACGAACACGTCAACGTTGCCAGAAAAAACTCGCTCAAATATGTCTTCCGAATAAAAAATTATGACGTTCATACCCGAAAACTGCATATTCAACATTAACACCATCAAAAGGAGCATCGGTTTGATAAAAGACAACGAGCACAGAGTATGAACCGTTTCTTTAATACTTATTTTAGGTTTCTCCGCCTGCCTTTCAAGTACTATTTTCAACTCTGCCTCCGAAGCTTCATCTGTTCCACGAAACCATCGAAAATTTTCAACTCCCTCATCCGTTCTGCCTTTGGCGATTAGCCATAACGGGCTCTCTTTCAGAAACATAAAAATAATACAAGCCATTATCATAGGCACCATACAAACTATGGCACTGTGTTTCCAAGCTAAATAATTTCCTACTATATGACTGAATATAGTACCTATGTGCGATGTTACCGTTGGTAAAAATAAAGCCCATGAGCGGAATTTCGGGTTCGCTATTTCTCCGATGTAGACTAACGTGACAGCTTTGTTAGCGCCCGACGAGAAACCCGTCAAGACCCTGCCTACGATAATGAAGTTGATGGAACTAGCGCAGGCGATAAAGATCCATCCAATGATGAACGGGATCCCCAAGATAATGTGAGCTGCTTTTCGACCAAAATTGTCCAGGATTGGTCCACAGGTCAGGGATGCGAAGATCATGGCTAAAGATGCGGATGAAGCTGAAACAGAAACGACAAAAAGGATTTAGGATAGTAACAAATTGTTTAATTCTTAATATCATCTTCACCACATAGTATAGTTTGGCACGTTATGTTTAATTTGCTTTCAAAATTATTCAGTGAAGCTTTTTCAATAGGCATTAACATTTGAAAATCTAATTTGAAAATATGTGTATAGTTTTATTCTAAACAGAAACAAAGTTTTTTTCACATATTAAATTTAAAACATGTGCCCTAAATAGTAAATATTTTTTAATCTTTCCTTGTTCTATTAATAAGTTGATGGCGTAGGTGTTAGGCATAATTTTATTATGTATCCTTATTAAAAATACAGTATCTCTGTACAGCAATACAGGCATGTACTGTTGCATAGGTATCGGCTAATAGCATTCTAAGCGTGTTTCGTACTAATTGTCGCGAAACTTATATATAAAAAGTTATCTATAAGTAAGTAATCCACGCTGTATGACAATGCTTACATTTTGACCAAACTAGACGCCATCTTCGCTTACAGTCGCCTCGACTAAACGTTTGATTTTAACGACTAAATCAAATGTAAGCCTAAAATCTCAACCCTAAATGGCACAAACATTTGCATTTAGCCAAATATGTTGTTGGATACATGGTGGTTTGGTAGGTGCAGTACGGCTTGATATGCGAAATGCTACGTTATTTTTCTTATGTGTATCAAATCGGTAAGTTTAATATCAACCAATTCCAACCTCTAGCAATGGGATGTTTTGTACCTGACGAAGTTTCATGCACGCCTGACAAAAATCCCTTAGCCATTAGTTATACACAGACCATAATATTTTAGTATTCAAATTTATTTTAAAGACTATAAGTAATGTAGCTGTCGGTCTAGCGCTCGACGAGTCAACATCTCCTGAGGATGCCTCGTGTAGAGGTGAAACACGTGTCGAATCGTTTTTGGTTGATTGGGTTGTTTTGTGTGTTTAATTCTGTATACTTCCTGTTTGCAGTTTATGTGGGAGGGAGGGTGGTGCACACCGTAACTCGGCCATAAGCATTGTTTTAAGCGGAAGTCTCACTAAATATTTCTTCTAATATCGTTTTTGATAATGGGTTTCCGCAAAGTAACGCCTGAATCAAAAAATAACTAAAAGTAATATTAATTTATTTCAACTAAAACTCAATAACAAACAAAATGAAAACTCTAAACTGAGATTGCAGGATATTTGCCACTCCAGTGGTACATACTATTCTGGCTAACATCTTTATACTATCATACAACATTTACTGAGACTTCATCACTATCTGCAGATGTACTCATAAGTATCCTTTTATAGTATAGTAGTACTAGTATCTTACCTATCCAAGAGTCGTATGTGGCATAGTACTGGATGCTCGTATCCTGCCGTAGCTGGGGTAGCATTACAGCGGTAATTCCAAAAGTCATGCCGCTGCATAAGCTAATCAAGCATGATGTGAAGGTTGCGAAAACCTGGAAGACGTCGAAGAAAATTATTAAAGTTACCAATTTTGTATCAAGTCAAGGTGTTTCACTTGCAAGTTTTACGCAGAGACTAAACCGTTCAGGCTACAAACTTTAAGCAGTTGAGGCCAGTAAAAGTACAAAAAAAAATATTTAGAGCATCGTATTTTGTCGGCTGTAGACTTTATTTTAATTAAAACACTAAAAGACTTATTCATAAATATTTTTTGTCTAGAGAGATGTCCATGGCATCATATCGCCATCTCACTCAACCGGATTTTTTTTTCTACTATTGTAAATAAAATCAAGTTTATAACAAACAAATGATAAGCCAGTTTTTTTTTCCAAATTTTAGTTAATTATGAAAATAATATGTCTGAAATCAGAAGAAATTCTTCTGAATGCAAAAATAACGAAATTTCATAGACAGTATCCGACTTGTACCCGTTTGAAACCTTTGTCTAGTAACTGTTAGTGCTAGTATTCAATGCTCTTTGGTGTCCTCTTGTAGGCCTTCTAGCACAGTTGAATAATGAATAATAAGTTAATAACTACTATGTGAAAACATTTGAGATTTAACAATACTTTTGCTTTAGAGGAAATGCTGTCTACAACCGTACCAAATTATAACTTAAGTTTATTACGTACTAAGATAATCACGTGGCACGGGCTTTTGTGCGAAATACGATGTCCGATATGGAAATCTTGATTTGCATATTGGCCTCGATCGGAACACAACTTATTATTGTTTCTATTTGGCCATTCGTAAACTAAAATTTTTAGTTAAACCGAGTCATTTTTGTATTCAAATAAGTATTCACAAATGTCAAATCACAGTTACACTATAGAATCAATAAGTCACAGACCTGCCCAAATCACGGTTTAGACAAACAGTGGATACATTACTCAAACCCGTGACTTAAGCTTATGAGTAATAATCCGTGTTTATACATCTCTAACCTGAAATGGGATCTAAATTGAAATAGGTAGCTGTTTATGAAAATTATTTTCGATAGAATGGAAATACCTTTTGTCGAAATGGAAACTTTTTTATAAGTTATATCAGCCCGCCCGCAACTGTGCGCTTAAAGTTCAGAAAATTACTAATTAGATATTTACAAAAGTAAAGAAACTAAAGTGGATATGTGATGGACATATAGCCACATAAGCTATGGTGAATGAACTATGCTAATAAAAACTCCTAATAGTACTTAGGTAGTTCCAAAATAAGACTAATCTATTATCGTGACAAAAAAAACAAAATAGGTATGTATTTTACACTAAAAATGTATTATGCTTATTAAGTACTATTTTTATCCACAAACCAGCTCCAACTCAGCATTTTGCTAGCTGTATAGGTACATCTGGTGTAGGAAACTGCAAGTGACGTCACGCACAGAAAAACACTCCACACTATGTAAAAATTATATAAATTATACAAAGTTCGTTAATATAAAAGAAGCCGGAATACTAAAACCCGATTTATTATTTATACTGACTATCCCAACGTATTGTAGTGAAATATCAGTCAAAGTGTAGCAATCAGTAAACTAAAATACCACATAAGCATGGCAGATAAAACTATAATGCCTTTAAGATCAGAAACCTAAAAATCAGCGTTTACAAGAAGATAAAAGTTGGTTAGTTGGATGAGCTATATAGCACTGGTAGTTTTTTGTAATTCTTCACTTTTCTAATGCTCGTAATTACAATATTTTCAGTTGAATTCAAAATCCACGAATACTTTGCATGTCCCTTGTTGGCGGTGGAATGTTATTCCAACATTTTGACATTGTGTAGCAATTTTCTCTTAAGACTTGCAGGACTCGAGAGAATTAGGATTAGCCTTAAAAGTACCTGTCAGTCGAACTATTACGAGTAATCTACATCCACAGGCCCGTATTGTGGAAAGAATAGTACTTACATATAAATAAGTATGGCATTTAGCCACTGTCCTGTCTAACTAACTTTCTAGTAAAGCAGTGAAAGCATTACTAAAACTTTGTAAGCCTATACACAAAAAAAAGTTTTAATTAAACAAAAGGAACAGTAGCCATTGTTGGTTTTTTTCCGGCATCATTATCAATCTTCAATATGTTTTATAGAACTGTTCTTGTATGATTACTTGTTCTTTTATTGTGTTTGTTACAACTAGTTACTGTTCTTTTTATATAAGTATTCACAGTTAGATCTCTTTCGCAGAAACTTTGTAGAAAATCTAAAAAACACTGTAAACATTTCTTTATTAAAAACTTTGTTTGTTTGATGTGACTAAACTATAGTTTAACGTGTCAAACGTGACAAGTTTTTGTATTTATTTATTGACCACTATTTGTCAGTGACAAGTTTACGGAAATGCTCTAAAACCACTGTGAATAATTTAGGTGACAAGTATTTGTCACGTTGTCATATTCAAAAATGGCAGGTGTACCTATAAACGAACAACAAATACATTACTTTGTTATAAAAACTAACGTGGCTTTTACTCATGTTTACTTAGAAATACGGGATACTCACGTAATATTTATCGGATAGGCGCGACTACAGTTTCAACCTCATTCGGTCGATGACGGTCGAGACGTCATCGACGCGGGCGTCCCGGACACTCATTGATAAAGACCTTTCTTAATCGAAACTTTTCGGGATCAAGGAAAATAATGGAATTAGGAACCAATATTAAGGCGCTGTTAGCTCAGAGTTTGAATTCATTCAATTTCTTTCACTTGAAATCAAGCAAGCGCATCTCGTAAAAACGTACTAAACATCATAAAAAAATTATGTTCACTATCAATAAAAACAGTATCCGTCAGTGTATGTGTATTAAAAATTGCTATTTTATTTATGATATGTGTTTCCTGACAAATACAATTGTGAATAAAGAGCAAAACTGTTTTAAAGGCGAAATTAAGTGTTATGTTTGAATTTTTTTAATTTACATTAGAATGTTAAAATAGGTTTTTAAGTCCGTCAATGTCTACTAAAAATTCATATGTCATATTATTTTGTGTTATTTTAAGTACATCGCTGCATATGAGATAAACTGCTTCAAAAACTCTCATTTTTGTCGTCGTCATGAACTGACAGCACTTTAATAAGTTGGCGACTAACGGCAAGTGGATAAAAAAGATGAAGGGTGTCCGGAAGGTTGATGCAAAGCCTTGAGGGCTTATAATAAGAAGTAGCCCCTTGGGGCATATTTCTAAGCTAAGTTAGCAATATAGTCTTGGGATACTAGTTAACATGAAAAGTATATTTTTGCAAAATTCCTAAAATTAAGTATTTAACCGTTCGTAATATTAATTTTTTGTTACAATTTCATTATAATTGTAACATACTCTCATACAACTCGGGCATAATTTTAGCTTCCTACTGCTAAAAGAATCGTTTGAATCGGTTAAGTAATTTTTGCGTTTCCATTACAAACAAACAGACAATGAAATCTTTCTTCTTTATTATTAGGATTAAATACCAATTGCAAAATTTAACGTGAAAAAGTAGTTATTGTGACATAACTGTAATAGTTAGACATATGGCACTGCATACTTTTTTGTAGATATTAATGTCCTCTATAAAACTGTAGTACCTACATGACTTGCTCTATTATCGATAGTTTCCGCAGCGTACGTGATATAAGGCCTTTCGGCGATACAATTGCGTAAGAGTATTATAACATGAAAAAGCACTGATGAAAAAGTATTTATTTGACATAACTTTAAAAGTCGGACATATATGTGGTACTTTCCGAGTGGCGTCAGATCTGATTTTGGCGCTATTATCACTATTTTCCATTCCGATTCAATATCGCGCTTTTGACAGGTATCTATATCTATATCTATATATATATATATATATATATATATATATATATATATATATATATATATATATATATATATATATATATATATAGGTATCTATCAGCCATTTGGAATGGGTTGAAACCATGCTCACGGTACTCACGGCATGGAATACACGTACACACATACAGATGATAGCGCATCACACGCACATCAACGAACTGTAATTTTTGACGGACTGCTAACGGTGATTTCAGTTAGCAGCGTGGTCGGTTAAATCGCAAAATGGCGTCATTGATCACGTAATCCAATGAGATTGACTAATAGAGGCGTTTTACTCCTTGAATATGAAGTATAAACATGCCAAATTTATGCTATACCTACCTATAGCATAAGTGCACGACGCCATTAACTACATTGACAAGATTAAAAGAGCACGAAGATATATGAATCCTAGTTGTCAGAAAGGGATCAATATATTGTTATGACAAGATCCTTGACCTGGTTCTTTCTAACACGTTCGTTTCGGTCTCATCGTGTTCACCACTTAGCAAAGTAGACAGTTATCACCCGCCATTATCAATTCAAGTGGCGGTTCCTCATTTTCAATCGCTGGAAAGCAGTGGGCGCCTAATATACCAGTAGGTATAATAGAGCTGATTATGACGGCATCCGTTCCGATCTAGGTAAACAGCAGTGGGGCGATATTTTGTCAATAGGCAGTGTTGACGACGCTGTTGGCAAATTCTATTCCATTATTTATGCAGCAATAGATATTTACGTTCCGCGACGTTATCGTAAAGCCGACAACTATCCACCTTGGTAGCCACAGCCCTCATCAAAATACTCAAGGAAAAATTTAAATACCATAGCAAATGGAAAGTTTACGGTAATATTACGGATCGCTTGACGTATCAATTATTACGTGATAGAGCGGATAATTTGGAACATATATGCCACAAATCATATATAGATAAAATCGAATCAGCTATTGAAACCTCGCCAAAATGATTCTGGTCATATATCAAAAGTAAACGTACCTATGAGTAATAATTTTCCATCACACATGTCCTATAACGGTCGTAAAAGTGATATTGGTCAAGACATTAGTGATTTTTTTTCAAATCCACTTTTTTGGCTACATCCAACGCTTACTTTGAGCCCATTGACACTGGCACCATCAACATTAATTTTATAGATATTAATGCGGCATTTGCTCACAAACAACTTATAACTTTGGATTTAAGTAAATCAGCTGGCCCTGACTCACTACCAGCGATCTTTTTGGTACAATGTGCTGATGTACTATTAGAACCAGTATGTATTTTGTTCAAACGTTCGATGAACGAAGGCGTCGTTCCCACTATGTGGAAATCTGCTTTCATTTCGCCAATCCATAAGAAAGGTTCCAAAGCTTTGGTGGAAAACTATAGACCAATTTACAAACTCTGTCTGTTAGCCAAAGTGCTAGAGCGGATAGTATATAACCAACTATATGACAACCTGATTTCTAATATAAATCCGCAACAGCATGGGTTTTTAAAAGGCAGATCAACGGTATCTAACCTTCTGTTGTTTACTGATTTTATCACCGAGAGCATGGATAATATGTACACAAGTAGATGCTATATGGATCTAAGTAAGGCATTCGATCGAATTAATCAATCTTATTAAAAAAGCTCTCTGCTCTGGGAATCTCTGGAGACCTATTAAGATGGTTCTCATCATACGTATCAAGCAGAACGCAAGCAGTAGTGCTCAATGGCTTCACTTCTACGTGGATGACTATCCCCTCCGGTGTTCCCCAGGGGTCCCTTTTCCCTTCATGTTTTTGGCATTTTTGAACGACATCGGCATGTGCTTCAGGCACTGTAAATATCTTCTTTTTGCCGATGACATCAAAATTTATAAATCAATCCGAAACTTAGCGGACGGCAGTTTGTTGCAGGAGGATCTTTTGTTTGTTGCAGGAGTGTTTAATTATTTTAAATGCAATAATCTGGACCTGAATATATCTAAGTGCTCAGTTATAAGCTTCTGTGTAGTGTGCGGACCGACCGGGCGTGTGGACCAAGTTAGAGATTTGAGCGTAGTTATCGATAGTTAATTATCTTATGAACAACATGTTGATCACATTGCGAAAAAATCTTTTGCTGCTTTAGGATTCGTCATCCATAACTCCAAATCATTAAATAAAATGAAAACCATAAAAATATTATATTGTACCTACGTCCGTAGCCATCTTGAATATGCTAGTCAAGTTTGGAATCCCTGTTATGCAGTACATTCAGATAGATTGGAACGTCTTCAGAGAAGGTTTACAAGATACCTAGGTTTTAAATTTAAAATAACTAATTTAAGTTACGATGAACGCTGTTCCCGTTTTCCATTCTTCCACTAAAATCTCGAAGATCTATCTCTGACATACGCTACCTAATGAAATCAGCTCAGTCTAAAGTTAACAGTCCGGAACTAGTGTCTAAAATTACCCTAAATGTACCGCTTAGACCCCAGAGTCGAGTACTCAAAGGTATACTTCATACTCCACTCGCGCGCACCAACTACCGCACTAACTCCTTCTAATACGTTCGTCTATTGCTTTCAATAAAATACTTGACACGAACCCCAACATTGATCTATTTACGAGTAGTTTGGCGTCAATAAATCCAATGTTATAAAATGAATAAAATTGTTAACAACATTCGCCTGTGACCGACCATTAGACCGCCAATGACAGACTCGTTCTCTCTGTCTCGTTCTCGTGGGTGGCGAAGCGGCAACGTCGTAGGAGTTATTTTAAATTAAAATAAAATATTTGTTTCCATTTTTGATAAATAACATAGAAAACCAATTTACAAATGAAAAGATACATCATTCTTGTTTTTTTACACTTGTTCCAGTATATGCTCTGCAGTTTCTAACACTTAAGAAGGCATTTTTTTCCTTAATGCGAAGCCTCAAGCCTGTCTGGCAACGACACGTGCTGCGTCGTTGCCAGACAGGCTCGAACTAAGTTGACTCAAGACAACTGTGTCAATGTCGCCAAGCCGAGCGCAGTAAGGCGTATCTACCTCAATTTATTTATATTAATATCATTGACGTAATCCATGACGTCACATGGGTCTATGCGCTTTTGCTGATTGGGAATGGCGATCACAGCGCTAAAACACTTGTTGCTTATACACTTTTAATTTAAAAAGAAACTATAATCATATATTACCAGTCTTTCCAGCGATTTCATTTTCCTACTTCTATTAAAAAGTTTTGTTGTAATTTTATAAAACTACTTCTTAGTAGTGCTACTTTCTTAGGCGCCGTACCCTACGTATCGTTAAAGTAGTTATTGTAATCATTATTTAATTAATTCCTTCACACCGTTTCTCAGAATTCTTTTGTTTCGTGGGGTGCACAGCCTGCTATATGTGCTATGTCACGTCAGACTATTGGATATACTTCTTGTCAAATGAGCTGACACTAAATACAATCTTGTAGTAGCAATACGGATTTGCGACTGAGAGTAAGGTGGCGCCGAATATGGCGTGGTCATAAGACGAACTGTATTTTGTCCTGGGGTTCGTGAGGTCATGACAATGGGTAACGGCTGAAATCAGTGAGTAAGGATTCTGTCCTTAGTCGTATGCTGAGTCGGGACCCATGTTCATGACACACACAGCACCGCGTCGTTTTCTACATGTGTAATGTGTTTATTTAGTGTATTGTTTTTTTTTTTTTTTTTTTTATTTACCTAGGTTACATACAAATATTATGCGCCCTATTGATATTACAATCTAGCCTAAAAAGGCTAATAAGTAATTGTATTCTATCCTAAACTGCTATATTCACTTGAATAAATATGTTTTCTTTCTTTCTTTCTTATATACAAGAATTGCAAGAAACACAAGCCTATCGGCTGAGGTGTATTAGCAAAAATAACTAAAAATCAAAACATACCTGCTTATATAAACACAAGTTAACAGTCTTAACTCCATAATCTGGCACTTCGTCTTTCATATTTAGTTTGATGTTCATTTTTTATATATTCATTTAAAATATTGTCGCACAACCAAGATGCTCACTTGTCCGTTATCTAAGTAGGTAAGCTGCCGTTTTTCTCAGTCGAAAAGAATATTAATTAGCATCTTAAATAGTTCATTAGACACACACGTCAGCGACAATGTCACGTGCTATCATATCATGACGAAAATGGTTTTAGTGATAATTTTATGGTCTTGGTACTGCCAAATTCGCAGCTTGATGCAGCTCAGTACAATAGTCCCGGTGCGTTGTCCTGGTGCGTTCCTCAGGAGATCTCGGGGCTTTCTGTAAAACAAGGAGTAAGGCCAAGGGGATTTTAGTGAAAAGTCCCACATAACCTGGATACCCCCCATAGTGTCCGGGTATCTTGAAATAACGACGCTATCAGTGCGTGCTTTGTACTGGCAGTACTATTTTCAGCAACAACCCGTCTGAGCTCTCTGGCAACACATTGCTTATTTGAATTGAACTCTTGCTTAAAATTTACGTATTCTCATTGTATGAAAAAAAATGGGGCATGCGCGCACTTTTGAACTAAGTACCTATCATGGTTACGACTATTTATAATACTTTTAAAGCCGGTTTCATTTTTTGTCAAAAACTTTTTGTTTTTACTCTAGTGACCGGACGGCAAATTGTGTGCTTATGGTTACGCGCCAAGTTTACCCATGACAGTGGCGGCGTTACCTAAATCTAAAAACTAAAACATTGGGTGGCACTGTACTGCGCTCTTTACCCCGAGACATTGGTCTTTTAATCTTATTCGTCCAGTAAATTTACACGGTACAGTATCTTTCGGAAGAGGACCCTAACGATTATTATTGTAGATATAGATTATTATTATCTTTAGTTAGTACCGAGATCAATGAAATTTGTCCAAAGGTTAAAATGTGTACAACTGGGAAGTTAGTTTTTGGTGACTGGGCTACTCGAGGTATTCGAAAAAGTAGAGATACCATGTATGAGTTATATCATAAAAAAACTATGACATCTGATAAAGTTTTCCATAACTATGTCCAAACTTATTCAAAATTATTTAAGACTGTTTGTATGCGTGCTAAAGCTTTGTTTATTAGACATAAAATTTGGAAATCGAATAACAAAATAAAAACAGTTTGGAAGACTATAAATACTGAGACCGGCAAAAATAAACCAAAAGACACTGCATGTGCCCTTGTAATTAACAATCAGACTGTCTCAGAACCAATAAATGTAGCAAATACTTTTGCTAATTTCTTCTCTAATTTACCTCTAAAAGTCACCAAGTCACTGAATTCTTGCCCCAATGCAGCAGAAGCTATTCTTAAAGCTAATTTCACGAACGAAGTACCTAGTTTTTCTTTTGAATATACTTCAACTGTCGAAATTATAAAAACATTCAAAAGCTTAAATATAAAGTCTACTGAAGACTTATGGGGAATGTCAGTAAAAATTGTAGAGCCAATTATTAGTTTTATGGGTCCTATTTTGGCCCGCTTATTTAATCTTTGTATAGATAGAGGTACCTTTCCTAATTTAATGAAATATAGTAGAATTACTCCAATTTTTAAGGCTGGAGAGAAAACAGACCCCTCAAATTATAGACCAGTATCTATACTACCAATTTAGAGTAAGATCTTTGAAAAAATTATGCTCAAACAACTTTTGGCGCACTTCAACGAGCATTCAATACTGCACGAAAATCAGTTCGGCTTCACGAAAACAAGATCAACTAACTAAGGATGCCGGTGTGAAGTTAATGACGTATGTCTTAAAGGCTTGGGAGAGCTCACATGATGCTATTGGTGTTTTTTGTGATCTCTCTAAAGCATTTGATTGTGTGGAACACCGTATACTGATTCGAAAGCTTTTCCATTATGGTATTCGTGGAGCTGCGCTTGATGTCATCGAGTCATATTTATCTGACAGGATGCAAAAGGTTGGCATAAATGGTGTAACATCTTCAGGATCTATAATTAAAATGGGTGTTCCACAAGGGTCCATTTTAGGGCCTTTTTTGTTCTTAGTTTACATTAACGACTTGCCACTTATGGCCAAGGATCTTTGTGATATTGTTTTATTTGCGGATGACACATCTCTGATTTTTAAAGTATATAGGAAAGATAGCACACTAATTCAAGTAAACAACGCTCTATCTAGTATCTCTAAATGGTTCTCAACTAATAATTTACTTCTGAATTCAAAAAAGACAAAATGTTTGAAGTTTTCTTTGCCTACTGTTCCATATTTGGAGTCCAACGTTACGCTTGATGGAGTTAAACTCGTAATGGACAAGGCAACACTTCCTAGGCATTAAAATTGACGCAAAATTACAATGGGGTCCTCATATAAATGCCCTGTCTGGGAGACTCAGTTCTGCTGCATATGCAGTACGTTAGTGTATTTTGCATATTTACACAGCGTAATGTCATATGGGATATTGCTATGGGGTTCAGCGGCTGATATAGAGACCATATTTATCCTTCAGAAACGTGCTAGGTATTAGAGCTATATACGAAATGGGTCCCCGTGAATCCTTGAGAGATTTATTTAAAGAAATCAATATATTAACGTTGCCTTCCTTATATGTATTTGAAAATATAATGTATGTTCGTAAAAATTTACATAAATATAAGTTAAATAGTGATCACCACACTTTTAATACCAGAAATACAAATAGGATAGCTGTACCTAGTTTTAGACTTGCGAAGACTAATAAGTCATTCCTAGGAAATTGTGTGCGTTTTTACAATAAAATCCCAAAGCACATAACTGAGCTCACAGAGGGCAAATCAAGTTGACTGTAAAAAACGTTTTAATAAAAAAAGCTTACTATAAAGTTCGACATTATATAGAAGATAAAGATGCTTGGAATACTCCACTTCTGGCAAGCTGTCTCTCTGCCACCCATAAAATGTAATATTTGTAGTACCTAAGTAGAAACATTGTAAACATCCATATAAAAAGAATGGCCCCGAGTTTCTTGCCGCTTCTTCTCGGTGGGTTCTATATATTTTGGAACGCGGCGGTAGAGTCTTTAAAGTACATTATAATGAAAAGTTGACGTTCATAAGTGCGTCTTTGATGCCTTGAATAAATGATTTTGACTTTGACATTTTATTGTTTATTTGTTAAACTTTTATTATTATAAAACAAGATTAACGTAAGACTTGTCTGTGTTTGTTATCACGATCGACATCATCTAGATTAGCCGTTTAGGATCGATCGCGATATCGACAACGCGTAAGTGTCAAACTAATCAAAACAAACAAAATTTTATTGAACGTTGTAACTAAACCACCTCTCTCAAAAGAATAAACTACTCTCATCATGTTTTGGCCAAATGATCGTCAACCCATACGCTATGTAAATATAAGTAACCTTGGTTCTTTAAGAGTTGTAGAGACTTTCAAGGTAATTAATGTGTGCATATATAAGTAATAAAAATTTTGTTTGTTATATAAGATTGAGGGCCCCATCCATCGCCCACAACTATGAGTGCCATCCAATTTCTGCACCCCCTTGGAGGGGAAAGGATAGATATAGGAATGATTAGCTTAGTGTATAACAATAACCATTCAACTCTGCTTGATGGAACTTCAATTCTGTTGCACTAGCCTTGACTAGTATTGTAGTAAAAGGACTAATTGTCCTAAGTTTGTAAATTGGCACACAACAGTGGCCTAGCAATCAATACGATTATAAATCGGTGTTCTGTTGCACTAGCCTTGACTAGTAATGTAGTAAAAGGACTAGTTGTCCTAGGTTCGTAAATTGGCACACAACAGTGGCCTAGTAATCAATACTCAATACAACTGTAAATCGGTTATAGTTTTATACCTGTATTATAAATACAGTCAGATATATCTCCTTGCCTCACAAGATGAGATAATAGATAATTATTTTGGGGTTCAACCCAATCTGGTTATACCAGTTTTCCATAGTTATTCAATCGATTCAATAATTACACGCATTCATCAAAGAATAAGATCCCAATTAATCCCCGCAACCAAGCAGAGCCAGAATTTACACGAAAGGGTCCCAAGTGTACGCCTACACCGTAGTATCAACAGCGAACACTCGATATTCTATCAGTGCCGGGTACCTGACTACGGAAGACATCAAGATACATACTCAATTGATTCATGATAGTAATCAAGAACCATATCATACTGAGGTTTATTACAACCAAACTGTTTAACAGTTAAAGAAAGTTAAATTCATCTTGAAATAATAATTAGTTCTATATGTTTCATATAAATTATTTTCTCACATAGAACTTAGTATGTGTATAGTTTAAGAATAATTCATTCTATATTCATAAGTAACATCATGCTAGGGCTGAATAGTTTTATTCAGTTACTTGTAATAATATCAGTTCCCCTTTCTAATATATAGGAACAGAAGGGTAGGAAGTGATTAAATGGATTAGGGTAGGACTTCAACCTTCCGCGATCAATTAATATTAACCCAACCATAATTCGATGATGTCGTGTATAATGTTTGTAAATGGTTCAATAAATAAATAACTCTTTGGCCGTAGAGCATCTTTATCGAACCTATGTTCAGTGTGGGGAAAATTTATCAGCGACGTGTATAGTACTTATGCTTGCAGTCGAAGCTTTCCAAATTAAGCAATCATGCGAGGGAGTTTATTAATCCCGGGGGTTGTGAGGCCCCAAAATCGCAACTAGCTCAACATTTATTACATAATTATAAAAGCACTCCAGTCTGATGAATTTATCAAACTATTGTCAGGTTAAATATATCACAATTTAAATACTTGAACGAATTAACGAAAGAAGGACTTAGGGTTTCATAGTTAAGTTCAATTAACAAGAATCTAATTTAATCAAGTCAAAGGCAACCAGTATTATCACAACCGAATTGATTATGAAATATGATTTCCGAGTCTTGGCACTCAATAAATGGTAATTGAACAGATACGCCTTAACTGCATTAACTTAATTATTCATCTTAAGAGACAGAATGATAACAAAGCTGGGCTGCAATACGTTACTTTGAAAGCAGATTACTTCCGGTCCCTGTTCATTTCTAACTCGTAAGTGAATCTATTTACGCTTAATTGCTTATCGATTAAAGATCAATATATTAAGTCAAGGCTATTCCATATATTCCCCATGCATTCCTGTAAGAGTAATAAATTCCAAGCCAAGAACACACTGACCCCTAAGAGTCGCCTTATTTGCTGTAACTTTAAAAATATCTTGTGAATATTCTACCACCCGCTATAAAGCTTAGGTAAGGTAGGATAATATTACTATTCCGTAAAATGATTAAGTCTCCTTCGAAAAATCTATTACAAATGGTGAATACGTCAAACATACTCATATTTATAATATTCCGCTAGATTAGGTAGCTTTAATTAATCGATGTGACAATCTCTGAAAATTGGTTAATTAAAGTTCAATATAATGTTCCATTGACATACCTATAAAAAGTTGTGTAACCATAAAACATAATATAAATTAATATCAATTAAACAATGACCATCTCTGAAAGAAATTGGTTAAACAAAAGCACATAAATTCCCTTGATATACAATAGTACTCCGCCTGATATACCTAGAAAGTAGTGATCACGTCAACATATACACAACTATAATATACAGCAAGATAATATAAAACATATATGTAAACATCTCTGGAAAAAAATGGATAGACAAGTTCATCGTATTTCCTTGTTATACAATAAGTGACTTTGTAATTATTTACTGTTAATAAATTAAATGTAGACAAAGTAATCAGTCACTCATTGTATTAATTAGGATTTCCATATCGGTTAAGCATACACAACGTTTCATCTTGAGAAATGATATTTATATTAGAAATAATATAATTCAAATTATATTTTTTTTTTTAGTATGACAATTATTTAAATTAAAATATAATTTTAATTTTATAGTACAACAGTTGGTTGTAAACAAAACCGATAGTGGTGAGTTTAAACGGTGAGTTTAAAATAACATGCCACAAACCTCCGAAGACTTCTTTTAGGCTGTGAGTCGTCATGTAATTCAACCTGGAAATTTACCTAATAGTACCAATCTATTATTTAATCCTCACTACGTTTGAATTTACGTTGAATATTATTTCGTCGACTTCAGAAGAATGATTTGTATTTTGGAATAAAATAATTAAAGTTAAACATCCAGTAAATAGTTACTTTCTTTAAGATTCAATTACGTCGATACGTCCTAGTAAGTCTCGTTTAATCAATGGATAAAATTTACACATCTGTACCTACTCTAGTACACTACTAGTTTAATACGTATTTTCAGTATTGACGATATTAGAATAATTCAATTCTTTACGATAAATCTACATGACAAACCACAGTTCGGCAAACAGCTCTCGAACTTCCTGTGTTCTGGAAGAAACAGATTTATCACCCCCCCAAATCGAAGAAATAACGCATTTATTACAACTATACAAATAGGAATTTACCGCGGAGGAGAAAGAAGTGGATCCGCAATTGCCCATCACTAATGGTTTCATGTTTCTAACTACACTTAGATCTAATTAAATCTACACGTGGACGCTGAAAGAAAAAGTTATTAACTTAAATCTACATGAAACCTCCGGCGCACGTCATCGCGTATCCACAAGTTTGATTATGTTTTGTCACTTTCTCCTCTTCATTACCTTAAGAGTATCAAATCCAATTTCGGACATTTTTGATATTTCCAAAAGTAATGTTATATTTATTTTACTCCGACTGGATTTTATTATTTAATAATTTTAAGATTATACTCGCGTCTGTGTTCATATTTAATTACCAAATGATTAAAATTATTAAGTGCATTCACACATAAAAAACCTAATTAAAGATTATGGCTTCTTACTTGCAAGGGAAATAACTTCATTCGAAAAGCAGTCGCCCTTGTTAGCACTTTGCTCTAAATAACGAGCATACAAACTAAGTTTCTTGTTATGTAACACAGTCCCTATTAAATGCCCTAACTTCCCACTTAAACTAGCTGAAAACTGGTGAACCACTCATATGTATTTATTTAAATACACAGAAGGTGTATTTTACTAAATTCATTATTACAGAGATTTAATCTCAAGCCTTGGTTTAAGTACCGCCCTAATTTCTTAAAACTAAAATCGAAAGACCTCTACAAACAGTCTTGTTCTACTGACTTAAACCAATAGCTTTAAAATTGTTGTTAAGTAGTGTTGTGTACGTGCGTGTTGTTATTTATGAACAAATTTGAATTTTGACACAAGGGATGTCGATAGGATAATCAATAAATTGAAACCCACCGACAATGCAAGATTATTTTGATATCCCCAGATAGTCTCGATTCAATATCGACTGGGTAACACCATCAACCTTAGCCCTTGTGCCACAATACAAATAATTTAATACAGACGAAATTACAGTTATTCAATTATATATGATGTCAAGGCTCCCTTTTATCTTGGTAAATGAATTATGGTGTGTAATTTATGATGTAAAAATGTGAAGGTAACTACTTATTTCTAAATGTTACTTAAATTTAAGCTGTGTTAATTTTATGTTGTCACAATTTCATGATTTATTATATTCTCCTAAGAGTAATAAATCATTACTTTTATTGAGTAAGCATTCCCTAAAATTCATTTAGATCCGTGGATTATATTAATTCACGTTCAATTGAATTTAAATTATATATTATAATGTAATGTGTAATTATATGAGTGAGACAACCAAACACAACAAGAAATAAAATGAACAATACAATAAAAATATGATTATGACAGAAGTAATAAAACACTCATTAAAATATTACTTTACAACAACAATTTTTGATACATTTAATGAATGTTCTACCCTTTCAAATGCATAAAAGATACCATCACTCACAGACAAAGCTCAGAAGGGTTTATAATATTAATAATAGAATAATGAATATGTTCTTCTATGCTAAGTTATACTAGAATTCGATTTAAACTTACTACATAAATATTAGAAAACATTTAATTAATTGTGTATTGAATCAATATTATAATATATGTAAATCATTTTATCATACAATAATTATTTAATTATTTTGGCATGATAGTGAATTATTAGACAATTTTTGCTATGTTTTAAATGACAAAATTTTATAAAAGACCATAAAATTATAGGAATTATCCCGTTAATAATAATCACAAAAAAAACAGCAAGCTTTGAAATATTAAAATTTAAATAATAAGTCTAATTTTAAAACAAAACCCACGGAGTTTCGTTGAGAGGTTAAAATTAAAGAACCACTTACATAATCAGCCCTGGAAGACACTACACTTCACTTGACTCTAATTTAAATATATTATCTCTTTAAACGAACGCGCGACCGTCGTTTTTAGAATCCCAGTACACACTCTAATTTAAGAATATTTTCTAAACAAACGCCCGCGCGTCCGACTTCCAAAGAATCCGGGTTCGCACTCCTGAGCACCGCCGATCTCTGAAGCAAGCGTCCGTTCGCTGGCCTGCCCTGATTGGTCGACTGCACCTGTTTTTGCCGACCTCCCGACCATTTTACTCTATGCTTTGATAAGCAAAAATGTGACCTTATATTCTTAATAATAGGATTTAATTCAGTGTGAACGTTTATTTTTTAACCGCAATTTATTATTTGTAACGCATTCGATCCGTGTTTACCCTATAGCTATCTCCCTTTAACTCTTTTATGTGTTCAAATTGACGATAGGTACAACGTATAATAAAACAAATATTTACAAAAATTAAGCTCATGTACAGGTACGAAAAGTGAAGTATATAACTTCACTTTTCGTACCTAAACTCGGCGGTCGCGCTAGGGTTATCTACAAACTATCGTGGTAAGTAGTAGCACTTGTTAGAATTGTATATGTCAGATGTTTATAAACATTCGTAAACTGTGTTAAATTAGCTGAATTACTACTTATTAATACTATTATATAATAATATTTGTTAATGGAACTGTAATTGGTAACGTTTTTGCAAATGACACACCGAAATACTTCCTCGTTTAATTTGTAGCAAGTGACGTAGCATCCGCTTGATTTCTGATAGGCTATTTTGGTATGGCGGGTAGTATCTTGTTTCTGACTGGTAATGAGGTTTGGTGGGAGGTGTAATAGTGATGGTACACAGTTTCTTGGCGGGAGACGTTGCTATATAAGCCAATATCTGATATTGCCGAGCCTTACCTTCGACAAAGTTCCCCACCACTCGAATCCCCTCGTGGTCGAAGCGGCGAACTACTCCACTGACATAACCGATACTCATACTTCCAAGGCTTTTTTTGGGTGACCCGGACGACCTCATCGCATCCGTTACTTCGGCAGCTTTAGCGGCGTCCCAAGAAAACCCCGGTAATGGTTGTAGACCCGACCAGGGCTGTGATCTCGATCGCATTGTAGGCTCCGGCCGAGATCTTCTTCGCAGCCCCAGTCGCAGTCGAGGTAATCCACACTCACGATTGTAGTCCAGCCACGGTGCGGGCAGGAGTATATACCGCGGCCCCGGTTGCGATGTATCCTCCGGCCCAGGTAATGGCTGTGGACGAGGTAATTCTGTTTCATTATGTAGCCCCAGCCACGGTGCGGGCAGGAGACTGAATCAAGCTGGGCGTCTGGGCTGACCCGACAACTGCGGCTGCCCGTTTCCCGTTTTTCCTGCTACTGACTTCTGCCGGTTACTGCACTACCCACACCATCGCGTCGAGGACTTCACTGCTATTCTGAGATAAGTCCCCGTAACAATTGCATCATCTGTCTGTACTCACGACCCAGCTCTGGGCTTTCTAGAGGCTATAATAAACGTCTAGAACTTACCTGTCTTTTATGAAAATCTCCCACCCGTCTAGGCAGGTAGGTTTCAGGTAAAAAAAAATTGCCGGGCCTTCTTTATTTCACAAGTGACTGTTGCATCGAGACCTCCTGCTTGCCGAAAGTTAAGTGTATATTTCTTGTTATAAATACTGCTGTTTGTCTATGTATATGTCTGCTTGTTACCATGTGTGTTATGCTATTGAACCCTTTTAATGTAGTGGTGGTCAACGCCCTCTATCTTGACAAATCTCACACACTCATATATAGTTGTTTGATTGATTGTTGAGAATAAAACATGAAGAACGGAAATAAAAATAAATAATAACAAAAATAAATTAATTTTAATGTCATTGTTATACCTAGTTAATATAATAAATAAATAAATAAAACCTTTATTCAAACAATTATTATTGTACAATGTTATTTCATACATTATAATGGGGGCTAGAAAACATGAGCAAATTTGTGCAAGATTATCTGCTGCTGAACTAGGTTCATCACCCGTGTTTCAGCATACAGTGCTCTTTTCCCAGCGTTGGACTACTGCTAGCCATTTTGGTACAATACTAATCTTAAGAATTTAGAATTAATCTTAGGTCCTAATATTACATATAAAATGATGATAGTGTTTGTGTGTGTTTATGTGTATATTGGTGTGTGTGAGTGAGTGTATGTGTGTGTATGTATGTGTTTTACATCCCAAGCAAACTATTTAGGTGATTACTTTAAGAAGTTATTTAGTATCGTCATAAGATAACGTTTTTAGCCATTTAGTCACCACAATTTTTACATCTGATTTAACCAACGGAAAAATATTCAAAATTTTATTAAGCTTATTGTATAAATAAGGCCCTAAAAACAAATAAAACCTCATTGCAAAACGGGATCTAAAATGATGAGGTTGATTGCACACCAAGTATTTTCTTCTTTTTGTTAAATGTAGTAAAATAGGCTCATAATCCAAAAACTGTGTTCTTTCAAAATTATACTATATATAAAAAGTTGGCGCACGGTAAGCACGTCACAATACTGATACAGTGATGTAGTGGGGAATAAAATAGGTTTCCCAGTAGCAACTTTCAAAACGGATCTTTGGGCTACCTCTAGCATTTTTAAATTTGTTTTGAGAGCACCTCCCCACGACGAAATACAGTAACTTAGCAGTGATTGGCACATGCTCAAATATTTTTGTTTTACCAATTGTAAACTTATGATATGTCTAAGTTTTCTAAAAATAAACCTAATCTTTCGAATCCTCCCACTCAAGGCTTCTATATGATTTTTTAAATTAATGTTTTTGTCAACAATGATTCCTAAATATTTGATACTTTCCATTCTTTCCAATTTATAACTGTGATAAAGCAGTCATTATTTTTTAATGCGATACACCGTCTATTGTGGGCAGAAATTGAAAGGTCGGGGCATGGTGAAAACTCTCGTATTGAAAACAATATATATTTTGTTTTGACCGTATTAAGGGACAAGACATTGTCATGAAGCCAAGTTGTGAACATTAAAACCATTTTGGGCAGCATTAAATACAGCGCTCCACGTATCTGACGCAAACAAAAGAGCTGTGTCATCAGCGTATTATATAAGTCTGCCACTCAAAGGTTGCAATTGACACAACTCGTTTATATAAACTAAAAAGAGGGTAGGTCCTAGAATACTACCTTGTGGTATACCGTATGTAATTGGTAATAATATTAAGTTATAAGTACCTTATTACCCTTCATCCAACATTTTTTCTGTTTTTGATACTCTGCATTTTTATACCAAACAGGCCTCTAAGTGTTGGCTACAGCCCCACTTATGCCTTTGTTAAGGACCGGATGAAATCCGAGATTTTGTTTTGAATAATAATAATAATATGGGACAACATCCACACAAAGGTCTTCAGATCCCAAATTAGGCAGAGCCTGTACTATGTTAACCTGATGACTGATATACATATTTATATACATATACACACCCAGACACAGATCAAACAGACATGTTCATGCACACAAATGTTTGACCTGTCCGGGGATCGAACCCGGGACCAGCGGCTCAGAAGGCAGGGGTGCTACCAACTGCGCCAACCGACCTGTCAAATAAATCGGTACTAATGTGAGAACTCACCCTTACACTTTGGAATCTGCCAGTTAGGTAATCATTAAGTAGGGCTAACTGGTTACCTCGAATTCCAATTCGTTCTAACTTGGAAACGAGTATAGGGACAGAGACCGTACAAATACTTTAGCTAAATCAAGAAAAATAGATAGACACTTTTTGCCAGAATCAAGATTGGAAGATATAAAACTGAAGAATTCGTGAACAGCCTCATTTGTGGATTTCCCACTGCGGAAACCAAATTGATTATCAGAGAAAATGTTGTTTTACGTTCTATAAAATTGACTAACCTGTTGTTTATGAGACGTTCAAGTATTTTCGAAATAGAAGGGATTATAGAAATAGGTCTGTAATTTGAGATATGATCTCTGTCCCCATTCTTATAAATAGGAATAATACGAGGGTTTTTAAGATCAGTTGGAAATATACCCTTTACAAAACAAGTATTAAAAATATGTGTCAATGGTGGTACTAAAATTTCCTTATGTTCTTTAAGAAACCTTATTGAAATTTGGTCCCAACCCACAGAACAGTCATTTTTAAGGTTTATTATTAGAGATTCTACTTCAGCGTGATTTGTTTCTAATACAAATGATTCTAATTTTAGATGTGACATATTAGTCTGCTTCGGATTATAACTAAAAGTGTTTGTCCCAATACTTTCAGCCAATTTTTTACCTACGTTTACAAAATAATCATTAATTTCATTGACTGACTGTTCAGGAGAACTTCCTGTACCTAGGAGCTCTCTTGGAAGATCTCGTATTTGTTTTGTCCCCGAAATATCTTTAATTACTTGCCATATTTTTTTACTATTGTTTCCGGCTTTATCAATAATGTCTTTTTCGTATGGTCTTTTTATTTTTTTAAGTAACGTGTTGCAAAATTTCGGTACCTTGTATACGTAATTTTAATAATTTTGTTGTTTGGTGATTGGTTTGACTTTTTATGCAGTTTGTCTCTATGCCGAATGCAGCGAAGGAGCCCTCGTCATCCAGGGTTTGATCATCCTTTTACGTCTCGGTAAACTAATGACTTTCGAATTTTTTCTATTGTTGTTTTAAGAGATTGTATCAAGTATGTCATTGCAAGATTTGGGTCAGAGGAACCATAAATAGGTTTCAGATCGATAGTATTTAGATCTTGTTTAAATTTTATATAGTCAATTTTTGTGATTGAAGATGTTGCATAAGTACGTTTCATCCTGATTTCCAAACATAAAAGTGTAGGCCTGTGATCAGTCAAAGCTGAGTTTAGTACTAGTGTTAGTGCTTGATAATTGCTTTTTAGCATGACATGATCTAGACAGGTTCCACTTTCGTTGCGTGTAACCAAAGAATGTGCTGGGAGAAGACCATGAAAAGCAGCTAAGTTTAGGTACCTATAGGAATCTTCGTCACACTTTCCTGTTAATAACGATTAATAACGATACCACACGGTTAAAAACGATGTTTATATCGCCAATTAAAATAACGTTTTTAATCTAATGAGCTCCCGACTATCATCAAATTTGCAAACCAAACTTGCAAAAATCCCGCAAAAAAACAAGTGACTATCGCTTTTTCGTTGATATTACCGTTCTGGTATCTTTCAAATGATAATTTGTTATGTAAAATTTTTTTCCAGGTCCTTTACAGCATCAAAAAAACAAAACATTCGCTGAAATTTATTGTAGATTTCAACAGATAAAATTTTTAATTCAAACCTTATTTGATTTGGCCTTGGCATACCTGTATGCCAAGGCGGCTTTACGGTTTTTTGGCATACAGGTATGCCAAGGCAGCTTGACGGGTTAACAGCTGACAAGTTATTGAGTATTGTATCTAACGAATTTAGAAACTTATCGAGAATTTTAAAACTTGGAGAGCGATAAATGGCAACAACAATCATATATCTGTCGAGTGTGACAATGGGACAATTTCATTCGTCAAATAGTGGTTCTTCAATTGTAGCTTTTAGCTGCTGGTTGACGTAAACTACTATTCCATCGTTTTGATTTCGGTTTAACTTTGTTGGAAAGGAGTTGTAGCTTTCGAATGTGGAATAACCGAGGTGCAGCGCAACCAGCATTCTGTGAGAGCTAATATGTCACAGTTAGTTTTAATTCTTAGCAATGATGTTTCGAAACCAGGCATATTACAACCGATGCTTCTTATGTTTTGAGCTAGTACTGTAAGACTTTTTAACGGAGTCTGGATTAAATGCGAACATTCCTCTAAGCTGCATTCTAGAGCTCTAGAAACTGCTACATTATCTATGTCCTGCGAGAGTTCTATAAGGTTACCTAACATTATTTCGAAAACTACCGTGATCATATAATTTATCCAAATAATACAGTGTGATATGACAGTTATTTTCGTAAGGTTTCAAGTGCGCAAAAAATATAAATGAGTTTTTAAAAGTTATTATATGGGAGGCTTTATTTTTATATGTATTGTGTGTGTATGTCAATAGTGTGAATTTTAAGGATAGTAAATTTCTTATGAATAAAGTATTTAAGGTTTTTACATTCTGAGGCTTCGATACAATAAAATCTATAAATAATATACTAGGTTCACCTCTACAAAAATTATTTTTGTTTTGTATATATAAGCCGATTTACTGTTACCCGCAGTTTTACCGTAACATTAATACCGGTTAAGATTTATTCTAGTCATTAAAAAACTTTTTATCGTAGAACCAAGCTACTATTAGATTCTGAAAGTGCAAAAATCGGGTTAAAAAGTTGTAGTATATACTATATATATATAATATATATATATATATATACAGGCTGACTGGTTGAACACTTTACATATTGATATATAGTGCTCAGTACTCGATTCTCGTTCTAATTAAGAAAAAAAAATAGGTGCCTAATATTTACCTAATTTAACTTTAATTGTCTACTCAAAACAATAAACATGGTCACTCGCAGCGCGCGTGTATTAATAAAATTTGCCTTAGCGCGGCAAGGTAAGTACTTGTTTGTTTACACCGGCGCGGCGCGGCCGGGCGGGCGGCCGACGATCGCGGCATCCTTTGATTCCTGTGAACGCGGCGCGGGCGGCGCGGCCCTTTGGGTCATTAACCCCGTTCGGACGCAGCTTGATTCCTTTGAACGCGGCGCGGCGCTTTGGGTCATTAACCCCGTTCGGACGGTGTCCATAATTTTCGAGTTATAGCACATTCATAGAATGAAGGTTTCCTCTGTAGTTTAACGGAATTTTTTTAATTTTATTTTTTTAAATGTTTCATGTGACCATGAATTATCATGTCCTTGTTTATGTAAAGTGTTCAACCAGTCAGTCTGTATATATATATATATATATATATATATATATATATATATATATATATATATATATATATATGAATATATATACATAAATGTCATTGCTTTTCCCATTTAGCAACAAATAAATGAAAATGTAAAGCCGTTAGAGTGCACGAAACACGCCTCCTTTGCGAAAATTATAAAAAATAATATTTTTAAATTGTTTCCAGGCTTTTTCCAGTCTCTACGAACAACAGTCTAAACGCTGCCGGATAGCGATAGACGCTCAAGGGTGTTTTTATGATCGTCGCGTGGCAGCGATGTACGCTCTAGGGGTTATTGAACACAAGGCTTACACAGCTTATACTACAATAAATATTATAAATTGTAAATTTATTACAAGGCCACAAACTCATGTTCGCTTTTTGGCGCACAGCCGCGCTGGCGGCGGCTGGCGCTTATCTACCTACAGTTCTGTGTTACGTTAAAATGCAAGCAAATACGTACTTACCTCTGATAATTTTTTTTTATACACCGATCTGGGTAGCACTTGACCACTATCTCACCTGGTGTTAATTGGTGATGCGATCGATGATGGAGCGCGCTTACCCAGAAGATACCTATGCACTCGTGTTTTGAAGACCCCATATCGTACTTAACCGGAAACACCGACTCAGGCAGGGTGTTCCATTACCTAGCGGTTCGTATGATAAGCGAAGAAGTAAATCGCTTCGTTCGGGTAAATGGAATATCCTAATAATAATATGTAGCCTAAAAACGAGAATCACCGTTTAAAGTTGTATTTAAACATCTGTAAAACTGAACAGTTATAATTTCTATTTTTTGTTGATCCATCTTTAAACAAAATAACATTCGCGCTCGTACTGTTCCCAACTGTTCCGAGATATCGTGTCCGTGAGACATGCCTATGTGTGCGTTGCTCGGGCGCTCGTTCTGAGTAGCTTTACTTCTGTATTTGTTTTGTGGTGTATGCTAACAACATTACAAAAAGTTTTGTTCAATTTTAAATTTTCACAGAACTAAGCAGCTTAACTTTTACTTACGCGTATTATTCGTTCATCTATGAACCTGTTTAGAGTTAGTTAAGTATATAGACAGCCAAATTATTAAAACAAGTTTTGTATTTCACGGCATATATTCAACAGACACCAGACATTGGTGCATAATAAACATATTATTATAATATAGCTGTTTGCCGCGTGACTTCGCTAGTATTATTATTAATTACTAGCTGCGCTGTTTCACTCGCGCGGTAATGGATGATGATGATGATGATGATGATGAATTAAATGAAAAACAGCGTATGTTACTCAGGCATAATATAGCTTCTAGTGGAAGAATTTTTTGAACTACTTATGTAGTTTTTTTATCCGTTACAAACAAACTACCAAATCTTTCCTCTTTATTATCAGAGTATATAAGGTACGAATATATTGCATATTTCAACACGGAAACGTACTTAGTTATCGTGACGTGACATAACTGTAATAGTTAGATATATGGTATTGCTTTTTAGATTTTATTTTTATACATTATACTATTTTGTAGACATTGATGCTCTATAAAACTATATAGTACCTACTCGTACATCACTTTGCTCTATTGTCAATAGTTTTCGACGTGTACGCGGTATAGGGATTTTTCAGCGTTACGATACCATATCTTAAAATGAAAAAGTGTTTGTGACATAACTGTATAAGGTATTGCAGGCTTTCTTGTAGATATTGACGTATAAAACTGCAGTACATCACTGTTCTATTATCAATAGTTTCCGCAGCGTACGCGATTTGGATGTTTTTAGTATTTTTTTCACACCTTAGGTTACATGAACGAAGTTTTCAAATGGATCCCTAATGTATATTAAGATTATAATTATGTATATCTAGCCTATGTTACTCAGTGATAATGTAGCTTTTTAACGGCAAATTAATTTTTGAAATCAGTCCTGTAGTTTTTACGTTTATTCGTTAAAAACAAAATAAAAAAAATCTTTCCTCTAATATTAGTATATAAGAAGAATAGATTAAGATATTGGAAAGATAGTGGCATTAAACTAATTACTTATCTTCCTTTTATGTTAGGCACATGTAAACATGATAACTGAATAAATGATGCAATTGTACATAGTTTATTATTATTTCACTAAATACAATTGTATATTATATTTTCTAAACAGTTTCGTATACAATATATATAATATACAACATCATATCTCCATCACATATCGTTACTGCTTAGTTCCCCATGTAGTTCTTAGTTTTTGGGGTATATTTAGCTACATAAATAAAACTAGTTTCATCTTTTTGAGGACTCCTGCTACTTACATTTTCATCCAGATTAGCACAATTTAGACAAAAACTGGCAGGTTTTTGGAATAAAATTAGTAACTAAACCCAAACTTAGTTGGCAACACTGATACAACCTCGTGTAGGAACTACAAACTACAACATAACAAATAAAAAAAAGTACACCGGTAATGAGTGGGCGTGAAACCCCCAACAACAGCTATTTTGGTTCATATTCCTAGAATTGTGTTTCTTCAAACTTTGACGTGTAATAGTTGTGTATTAATTAACTATTATGGGTCTTACTTATAAACGCTGCTTTAAATAACTTTACTTATGCGCACTATAAACAGCGGTTAACTGCATTTATAAACAACTACTATAATTATAATTTACTTTTTGCTAAGTAATTTCTCAAAGCAAGCAGTAAGTAAGCACTTGATGATAGAATACTTCAGCAAAAATATTATTAATGTACATCAAGAATCGCTCACCAACGAAGGCAGTTAGAAGTTTGGCTCCAGAAGAGTGCTACACTGGACAAAACTTCCAACTTAAAAGTATTTGGTAGCATGGCGTATGAAGTACAAAATGAGCGAAGAAAACTCGATTCGAAATGTAAGAAGTATGTGTCGTGTGGTATTATGAAAATACGAAAGGGTAAGGGAGTCTTCTAAAGCTGACTAGTGCTAGGTATGTCACATTTTAAGAGAATATGCTTGTGTAGAAAATGTAGATATATGGCCTAACCTGACCTTTGACACTAATATTACTGACATACCACCAATAAACCACGACCCCCCAACTTCCGCGGGATGTACAGTCTCATAAGAGCCGAACGTGAGTGTAACATGCGGTGTGTCGTGAGCAGTTGACGGACCTTCCTATACAGGGCTTCCAGCTCAGTCTGTTATTATTATTATTATCCACATTATTTATTTCCGTTTCTTAAAATTAATTTTTTTACAATATTTCTATATACAATAAAAATAAATTAATAAAAAACATTGTAAAAAACCTAATCCTAGATTGCCATCGGCAGCGGGGCATCACCCAAACTACCAGTGGTTTGGGCTGCAGACTGAGGAACCTCCTGACAATACGTGCCGTGTCAAGAAGTACTGCCTTCTGTATCTGTCCCTTGATCCAACCGTCTAGCGAAAGCCTCTTAAGATGTTGGTCAAGGCTTTTTGCTATAAGGCCGTTTGCTGAAACCACTATCGGGACAATTATTGTTGAATCAACATCCCACATGGCGGTCACCTCATGAGCCAAGTCAAGGTACTTGCTAAGCTTGTCCTTCTCAGCCTTCACGAGGTTCTCATCGTGAGGAATTATTATTATTATCTTTATTTTAAATGTATTACAGATTTAATCCGGTCCTTTACAGAGGCATAAGTGGGGCTGTAGCCAACACTTAGAGGCCTGTTTGGTATAGCAAATATAATGTAAGTAGTATAAAAATATCCATTATAAAAATGGGCAAAATGGCAAGGCTATTGATATGAACTAATTAGTGAGAATAGTGATAGTGAACTATTGAAGAGACTACGGCACCTGCCAATTTCAGTCTCATTTTGAAATATTTAGGCAGGTGGTGACTTGCCACCCACTAAACGGGCCCCCCATAAGAGCCACCATCAATGGTGGCAGAAGGGGCAACGTTGGTGTGGCTGGCTAAAGGGTGTCGAGAGGTGTGCTACGGTTTCACTAAAGCGCTACTACCGGCGTTATGCCCTTTAACACTTCCACCCTTGGAGCTTTTTGTTACTTGCTCTTGCGTCTCCACCCTCAGACGGCCAATTAAGGCAAGCCGGGGGTCAGGGGTCTCTTTTAGCCCCAGGGAGAATCAGGGTCCGCGGTGTCGCCACTCACCAACGGCTCGCCACAAAGCCGCCCCTGCGGTATTATTATTATTATTCCTTTTATTTAAAAAATAATCACGGATTTGATCCGGTCCTTTACAAAGGCATAAGTGGGGCTGTAGCCCAACACTTAGAGGCCTGTTTGGTATAAAAATACAAAGGAGTATAAAAAACAGAAAAAAAATTGGATGAAGGGTAACATGGTACTATAACTATTACAAATATGAGTAAAATGGCCAGGCTATTGAGATGAACTTATTAGTGATAAGGAAGATAGTGGGCTATGGAAGAGACTACGGCACCTGCCAATTTCAGTCTCGTTCTAAAATTTATTATTATTATTTATATATAGTGTATTATTATTATTATTTATTATTATTAATTATTATTTATTATATTATTTATTATTATTATTATTATTATTTATCATTATAATTATTTATTATTATTTCTTTTATTCTAAACAAAATCTCGGATTTCATCCGGTCCTTTACAAAGGCATAAGTGGGGCTGTAGCCAACACTTAGAGGCCTGTTTGGTATAGCAAATACAAAGGAGTATAAAAAACAGAAAAAATGTTGGATGAAGGGTAACATGGTACTTATAACTATTACAAATATGGGTAAAATGGCCAGGCTATTGATATGAACTTATTAGTGATAAGGAAGATAGTGGGCTATGGAAGAGACTACGGCACCTGCCAAATTCAGACTCATTTTAAAATTTTTGGGCAGGTGGTGATTTGCCACCCACTAAACGGCCACTAAAGCCCATAAAGGCCACCTAGAATGGTGGCAGAAGGGGCAACGTTGGTGTGGCTGGCTAAAGGGTGTCGAGAGGTGTGCTACGGTTTCACTAAAGCGCTACTACCGGCGTTATGCCCTTTAACACTTCCACCCTTGGAGCTTTTTGTTACTTGCTCTTGCGTCTCCACCCTCAGACGGCCAATTAAGGCAAGCCGGGGGTCAGGGGTCTCATTTAGCCCCAGGGAGAATCAGAGTCCACGGTGTCGCCACTCACCGACGGCTCGCCACAAAGCCGCACCTGCGGTTTTATTATTATTATTATTATTAATATATATTAATATATTATTATTATTCACATTATTTATTTCCTTTTCTTAAAATTACATTTTTTTAAATATTTCTATATACAATAAAAATTAATTAATAAAAAACATTGTAAAAAACCTAATCCTAAATTGCCATCGGCAGCGGAGCATGACCCAAACTACCAGTGGCTAGGGCTGCAGGCTGAGGAACCACCTGACAATACGTGCCGTGTCAAGAAGTACTGCCTTCTGTATCTGACCCTTGATCCAACCTAGTAACCATAGTCTAGCGAAAGCCTCTTAAGATGTTAGTCGAGGCTTTTTGCTATAAGGCCGTTTGCTGAAACTACTATCGGGACAATTATTGTCGAATCAACATCCCACATGGCGGTCACCTCATGAGCTAAGTCAAGGTACTTGCTAAGCTTGTCCGTCTCAGCCTTCACGAGATTCTCATCATGAGGAATGGTGACGTCAACAAGCATTACCCGGCGCTGAGATCGATCGATCACCACGGTGTCAGGCTTATTGGCAACAATAGTCCTGTCCGTGATTATAGACCGATCCCAATAGAGCGTAGCAGGACCGTTTTCAAGAACAGGCGTAGGTGCGTACTTATAGTACGGCACCTCAGACTCAATAAGGTCATATTGAAGGGCAAGTTGCTGGTGAATGACCCTGGCTACTTGGTTATGTCTGTGCAAGTATTCTCCATTAGCAAGATGAGAACAACCGGAAATAATATGTCTGAGTGACTCTCCGGGTCGGCGGCATGCCCGACAAATGTCGACCGTACCGTCTTTCAGAATATATTTCCGGTAGTTATTCGTCTTGATAACTTCGTCAGCAATAGCACAAACAAAACCCTCGGTTTCACCAAAGAGATCACCGAAACGCAGCCAGTTCACTGACGCGAGCGGGTCCACGTCAGGCCTTGTTAGGGCCTTGTAGAACCGCCCGTGTAGCTCTTTGCCCTTCCATACGTCTATACGGTCTTCGATGCTTAGCACCACTGGTTTACGCCAGTTCTCGTTTGCCAAGGAGAGAGGTGTGAAGCTCCTATCAACTGCTATGACATCGCGATGTATCCCATACTCGGTGTTACGGAAATACTCCCGGAGACTGGACACCTCACAGTTGTGGAGGTTCTTGGCATTTAGGAAGCCACGACCCCCCCACTTCCGTGGGATGTATAGCCTCATAACAGACGAGCGTGGATGTAGCATGCGATGTGTTGTAAGCAATGGACGGACCCGTCTATCCAGGGCGTCAAGTTCAGTCTGAGTCCATCTTAGTATGCCAAAGGAGTATATGAGTAGGGGCATCACCCAACCATTGAAGGCGCGCGTCTTGTTGCCGCCCGACAAAAGACTGTTAAGAACTTTTGTTAAGCGGTAGAAGAAACGCTCCTTCACTGTCTGCTTAATGTCCCTATCTATGATACCCAATGACTGTGACATACCAAGATACTTATAGGTTTCAACTATAGAAAGACATGTGAGAGTAATTGTCTCGGAAAGTTGTAAATTTGAAGAATTCACAACCTTTCCCCGTTGTACATGCATGACCGCACACTTATCTACACCAAACTCCATCCTGATAGAATCACTGAAAGATTCAGTAATTTTCAGAAGATCCATCAAGTCTTTGCGATTTGTTGCAAACAGCTTGAGATCGTCCATATACAATAGATGAGAAATTATCTCACCCTCTCTTCGAAGTCGGTAGCCTAGCTTTGAATCCATCAACAAAGTGCTGAGAGGATTCAACGCTAGACAAAACCACAAAGGACTGAGACTGTCACCCTGGAATATACCTCGTTCGATCCTTATTAAGTCCTGTGACCCAGAGACGCTCTCACGATCTCCTGGTTGACGAAGAACTGTGGTCCAATGTCTCATGCATGTGCTTAAGAATGATCTCAGAGTTATATTGATTTTATATAACTCTAATATCATCTCTAGCCACGCATGAGGCACTGAATCATAAGCCTTCTTATAGTCAATACTTGGAAGTGGTTAGAACCCCCTTGTTTCGCCGGACTTGCTGACAAATGGTCATGTCTGTGAGGTGGAGCTCTTTAGTACTACGGGACCCAACCCGACATCCATTCTGAGCAGGATCCAAAATGTTATTCACAGCAATGTGCGATTTTTTTTTTATTATTGTTATTATTTTTATATTAACAATTTCACGGGTTTCACCCGGTCCTTTACATAGGCATAAGTGGGGCTGTAGCCAACACATAGAGGCCCGTTTGGTATAAAAATACAATGTAGTGTAAAAAACAGACATTTTGGATGAAGGGTAACATGGTATATCTATTACAAAAATGGGTAAAATGGCATGGCTATTGATATGTACTTATTAGTGGTACGGGAGATAGTGGGCTATGGACAAGACTACGGCACCTGCCAATTTCAGTCTCATTTAAAATATTCATTATTAAAATATATAATTATTAAATATATTATTTTATCATTTAAAATATTTATTTAATTATTATTAATATATAGTGTAAAGTAGAAAGTATAAATATTACAAAATACAATAAAACTTTGGAAAGTTTTATAACTGTTCTTCACTATTCGAATACATATTTAATTTTATTTTTGATTTTGACAGGCCTGTTGGTCTAGTGGTTAGTGACCCTGACTGCTATGCTGGAGGTCATGGGTTCGATTCCCACCCAGGACAAATGTTTGTGTAATGAGCACGATCATTTGTTCTGTGTCTGGGTGTAATTTATCTATAATATGTATGTATTTAGAAATATATAAGTATGTTTATCAGTTGTCTAGTACCTATAACACAAGCTCTGCTTAGCTTGGGACTAGATGGCGTTGTGTGATAGTTGTGGAATATGGAATTGATAGCACGCAGTGATAACAATAAAAGTAGTTATTAACCTGCGCAAGAAAAAGTTAGCGATATATAATTCAAACATAATACAGGAAACTTACTATTGTATAATATTGTACGGTGCTTTTCACAATATAATATAACAATCGTACAACCTATAAGTGTATACTGAAAAATTTATGAATACCTTGAAGTGTTTAATCGTATATTATTAATGGGCGTTGTATAAGTTTCATAATTAAAGCGTTCAACAACAAAAACACGAGAATTTGGAACATACATAAGAATAATAAATACTATTGCTAAATGAAAATTTAACATAATACAGTGTGTTAACATGTTGGAATATGTATGACAAAATGAATCCGTCCCACTCTAGTAAGTAGTACGAGAGTGTTTCTCTTTCTTACGTATTTACACAATAACAGCCCTTATAGTTTCTTATAATATTTAAGTATGAAGGGCACAGTTCAGTTTGTTAACAGTTCAGTTACAACTCTGCGTTCCGCCTGTATAGAACTCTGCAGTAGAGTGCGCACACACCTCTCCTGTTAAATAACGATACAAATAAATTAATCTTTATAAATCGTTAATTACGTCTTTCATTGGTCACCCTAATCTAATAGGTTATGGGCCCAGTGATTTAACTAAATAAATAAATAAATAGCTTTTAAAATAAAAAGGACACTTTACGTGAAATAGTGTATAAGGGACTTGTAGCCTGTGGACTGTTAGGCTATTTAAGTTTAAGTGTTTATTTGTACATTTGAAGCGAGTGTTGTAATTTTCAACGATGGACCATTCCAAATTGAAAAGAAATATTAAACCGTTTGACGGAGACAAATATAGTGTGTGGAAGCTAAGAACGCGTAATTTATTAAGTGAACTTGGAGTGCTCAACACAATAGATGAAGAAACCCCTACAGTGACGGACAATGATTTACAAAATAAGCTAAGAATGGCTAAGAATACTATAATAGAGTATTTATCGGATTCTCTGTTGGGACTTGTAACTGAAGAAAATACAGCGAGGCAAATTTTCTTAAAGCTCGATTCCATTTACGCAAGAAAAAGTATAGCGACACAACTAGCTTTGCGAAAACAGTTATTAAATTTGAAATTGAAGCCGGAACATTCTTTAACTAAACACTTTCAAGAATTTGACGATTTACTGATCGAGTTAGTTGCTGCTGGAGCAAACTTAGAAGAAGTTGATAAGGTTACACATCTTTTCATGACTCTACCGAACAGTTACAATGGGGTCGTCACAGCAATAGAGACATTGGCTGAAGACAATCTGACGTTGACTTTTGTCAAAACAAGACTACTTGATCACGAAATAAAATTGATTAATGAAAGACGTGACACAAGCTTGAAAGTTCTGCAGGCGGAAACAGTAAAATCTCAAGGTGTGGTTCAAAAACGTTATTCTATAAATAATAAAACAAAACGAAACCCAAATCGAGGACAGCCATACAAAACTTCATTCAAGCAGAAAAACAATAAAGTAAACAATATTAAATGCTATTGCTGTGGAAGAAACGGTCACGTGCAAAAGGATTGCTAGTATAAGAAAAGGTTCAATCAACACTCAGAACAAAATCATAGAACCATTCAAACGGTAAATATCACGGACACTCAAGATCCTAATATATCGGGATTTGCTTTTATGATTGGAGGTTGTAAAATGACACATAACGAACAAAACGAAATTACATTTGTTTTGGACTCGGGAGCTTCGGATCATTTGATTAATAGTGAAGAATTGGCGCGAAACTTCAGGGAATTGGAAAAGCCAATTAACATCTCAGTCGCGAAGAACGGGACATACATCAGTGCAATGAAGATAGGCAACATTCCAGTAACCAGCGACATGGGTATAAAAGGAATGCTACAGGATGTCCTTTTCTGTTCTGAAATCCCATACAACTTGCTCTCAGTTAAGAAAATGCAACAAGCCGGCCTGACGGTTGTTTTTGGCAATAGCGGTGGTGTGCAAATATACAACGAGGGTAAGCTGGTAGCAAAGGGTAAGTCATTGAACAATCTAATTGGTATTACTTTTATGCTTGAGAAATGTGCTTTGAATATTGAAAGCGCATCAAATGGGTTCGTAAACAATAATAGTTATGAACTGTGGCATCAAAGACTCGGTCACCTTGGCAAATCTAAGTTTGTGGAAATAAAAAACAAACAAATGTTTTCTGATATTGAACAAATAAATCATGTAAAAACAAATGATATATTATGTGAAGCTTATATAAATGGAAAACAAGCATGTTTGCCATTAAATAAGTCAAAGTCAAAAAATTATAAAACGACCTCTATTTAATGTGCATACCGATGTGTGTGGTCCCATCACTCCTTCAACACTTGACGACAAAAACTACTTCGTGATTTTTGTCGACGAATACACTCACTACTGTGTGACGTATTTAGTGACCCATAAATCAGACGTTTTTAGTATTTTTAAAGATTATGTTGCTAAGTGTGAAGCTCGTTTCGGTTTGAGAATTGTCAATTTGTATTGTGATAATGGTGGTGAGTATTTATCAAATGAAATAAAAGAGTATTGTATGCAGAAAGGTATAAGCTACCACTTAACAGTGCCGCATACCCCTGCTTTGAACGGTATTGCTGAAAGAATGATAAGAACGATCACAGAACGAAGTCGTGCGATGGTGTCTGGTGCTAAACTAGACAAAAAGTTCTGGGGCGAGGCTGTGTTGACTGCCGCATATTTAATAAATATTAGCCCGACGAAAGCACTGAAAATAAGTAACACACCGTTTGAATTGTGGCATAACAAAAAGCCACAACTGAAATATTTAAAGGTTTTTGGTTCAACTGTATATTATTTAAATAAAAATAGAAAAACCAAGTTTGACGAAAAGTCTCAAAAAGGTATATTGGTTGGTTATGAACCGAATTGTTATAAGGTGTGGTTTGTGGTAGAAGAAAAGTTTGTAAAAGTCAGAGACGTGAGAGTTGACGAGGTCAACTTCTTGAAAAGCAGGTCATTGAAACCTGAAACAGTTGTATCTGAAAACTGTAGTGTTCTTGATAAATCTGACAAACACATAGCAAAGAAAATGTGTAAACAAACTGGCAGATTATCTGCGCCATTAGGTCCACCACCTAATAAATCTGTAAGTGAAACAGATGTGCATACACACTGCTCGTTTTCAAAATCAATTGACATTATCTCGAAATGAACTGACTTCACATAATCAGCGAAAAAGTGAAAGGATTAAAAACTTGCCCTCTGTGTCTTATAAAGAAAATGAAGACGATATTTCTGTAAATTATTTGTTATATGCTAAATCATTAGTGTGTAAAATACCTACATCATATAATGAGATTGAATCCAGGGATGATAGGCTTTTATGGGAAAATGCTATCAATGATGAAATTAAATCACTCAATGAAAATGAAACCTGGACACTTGTACCAAACCCCGGAAATAGAAACATTATCGATTGTAAATGGGTATTCACAATAAAAATGATGAGTTTGAAAAACCCCTAAAGTACAAGGCTCGTTTAGTAGCTCGTGGTTTTAGTCAACAGTATTTAATTGACTATAACGAAACTTTTGCACCAGTTGCTAGAATCTCAAGTTTCAGATTTATAATCGCTTTTGCTAACCAGTTCAATTTATTAGTTCACCACATGGACGTGAAAACTGCATTTTTAAATGGGAAACTTAAAGAAGAAATATACATGAAAACTCCCGAAGGGATCCCAAATGCAGATAACTTAGTTTGCAAATTGAACAAAGCTTTATATGGTTTAAAACAGTCTGCACGCTGTTGGTTTCAAATGTTCGAACAAGCTTTGATTGAAAAGGGTTTTCGATACTCATCAGCTGATCGGTGTATTTACATTTTAGATGCCGGTAACATTCAAAGAAACATATATGTTGTGCTTTATGTTGATGATCTTGTTATTTCAACTGCTGATATAAATACCATGAATAGTTTTAAAAACTACCTAATGAATAGGTTCAAAATGGTAGACTTAAACGAAATCCATTGTTTCTTGGGTATCAAAGTACAAAGGCATAAAAACAAAGTTACGTTAGATCAGAAAAGGTACATACAAACAGTCTTAGAAAAGTTCAACATGAGTGACTGTAAAACTGTCAAAACCCCCATGGAGACTAAAGTAGATTATACCGCTTTAGCTTCAATTGACACAACAAAGGCCCCTTGTAGAAACGTTATCGGGTGCCTAATGTATATTATGGTATGTACTCGTCCTGATTTGAGCTATTGTGTAAACATCCTAAGTAGATTTGCTAACAAAAGCAACCATTCACTTTGGTTATATTTAAAAAGGGTATTACGTTACTTAAAAGGGTCATTGGATCTTAAACTGACTTACGTGCAAAGTGATTGTTATAATGACATATTGACTTGCTTTGTCGACTCAGACTAGGGCAGTGATGAAGTAGGCCGTAAAAGCACTACAGGTTATTTGTTTAAAATATTTGAACAATGCACAATATGCTGGAATACAAAGAGACAACTTACAGTGGCGGCTTCGTCAACTGAAGCCGAGTACATGGCTTTATTTGAAGCTGTTAGAGAAGCTCTGTGGCTAAAATCATTATTAACCAGTATTAACATTGAAATACCCAATGCTATTCCAATATACGAGGATAATAATGGGTGTATAAGCATTGCTAGTAATCCTACAAGTCACAAACGGTCAAAACACATTGACATAAAGTACCACTTTTCTAGAGAACAGGTGGAGAAAAATGTTATTAAAATGATTTATGTTCCCACAGGTAATCAGTTGGCGGACATCCTAACGAAATCATTACCGTCAGTGAGTTTTTCCCACATGAGAGAAAAACTCGGTATTAATTAACTAGTATGTAATAGTTAAGAGAAAGTATTGAACCGTTTGTGTAAATACTTTGTATACTTGATTGGTGTGATAACTATAAGAAATAATTATAGAAATAACCACTTGGTCTGATTAGGTTTTCCTGGATTTCCCTAATCCTGTGCATCGAATGGTGGACCAAGATGATTATTGTACTCCCAGGGAAAGGAAGGTGTGTGACATTAGTATTGTAAATACTTTTGGTTATTATTATTTTAAAAGAGGATTTATTTTGAGGGGGCGTGTTGGAATATGTATGACAAAATGAATCCGTCCCACTCTAGTAAGTAGTACGAGAGTGTTTCTCTTTCTTACGTATTTACACAATAACAGCCCTTATAGTTTCTTATAATATTTAAGTATGAAGGGCACAGTTCAGTTTGTTAACAGTTCAGTTACAACTCTGCGTTCCGCCTGTATAGAACTCTGCAGTAGAGTGCGCACACACCTCTCCTGTTAAATAACGATACAAATAAATTAATCTTTATAAATCGTTAATTACGTCTTTCATTGGTCACCCTAATCTAATAAACAAATGCTTTATAAACAAACATTGTGCTAAACAAACGTGATAATTAATACATCTTAACAGCCGTAATTTTAAACAAGCAAAAGTAATTAGTTACTCAATGAAAAGTAATTACTTAAGCAACGACTTTAATTCTATAGACTAGAATTTGCCTGAAATCAGAACTATCAAAGGCTAGAATAATTAGCTGACTAATAGTCACCATTTCCTTTGTATAAATTATTACTTTTGCTTGTTTATAAATACGACTTTAAGTGACTGAGAAATAGTGTCATCAAACCGGTCCAGATGTAAAAATTACGGTCGATATCAGCATCGGAGCGAACAGAAAACCTGTTTGCCATAAGCCTGGCGCGCATAAACGCAACCTCCCTTGGTCCAGTAGACCCAATAGTACCACTGTACCACTGACCCAATAGTAGCATCGTTTACGGCACTCCACACGAAATTGCTGGCGATTGGTACGTGTCAGCAGGCCCTTTGGGGTTGCCCCGCCAGGTCGATGTCAGCTGCAATAGCTCATCCCACTGATGGCGGCGCTTTACACCCCGACGCGGCATGCACGACCTTTCACCTCTCTAGCTGACTCAACCGATCCAACACGGTGATGATGATCATGAGATAACCGAGTCCGCGTGTATGTTCGCGTGTGGATTACAGGATACTGTATCACAAAACTATTTAAGGTTATAATTATAATATTGCCAAGGAAGTTGAACATGAAAATGAACCTTAGATACATATGAATAGCTTTTTAAAGCTACTAAGTGGATAGAACTCAAGAGGCTTTAAATATGCTGGAGGCCTCTGCACTGGCAAATGCCAGGGTCGCAGGGACTATTTAAGTACATTATTTAAGTAAATACATTTGATTAGAGTTGATTGTTTTTATTATATTAATTAAGATGATTACCTATATTTATTATAATATACGATTATACTCGATTAACTACTAATTATGATAACAAAATGACTTCTACGGTTAGCGCCGAGAACGCCAAGAAAATAATCCATTTCAATAAATTCAAAATACATCGATATCTATGTTCTAAAAATCTTAATCTATTAGCAAACTATCGATCAGATCTTAACGTAATCAGGTTTGATTTCACGATATCAGACATGACAGCAAAGGTATCAACAGACCGATACCAACGAAATGAAGAGGGACTTCTACTGTACTTAGTAAAATCCATTCTTCAAATTTAACCACTCATCGGCTATCTACAAAACAGTTTGCTCAACTTTATTTTTGTTATAACTATCTTCAATAGATTGCAAAGTTCTTCCATTTGTTTCTGGCAAAGTGAAAATCAAAACTATTGCGCAAGCAAATGTTACAACACCAAACAATCCAAAGAAAGCCGAGTCGCCATACATACTCCTAAAGTCAGGTGTAATTTTAACTATAAGGAACATTAAAAGAAACGAATATGCCGCATTTATGCCAGAACCAAGTCCCCGGGCATTACTTGGCAACAATTCGGGAACAAAAGTCCAGCCAATAGTTACAACTGCACTTGAACACCCTATGTACATCACCAAACACAAAATTGATGGCCATAAGTTGTCTAATTTAATTATAAAAGTAGTAACTAAGCCTAAAATAAATACCGATACTCCAAAAGTGCTGGTTAAAAGTGCAATTTTCTTAGGGACATGCTTTCCAAGAAGAAAGATAACTACAGATATGGCTCCTCTAATGCAATCCATTGCAATCATTAGTATAAACGCGTCAACGTTTCCAGAAAACATTTGTTCAAAAATATCTTGCGAATAAAATATTACGATGTTCACACCCGAAAATTGTACATTCAACATCAACACCATCAGAAGAAGCATTGGCTTGATGAACGCTTTTGAGGATATTGTTTTTAGTGACTCTCTTATGTTCATCTTAGGTTTCTCAGTATGTCTTTGAAGAAGTATTTTCAATGCCTCCTCCGAAGCGTCGTCTGTTCCGCGAAACCATCGATAACTTTCAATTCCTTCCTCTGTTCTGCCTTTAGCGATCAGCCACAGCGGACTTTCTTTAAGAAACATAAAAATAATACAAGACAGTGCAGCAGGAACTGTGCAAATTATGGCGCTTACTTTCCAAGTCAAATAATATCCGATTATGTGACTGAAAAGCACACCTACATGTCCAGTTAGCCCTGGTAAAAATAAAGCAGCTGTTCGGAATTTTGGGTTCGTTATTTCTCCAATGTAGACCAAACTGACAGGCATGTTGGCACCTGTGGATAGACCTGTTATGAGCCTGCCCACGAGAATGAGGTTCGTTGAATTAGCACAGGCGATGCAAGACCAGCCGATGATTAAGGGTATCCCCAGAATGATGTGAGCTAGTTTTCTGCCGCAACTGTCAGAAACTTGCCCACCGCTCAGGGATCCGACGATCATGGACAAGGCTGAGATGGATGCTGAAACATAATTAAAGAAATGTGAATACATTTGGTACATAACCAATATATATATTAATATTATACATATCTTCAGATCAGGCAATAAGATAATTAACGTTTTAATTTCAAAATGTCATGATTATTTAAAATATTGTTATTGTTGTATAAATAATTGTTATGTATTTATTCTTAATCGTATTGTTTGACATTATTGTATTAAATAAGTGTGACATAATATATATATTTAATGGGCCATATTTTGTTGTCTGATAATGGATTTAAATAAAATTGAAATAAATAACCATAACTTGTTGTCGGTACGTTGGTTATTGGGGCAGATCAAAAACCATTTTCAACAGTACGTGGCACAATGCAATAGTTGACTTAGTAGCCTCTCAGATTACAAAAAATTGCGGATACAAGTAATATACGATGCCACACAAAAACTTTAGACAGCGATCATTAGACAAACTAAGAACTGCTTATTTTTCATAGCACCGCCATGCATCCAGCCATAGCATCGTATTTTCTTGTTAGCATCCTTGAATCCATTCCAATCCATTCGCATATTGCTTATTTTTGGAAATAATTGATTGCGTTTCTTTACGTGTGTATAAACTGAATCAGAATAATGTTTCTTGTTTAACTGTGTACATTCAATTCTTAAATTTTAAATATCGTATAAGTTATGTTTACCTGTTTTAAGCGTACAATGATACCTTATTGCAAAGTTACGAATTGAACGTTATAGTAACAGTAAAATTTAGGAAAAAAACGCTTTAATCACATAACACCTAAAATTAGTAATACATGTTTTTTTTAAACATTAACATACAAAATTTGCATATATTTGCACAATTCTGATATGTGTTTAATGAGTCATAAGAATTGAAAACAATGATTGGTTTAAATTATAATTAAATAGTATTGGGTTCAATACCGAAATATTGATGGATTGAAGTGAGTTTGCATGTTAACAAGGGATCAAAGCGTATTTGCTTTTCACTGCCTGGGATTGAGACGGATTTGCATGTAACTTTTAAAATGGACAGCTGTCAGAAAGGGAGGTACTAGTCGCAAAAATAGAACAATATTCTTTAGTAAACTAGTTCTTTTCCATGAACACATATGGTAAAAACACGCATATATAAAACTAAATCTACAAATTAGAAGAGATGGCGGGCCAATATTTAGGTTCAAAAACAATGGATGTTAAATAAATATAAAACCAGTTTCTAGCGTAAAATTGGCTTTCATTAGTTTTTACATGACAATTTTCGCCTTTTGCTGCTTTGTCTTTAGCATTAATTTTTAAAATTAGTCTAGCTAAGATTAAAAATATAGGCTGTGATTTAATTTTATAACACTTCTACCATAAAAATTTTTCTTTCTTCATATTTTTTTTCGTCCAGTTGTGAACATTTTTATGAGATCTGTTATTTACCGCCTGATATGTTATTTAACTTGACCTGAATATATTAAAAAATGCTGGATGGTAAACATGGGTTAGCGTGTTGTAATTTTATTATTTGATGCATAATTTAGTTGAAAAAACTAGCCTGTCGTGTACATCAAGTACACGACAGGCTAGTTTATTAGTATCTGCTTTTGGTCAATGACGTTATAGGTCAGTAACATGACAACATTTTAAAAGAAAAGCATCTTGGGGTTCTTTAGTTTTGTTAGTATACCTATAAATGAGCATGATTTTTTTCGCATCAATCTATGTGAAACTAGTGCACTTAAAAAGTAAAGTTCCTTTTTGTATTGTTTTAGAACAGACAGTTGGGGTAACTGTTTTGGGGAGTACATAAGTACTCCCCAAAACTGCTATAAAGCAACAGTCAAAAGCAAATCACAGCAAAAACAACTTATCGCTAGTTAAATATTATTAAAATTCTATGTCGGCACTAAAATTTCGTATGTCACGTTTCTGCTAGCCATACCATTCCGAGTAAAACGTTAGGGAATGTTTATATTAGTTTTCTGTCACTTCGCACTCGCTGCTACTGATCTAAATTTCATGAACGTTTCCTACTTCGTCCAGTCGTCCAAAAATATTCGCCCTAGACAAAAATTGTCAAGCTGGGCGAATATTTTTCTCCATCCCACAAAAGAATAATGAAAAATCACTAAAATAAGCAAATGATATCCGCTCTCAACTTACTATGAAAAGCAACAGATTCGCCATATTGAATTTTTTTGAATGGCGACCTCTGATTGGTCAATTGTGATCGAAGCGAGTTTGCATCTAAAGAAAATGGTATCGAAGCGGCTTTGCTTCTAAATGAGAATTTTACAGTATATTTTAGCTTGGATTGAACTGGATTTGAATATGAACGTATTCATCACAATGTTACTGCTTTGAAATACTACATTTTGGTGTGCTTAGTTACAAAAACCATTAATTTTGGACTTAAGCGGTTTTGCTTTTATACCCCTCTTAGTTTATAACAATAAGAAATTACAAAAACAATAACGAATTAATAACTACTATTTAGAATAATTATCCATTTAAAAAATACTCAGACAAAAGCTATATCTTCACTTTATTTAAAAAAAACTTTAAATAAAATTGTTGTAAACTTTGCGTTTTTTTTGTTTTATTATTGGGTTGATGTAAAGCGTTGCGGGCTTCAGGTATGATCATAATATACTCTCAGACAAAATAACAAAGTCAAGACAGAATGTTGTGAACAGAGCAGTGAGGCCGGTGTTCTATGCATGTAGTGCGTGAATCGGTGCTGCCATGATAATTTAAATTACCCCATAAAAATAACGTTATCAAATTATTAACGTTATAAATTTAATAAAGTTATAACGTTATTAGTTTTAATATAATAATAGGGTTCCTACATTAGGTGTCGGTAAAAAGTAGTGGCATTGGGTAGTGAAAGAGAAAAGACAAAGAGTTTCAGAAATAAAATTACTCGGTGTAACTGCTAGTTTTATTTAAAAACCTTTATGCTGAATTATTTTTTTGTACGCTTGTCGTTTACTTTGCACTGATTTAGAAATACTTTCTAATTTAGCAATATGGTGGAATCTAATGTTTAAGTATTTCTCAATTACACACCGTATTAAATTAAGTTTATGTTCCTGCCCTACATATTCATGTTTTGACTCTAAATTGATAAAAATCTGATTGTTTCCAATGAATTTCTTTAATATGTTCAAGACTATAGTTTGGTGTTGATTTTCTGCGGTTATTGCAATATTTTCATTCAATAATTTTCGAACAACTGCTTCACAAGTGACACAAATGTCAAAAAGATCCTTAGACGGGAAGCGAAAACCGCCTTTGTTTTTTAAACTAATGAGCTTGTGAAAATAAAGTTTCTCATCAGTCTGCAAGGCATCTTAACATTTAGAGCATTTTATGGTTTTAACAAGATAGTGCACTGTACTTCCAGATATGTAACCAATTATCATTTTTCTGTAGTCACCATAATATGAATTGTCATGTAAACAACTGGCCCAATCAAATGATTCATTAACAATTTCATTAAGAAGTTGCAACAAAGAATTTTCAATGGTTTCTTCTTCTTCTTCGTTTCTATACGACGATGAAGTGTTATTTATAATTTTAGTTGTTGAAGTGCAATTAAGTATTGCTATGTGTTCTAAAGGAACACAATTACTTTTTGTAAGACATTTTAATTCTAAATGACATAGTATTTTCTGTAGCTTGCTTGTAAACTGACTTACGTTAGGGTTATCGTTGAACCCTCCATGCATCCTAATAGACGTAAATAGAATCTCCAAATGATCCTGGCTTAATTTATAAGTAGATAAAAAAACAGCCTTTTTTCATATTCTATGTACTTCGTATAAAGCGCTTTTAAACTTTCAATATTTATTAATGTACCTATGAATCCTGCTTTGCATTTTTCTTCTACGACTGGTTTATAAAATCGCGTGATGACAAAGACTGGTCGACCATCTCGTATAACTTTCCGCATACTAACTACACAAAACAACATTCAATATAGATACACCCTAAAAACAAAAGACTTCAATAGAAATATGGTTTATTTTTACAAAAATACATAACCGCCTTCAATATGTACGAAATTGAAAATCCAGTGTGAAATTAATGAGAGTCCTTTTAAAGGTATCAGGTTTCCAACAAAAAAATAATTGTTCAAATCGGTTTATAAATAACGGACTTCATCATCATCATCATCTCAGCCGTAGGACGTCCACTGCTGAACATAGGCCTCCCCCATGATTTTCCAAAAGGACCGGTTGGAAGCGGCCTGCATCCAACGTCGTCCTGCGACCTTCCTCAGGTCGTCTGTCCACCGTGTCGGTGGACGACCTACGCTGCGCTTGCCGGTCCGTGGTCTCCACTCCAGAACCTTTCGGCCCCATCGGCCATCTGTTCTGCGTGCTATGTGCCCTGCCCACTGCCACTTCAACTGGCTAATCTTCTGGGCTATGTCGGTGACTTTCGTTCTTCTACGGATCTCCTCATTTCTGATTCGATCACGTAGAGAAACCCCGAGCATAGCCCTCTCCATAGCTCGTTGTGCGACTTTGAGCTTTTCTATGAGGCCCATAGTAAGAGACCACGTTTCAGTGCCATAAGTCATCACTGGTAACACACATTGGTCGAAGACTCTTGTCTTGAGGCACTGAGGTATTTTTGACGAGAAGACTTCGCGAAGTTTCCGGAACGCTGCCCAGCCGAGTTGGATTCGACGATTGACCTCTTTCTCGAAGTTGGACCTGCCTAGTTTGACTGTCTGTCCCAGGTAGATGTACTCGTCAACAACTTCAAGAACTGAGTTCCCAACTGATATTGGGGTAGGTACAACATGGGCATTAGACATAATTTTCGTCTTGTCCATGTTCATCTTAAGACCTACCCGTTGGGAAACTCGATGGAGGCCTTCGAGCATTGTACTGAGGTCTTCCATGGATTCTGCCATGACTACAATATCGTCGGCAAATCGAAGGTGAGTGATGTATTCGCCGTTAATATTGATGCCAAGTCCTTGCCATTCCAGAAGCTTGAAGGCGTCTTCCAATGTAGCGGTGAACAGTTTCGGAGATATAACGTCTCCCTGTCTCACGCCTCTTTGCAATGGAATTGCCTTCGAACTCTGCTCCTGTACTCGGACTGACATGTAGGCGTTTTTGTACAAACACTTCAGCACTTCAATATACCGATAGTCAATACGGCACCGCTGGAGAGACTCAAGCACTGCCCACGTCTCGATCGAATCAAAGGCTTTCTCATAGTCCACAAACGCTAGACAAAGAGGCAAGTTATACTCTTCGGTCTTCTGTATAACTTGCCGTAGCGTGTGGATGTGGTCTATGGTACTATAGCCTTTTCGGAAACCGGCTTGTTCCGGAGGCTGGAATTCATCAAACCTGCGACTGAGACGGTTCGTTATGACCTTCGAAAACAGCTTATAAACATGGCTCAAAAGCGAGATGGGTCTGTAATTTTTAAGTAAAGTGTTGTCACCTTTCTTGAAGAACAGCACCACCACGCTTTTGTTCCATGCTTCTGGCGTTGAACCTTCGAGTATGACGGTATTAAAGAGCTTCTGAAGGACTTTAAGTACCGGTGTTCCACCCGCTTTCAGAAGCTCAGATGTGATACCGTCGTCACCAGGCGCCTTGTTGTTCTTAAGCTGTTTCAAGGCCATTCTAATCTCGTACAGGCTGATGTCCGGGATATCTTCGGTATAATGTCAATAACGGACTTATGAGGTAACAAATATTTAAAACAATAGAACCTAATTGCGAACCTACTCCTTTAAGATGTCGGTTGAAAATAAACTAAAAATAAAAAAAAAGAATTGCCTATTTTTTTTAATTTGCTTTCAAACGACGGAACCGGTTTTGTATAAAGATATTGCGTCGAGTGTCATACAATGTTATATTTAAAGAAAAGTCTAATTGAGAACCTACTTCTTTTTTGAAGTCGGTTAAAACACGTTGATAAACTATTATAAAAACGTACCCGTATTAACGTAACATATATATACTAAATATTAAGATTACCCAATAATAGGGTAAACCTTACAGGCTTTACCATGGCAACACTTTCTATGTTCCAAGCAATAACCTTTATTTTTATTTTTATTTATTTAAAATATTGCTTTCCAAGTTACTTACGTGTGAAATGTGATTCCATCCTTCTTTTTATATTTTAATGTTTGTTTTAACACCGTTTCGCGACACAATTCGGCATTTTGACTGGTAAATTTGTTGATTTACTTTACGTGTTGCTTCCACGCGCAGCGATAGTTCGACTGACGAGTCAAGGCGTAGTTTCGTTGTGCGTGTGTGTGTGTAATTGTGTATGTACACGGCGAGGCGTAGTTTTACCGGCTTCACTTTTCTGTTCACAACATTCTGTCTTGACTTTTTTATTTTGTCTGAGAATATACTATACTGGTATAATAACCATACAGAGCGTAGACCCGTGATTTTAAATATGGAGAGAGATAATTATATTATAAAACATCCACACAAGTTATGGTTCCAAACTACATAGGCAGAACCGGCACTACCTGATGAGTGAACTGCAGCTCCACGCCCGTAACCGTGAGGCATTCAGTTGTTCAGTCGCATATGCCTGTAATGTGGCCGACAACCATATAATTGAAACCAAAACTCAATTATTTGAACAGTACGGCTTTACGGTAAAAATATGCATGGTGTGGCAGTACTTCTCCGGAAGTACCACAAACTCATTCACAAAGAGTTCTACTACTAGCAGCTGCTACTAAACAAGAAAACAAACTAAAAATGTACAACCAAACCACGGATATAATTCCCCCGCTCATTAAAGCGCTTAAAATCCGCCCTCATTTCGGATTTCGCTGCAGTCGGATAATTTTCAGGCCATTAAAACAAATCTTATGACGTATCATTTATCAAAATCGGTTAAGCCTTTGAGTAGTTACGATCGAACACAGGAACGGAGATACATACAAACATAATTTCGGACAACCTTTTTAGACAGGCATATTCTTGGAGTTCGTTCGTCAATGCACTCTGCAATCCCTACGCCACCTACTCATTCGCCTCCGACCCCCTCCCCTGCATGAGCCTTCTCCCCGCGCCGCACCCCAGCCCAGGTTCCCACTTAGGCCCTTTTTTACCTAGTCAATTGCATGCAAGCTTCTGCAAGGTTTTAGTATTACCTACTTCACCATTTTGTTACAAAGAACCGGTTGGCAACGCGGCCTACATACAAAGTCGTCCTGCGACCTTTATCTGCAGGGCTATAAATACACACATCAAAAAAAGTTTTCGATCACTTTGAAAAATCGATTTTTTTTTGATACGGTAGATTATATTATGATTATTGTAAAGAGCAGTTACTATTGATGGAAGTTTCAGACCATTCCGAATAACCATGGGCACCGATTTGTACTGGTCTATGATATGCGCCCGCCCATCGAGCTTCACGAGTCAATGCTGCTCTCCGAGATTACGACATCACAAGGTTAGACTGGCCTGCCGGCTCGCCTGACTTAAACCCAATAGAGCTGTTTAGAACCGTCAGTCACGTCCCCAGACAGTGCAGGACACGGTACCTCCAAGAAATGCTGGACAACATGATTCTCAGCATGCCCTCCTAAGCAAAACCTCGAACACATGTTCGAGCCAGGAGTTATATTATATTGAATATAAACCTCTATTAATAAATTGTTGATTAAGTTCACTAAGTTGTGATCATGCTAGTGATCACAAGCTTTTTTTTGAGGTGTGTAAGCTTCGATCATATGATCGAAGTGTGTAAGTATCTCAGTTACAATCAAATGTTTAAAAGAAACATAAAAAAATGGCGGCTGTCACTGTTGATGATGGATGTCACTTTTGTCAACTCCATTCGTCAATACTAACATTTTTGCTTACTGGAGTTGTCAAAACAGACATCGAGCCGCCTTTTTTTTCGATTTCAATCAAGATTTGATCAATGAGTCATGTGTTCACGAGAACGACCAAGCTGCGCTTGCCGGTCTGTAGTCACTCATAGTACTATAAAAAAGGTTAACAGTAGTCTGAGGGTCTTCACTCCAGAACTTTCAGTAACCATTGGTCGGAAATCTTGTGTTTGCATTTAATATTACATAATATGATAGCTTACCTATCCATGACTCCTGACTGGGATCATACTGGATGCTCTTGTCTACTCGCAGCTGTGGCAGCATCACAGCTGTTATACCGAACATTAGACCACAGCATAGGGTGATCAAGCATGATGCTAGGGTGCTCAGGGCCTGGAAATCATCAAAAACTATATGATAACAAAAATTCGATGAATACTAAAGCTATTTAGTTGCCAACTGGTTTTTAACTATTATACTCGTATTATAAAGTGAATCAGAGTTTTCAAGGAAAAAAATATTCATAAAGACGTTTCTAGGAGACTAAAACTTTTTTTTTGACAAAAAAATTAGCTGATTTCAACACTAAAAAGTATGAAATAAGTTCTGGAAGTCGGTCGTTACCATGATAGTTCAAAAGTAATAATAATCATATGGTGCGCATGGTACCGACTTCGATACATTATTTCACACTTTTTAGTGTAGAAGTCGGTTCCATTCTTAAATAAAACAGAATAACAGTTACACAAAAATTTTGTGTTTGTAACTTTATTTAATTCAAAAAGTAAAGTAATCTTCTTGTCTTTATTGCAGCAATTCGCGCCATTAGTGAAACAATTTTAAAATATTAGTTATTTTTCTTAGGTTATTTTCAAAATTTAAATTTAGAACGTAAAGAATCATGCCAGTATGCTTCAAATAACATGACAATATATTGGCAAATTAATAAAGCCTCTTTCTTGTAATATTCATTCAAGTAAAATAAAAAATCTAAAGTGCCGTTTTTTTGCAGAATTATAAGCGTTTATCGAGTAAGTACACTGAGAAAAATCGAATTCTGAGCTAAGGTGAATTCGTTCGTACACGGCTGAATTGTAATTACGTGAGGTGAGTTTGTAAGGCTTACGTTTATTTTTGCTTTCTTAAGCGAAAACGTACAAACGGTTTATTAGATTTAACAGATACAAACTGTTGAATGTAGAGTACCGTAAGGCACTTTCCGAATAGACCCACCCTACTCTGGTTAAATAAGCAGTCTATACTGTTAAAATCACCTTACGTTTACGACGCTCCATATGCGGCGAAAATCATCGTAATTACGGCAATATTCGCCTTATGGAATGGTGGATTATTTATTAAGTAAGATGAAATACGCTCGCAATAAAAACTAAACAAACGTAAAGCTAAGTTAGGAAGCGACGTTCATATGCGGCATTTACTAACGGCGGAAGATGATTTTCATGTTATGGCAAGGTATAAAGTGCTCCTACTAAGATGCTAAACACTCTCAATGTAAGACCATTGTGAAATCGCAAAAACTAATTTTGCTTCAAGCGTCTTTGTTATTAACATACATGAGAGCAATGCACCACTCATTAACATTCGGTGATTACTTGCTTTTCCCCGTAAGTATTTAAATTCAGTGTAAAACATTATATATTATCTCAGCTTGTCGTCTAGCCAATATGTCACTACTATAGACCACGCTAGATGGCGTTGTTCGTCTCTAACACACGCAAGTGTTTGTATCCGAAAAAGAGTGGACTTAGCGCCAAATTCAAATTTGGAATAAGGTTCAGAAACAAGAATACAAGACAGTATTTGTTTCGAATAAGAGTGCAGGCACCGGATGTGGTTTCATTGAAATCCTGAAGGTGGTAGTCCCTGGCAGTCAACTGAACCGCTACGGTCGCGTGTACGTCTACAATACTTTTGAATAGGCCCTATATTCAATAGGGTATAGGTATCGTACACAGTAACTAACGATAAATCGCGCCTCTATACTATTGAACAGCTTTAGTATTAACGTACGGCGTATTGAACAGTAAAAAAGGGTATAAAACGCCTGACGAAAGTCAAATATAGCCTTATATGCAGTAAATATTGCTGTAAGAAAGTTTCATTTTAACTTACGTACGGTTAAAATCGCCTTACAGCGGTTTAAAATCATCGTCAGCTTTTTGATTTTAACCTAACTTACCATGTTTATTAATTTTTCATTACGGCTAATCTGTTCGATAGTACGTCGAAACAAATACTATTCTTCTACTTGTTGAAATTGCCGTAAACTAAGGCGTTTATTGCTTTCTGCATAGAAGGCAATTTTGTTCGTATTACGTTTGGTCGGTTTTTTTTGCCGTCATACCAACCAAATCGGCCGTTGTTACGACGCTTTCAGCCTTAGATTTTTCTCAGTGTAATAATAATAATACTGTAGGGGCGGCTTTGTGGCGAGCCATCGGTGAGTGGCGACACCGTGGACCCTGATTCGCCCTGAGGCTTAATGAGACCCCTGATCCCGGCTTGCCTTAATTGGCCGTCTGGGGGTGGAGACGCAAGAGCAAGTAACAAAAAGCTCCAAGGGTGGAAGTGTTAAAGGGCATAACGCCGGTAGTAGCGCCCCAAGTAGCACACAAGCACTATAAAAAGCGCTACAGTAGCCGGATAGAGGATTTGAGTTACGGCATAGGCTTCTTAATAAGAAATATAATAATAATAATAATAATAATAATAATAATCTTTATTGGGGTTCTTACAAAACAGTTCATTAGATAGTAATACTCAACATAACACAACATAAAACATTCTGTGGATTGCCACAGTTGCTCGTAGGTACCACAGCATAAAAATATAGACTGTGTAGGTAGGTAGGTACGTTGTACGTATTAATTAACATACAAAAGTACCTACAAGCAACTGGTATCTAATTAATATAAACATATTTAAAGTACGAGTATTATAGGTAGTTAACACAATATACTTAAAGCTAGGTAATTAAACAAATAGAGGCACATCTAGGTAGGTACTATATTTATGGTTTGTTGACATTCGGAAAAGAAAATCTGATTCCCGAATGTCATCGACCACCTGCGAGTTTGAATGTGTTGTTAAGTTAATATCGTACCTACCTACGTAACAATTATACGTTAATTATATTAGTTTAAAATGCAGTGTTATGACACTCGGACAAGAAATTCTGTTTCCCGAGTATCAGCACCCTCTTGCAAATAGAGTGTAGGTTCCAATACAACATAACTAATAGTAGGTAAGTAATATGTAGGTGCCTACAATATTTTACCAACTAGTATACAAGTAGGTACCTACTACTGCGCTGTGTGTGTAAAGTGTAACCGTTGTAGGTAGTCACCAAACTGTGCAGTTGTGCACTTGTTGCAGATACCTAATTATGGTGGAGCGTACGAGCTAGGCGCATCAGAGATAACGCGAGACGTAGGTAGATGTAGGTAGGTATATCTAGCTGTGTTCAGAGAGTAGTAATACGAGAACACAACTATGCATGGACCAAATCAGTTTATATTATTCTTATAATAGACTTATTTCAGTGTACCTACTTCTTATTGTTTTTGTATGTTTATGTTGTAGGTGTTTATATTATTTCTTTACTCCTTCGAGATCATACAGGATGTGCAATTAAGTATTTGCCTGCTTTGTTTTTAAATTAATATAAAAGAAGAGAGATCTAACAAATTTTATGGTAAGTCATAGGTTGAGTAATTATATAGGGTGGTAATAAAAACAAAAACATTAAATAGTGAATGGTACCTACTATGGTAAAAAACTATAGGTACCTACTTCGGAACATCGAATCTTTAGATCAATGTGTAGGAAGCTGTTAATCAGGTACCACTATAGTAGAACATTATTTTATAACGTAAGCTTAATAATATATGAGTAAGTTGTTGTTTGCTCTTGTATCTTCTTTAAAGTAGGTATGTAAAAACTAATACCTAGTACTTATTACAAACAGCCTGAAGCAGCCCTGTTCAAGATCCTTCTAAAACTTAAGTTATATAATGCACAATCTAAGTAAGTATGTAGTCATTTCAGCAATCGTGGATACAAATAAGGTAATCGTATAGTAAAAGTGATCCTTGTGCAGGTATATAATAAATGCTACTCGAAGAAATTATATTTATTTTGTTAAGGCGCACTCGTACCCTGATTAAAGATAAAGCAGAATTTTTAAAACACCTAGTGTAACGAAACAGATCGATAGTATATTATGAAAAAAATACAAAGGTCAGAAAAGGAATAGGAAAAGAGTAATAACCGAATAGAATTCATAAATATGACTCTCTTTCAGCAGCAAAAAATCCTGAATAGGTCCACAAAAATAAACTTTCACGTCCAAACTCTCAGAATTTTCAGCGATAACACTATATTTTTTTTTATTAGGTAATACTTAGCCAACGTATAGTACTAAAGTTATAACCAGCAGTTTTTTCAATTGTGTTAGTATATATCGAAAAATATAAAGAAAACGTACAAAATTAACGCATTTTCGCATTACATCGTCCAATCTAACAAGCGATTTGAAACCTTACGTAAAGCATCGTAAATTATTTTAAGATTGGGGTTGGACCGCGTCTTAAGTAGTAGAAAGCCATATTGGTTCACGAATTGGTGGGCGAAATGTCTAGTCTAGATCGAAGAAACGTTGCTATTTTTTTTTTTCTTCTAAGCCGTTATATGAGTTGGTACCTACCCACTTTAAACACGGTTTAAAAGGGTGTATTTAAAAAAATTATAACAATAATAATACAATACTGCTTGTCAACAAGATAAAATAAAACTAAGATATTTTAACAAAGTGTTCTTAGTAACGATTCAGTTTGTGTATAATTCAATGTTAGTAGCCAGGCTTTAACTTTCATTTTGCACTTGATTTTGTTTAATGTGTAAATATTAAGTTCTTTGTTTAGTTTTTTGTACAAAAATGGTGCAAGGAAACAAAATTGGGTGTGAATAAAATTTGTTCGATATTGTTTAGTTTGTATGCGTAGGTCTTGTTTTCGTCTAGTTGTAGTTATACCTATGTCATAAGGTGTATTAGTGTGTTGGTGCAGGATACTTTTAAGAATATAAAGCTGACGCACAGTTAATACTTTACAGAGATCATACAGATCTGCGGTAGGAAATCTAAAAGTTTTAAACGTCATGACTTTGAGAAGAGATCGTTGTGCTCTCTCAAGCGAAATAAGATGAGCTATAAAAGCTCCTCCCCAGGCTGTTATACAGTACGTTAGAATAGATTGACAGAGAGCATAATAAATCGAGATAATTAGTTTGAAAGTAGTCACATGTCGGAGCTTTTTGAATACCCATATTAGTTTTCTGACACGCAACGTAAGCATTTTGATATGAGGAGACCATGTCATACGTTGATCTAATATTATTCCGAGGTATTTCATTTCACTAACCTTATCAAGATAAGTAGATCAAATATAGTAGATCTATAAAGTGTTAAAGATCTCTTGTAGCGCGAAATAGGCCACAAATTATACAACTATAAGCTTTGTAATTGATCTAAAGTGGCCGCTAATGTAGGTTAGAATGGCGCTACAAAGACTGTTTAATGGGCCGCAATGCAATGTGCCCTAAGCGTTCAAAGTTTCTCGTGCAGCGCTTTTGTGCCACTTTCACCCTATTTTGGAGCTCCTGTATTTTTAAATAAACTTCCATCGCTCTAAAGTAGGTTTATTGTTGATTTACTATTTAACTTTACGTGAACATAAGTTATAAAGTATATATATTTATTAAACGAATGTGATGTGTGTGTGCTGTGTGCAGTGAAAGGAACCATAACTAACACGAAGATATTATCAAAAGGTAAGTACAAAAGGGGTTTTATTTCAATAAGTACGTGATACGTGTGCAGTGCGATTACCAGTTTGTTGTCAATGTTTATATGAATTATTATCAAAATTTTCACGTGCCTTCCGAATATTAAGTATTTAATGCAAAAACAAAATTGCTAATTATGGTGCGGAATTATGTTTCAACTTAAAAAATCGTTTTTAGCTTACAAACAGTTTCATTAGGGTTATACTTAAAAATTGAGACTTGAAAGTTACGTTTATGTCTTCAAAACGTAATAATAATATTAAAAATATCCTTTTTTCAAAACAGTATAATGGCGTCTCGATAAAAGCAGCTACCAGTGTTGGTTACATATTTGCTGCTGTAGATGTTTAGGTTTCACGGTTGTGGTACTAATTGCGCTATCCAACTGTTGCATGTACACCAGCGTTTTACAGTTACTATTTAGAGCCCAAGGTGTCATAATGCTATTTGTGATATGCAGTAAAAATCTACTTAGGGATCCGTAATTAAGTTTGAAAGTTTTATTTTCCCTTAATTCAATACCTATTTAGATTAAGTAATGTAGACAATTTTAAGTACATAGTATATTTGGTATGAATTATATGCATTAAAGCAATAAAAAATAGTGGTTATTATAAATATTGGGCCGCTCAGTTGTTTAAGTATTGAATAGAATAACTTTGTGAATCACTTTTTTAGACGTTCATGCTTATGAATGTGTTTATTTAATGAAAAATATAATATAGCAGAGTAGCATTAATAAACTCTGTTTTTGTTTCAGAATTCCCTTCAAATTTTTGAGATCAATTGAAAGGAGGAAATCACACCTGTGTGTGGTGCCATCTCAATGGGAAACTGGTGGCATATTGAAGTAGCCAAAGTAAGGTGCAGAAAAAATGGTTAGGTAGACCAAAACTCCCAGACGGGAATGAGCGAATATTAACTGTACGTACAGTTAAGATGACATTTTTCGTCATATGAAGCTGCCAATGCTAAGCCCCAGAGTATGTTAGATTGTAAAGATACGGAACATGAAGACGAAGAAAGGACGATTTTTTGGCGTCCAGTGCAAAATCGCGAAGTAGTGAATTTAAACGACGTTGCGGCATTATTCTTATTTTGGTTATTTTGTTGAGTACTTCTAAGTGAATACAATTTTCAAGAATTAAAAGTATCTCATTCACGAACAAGTTCGTTTAAATAAGCATCCAGGTCCTTTGGCTTACCGTTTCCATAATATATACCTATAATAAAAGGATCTAGTTTAGGTATTTCAAATATATTACAGAGAATTGGCCAGAACTCTTGTTTTGAATTTTTATAAATAGGAAGGTCATTGAATTTGAAATTTAAATAAATATAAACTGGCATTTCTATTGTTAAACAGTTATTAATCACACACGTTACAGCCCTTGGTTAAAAAAATAGACTCAGGCCATTCAAGGTTGATTTCTGCGAAATATTTTGTATTATTGGCCAAATATGGCGTATCAACGGGCTAAGTAGCTTTGTTAGAAGAATAATCACCCCATTATGCTAATATTCACCTTCGATTTTCTTCAGATGGATCTCTCTAACTGAATGTGTACGTACGTACGTACACAAAATATTAGGAATTATGTTATTTAATATAACTGACAAATCTTTCAATGCTACTAGTGATATTTTAAAATTAGTTGCCCATCGTCTCAGACTACGTATTCCGCAAATAAATATTTATTCCTGAAATCACTAGCACATGTTTCTTCATCTGAACTGCTAAGATCATAACAATCATTATTCCTTGAAGTAGTTTGCGTTTCATCTATGACTTCTTCACTTGCTGTAAGACTGTCGACCTTACAAATATCAGTTTCAGTAGTACTACAAGATGCAATATCGTTGAGCACAAAACTGCAAAGTACGGAACCCTCTCAGTACTGAAATCGCACTTGGCTCTCATTTCTCTCGGTTCGTTTATTATTTTCATCTGGACAACTATTTATTAAATCCTGAAGTTGTTTTCCTATTTTTGCTTTTAAATTACCGTATCACTATTCTTTCTTTCCACGAATTTTTTCCAGTAAAATACACGTACGTGTACAAAATGAGGGTTATTTTTTTATTATAAATATAATAACAGCTGGTATAGGGCTTTAAATTATAAAACAGAGCCATTAATCTTTATTTTCCATCATAAGCTGTATAAAATAAAATGTTTAAATTAATAAATTGCGTTCCATTTTTATCAAATCAGTTGCTAATATAGCGCTGTTAGCTATAGCATAAGTCATAATATTCTTTACCTGTAGATGTACAGCTACGAAAAATCTAGAGAACACCATTAAAATACTAAAAGTGTTACAATACCGTTTTGTAACTCCTACGGCTATATGAAATATTTTATATGTTTTCTTAGACAACTATTGACCATATAGTTTCTATATAATTCTCATATATAGCGCTCAAGGTGCTATTCCAAAGTTACACAACTTTTTTATAGATATAGTGTTACAAAATGAGTAATAAAATATGCTAAAGAGCGTAAGTCTTTACAAAATGACTCTATACTCTCTTGAGTGCTATAGAGGCAAGTTATAACTCTCTGCAAACTGCCTCGCCTACTACAGTACTCTTTTACATCTTACAGTGGTATAAAAGATTCCATTAACTCCATTTTATGTCCTTTAGAAGTTTAGTGAAGCCAGTACTTGTTTTTGTATTACCATAAGAATTTTTTTTGCTACAATACATGTTCTGTAATAACTAGCTGTTAAAGAGTATGAAAGTATGCTATTGTTCAATTTTAGGAAATTTTTTCAGCTCTTTAACAGCTGCTATGCCACACTCAGGCTGTATAAAGCCTGTATAAGCAGATTGTGTGCTAATTGGGGCTCTAGTGAAATCGCAGCACACATCTCGACACTCTTTACAGCCATCCACACTAACGTTGCCCCTTTAAGATGAGACTGACATTGGCAGGTGCCGTATTCTCATCCATAGTCTTATATCATACCCTTATCATTTATAATTGCACATACAATATTTCTTCAGGTTAGATATAATGTAGATAGATATATAACACAATTATATCAGTGGGCTAGAAAAAGTTTTACATTTTAAGCTAGAGTAGCTGCTGCTGAACTAGGCTGTAGGTACCTGTATTCCAGCATATAGCTCCCCTCCCCTTACCTATATCAGACTGTTACTAGCCTCATAAAATAAAAGTCATACAAGTGCTTTCTTAAAGGGGTGATAGACGTGCGAGTAAGATCGCGAGCTTGTTGCTTGGCTACCTTTTTCGCTTGCCCTAAGTACGCGTACTTTAAAACCGCCGAGTAAGTTCGTTCATCGTTGGCGATACAAGTTTGAAATTTTGCTTGTAACCCGCCTCCGCTCGTACGTGTGGCAGCACTGCGAGCCGCGATTCGCCATTACTAGCCGAGTATTTGAGGTTTATGTAATTTTTGTTAATACTGATTCAGAAATTTCTCAAAATTAGCCATTTCCGAACTTATTCGCATGAACTGCTAACCGAATTTATAGAAGCTTTTCGATATAACAGAAGTTTCAAGCATACAATAATTTATTAGAAATTATACGTATATGGTATGCTACAATTGATATCGTCAAGAAAAATCATGTATTTAGTTTTTAAAATGTAATACAATATAATTCATAAATAACACAGAGCTTCTTCTGTCGACGACATCGAAATACATAGTGAGTAAGCTTCACGCGTGTCACCGACGTCGAGCCGAGTAAGTTCACGATCTTTAAAACCGCGTACTTTAAGTTTGTACGTCTATCGTCACTTTAAACTATTTTGTGAGACCGTGCCTCTCTTTGTATAGTGAATTTATGAGTGTGTGAGTGTGAGAGGGTGTGTGTACCTATCCTTTGTGTGTTATGTATGGGACGTTTGAGTTGGGCAATCTACCATATATGTATTTGTGGTAATTAAATTAACATTTTAGGAATTTCTTCAGTCTCTTCATATGATAGCGTTTTAAGCTAATTTTCAACTTTAATTTTAACTTCTTTTTGTATAAGAGGGTAGGTGTTTAGAATTAGTTAATTTTAAGCTATTGCATAGCTTCTATCGCGGGACCTTGATTGTGGAGACCGAATCCAGAAATTCCGTAACGAAAATAACCTAACACCCCCCACTCCGACTCCATCTATCGATGAATAGCAGAACTTTTAATGACTTTTTGAAATATCACGCTTGTCTCTTTAGTTCAGCAACTCGCCTCTAGATGGCATTGGTTAAATAATTATAATTGCATAAGTTGATTTGGCATCTATCGATGAATAGCAGAACTTTTAATGACTTTTTGAAATATCACGCTTGTCTCTTTAGTTCAGCAACTCGTCTCTAGATGGCATTGGTTAAATAATTATAATTGCATAAGTTGATAAAAACAGCTATGCAATAGCTTTACCGCGGCAGTCTCCGAGTGCCACACGTCTTTTTTTATTATATAAGAAAGGCCCTAGGTAAATGTAAAATCTACTAATAAAAACTGTATTAAAACGTTGGGTTTTATCACAAACTATGGATTTTAACCTTTTTTATTGTAATTATAATATTCTATATATATTTATAACTTTTCAATTCAGGCGTTACTTTGCTGATATTCATATAAACATGATAATAAAATGAAGCACTCGGTGAGATATTGTCTCCTGAAGATCCTCGTAAAGACATGAACCACGTGTCTTGAGTTCTTAGTTGAGTTTGAACGAACGAAACTTTACACACTTGTACCCTACCCCATACTCAAACACTAGGGCCTTTATTAAAAAACGTTGCGTAAACCTATAATAGGCGTAACATGCTTTGTCTTGCTTTCACGCGTGACATTTACTGCAAGCGAAAAATTGACAGATAGATGTTTTAACTACTCCGGGTGTAAGCCAAGTTTATTAATAAGGCCGTATGAGTACTCGTGTCTTGGGAGGCATGGACCTCCCAATACAATACACACACAATAACTCATCACAAACATCCATGGCCCAAGTTCCTATTATACATGTCTGCTCATTAGACAAATGTTTGCCCCCGACCAGGAGATGAACTTGGACAGTTGCATGTAAGCGGCTTATTCTTTATTATTAACTACCTGCGCCCGCGGTTTCACCCGCGTGGTGATGGATGACGATAATCAAAAGTATCCTATTCGTTAATCCAGCGCCTCATCTACTTCCATACGAAATTTAGTCAAAATGGCCTAGCCGATTGAGCGTGAAAGAGTAACAAACATCCATTCATACATACAAACTTTTGCGTTTATAATATTAGTAGGATGTAGGATAATATGGTGCAACATCCACCCAAGGTTTTCAGATCTCAAACTAGACTATGATATGAGCCTGTACTATGGTTACCTGATGACTGATATACATACTTTATATACACCCAGACACATAATTAATTTAAATAAAAAACAATACATTCTGTACTACTCTTTCCGCACGCATGTCGGTCATAAGCGTTTTCCAGCGGAAGTGTATATAGATAATACATATAGATCTAATTTCCTGAATTTTGGTACGATACTTAAGTAAAGGACGTTGATTAAACTGGAGTTCATTTCTTCAAAATTCGTTTTCAATATGTATAAATTTGGTAGTTTGCTACGAAGAAATAATATCAGGAAGAGTAACGGCCTAGAAAAAAAGACCCAATTAAAGTCGTGCTAAATCAATAACATCGTCCACGCCGCTATGACTCAGCTGTCATAGTAGACGTTGCAGCACGCGCATGGACCAATCCCTGCTTTCCTTCTGAAATTTAAACCAATCACCGAACATGTCTATTTGTAACCTCGGAAGTAATTCGTATTTGGAATCATACGTCGTTTTGATTTGAAGGACCACTTTTTGTGTGGAATTTGTTCTGAGTTATGCTTCCTGACATTATTTCTTCGTAGGTAGTTTGTATGAAAAAAGCAAAGAATAAGAAAGCTGCAATGGGCTGGCCACATTTCACGAAGAACCGATAACCGCTGGAGTAGACGAGTTCTTGAGTGGAGACCACGTTTAGGCAAACGTAGTGTGGGACCTGCGGCCAGGTGGAAAAACGACCGGCGGCTGGCAGTAACTGGATGCAGAGAGCTAAAGGCCGAGCTCTGTGGCGTAGGAGAGGCATATGTCCAGCAGTGGACGAATGTGGGCTGATTGATGTTTGAATGTGTGTTACTCAATCACGCCGTGTGTAGTTTTTCAGGGATCGCAATAATCTTGTTTCACGTGAATTCGAGAGTGGAAACTACCTACTACTTAATATGCAAATATCGAGGCCTGTGCCCGACTCGCCATTAAAAGTTCATATAATCAGGTTTTGTACTTGTTGTGGACAATCTGTTGGACTTAAGTCCGATGCCTTGTTTAAAAAAGGTTTTATTTGTAATTTAAAAAACGTATTGAACTGTTCATAATGTATGTCTATTAAATATCTAGACACCGGGACCGAAAGGATGTGTATGATCTACTTTATCAATATTGTCATGGTATATATATATTTATTTACGAAAACGACGCTATCCCATGGATTCAGCAATTAAAGGATAGAATAACTCTATAATTTTGATTTTAATTTTAATTTTAATTTATTGTGAACGATTGTAAGAATGCCATACGATTAAATAAATATATATATATATATATATATATATATATATATATATATATATTAATAACGTACAATATAACTCAAAATACTTAAATATGAGCCTTAACTGACTTTCACTGAGGGCCCCAAACTAGGCTAAGCCTGTATCTTGGGAGCCCGACACAAAAACAGTTGTACAAAGGATGTTCATGCATGACATGAGATATTTGTACGTTAATTTGTTAACTATGTATTTATACGTTAATTATGTATTTATAATGTTAGCCTATGGTCAATATACACTAACATAGCACATTATCAATACCATACAGCGAGTGCAACGCGTTAAGAATACCTACTAAAGTAAAAGCACTAATGAAACTAAAAAAAAACGATTAGGTAGACTGGGTACGGTTAAAACAAAGGACGGTTGAAACAACACGAATATCTCGCAAACCGTTGGCGGGGCGGTGAGGGGTCCAAGGGGAGAACGAAGCGGACGACAGGTCTAAACACGAACCTCAGTGTTGCGTCGCTCTCCGCGCGCTTTAGCTGTTTTTAGAAGACCCTATTGTGTTTTGATGACCAAAAGTAAGTATTTTTGCTTGTAGATTTTTCAAATTATTGTCGTTTCTATTTAAGTGACAGTATTGAGTGTGCGTTTTTGTTTGAAATGAAGCTCGTGGAATATGACATCGTGACTAGTTTTTGTATATCATTGTCGTTACAATTACTATAACTGAATTTTACTTAAAGTTGGAGTTGGGGACGGTTGAAACATTTTTTTTGGGTACGGTTGAAACATTGTATTAATTTTTTCTTGTTTTTTTAGATGCCGAGAGTACGCGTAAGAAAGTCTTCGAGAGGACAAATAGACTTGTCGAAGTACAAAGACGCATATGAGGAGGTGAAAACCGGAGAATCATTGCGAAAAGCGGCACAGAAGCACGGATTAAACCATTGTTCGCTTCTAAGGTATATTCGAAAGCGAGATGTCTCTGGCGAGCAAGAAAATCCAGACATGGGATATAAAGCACACAACCGAGTTTTTAATGAGGTGCAAGAGCGAGAGCTTTCAAAGTACTTGATTCGGTGTGCAGATATATATTTTGGACTACCTAAGAAGGAGGTAAGAAAATTGGCCTATGAACTTACAGTTAAATATAATTTATCGCGACCTAAAACTTGGGATGACAACGAGCTGGCAGGTGAGGAATGGTTTCGGATGTTTATGAGAAGAAACCCCGAACTGTCTCTACGCGCAGCGCAAGCTACGAGCCTCTCCAGGGCGACTAGTTTTAACAAAACCAATGTAGATTCTTTCTATGACAATCTGACCATTGTCATGGATCGTCATAAGTTTGAGCCTCAAGATATATATAACGCTGATGAAACAGGCATAACTACAGTTCAAAAGCCCGACAGAGTAGTGGCTAGGCGTGGTGCTCATCAAGTAGGTTCAGTAACTTCAGCGGAAAGGGGTACATTGGTCACTGTTGCCTTTGCGGCGAATGCCATCGGAAATGTTATTCCGCCATTCTTCGTCTTCCCGCGAGTGCGTTACCAAGAACATTTTATTAGGGATGGGCCCGTTGGCTCCGCTGGAGCTGCCAACCCCTCTGGCTGGATGCAAGATGAAACATTTATGCATTTTCTGGAACACTTTAAAAAACATACAAGTGTGTCTCTGTCTCATAAGGTGTTACTTCTGCCCGATAATCACTCTTCACACGTCCATATTAACGCACTAGACTTTTGCAAGAACAATGGCATTATCTTACTATCTTTCCCACCCCACTGCTCGCACAGACTCCAGCCACTTGATCGATCTGCATATGGCCCTTTGAAGAAGGCTGTAAATTCAGCCTGCGATGCATGGATGCGAAGCCATCCAGGAAGGACAATGTCCATTTACGATATACCAGGGATTGTAGCGTCTGCTATGCCAGTTGCTCTTACGGCTTCAAATATTCAAGCCGGCTTTCGCAAAACAGGAACTTACCCGTATAATCGGAATCTGTTTACTGAGCTCGATTTCGCTCCTGCATTTGTTACGGATAGACCAAGTCCCGAAAAAACTACGGAACCAGCTATTGTTCCTGTACCGAATACTAGCCTATCTGAAGAGCCTGCATTTGTAACGGATGTGCCAAATCAAGAAAATACAGCAGAAGTAGCAATTGCTCCTGTATCAATTACAAACCCACCTGAAGATGAAATTCCGCCACTATCGCCTTCTCTATTAAATTACAAACCATTCGCAGATATGATCGCTCAACCAGGGGCTATCAATAGTTCATTAGTCCCTAGATCTGAACAGGAAAACATAATTGAAAATCAGGAAACTGTAACTACACCACCCAGACACCACAGCAGCATTAATATTCAGGAACCCAGTACAAGTGCTCAAACAATTTCTTCTAGTATCCCCGCTGTATTTTCACCGGAAACAATACGACCATTTCCGAAAGCTCCTCCAAGGAAAAATAATAACAGAGGGCGAAAAATCAGGAAGTCTACTATTTACACTGACACACCAGAGAAGGAAGAGATAAGAAAAGAGCAAGAAATAAGATTGAAACGAACAAGAGCTATACAAGTGAGGAAGCGATTGGATGTAGGAAAAAAGAAGCAATTTGATGGAGGAAAAGGTAAAAGAAACACCATAAAAGGAAAAAAGAAAAATGTACAAGAGGAAGTATCATCAGAAGATGAGGAGTACTTCTGTCTTGTTTGTATCTCACCATATTCAGAGAGCAGACCCGGAGAACAGTGGATCCAATGCATCAGTTGTAAACTGTGGGCTCACGAAGAATGCACAGAAAGTGGTCTTAGCTATATTTGTCAGAATTGCGACTCTGATTGATCTTTAAATTTTACTTATGATTGATAGACTAATGAAAGTCAAAAATAATTTTCTTTTCGTTTTTCTTTTCAAATTTTATTGTTTAGTTTGCTATGTTTAAAAAACAAACAGTTGATATTTGTTTAATTTTTTAAAAATTTACGTAAATTTTATATCAATGTTAAGTTAAATAATCTATAGTTAAAGATGATTGATAATATACATAGATTTTAAATAGTGTGCTCTAAAAACATTAAAGGCTGATTAAAAATATCGTTACAAGTATATAAATATTGAAGACTGATTACTACTGTCAAAGAGTTACTTAATTATTCTTAGATTTAAAATAAACAATTAATAAAACGTGTTGTAATATTATATTTTGTATTATTCGCATGTGTTTCTACTGACCCCAGTCACTGTTTCAACCGCCCCTGGTATGGGGACGGTTGAAACAAATCGGATTTTTTTTTAAATTTGATCTACTATTAATAATAACACACCTGGAACTAAAACCACATTGCCTATTAGTAGACAGAAACAGGCTCTTTTATTTAACATATCTTCTTCATCGCTCAGGTTATAAAAAGCAAAACTATGGACGTTATAAGTGAAACTGTTTCAACCGTACTCAGTCTACCTACAATAGCAACCATAAAAAAGATATTGCCATATATTTTTTAATATCATTATAGCCAATTTAGATAACATTGACATGAAATGTAAAAATCATGTATATTTTAAATATGTATAATATAGGGTGTTTGGTAGAGGGACCGACAAACCAAATGAGCGTGTTTGGGGGACCACTTGGAGAATACAAGTTGGCCAAAAAAATCCCCGACCCCCCAATATGTTTAACTTTTTTTTGTGATTTTTCCCTTTTTCTCCGAAATTGTACCTATTTACCACCATAACATTTGTAAAATCTGTTTTAGACCGGATGTTTTTAGTTGAATTTGGTATCTAATACACCTTCAGGCCACGCAAAGCAAAATTGGATACAAAACAGAGACTAACTGATTTAGTTAAAAAAAATTGGGGTGTCGGGGATTTTTTTTGACCAACTTGTATTCTCCAAGGGCCCCCGAACACGCTCATTTGGTTTGTCGGTCCCTCTACCAAACACCCTGTATAAACAGAATTTATAATAAGATCAAGTAACTCGTATTCTTATCAACTTACACCTCAAGAATGTTTACAAGTGAGCAATTATAAAGCGTCAGGCATATTTTGCAGCGTTGAACGCAAAACAAAAAAAAAGAAAATTCGTCTTTAAATACTTGACTTTGAATGTGATGTCATTATTTTTACGATGGCCCATCATGACTTTAGTGCTGGCTTTAGATTCTGAACACGTTATCCAGCTATAAGACTGTAGCTGCTATTGAAAATATACAGATATATAGATATTAATTTATCAACAGACAGTCAAGACAAAATATAAATGACTATTGAAAAACAACGGCCTCTCATGCTAGGCTTTCATCGCCGGGTTAGGAATTTAAAGGATCTCCCTTCTTAAAATCAGTACCACGGTAATATTATCTTATATTACCGTGTCAGTACTTCCATCTCATCAATTCCCGACACGATTTGCTAATAGTTTAGGCCACGTGATTTTTATACTTACACGGATGCCACAGGGCGTAATCTAGATATCTTAACAAAGCACGTACTTTTTGGACTATGTATACTAAACTTTATAAACTTCTTAACAACACTTTTCGGGTTAAACCGCTGTCTCGCGATTCGCCATATTTGGCAATAATACAATAGATTTCGCAGAAATCAACCTACTTTTCCAGTAACTGCAACGTGTGGGGTTAATTACATCGCTGTTAACTCTGAATTAAGGCGCGGTCGTACCCTGATAATAGTAAAAAGCAGAATCTTTAAACATCGAGTGTAACGAAACAGTTCGATAATAATCTATGAAAAAAAAACTTAGGTTAGAAAAGGAACAGGCAAAGAGTAATAACCGAACAAAATTCATAAATATTACCCGCTCTCTGCAGAAAAAAATCCTAAATAGGTGCATAAAAATAAACTTTCACGTCCAAACTCTCAGAATTTTCAGCGATAACACTATATTATTTTTTAGGTAATACATAGCCAACATATAGTACTAAAGTAGTAACCAGCAGATTTTTCAATTGTGTTAGTATATATCGAAAGATATAAAGAAAACGTACAAAATTACCGCATTTTTGCATTACATCATCCAATCTAACAAGCGATTTTCAACCTTACGTAAAGCATCGTAAATTATTTTAAAATTGGGATTGGACCGCGTCTTAAGGACTTTTTCAAATGTAACCGAATCTAAGATGCAAATATATGTATAAATATTTATGTATAGCGGCTGAAACCATGGTAACAGTAATCATGGACTTACTTTTACTTAAAAAATCTTACACAACACAAATATATGAAAAAACAAATTAAATCAAAAACTTTTGTTATTTTTTAAAAAGCTGCCAGTAAACAAACTGTGTTTAAATAACGTCATCTAATTCAGTTATGGCCAACAAAACGGGTTGTGTATACAGTTTAGTTAATGGCTAATGCACTTTTAGTTGCAGTTAACACAACATCAGGGGTTTTACTATGAGCTCTTCAAGCAGGACATCTAGACAACTGCCCGGTTTATTCGTACCATGACAACTTTAAATCAGGCCTGCCCAGGCCTACTATTCAAGAACTGCAGAAAAACCGTTCACCTGTTTTTTTGTATGGACTCTCGTTAACATGTCGGTCTAAATCCACTCAGTTTATTAGCTTACAAACGTCTAGGCGTTGGTTATAGTAAATTGTTAGAATGCCAGAGACAATATTATCCGTTCACCTTTGAGAAAACAATATTCAAACAGTTTACCTAAATGAGCGTCATGGTATGATTTCATTCAAAACTGTTTATGTCAGGTTTAAGAACTGCACGGAACTTGCATGGTTTTTACGAAGCTGTATTAAGGATCCAGTTTAGCTACAAGCTGTCAAACCGACTTCAATAAATAATAATCGAACTATTTGGTTATACTTTATTTAAACGGTTGATAAATATCTCGTTGGGTACCAATGGTTAAACCATTGTTACTCGTAAACTTCTAAAGTGACGTAATAGAGAGAAACTAAATAAAACTTTTCAAATACAACTCGTTAGTTTAACTAAAAAAGTGATATACCTATGTTACCGTAATTTTTGCAATCACCTTTTAAAGAGAGAATTTTACAAGAACGAGTTTGAAAGGCCAAAAGTAATTCATAAGATACGTTGCAGGCGGTAAGAAAGTAGGAAACATAAAAGATAAAACCAGTTCAATAAAACATCTAATATTGATTCAGATCCACTTAGGAATTACTTAACAAGTTTTTTTTGGTGACAGAAAGCCTACGTATCATAAATCTCACAAATAGTACTAATTCTGGCATTGATTCCATAGCCTTCTATAAAATAGATAATGCAATTTATTTTTTAACAGACTAATGCTGTTTGTCTCTACTGGCATTTACAGCATCACCGGACGGGTGCCGAGAGCAGATGGCACTCAGCTAGATGCGGGCGCAGAAGGCGGAGTTTCTCAGTATACTCGAACAGATACAATTCATGTAGCCTTCAAATATCAGATTGTGAAATGTATTCTGCAAGTCTGCAAAGCAAGTCTGGACATTGTTATGTTAACTGTTGAAGAGTGATTGTATTACATATTATGTTAATTGTTGTGATATGATTGATTGAGACATTAATTAGTATGTTTGACCTTTTTAATAGGGTTATCCGAAATATCCGTATTATCCGGAATTATCCGGATAGTAATCTGGGACTATCCGAAATATCCGAATAGTAAAATGAGGCGGATAATTGCATGCCCTACACACGTGTAATTATTTACTTAATTGGAGGTAAGAATAGCGTAGGCGGTAAAGTACCAATTTCTAATGGCGATATGCCTGCTCTGATGGATTAATTCCAGGAGCTTTGCTTATAATGCAAAAGAAAACAGGAGATTATTATAATAATATGAATGCTGGTAGTTATCAGAACAATTAAAGAAAAACTTCTTCCAAATTTACCGCCACAGTTAGTCTAAATAGTTGATAATGCATCGCACCACAACGTCGTATTGGATGCAGTTCCCGCATCCAATGCAGGAAAGACTGACATGTTAGCTTGATTGAACAAATGATGTTATTTATAAACGGAGGTAGCTACGCCTTAGGTACCGACCTGGGCTTGGCGAAATCAACACAAGCTAGTTGTCTTGAGTCAACTTAGTTCCAGCCTGTCTGTCAACGACGCAGCGCGTATTCACCGTTTAAGGAAAAATGCCTTCTTGCGTGTTCCGAAACTGCAGAACATATACTAGGACCAGTGTAAAAACAAGAAGGATGTATCTTTTAGTTATAATAATAATAAAAGTATTGTTTTTCTATTTTATCTATCAAAAATGGAAACTCAAAAATTGTATTTCAATCTAAATTAACTCCTGCGACGTTGCCGCTTTGCCATCCACGCGAACGAGACAAGTAGCTCGTTACGTATAAGAGCGACAGCGAGAACGAAGCTGTTATTGGCGGTCAAACGGTCGGCCACAGGCACAGACCATATAACCACTATATGGTCTGTGGCCACAGGCGAACGTTGTTAATAATATTTCGATCCCGTTCTGACAGCTAGGATTCATGTATATTCATGTTCTTTTAATCTTGTCAGTGTAGTTAATATCGTTGTGCGATTTGTGTACTATAGCCATAGGTAGGTATAGCATACAATTTGCCATGTTTAAACTTCATATTCAAGGAGTAAAACGTCTTTATAGTTAAGCTCAATGGGTTGGACAAGTATATTTATCAAATCCAGAACAAACTCATAAATGATATTATTAAAAAAACAAGCCAAGCCATTCACAATTTGTAGGTAAGTACTGGATAAAATTCTTGAAGATCACGGACACAGTGTACTTCGCCTACTACCCAACCATCCAGAGCTCAACCCAATAAGAGTTATTGTGGGGTATTATTAAAGGGAAAGTTCATCACCAAATGTTAGGTTTAACTTTAAAACCGTCGAAGAATTATTTAGAAATTTTTTTTTTTGAGAGCCACTATGTGCAAGATTTCTTAAAAGATTTGTATAAACCTTTCTGGTTGGCACATGACGATTTGATTCTATACCATTCTAACCCAGCCGGTTTATTTTTATTATTTACGTAATATACTTCTAGCAAGTCTAAACGTTCTAAATTGGAGGTCATTTTTCTCTCATCGATTGCTGTCCAATTATGAACTTAGGCCCGTGTTCACCAACACATGTTTAAACTGTAAACGGACGTTTAATTCTTAAACGACCGTTTAGCAATATTTTGCTGTTCACCAAGCAGTAACCATTGATTTAGTTCCGTAACCGGCTGTTTAAGTTAAACGATGTCTTCGACCTTGTTTAACCATTGGTTATTGTTTATTTACGTGGAAATGTCAGATGCTCTGAATTATATCTTTGAAGAAAATAACGTGTTCGATGACTTTGAAGATTTTGAGCGAATGTTACGGGCACCCCGTATTTTGTGTTAAGTGGACACAATTATTTAGAAGAAACTGACGTAAAAGCATTCGTCACAAGATTTCGTTTATACAAACATAGTGCCTTGGGATTACTTGATTTAATTGAAAGAAACTTGTAATATAATGTCATCAATAATCACTTCAATAAAACTCACATGAATTTTAGATTTAAATTACCATGAAACAACTCTGACGCCAACAATACAAACACATGGAACTTCGAATCGAACATTGATATTACCATAAAAAAAGGTGCTGAATTAGAAATACATACAACTTGGGAACATACCATTGACTTATCACGCAGTACATTTTGTGGTATATTAATATTACCTCACCATATTTGAATGTAGCTCGGGTAAATGTAAATGGTACAAGATACGCTACCATCTTTTCAAAGTAGTATTATACCATTCATTCATTTACGACTCATTCGTCCAAAAACGCTCGATCGCACCATCTTTTTAAAGCGAACGTTTAACTAACGTTCGCTTTAAAAAGATGGTGAACACCAAAAAAAACGCGACACGTTTAAACAACTGTTTAAGTTTAAGGAGGCGATTAGGTAATCAATGGTTAAGTTCTAGTTGGTGAACAATGTCGTTGTACATATTAAATTAGACAATTCGGTATGTAAAGTTTTTTTTTGGTATTTTTTTTATATTTTTATTTCGTAGATTAGGTCATTATAAGAAACTAATTTCAATATTTTTGTTTTATATTCAGTAGTTATTTTATAAAAAAAATTTTTTTATATTTGAATCCTATGGCGTCACTTTTTTGCACAAATATGTAGTTGCGTTGAGGAGCCAAGAAAAGCACGCGAGTAAAAAAAAAGAAACTAGAACACTTGACAGTGACACCTACTAATTCGTAAGTCTCTATTCAATCAAAACAAAAGTGCAAAAAAGTGACGTCATTTAGAGGTCAATGAAAGTCGAATTATTTCATCGTTTTTTGTTAAAATAAATGGCATCTTATCGTTTTAAAAGGTCAGAGTAGAAAAATAAGGGTTTGTAACATAAAATCTCGAAATGGTTTCGGAATTGGCATAGGTTAATTTTTTTTAGCATACCGAATTGTCTGTGCTTAATGTAAAATTAACAACACACTCAGAGCTTTTCTGACGCAACAAACTGTCAAAATTGTTTTTTATTTAGTAATAACGAGTTCGAAATTTGATTGTTTTTAAACTTATCTTTTTATTCAGTCCACAAAAAGATCTCAACCCTAACTAAAAAAGCTTTTGCGTAAAATTGTCATACAAAATGTAAGTTTTTTTGCAATTTGTGACTTTTTGAATACTCCAACGATGGTGGTTCCATAGAAGTTTTTGATCAGTATTAGAAAGAGGATCGATTGGCATCAAAAAATGTTTTTGTGTAAAATAGCTATTTTCTTGCTACCTGTAATTTTTTTTTAAATGGTGAATGGGGATCAAAATTCCATAAAAAAATATGGAGAGTCTCCTAAAACCATTTTCGAGTAGCTGCTACGGATAAGGTACTTCCACTTACTGCCCCGCTGCAAGTTTCCATCCTGTATACGAATAGATTTAAAAAAAAACATAATTTAATTTTAAATCTACATTTGCGATTAATAACATCGTTAGTCTTCTTAACAAAAATACTACAGTGCCTCAAGACAAGAGTCTTTGACCAATGTGTGTTACCAGTGATGACATATGACACTGAAACGTGGTCTCTTACTATGAGCCTCATAAGCAAGCTAAAAGTCGCACACCGAGCTATGGACAGGCTATGTTTAGGTTTCTCTACGTGACCGAATCAGAAATGAGGAGATCCGTAGACGAACTAAAGTCACCGACATAGCCCAGAAGATAAGTCAGTTAAAGTGGCAGTGGGCAGGCCACATAGCACGCAGAACAGATGGCCGGTGGGGCCGAAAGGTTCTAGAGTGGAGACCACGGACCGGCAAGCGCAGCGTAGGTCGTTCACCGACAAGGTGGACTGACCACCTGATAAAGGCAGTTTGATGCAGGCTGCAACCGGTCCTTTTGGAAATTTGTGTGGGAGGCATATGTTCAGCAGTGAACGTCCTACGGCTGAGATGATGATGATGATGAATATTATGCATGTTTAAATAATTTAGTCTTTATTATAAAGTCAATACAATAATGTCTAAAAATAAAATTAAAATTAGTCAAACAACCCGCCCCTAATTGTTCCCGGAGTAAAGGTCCCAAAAACACTGGCCGCATTACCCCGTTGAATAGCAATGGCCAATCTTTGCTCCAGGAAACAGCTGGCGCGGGGGTCACCACACTTTTCCGTTATCCGCTGGCCAATCTGTCGAATCAACACCCTGGCCTCGGTCCCCCAAGCGCCAAAAGTTTCAACAGCGATGGGCACAAAAAGATATTGTGCCTCCAAAGCCGCATATTTTTGACGCTTCCGACACGCAGCGTCCTCAGCAGCCGCCGCTGAGGAGTGGATGGAGCGACTCAGGTAACAGGCGGCAACCGTGCTGACGCATGTGGCATCCCACACCAGGCACTTGCCATTCTTCCACGGCACCAGAGTTAGACCATCCGGCCTCTTGCCATCAGACCTACTGAGACCCGGTGGCTCCAGAACGCAAGGTATATTTGCCGAGACAAAGGCTCTCCGGACTATGTCGTTGAGGGCATGGTGACGCGGAAACCTTCCTGTACACCGACGACAACTCAATGCATGGTGGCCATCGGCCTCCACTACGGAACCGCAGATGCAAGTATGTGGTTCACACAACTTGCAGCCCAAGCGGAGACCTACTGCCACGCGCATAGAGTCATCGTCCAAGAAGGTGCCCAGGTGTGGAGACGGAAGAGCGTGCAACCATGCCCCGGATTCTGACCGCGATACAGCCCTCAGTCTTGCCAAATCCGCCCCCGCAGCCTCGCTCAACAATTGCTTCTGGACTCGATTAGCTCCAACATCGTCCCACGCACGCTGTACGTGAGGAGCTGCAGGGCTTTCGACACCTGAGTTAAGGGTTGACCAAACTGCCCTAGCATCTGACACAAAAGGTATGCTCGCCTCATCACCTTCGTTATGAAGAATGACAGAGACAAGGCCAGCAACCCCATGCGCCGACGCCAAGAAAGCAGGCAGACCCAGTTCACCCATGCATCGCACCCCAAGACCTCCATGCCGAATCGGCAGTACCGCCTGAGTCCACTGCGGGTCATTGAGTGACACGTTGAGTATTGACTCTATAGAGGTTTTCAATGTCTCGTCAAAAACTGCAACCTCGTTAGGACACAGCCAAGTAGGCGCCGTTCGCAGCAGATACGTAGCCTTTGGTATAGCGAAACACGTTCGCAATAAAACCAACGCCACGTGCGCAGACAGATTTTGGAGACGTTCCCGAGCGGTAAGAAGAAGTTGATTTTGGGAAAGAATAGCCTCCGGTAACGCATCAATGAAAATCGGAGATCCCAAGAGGTAGAAAGAACTGGGCGACAGCTCTCTGAGGCCAGTTAAAAGAGAATTAAACCGTTCAAAGTGTGTACGAGCTTGAACGCAGCAAGGGAAAAACTCGCATTTAGAGGGATTCACTTCCAAGCCCAACTCTCTGAGACGAGGAATGAGACTCTGAAGATCCTGGAATACCTCTTCTGGCCTTCCTCCAATGGTGCCGTCGTCAAGATACCACAAATTCAAAGACGATTTGACGTTTACTATAGCTTTGTGGATAGCTAGACTAAATACCAACGGCCCCAACGGATCTCCCTGCTGCGCCCCAACCTGAGAAAGTATAAGATCATTGTCGAAGAAAAGATTAGAAGGAGCTTGGTAAACTTGGTGCAAGAAAGGGTAGAGAGAAGGGACTTGGGCTTTGACCTCACTCAAAAGGACATCTCTCTCTAACGTGTTAAAAGCGTTGGTGATATCCAATTTGAGCACGACACAGTCAGAGTTACTGGCATCCTGTACGAACGCTCGAGTAGCATGGATGGCAGCCTCACAACCTGAACGCGTGCCGAAACCCAGCTGGTGTGGTCTCAAATATTCAGCCATCTCCTCTTTGATGGCGCGGCAACCCAACTTAGCCACCAACCGCCTAAAAACACTACCTATGGCAATTGGTCTTACTCCCCCACCCTTCTTCGACAATGCACAAAGGGACGCCCCATACAAGTAAGGACAAACCTCTACATTAAGCTGACCACTAAGGAGGAAATTAGACAATTTAGTCAAGCACCCCAACAATCGTGGCCCGTTGTCACCCGCTGAACAAGACGTCAACTCTTTAAGGTGCCCTGGGCGAATTCCATCCAGGCCCGCAGCAGACCCGCTGTAAAAAGAACCTAACGCCTGTGCCACTTCATCCATCGTTACCGACACTGTTGCGAGAGAAGCATCCGGAACTGGTGGAAAATTAAGCGGCCGCGACGGACCTGGATGTTTCGCTTTTAAATCTGCGAGCGTATCAGGGCTAAGTTGAGCGAAGGAATCATTAGACGTCAACAAACGAATAGCGCCCCTCAGGTCACCGTCAAATACCTTTGATTCGATAACCGAACGGGATGAGCGGGGCCCCCGCTTCTGACTCTCACATCCACAATCATTGCCCAGATGACACGGATCGGAAGCTGCAATGTTTGCCTTCACCTTTGCCGTCATGTTCCCGGGCAACTCCTTTGACGGGACCCTAAGCGCACTGAAAGCAAATGTGAGCAACGCGTACCAGTGTTCCACCTCATTGCAATCGACACACTTGTCGACAATCTCACATAGCCTGCCCGCTGCTTGGTTTCGAGCACCTTTCGGAATGTGTCGAAGCACTGGTGTTGACTTTTTTAAGGTGGCAATCACATCCAGAGACCGGGCCTGAGACCCCGAAGACATCCCATTTTGGGCTAAAAGTGGATCCGAAACCACTGTCTGAGACGCTACTGCAGGCTGAAGCGCCCCCTTGTGCATGCGACCAATATGTACTTTTAGACCGTGAGCGCTGAAGGACCGAGATGACCCAGGACAATACGGACAAGTCAAAGGTGCGGTAAGAACGGAATTCATCATAAATTATCACAGAAAAATAATAAAAACATACAAATTATTATCAAATTCAAAAATTGAACAAAATTGAACAAAATTTAACAAAATTGAACAATTTGAGTCGAGTCAACAAACTAAAATAATATTATAAATTTAGAGAAAAAATTATAATATTATCACAAAAAAAAAGACTACAAACAAACACAACTAGGTGCTCAAAAAATATCTATTTATCAAATAGCCATAAATTACTTTATCCCAAAAATATGATAATTGTGAGTGAGAAATTGAAAGAAATCACCCGAAAAAAAAAACTATTATTACTATTTTAATAGGTATTAATAGTGTGTTAACCAAACCAAATTGCAATGCAAGCATTTGATAAATTCAAGATACAATATATCAGTCAAAATTATTGAAACATTACAACAAACAATTAAATTATGGAAAAAAAAATTGATAACAAAAATCGTTACAAGAATAAAAACAGTCAATTAATATTAATTAATCTCAAAATTAAACAAACAAAATGTATGTAAAAGTTAATAAATTGATACAATAATTATAATGATCAAATTAATTAATTATAGGTCATAGCTTATAAAATTAATACAGGAAAAAAATACCAACTAAGAATACTTATTTGTAATTATTACAAGGCACTAACTTCAAAAATTTAATGAAAAATCACATTAATAAAATTGTAGTAAAAACAGAAACGAAAAACACTTTTTATATGTTGTCCTTGTAGAATTATTTATTGTTGTATCCAATTGTCGCAAGCAAGAGGCGCCATCTCGACGTAAACATTGTTTTTCTTCCTCGTATATCAAAACAGAATCAGCAGCGCCATCCACACAGCGATGCCGGAACCAGATTGCTCGCGTAGCTTACTGATTAATTGTCAATCAGCAAAAACCAATCGATCACAAAAACGCCATCAAGGTAACGGTTCCGGAATTAATTTGCACACGACGTCTCAACGGTGTCAATAAGTGTAGGAAGCAGGCAAAATTATTCAAATGAAGTACTCGTAGTTAAGTTGTTGTGCGAAAATCAGAGATGGCGCTGACCGTGGGAAAGTGGCGGTCAGATTCCGGATAATATTCTCTGATCCCCAAAAATTTTCACTTTCCCAATCTCCACTCACTTGATCATCGAGCCACTCAAAAATAAACACTTTCACTTCACTTCACGAAGCAAAAGAAAAAACCCACTGTGCAACAACTCAGGAACTAAAACGGCCTCAGAAAATCCGTTTTCTTCTAAAATACCTGAATCAAATCGAAAGATAACGCGAATCCTGGTATTTCTGCAGGGCTTCTTCAATTATATTACTCGATTATTAGAAATAACTCGCGTAAAACAAATAAACTTAATATATCGATTCAGAGATAAATACGTCTCCGCGGGCCTCCTACCCGCATTTCTCTGAACATATGCTGAACATATGCCTCCCACACAAATTTCCAAAAGGACCGGTTGCAGCCTGCATCAAACTGCCTTTATCAGGTGGTCAGTCCACCTTGTCGGTGAACGACCTACGCTGCGCTTGCCGGTCCGTGGTCTCCACTCTAGAACCTTTCGGCCCCACCGGCCATCTGTTCTGCGTGCTATGTGGCCTGCCCACTGCCACTTTAACTGACTTATCTTCTGGGCTATGTCGGTGACTTTAGTTCGTCTACGGATCTCCTCATTTCTGATTCGGTCACGTAGAGAAACCTAAACATAGCCTGTCCATAGCTCGGTGTGCGACTTTTAGCTTGCTTATGAGGCTCATAGTAAGAGACCACGTTTCAGTGTCATATGTCATCACTGGTAACACACATTGGTCAAAGACTCTTGTCTTGAGGCACTGTAGTATTTTTGTTAAGAAGACTAACGATGTTATTAATCGCAAATGTAGATTTAAAATTAAATTATGTTTTTTTTTAAATCTATTCGTATACAGGATGGAAACTTGCAGCGGGGCAGTAAGTGGAAGTACCTTATCCGTAGCAGCTACTCGAAAATGGTTTTAGGAGACTCTCCATATTTTTTTATGGAATTTTGATCCCCATTCACCATTTAAAAAAAAATTACAGGTAGCAAGAAAATAGCTATTTTACACAAAAACATTTTTTGATGCCAATCGATCCTCTTTCTAATACTGATCAAAAACTTCTATGGAACCACCATCGTTGGAGTATTCAAAAAGTCACAAATTGCAAAAAAACTTACATTTTGTATGACAATTTTACGCAAAAGCTTTTTTAGTTAGGGTTGAGATCTTTTTGTGGACTGAATAAAAAGATAAGTTTAAAAACAATCAAATTTCGAACTCGTTATTACTAAATAAAAAACAATTTTGACAGTTTGTTGCGTCAGAAAAGCTCTGAGTGTGTTGTTAATTTTACATTAAGCACAGACAATTCGGTATGCTAAAAAAAATTAACCTATGCCAATTCCGAAACCATTTCGAGATTTTATGTTACAAACCCTTATTTTTCTACTCTGACCTTTTAAAACGATAAGATGCCATTTATTTTAACAAAAAACGATGAAATAATTCGACTTTCATTGACCTCTAAATGACGTCACTTTTTTGCACTTTTGTTTTGATTGAATAGAGACTTACGAATTAGTAGGTGTCACTGTCAAGTGTTCTAGTTTCTTTTTTTTTACTCGCGTGCTTTTCTTGGCTCCTCAACGCAACTACATATTTGTGCAAAAAAGTGACGTCATAGGATTCAAATATAAAAAAAATTTTTTTATAAAATAACTACTGAATATAAAACAAAAATATTGAAATTAGTTTCTTATAATGACCTAATCTACGAAATAAAAATATAAAAAAAATACCAAAAAAAAACTTTACATACCGAATTGTCTAATTTAATATGTACAACGACATTGTTCACCAACTAGAACTTAACCATTGATTACCTAATCGCCTCCTTAAACTTAAACAGTTGTTTAAACGTGTCGCGTTTTTTTTGGTGTTCACCATCTTTTTAAAGCGAACGTTAGTTAAACGTTCGCTTTAAAAAGATGGTGCGATCGAGCGTTTTTGGACGAATGAGTCGTAAATGAATGAATGGTATAATACTACTTTGAAAAGATGGTAGCGTATCTTGTACCATTTACATTTACCCGAGCTACATTCAAATATGGTGAGGTAATATTAATATACCACAAAATGTACTGCGTGATAAGTCAATGGTATGTTCCCAAGTTGTATGTATTTCTAATTCAGCACCTTTTTTTATGGTAATATCAATGTTCGATTCGAAGTTCCATGTGTTTGTATTGTTGGCGTCAGAGTTGTTTCATGGTAATTTAAATCTAAAATTCATGTGAGTTTTATTGAAGTGATTATTGATGACATTATATTACAAGTTTCTTTCAATTAAATCAAGTAATCCCAAGGCACTATGTTTGTATAAACGAAATCTTGTGACGAATGCTTTTACGTCAGTTTCTTCTAAATAATTGTGTCCACTTAACACAAAATACGGGGTGCCCGTAACATTCGCTCAAAATCTTCAAAGTCATCGAACACGTTATTTTCTTCAAAGATATAATTCAGAGCATCTGACATTTCCACGTAAATAAACAATAACCAATGGTTAAACAAGGTCGAAGACATCGTTTAACTTAAACAGCCGGTTACGGAACTAAATCAATGGTTACTGCTTGGTGAACAGCAAAATATTGCTAAACGGTCGTTTAAGAATTAAACGTCCGTTTACAGTTTAAACATGTGTTGGTGAACACGGGCCTAAGTTCATAATTGGACAGCAATCGATGAGAGAAAAATGACCTCCAATTTAGAACGTTTAGACTTGCTAGAAGTATATTACGTAAATAATAAAAATAAACCGGCTGGGTTAGAATGGTATAGAATCAAATCGTCATGTGCCAACCAGAAAGGTTTATACAAATCTTTTAAGAAATCTTGCACAAGGTGGCTCTTTCAAGAAAATATCTGTACGCCACCCATTTATACTAGATGAAAATTTGATCATTTCTGTTCTTACACTTGACGAAGCTTATCCTGAAATATCATCAAGAGCAGTCGCTGAAGAAGTAGGTCTGTGTCTCACATCGTTTCGTACTAAAGATATGGAAGAAGTATGATTATAAATGTTACCGACAGGTGCGACTAGTTCAAGAATTACATTCAGGGGATGTCGCTCAAAGACTTACTTTTTGTAGGAGGTTAAGAGGAGAAATAAGCAGAGATTGCCATTTTCTGAACTTCATATTATGGTCTGATGAAACAAATTCGCTAACCACAATTTTGTATGGAATTCATAAAAATAAATGGTCAGCAGCCACTAGGTCGGTACAGAAACGAATCAGTTGATGTATTCGCCAAAATGGCGACCGATTCGAGCACTTGATATCGTAGGGCAAGAAACTAAAAGATTTTAAATAAGAATAACATAAACAATTAATAAGCCTTCTTTTTGATATGTGTAGAATTCTACGTGATCGTTTGTCTTTTATTTTATTTTTTGTATTTCAGTTACACAAATTCTTTACAAAATGTAAGGGTAAAGTTTTTTGCAATTTGTGACTTTTTGAGTACTCCAACGATGGTTGGTCCCATATAAGGTTTTGGTCAGTATTAGAAACAGGATCGATTGGCATCAAAAAATTATTTTATTTAAAATGGCTATTTTCTTGCTAACTGTAATTTATTTTGAAAATCTGTGAATGGGCATCAAAATTCCATAAAAAATTATGGATAGTTTCCTAAGACCATTTTCGAGTAGGTACTTAGCTGCAACGGATAATGTACTTCCCCTTACTGCCCCGCTGAAAGTGTTCACCCTATAAAAATATGAAAAAATATATAAAAATGAACCCCTATTTTTCTTGGTCACGCTATAACTTGTAAACGGCTTTACCGATTTCGTTCATCTTTTGTTAAATATTTTCTAATACTTCATAGAAGGTTTTAACATTACAAAAAAATATGGGAGGTTATGGCGAGGGCGAAGGCCTAGCCTACTACGCGAACGAAGTCACGGGTAGTCGCTAATTTATATACGCAATGTGTCCCGTAGCTAAGTACCCCGCACAAAGGAGTATAGGTTTGTTATCTAAAGCTCGTAACTTTCATTGCAAAGGCACATGCATAATGACAGATGAAACGTCTTAATTAGACAGTTCACTTTCAATGAAGCATCGAAAATGAAAGCATAAATGAACCGTCTAATTTCCAGTCATTCCCCGCTGCACTACCAAGCTGCACTACTGGTAGTGCAGAAGGGAATTTTTATTCCCCACTGCACTACCAGCTAGATGATTGTGAAGTGACAGTTGATGACTTATTTTGTGGTTTTGATTTCACACTTGGACTTCATTCGGCTAGTAAATGGCACGGATGTAGGCCTGACAGCTGTCAAAGTAACAGTTGATGACGGGTTTTATGATTTTGATTTCACTCTTCGATTTCACTCGACTTGAGAATAACACGGATATAGGTCTTAACTGTGAAAGCTGTCAAAGTGACAGTTAATTACTTATTTTATGATTTTCAAGATGAATGAAGTAGAAGAGTGAAATGAAAATCTTAAAACAAGTCATTAACTGTTACTTTGACAGCTGTCACAGCTTAGATATATTTGGATGTTAATTTTAAGATGAATGAAATCTAAGTGTGAAATCAAAATTATAAAATACCTCATCAACTGTCACATTGGCAAATGTCACAACTAAAACCTAAATCCGTGTCATTTTCTAGCCGAATGAAGTCTAAGATTGAAATCAAAACCATAAAATACGTCAGCAACTGTCAGTTTGGCAGCTGTCACAGCTAACACCAATATCGGTGTTATTATCGAGTAAGATGTAGTCTAAGTGTGAAATCAAAATCATAAAATACAACATCATCTGTCATTTTGACAGTTGTCACTTAAAAATCATCTAGCTAGAAGCTACAGTATAATAAAACCATAGCATGTAACAAACATCAACACCCCTATAAACCCTATAAACGAGTTGAATATTTATGAAATAGTGTTTGGTAGTGCAGCGGGGAACGGCAATGTATGCCTCTAATTCCCCCACGGCATAAAAATTCCCTTCTGCACTACTAGTAGTGCAGCTTGGTACTGCAGCGGGGAATGACTGCTAATTTCGACTCTAGAATAACGTTTTAAGACCACAATTAAACTTTTTATTAAGGCCTATTCAGACCTGAGCGTTATTCGCTACCGCTGTGGGTAGCGAAAAATACCCAAAGACCTTACACTTACTAACTAGACTGTGCACTATGGCGAAAATACCGGTCCGCGTGAGAGGGCTCCCGTTGGGAGTGTGTCCCTTTCTAATGTAGTGACCATGACCAAACAGAATACAGGACAAATTGCTTGTAAAAAAGATTGTATCCTGATATATTGATGCTAACTAACTACTCTACATACACAATTTTTACACATACCTAATTTTTTGTAAGTAAAAAAAAAACAACTAAACATGGTATGTATATTGTTTTGGAATCTACATCACTTACCCTACACGTGAGTTAGGGGTCTGAACTTCTGAAGTACAAGGTGTCTCTAAAGAAAGTTTATATTTATAGTAGTTAGTAAGTGTAAGGTCTTTGAAAATACCACGCGGAACTCGATGGGTAAATAGTATGAAGTTCCATAACTGCAGCGAAACTTGTACCGCCTAGTGAACCGAACTAACCGGTTTTACGACATGTGCTTTATCAATTGCGAAATAAAGTCGCATTTTCATTACCGACAAGATTGACGACATATTTCCTTTGTGCTTACAAACTTATTTCGATTCACCATTTCAAAATTAGAACTTGATGTTTCGTGTATCATTGACGCGATTGTTGAACCATGAAGATTACGTTGCCTTACATCACAACCTTTTTAGGTTCGTTAGAGTAGTCGTACCTAACCTCAAAAGTTAATTTTCCTTTTTGGTACACGCAAATAAACCAAAATTCATAGAATTATTACCTATAGAAACCGAGTTCGTGCGCAAAATGTAAGCCGTCAAGTGAAGCCAGGAATGGCTTCACACGACACCCGAGCTGTCAGAGCTCTCATTCCGATGACAGAGAATACAGCTCGGAAAAAAAACGAACATGACACATACATGACGATTCGTGCGTTGAAATTGTGCCACAACATTTCAGAAAAGCTGCATAAGACTTATGGTGTGACATTTCACAGTTAAGCCATTGATTTTAATGCTTACTTACTTAAAATATTAATTATCCACTCTTAGTTCAGACGGAATGTTGCCAGGTATGTATTAAATTATTCCAGTTTTAAAACGTTGCTTAGGTATGACATAGCGTTATATTTTCTCATGGTATGATATCATTTGTTTTACTATACGACTGCATAAAAAAGAAAGTTGTGTTTTCAGGGCTCATATATATTATACAATATGTGTAGTTATTTGTATTTGTGTGAGTGAGTTTCTTTATTCCACCGTATTTCGAAATCGCTTTGACCGATTTCGATGTATATGGTATCGTTAGAATCCTTGCATTATCTTGGCAAACATAGAATGAGATAAATCATGAAAACGTTAGTTAGTTCGCGGAGAGGAAAAAATTTAAAGGAGGTTATAATCAAAATGTTGATGGCTGCAGACTACAATCAAAACTAGATTCAAAATCAGTTTAACAATATTTTTCATCTTTTTCGTTAAGATTTATTCACAGTCTTATCTTATGGTTGGTGGTGATACTGTTGATGGTGGAGTATGCTTGCCTAAAATATACCTTTTTTCACTCACGCATAAAATAAATATGAAAGCAAACGTTTTTATTCATAAAAGTTCATAACTCTGAGCATAACTGGTTAGTCTAGGTTTCAAAATAGTCTCGTAAGCCTCGGTGGCCCAAAAACCTGAGCTGCTCACACGCTATAAAAAGAGGTTATATAACTAGTCCAATCCAATATTCGATGACGATTATTAATAACTCTCTCCTTGTTATCCTGCAAAGTTCCGTACGAAAGGGTAAAACGGGACCCTATTACTAAGACTCCGCAGTCCGTCCTTCTGTCTGTCCGTCTGTCACCAGGCTGTATCTCATGAACCGTGATAGTTGAAACACAACAGTTGAAGGGGGTTTGTATGGAAGCTAGAATATCAACCCGCTACCATTTTTTTTGAAGTCACGGCGCCCGATGTAAGTGGTTATTATGGGTTAAGGACACGTAGACGAACAAAAAATGTCAAGTAACATGATACCCTAGTGACGTTACCGAGTTATTTGGAGGTATGATTGACATATGAGTACTACAACAATCATTAAAAACGAAGTTATTATGTTTCTATAAGCATCAGATTGTATGCAAGTAATCGTTGCCAGGCTAATTCATTTTATTACTATTTTTGTATTCAAATTCTCGTGAGTTTGACAAACTATTACCTACTATTAACCGGCAATACACTCATGTTAGGGATCGAATACGTTTCGCTGGGTTGCAAGCATGTCAAATGTTCATCTTCAGGGCGAGTGCGCAGTGGCGTCTGCAAACTCCCGGCACTGTTATGCAGTTCACGTATTCGATCCCTAACGTGAGTGTTTGTCGATTAATAGTAATAGTTTAATTGTACTACATAACTACTGGTTACAAATAAAAAAAAATGCATGTGATTTTTTTTTTTTATTACTGTAAGTACAGTGCCAAACTTACGAGAATAGTAGGTAGGTAATGGTAGTAATTCACTTGTTCAGTACTCCAAACTAAACTAGTGAACTAAAATCAATTTTGGTTAAGTTATGGTAGTTCTTATTATGTTCGTGCTTAAGTCCAAATTCGTATAACGCTTGCAAGTGATAATTCTTAAATTTGCCGTTTATGTTTGACTGCGGGTATGTTTAGGAGTTTATTTCTGCCTTGTAAACTATTATCCAGCACGATGTAAACGAAATTTCGCCAGACGTGGCTTAGAATCACATAATTACTCTATTTTAAATGATTGTCGTTGTACTCATATGTCGATCTTTACCTCCAATTATTTCAGTAACGTGACACTTTAGGGTACCACGTTACATAACATTTTTTGTTCTATGTGTCCTCTACCCATGCATAAGATTTTAATCATGCGCTGCGATTTAAAAAAACTACGGCGGCGGGTAGATATGCCAGCTAAGATCAAAGCCCTTTGCACAGATGATGTGTTTCTGTTGCCGCTATAGCAAAAAATACTAAAAACCAGCCATATACGTGTCAGACTCGGACACGAAAGGTTCCGTACCATTATTTATAAAAATAGCAAAAATATCATGTCTGTAGGGAGATTTATAGATAATGGGACCCTTCAAATCCGACTCGCACTTGGCCAATTTTTGATTGTTTGACTAGCACTTGGCTGGTTTTGAATAAGATTTTATAAGTAGCTATAATTAGTTCTTTGTAAGTAGGTACATAGACATGATATCATACATAGATAACTTAAAATAAGCGCTTTAATTATAAAGTATGTGCATATCTTAACTTTAAAACTATATTTATTATAAAAAAATATCGTTGAAACATATTTTACAGAAATGTTTTACCAGTCAGCCGATTACCCAATTACCCAAGTTTTAGGGAAAAACAGTTATAGCTGCGCATATTATGTTTGCGTCTGTGTGCGTGATGAAGCAAGTAAATACAGCACACATAGCGATTTTGTAGCGCGCGTTTTGAGACGAAGTTTTAAGGAAACCTTCCTTCTATAAGTAATTGAGCATAGAATTATTACTTATAGAAGGAAGGTTTTCTATAAGTAATAATTCTATGCTCAATAGGTATTTTTCCTTTTTGGTACACACAAATAACACAAAATTAATATTTTACATTTTATCTTGTCCATTTGTAATTAACCCGTTTCATGTGTATGCGCGCTCGGAATCGGACGCTATTTCAACGACATGTCTGGCGATATTTTCATCGGCCCGTATAAAGCTTTCGGTTTGCTTTAATATACGAGTAGGATAGTAAAACAGAAAAATATTAAGTTAAGTATCTACACATAATACGAACACCACTACATACCTGTTTACATATATAAGAATTAACACTGTAGGCTTCGGTTATTTTTAGGTAGATATTCATTTTTATTTTTCTTATTGTCACTTCGGTTGTAGCACCGACCAAACTGCTCTAACTGGTTGTTCGCGGCATACTACCACTTTAAGTTATACTGATTCAACAAATTATTTATACTTTTAAATGATTATTATCGCATAATATATCTACCTAAGATATATTATGTACCATAATAATCATTGATCCCACCTTTATTTTAAATGTTACTAATGCACTGCGCAATACAAGAAACTTTTTGTTTTGGCACACCATCACAGGATACAGAACTGTAAGGCAGAGCGCAGACATGGACATTTTTGTATCTTATGTCAGATACAAAGCTACCGATGAATATTTGATTTCTATAGAACCAGTATGAAATCATCCAATCTCTGCGCATACGTACCTAATCATGTTTTGTGAAGTATGGAAAAACCTACCAGCGTCTATATTTCCTGACATATACAATCTGGGAGTCTTCAAATACAAGGTGAATAGGTACCTTTTAGGCAAGCATGTACCACCGTAGACCGCGTCATCACTTTCCATCAGATGAGACTGTGGTCAAATGCTTGTTTATCAAATGTAAAAAAAACTTAACACATACTCATTGACGATCAAAAAGTGATTGGTGTCGGTAACTGGAAACTAAAAGTCGTCAGTTGAAGACACAAGCAACAAATTTCTTTACAATTGTGCTGAGCGGCGCAAACGGACGAGTTGCATCGGTGTCCGTCTCCTGTGTGCGACACAAGCCTGAGACACTGAGGGGGTGGCGTACGAGCGCGGGTGGCGTACGAGCGCGGGTGTCGCAGGGGCAGGAGTAAATATTGCCGGCGACGACGACGTCTACTCAACACAACCAGCAAAATCAATGTTTATTCATCGACGTCCATCGTGAGACTAACAGAAAACAAGCAACGAATTGTACCAGTGGCCAGAAGTAGCGACCGGTGACTGTTTCTGATCGCCGCCACCGGACGCAGCAACTACGGTTTCCTGTGATGCGTGCCGTGTTGGTAACAGCCAACTATTCTGTGATCGAAGATCCGTTTGCGCAGCGGCGTAATCTTAATATTGTTAATGTTGTTTGTGTCTTCAACTGGCGACTTTTCGTCAAGTGGAAGCAACTGGACACAAAAAGTGTCATGTCTGTGCAGGGAGTGACGATTTAATATCCATACTTATATTATAAGAACGTTTGTGACTCTGTCACTCTATAGACTATATCCTGGGGAAGGATGCAGGATACTTTTTATCATCATCATCCATCACCACGCGGGTGCAACCTCGAAGCGCAGCTAGTTAATTATATGAACATAAAATATTGCTTTTGTTTACAGACTCAATGGGTCCGTGGCATTGCTTACCTTTATATTTTAAACTTATATATATTTTTTTATAATTACTAACGGAATACAGGAGGACATTTTTTGATCTTAACTAAACTTACATAATACATTTTTTTTAGTACACAAATAGACTTTTAACTAATTTCTAAATATCGTACATACCGAGAGCATTCCGGCTCCCGCAAGCAGCGCCCGTTCACGAGCTTGACACGTGTGCCAGCCATCGCCCTCCTCAACCATATTTGAGGGAAGAGAACGACCCGCCACACGACGCCGCCGCGAGAAGAAGCCTTTTAGTGAGCGTGAATGCTCAAGGTATACACGCATATTATGCACTTTCTCCACCCGGCCCAGGGCCACCGTTACATCCACATTCCGATCTTTTGTGGCAATCTGCAAGTATTCTCTTCTCTATATGCAAATATTAACTAACTAATAACTCTTGTTTTTCTGCAAATATTCATTATTAGCTTGTATACCCCACAACACACGAACATTTGCGCAGCGCCCCAGTCATGCGCCCGATGGCGCTGCGCTCGCCCGTGACAGTTGAAAGTTACAGTGTTACCCAGAGCTAGGACTGTCATTTTGCGTGGCACTGTCTGCGCTCATAAACTTGAGACATTGGATTTTATGTGTAATTATATAATTGTGTTGTCCTGTGTACGTATTGTGTATCTTGTCTTCAGAAGAATATACTTAGATGCAAAATTGGTCCAAGAGTCACTGATCATTCTTCCATCCGACCAATCTCCTTCGTTTGTTTCTGCTCTATACCCACGCGACATTGGCGAAATTGCGACAACCTCGCAAAAGCCATAAAAAGGAATGAAGAAGAAGAAGAAGACATTGGGTTTTGTTGAAACCCTAACACAGTAATGCTTGCGCACTATTGCTTCACGGCAGAACATTTGGCACTGCAGTAGTAATAACCAAGACAAGACGGCCTCTTGCATAAGAACAGTAACGAACAGCTACTATCATGCAGCATTTTAAAAGTGGGTTGTTTGTAGCACCTACCTATAGTCTAAGTAGGTCATAGCAAAGAAACCAAATTGATTTATATTTCGTAATATATTTTATAATATATCATTATTTCGTAATTTATTTTCTCACAACCTTTGCCATTTTAATATATAAAAAAAATCATGTTAAAGCTGCGTCTGTGACATGTGACTTTCTTTGAGAGAGTTATAATGTGTTTTTTAAACCTTTAGACATCTGTATAAAAATTTTGTAGTTGCACTTACCAATTTCTTACCATCAAAACATGCATGTTGCAGATTTACGGTCTTACTTATAAATGCTGCTTAAATTTAAATAATGTACATTGTTGTACATTGTTGTGCGCGGTACTAAATAAAATAATGCAATTTTCACATAACATCGAAACACATTATTCATAATCTAGTAAAAAAATTGACATTTTAATAGGAAAAAAAAATAGTAAGTATTTCTTCCTACATTTAAATGAAATAAACTTTAATTTAGTTTTTAATTTAAAAGGATTCCTAAAATGTTTTAAAAGCTATCGCATTTTATAACCCATACCCGTTTCTATTGCGGCCCAGAAATCCCCTGCACATCGTCTTTGGTGACGGAAGGAGATTATTGGACAAAAACTTCAGACACCTTCTTAACCAATCAATTGAACGGAAAGAGCAGCAATTTATTCGCGTTAAAATTAAATAAAAACAATAAATAAGGTAATTACAAAGTTTTATTTCTTTATACATCAACGTTGGCCCTTTCGTCGCCAATGATGGCGGCCCTCATGGCCCATTTAGTGGATGGCAAGTCACCTGTCAAAATATTTTAAGATGAGACCTACGAAGAAATAATAGTCAGGAACAGTAATTAAAAAAATGACCCAACAAAAGTCGTGTTCAAGTAGGCGGGGCTTAAAAGTCGTGTTCAGTACGTCATCAGTCGGACATTTTACTTGCAAGCGAGCACACTTCAAATCTTCGCGTACATTCATTTTTATCATTGTGAACTTCAGTTGTGGATCATCATGCCAGCATTCGTTGTGAAGTGGTGCAGAAACAATACACGATTTAAATGTCCAGGGATCACTTTTACTAGTAAATAATAGCAAAATTATAATTATTCAAAGATGTTCAAATACGTTAACAAATCGAGATGGTCAATACTATGCAAAATAAAGTCAGTCACTGCTGCAACGTCTACAATGACAGCAGAGTCATAGCGGCGTGGACGATGTTATGCAACAAGTGGACTGGACCAACTCAATAATAAATCAATTGTAAATCTCGTATGTCTCGCGAAATATGATTAATTTATTAAGTTTTTGTCTAGAAGACATTAGAAGAGATTCTTCGCAATGTAGTAAAGAAAGATTATGAGACATTTTAGGCTTATAGATTTTACCAAAAAAAATTACTCGTTATTTGCCAGCTGGATGTTTTTCAGTGGTCACAGAATACCTTCATTATCAATTTAGAAAATTCAATCAATTTATAGAATTACTTTAGAAAAGCACTGTGTTTATATTACTGACAAATTAATTAGCAACTCAGCTAAACCACTTTAAAATTAGCAGAGGATGAATTTTCATTAGCTTGAAAAATTAAACGTGCTTTAATTTGAACAAACAATGAACTGTTTTTTTAATGCTATATAGTTACCTATATTACATACCAACTGTAGGCAATCGTTTATTGTTCATTGTCTGTAGTATCTCTTTAGAGCGTAAACGCTTTGGAAGCGCCAATTCGCGTTTTTGCTGAGTATTTGAATTTTGAAGGGTCACATAATAATAATTGATATAGTATATTATGTCAATTATTCTTACCTGATGTAATAGAACATTATTTGATTAACAAGTTCAAGTTCCACAGACTAAATTTAAAAATTGTTTATTAGTTTGTTATTGCCGAGCGGTTTCTACACACACACGTTTTTAAAATCAATCATAAAACCGGTCACGCCAGTCACGAATCGTCAGACGCGGCTGAGGCCTTTTAGAGAGAGGTCAGAGGACGTATCGCTCTGACGCCCGCGCTTCCACAACTAAATATTAGTGCGCTCAAAACTTCCTGATACTTATTGAGGTAACATTTCTAAGTGGGATTCTAACAAATGATTTTATATGACATCTAGTGCATCAACAATAGAAATTTCATTGTTATAATGACATCGACCCTTGAGGGGCTAGTATTTTGCTATTAACCAAATTTCTTATTCTTATACGTGGTATCCAGGAATCCATGCTGGAGTCGGAAACTGGTAGCAGGAACTATGTGATGTTTAATAGTAGACACCGTGTTTGGGATCGTATGAATCGTCTTCGCGATACCTTTTTTCTAGCTGGGGACCAGGACCTGATGAGACTGGTAGCAGGAACTATTTGATGGTTGTTTTATTTGCTATTCTCATCTCTTTTTACTTGGTACATGAGTTAAATCTTACTTTTTTCTAGTCTATGCTCTTGTAGATAACATGTACTTGATTAATAATTATCATTTTATGTTAATTAATGTCGATATTAAAAATAAAATGTGTCCTGAGTGATATTTTAATATTTTATTTCACCTTTTTGACCTACGTCTATTTGTGACATAAAAACCAAAGTAGATAAAAAGGAAAGATCCAAGTATTAAAGTGCGCTATTTTGGTCAAGCGGTAAGGCCACTGCCGCAGGGCGCGCTAGTAAGTAACGCTAATGTAAAATACCTAAACTCGCGTAGCGCTGCGCAGCATAAAGGCTCTTAAAGATGTTGATGTTTCTTCGGGACAAATCATCAGCATAAAAAGATAAATATGATATTTTATATAACACAATTTAAAAAAAAACCGTAGGTACTTACTGTGCCAACTGGTAGGTAGGTACTGCAGTTTTGTGTAACATGGTCCATACTTTTTTTATTATCTATAATTTTATTGTTTGCAGTCAAAATTAACGTAGTATAACTATGCTGGTTTTCACAGGCAGTCATACTCTTGTTTTTCTAGCTTAAGTACAGCTAGGCACTTATTTTGCCGCATTGAATCGGCAAGCAAGCGAGAATAAAACATAACAAGCAAAACCATTGCACATTACATACATTTCAATATTTAGTCCTGAAGAAAAAAATACATCCTAAATTAAATAAAAATAGACTGACTTTATTTTGCATAGTATTGACCATCTCGATTTGTTAACGTATTTGAACATCTTTGAATAATTATAATTTTGCTATTATTTACTAGTAAAAGTGATCCCTGGACATTTTAATCGTGTAAGTATTGTTTCTGCACCACTTCACAACGAATGCTGGCATGATTATCCACAACTGAAGAAAATGTACGCGAAGATTTGAAGTGTGTTCGCTTGCAAGAAAAATGTCCGACTGATGACGTACTGAACACGACTTTTAAGCCCCGCCTACTTGAACACGACTTTTGTTGGGACATTTTTTTAACGCAGTTACAGTTCTTGACTATTATTTCTTCGTAGGATGAGACTAAACTGGTCAGGCACTGTAAGCTGTAATCTCTACCCTCAGACAAAATAAAAAGTCAAGACAGAATGTTGTGAAGAGAAGTGAGGTCGGTTTTATAAACTACATGTGCGTGACACGGAACTGTCATGGTAATTCAAATTCTTCTTCTTCTTAATCGTTTCCTCATGACTGAGGGTCGTGACCACCATAAATGGCCTTCTGGACAAGGTTTCTCCAGGTGTTGCGGCACTCGGCTTGTCTAATGGCCGTGGCTATATTTGTCCTCGTTGTCTCTTTGACAACATCAGTCCACCTTATGGACCTAGTTGGAGATCTTCCTCGACTCCGCTTTCCTTCCACGTGACCCACAACAATGAGCTTTTCTTGGTTGTTAGTGCTTCTTCTGGCCACGTGTCCGAAGTATTGCAGGAGACGCTGCAGGCATGTACTGGAGAGCCGAGTTTCAATTTTAAGTTCTTTTAGAATAGACGCGTTTGTGCGGCGCGCTGTCCATGAGATTCCCAATATTTTGCGCCAGCACCACATTTCAAATGCGTCTATCCTAGTACGTATTCGAGCTTTAAGCGTCCAAGTCTCTGCGGCGTATAGAAAAATAGAAAAGATTAGAGTGCGCATGAGGTTGACCTTGGTGTTTCGGTTGATGCCTCTGTTTCTCCAGATCTTTTCTAACCGCTTTACAGCTGACTTTGCCATCTGGGCTCTACGGATGACCTCCTTTTCACATTCCCCGTCGTCAGTGATCAATGCTCCGAGATACACAAACTCATGAACTGCGTCTAGGTTCTTAAGATCGTCCGTTCGTTGCATTGTGCCCGCCCTGTCGATGAACATCAGCTTCGTCTTTGATCTATTAATATGAAGCCCATAGTCTTTGCTCATCCTTTCCACCTCCTGGAGTAGTTTGCTGAGCTCTGATTCAGATGCGCCAATTATCGTAGTGTCATCAGCAAACCTAAGGTTGTTAATGCGATGACCACCTATTTTGACGCCGCCTTCCCAAACTTCCAGTGCTCTTTTCATGATCTGTTCTCCGACCAAATTGAATAGTTGCGGTGAAAGTATGCAACCCTGTCTTACACCACGCTCTGGTTTAAATGGGTGAGACAAAGAACCATCCACTCTGACTTGAGTTCTGTCATCAGTGTATAAGTTTTGCACAAGAAAAATTAGATGGTTAGGCACTCCCATTTCTCTCATTACGTTGAACATTTCCTTCCAGCTTATGCAGTCAAAGGCTTTAGCATAATCGATGAAACACATGGCCATTGGTGTGTTAAACTCTCTAGCTTTTTCTATGAGCTGCCTAATGTTCAATATTTGTTCCCTCGCACCTCTACCTTTGACGAACCCGGCCTGTTCTTTCGCTTTCAATTCAAATTATATTAAAGTTATTAAAAAAATATCAATAATTAATACATTTAAATTAAATGTTAATTAAAGTTTAACGTGTTGCTTCTACGCGCCGCGATAGTTCGACTGACGCGCCAAGGCGTAGTTTCGTTGTAGGTTTTGTATGTAAATATGTATGGACACGCCGAGGCGTAGTTTCACCCGGCCTCACTTCTCTGTTCACAACATTCTGTCTTGACTTTTTTATTTTGCTGAGTCTCTACCATAGTCATTTTGCTCATCATTAAAATTAAGGGAAATAGTACGAAATTGCCATTTCATACTGAAAAAATGAAACTATTGTAGGATAATAATACTTTACTGCAGCAGGCAGTAAATGAGGCATTGATGGACGAACGGGTAATGTCGGCCACTGGCACATACATGTATTATCGAGTGTCATGGCACACACCATGACACTCGATAATACATCATACAATGAATATTTAATAGTCAAGAAACAATCCACTGTCCTACTTTTCCAAAATACCATGAACGTGAAATAACTTCTTGATTCCTTTTCTGTCCCTGACCGCATTATCTTACAATATTGCCAACATCGGTACTGATTCGCTTGTGCGTACATTCAAATAAAAATTATCTAAACTATGGTAGTTCTTATTATGTTATTACTAAAATCTACATTCGAGTAACACTTAGAATGATAATTCTAAACATATGGATATTCTATTCAAATGTGGGTAGTTTTACATCAGTTTAGACTAGTTTAGAGAGCACGAACTTACATGACGGTTAAATTTGCACTAAACATACCCACAATTATACAGAAACGGCAATTTTAAGAATTGTCATTAGCATTATATACGAATTTGGTCGTAAGTATAAACAGATTAAGAACTACCACATATTTAATAAAAAATAGATTTTAGTTCGCTAGTTTAGTTTGGTGTTCGGAACAAGCTAATTACTACCATCATGAACCAAAATTAGCAAGTTTAGAAAGTAAGGAAAAATAAATAAATCAAATGACGCAAGTACTGTAGTATTAATATATTAAACTTTTACTTAAACTTTTAAACATGGTATTCCATCAGTAAAACTATAAGACCTTAAAATAATGTAATAAGTTCTTTCACTGACTAATTGTAATAGATTTCGATGATAACATGACTAACTATACCTAATTATGCAATATTTTGACAGTTTAATTACAAAAAGGTTTCTGTCTAACTTATACACCTAATTTGTATAATTACCAAAAAAGAACAGCACTATATGCTGCTGGTACTTAATACATACATGGGAAGAATATTTAAAACTACTTTAAAAAAAAAAACTCACATAATCATCAATATTTGGTCAAACGTCTATATTGATTCACACCTACAAATTTTATTCTAGGCATTTGATATACTACATGCGCGCGGTTTATGCATGAAACTTAACACCCCTACATAGAAATGTATCATTCATAATCATAACATTCGGCAAACTCGCGTCCTAGCTCGTTAGACCTGGCCACCGGAAGAACCCCGCACCCTCCGCCCGGCCACCGCGCGGCCTTTGTTTCTTCCGAAAACGAACGAACGAAAGCCGAAAGTCGACAATCTCTTTCACACCGAACGCTCGGGTGGGGGGTGTAAGAAAGAGTAAGAGAGATATTTTTTCACTGACGCGAATCATGTGTTTTCATTAATAAGTTGTACATAGGCATGTAGTATTTTTGTTAAGATGGTGTCCATACTTTTAGATGGAATTTTCGAAAACTTTAACAATTAATAATTATTTCACTGTGAAGTAATAAAAAATTTTGACTACATATCTACAATGTATTAACACTTTTGTACCGCCCATTTCTTTTTTTGGTAATTATACAAATAGGGTGTATAGTCTATTCATTAAGGAGAAGTGACCTTACATTAGATAATAAATTAATACTTAATACTACTTTAATTCATAACTTGGAACACAGCTTTTCATGTAACCCAATGCAAACATTTTATGATCTTTAAAAACATGTATAAATATTACTTATATTCATATTTGTCATGAGCTCCTGCCACCTTACTAGTAATAAACTATTTTACAGGGGGTGGACATTCCCAGTTTTGTACATAATGTATATAAAATAAATTTTGTGTTTAACAGTTTTTTTTCCGACACAAAATTTATTTGTCATGTGATAAATGAGATTAATACACAATAACAAATGACATTAATCGTTTAGGTGAAACAAGTTTTAGTAAGTAATTTAATATATAATACTCGTAGTAAAGTAGTATAATGTATTTGTGTTGTATGTGTGTGTAAGCGAGAGAAAGAGGGTGTGCGAGTGTGTGTTTTATGTTTGTCAGTCTGTCACGAGAGATAATATGGTCAATGTCATATTTATAATTAGTAGTTGAAAAGTGTTTATTTACTTTACAGCTAAAATAATCTATTGCCTTTTTTGAAGCTGTGCTTGGTTCGACTAGTCCTTGTATTTCGTATCATTACTACATAATATATTCTTATTCATATACATAACTATTATACATATATATTATATATATGTATAATAGTTATATATCGACAGGCCTGTTGGTCTAGTAGTTAGTGACCCTGACTGCTATGCCGGAGGTCGTGGGTTCGATTCCCACCCAGGACAAATGTTTGTGTAATGAGCACGATCATTTGTTCTGTGTCTGGGTGTAGTTTATCTATAATATTTATGTATTTAGAAATATATAAGTATGTTTATCAGTTGTCTAGTACCCATAACACAAGCTCTGCTTCGCTTGGGACTAGATGGCGTTGTGTGATAGTTGTGGAATATTTATTTATTTATTATAGCATAACTATAATACACCACCAAAAATGTTTCAACGTAAAAGTAAACAGTAAATATCAAAACACAATGGCACAGAATTACACATACGTTTCAATTTTAAATATCACGAGGGGTTAGTCATATTATGAGAGTTGGGTGGCATTCCAACGTTATCGCTCGTATGATACAAAGTATTCTCAATATCTTGCAAGCTTCTGCCGCTAGTCTCTTGCAGAATAAAACACAAAAAGAAAGCGGCAACAAAAGTAGTACCTGCAAAACAGCCGTACATTGCTACTTCGCCAAATTCAGTCATAATACTAGGAGTAACTTTAACAGAAATGAATAATAAACTAAATGACATCAGTGAACTTAAACCGGCACCCAGCCCGCGTACTTTGCTAGGGAAAATCTCAGCTACAAACGACCAAGATATACTCGTTAAAACACTAGCTATAGCAATATATGCAACTAAACACGTTATTGCTAACCATACTAAACCTACAGGTCGTATGTATAGATAAGAGATTAAACCAACCAAAACCAGGCTAGTTGCGAAGCAACTTATAAGGAACGTCATTTTGCGGGGTAAAATCTTTGCCATTATGCACATAATTGCAGTAAATATAACCCTGATGACGTCGGTCATAATCATGAGCATAAATGCGTCTACATCGCCACCGAAAGTGTTTTGAAACATATCCTGGGCGTAGAAAGTGATGGTGTTTATTCCACACCACTGCACAGCTACAAAAACAAAGAACATAGACGATATAGACTTGAGAAACGATATCGTACAGACAACACTGGTAAACTGTTGCAAAAGCGGCATTGTCCGTGTATCTTGATGATCCAGCACAAGTTTCAGTTCCTTTTCTGCGCCTTCTCCTTCACCTCTAAACCATTTGAAAGCTTTAACACCTTGCTCAGTCTGTCCTTTAGTTATCAACCATAACGGACTTTCTTTTAACAACAGCAGTATGATAAAACATATTACATTTGGAATTATGAATATGAAGCAGCTAATTCTCCATGAAATATAATATCCTATTGTGTGGGTGATAAGGCATCCGACAAAAGCTGCTAGTGCCGGGCAATAGAGAGCCATGGCTCTTTGTTTAGGGTCAGAAATTTCACTAATGTAAACCATGGTTAGAGGCCTGATAGCTCCTGTACATATTCCAGTCAGGAACCTTCCTACGAGCATGGTGAAATTATTCGTAGAGACACCCATGACGATCCACCCTAAGGTGAAAGGAAATATCAGGAAGATTTGTCCTTTTTTTCTCCCGATTGCGTCGCTTATTGGGCCAGAGCAGAAGCAGCCGAACATCATTGCGAAAGGTGAGATGGAAGCTGAAATGAAAGAAAATACATGGTGCTTATCGAAAGCATCATCCAATGACGATCAATAATCTATCTAATCAATCATACATTAATAGACATTTTTAGATAAGTGAGATCCATAGGTTAGTATAGTAACTAATGAATTATGTTTATCTAGTATGAATCTAATTACAATTGAATATTTATATAGATTGGGAAGCACTTAATTCTACGGATGTCAAACATGAAGGTCCTATTATAAACGTCAAAATTTTGTATGTATGTAGACGTATGGATGTATGGATCTTTGTTACTCTTTTACGCTCAAACGCATTTTAGTCTATGCTCAAACTGCTGGGCCAATTTTAATGAAATTTCATGTGGACGTAGATGAGGCGCTGGATTAACATATAGGATACTTTTCATGATGGCCAATTTTTATGATATTTGGTATAGAGATAGATGAGGATGTAACCTGTTGGAAATTAAGCTAGGCATAACCTCTGTTATGGTGTATAACACTTCCCTTCATATGTTTTGCATGTTAATAATTCCTATTTGTTGCATTATTTGTGTATCTTAGTAATTACGTTATGAACAAGGAATATCTACAGAAAGTTGTAATTTCTTCTATTTTTCTTTATGAAATCAGTAACAATAGAAACGAAATGAAATGAAAAAAATGAAATGAAATATTTAAAATATTTATTTATTTAGAAATGCATATAATCTAAAGTTATATGATTATTAACGGGATATTTACCGTGGTAAGGTTGTGGAGTGAGTTCCCGTGAACATGGTGCATGTAACTGCGCCGAAATATCGGGAGCTCACTCCACAACCTTACCACGGTAAATATCCCGTTAATAATCATATAACTTTAGAGAACAACCGTGATAGTTTAAAACAGTGCATATAATCTAGTGCAGTAATATCACTACTTATATAGTATTATATGAAATAATACTTAGGTTTAAATAATAAACAAATGGTTTTGTTACTAAATACTACAATAGAGTAAGTAAGGTAAGGGTAGGCATTCTAAATAGGTACTATGATAAGGCTGAGGTGCTGACTAGTGAAAGTCAATTTGGCTAGTTAAAGCAGAAACGCTTTGCTCGCTCGGTCAACTATAGATAGGCATCATGCTCTAGGCTACAATGAAATAGCATAGGTAATATCATAAGCATTATTTAAATTGAACTGCAAGTACCGTAGTACTGTAACTTATTATATATAGATTCTACTCATCAATGACGCAACGAAGACAGACTTAGCTTCTCTGTGGACGCGACCTTTTCGCGAATAATGGCATGAAAGCACAAACCAATATTGGTCAGTGCATGAAAGCTATCGGTTAGAGTCTTTAATATTGCCGAGGCACTGCAAAAACGGTACAAATACCCCAGCAAAATAGTTGTTTTATTTTTGTCAACCTCACACTTACAGCCGTATTTATAAACAAGTACTTAATTACTTTAAGAATGATTCTTGGCTAAGAATTCTATCCTTTGATAGTTCTAACTTCAGCCAAATTCAATTCAAATTTTTCAAAATCGTTGCTAAGTAATTACTTTTCAATAAGTTATTACTTCTGCTTGTTTATAAATACGGCTGTAAGTTTCCTATCCATTTTTTTATTAGGTTTAGGGTCTTACTGAGCATAACATCACAAAATGCCGAAAGATCCAGGTGGAATTTTAAGCGCACTCTTGAAACAAGTTTTGCACAACAACTATGCACTTTAGGGCAAAAGTTATTCAGGCTATTATTGCAAAGAATAGTTACGCTTTTTTTGCTGTAGACCATTTTTGTAAATCTTACCGTTTACAATTTATGGCTCTTATTTATGGTTTTTCTATCTCGGCCGATAAGTCTTAAGATATCGAATTAATATAAAAAAAAAGTAATACCTAATGATTTATTTGACAGTAAAAAATTGTTGATTTAAAGTAACAGGGTTTTTTCAAACATTTGATAAGTAATGTAAATATAAAAAGAACTGTCAAACGATACATTATAAAATGTAAAATTATGTGGAGATAATATTTTTAATAAAAAAAAGATTAAAGAATATAGATATAAAACTAACCATTTGTCAGATGTCACGTTGTAAAATGTAAATTTGAGGAATAATAATTTAAATAAATCGAACCATTGCGAAATATTTTTTTTGCTTAATGATTATTTTTCAATTTATATTTTTGGCAAATGTTGGTTGTGAAAATTTATAAATTAAGTTACGGTGAAATGACAGGATATCGACTTCCGAAAGCAGGGTACTATCAACTGAGCTACTGCAGCCGTGTCCTGTGCACACTTATAAACATGCATTAGATCACTTATATTGACATACAATACAAGCATGATTGAAACAGCCTTATGTACGAGTATAAGAACAAAATCACTCTGTCACTCTGTCACTCTATCACTCTGTCACGCTGTCACTCTGTCACTCTGTCACTCTGTGACTCTGTCACTCGCAACTTTTGTTTCGGCAATAGCTAAACTTTAAGGAAGTTGCGTAAACATAGATTAGGTGTAGCATGTATTGTCATTAGTCTTGCTTTCACGCGTGACATTTACTGCAAGCGAAAAATTGACAGATAGATGTTTTAACTACTCCGGGCTTATTACAAGTTTATCAATAAGGCCGTAAATTAATAAGATTTTACATTATTAGTGATCCACTTGTTCAAGATACTAAACTAGCGAACTAAAATTTAAATATGGTAATTCTTAATCTGTTAAATTAAAACTACAATCCAAATTCATGTAAAACTTAGCATCACATTTCTATTTCTATTCAACTTTGGGGTTTTTACGTTAGTTTAGCGAGCACCAAGACGATTAATATGACTAAAAAATACCCGCAATTCAAGAGATATATCTAGTGCTGTCATTCGGTAGTTTTATTCTGTTGAAGCTAAAATCCAAATAAGTATAATAACTGCCATAATTTATAGGTTTTGTTTTGTTGTGTCTAAGACCTTAGGAAAATTTACGAAAAATTTAGGAAGCTGACTGCCAACCTTCAGTAATGAAGAGGCACTTAAAGAAGAAGTCTAAGACCTTATTATATACCATGGCTGTCTGGATGAGATCGGAGCGATAAGACCGCCCATCGTGATACCTACTTAATTTTAAGCTTTTCATTGTTGTGTAATGTTTTTCTTTCTTTATCATCGTATTTCTTTGTTTGTACATATATCATTATCTAGTAATATAATATATATCATTATATGGTATTATATTATAGTACTTATATCATTATGCTTTTTACAATTATACGAAACTGTTCACTGAAAAATCTGGTTTGGAAACATAAATTAAAACGCTAAAATTGTCTAAACGCACTATTTCTTCGCGGCAAGTATCTAGCACTGTGTTGGTACCAAACTAAATTACCAACCACCTAGTAATGCTGGTTTCCTCGCCTCTTACGATACGCATCCTAAGGAAATCCTTGACTTCATATACTCTCGACACGACTTTCCCCTACTTGTAGAAATTCTTCAAGAAACATTGCAATTATAATATACCTATTTAATACAGGACAAACCGATATAAATTACCTAGAATCTAGACCCACAAGCGGTGGCTGACGAGGGTGCGTTAACGTCTGACCTTAACATTGACCATGCATAAAAGTGTTGTTTATTTACCTAGTTACTCTCACCAATCACAAAGAGAATGATGTGCTAAGGTTTGTTGACGACCTTGCAGCAAATGCCACTGCTTCCTGGAGCCTGCACCGGTTTCGAAACGAGATCGCCCTTAGCTCCAGTGGTTGATTTGTATAAAAAGGATTTGGATGAGTGTCAGTCATCAGTCGTTCGAGACAACTCAAGCAAGATGTTCAAACTAGTAGTTCTGTGCGCCTTTATGGCTTCGGCCATCGCTAAGCCCGGATCTTTCTTCGCGGCACAATTTGTGCGACCCTACGGTGCCTACTCTACCGTAGTATCACCGGGTTTGACGAGCATCAGCAGCCAATCAAGCAGTGTCATCCACCCATCTACTGTCTACTCGTCGCAGTTGGGCTACTCGCACTTCCTCAAGAAACGTTCTGCAAACCCTGATCACTTCCTGACTACACCCTACGGCGCGCAGTACAATTACTTCCCATACAGCATCCCGGCTACTTCTCCGATTTTCCAGACTCCGATCACCTACACCACAAGCTCTCAGCTGCCTCTGGGTACGCATCTGATCAAGAAGAGGTCCGCTCAACTACTGTCTTCTTCCTACATTACCCCGACGAGCTACATCTCAAGCCCTGCCTTCCCCTCACCACTAATCTCGTCCCCATACTACCAGACCCCATACTACGCTGGTGCTCAACTTCCTTTAGTCAACACTCACTTCATCAAGAAGCGTTCCGCTGAGCCTTCTGCAGAGCCCTCTGCTGAGCCCTCTGCTGAGCCTTCTGCTGAACCCTTGGCTGAGCCCTCTGCAGAGCCCTCTGCTGAGCCCTCTGCTGAGCCTCAACTTTTGCTCCCCACTACATATTACACCGCACCCAATTACATCAACACCGCCGCGGCTACTCCCTATTTGGCCAACACATTTCATAACAGTTACTACACTTCTGGGGCATATCCTCTTCACACCACTCACCTGTTCAATAAGCGGTCTGCTGAGCCTAAGCCCGAGGCTGCTCCTGAAGCATCTCCCGATCTAGGTATTCTGGCGTATTCCGGCTACCCTAACACCTATTACTCAGGCTCTACCTACTATCCTACGTACAACCCCGCCTTGGTCAATGCTTCTCCTTACTACTCTACTAACCCCTTCGTGTACTCCACGTTCATCAAGAAGTAAGTTTCCAAACGGAACTCGACCAGTGCAGTTCTTGCACCTTTTTACTTACCTACCTACTACAATACCTTGACATTTATTTTATGTTAATTAAAACTGTGTTCATTGTTTAGATCCAAAATCAATCAACTAACATGTTCCATTTTTATAAGACCTCGATATTTCTGATAAAATAAATGAGTTCCGGATTGTAATATACTTTTTTTGTTTGACCCTTCTTTTAATCTTATTTTTATTGTATTATAGATTATGTTAAGATTTATAATAAGTATGTAATTACTTGACGAAACGATTGGCCCAACAACGAACATCATTCAATATATTCTGACATTATACTGGTAAATATAGATTTCTACTACTTAATTAATGAATTAATGAACTTGGGTCATTAATTTTCGAACACTCGTGAATAACTCAATGAGTAATAAAAAACTACAGTGGAAAATACCACGGTTTATAAGACGCTGCCATCAATTTGGTTTGGCTGCCAACATTTTCTACATTTAGTGGCTTGTAGGATGGGCAACACAGTAAATCACAATATAGTATACGTTTATTATGCAACGTTTATTAATAAAGGCCTTTATTAATAAACGTTGCGTAAACCTATATTAGGCGTAACATGCTTTGTCTTGCTTTCACGCGTGACATTTACTGCAAGTGAAAAATTTACAGATAGATGTTTTAACTACTCCGGGTGTAAGCCAAGTTTATTAATAAGGCCGTACGAGTATTACAGTATAGTAACACTGTACAAAACTTTATTGGGTATAGGAATGTTAGTAGATTTAATTATACATTTTGGACAGTTTTTTTCTAATCATTAAGGAATACCATTCCTTTTTTTTTATACAATGTTTATTTAGGGGCTTTTCCCAACATGGTATGCCAGCCCCATCGTACCCTAAACTTAATTGACTAAAATTTAGTTTCTTAAAACACTTATATATGACTTTCGCCGCATCACACGCAGGTGAACCTAAAATACTAATAAATGAACCTAAATCTAACTTGTTTATTCAAAAATTATTAAAAAGATCTTCTCTTTCTCGGGCATCATTTTTCGGGCATTCCATAAGAAAGTGGTAGACATCTTCAAGGGTGCCACACAGTTCACAATTTGGTGAAGCAGTATACCATTCGTTGATTCACTGATTAATCACCAAATCACTAAAACTACTTACTTGAACTAAGTATGAAGGTGAAATTTGGCGGGTACTTAAAGTCAAAATCATTACTCAATTTAGGCATCAAAGTCGCACTTATGAACGACGGTACCGAGAAGAAGCGGCAAGAAACTCGGGAACATTCTTTTCATATACATTTTTACAAAATTTCTACTAGGTACTACTATTATTACATTTTATAGGGGGCAGTGGCAGATGACAACTTGCCAGAAGTGCAGTATTCCAAGCATCTGTGTCTTCTATATAATGTCGGAGATAAAAAAGCATATTATTATAAATAACATGCTTTTTTTTTTAAGTATAACGTTTTTTACAGTCAACTTAAATTTTCCCTTTGTGAGCTCAGTTATGTTATTGAGATTTTATTGTGAAAATGCACACAATTTCGTAGGAACGACTTATTACTTAGAATAAACGGTATCATTTCAGTAGCATTAGCATTATTAGCAGACCATTAACGGTGATTTCAAAATAGATAGCGAATTTTGTACTTAATATATGTTGAACTTCTTCTGGACCTAGCATTCTTACATTGAACACCTACTAAAAGTTATAATAAATAAGCTTTACTGAAAGCTCGGGCCCAGCCTGCCAAGAGATATACTGTCATAGATAATGCATTTCTATCATTGCTTACCAATCCAGGAGTCGTACTCTTTATCATAAGGGAAACTAGAATCTGTCTCTAGTTGTGGCAGCAGAACTGCTGTGAAGCCGAAGGTCATGCCACCACTCACTGAGAGCAGGCATGATGCGAAGGTGGCTACGGCCTGAAATATGGTTAACGCACATCGTAAACAAAGTGAGAAAATACTATAAAATACTTATTTTAGTATAGCAAAACCAAGGCTATGGATGTTGCCAGTAATTTAAGGCATAACGTCCCCGCTAGCTTAGTTTTTTTATATTATAACTAGCCTCCACAGACTCCAGGATCCGTGCCATTTTTAAGTTATTTGCAGATTTATTACATCTAAATATAGTTAAAATAGTTAATTAGGGAACATAGGATTTTTATGTTAAATAACTTTTAAGGGCTATATCATTTCTGAGTTTCCATCAGCATTCAGAGCAGACCGGTCTCGGCAGACAGCACCCGTTCACGAGTTGACACACGTGGTAGCGATCGCCTTCCTCAACCATATTTGAGGGAAGATGGCGACCCGCCACACGACGCCACCGCCTGCACATTTTCGCGCTTGTATTTTGAGGTTGCATTCCAATATGGTTTTGGTGTTAGCAACAATCGCTTTCCTCACGAATCGCCCAATTGGCATCGTAGTTAGCTTAGTTAGGATTCCCTGTGTCTTGGGAGTCATGGGAGCCATACACATTAACATATCACGACGTTAAAGATCCGAGAACAAACATCTCTGCTGATCTCATAAATTTTGCTCAGGGATTGAACCTTGGAGTCCGCGCTTCGAAGGCACGGTCACCAACAAGATCTAACGGAACTGTCAATTCTTTTGTTACCATTCCACGTGAAGCTATCTATGCCCAGATTGACAACCAGTTTACGTGAAGTTCATTATGCAGTATGTTTAAAGCATATGATGATGACGATGATAAATAATGAATAATGTATAATAGAGATGGATATTTATATATCTATCTATATTATATAAAAAATAATCTCTATTTCCCTTGGTCATCGCATCACGACACGAGTGATGAACGGATGGAACAATTTCGCTAATTATTTTTTTGCTGTGTTTATTATTATCAGGAGAAGGTTCTTATGAAATAAAAACCAATAAAAGACGAGAGGACGTGGCGACGCCGAAGGCCGAGCCTACTACGCGAACGAATTCGCGAGCAGTCGCTAGTCTATATACATAAAAATTTACCCCTATTACTCCTGGTCACGTATTAACTTGAGAACGGATGGAACAATCTCGCTAATATTTTTTTGTTGTGTTAGTTATTGTCAGGAGAAGGTTCTTATGCAGTAAAAACCAATAAAAGACGGGAGGACATGGCGACGCCGAAGGCCGAACCTGCGTACGCGAACGAAGTCGCGGGCAGTCGCTATTATATATAAATATTAATCTCTATTTCCGTTGGCCATTGATTAACGCGTGAACGGATGAAATAATTTAGCTAATTCTTTTATTGTTCTGTTTATTATTGTCAGAAGGTTCATATCAAGAAAATATGGGGAGTTTATACTACCTACTTCGCAAATAAAGTGGTGGACGTCTCTAGTAATATACAATATATATAATATACTTACACAATACCTAGAGTATACCCATTTAAGTATTTTGTTTGGTAATCCGCCAAAAGTTCAATTATACTAGTAAATTTACTACGTGAAAACATTTGTTTCTACGTGAAGCTACATTATATCTAACTAACTTCTTGTCAGCGGGTAAGACGCACAGATAGGTACTCAGTTATTTTATGCTTTAACCAATTAATTTATACGAAAATCGAGAGGAAACCAGTTCCTCTTTTCTATGATAAGTTCACCGTTGTAGACACGGTGGGCATGCCCACAACCTTAAAAGACTTGTGACATCAGACGTCACACTTTCATGTTCGACAGGCCTATGATATGACGTTTTATAAAATGTACAAAACTTGGATACCGATGAAATTATTAACGTTTCGCGAAAAGAAACGTAAACTTCTTTTAAATTTAATTTGATATCCTTTGTAGTTGTTTCCAGCGAAGTTACAGAGCAAGAACATCTTATATCTCCGAGTAAAAAGGGCAGTGCTTTGCCATGCAGGGTTTTGAAGTGTTGTACCCAGTTCAAGGTTCTGAATGGCACGTGACGCTTAACATCAGGCGAGTGACTTGATACTATATCTATCATGAGCGAGTTCATGTGCCGACTCGTACGTTGCTGATTTTCGGGTGGCTGTGACCACAACCTTTTTTGTGGGCTGGTTCCGCGCCTAGATACCTCTTGAAATATACGCAAGAGGACTCAACTACGTCTCTCACAAGTATATTATAATTCTGTATTAAATTACGACGTCGCTATAACATGTTTCCTAGCCTATGACCACTGCTAGTAGATGGTGATTATTATAATGAAGATGATAAAGTAAAAACACGATATTTACCTGCTTAAAGAGATGAAGATTTCTGATGCAAACCCGATTCCGAACTCCATTTTTAACACTGTTTGTCATTGTGATCTATTCAACAATTTTGAGTTTTAGGACATCAAGTTATCGGCATTGGAGACACGCATTGCATTTTTTACAATTATTAGTGTAAAAAATAACTGACATTATAGTATTTTATTTGGAGATTGTATCTCTATTTCTCATTAAAAATTAAGCGTCTGATTTTGCGAGGAATTATTATAATTTTTATGATTACGTAGTTAAAAATAACGTGCTCGACCAGTACATGCAACCAACAGACGATGACTGGTTATTTGTATGTGTGTAGCAGCTACAAGAAATCGCATAAACCGGTCTTATGAGGAGGATGAGGACCTTAGAATTAAAATGCACGGATACGTAAATAAATACAATATGATTACTATATTATGATCGATGCTATCCGAATTCAAAAAAAGGAGGTTTCTCAATCGACCGTATATTTTTTTTTATATGTGTTCGCGGATAACTTCGTCGTCTATAAACCGAGTTTGATGGTTCTTTTTTACGAATTTTCTACGAATCTATGCCTAAGGATAAATATGAGTCGTTTCTGAGGTAACATGTTTGTTACTTACTAGGAACTGCCCGCGACTTCTTTCGCGTAGTAGGCTCGGCCTTCGGTCTTGCCACAACCTCCCGTCTTTTCTTGGTTTTTCTATCACAAGATCCTTCTCCTGAAAATAATTAACAAAACAAAAAAATATTTAGCGAGGTTGTTCCATCCGTTCTCAAGTAAACGGACCAAGTAAAACTTCACAAGTACTTTTATAAGCTTCGTATATTCAACGAGCAGCGTAACGACGTCACAAAGAGGTCCGTACTGTACGGCGACTCGAGAGCGACTGAGACGAGCGCCTTTTTTTTTTTTTTTTTTTTTTTTTTTTTTTTTTTTTTTTTTTTTTTTTAGAACGGACTAATGCTGTTTGCCTCTACCGGCATTTACAGCGTCACCGGACGGTTGGCGAGCGCAGATGGCACTCAGCCAGATGCGGGCGCAGAGGGCGCACCGCCTAAGGCGAGCGTTGAAGACGCTTCGCCGCAAGGAGAGGAGTAGGCGACTTGCTCAAGGGCACCACTAGGGTACGGACCTCGGCTTGGGCCGTCGCCAGGAGAGAGGGGAGTAGGAGAGAATCGCCCCGGTACATAAGTGTACCGTTGAAAGTGGGCCTATGAATTTTAACTCTACGACTATTTGGAGAGAATCTAACCAAGACATAACTTTTGCCTCGAGCTCGCCGGCGAGCTCGGTGTTTGACTGTGTTTACCACTAAATCATAACCTTGTGTACCTCGCCTCCTCCCATTTCCGCGACATGGGTCCACACCGCGACCAGGATCGTCGCGTTGTGCACTCATGACTGTACTTTGGGTGGGGCTACAATAAGAAAGTGTAATACCTCGCCCACAGCCATGGTGGCTGGGACTACTTAGAAAACCAGTGTTACCTCGTCCGCAGCCATTTGCTGGGCCGGAGGATACATCGCGACCGGGGCCGCGGTGTATACTCCCACCCGCACCGTGGCTGGGACTACAATCGTGTGAGTGTGAATTACCTCGACTGCGACTGGGGCTGCGAAGAAGATCTCGGCCGGAGCCTACAATGCGATCGGGATCACAGCCCTGGTCGGGTCTACAACCATTACCGGGGTTCCCTTGGGACGACGCTAAAGCTGCCGAAGTAACGGCTGCGATGGGGTCGTCCGGGTCACCCAAAATATGCCTTGGACGGCGACGGGGGGGAAGGAAGTGGGGATCGGTTATGTCAGTGGAGTAGTTCGCCGCTTCGACCACGAGGGGATTCGAGTGGTGGGGAGCTTTGTCGAAGTGGCGGCGGGAGCAGTCTTTCATATACTGCGTAATAGAGGGGAGGGTGAAATCGCAGTGCAGTTCGGCGTTCCGCAAGTACCACGGAGCGCCCACTGCCCTGCGCATAAAGCGATTCTGAATCACTTGAAGTTTGTGGAGGTCGTGTTTCTGAGCATGGGCGAACGCTACAGATGCGTAAGTCATGATTGGGCGGATGCAAAGTTTGTAAAGAGTCGTCTTATTTCTAAGAGACATTTTACTGTTTTTGCCTATGAGGGGATTAAGACGACCCATAATGAAGGCCGCCCTATTGCGAACAATCTGGATGTGTTTCGCGAAAGTGAGTTGGCAATCAAGGGTGACGCCCAGGTATTTGGCAGATTTAGCCCAAGGGATGGGTTCGCCGAATAGGACTATGGGTGACGGCATGAGATTTCGCCGGGTCTCAGTGAAGTACACTGCTGCACTTTTGCTAGGATTTACTGCAATCCGCCATTTACGAAACCATGCACCGATTACGGTGATGGCTCGTTGGATGGCGCATCTCTGCCTGACCTTGAACCAGCCAGTAGAGTAGATTGCAGTATCATCCGCAAACTGAGCGATCTGAACATTAGGTTCAGATCGTGGGATGTCGCTGGTGTACAGCGAGAAGAGAATGGGTGAGAGTACAGAGCCCTGAGGGACACCTGCGTGAATGGGATGCGGGGAGGAGAGCGTTCCCTCGGTGCGATAGCTAAACGTTCGATCCCTGAGAAAGTCTTGTAAGATGAGTACAAGACGGTCTGGCACACCCAGTTGGTACAGCTTGAATATCAAGCCGTTGTGCCAGACTTTGTCGAACGCTTTCGCTACGTCGAGGAAGACAGCTATGGTCCCTTGGGGCTTTGGTTTCTTATTGAAACCGCCTAGGATGTGCTCCGTTACGCGGTGCACTTGTTGGACGCAAGAGTGTTTGGCTCTAAAACCAAATTGCTCATCGGGAAGGAGGTTATTGGACCTAACGTGGGACCAGAGTCGGTTCACAATGAGCCGCTCGTAAATCTTCCCCAGAGAGCTGAGGAGACTTATGGGACGGTAGCTGGAGGGCTCGGCTGCCGGTTTGCCTGGTTTGTGAATACCAATGACAATGGCATGCTTCCAAGTGTCTGGGAAGACGAGCGCCTACAGTGCGGCCGTATTTATAGGACTCGGCGCACGTGCACGAGTTTACAAGTTTGTTGGTAAAGTATTGAAATTACAATCATAACATTAATTTTACATCGTAATCAACTCAAAAATAATCAACTGATGATTTATAAACTATTTTTAGGGCAATCAAATGATTAAACTTAATTATTCTCGACGAACTGTTGTAGTTGCGCCGATACGGCCATACTGACAGGCGGTGCGCGCTCTGCACCAGCCTCGTTGGTTCTCGTAGATTGTTATGGATTTTCGTAGATTATTTGGATTCTCGTAGACCATTTATTCTGATGGGTCATCTTGGTTCGAGTCGTGGTTTGGCTGTACTTGCAGCCCTTCTCGTGAGGTCGACGGAATGGGCTCATTTGATTCTGCAGTGGGATCTCGTTGAATAGGTGATTCGTTTCCCGCCGATACGGTCAACTGATCCCCAGGTTGCGGAGCGCGGCGCAGCTGATCATGGGCAATCTTGCGAGGTCGTCCTCTACCGACAACTTTCTTTACCAGATATCGGTCGTTATCCAGTATTCTACAAACTTCATATGGTTCGCTGTATTTAAGGTCAAGCGAGGTTTGGTTTCGAGGATTATTTTTCACCAATATGTAGTCTCCTCTTTGAAAATGATGGATTTTGGCCTTGTGTAGGTTGAAGCGTTGTCTGTCTTGTTCGCTACAACGAATCATTTTCTGTTGCACCTGTTGAGTGAGCGCTTTAATATCAACGGTTTCGTTGTCAATATCCACCAGGTTGAGAAGCTCAGGAGGTACACAGTGCTTTCGTTGTGTAATAAGTGTCAGTGGAGCAACACCGGTGACTCAGTGGGTTGTACAGTTCATTGCCAGCTGAAGTTCCTCGAGTACAGTGTGCCACTGCTCTGCTTCGTAATTTTTAATCATTACCAAAGCATTTTTGAGGGTTGCAACGACTCTTTCAACTTAGCCATTCGCTCGGCTGACTCCTGGAGCGATAGCATGGATATTTATTCCGATGGCGTCACAGTAGTCCTTGAACTCGCCAAGGAACTCTCTTCCTCCATCCACTATTATTTGAACCGGCGCACTAAATAGATGCACATTGCGTTCTAGAGCGGCCAATGTGCTGTGTGGGTTTTTGTTGGTACTGAAGTACAGTAAAACGTACTTTGAGAAAGCGTCAATGGTGACTATGACGTATTGTTGATCATCTGGAGTGCCCAGCTTCCCTGTTATGTCCATATGAATAACTTGGAAGGCGGCCGTTGGTTTTTGTATGGGGTGTAACTGGGCTTGAATGGCCCCGGATCTTCCTTTATATGTTCGGCATACAACACAGTTATCCACAAATCTTTCGGATAATGGAACTCATTTTGTTGAACCAATAGGTTTCTCTGATCTTCTGCAGTGTCTTTTCCCAGCCAGGGTGTTTTAGTGCAGTGTGAAATGAGTTTATAATGCTCCATTGAAATGATTTGGGAACGACGGTACTGAGCTGCTGACCGAAGACAGGATCATTGACGTTCCTTTTTTTAAAACGTTGTCCTCTAACACATAGTCTTCCACTGGGTTATTGTCACTGAGACTGTCCATTATCGGACGCAGTTCTTCATCCCGTCGCTGTTCAATTTTGAGCCAGTTCAAGTCTCTTGTCATAACATTGACTGCAAGCTCAACTGGATTGCGACAGCGATGAATTCTTGGTGGCCTTTTTGTGTCCTTTTTGTGTTTTGACGCTTTTAATGCGTTGCAATCCGTTATCACGGTGAATTTTCGCCCATATAGAGACTGGCGAAAGTGTTTTATGGCTCGTACCACTGCCAGTGTCTCCAACTCGTAGGAGTGGTACCGACTCTCGGCTTCCGTGGTTCTCATGCTCATAAAGGCAACAGCATGTTGTCGTTTTACACGTTGACTAATTATTGTTGGCTAATTTTTGTATCCGCGTCGATACGGCCATACTGACAGGCGGTGCGCGCTCTGCACCAGCCTTGTTGACTCGTTAACTCTCGCAGACTGCTGTTAATTATGGCTGGCCTGCAAAGAATGAGATATTCTCTGAGTAGTGAGTCTGTAAACAACTTACGTTGCTTTATCTTGTTTGTTACATTAACACAACTGTTATGTAACCTTAGGAGTCTTTTGATTAGTAAACAGTACACAAAGACATCGTGCACTGCCTTATTGATTTAGAATCTGTGGTGTATACGTGTCTACCCATAGTTCCACAAGGCGTCCCCACGGTATCTCAGGGTTCACTTGTGGATGCATCAAGGATCCGTGGCTAGCTCAAGGGTAACACATGGTTAGCTCAGAGGTATCACTCTCCAGACATTTTTGTAGATTACTACAGTACACTAAGACATCTTAAGTGCACTGCCTTATTAATTTAGAATCTGTGGTGTATACGTGTCTACCCATAGTTCCACAAGGCGTCCCCACGGTATCTCATGGTTCACTTGTGGATGCATCAAGGATCCGTGGTTAGCTCAAGGGTAACACATGGTTAGCTCAGAGGTATCACTCTCCAGACATTTTTGTAGATTACAACAGTACACTAAGACATCTTAAGTGCACTGCCTTATTAATTTAGAATCTGTGGTGTATACGTGTCTACCCATAGTTCCACAAGGCGTCCCCACGGTATCTCAGGGTTCACTTGTGGATGCATCAAGGATCCGTGGTTAGCTCAAGGGTAACACATGGTTTAGCTCAGAGGTATCACTCTCCAGACATTTTATTCTTGTAGATTCTAGTTGAAAATATCGTGAAACATAATGAATTTTATACTCGCCGGTTTTAATCCGTTGATGCGTGTTCGTCGTTGTGAGTTATCCGGACTGACTGGCCAGCTTGAGATGTGGATGACACTGAATCAGGGGCGATTGCAGCGTTGTTTTGCAGTGTATCGAGATCATCTCCCGCAGCGATTGGTGTGGACGTCATGTCTGTGGTAATTCCCGTTGTGATGGGCTGCATGGTATTAAAGTTGTTTGCTGGTACTCCTGAAGTGTTCAATGAGGCAGGGCCTATCAGCCTGGTACTGCCGCTGTTCCAGTCGTGACAGGTTGAACCGAAGTCGATGAGGATGTGGTTGGGACCAGAGCTTGTTCTGATCCCACTTCTGATGACGGAGAAAGCACCTCCGGAGTGTTTTTAAAAAGTGTGACGTCAGCATTGCTGACGTCACAATTGTTGTTGTCATGATGATCACTCATTTTTGGGTCCTCGAAGTAAAACTTCACAAGTACTTTTATAAGCTTCGTATATTCAACGAGCAGCGTAACGACGTCACAAAGAGGTCCGTACTGTACGGCGACTCGAGAGCGACTGAGACGAGCGCCTACAGTGCGGCCGTATTTATAGGACTCGGCGCACGTGCACGAGTTTACAAGTTTGTTGGTAAAGTATTGAAATTACAATCATAACATTAATTTTACATCGTAATCAACTCAAAAATAATCAACTGATGATTTATAAACTATTTTTAGGGCAATCAAATGATTAAACTTAATTATTCTCGACGAACTGTTGTAGTTGCGCCGATATATATTTTTCTAGTCTTTTTCTCATGGATTTAATTAATATTTACTTAATTTCACAAAAGCATAATTTGCATACACATATTAAAGACATAAAAATATTTTTCAACCTATTCATAAACTTTTGACCGAAATAAATTATCGGAATGGTGAACGACTGCAAAGATAAAAAAAACAACTTTCCAACTGGTTTTAATAAATAACCCAAGCGCAGTATGCACCAAAGTATTCTTTATAAAATACCTGTATATAAAATCCACTTTAGTATAATAATAATAATAATAATAATACCGCAGGGGCGGCTTTGTGGCGAGCCGTCGGTGAGTGGCGACACCGTGGACCCTGATTCTCCCTGGGGCTAAATGAGACCCCTGACCCCCGGCTTGCCTTTATTGGCTGTCTGGGGGTGGAGACGCAAGAGCAAGTAACAAAAAGCTCCAAGGGTGGAAGTGTTAAAGGGCATAACGCCGGTAGTAGCGCTCTAGTGAAACCGCAGCACACCTCTCGACACCCTTTTGCCATTCACACCAACGTTGCCCCTTTTGTCACCATTGATGGTGGCTTTTATGGGGGGCCCGTTTAGTGAGTGGCAAGTCACCACCTGCCTAAATATTTTAAGATGAGACTGAAATTGGCAGGTGCCGTAGTCTCGACCATAGCCCACTATCTCCCGTATCACTAATAAGTACATTTCAATAACCATGCCATTTTACCCATTTTTGTAATAGATAACCTGTAACCTTCCATCCAAAATGTTTCTGTTTTTATACTACATTGTATTTTTATATCAAACAGGCCTCTAAGTGTTGGCTACAGCCCCACTTATGCCTTTGTAAAGGACCGGGTGAAACCCGTGAAATTGGTTGAATAAAAATAATAATAATAATAATATTTTATTCATTTAAACATAGTTTCATAGTTACATTAAGGATACTTATAAACTAACATGCAAGGTGGAACAAATAAGGTGGAGAAGTAATAAATACACAGTTCAGATGTTCTCGTAAAAATGAGTAGTTAGTTGTAACGTTAGTGTCGTCCTAGCCCTCACGGTAGGATACCCTGAGTCTGTGAGGGCTTAGTTTACTTCTAGAGGGTTTAAGAATTGACGTGCTACAATCGCTGTGTTATTTGTAGATGGTGTTTTTATGTGTGTTGTTATATACATGTGTCTTGCTGGGCTCATGTTATAGTACGTCTTATATATATATATATATAAGACTATATATATATATGTATTACAGTATATATATATTAGGCTTTCGTTTGTTGTGGAAGGTGAAATACTATAAATAAGATTTAGATGGGATGGTTAGTGAACATGTAGAATCTTTGAATTACTGTAGCTTTAGTTAGCATTAATAGTTATAGAAAAGATTACCGCAGTACAGGATGTTTAGGAGGGCATGTTACTGCTGCTATATATTTATTCTAAGCAGTTTTTCTGTGCTAGTTATATAGTATAGTATGCCTTTGTGTACTTCCCAAGTAACATTTCTGTTTTAGAAAGGTTTTGAAAAGGTTCTAGAAATTTTGTATGGGAATCTGCTGTGCGATTCTGTAATGATTCGTCGACGATCTCACCGATGTCAAATACTTTATGAGGTATCGCCCTTGTACATAAGGTTGTTTTTCCAACGTTCCAATCGCACGGCTGCTCGTAAGTCGTATTAGGCTCAATAACGTTATATTAACCTCCTGAGTGCAAAAAGAACAAGCCCACGTTTTAGAACCTTTCTGAGAGCTACAAAACCAAACATATAGCTTAAATCTAGAATCTTTTGAACTACTTAAACAAACCCAAATATAACCTTCAAAACTTAATAACTTAATCCTTCAATAAATGTGTTGGCTAACATAAAGCTTCTCGGTTTCACTACGTAAAGTGCCAATCATGCCTTGCCTTAATATAGTGGTAATAATCATTTATACTTTAAAGCAGAATAGTGAACACTGCAAGATGAAGAAGAAGAAGAATCAAGATGATCTTTGGCATTGAGGGCTATCACCATATTAAGTGCCAGTGCCACCCCACATTCGAATGGGTCGGCACGACCGGGGAAGTACCACACTCCCACATAACACCGACGTGTAGTAACATAGCTTGCTATTGCGTTTCGTCCGTTTGTGGGAGGTTCCGGAGGCCCGATTCCCACCTTCCCCATTCTCCCTCCCCCCCATGTATCATCATCATCATCATCTCAGCCGTAGGACGTCCACTGCTGAACATACGCCTCCCCCCTCCACGTATATTGTGTATTAAGTAAACAACTTACATGTATTATATTATTTATTTTATTTCATACATATTCTTTGAGGTTTGATAACCGTGGCCATAACCCTCCCTTTTGTTGCCGTAGTCGGGCAAAGTAAATCTCCGCTCCCAATGTTGCAGTTGCGTTCAAAAATATGCAATATATAGTAGATGTCTTTGTCTGATAAAAATCTACTATAATCGTATATGTCTTAATGTTTTTGAGTACCTAACCTACCTATTCCTCTCTCTCTTTGTTTACGTTGTGCACTAATCATGTTTCCACCTTCGCAAAACGCTCAGTGAGTGGTGGCATGACTGCGGCTACACAGCAGTTCTGCTGCCTAAAGTGGAGACAAATGCTAGTTTTCTAAGAGGGAGTTGAGGTGTACAATTCGTGCATCGTTGAACAAAAGCAACGAAAGCCATTGTTGACGGTTTCCTCGCTCTTATGTATAAATATATATTATTACACTTAAATACTTGTAAAAAACTTAAATTAAAGAAGGGTATATGTATAACCAAAATATGTATTTAAATTGTGGAATCCATTTATTTTATCACAATGATAGAGACTTTATAAAATGGCACATGTTGTTAGTTGACCAAATGTTGACTTAGGTAAGTCACATTTAGTCGGAATAGGGTAGAAGGTCGGTCCGAGCCTACGCCTGAGGCTGTTCTTAAGCAGCCCCAGGCGTAGGCTCGGATCCCTCCTGGACAAGAGGTAAGAGGATATGCCCCAGCAGAGTAGTAACTGTTAAAAAATGTGTTGGCCAAATAGGGAGTAGCCGTGGCGGTGTTGATGTAATTGGATGGGTTGTAATATGTAGTATATGTAGGCTCAGCCGAGGGCTCAGCAGAAGGCTCAGCAGATGGCTGCACTGGTCAAGTTCTGTTTGGAAACTTACTTCTTGATGAACGTGGAGTACACGAAGGGGTTAGTAGAGTAGTAAGGGGAAGCTTTGACCAAGGCGGGGTTGTACGTAGGATAGTAGGTAGAGCCTGAGTAATAGGTGTTAGGGTAGCCGGAATACGCCAGAATACCTAGATCGGGAGATGCTTCAGGAGCAGCCTCGGGCTTAGGCTCAGCAGACCGCTTATTGAACAGGTGAGTGGTGTGAAGAGGATATGCCCCAGAAGTGTAGTAACTGTTATGAAATGTGTTGGCCAAATAGGGAGTAGCCGCGGCGGTGTTGATGTAATTGGGTGCGGTGTAATATGTAGTGGGGAGCAAAAGTTGAGGCTCAGCAGAGGGCTCTGCAGAGGGCTCAGCCGAGGGTTCAGCAGAAGGCTCAGCAGAGGGCTCAGCAGAGGGCTCAGCAGAGGGCTCTGCAGAAGGCTCAGCGGAACGCTTCTTGATGAAGTGAGTGTTGATTAAAGGAAGTTGAGCACCAGCGTAGTAAGGGGTCTGGTAGTATGGGGACGAGATCAGTGGTGAGGGGAAGGCAGGGCTTGAGATGTAGCTCGTCGGGGTAATGTAGGAAGAAGACAGTAGTTGAGCGGACCTCTTCTTGATCAGATGCGTACCCAGAGGCAGCTGAGAGCTTGTGGTGTAGGTGATCGGAGTCTGGAAAATCGGAGAAGTAGCCGGGATGCTGTATGGGAAGTAATTGTACTGCGCGCCGTAGGGTGTAGTCAGGAAGTGATCAGGGTTTGCAGAACGTTTCTTGAGGAAGTGCGAGTAGCCCAACTGCGACGAGTAGACAGTAGATGGGTGGATGACACTGCTTGATTGGCTGCTGATGCTCGTCAAACCCGGTGATACTACGGTAGAGTAGGCACCGTAGGGTCGCACAAATTGTGCCGCGAAGAAAGATCCGGGCTTAGCGATGGCCGAAGCCATAAAGGCGCACAGAACTACTAGTTTGAACATCTTGCTTGAGTTGTCTCGAACGACTGATGACTGACACTCATCCAAATCCTTTTTATACAAATCAACCACTGGAGCTAAGGGCGATCTCGTTTCGAAACCGGTGCAGGCTCCAGGAAGCAGTGGCATTTGCTGCAAGGTCGTCAACAAACCTTAGCACATCATTCTCTTTGTGATTGGTGAGATTAAGTAGGCAATTAGACTATATTTTTATGAAAGGTCAATGCACTCTCGTTAGCGACAGCTGGTGGATCTAGATTCTACGTAATGTTGGTATACATCGATTTGTTCAGTACAATATAATAATATCATATAATATTACTAACTGACCCGGCCAACGTTGTTTTGCCATACACATAAAACCACAGACCATATAACCACTCTGTGCATAAAACAGGGGTTGATCGTAAAAGAGTGAAAATTTGTATCGGTATGTTTTTCAATGCTAAATCATAATAAAATTAAAATTAAAATGTTGTCAAAAAAATAACTACTGGTAGATAGATAGGGTGGGTCACCCTTAACATTTATAGTTATGAAAAATAGATGTTGGCCGATTCTCAGACCTACTGAATATACACATAAAAATTTCATACAAATAGGTCCTGCCGTTTCTGGAGGAGTTTGGTGACAAACACCGCGACACGAGAATTTTATATAATAGAAAAAAGAAGAAGACAATAATAATAATAATACGGTTCTACAAGGCCCTAACACTAAGAGACGCTTCGCTCGTTTCGCTCGTTCAGTCAATAAACAAGTACAATTTGAAATTTTTTATACCGACTTCCATTCTATTCAGTTGTTGGAGTGTATCTCAAAAACTGCCATGTGACAAATGGGGCCACACGGGAAACACCAGCTTTTAAACACAAAAAGAATTTTAAGAATCGATTCACCCAGTCAAAAGTTATGAGGTAACAAACAGAAAAAAAACAAGTGCAAGTTGAAAAATTTAATACCGACTTCCATTCTATTACTTTGGTAAAAAACAGTTATTGGAGTGTAACTCAAAAACTACTGTACCGAATTTGATGATTGATTTGACAACCATAAAAAAAGAAAGAAAAAAGTCTAATTGAATACCTCCTCCTTTTTTTGAAGTCGGTAGAAAAAGGAACTTCGAATATGAGCATAATTGGTCAAGTGGTTGCCAAGATAATAAGTTGTGAAGTTTAAAAACAGTACGATTTTCTACCGACTTCCAAAATGGAGGAGGTACTCAATTCGACTGTATTTTTTATATTTTCTACCGACTTCCACGAAAAGGAGGAAGTACTCAATCCGAATGTATTTTTTTTATGTTTGTTACCTCATAACTTTCGATAGGGTGAACCGATTCTCAAAATTCTGTTTTTGTTTGAAAGCTTCCCGTGTGGTCCCATTTAAATTTCATCAAATTCGGTCCAGTGGTTTTTGAGTTACACTCCAATACCTGAATAGAATGGAAGTCGGTATTACATTTTTCAAATTGTAGTTGTTCAAATTGTACTTGTGGTATTCGGCAAGAAAATTTGGTACCTGTTTGGTATCAGACTGCGAAATATTTCCGCTGATAATACTGTGCTCGCAAGCTGCAAGGGAGTAGATACTACATATATCTAGATCCAGATTATTATAGATGCAGGGTAAAAGTATTGATCTGTCTGGGTCTGTCCCCGCCGCCCGCCCCTCCTCGCCGCCTTGCAGCTCGCCAAGCGCTCTTCCATATAGACTAAATTATATCTACTAGGAAAGGGTTCCTCACTTCGAGCATTCGCTTGTAATTTAACGACAGAGTCGAGCATTACCTCAGTGAGGAAGGAAACCGAGAATTACAGTTTTTTCTACCAACTTCCAAAAACAGGAGGAGGTACCTACTCAATTCGATTGTATTTTTTTTATTATGTTTGTTACGTCATAACATTCGACTGAATGAACCGATTCTCAAAATTCTTTTTTTGTTTGAAAGGTGCTTCCCGTGTGGTTCCATTTCAATTGCATCAAATTCAGTCCAGTAGTTTTTGAGATACACTGAATAGAATGGAAGTCGGTATACAATTTTTCAAATTGTAGGTACTTTTTTGTTATAATCATTCATGAAAGTGACTCCCTCTCGCCTGATAGAAAGCGAAGATGGAAGAAGCGATGGACATTGGTGCAGCCGTAAGCTGCAGTGCGCAAGCTGTAATGTTACAGATTCGAGCATTACGTTGGTGAGGGAAACCACCGAGCATTACTGTGCTCAACTTGATGATAAAATCTATACTATCTACACTAATATTATAAAGAGCAAAGATTTGTATGTATCTTTGTAACGAATTGGCTCAAAAAGTACGGGACCGATTTCAAAAATTCCTTCACCATTGGAAAGCAACATTCACCCTGAGTAACAGGCTATATAAGATTCATCATCATCCATCACCGCGCGGGTGAAACCGCGGAGAGCAGCTAGTGTGTAATATTTTGATACAATTTGCAAGACAACTTACAACATTAAGGCAAATTACAATTAGACACAGGATAAGTAAGCTGTGTCTTGCACACTACTGACTACTGGTAGCTCTGTCTGTGAGCTTTAAGACTTCGTGAATATGTCTTTGCTTAGCTTAAACTTAATACTCACCACGCACCTTAAAACTAAATAAACTTCAGTGCAAGTACCGAACTTACCGATCGATAAATTTTAATCTTGAATTCGTAATACTTCGAAAAAACTAGCTATATCGATTTTTTGTCGATCGCTTATTTGTAAAAGTTCTATAAACTGAATCGACAAAAATAGAAGCGCTCGTAGCGTAGACTTGGCGATCTTAACCGATCAACAAGTTAAGCAACGCTTGCGGTCAGCAGTTGGATGGGTGACCGGTAGTGGCATTATTCAACTGAGGGCTTCCGTGCTTCGGAGGGCACGTTAAAGCTTCGGTCCCGGTTGTTTGTCTTAGGACAACAGTCGTTAGGCTATGTCGAAGACCTTCGGGTGGCCTGACAACATCGACATGGGTTGGACACTAACCTATCCACCAACCCGCACTGGGCCCGCGTGGTGGATTATAGCCCAACTCCTCTCTCTGAGAGGAAGGCTTGAGTCCCAGCAGTGGGAACAAAATGAGCTGATTATGATTTTATGATTATTAGAAATCGACAAAAAAGCTCCGTAATTAATGAACCTGCTTAAAAAAAATTAAAACTTCAAAAGCAATCTCTTATCGAAATATCTGTTTAAAGTCAGGTACCTAATGTTAAGTTAGGTACCAAATTTTATCAAAATCGGGTGATAAATAGCGCCGTAGCAATCTTCCCCCCTTTTGAGGAAAAGTAACCTCCATCAAAAATAGCCGATTACAAAAAAATATACTGAGTAGTAGAACATGCATACAAAGTTTCGTCAAGATTGGTTAAAAAATGCGACCTGTAGATGAAGACCAACATGCAACCTAACAAACATACGGACTGATGAGAGTCCATTTGGCCAGTTAAAGCAGAGACGCTTCGGTTGCTTTGCATGCTTTGCCAATCAGTTATTTTGTGCCTCAGGTTTAGCTGTGCTAGGTAATTACACAGTAAAAAACTATAAGTTTGAGCAAAAAGAGAAACGTCCTAGGAGTTGAGGTCACGCGTGTGCTAATTTACTGTTTTAATGCTAGTAAATAAAAAAAGCTGAGTAAAATTGCTGCTAATTTACTGTTTTTAACCGACTTCAAAAAGGAAAAGGTTATAATGTGTGTCGTGTGTATCTATTTTTTATGTGTATTATCTCCTCCATTGGTGGACTTGTTTGGTAGAGTATACTTCCCATGTGTTTCCATTTAAATTTCATCAAATTCGGTCATGCAGTATTTAAGTTACACTCCAAAAACTGAAAAGTGTTACGGCTATCTTGATGGTATCATCATTGACGGTGAATGACAATCGATCCCGTAAGTAGCAAAGATAACTAAAAACAATAAAAAAAAATCCCGAACAATTGAACCGACTTTAACACCAAGAAGTGTGAAATAACTTGTAATCGGTTCCATTTTTAGGTAAAATATGATCTATACTAATCTATACTCAAAGCTCAAAGTCGCACGACGAGCTATGGAGAGGGCTATGCTCGGGGTTTCTCAACGTGATCGAATCAGAAATGAGGAGATCCGTAGAAGAACGAAAGTCACCGACATAGCTCAGATTAGCCAGTTAAAGTGGCAGTGGGCAGGGCAAATAACACGCAGAACAGATGGCCGATGGGGTCGAAAGGTTCTGGAGTGGAGACCACGGAACGGCAACCGCAGCGTAGGTCATCCACCGACACGGTGGACAGACAACCTGATGAAGGTCGCAGGACGACGTTGGGTGCAGGCCGCTTTCAACCGGTCCTTTTGGAAAATCATGGGGGAGGCATATGTTCAGTAGTGGACGTCCTACGGCTGAGATGATGATGAATCTGTACTAGTATTATGAGGAAAGATTTGTTTGTATGTTTGTAACGAATTGGCTCAAAAAGTACTGGACTGATTTCAAAAATTCTTTCACCATTGGAAAGCTACTCGTACTTTCACCCTGAGTAACATAGGCTATATAGGATTCATCATCATCATCATCCATCACCGCGTGGGTGAAACCGCGGAGAGCAGCTTTCACATTTTTTAGTGATCCTTGCTACTTACGGGATCGATTTTCATTCACCGTCAATGATGATATCATCAAGATAGTTCAAAAATACCTATTATCACAATGTTGTGCGCTTGGTACTGACAACGACAAGTTATTTTACACTTTTTGGTGTTGAAGTCGGTTCTATTTTTTGGTAATGTTTTTTACTGTGTAATTACCTAGCACAGCTAAACCTGAGGCACAAAATAACTGATTGGCAAATCATGCAAAGCAACCGAAGCGTCTCTGCTTTGAATAAAGCCCGTTTTGGTACAATCTGTAGACCTAGCACGAATAACTGCGTTAGTGTTACGTAACGTGTCATCCACGTGAAACTGTACAAACTGTCATTTATCTAGGGCAACTGTGACACAGATAACTGACAGTTTGTACGGCGAAACGAGACGCGATCCAACTAGTGGAGGTTGGCGATCAGCGTGGCATGATGATGATGATGATGATGGTGGCACAGTCCTTCTTATTTTTGGTTCGGCGGAACAACTCAGACGCCCCTGATATTTCAGTCCACTCCCGGATATTCCGCAACGACGACTTCTTCCTTCTCCCTACCTTTCTACCTTTCACGATACTTTTTCGCAAATTGTTTGTTCTACGGCCTCAGGTTTAAAAAGTGTCTTGAAGGTACAGTAGGTACCTAACTAGATACAATATTTTTTGAGCGTAGAGTCTAATATCGCTTTTCCAGCGCCAGAGACGTAAATTTACGTCAGTTTCATTCATAAATCTTTTGTTTTGCTTATCACGGTATAGTGGTGGACACGTACGGCCTCTGCAGTTTTATGTTTACCGAAGTGAATCAACCATTTTTTGCATTATACTTACATAATACACAATATGAATATATGTATTAAATACATTGATAAATACAAGTTTTAATAGACGATAAATCTCACTAATATTATAAATGTGAAAGTTTAGTTAGATGGATGGATGGATGAGTGGATGTTTGTTACTCAATCACGGCAGAACGGAAGAATGGATCTGGTTAAAATTGGGCACAGAAATAGATTATAGTCTGGAATAGCACATAGGCTACTTTTCATCATCATCATCTTATTGAATAATTTATTCATCGCAATTTCAGATGCATCTTGCATCAAGTAAAAATGTATATCAAATTATCTGCACCCCGCGATTACACCAGCGTGTTGAGAGATGTTGATGATGATGTAAATAATCCTATGTGTTTTTCCAGCGCCTCATTTACCTCTATAGCAAATTTCATCAAAAATGGTTCAGCCGTTTGAGCCTGAAGAAGTAACAGACATACACTAATACTTACTCCCGTACTTTCGCTTTATAAAATCAGTACGATATTATTGTATGTGATCAAACTGAAATACATCATCTGTGAAAATTTCATCTGTCTATCACGGTTCATGAGATACAGCCTGGTGATAGACGGACAGACGGACAGCGAAGTAAAGGATTTGCCACACTGGATGCGGTCTGCGGTCAGGTCAAATTGAACGCAGCCCACATTATGTATGAACAACATTGTCGGTCAGGCAATCGGTCAGCGGTCGACGCTACTGCCATTGATATTATGTCCGCCTTCCTGCCCATACGCGTCCTTCCACGTGCCCGCACGGTCAGATTGCATATCTATACAATATATAGAGAACAACAATGTTGTTTATACATAATGCGGGTTGCGTACAATTTAATCTGAACCCGTTTTACCCTTTGGATCCGGAACCCTAAAAAACTAATTCGGTAAAGTGGCCCTTTTCATACATATTACTGCCTTACCTGTGCTTTCCATGCACTTTTCGCACGATTTGGCTGCTTGGAAAACGGTAATCCGAGCACATGCATTGTAATTGTAATAAAAAAAATAAGTAAATACCTTACATAAGCATTTGATATTTGTCTTCAGAATTAACAGGGTGCCTTATATTCATGCAATAGAACTCTGGGACCCCATAAACTGTGTGAAGGCATTTTGTACTGCTCCCTGTGAAGAAATTTTTTCCATGCAAATAATGTCCAATCCGCGTAAAAACGGTTGGGGCGAGATCCAGCGAGTATGGAGGTTGACGGATGATTTCTAACTGCAGATCTTGTAGTGTTATATTAAAGCCATAGTGAATTACACCACGAAGTGACCACCAAAACGTTACAATCACCTTTCCATATTTAGTCTATGTACCTTTCTATGGGTATCTTAGTAAAGCTGAGGCATATAGGTAATTTCGCCAGTTCGCGTCCATCACCCTATTCGCGTCCATTTTTCGGACCTCCCTATAAAAATTCTCGAAAATAGGTATATTCACACACTAAATCACCGAAAAGTCGTTACCGCCAATACCTCATCGTATAAGAGGCACACACACATAGACAAAAGTTCTGTGTGCCCAATCAATCATGTGTAGAAAAATTAGTTAATCTCAGTTCTTCAACAAAGAAGCGCACACGCGTGGAATGTCTGCAAAAAAATTGTGTGCAGGGGCGCGTTCGACGGTAAGTATTTTATTGTTTTATGCGTATTTTAGAATACACAGCTGTTTCTAGACATAAAGCATGAAAAAAGGAGTAATATTAATTATGTATTTGGTTGTTTTTTTTAAAGTTAGCAGTTAAAATAAGGTGGACGCAAATTACTACACCGAATTTATAACACTTGCACTTTGCGACCACAATGGACGCGAACTCGCCTATTTATGATTTAGTTAGTGTTTATTTTTATGTGATTAAATTATGAAAGGGAATTTGTTTTTATTTTTTATTTATGTACTAATATCATGCAATCGTAATGAGCAATTTGCGTCCACGTTATTATGATTGTAGAAAAAGATACAAATATCGTTCAGCACATGTGGACGCAAACTAAACCTACAGGGAAATAGTATTGTACCAAATTGCGTCCGTTTTTAAGCTATTCATTAAATACAAATAATAGCATAAATATATTTTTTTAACTTATTTGTAAAAATAATGTATTATGTATTCACTTTTTTTATTAAAACTAAGTTTAACATTAATTTTTTTACAAACTAAATGCAGTGAAATGTTTTATTTTTTCCTGTTTAAGATGAGTTCTTGGGAGGGTAGTAAGAAAGAAGAAAGAAGAAAGAAAACAGTGTATGTTTTGTTTAGAAGAAGATATAAAGAAAGCAATAAGTGACATTCGTGAGAAGAAAAAATCGATAAGACAAATATGCAAAGAATATGTTGTTCCCAAGACCACATTATTGGACAAAATCAGTGGACGCAGGCCAGATGGAGAAGATAAGATACCGATAAGAAACCGGGACCAGAACCAGCGCTAGGAGTGGATGGTGAAAAAAAAGTACCTAGTTGAATAGCTAAAGGTAGTAATAGAATAAAAGGAGCAGATCAAGAACGAAAAACAGAAAGCAATACGAAAAATAAAGTTAGAATGAATAAAGAAAAAAGCACAGGAGAGAGCTCGAAAGGTTCAAAAAACTGCTCCGAAACGAAAAAAGAAGATAAAAGTCACACAGTAAACGATAGAGTCCATAGATGTGGAATCTGAAAAAGAAAATGTACCAGCCGTGGAGCTAATGAAATGTGCTGAATGTGACGATGTATTAATTTCTGATGTAGAAGATAACGATGAGAAAAACATTGGCTGTGACAAGTGTATTATATGTCATCTGAAATGCACGCGGTTTCTAGGATTAAGTTAATCAGAAGCCAAAGATAATTCTTTTGAATGTGACTTGTGTGATTAATTAAAATTCGAAGGCAATAGTAATCATATATTGTCTCATAATCATAATAAGTATTATGATTCAACATTTCTTTTAGTAGTAGGATTAGACGAAACTATTTTGTTGTTTTGTTGCTATAATATAGCCAACAGCTTATCAATCAAGGCTGATCTTCAGTAATATTGTAATATCGTGATTTTAGGGTAAAATTAACAGAACTGATTGTTGTTGACCTGCAACCTTTAAAAGGTTGAAAATTATTAATTAGGTACCTACCTGCTTCAGAATAATGTTTCGTTTTTTTTAAGTAGTTTTGTTTTAAGTTCTATCAATGTTGAGAAGAATAAATAGGTATTCTTATTTTCTTTATAGTGATTTATTAATGATAATAATGTTGATTTTCAAATAACTATATTCTTGAATAAAGAATCTGTTAAAATACAATTTTTCTTTACATTATCTTTAAAATATCACCCCTACATTCCTTTTCTTAGCTGGTGGACGCAAAAAGGTCTATGGGTGGACGCAATTTAGATTTTTTGGACGCAAATTGGGTAAAACGCGTATTTTTGAAGTTTGTCTATTTATAAAAAAAACACAAGTAGTTTCTAACAAAACTGAAAGCGAACCCAATAGTAGACTATATAATGAACACATTACATAACTTTTTCATTGAAACTAGTGCTGGAAAATTTTTATCTTGTCCTTCAAACTTGCCAACTGCACTAAATGGACGCGAACTGGCGAAATGACCCTAGTTCTGCACAGTAGACGTCTGCTGTTATTGCTTGACCGGATCTGAGGAAGCTATGGTGTAGTGGAGAACAGCACTCAGCAGTTGTATTCTAATTCATTTCGTTAGGGCCGTTTACGCCCGGATTCGGTCCCCAGAGTGCTATCGCTAGGTTAGGTTAATGAGGTTACTTTGATTACTGAAATGAATAATACCTGCCTATATTATCTAACAAAAAAAATTGTTGCAATTTTTCATTACGAATCATACTTTAACCCCTCCTAATACTATTTAATTTTACATAAATTGTTTGAATCGGTTTTGTGGTAATTGTTTTACCTAGGTAAATTCTTAATTTATTAAATCGGAAAGTAGGGGTAGGGTAAGTTCGCCAGTTCTGCGACCGCATCCTATATTCGATCGTTTATCGTACCTTTCATGAACAAAGACAAAAAGTAAAATATTCACATAGAACACATTTCTAGAGTAAGTATATTTAGTAAGTAACTACAAAAGCATTAGAGTGAGAAAAAAATAATAATTTGTGGCAAGCATTGAGCGCCAAAACGCGGCGTTGGGTACAATAAAAATAGTGCAGGGGCGCGTGAGAACCTCGGTTAGAGCGCTGCAATTTTCGCACTTTCGAACCTCAGGGTAAAGCACTCGGTTGTTCTCAACTCGAGCGTTCCGAACCTCGGAACGTTGCAACTCTTTAACCATCAAAATCGATCGGTAAACGATTGCAACCCGCATCTGACATAACTTTGACCAATCAGACCTAAACAATCAATCATCAACAAAGAGCGAACGCGTGAACGTGTCTGACGTGTTGCAATTCATTTAATTAATTACGAACCGCCTTCATGAGGCCCCTGGAATGGAGTAATGAAAAAACGATGAAGTTTATAGAACTTTTTTCAAAAGAACGAATTATATGGGACCCTATTACGATGAATTGCAATTATCCACCATCTCCTCTGACGACGACGTCTCTTTTATATTCGGATATTTTTTTAAGTAATAAAACTAAAACAGAGCGCCGACGCTGCTACAGTTTGAAAATACATTATGAAGCTGAATGTAAACACTCATTTCCGTTGACGTTGCCACAGCAATATTTAGGGAAATATGTACGGCAGGGCAAGCGGCCATGGACATGGCTGAATGTAAACGCAGCATATGCAATTTAATTGCCAGTTTTCGACCACGTTTATCCATACAGTATAAAAACTACATCCAGTTATAGAGAAAAAAGTGACATTTTGTTTATTAGGTAACATTACTTTGGAGCACCAATCTGTTCTTGTTTTATCTTGAAGGCTTTAACCAAGTTCTTATCATTATTCTTGGTAGCCCCAACAAGAACTTTATTATATGTTCTTTTAGATGAATATCTTGAGGTATTCATGTAAAGAAACGAAGAAAAAGCCGAAGAATTTACGAACTTATACGGCAGATGACCTAAAGTGCTTAAAATGGCTATCTTTGAAATACGAGAAAATAAAAGGTCTATTAAAGCAGTCTGTAAATAGATAAATATTTCAAAGACTTTATTATCGTTGATTATTCGTAACAACTTTTTCAACACTTCTTCACTTCAACACAATAATCGTGCGCTTCGTCTTATTTTCCACTTAAATCCTTTATTGTAAAGTGGTCGAGTACTAGCGAAAAGGTGGTCGGAAACAACATTTTTTGGGCGAAAACTAGTAATCATTACTTTAAGCGTTTGGTAAGCGAGTTATTTTACCAGAACTTAAATATATTATTATAAAATAAGTATATATGACACATTGAATAGTAGCTTAAGTCAAAAGTTCATACAAACACGTTTTAATGCCTCCTTAAACTTGACAAGTCCACTAAGCGGTCGAAATCTGACGAACTTACCCTCTATCTCAATTTACGACCTACCTTACGTGTAAGGAAAATTTAAACACAGAGTTGTGATACGAGTATTTATTATACTAGAAAGTTTTAAAATCTTATTAGTTCAGTCTTTAAACAAAGAAAAAATGGAATGACTTAGCTTCTAGAGCCTAAAATGAGTATCGATAACTTAACCCTTCTTAATTAAATAACATAAATACCTAAAAATAAATGTAGGTATTACTGCTGAATGCCATCGCCGTTTGCTTGGTCCTTGATTTCCTTGCGAACTGGTCCAGTTTGCGCGATAGGAACTGAACGCTGTCCTTCAACTTGCGGTGGAACTTTCCTCGGCGCAACCACAGTCAGAACACCGTCCGAAGATAACCTAGACTCCACGGTCTCTGGACTGCAACCTTCAGGCAACGCGTAGCGGCGAGTGAACGACCGTGAAATGAAACCGTGTTGGTCCTTCTTCTCTTCGTGCTTTCCTTCAACTACAATATAGCCATCCGCAGTCTTCACGCTGATTTCTTCAGGCGTGAAATGCTGAACGTCAAGATTCACTTGGAACTTATCACGGTCTGCTTTGATACTGGAGCCGATATCTCGAGTAGCAGCGGCGAGATGACGCCAAGGGCGATAGTAATCGCGGCTGGCGACTGGCCCGGCGGCGATCGAGAGCAAATCATCAGGCGTCAACGCCAAGCCGAAATGCTGGTCCATAAGCCGACGAGGACGGTCAAAATGAGGACGGTCGAAATCGTAGTCTAGCAGGAACGGTAGTAGTGACATTTTTCTATTAGTAATACACTGATCTTCAGTCGAGATATACAGTAAAAATACTCCTGGCAGTTTTCGTTTAACTTATGTTAGTTCCGCAACACTCGATTGCTTGTTCAAAACTGATGGCAAAATGCTCGCGCACCTTGTTTTTATGTGTGGCGCTATCTACCAGAATTCACTAGAAACTAATTCTAGAACTTTCGAGAACAGCCTTGGTTCTCAATCTAAAATAAATTGGGGCCTGCAAGAAGAATTTCAATACATAGTTTTGCTTTCAAGAACATTGCATAGCTGTTGTTGCGTGTTACTTCGAATATCATAATAATATTTTATTTTAAAAAAGTTTATCCGGGATGGATGAATGGTGTTTCTACTGTCCCCACAAAACTAGTGAACCAACTTGCTCGAGGAAAATGATGGCCATGTTATCATTTTCCTCGACCAAGTTGGTTCTTGGTCGGTTAAGCTACTTATCTTCTAGAAAATCATTATTTTGGGATGTTCATATTTTGTGTAGGTAGCGCCGCGCTAACTAGTTATCAAACATTATAAAATTATAATACACAGTAAAACATTTAAGTGTGTATGTTAGTGTATATATTTCTCACTTCTTCACGATGAATGGGTTTGGACGATGTTTGGAATGAAGATAGCCGAGGAATTAAAACATGGATCACAGAATTCACCCTATTTAAATAGGTCCAGAAGGAGAGTTTTCATACAAATGACATTGAAAAGTGAAGTCATAAATATTTTTTTGGGGTTGGTCATCCTGCCAGATCGGACAAAATTACAAAACAATTCTTAATTAATATTATAAATATGAACGGATTCAGTGATAGAGTGATAAAACATTTTGTGGTTTTCTCAACTAAATAATCGAATTGAATGTTAATAAATTGGAGTGTGGTGTGGCGTTAGTGAACATTAACATTGCATAGCTGTGGATTCTGTATCATCGCACATTTGCACATTTTGAACAATAATTGCCGATACCATAGATAAACACCTATGCTCCTTTTTTATCAGCATTATAATTGACACTCATTACACAATCGCCGGTTATTCAGTTATTATTATATTAGTGTTCTTTTAAAACCACTTTATTAAGTAGTAGGTGCGCACCGCGTTTATACCCACATAGTGATGGATTATGATGATGATGATGATGAAAGTATTCTATGTGTTAATTCAACGCCTCATCTACCTTACCTTACCATACTAAATTTCATGCGGAGTACCACAAGTTTCAATCTTAGTCCTGTGTTGTATTTGATTTGATCTTGTCAATTCATTGATAAACTGAGTGGATAAAAGTTTTTATGACAATCATCTACAAACAAACTTCTACCCCAGTTTTGGTCTCGTAACTCAATCAAAAGTCTATTAAAATCTAAGTTAGAGCCAAAACTCTAAAATAAATGAAAAATCGCGGCAAAGTGTTTAAGGCTATTCGATCAGAAAAGAAAACGGATATGATATACAACAGACAGTACAATATCACAGTGCTGAAATTGATATAGTTTTGTATGTACGTATAAAAAAAGTGGCTAGTGGAAACTATGATTTATTAAACGAGTCGAATGGTATCACTAATTCTGTTTTGCATACTATTATAAAAAACCTATTGTATTAACACTTAACAAGATAATATGCTGGTGACTATTTATGCGTGCAGGGAGACTGTGGTCGCCTTTATTTTACATATCCTCTAATTTTTATGCAATCTCATCGCACAAAACGGTATATTTTATTTTTGATCAGTATCCACAGTGAGTGAAACTGATTTTGAATTTGACAAGTAAAAACCAAGAATCTCTGCTAGGGGCACATTTATTTGATTCAAAAATGTTGACGCATTAAACATCTGCACCCCACGCGGCGGAGAGTAATAGTCTTTCCACCGTTTGTATCCACCTGTCAGTGGAAATAGTTGTCTTCTCCACCTTACAGAGCACGGCAACCGGGGAAAGAGATAAAATGTTTCCTTTTGACGTTTCTCGTAGACAGTATGTCCCGCTACTCCCGCTTTAGAGCACGGACTCGTAGAAACGTGGATATACATCTTTCCGATAGACATAACATGGAGAAAGGTTATTACCTTATTTAAAGGTGGTGGATAAAAGTTTACTTTCATACAAAAATTTCTCGCGCATATTATAATAACATTTTGTAGCGGAAAATGGAAACAATGGAAAGAAAATTACATCGGAGGTATATCCGAGATCTCACAAACCCTTCGATTACCCAGATAATCAATTCAAGTACATATTTCGAGTCAAAAAATAAAAGGCGTTGTAATGCATTGAAACCTTGAAACCATATGGATGGTTTGCCGGTGCATATCAAGGTTATTATTGTATTACTTTCCTATCTACATTCTGTGAAATACCTAAGTTAAATAATTATTATTTGTTTTACTCACAATAGGTCCGCACTTCCATACGCATAATGAGTCGTAGTAATAGAAATAGGATACTACATATGGATAGCACACACTACTCAGAGACTTTTGTTACATTTACTTTAAATGGCACCTACGAAGTACAAATCGTAGGGAACGCTACTCCCGCCGTTTATCCACGGGGAAAAACTATATCCTCTGGCGTTACCGTGCTCGCAAGGGAGATACAAATTACATGGTGGAATAGATTTATTTCCTCTCCACGGGGAGAAATAGTCTACTGCCCGTGCTAGCCCTGCTGGAGACTATAATTATATCTATGACATGGGCTACCTTTCACCCTTATTTTACAGATAGTTCCCGAGGCTTCCCGATATCGCAATACGCTTATTAATTATAAGGTGGGCAAGCGGGAGGAAGATTCGCGTGCAGTAGCTAGTTAAAAGAGTAATATACATTTCATGGCACAATTTATAAGTTCAATAAAGAAAAATAAAAATGCGACCCACACAACAATATCAATGGAAAGCGTGTGGAAATCTAGTTCTGCTACTCTCCGCTAGATGGCAAGATTTGGCCACGCTAATGTTTACGGTTCGAAAATGCCAGATGTTTCTAGATGTCATTAGCGCCATCTCTTGCCGATTAGTACAACAAGTATAAAAATATGGCTAAGTATGGTCACGGTATAGGTATTCCCATAAATTGTCTCTTGGCTTGAGTGACATTTATCATCATTTAAATAAAAATAATTTCTAAGCTTTCGTCACTGGGCAGTATTATAAAGTAATTATCTCTGGGCTTACGTTATCAAACCAAAGAGGACATAGGCTAAGATATAAACCTACTGGGAAAAAAAAAACTTACACAGTATAAATAAGTAAGTGGTACAACTATGCAGAAACAGTAATTGAAAAATATTTTTACTCCTGTAATTTTATTACTTTTGAGTGAAAAATTCGTGGCAATTTGTTGCATCGAGTTGAGAATGGTAATTTAGATGGCACAGAATTCGCCCTATTTTCATGAGACTAAAAGGTTTTAGGTAGGTACCTACTTATTTATATTTGATTGTTGCTCATTCTGTATATTTTTGTAACAAGTTGTTGTACAAAGAGAATATAATAATAATATAGTTGTTGTACCAATGAACAGTACCTACATGGCATGAATGCTCGCCATTTATCACGCTTGGTGGCGCTGCGTTCAACGGAGACCTGTCAAGTCAAAAGTGTTTGTGGACAGCATTGCCAGTTTTTTAATCCAAGTCGGGATTTTGTTAAGTTTTTGAGTGAAAAAGCGGGATACTTTCGGCAAAAGCGGGACGTGAAAAATCAAACTCAATATTCTGTGCATATTTCAAGCGTGTACCGGTTGCCGTTATCAATATCTAACAAAAAATCTTAAATATTTATTTAATTCTATTGTAAGTACTTGTTGATATAGGTAGCGGCAACAGAAATAAATGATCTGTAAAAATTTCAACTGTCTATCTATCACGGTTGATGAGAATTTACCAAACGGACAGACAGACAGACGAACGGACGGACAGCGCAGTCTTAGCAATAGCACATAATGGCAATAGGGTCTCTTTTTACCCTTTGGTACGGAACCTTAAAATCGTGTATAATTAGTAGTTGAATGAGTAGTTGAATTTGAATTTGAGTTTTAAATATTTATATTTTATTTGAGTTTTAGATTACTTTTACGTAATAATAGATAGCAAAAATAGCCATAGAAATGTATTTTAATAAAAATATCATAGTTTAAATCAGACTTACCTTTTCGATAGGTACAGGTTATTTTTGTAGTTGATTATTCTTAGTCTTCTGATAAAAATAAAATATAAAACAATAACCAAGTCAAAAAGGGTTGGAAAAATGTAATGTTTTAAATAATAACTCAAGTGAGTGTTACAAATAGTTACAAACAATAAGTAAATGATTATTTATAAGAATTGCTTATTCATGCTATATCCACGTAGATTTAAATTCTAATAAAGTTTCCTTTTTCTCTTTAATAAAGATGAATTCTGCGCGCACGGTCGATTTATCCCCGAAAAGCGGAACTGAGCCTGTCCCGCGCGAGACATTAAATTTGTATTAAAACATCGGGACGTCCCGCCAAAATCGGGACGTCTGGCAACGCTGTTTGTTGATGTTTTATGTATATATTTATCTAATTAGTTAATAATTCAATTTATTAATAATTAATTAATATTATTTAATATTACATGTATCCACAAATTAGATTAAATTTAGATAATATACTGTCTGCAGCGCCCTACTGGTGGCTCTTTTTAGAACTACTCAGATTAGCTCCCATTGAATTATTATTCAGATCATTTGAACAGATGGCGGTGCGATTCAATTCACCTCAACTTTGGTTCACCAAGGAGGTTAAAGTAGGTACCTAGTATAGTTTGGTAAGATTGTATTGATCGACGAATGTTAAAAATAACATTAGATGCCTTATTTAGAAACGGCGTAACTGTAAATAACGCCATTTAGTACTTACTACAAAATTGAACTGCGCTGTACTACAATTGTAATTGGGGATCCGTTTTTTCGCATAACTTTTTTGTCGTAAGTTACGACGTAAAAATATGCGTTACACATTATGCCAAATCAGTTACGACTCGTAAGTGATTTGGCATAATGTGTAACGCATATTTTTTTTATTAATAATCATAGTTTGACTTAACATAATTGTTACTTGGCATACAATTTCAGTACCTAAATATAAATATAGTTTTTGCCTTAATTTTGATTTGCGTTAAGTTATAAGACATATTATATAGTGTCTAATAGTTATTAGGCATAAAGAACTGGTGTGTGTAGCAGTACCTCTGAATTTCGATAAGTTCAATACTTTGACAATTTGCTTACTTAGAATAAGTACAATTTGAAAAATTGAATACCGACTTCCATTGACAATGACAATGATTTGTCGATGTATATTTTTTGCGAAGTGTGCGACTTTTATTATCCATGTCGACAAAGTATTAAACATGTCGACGAAATTCAGAGGAAACCCATAAAATTTCCAAAATATTTTCCTTATGCTTAAATATAATTATGTTTAAGTAAATTTAGGCCTTAGAATAGTATGCTTAACAATTATTATGCTCATAGGTAGTCATAGATAGTCATAGAAGAAAAGTTGTGCCAAAAAAGTTCAAATTAATAGGTACTGTGCGTAACTTATTAGGATAAGTGAATGTGTGCCACGTTAAATCACGCAAAAAAATTGGGAGTATACTAAATGACGTTAGGTATTTGTTACGCAGCGTTTAGTAAGTGGGTGGTACCAATTTAGGAATATGGTATACTTTTAACAAAAGAATTAATATAAATTAAATAAATAAAGATTAACGATTTTCTCAGTTTTTATATTTCGTATTTTTGTTATGGTATTGGTGTAAAGACAAATTTTTCATTTTCGACACCCTTGTAGGTTCGCGCTTGATTTCCTTGTAGCCGCCATATATATCAGCACATGTATTGTAATATTTACAAGATGCTTTTTCCAACTTTCATGCGATGCTGAGTTTTTGCAGGCACCATACCTACGAGCATATGTTGACAGTAAGCACTTTTAGTGGTACAACCTGAAAGTTTAGTCAGAAACACAAAATCAACATGAAATCTTCTACAAGTCAAAGTCTCAGACAAAATAAAAAAGTCAAGACAGAATGTTGTGAACAGAGAAGTGAGGCCGGGTGAAACTACGCCTCTGCGTAGGTATTTACATACATAGGTATTTACATACAAAACCTACAACGAAACTACGCCTTGGCTCGTCAGTCGAACTATCGCGACGCGTGGAAGCAAGATGTAAAGTTTTAGTTGTCATTTAATTTAAATTTATAAATTATTGATATTTTTTTAATAACTTTAAATTAATTTTCATTACCATGACAGTACCTAGTCACGCACAATACATGTTGTTTAGAAAACCGGCCTCACTTTTCTGTTCACAACATTCTGTCTTGACTTTTTTATTTTGTTTGAGGTCAAAGTATGATATTATAAAATACGTACTTATAGCTAGGCTTACCTACCTATACGTATATATATACTATAGTCGTAGGTAGGTACATAATATTTACTGTATTACCATCATAGTTAGTTCTAAGATCCTTACTAAACTTGTTTAATTATTAATTAATTAATTTATTTTATTTAGCTAGGTAGGTTTTCGGTTGATTAAAAATAGAATGATATTAATAAATTATAAATATTAATAAAATTATAATAATAATTGGACAGCATTTACACAAGATAGGTTTTCTGTTCCCGGTCCCCCCCCCCCCCCCCCCCGAAGGGTTCCCGCATTGACATGGCGGGGGGGCTCAGTAGCCGTGGCTTGGATCACCACGGTGAAGCCAAGAGGAACCCAGGGGCCGCGCCGGCGTTGGGGTGCGCTGGCCGGCTCAGGCAGGGCCGCTCCTATGGGCTTTGGCCACTAAGTCCACATAGGAGTGGCGGAGTCCGGGCGCTTTGGCGCAGACTCGAGGAGGTGGGGCCCGGGCGCTTTACCGCAAGCTCGAGGAGGGGGGCCCGGGCACTTTGGTGCAGGCTCGAGGAGGTGGGGTCCGGGCGTTCGGCGCAGACTCGAGGAGGTGGGGTCGCGGGGGGGTTATCCCCCGTGGCTGACGTAGCAGGCGGTGGGGCTACGTATCCGATCCACCGCAGGGAGACCACGGGCGTCCAGACACGGGGAAATCTGGCGCCCATTGTTGGCGGGTTTGGTCTCTGAGGCAGTTGCGGCGCGCCATGTGTTCTGGCGTGCCGCGAAGAGAAGGGTCCGGCAACGGACAGCCGCGGCGGGTTCGCGGTCGTGTGCAAAATCTGTCCCGCGTTCCCGCCAAAAGCGGCAGTGACGGAACACCCCGGGGTTTTGGTGGGTATACGGACTCCCACATAACCACCTACCTCCCCGTGGTAGGTGGTATCCATAAAGGATTTCCCCGGGACAAAAAAAAAATATAAGATAGGTTTTCTGTTCCCAAACTAGGCATACTTGTATTATCCTCAGCATATGTTATATTATATATTAACATCATTGATTCAAATTGTATTTAATTTTGTAATCAAGGATCCATAATATATACTACTCTTCATTCTTGTAATACAGTTTGAATTCAATTTATTTCGTACCCCATGCAGTATTAAATTATCTTTACTAGGTAGGCAAGTACGTACCTACCTTATGTTAAACACAGTACGTTGAACTTGACTTTCATATTTTATGGTTTTAATCTACGAAGAAATAATAGTCAGGAACTGTAACTGCGTTAAAAAAATGACCCAACAAAAGTCGTGTTCAAGTAGGCGAGGCTTAAAAGTCGTGTTCAGTACGTCATCAGTCGGACATTTTTCTTGCAAGCGAGCACACTTCAAATCTTCGCGTACATTTTCATTTTTATCATTGTGAACTTCAGTTGTGGATCATCATGCTAGCATTCGTTGTGAAGTGGTGCAGGAACAATACACGATTAAAATGTCCAGGGATCACTTTTACTAGTAAATAATAGCAAAATTATAATTATTCAAAGATGTTCAAATACGTTAACAAATCGAGATGGTCAATATTATGCAAGATAATGTCAGTCAATTTTTATTCAATTTAGGATGTATTTTTTTCTTCAGGACTCAATATTGAAATGTATGTAATGTGCAATGGTTTTGCTTGTTATGTTTTATTCTCGCTTGCTTGCCGATTCAATGCGGCAAAATAAGTACCTAGCTGCACTTAAGCTAGAAAAACAAGAGTATGACTGCCTGTGAAAACTAGCATAGTTATACTACGTTAATTTTGACTGAAAACAACAAAATTATAGATAATAAAAAAATTATGGACCATGTTACACAAAACTGCAGTACCTACCTACCAGTTGGTACAGTAAGTACCTACTGTTTTTTTTTTAATTATGTTATATAAAATATCATACTTATCTTTTTATGCTGATGATTTGTCCCGAATAAACATTAACATCTTTAAGAGCCTTTATTCTGCGCAGCGCTGCGCGAGTTTAGGTATTTTACGAGTACGTTAGCGAGTTACTTACTAGCGCGCCCTGCGGCAGTGGCCTTACTGCTTGAGCAAAATAGTGCGCATTCATATTTGGATCTTTTTTTTATCTACTTTGGTTTTTATTTCACAAATAGACGTAGGTCAAAAAGGTGAACTAAAATATCACGCAGGACACATTTTATTTTTAATATCGACATTAATTAACATAATGATAATTATTAATCAAGCACATGTTATCTACAAGAGCATAGACTAGAAAAAAGTAAGATTTTACTAATGTATTAAACTACTAAAAAGATATCAAATAGCAAATGAAACAACCATCAAATAGTTCCTGCTACCAGTTTCTGGATCCAGCATCAGTTCCTAGTCACCAGCTAGAAAAAAGGTATCGCGAAGACGATTCATACGATCCCAAACACGGTGTGTCTACTATTAACCATCACAAAGTTCCTGCTACCAGTTTCCGGCTCCAGCATGGATTCCTGGATACCAAGTATAAGCATAGACTTAGACTAGCCCCTCAAGAGTTGATGTCATTATAACAATGAAATTTCTATTGTGTCTGACATTTGATGCACTAGATGTCATATAAAATTATTTGTTAGAATCCCACTTAGAAATGTTTCCTCAATAAGTATCAGGTAGTTTTGAGCGCACTAATATTTAGTTGTGTAAGCGCGGGCGTCAGAGCGATACGTCCTCTGACCTCTCTCTAACAGGCCTCAGCCGCGTCTGACGATTCGTGACTGGCGCGACCGGTTTTATGATTGATTTTAAAAACGTGTGTGTGTAGAAACCGCTTGGCAATAACAAACTAATAAACAATTTCTAAATGTAGTCTATGGAACTTGAACTTGTTAATCAAATAATGTTCTATTACATCAGGTAAGAATAATTGACATAATATACTAAATCAATCAATATTATGTGACCCTTCAAACATTTAGCAAAAACGCGAACTCGTGCTTCCAAAACGTTTACGCTCTAAAGAGATACTACAGACAATGAACAATAAACGATTGCCTACAGTTGGTATGTAATATAGGTTACTATATAGCATTAAAGAAACAGTTCATTGTTTGGTCAAATTAAAGCACGTTTAATTTTTCAAGCTAATGAAAATTCACCCTCTGCAAAATTTTAAGTGGTTTAGCTGAGTTACTAATTAATTTGTCAGTAATATCAACACAGTGCTTTTCTAAAGTAATTCTATAAATTGATTGAATTTTCTTAATTGATAATGAAGGTATTCTGTGACCACTGAAAAACATCCAGCTGGCAAATAACGTCTTATTTTTTTTTGGTAAAATGTACAAGCCTTAAATGTTTCTTCTTTTTTTTCTTATTATTTCTTTCTTTTATTCTTTATCTTATTCTTTCTTTACTACAATGCGAAGAATCTCTTCTAATGTCTTAATAAATTAATCATATTTTGCGAGACATACGAGATTTACGATTGATTTATTATTAAGTTGGTCCAATCCATTTGTTGCATAACATCGTCCACGCCGCTATGACTCTGCTGTCATTGTAGACGTTGCAGCACGCGTGTAAACAAATCCCTGCTTTCCTTCTGAATTTAAACCAATCACCGAACATGTCTATATTTTGTAACCTCGGAAGTAATTTGTATTTGGAATCATACGTTGTTTTGATTTGAAGGGCCACTTTTTGTGTGGAATTTGTTCTGAATTATGTTTCCTGACTATTATTTCTTCGTAGGTTTTAATTCATTTCATTGTTATTTTTCTATGAATTTAATGTTTTGGTGCGTCCTAAACAAGTCAGTACCTTACCTTGTAATAGTACACTTCAAACACAGCAGATGGCGGTGTTTCCAAAAAACAAACTCGTTCGAAAAGTCATACCTGTTATACGTTACGGTTTATATTATAGAAACATGAAGCCCTTCCAGAAGAAAGAAGGATATAAGCTGGAAGAAAGCAGTAAGTATGTGAAAACGGCTAACTTTTCAGAACCGTTAAAAAGTCTCTAAAAATAATTTGATGTTCTAAAAATACCGTACTAGACCTTCTACCTGCAGACGATACTAATGGTGCGTTCGTTTAGCTTTTAGGGCATTGGTGGCGTTGTCATTGATGGCTCTTTTGTTAAAGCGTTCGTAAAGCTAAAAAACGTTATTTTTGCCACTTTTGCCCACACTTTATTCGTACGCTCAACTGAGCATAAGACCTAAAATCGCATGATTATGCTGTCAAATACATAGCTGTCATAAAACGATTAAAAACAAACAAACATGCTCCGGACGTGGGTCAACAATTGTAGATCTACGTTGAATTACCGTAAAAGGTCGTTTAATTTAAAATAAATAAAATATACGTATAAGTACGAGATGAAGGTTATTGTGGACCTGTCAGATAAGTTCTAGCGTTCGAGTACGGTGTGAGCAAAAGTGGCAAAATTAACGTTTATGAGCTTTACGAACGCTTCAGCTAGAATCTAGCTTAAGCGTTCGCAAAGCTAGCTGCTAGATGATAACGCCCTCCACCAATGCCCTCACTGTTATTCGAACGCACCCATGGCAAATGTACAGAAGTACGAGACCAATTAAAAAACAAACAAAAATGGTTGCCAGTTAATCAGGCTTTCCTATAAACCAGAGAAAGAATTTGTCGTAAAGTCTGCAATTTGAACTTTATGTTTATGTTATCTAAATTCTTAAGAGGTTCAGTATTTATGGTAGTATTGACATTATAAAATTTAGCCTAATTTCAGTCAATAACAAAACCATCATATTTCGCAGTAAACAGCGTAGTGTAAATCAATTACTTACAATATTATCAAAATGGTCTGAATAGTTATTCAATTCAGCATAGTTATGGTGCATTAAAAAAAAAGAAAAGGAGGCGGTTATCGTTTTGTCCCAATCTATTTTTTTTGTGTATGTTCCCCGATCATTCAAAGACGCCTGGACCGATCCGAGAATTTTTGTTTTCTATTGAAAGCTAGTGCGTCTCATGTGATCCCATTTAAATGTGATCAAGACCTGACCATTAGTTTTATCTCTAAATAATTTAACATAAAATCGGGTATAATAGACTGAAATCGGTTTAAATTTTTGTCATTAAAGTAGTTATCGGCTAATCACGCTGAGGCCTGCTTTAACATTTTTATCATAATTAACGTTCACAAACTAATATGCACTAGGATTTCCTGTGTTGTGGCATTGATACAGACGTAACACATCATAAACATATAAGATTCAAGAACAAACGTTTCTGCTCATCACACTATTTGTACTAGGGATCGAACCTGGGACCTTTCGCTTCGAAGGCACGATCCCTACCAACCATACCGTTAGACGTCGTTAAAGATTTTTTTACAGTATACTTATTTCTATCAATGTTTATGCAAGGAATGGAAGCTCTTGTAAGATTATAAAATATGCAGCCTTGATTGGGATAGTTCTTGTAATCTTCGTGGTTGTGTAATCTCAGAGACTAAGTAGGTATACCAAACACAATAAATGCATCCTTACCCCAAAAGCTTATCGCGGGAAATGTTTTTGTTAGTATGGCAACATCAACTGATCAACGACAGAACGCGACACTCGCGACAGTCGCGCGCGACACATTACGTTCCGTTTCGTTTCTGTTCGTTTCATTTCCAGCCTTGCGTGGCCGGTTAGAAAATTGGTTCATTGGCTTTTACGTTTTTTTTCGTTCTGGCGTGTTGTGTTCGCTAGCTAGATTATAGAAATACAAACTCTCGTGCCCTGTGTTATTTTTTAGTGTATTTACCGCAATTTGATTATTCGCTGGCGTAAAACAGCGTAAATCGTGTTTTAGGTACATGGATAAATCTGTAGCGGTGTTGTGTACATTGTGATCATTGTTTTTGTGAATTTACATTTGTGATTATGGCAGATAATAGTAAATTGACCGATGAAGAGATCGTGGAGATCAGAGAGCAGTTTGCACAGGTATTTACAGGCTTTTAAAACTGTGTCTATAAATTTGAGTACTGCGCCGTCGAAGCTGTGGCACCCATGCCATGCAAACTTTTGCAATATTTTACTTTTTGCCTTTTGCAGACTGTCGTGTGCAGAATTATAAAATTTACTCATTTTGAAGTGTATGCCTTTGGAATTATTTATTACGATGCTTACGCGTTAACTGTGCGCTACATCTAACTTTCGTAGTACGTAGGAGTTCCACAAAAATTCTTATCTCTACCATATCTACCTACTATCTACCATTTCTATAGGCATTATTGTTTTATTGATAGTGGATTCAACTTTATATAAATCTATGATCCATACTGACTATTGAGAACCCTATAGGTACCTACTTTCAAATATGAATTATTGTACAATAATTTATCTTTTCGCACATGTTATTGATTATTTGATCTAAAAGCTCACCTAGTAGGTACTAAATTACATTCACTATATATAATAAAATACTCAATCACAGATTCCCAATTCAAACGCCACTTGTGAGCGTTTTTAGCGTTATTTTCGCCAAAAACGATCAGAAGTGATCTATGCGAACGCACTAATAATAGAGAAATGTGACAGTTCGTGGTAGAGTGAGTGAGTGTATATATTTGTTACTTCTTCATATTCAAATGGGTGAACGAATTTGGATGATGATAATAATATTGAGAAAGCATATAACTAACCAGCATTATCTCCTTAACCCCTCCTATACCGTGATAATTAAAACAAAAGATTTATGAATGAAACTGATGTATAGTTGTATGTCTCTGGGATGCATTGGGTTAAGCTACTTATCTAAACTAAAGGAATAAGAGGGTTTGGGATCACATTAACTTCTACTCTACCATAATTAGTAATAAAACAAAAGAATTATATGAATGAAACTCACAAAAACTAACATTGACAGTCATATAAGGGGAAATACATATGGACGAATGACTTTGTTCATGTGGAATGCCAGTAGCTAGTGAGTACTAAACATATTGATATAATATCACTAGCTGCATCCTGCGGTTACGACAGCGTGGTGATGGATGATGATGATGAAAAGTATCTTACGAGTTAATCCTGTGCCTCATCTACCTCCATACCAAATTATATCAATATTGGTCCAGCCGTTTGAGCGCGAACGAGTAACAAACATCTATCCATCCAAACTTTCACATTTATTATATTAGTAGGATTAATTGCAAATGATTGGTTTGCATAAGACATGCAGGAACCATTAGGTATTTAACAAACTATGAAGTAGGGTACAATATAAACTTGGTTATTTTTACTAAGATTAATTAATACATTATTACAATAATTATAATTAATACATTATTGTTTATTGTGCTGGTTGACACTCACAGATAATTCTGCGTGCTTCATAATTTGGATCTTGATACACAGCAGAATTCTTTTATGTAAAGGGACATATTGGCCTAGAGAATGAAAATTTGCTAGCAAGCACATCTAGAGGTGTGTTCGGATAGCCCTAAGTTTGCTAAAATAATGCTAAAAACGCTCACAAGGGCGTTCATATTGGGAATCCGTGGGTGAAAATGTCATTTAGACTCTAGTTCAGTGTTTGCAAAGCTAAAAAAGAGTTATTTTTGCAACCTTAAAGTGCAATTTTGGCCCACGTCTGGAGCATGGTTGTTTCTTATAGCATAATCATGCATGCGAACTTAGGTCTTATGCTCGTCTTAGGGTGTGGGAAAAAGAGGCAAAAATAATGTTTTTGAGCTTAACTAATGCTAATTTAATCAAAGCCACCTTAGGTCTAATGTGTTACTTCACTTGACTGCATTATCGCTGTGCATAATGTGCATTAACCCTTTCTGTACCGTGATAACAAAACAAAAGATTTATGAATGAAACACACATAAATTTATGTCTCTGGGGCGCAAAGGGTTAAGCTGGCAAACACCTAGCTTTTTATTCTTATTCGTTTTGGGGGCGATGAAGCTTGCACTGACCTCCCGCTTGGGGTGTTTTGTTCATTCCCCCTGCCAGCATTTACTCAAGCCAGCCTATCTACTTCACATAGCGGAGTATGGCCTTGGGTTGCTGGCTCAACTGCTCCAGTGTTGTTTGAGATGTTGTATGAGTAACCGTCGATGATGCTTCGTGCGGTCTGGAGTGGACCTCCAGTAATCCTGTTTTTGCTCTTATTTAAAAACAAACCAGTTTCATTTTAGTTTTCATTAATTCGCTCAATTTGTTATTTTAAACCGAGTATACTCGTCATTTGAACTGAGTTATTCGGCTGAATAAGAGGATCCAAAAACTGCCGAATACGCCGAGTACCGAGTAGTAAACAAGTACTCGGCCCATTTCTAGTTCAATGTATATTTTGTTTGAGTTTCCGATATTTCGGTACTGTTGCAAGCTCCATGATCGTTGATGGACTGAGGAATTGCGGGTGGATGAATGCCATGTTTGTCTTTTCACACTAGCTGTATCAGCTCAAATTCTGACCTACTATTTACACAAACATTCCACTGAATTCCAGATATTCGACAGTTGAAAACCATCATTAGTTTTTTGTGACGATATTTAGCTAACTGTATGTTTATTTATAAAGCCAGCCTTAAGTGTACCAAAAAAATCCTAAGTTTACTCACTGCATACCTATAACATTAATGTCCCACTTATACCTTACTTAGTCATCAACTCTGAAGTATAAAGTAAGTACATACTATGTTCAACAAAACGCCAAGAGTACCATCACCATGCGTCATACTATAATACCCATGAGGCGATTTCGTACGCCGTCCACATGGTTTAGTATTCAAAACTGGTATTCGGTATGTAGGTACTATTGCCTTGACATGTTTAGACCGCAGCCGCGTATAGTTATTGAATAACCAAATAGGTTGACCATGTAATAGTGATTTTCTGCTCAGTTACGAAGATACACCAAGTAAATCATCAGCTTCCCTTACTCTTATCTTACCTTTCAGGTGGGGTATGAACATTGTACAATACATCTCTACATATAATAAAACTGTAGAGGTCGAATTTCTGTACAATGAGAAAAATGGGAAAACCGATTCAGGGGGATGTAAGGAGTGAAATCGAACTAATTTAGTTTTTTTTTTAATTTTTTGTGTCTCTCTTTGTCTGTTCGTCTGTCTGTTTGTACGGGCTAATCTCCGATACGAATGGACCGACTTAAATGATTTTTTGTATGGTGACAGCTTATATCCCTGGTCAACATATAGGATACTTTTCATCACGGTAAATTAACGAGTTCCCGTAGGATAGTTAAAAATATTATTAACCGTATCCCGCAAGTCCACGCGAGCGAAGCCGCTTTCGGGTCACCTAGTCTTTGAATAACCATGCGCATGCACATTGCACATATTATTGTTGGAAAAGTTTTGCTTTGTTTTTATGATCGGCCACCTGGGTGACTCCATTCCTCCTTGGGTATTGGTAGGTTTGGTAAGATACTTGTTCATCCCCCGTTTTTGGATTATAAGAGGTTTGTGATTGGCAACACAAGGATGTTTCCGATTATATCTTACGTGAGTACTGGCATCACGAAAGGCGAGCAGCATACTGCTTGCTTAGTGCCTTTTTTCTTTAGCCGCATTTTACGAGCATCGAAAGGGGGATGTATACAGTCTTGGAAACTCAAGTCAGGAACTATAAAACAAGAAATGTAGGTAAACTAAGTATGGGATTAATTCAAGGAAATCCCTTTATAACTCTCCCTAGCCAAATTTAGTATGTTATTTGACCGAATGCCGCAGACGGATGATGATGGACGGTCCTCCGTTACGGAAAGGGCTGGGACCACATATTACTTAATAGTTACTACCAGCAAGCAGATTGACCAATGACATGATAGCTACATGGCTTGTTCCTGCTTCAATGCCATGTTTCTATTTTTATGAACGAATAGGATAAAGTAATGTAAATATTACATTAATAACATATAATATGCTCAGAGCCGCGCGACAAGTGGGTATTTTATTTCTTACAAAATCATTGTGGTTGACTCTTGTATTATGTCAACATTGTTCTAAACTGTAGGCCACCATCGATTATATGACAAGTACCTAAGTCACACCGGAATAAAACCTTGTTAAACGAAAGGACAATATGCTATTATTAAATCTCATTAAGTAATTGCCTTGTGGATGTCATGATAAGGAAAAACATTCAGTACATGTAAACCTAAACATTTACAGAGATATAATAGTTTATATAATTATAATGTGAAAACGTGAAGAGTCCACTACTAGTACAATAGGTTACTAATATTCAAAAAAATATTCCTCCATTTTCGTTACTATGAAGCTAACTATGTCGTCCTTAGTAATCCAGTTGCATTGTTAGGTGGGCCTACCACCTAGCAATGTAGAGCTCAATTTCGTCGTGGGGTTATTGTGAACTATCATTCACGAACATACTATTTCCCGTGTTTAACGTTACCTTTTCATCCATCATCATCATCATCATCAGCCTGTAGCAGTCCACTGCTGGACATAGGCCTCTCCAATTGCACGCCTCTTAGGTCTATCTTGGGCTTCTCGCATCCAGTTTTTGCCAGCCGTCTTGCGCAGATCGTCACTCCACCGTGCCTCAGGACGTCCTACACTACGTTTGCCGAGACGCGGTCTCCACTCTAGAACTCGTTTACCCCAACGGTTGTCGGTTCTACGGCTAATATGGCCAGCCCACTGCCACTTCAGCTTGCTGATCCTTTTAACCCTACTATAAAGTAACCTTTTTAGTACTTTAATAAACTTACTTTAAACAATGTGTTGATTACATGAAAAAAAAACCACTAAAATCGGACAATATTAACAGGTAGAAAATAGTTATTTCTATTAGTATGGACAAGTAAGAGCTCTGGGTTCCTGCGCGATATGGCGTTGTTTAAAAAGGGCGTTATTAAATTTCTTAGAGGTCGGCAGCGCGTTGGTAACGCCCTTGGTGTTGCGAACGTCTATAGGCGACGGTGATCACTTTCTGTCAGGGGGGTCGCATGATCGCCTGCCAGCTTTAGGCAATAAAATCACTTTAAAAACAAGTATAATTTGAAAAATTTGATACCGACTTCCATTCTATTCAGTTATTAGAGTATAACTCAAAAAATACTGGACCGAATTTGATGAAAATGGGGCCACGCGGGAAACACCAGCTTTCAAACAAAAAAATAATTTTGATAATCGGTTCACCCAGTCGAAAATTATGAGGTAACGAACATAAAAAAAATACAGTCGATTTGAGTACCTCCCCCTTTTTGGAAGTCGGTAGAAAATCAGCACAGCCACCACGCGCAACATCTATAGTAGGTATGAATTATTTAGTATGATAAAAAGTCGCTGATTTTGGAAGACCGTATGTGATGAATCGTGCACAAGCTGTGATCTGATTCCATCAGCAAATTTCGTCCGAAATTGCAAACGTGGCTGCTTCAATATTTGTGTCAGGTTTGGCAACCTTGCTGCTTAGTCATCGAAACTAGAATGGCATAAATGGATTATTATTTACGACATGTCTAACTGAACACAGCCTTTATCCAATTTAACTATCCAGCCTGTATTACCGATATACGAGAAACCATTCAAAAATCACATTTTTCGTTGGAAAAGCCGATTGTTTCTCGGTGAAAATTGATGGAGCACTTGTGTACTTAGTACTAGCTGCGCCCCGCGGTTTCACTCGCGTGGTGATTGATGATGATGAAAAGTATCATATGTGCTCCAAGGTATAATTTATACCCTTGCCAATTTGATTAGGACTTTTTTTATGTAAGTGCGAATCGAACTCTACTAATCGAAATACTGAGCACTGAGACCTTGGATTGTCGATAGGATACAATTTGATAGTAATTATGAACAAGTGCCGGTTTTGCCGTGGCGGTGCCGGCTTAGAATAGCACCCCCCCAACTCTACCCGTGGGTGCCGTAGAAGCCGGCTAAGGGATAACAAATCAGAAGGTGGGCAGCAGCACCTTCCCAGTCAAACACACACAAACTGCGCTCGCCAACCCGCCTGCCAAGCGTGGCGAGTATTGGCAAAAACCCCTCAATGGATTGGACAAAAAGAACCAGGCCCCCAGTCCCCGGCAGCCCCGCTATTCCTGGCTACGGTAGCGGCCACGGTAACGGTGGGGCAGGGGGTGCTAAGAATCCCCGGCAGACGCCCGGCTACCACCCCCAACGACGACGACTGGCCCTGGTAACACACAACATACGCACGATGAGGACAGACGAGAAGATATATGAGCTGGAAGAAGAAATGAGTAAGCTACGCTGGGACATTGTGGGGTTATCTGAAGTCCGTAGAGCGGGTGAGGACACGATAACCCTAAAATCAGGTAACCTACTCTACCACCGGGAGGGCGACCAACAGTCCCAAGGTGGTGTCGGGTTTCTCGTCCACAAGTCCCTTACTAACAACATAGTTAAGATCGATAGCGTTTCCAATAGGGTCGTATACCTAATACTCAGAGTATCCAAACGATATTCGCTGAAGGGCATTCAGGTATACGCACCGACGAAGTCGCACCCGGATGATGAGGTGGAGGATATGTATGATAACATTAGTCGGGCCATACATACCTCTGAAACGCACTTTCTAGTTGTTATGGGGGACTTCAACGCGAAGTTGGGTAAGAGAAGCGAGGATGAGTCGAAAGTGGGGCAATTTGGCTATGGACAACGGAACCGTAGGGGACAGAGGTTGGCCGACTTCCTGGAGAAAGAGGGACTCTTTATGATGAACTCTTTCTTTCAGAAGCCACCTCACAGGAAATGGACCTGGCTGAGTCCCGATGGTTCCACGAGAAATGAGATTGACTTCATTATGACCACCAAAAGGCAAATATTCACTGATGTCTCCGTGATCAACAGGGTTAAAACCGGTAGTGATCACCGAATGGTAAGAGGCACGGTGAATATTAATGTCAAACTGGAGAGGTCTCGTCTGATGAAGTCTACGCTCCGACCTACTCGTGCCCATATTCAAGACCCCGAGAGCTTTCAACTTGAGCTATCCAATCGCTTCGATTGCCTTGAGAACATCGCTTCAGTGGACGAGATCAATAACAGGTTAGTAGAAACTGTCCATACAGTGGGTTCCAAGTAGGTACTTTAAACCCCACCGTACAGATAGGCCACAGAAACTCTCCAACGATACCCTCAACCTCATGGCTGAACGACGCTCATTGAAACTGCAGTCTTCGGATGATACTGAAGCATATAGGCTGCTCAATAGACGAATATGGAAGTCCTTGCGACACGACATTCGGATCTTTAATACAAACCGTATTAAAGAGACGATAGAGCGGAAAAAAGGCTCCAAAGTGTTTGCAAGAGACATGTCTATTGGGCAAAGCCAGTTGACGAAGCTGAAGAGAGGAGACGGCAGTGTAGCGTCGACCAAAGCGGAAGTGTTAGGAGAGGTCGAGAGTTTCTACGGACAGTTATACACCTCGGTCGCTAAACCTGTTAGCAGCTCGGCCAAAGACCCAAGAGCCAAGCTGACCCGACATTATACCGAAGATATCCCGGACATCAGCCTGTACGAGATTAGAATGGCCTTGAAACAGCTTAAGAACAACAAGGCGCCTGGTGACGACGGTATCACATCTGAGCTTCTGAAAGCGGGTGGAACACCGGTACTTAAAGTCCTTCAGAAGCTCTTTAATACCGTCTTACTCGAAGGTTCAACGCCAGAAGCATGGAACAAAAGCGTGGTGGTGCTGTTCTTCAAGAAAGGTGACAACACTTTACTTAAAAATTACAGACCCATCTCGCTTTTGAGCCATGTTTATAAGCTGTTTTCGAAGGTCATAACGAACCGTCTCAGTCGCAGGTTTGATGAATTCCAGCCTCCGGAACAAGCCGGTTTCCGAAAAGGCTATAGTACCATAGACCACATCCACACGCTACGGCAAGTTATACAGAAGACCGAAGAGTATAACTTGCCTCTTTGTCTAGCGTTTGTGGACTATGAGAAAGCCTTTGATTCGATCGAGACGTGGGCAGTGCTTGAGTCTCTCCAGCGGTGCCGTATTGACTATCGGTATATTGAAGTGCTGAAGTGTTTGTACAAAAACGCCTACATGTCAGTCCGAGTACAGGAGCAGAGTTCGAAGGCAATTCCATTGCAAAGAGGCGTGAGACAGGGAGACGTTATATCTCCGAAACTGTTCACCGCTACATTGGAAGACGCCTTCAAGCTTCTGGAATGGCAAGGACTTGGCATCAATATTAACGGCGAATACATCACTCACCTTCGATTTGCCGACGATATTGTAGTCATGGCAGAATCCATGGAAGACCTCAGTACAGTGCTCGAAGGCCTCCATCGAGTTTCCCAACGGGTAGGTCTTAAGATGAACATGGACAAGACGAAAATTATGTCTAATGCCCATGTTGTACCTACCCCAATATCAGTTGGGAACTCAGTTCTCGAAGTTGTTGACGAGTATATCTACCTGGGACAGACAGTCAAACTAGGCAGGTCCAACTTCGAGAAAGAGGTCAATCGTCGAATCCAACTCGGCTGGGCAGCGTTCCGGAAACTTCGCGAAGTCTTCTCGTCAAAAATACCTCAGTGCCTCAAGACAAGAGTCTTCGACCAATGTGTGTTACCAGTGATGACTTATGGCACTGAAACGTGGTCTCTTACTATGGGCCTCATAGATAAGCTCAAAGTCGCACAACGAGCTATGGAGAGGGCTATGCTCGGGGTTTCTCTACGTGATCGAATCAGAAATGAGGAGATCCGTAGAAGAACGAAAGTCACCGACATAGCTCAGAAGATTAGCCAGTTGAAGTGGCAGTGGGCAGGGCACATAGCACGCAGAACAGATGGCCGATGGGGCCGAAAGGTTCTGGAGTGGAGACCACGTACCGGCAAGCGCAGCGTAGGTCGTCCACCGACACGGTGGACAGACGACCTGAGAAAGGTCGCAGGACGACGTTGGATGCAGGCCGCTTCCAACCGGTCCTTTTGGAAAATCATGGGGGAGGCCTATGTTCAGCAGTGGACGTCCTACGGCTGAGATGATGATGATGATGATGATGAACAAGTACAATTTGAACAATTTAATACCGACTTCCATTCTATTCAGTTATTGGAGTGTATCTCGAAAACTACTAGACCGAATTTGAAGAAAATTAAATGGGGCCACACGGGAAGCACCAGCTTTCAAACAAAATAATTTTGAGAATCGGTTCACCCAGTCGAAAGTTGTGAGGTAATAAACATAAAAAAATACAGTCGAGTTGAGTACCTCCTCCTTTTTTTGGAAGTCGGTAGATAAGAAAATATTGTTGGGTGGCAGTTACATAAATACAGAACCCTTAGTGTCCGAGTTCGGCTCACAGTTGCCTGTAATATCTGAGGTTGCCGGATGTACAGGAGCATAATAATTAAAAAGTATTTTTATATATATATACGTTGACGTTCATAAGTGCGTCTTTGATGCCTAAATTGAATAAATGATTTTGACTTTTTGACTTTTGACTATAATCGATAGTTAAATTGATGATTCAACGTACAGCAAGAAAGACAGGGCTGTCGTGTCTTGCTGCGTGAGACTATTGCAGAAGCTAGGTTTGCTGTATCAATGCCGAGTGGTTATACAGTGCGCCGAGCACGATCGTTTCCTTTACGTATTTAGTACAAACTATGAGTTATCTGTGCCTCTATTGTACTAGATAAATGACAGTTTGTACTAAATACATTAACGATGCGATTACGTTACACTTAAACAGATTTTCGTGCTCGGACCACAGATGTTAATGTTTATTACGATGTCGTGATGGTCGTCTTCTATACTTAACAATGTTTAATGGACTGTTGATAAGATAGCGACGTTGTCTTCACTAAGTGTTCTTGGTTGCATTGCATAATGAAGTAGGTACCATAATAGATGTACCTACTACCTATATACGATAAATCAGCAAAGTCTACAGACCAGATATACTAGTATACTGATATAATCGATCTTAGGTAAAATTTTACGAGGGTTAACTTTATTTACTTGTATAAGATTGTACGGATGTCCTTTCGTACATTTATCGACTCAATCAATAAACTGAAAAGAGTACGAATGATGAATCTAACTATAACCGAATTCTTAGCTATTTGTCATTTCTTTGGTAGTTTTAGAATTAGGTACCCTACGACTATTCTATATATTATTTCTTCTGGCCACGATATAACTTTAGAACGGATGGAACAATCTCTGTTTTTTGTTAGAAAAACCAAGAAAATACAAGAGTATTTTCGCTAGTAAATATATAAAATTACTATTAAATAAATGAAGAGATCCGATAGGAAAACTAAGGTTACCGACTATAGCTCTCAAAATTAGCAAGTTGAAGTGGCAATGGGCAAACTACATCGCGCAGAACCGACAACAGATGGGGAAGAAAGGTTCTCGAGTGGCGACCACGCACACATAGAAGTAGTACCTAGTGGACGTAGCCGTTCCAAGTGGCGCTCTATAGGGGAGGCCTATATTCTTGCTGATGATGGTACGACTATTAAAAACAACTAAAGGTATTTTTTTTATTATAAAGACTAACGTGGTTTTCACTCATTATTAATTAGAAATATGGGATTACTCACGTAATATTGATCGGATAGGTCAGACTATAGTTTCGACCACATTCGGTGGCCTTTTTCAAGGAGTGTTCGGGACGCCCGCGTCGATTACGTCTCGCCTAGCACTGGTACTAACTAAAGGTTTACAAATACATATGCATTCGTATTTCTTGGGTCGGGTGCCTTGTTCATAGAGTAAAATTGTATTAACGAATAACCAAATTAACCTCACGTACCTAGGTGGCATGTCAAGACGGCTGAACACTGCGAGTCATGTTTGAGTCCGTAAAGTAAATATTTGTTTCTTTCCTATATACTATTTATTCCACAACTTTCAAGCATAAATTTATTGTATGACATTTTTACTTATAGACATTTATACGAGTATATTGGTATATCATTTGACATTTTTATTTTACAATTATCATTTTAGACCTTTACGCCTAACCCAAACATTCCAATAATTACAATTGAATTACCAACGTAACAAAAATAGAATTCTAACTTCGAAGCCAACTTAATTTTTGTTAACAGGTTCCTACATAATTATAATTATAGGTAATAAGTAAAATAACTTCTTACCAAATCTATAATAAATTCACTTATTCAAAGTCAATTAATCGACTTTGGTCACAGTAGTCAAGCGATGCAGATACTAATCAGGTCCAAAGAAATACAACTCCTACATTAGTTATAAAGTTCATTTTTGGCTGTAAAGAATTACGATTATGTACTTTTAGTACATAATCTTCAATTGAAAGTACTAAGTATACTTAATGTAATTTTTGTCTGAAAAAATATTATTTACAATGTTAAAATAGGTAATAATAATTAAAATAATAAAAAGTAATCCGTGAAATAAATTGAATAAAATAGGTAATATGTAATAAAATAAATAATAATAGTAATAAAACCGCAGGGGCTGCCTTGTGGCGAGCCGTCGGTGAGTGGCGACACCGCGGACCCTGATTCGCTCTGGGGCTAAATGAGACCCCTGACCCCGGCTTGCCTTAATTGGCCGTCTGGGGGTGGAGACGTAAGATCAAGTAACAAAAAGCTCCAAGGGTGGAAGTGTTAAAGGGCATAACGCCGGTAGTAGCGCTCTAATGAAACCGCAGCACACCTCTCGACACCTTTTAGCCATCCACACCAACGTTGCCCCTTTTGTCACCATTGATGGCGGCTCTTATGGGGGGCCCGTTTAGTGGGTGGCAAGTCACCACCTGCCTAAATATTTTAACATGAGACTAAAATTGGCAGGTGCCGTAGTCTCTTCCATAGCCCACTATCTTCCTTATCACTAATAAGTTCATATCAATAGCCTGGCCATTTTACCCATATTTGTAATAGTTATAAGTACCATGTTACCCTTCATCCAACATTTTTTCTGTTTTTTATCTCCTTTGTATTTTTATACCAAACAGGCCTCTATGTGTTGGCTACAGCCCCACTTATGCCTTTGTAAAGGACCGGATGAAATCCGAGATTTTGTTTTGAATAAAATAAATAATAATAATAAAAAAACTTATCCTCCTCTCCTGACCTTCTGAGGTCGCTGAGCTTCCGCTCGCTTCAAAAAAATGACTAATACGCTTCGAGGTAAGCCAGTTTTCAACCAGTTATACCGTTTCTTTCAGTATTCCGAGGTTTATGCACTCAGGAACAAAGACTGCTCGATGGCTTTCTTACTCAGTAATTATTGTTTTGCTTAAGATTATTTGACCCAGGATCATGCCCTGGCCATCCTTCCATCCATGCAGTTTTTTATTAAATTTCTTAATTTATTTGGGACTTTTAGTTGCTTGGCGTCTATGCCAGTTTCGTTAAGGCGTTCAATAAAGTGACACGCCATTAAACACATTCACAAGACTTATTGAGGTACTTCAAGCAGGGCATTGTAGAGTGACCTAGCCGCGTCACTCCAAGGAACAGCCAAGACACTCTGCACTATGCCTAAGTCACCCAAATTTAGACCAAATTCAGAACGTATGTGCAACCTTATCTGCTGGCTCCGAACACACTCCACCAGAAGGTGATGAACAGCTTCTGTGACTCCGCAAGTTGAAACATCCTTTCTATATTACTTAGCACAATAGGTAGCTACAAAAAATACAACTACATACAATGTCATTGAACAAGTATGGTGTGGCAAAAATGTGATCAAGTTAAAGTTAACCCTCGTACATGCCTAAGAAAATTAAACATGCTAGCTGTGCCGCCAGCGGCTTCACTAGTTTGGTCATTAAGTGAATTTACCCCCTGAGGGGTGAAATAATTTCTTAGTGGATACTTACGACATAAAAGGCAGTTAAGACTCTACAATAACAGACGAAAGTCCTGCTTATTTCGTGCCCGATACAGAAAACATTCTAAATTACTTGTACTAGCAGTGTACCTTTGTGCTAGTACAATACGAAATATTTTAATGTTCTTTCGCAACTCAATCCTAACCAGTTGTACAAACACAAACTATAACAACTGGTGCCCGTATTTGTCTAGCCAGAAGGTGTCGCTGTGTAGGTGTTAGTTTTGACGTAATCTATAATTATACTCACGGTCTGATATAAACAAGATCTTTATAACGCTTTGATGTTGCTCAAATTTCCATTTTGTGTCTCTAGGCCCTTATACTTACATTTATTCGGCTTGATTTTCTACCGACTTCCAAAAAAGGAGGAGGTACTCAATTCGACTGCTTATTTTTTGTTTTGTTCCTCATACCTTTCGACTAGGTGAACCGATTCTTAAAATTCTTTTGTTTGAAAGCTGGTGCTTCCCGTGTTGTCCCATTTAAATTTCATCAAATTCGGTTTAGTAGTTTTTGAGATACACTCCAATAACTGAATAGAATGAAAGTCGGTATTAAATTTTTCAAATTGTACTTGTACAGGCATGAGTACTGCAGCATGTAACCTATTGTTGTTTAAGATACGTGTGGTCCAAACTATCTTAAGATCTATGTGAGACTAGCTAAGGTTTTGTTTGCTATGATTCATGCTGGCAAAAATCACACACTAATATTATAAATGCGAAATTGACTTAAGTAGTGTGGATGTAAGTGAGTGCGTGAGTAAATTAGTAAGTATTTATTATTTTTTACCGACTTTAAAAAAGGAAGAGGTAATGTGTCGGCTGTAGGTTTTTTATGTATGTTCAGCGATTTCTCCCCCATTTGCGGATCGATTATCAATATAGATATTATAGTACATACCTACGTTAATATAGGAACCTGCAAGTTGACTATATATTGTCCATTTTATCTACCTCAATTATGCTAGAGGGACTGATCTTCTAGGAGGCTTTGCTGGAGATTTGTATCGGATATAAAACTTTGTTTTAATCAGATTAATCAGTTCTTTGTCTGCAATTCATAGTTGTGTCCAGTACCAACTATCGAATCTTCTGTATTCCCGTGGTAGAGGTCAAACTAGTCTCACTCTAGGCTCGACTGCTATGGCGCAAACAACCTTTGTCGTCAACAAAGACCGTGTCCTCAAATTATCTGTTATATACAACAAGGAATGAGTTAGAGCCATCTTTTTGCATTGCATACCTATTATTTATTCTGTGATAGCTCAGTATGTTTGCTTACTTTGATTTGAACACAGTATTCCGAGGGCTTTGTCCACAGGTTAAGTATTAGTTTGTGTACTAGCCACCGACCTTGGCTGGGAACTTGGAATGCGGTTTGTATTCTCTGTCTTAGAGTCTCATGACGCAAGCCAGTACAGTCCAGTAAGGCTTGCTATATCTAGGCTATGCTTACCTAGGTTCTATAGGTTTTGTCGTTCGGAGCAGCCATTGTTGCGTCTAATCTGTGTTTAAAATTGCTATGAACTGCAGCAACCAGTTCTATTAACTTTCCAAAACGCTTTGTGAACTTCCTTATGACTTACCCTGAACTTAGTCACGTACCTAGTTAACACCTATAGAAGCTTTGCAGAAACCCGATACACCAATTTACAAAGACCTCTTTTAAACTGAACATGCTTTTTATTTGCTAATGACGAATGACCCCTCGCAGTCCTTGTTATAATGGACGGTACAGATTCAAAATGGCAATGACCGCGAACTGGCAGATAAATGGTTATTTCGAGACGCTAAGTAACGTTACCTCACGTCTGTCATCCTGTGATTTAAAACGAGTTAAAGCATGAACGGGTACCTTTCTCTTGGATTATAACATATTCAACTTGACAAAAAGAAACAGTTTTGTCAGTTTGGCCTAATGGGCATCTGATGAATAGCAGCTTCTCCAACGTATTATCATTGTCAGTTATTTGCAATTATGGAATTATGTTCGGCTGGCAACATTGATCTTGCTTGATCGATGGCTGGGGCAACGGTAAAAAGAGCTCGGAATTCGACCGGTGACGCCAAGATAAACTCACAAAAGGTCAAAAAGTTGCAGTGCCATCTAGAACTATATCTGTGGGCACAAAAATGATATGACGTTTTCTTTTATATATTAAATGTAATTAGTGCACTTGCTTCTGGGCGTATGCCCCAGTTTCGATTAATATACAAAAGACAATAAATATACTATTAACAAGTAGGTACTTATTATATTCTTTACTTCTTTAATATCAAAAAACAGTATATGTAGAGATAATTTTTTTTACAATAAAAATAGTATAGAACATGAAAAACACTTGGAACTTTGTAAGTTTATTTAACACAATCTTGCATGCTCAACACAGAGGCGAAGTAATGGTTTATTGTAATGACTATTCATTGATAAAAATGGCATAGACAAATTATATTTTACTCACAACAAATCAAATTTAATTTATTACCACAGAATTGCCTACTAATAATTTATCCATAAATACATTACAATTCCAACTTTCATTCGTCTTTCACAGACCACAGTTAAACAATATTGCGGTTAGAAAAGCAGTGACTCATTCGAGTTTAAAGTTGACAATCTTACACCACTGCTGTTTGCACTGTGTCCAAACCACGCAAGATGTGAAAAATTCGTGGAAATACAAACATATGAGTCAGAATGTGGAGATTTCGATGAATGGATCCGAATAAGGTTATGCTTTACGCGTACGTACGTACCAGGCTGTATGAATAAGTTGTTCTAATAGACTGTATACGTCACTGTTTTCTAGCATTTTCTTACGCATCGTACGGATGAGCTATGATTTATAGGGCAATAATGCCATCATTCGCACTGTGGCAGCTTATGTATCTATACATATATATCTGCATTTTGAACCTTGTGTATCACAAATAAAATATTTGAAATGTAAACCGCTGTGGGCTACACGCAATGATGTTATATATAAAAGTTAATCTCATTGGCTACACACTTAAAATTTAAGCAGATTAAGGCTTTTTGGTTAAAGTGAGAAGGGTGAATTCAAATTATTTTTGTGGTTTCGTATCATAAAGAAGAAACGAGCGAAGATGATGGTGGCTGGTACACAAACGCTACAGTTCAGGGTAACGCTGTAAGCTATGTAGCCCTTTTATTAATATTGTCTCTTGTTTTATTCTGGCCCACTTCTCGTTTATGTGATAAGTTTTAATAGTAACCGTATTGTTATCAGTATTTATGCGGCGTTTTGCTACACATTTTATCAAAACGTGTACGATTATCATTGGAATTGATTGGTCACATTATTCTTATATAACAATTAACTATAATATAAATAAATAAAAAGTCATTTGAAATTAGGTAGGCGTCGTATATGAATGTTACAAATTACTTTGATTACCGAGGATGGTGCGAAATACATACCTAGTTACAAAACCAAAATAGAGACAGATTTGTACGAAGTTTCTTTTCAATATTCTAAACTGAAAGAACAAAATAGTTTAATTTAAAAAAGTTACGTTATAACGAACGTGTAAGTACAAGCACGAGGCACTCTGGCTAGAACAGATAAATTTCCACACAAGTGACGAACTGCACTGCGCTCGTAACCGTGAAACATTGTTAAGTCTCATTTGCCTGTAATGTCACTAGCAACCATATCTATTACTGCTCTTAATAATGCCACTGTGCCGTTGTAAAGTGCTATGAAAAAGCAGTAAAATTGTGTCTACAATCGGTTCAAGGGCCTTAAGACGCGGTCCAACCCCGATTTTAAAATAATTTATGATGCTTTACGTAAGGTTGAAAATTGCTTGTTAGATTGTACGATGTAATGCGAAAATGCGTTAATTTTGTACCTCAGATTATGAAACAAAAGGTTTGTTTCATAATCTGAGTTTTGTACGTTTTCTTTAGGAACACTTTTGAAAAAACTGCTGGTTATTACTTTAGTACTATACGTTGGCTATGTATTACTTAAAAAAATATAGTGTTATCCCTGAAAATTCTGAGAGTTTGGACGTCAAAGTTTATTTATGTGGACCTATTCAGGTTTTTTTTCTGCTAAAAGAGAGTTATATTTATGAATTCTATTCGGTTATTACTCTTTTTCTGTTCCTTTTCTAGCCTTTGTATTTTTTCGTAATATATTATCTATCTGTTTCGTTACACTAGGTGTTTAAAAATTCTGCTTTTTACTATTATCAGGATACGAGCGCGCCTTAAACATGTAACTAGATTCTATTTGAATCTGCTTACAGCTACACGCGAGAAACTTATCCGAAGTCGAATCGATCGTCACCTCTCATTAATCGGTCGCTGATTTCTCGCATGGCGTAAACTCATTTGCTTTCAAATTCATTACTACAGTGAGCGAACAGTGAAATTACTGCTCTGATGATAAGCCGAGTCGATAACACGTCAGCTGATACGAGGTTCGGGGAATTGGTGGATGTGTGATGATAACTATTTGATATGCTACTTGTTATTTACCGCCATGTTTAGCCTTTGAAATAATGAATGATTATGTCCCCAACGGTACTAAAATGTCTAAAAGACTTCTTTAAGTTAGTGTCGGTACTTGAGGTCTACTCCCAAAACGAACTACGAAGTTTTGTTTGACGGATTTCGCATTTTCTTCTATTAAAGTACAAATATAGTGAAGTGTGATGAAATGTAATGTCAGGTTTTTTTATGGTTGTGTTGGTTGTGTTTAGAAATTGAATGATACACATGTCAAATCATATAGTTTATAACATATTATATATAACATGTCAAATTGTCATTAAATAATATTTACATGCTCAAATTAGGTATATTACTATTGCTAAACATTATTATATGAGTAAATACTTAATTATTATAGTAGATCGATCAAAATATACTAAGAATCAAATACCCTACCTAAATACAGATATAATTAATCACCATGAAAAAAACCTGACATTTCATTTCATCACCCTTGACTGTGTTTATGCTTTTACACTTTAGAGTCCGTCAAACGAAATGTCGTAATTTGTTTTTGGGAATAGGCCTCCTGTATCAGGCTGCATAATTTTATTATACTTTCCAAAAAAAGTACCTATTTTGCTATATACAGGGTGTTCGGTAGAGGGACCGACAAGCCAAATGAGCGTGTTCGGGGACTTGGTGAATACAAGTTGGCCAAAAAAAATCCCCGACACTTCAATTTTTAAATTTTTTTGTGAAATTTTTCGTTTTCTCCAATATTGTACCTATTTACCACCATAACATTTGTAAAGTATGTTTTAGACCGGATGTTTTTAGTTTTTACAAATTTTACAAATGTTATGGTGGTAAATAGGTACAATTTCGGAGAAAAAGGGAAAAATCACAAAAAAAAAGTTAATCATATTGGGGGTCGGGGATTTTTTTTGGCCAACTTGTATTCTTAAAGTGGTCCCTCGAACACGCTCATTTGGTTTGTCGGTCCCTCTACCAAACACCCTATATATATATATATATATATATATATATTTGATTATTAAGATGGCGGAGGCCTTAACACCGCCACGGAGTGAAACTATGACGCATCAGCTCGCCTTTTTTTCTTATTGTCTGCATGTGGCCTTTGTCGAGAAGAAAATCTTTACACTAATTGATGACCACTCTGATTAATCATAATAAAAGTTAACCAACCGTGTACGTTATGCAAAAGTAGGTATACTTATCTACATCTTCTGATTTAATCAACATAACTGCTCTAGAACATTACAACTCATATTAATATCTTTAACATGAGTTTTGTTTATTACGAAACTGAAGCAATTGTACGAGTAATAGCATTGTTTTAGGACTCTGTAGCCAACGTATATTTATGATGAATGCTACACTTTAAGTGGAAAATAATAAAAAAAATGCGAACCTTGCCTCGCGTTCATGCAATTACCCAGAAAAATTACCCAGTTTGGGTACGAAGTCAAAAAAATATTGAGCCGTCTAAAATCGAGAGCGATCACCTTAAGGTATAATACCTTATAAATATTCATATATCTTACTAGCTGCGCCCTGCGGTTTCATCCGCGTGGTGATGGATGATGATGATTAAAATTGAAAAGTATCGTGTCCCGGGACATAATCTACAACCTTGCCAAATTTGATTACGATCCGTTTTGGCGTGATAAGGTAACAAACAGACAGAGCGACAGAGATTTACCTACTTATATGAAAAAAGATATAAAATAAAAGTACCTAGCATAAGTTATTTCTATTTTCAGATATCTGCCAGTGAAAGTCCCGCTAAAATCGGTCCAGCCGTTTCAGGCACTAGCCAGAACAAACAGACAGACAAACATTTTTAAAATTGTTTATTTTATGTTAGTACCGTATATACTCTCATATGCATATAGTGAAAAGCTGTTAATTTGGAATTACAAACATACACTTCAATTTTATTTATCTGTATTCGATTTTATTTATTTTATAGATGATAATATAAGACCAAATGACGTTTTTTTTAAATAATATTCTATGTAGGTACAAAAAATTGTATGTATATCAATTTATATGTAAAGATGAAGAAAAATTTACCTACTTCTAAAATCTACATCACAATGTATGGAGGAATTATTTATTGTAGAGTCTGCAAAAAGAGAACCGTCGTCGTGTTACAATATTAAAGGTATATAAACTGAATATTAACATTCGATTATTGTAACTAACAATAATCGAATGTTAATATTCAGTTTATATGGCAGAACAATCCGGCTATTATTATTCCGTCACGCAACTGTAAAGTGTGAACTTCGAATCGATAAAACTGTAATAAGTAAGTAAATAAGCAACACTTTTTATTTACTAGCATCATAATGGTAAATTAGCACACACGCGACTATGGCACGAGTTTGAGGTGTGTATACGAGTCTGCCGGTCCCTTCAGGGATGCACATTCATGCGTCGGTATGTATGTACTATGTGATACTAATAAAAAGCTGAATCACTCTTTTTCGTGTTGATGTAAAATCACCGCTTGTATAAGTATACTAAGTCAGTTTTTCTAGTTCTAAGAACACGACAAAGTTCTGTCAGTCTGAATTAATTACAATTCAATTGAGATAAACATAATAGCCATGCTATTATAAGATAGATGGACGAACTTAAATAAAATCATCGGACCAACGCGAAGCGTAGAAATTCAATTAGGTCAATCTATTCATAATTTACAACGCCATTACTGCATGAAGCATTTTAACCTCTTAACTACATATCACCTATTGATTATGCTGATAGCTCCTTTTCAAGGTTTTCAAAAGTTTGTAGCTTTATTTTCATAGTAGATAGATACCTATACCTAAATAAACTCTTTATTTGTACACTACAGTAATATTTAGGTACAACCCGGTCACAATATCTGTGCACCCGACCTCGTGACGTCATATCGGCGGTCTTTGTACGGTGTGAAAAAAAGATTTTTCGAGAAATGTGGAGGTAAAAAAAATACTAACCTTTGCAAATCAATTTATTATTGATGAAGGCTTTGTTATAAAAAACAATAATTTTGATTACAAAAACATTCATTATTAAACTCAGTCACTATAAATTATTGACTCTATGCCTGACATTGTATCTTCCTCACTCTCACTTTATGAACTCTCCGAACTGTCTTCCCCTAGTGATATTAAAAGTTGTGTGATGTTGTCATCTGCTAGATAATCCTTTTCCCAGTATTCTCGCTGTAGTCTCTCCACGTGATTCACTTCTTTTTTCCAGTCAGCTGGCGTAATTGACGTAATCGCATCTTTTGTAAGTTGTTCTATTTTCTTTTCCGATTGGTCTATGTTTTTATCTGCCACCCTTTGCTTTACCAAGTTCCATATATATTCGATAGGGTTTAGGTCACAATGATAAGGTGGCAGACGCACAACTTCTTGGCCATTATCTCGCATCAAATCGTCGACGACATTTTTTTCGGCGGCTCTCAGTATAATGGGATACAATTCCCTCTTTGTCATTAAATGGAATATTGTGTTCACGGCAACGAAGATGCTAACCGTACTGTCGCACCGGGGAGTGCGCGGAGAGGTGACAGGGGAAGCGGGAGAGGCGCCGCATTCCAGCGAGGTGCACAGATATTCTGGCCGGGTTGTAAATAACCATGTTAGTTCAAAAGTATCTACTATCACAGTTTTGTGCACATGGTACCGACTTCGATAAGTTATTTCACAATTTTTTGTGTTGAAGTCGGTTCCATTTTTTGTTATAAAAATATGTTTTACCCTTTTTAGTGACCCTTGCTACTTACGGGGTCGATTGTCATTCGCCGTCAATGAGGATATCATCAAGATAGGTGAAACACTTTTCTAGTTATTAAAGTGTAACTCAAAAACCGGTCGACCGAATATGATGAAATTTAAATGGTGTTCCCATCCTCAGGAGTAGGTATACTCTTCCAAATAAAAAAAGGATTTTGAGAAACGGTCCACAAATGGGGACCGATTTCGCAATAGGTGAACATACATGAAAACCTCTACGATCGAACACAGACACTCCTCCTTTTTTGATGTCGGTTAAAAAGGAGGTTTTACCGCTTAAGCGATTTCTTCTAGACAACGTTTGGATAGAAATAATATTATCGTAGAAACAGTGGTGATTAGTATAAAGTAATGAAAAATGTTGCTGCAATGTTTTAAAATCGACTGCCAATTCTTGCTACGCAGGTCCTTACATCAATGGAATAATCTGTTATTACTTCACGGTATTCTAATTTGCATTTTACGGAATAGAAAATAAGATTTTAAATCTGTAATTATGAATAGCCATTGGCTCGTATCAAATCTTTTGTTGTACTCTTAGAGTGTAAAACAATAACTATGAACCATCTCCATATTGGCCGAATTTTCCAGTTGTTTCAATTCGGATTATGCCCATCTGTCCCCTTAGGGGGACAAACGGTAATAAAATTTACCACCTGTCCCCCTGTTACCGATAGGGGGACAGATAGTACACTTTATTACCATTTGTCCCCCTGAGGGGTCACATTAGGGGGACAGATGGGCATCACCCGACGGCATGAACGCTATTATCATATCATATCAAAAAAACTAAGGAGTGGTGATTGAATGGTGACCACATAACGCGCGAGCCGAGCGAGCGTCCCGCGGCAGTGGCCGACGTAGTGCCAGAATGCTAACCTACACCTCGATAAGGAAATAACGCAGCACGTTTGGCATACTCGCTCCATCAATATTAATTCATATTAATATATTATGGAGCGTAAATTAATTTAAAATGACCTTTTATTTTTTAATATAATATAAGTAGGTATATGATTTTTTAAGCTCTAACGTCTGCTTACCAAACCAAACTTTGCAGTACATTTACATAAGACGCGAGTTCAAATCCCGTCTGATCTGTAATTTTTATCTTTAAAAAATGTTTTCCCAAAAAATGGAACCGACTTCAACACTAAAAAGTGTAAAATAACTTGTTGAAGTTATTTTACACTTGCAACTTAATAAAAGGAAATTCATTTATTCGGGAAATACACGGGATCGACTGCCATTTTACCGTCTATTACGATATCATCAAGATAGGCGAAACACTTTTCACTAATTGAAGTGTAACTCAAAAAACCGCTAGACCGAATCGGACTACTCTGTAAAAATATATGCGTGATCATACATAAATAAAAAAAAATATTCGCGTCCACTTGAGAACATCCTCCTTTTTTTGGAAGTCAGTTGACAATAGACATGTACTTTTATGTTTCTATGTTATACTTCAATAGTTACTTGCTAATAATACGACAAATTTTGCATTAATTGCTGAGATGCTGGGTGTAAGTTTATGCTTCCTTCGATAACTGCATCGGTCCGCATAAAGCCTCCCGGTTAGCGAATACAATACACCAAATCGCATGTTAAACAATGAGTAATGCCAGTTTCTAGATAAATATTATTTACCACGTCACTGTAACCTGTTTTCTAATTACAGTAACTGAGGGCACAGACAGTGGTCCTGTTAATTCACTATAAGGGCGATAGAAAAGGGTTGCAAAATCGATAGTACGCGTAATGCACGGGCTAGTTTGAGCTTATAACTGGGCATTAGTATTTTTAGGTATGTATGAAACGCTGAACTTCCTGCAGTAGGTAATAAAAAACGAGTACATAGCAAGCGTTATATTTTAATTTATATAATAGAATAATTATTGGCTTAAAATCTAGGTTACATCAAACAAAATAAAAAGTAATTATACATTACTTAATTAATTAGGTATACAATTATACATTTTGTCGCATAGCGCCGCCACGTGCAAATATTAAAAATGAACATAAATACTTAATTATGTCAAAATGAAAATGTTCACAAATGTCAATAGTGTCACTTAAAAATACGATAAAATTAATAAAAGATTTTTTTTTATTTAATTAATCTTTATAACTAGCATAGCAAATTGTTATTGAGATCCAGCATCGACTTCTCTATAAGCCCAAGGTTAATTTTCCTGCAGGAAAATTTCTTTAAAAAACCTTTTCTTTATGAAACGGTATGAAAATTAAACTTTATTGTATTTTTCAATGTATGCGTTGCATTGATAGCGATTATCGAATGCTACGCTCATCATTGCTTACAAAAAACAAAAAAGCTGAGCTTTTGCCTGTCACTAAAACCACGGAAGTCTTTTTAAGCTTTGGGGTGGCACTGAAACCTAAAACTTTCATAAGCTGCGTGGTTTTTCTATCAATCCCATAACATTCCTGTCTCTTCAATTTATTAAAAAAAACTACTACTAAAGAGGCGGTAATACTAAAGAAATCCTTTTCTATAAGACGAAAAAAGTGAGTCCGAAAAAAAGCTCCTAACAACTTTGAAGTACCAGGGGCGCATGATCGTACAAGAGATGCGTCCATTTCTCACATCTCACTCACACAGAGACGTTTTCTGTTACTTTCATATAATACAAAGTGTGTCAGTTCGTATGAAAGACTTGGTTGGGTCAACACACTGTGACTCACCGCATCAGAGGCATTCAAAGGTGAGGCGAGATTGATGAGGAGTTCACGATTTACTGGCTATTCAAATGTGTAACATAAATATTTGTTACGCATGTAGTAAATTTAATGCGTAGATTTTATGTTTATTTGATTGTTTTGGAACAATACATTCATGTAAATGAAATCAGACATGGTAGAGCATGATATGGTACACGTCAGATCTTCAGGCACATGAATTTTAAAATAGGAGTTACTGTGATGATAAATCTTAATTAAATTATTCTTTACAAATTTGACAGGCCGGTTGGCACAGTTGGTAGCACCCCTGCCTTCTGTGCCGCTGGTCCCGGGTTCGATCCCCGGACAGGTCAAACATTTGTGTGCATGAACATGTCTGTTTGAGCTGTGTCAGGGTGTGTATAGTATGTATATCAGTCATCAGGTTACCATAGTTCAGGCTCTGCCTAGTTTGGGACCTGAAGACCTTGTGTGTAAAAAAAAATAAAGTGCTTGTTTGTAATTTTGAAATAAAAACTTTTTACTAAAAGCATTGGTATTCAAGTAATATAATAATAATAATAAATAAATAAAGTTCCAGAGACGTACAAATACGTCAGTTTCATTCATAAATCTTTTGTTTTAATTATCACGGTATAGGAAGGATTAATTAACCACGCGAGTCCAGTGGGGCTTGGTAGACTGGATAGGCTAATGGCCAAAAAACTAAAAAATCCGGTGGATTAGGTTTAATTAAAGTATTATATTCTGTAGTTAATATCATTTAATTCAATAAAATGTTTTGTTTTGCGGAGATTTTTTCCTATGGTGCATTTTCCGTACGAGAGGAGCCGGGGGGCAGCTAGTTGGCGATAAAAGGTTAACGAGGACGATTTCTTAATCATAACTTAAATGTTGAACCAGTAGGCTCGAGCTTATGATTATTACTGTTAGGCATACAATTTTAAGTTCATACTCAAACTAAAGTTAGGTAAGTATAAATCATATTCATTAAAAGGGAATGCCTGGACCAGTCCTTGAATGTTCCGCACATATAACGTATCCAACATGTAGTCATCCTCGACCGCAAATTATGACGTTTGCAGTGATGACCTACAAAGTTAAATCCTAAACCTAGATTCATCATCATCATCTCAGCCGTAGGACGTCCACTGCTGAACATAGGCCTCCCCCATGATTTTCCAAAAGGACCGGTTGGAAGCGGCCTGCATCCAACGTCGTCCTGCGACCTTCCTCAGGTCGTCTGTCCACCGTGTCGGTGGACGACCTACGCTGCGCTTGCCGGTCCGTGGTCTCCACTCCAGAACCTTTCGGCCCCATCGGCCATCTGTTCTGCGTGCTATGTGCCCTGCCCACCCAAGTACTTACCCACCTGCCACTTCAAATGGCTAAGCTAAAATCGTAGACTGGGTAGGTACTAATTAGGTCATTTATTGGTCTGAACAAGTGTTTGAATTCAGGTGTTGTTCTAGAAACTTTAGAAATATACCATAGTTTTTGGTACCCATAAATTATGACATGTATTTTTAACCGAATTCGAAATAGGAGGAGGTTCTGTGTTTGATTATATGTATTTTTATGTATGTTCACCGCAATTGTGGACCGATTCTAAGGTTATTTTTTAACTTCAAAGAGTATAATCCTGAAGTGGTCAAATAAGTAGTTAAATTTTTTATCAAATTCAGTCAAGCTGTTTTTGAGTTACTTTACACTCTATAACTGAAAAATGTATCGCCTATCAAGATATCGTTATTGACGATGAATGACAATCGATCCCGTAAGTAGCAATGGTCTTTAAAAACGGTACCATGCGCACAATATTGTGATAATAGGTACTTTTGAACTCTCATGGTAGGTACCGACTCTAAGAAGTTATTTCACATTTGTTGAAGTCGGTTCCATTTGGTAAAAAAAACATACAATACACATAATGCATTGTTATAGAACAACATTATGCATTTTAGGTATAGAACTAAATATTTTCTTCCATCCTATGGTGCTCCCTTCTCCTATAAGTCATTCTGTTTTAGTTCTCACAATACGATTTTATTAGCATCGTAGTTAGAACATTTTGTATTATGTATTAGGTACATTACAATGACGTATTTATGTTGACAAAACTAACACAACCGGTTGAAGCTAAAATACCGCATAAACTCTTGTCCTATATTAGTATGGATAAGGCTTCCAGGAATATCCATGTTTAGAATGGCGTCATTGCGGAAACGTGCGTGTGTGTCGGTCAAGTTAGGCTGACACGTAGGGTTGTCTATGCACCAGACAGGAGTCTCAAGGCATACAGATACATTACTGGATAAACAGGTAAAATAAGTGTTCAGGGATACCTGTGTAAATGTATAACGTTCCAAAAATGTCATATTGCAACATTCATGTGCTCATAATCATTAATTAGCAATTAACGCAGACCGCTGGGTAATTAGGATGAACTGGTAATGCGAGTGTGCGGGTAATAAAAATGTCCCTCTTAAAAATAGCAGAGTATTGGTCCATTTGAGGTTGGTCCAGGTTGAGGGAGATTTCACATCCACGTCAGAGAAGCAGATGCTTTTTAATCTGTCCGCATCAGGACAAAAAATAACAATAGATTTATGAATGAAACTTGCCTCGAATGAGGCTTGCTGATTCGGACAGATTAATAGAAATATGCTTCGACTTTTAACCGACAACCCTAAATGGAAATAGGCAAATCAATGCCTGATTTAAAGGTGCTTCGCCTTTTTGGTTGTTTATTAGTTAGGTACTCGTAAGTGCGGTTTAGTATGCATGTGGTATTTTTAACTCAAGCTCGGAATGAGGGGCAGTATGTAAAAAAAAGATGCGTACATATTAAGATGCCAAAATCAACTTTTAAATGGTGAGATTTGTGTGGGTCATTTTTTACACAAAGTTAAATAAATACCTAATTACTACATTGATGGCAGACTTTTTTCTTATACATAAATTGCACTAGTGCAGAGGAGTAAAGGGTTTGGGGACTCCTAAATTATACAATGGTTTGTCAGTTGTTAATAGAAGTTTATCAACCAACAAACCATTAATTCATCCTGAGATATTTTGTCAGTTAGGATTAAAAATTTTGATTACTAACAAACAAACTAGATAGGTTGTCGGTTAAGACAAATAATTATTATCTGTCCAACTAGGTGGACAGCGTAGTTTGTCGGTTGGTACAGTTTGTCGGTTAAGAATAAAAATGTAGATTACTAACGAACATACTAGGATAGCTTGTCGGTTAATAAAAATATATACTAACCGTCCAACTAGGTGGACAGCGTGGATGGTCGGTTGGTAATAGACGGATTTAATGGCCTGTACGGTACCAATTTCATTGTTCAACTTTAAAATAGTTTCCAACCATATTAAAATGAGTACGTACATAATACTACAAAAGTCAAGCTAGTTTACTTAGTACGTACTAGCGACTGCACACGACTCGCTAAAAAAAGAATGAGCGAGTTTATTCACAAGTTATAACGTGACCAGAATAAATAGGGTTTTATTTTTATCTAAGTACATATAGAATGTACATAATTCCACAAAATTAAAATTACAGTACTTAACGTTTTTCAGGAAATAAGGCATAAGTTTACACGAGAAGAACTGGAAAACAAGTTTTTAATGGACAAAATTAATTGAACAATTTATTTTGTATCGTCCGTCAGTATATAATCAAACTGTAAACATGAATGACGAAAACCAAAGAAACCTTGTTTTGGTCGTTAAAACGAGTATGTCACAGTCATGATATGGAATACCCTTCCGGTCCAGCTATTTTGACTTTCTGCAACCAATTGCTTCGAGACAACGATTATTCAGCTGTCAGTCATATCTTGTTCATATTCTGAAGAGATGTTATCTCAGAGGTAGCTAAGATTGTCGCCTGATCGGTCCTGTCGCTGGTTCGATTCCTATTTGTCTTATCCAAGTCACGAGCTTTCAGTAAGGGTAACGTCGTAAGACCATAACATGGTGACAAGCCGCTTTCTATTTGGTGGAAGCCAGCCTGGATTGCTATCATCTTCAAATTCCAATTCCTAATCAAACATACACTTTGTTCATACTTAAATGAGTCAATAACTCTCTTATCTGCCGATCTGCGCATGTCTACTCGTGCGTCTGTAACGCTTTCATATCTGCACGTGTCTTCAATGAAGACATGTTTAGCTAATAAACAAACCACGTTATAAATGTCTTTATAATGTTTACTATTTATTCACCTTTGCTGAAGCATATTTTTTGTATTATACGTTGAAGAGAAAGATGGCCGATGGTCGCGGGTTTGGATCCTACATCAGACGAAGGTTTCATCGTATCCTTACCACAGAATAGTGACTTATAGTGGTTTCTCTATAAGCTAGGTACCATTTTTATGTTTGAAAATTTGTCTACAGAACAGGGGCCTTACTATGAGCTCTTAAAGCAGGACTTCTAGACAATTGCCCGGTTTATTCGTACCATGACAGCTTTAAAGCAGGCCTGTCCAGGCCTTCTATTCAAGAACCGCAGAAAAACCGTTCACCTGTTTTTTTGTACGGACTCTCGTTAATATTTCGCTCTAAATCAAGTCAGTTTAGTAGCTTACAAATGTCTAGGCGTCTGCAATATTGGTTATAGTAAATTGTTAAAATGCCAGAGACAATATTATCCGTTCACCTTTAAGAAAACAATATTCAAACAGTTCACCTAAATGAGCGTCATGGTATGATTTCATTCAAAACTGTTTATGTCAGGTTTAATAACTGCACGGAACTTGCATGGTTTTTACGAAGCTGATGGTAAGGCCCCTGCTGTCTCTAACACTGTGTTGAGTTAACACCGGCAGCTGTCCTTGAGATAGTATTCAAACACTGGCATATCTGATGAATTAATGCTATCCATGTGATGTGACATCACGTGACATGAACCGTTTTCCTGATTGTAAGCTTCTTTGTTCGTCAAAGCAGTGCTATCATTTTATAAGTCTTAAGTTTGTGACTTTGTTTTCTATTCGACACGTTTCAAGTTATATTTTTTAGTTTTAGATCTTACATTCAGTACTGTATAAGATAGTTCTTATTAGTCTTTTGAACGATAAGAGAACTACGAATTACAAGAGCTTGGATAGTTCTAGTCAAATCAGGGTTAATCTGCTCGTTCGACATCGACAATGTGGTGAAATGCAATAGGTATCTGTGAATTTCGCGTCGAAGGCATGGAAGACAAAATCATCCAACATATTCATTATCATCATCAGCCTAAATTCGTCTACTGCTGGATATAGGCCTCTCATGAACATATTCGTACTAGCCTCAATTACTGTGGCCTTCTCAGTCTCAAGATGTTTCCCCGCTTTCCACAAGAATTCCTGCATCAGTATTTATTCTCATCAGTTTATTACGCTCGACTATAAAGTGGAATGTTATATTACTGCTGAAGTCAGTTACGAACATGATATAGCATAAGTAACTTTTTTTTTGTTTACGTGGGGGTAATCTTATTAGATACCCGGACACTGGGGAGCGTCCGGGTTATGTGGGACTTTCCACTAAAACCCCCTCGGTGGCCTTCTTCGATGTCTTATTGATGACCCCAGGATCTATATATTAGAAGATATTGCCCTTTGGCTCAACTCTGGGAGCATTTCGCATCTCCTTCTAAAGATGGCACGGCGTCAATCGCCACATCATGACGCCGTCTTCCTCGAGCTCGTTGATGAGATAGTTAGGGCCCCACCCGCAACTATACCCGAGCTCTTAGGGTCCCCTTTTAGTCGGCTTTTACGACCGGCAGAGGTTACCGTAACCCTATTCTTTAAAAACCCGAGCTTACAGGGTCGATAGCACAAGTACCTATTGTCGAAAGCGCCATGGTACTCGTATTTAATAATGCATAATATGCAATCGTGTACAAAGAAACGCAAGCGCCACAGTTATTTCCTAGTTATAAGTACATTACTCATTTAATATCCTGTTCTGACTAATGATCCTTTTATAGTAATTGAACAATAAACATATTGAATGCATTGGTACACACGCGGCTTTGTCGCTTGTGTGACGTTATCACTTGTCAGAATTCTATGTTCATTTGATACTGTTAGGCAACAGATACACAAGCAGCTTGAAGCAGTCCATGCTGACTGCGACTGCACAGTGAGCTACAGTCTTCTACGAACACACATACACGAAATCGCTCGAGTAGTTACAAAAGCTGCCGGAGGTTGGCTGTCAAGCAGTTGCCAGACATACTCTGACTGCTCTCGCGCAGTTACCTCCGCCCGCGCTCTTCATTCCACGTCGCGCGCGCTTCTTAGTTCGTTAGCTTCGCAGTTATCAATGGCAGCTTCAAGCTGTTGGCTACGACTGCAAGAGCGGTCCGTTTATGTTGATCTCTGTCGAACTGCTCGAGCAGTCCGTGTATTTCCGCGCTTACAGCTGAGGGATCGAGATGAATTGAATTGAAGAAAGTTATCTAAATTACACTTTTATTCAAGTCACAATTTTCCATAAGAAAATATTACGAAATAGAACAGATACTACAGCTAATGTCACACTATAAAAATAACTGCCTACTAAATACTACTAAAAGAATGATACTTGAAGAAGAATTTTGAGACACCACATTCATGACTTATTAATACAAATAACAATAAAAAATTAGACATAACAATGGACAGTCTTATCGTTCAGAGCAATCTTAGGACAACCCATTTTCAGCGGAGTATCAGATATCACATGGACGGTAACATTTACAAAATCAGTAAATACATGTTTATTATAATAAATAAAGTACATAATAATATTGTATAATGTTATTTTGACGGTTTAACTTACGCGGTAGATATAGTCGAATATCTCCGGTTTCGTGACCGTCCGGGCCACTTCTTCATGGAGTACTTGCGCACCCGGCTGCGCTAAACCGGTCGAGATATTCTACTATACATACCGCATAAGTTAAACCGTCAAAATAACATGAAAATGTGTTGTAATACTTACGAAAGTTTCAATCAAGTTATATTGTGTAGATACGTGCATTAAATACAATACTTTTGTAATAAGTGCTTATGTTAGACATTACATAAATTAGAACATTTTAAACTTTCGCGAATAATTTATAATTCAACTCGTAACCATGGTCGATGCAACTCGATCGGAACGTCAAGGTTATTCAAAATTATGTTTTGATATTAATCTATGCACCAAAAAGTCCCGATATTCTCTTAAATCATAACATAAATAGTTGGCCTGCCAGCGGCTTCGCTCGTTTTACCCCTATAAGGGTGTGTTCCAAAAATATTTCCATAATGGACACAATACGATATAAAAAGCGTTAAGTACTCAAAAATCAAAGCAGCCAATATTTCCGTTGCACCATTTTTTCTGGGTTTGCAGGCTTATCCGCATGACTGTCAACTGAGACGTATGATGCTAATATCGAATGAAGTCGTATGTTTCATTCCGATCTCGAACTACTCGTTCCGGCCGAACTAACCAAAAAGTTTGGCAGTGTCCTACCTATGTCGTGTGAGTAAATTGTGGAATGCTCTACCGGTGTACGTTTTTCCTTGCAACCCTGGGTCTTTCAAGCGGGGCGTGAAAAAGCATCTCAGTTCTTCATAGGACCATTAGTGTTTAGTTTATTTAGTTAATGGTCCTCCCTTCTTGATTCAGTCTTCGCTTTCCATCAGGCGACAGTAAGTCACTATAATGAACCATTATAAAAAGATATAGGTATCTAATATATTCATATATATATTTGACGCCTTACATTTTTGTAAAACTCTACTGGAAGAGTTCGTCTTAGTGGGTACCACCTCACTACCTCTTACCGCTACTTAGCTGTGTTCTACTCCTCAGATTATACTGTTAAATTTGTTTACTGTTGAGTTGTTATATTATTTGTTGTATTATTACGGTGTTTTGGTTTGAATAGGACTGCAAACTAGCAAATGCAATTACGAGTATAGGACGAACCCTACGAACGAAAGTTTGTATGTATGGACGGATGTTAGTATGTTACTCTTTCACGCTCAAACTGTGCCAATTTTGATAAAATTTGGTGTGAAGTTAGATGAGGCGTTAGCGTGTAACCGCGGGGCGCAGCTAGTATGGCTAAAGTATGCTTCGGGATGGCGAGCTCATTACAGTGCCGTTCTAATATTAAAACTATGAGCACTGGGCGCCACTGTAATTATCAATGGACAGGCCTCTACTTTACTTTTTACCATCATCTTACATTTTTTATTATATTGACATAAACTATCTTTCAATTGAAAGTTAACTTGATTGATCTGTTGATTTGTTGATCAGATCAAATGAAGAAACAACACATATATAAATCAATATTACGAGATCTCCAATGAAAGTGCTTTAATTTATAATTATTGTTGTAAATTCCACAAACGTAACGCTACGTGCCGACTGCCGGCGAATGCAATAAGTATCACATGTGTTCATTCACGTTGTTATTGCATGAGCAAAAAAAAAGAAATTGGCAACAATAGCGCAGTTACGTAAATTGAGTCTCGACACGCAACCCGGTGCACACAATCGAAATTAATTCGACAGCAGCTGGCAACACAGCCTAAAACCTGGAATCGTCACGAAATCACGTACTTACATACCAACTTTGCACTGAGGGAAATGCAACGTTGCATTATCATAAAACTATTTTTTCTACTGACTTCCAAAAAGAAGGAGGTACTCAATGCGACTGGTTTTTTTTATTATGTTTGTTACCTCATAACTTTCGATAGGGTGAACAGATTTTCAAAATTATTTTTTTGTTTGAAAGCTGGTGCTTCCCGTGTGGTCCCATTTAAATTTCATCAAATTCTGTCTAGGGTATAACGTATCACTCGGGTACTAACTGTGTAACCACACACGTCAGTTCCTGTAAAAGTAGGTTGATTTCTGCGAAATCTATTGTATTATTGACCAAACATGGCGAATCGCGACTCAACGGGTTAAGCAGCTTAAAAATTTGTTAAGCTTGGGTAAGTACTTACATATTATTATAAGTTTTTTTCAATATTTCGTACCAATCAGAGTTACGTAAACGTTCCTAAATACTCGTATATAGACTTTCGCATTTATATTACTAAGACAACGTTGTCGTCACAGAACGTTGTCCCGTCCCGTACAAAAAAGCCTTTTCAGTTGGCTCATATTTTCAAATTTTCCCAGCACTGTTTTAAATAATTGTTTTCTACCAGTCGGGCTATTTGTATTACTACATTTAAAAAGATTTCGCACTAATAATAATAATAACCTGTTTTAATAACTAATCATTTTGACTAAATTCTAAATTTACCCATGTGCTTAGGTAAACCTTGCGAAAATACATCATGCGAAAGATCCATCTTTTTGAAAAATTACAAACGGTAGGTACACATCGTAGTTGCTACGCAGTTTACTCTTGGGGTGAAGAGTTGGGCATTTGTGTTGTCATCTTGGATTCGTGGCTTCAAACACCAAACTAGTCATGGCATAATCTCGAAATCATGCCATTATCATTGAATAGCTCTGCATCTTTCAACAAGCGGAAAATCCACATCGCAAAATGTTAATTAATCTGGAGTGATCATTTGTTTTTTTGCAGTTCCATTGTTTTCTGATCACCTTGACTTTCTGTGCTGTAATGTTGACTGTCCATTCAAAACAATATGAAAATCACGACCGTGTCTCGTAAGGCTTATTTCTTATCAGTAAGTAAAATCCATTCTTTGAATACTTGTTAGATGTTGGAATTTTGATTTTAATTATATCCTTTCTGTTTATTTCATTATGTCGGCTATTCCTGCAACGCCACTATGCCGCCATTTCCGGCCTTGCTTCAAATCCTTCGAATGCCTCAAGAAGCATAAATAATTTACATCCTGACTGGTACCGAATTATCATTAGCAGATCATCATCATCATCATCATTAGCCCACATTCGTCCACTGCTGGACATAGGCCTCTCCTAAAGTACGCCACAGAGCTCGGTCTTCAGCTCTCTGCATCCAGTTACTGCCAGCCGCCTGCTGCAGGTCGTCTCTCCACCAGGCCGCAGGGCGTCCTACACTCCGTTTGCCTAACGTGGTTTCCACTCAAGAACTCATTAGCAGATCCATCCAGATAACCCTTTGCGTACCAGACACGTACATTTACGTCCGTTTCATTCACAAATCTTTTGTTTTATTTATCACTGAATGTGAAAATGTGCTATTATTTAAAATACCACAAATTATCATCAGGATCACCTCTTTCTCTCTAGTCAGTTTCTTATAACCTACCTAGTACCTATTCTATGGATGCGTCGCGTATAGACTAAAGACATTTACAGCATATGAACACAGATTAATACACTAGTTACTATGTATATGGCGTTTATATTCGAATGTATTCTCGGGAGCGCTATTATGTATCTCAGTTGCTAACAAACGTTGATTGAAATTATGAAAAATGGCGGCTCTATGAGTATGTTCATTTTTGTTAGCACCAGTCATCAACTTGCTAAAATTTTTGCTTATTGGAATTGTCAAAACTGACATAGAGTCGCCTTTTTTCAAGATTTCAATCAACGTTTGTTAGCAACTGAGATACATAATAGCCCTGCCGATTTCCATCCTGGATTATGAAAGATATTTCAATAGTTGTATGTTAAATAGTCACCATTTTGGTGTACCTACTACCATTCTATGGACAAAAAACATAGACGTAGTCGCACATAATACTTAATACATGCACAATACATACGAAAGTTTGAGAGTAAATCAGTGAGTGTGTGTATGTTTGTTACTTTTAGATGCTAAAACGGCTGAAATTGTTCTAGATGAAATTAACCTTAACTGTTATACCTGTGTAACTGTGTAGTAGGTATAGTTAGGAAGAACTATACCTACTCATTGACAGTAATATTTCCTCAGTTTATATTAATATAATATTGGTTATCCTGAGTAAAGCAGCCGTCACCTTGTCAGGAGTGACGCATCACCGTTGTCAGATCACCTGTTCATGCGAACTTTCCCTAGATCCTATTCATGGCAGGCCAACCGCTGCCTTCCCATGCTCTGCTTCCCATTTCCATTGTTCTAATGTCAGCCACCTGACCTTTGGAGCGTGAAAGATGATGGTGGAAACTAGAAGGCAGGTGAATCATGATTGACATATTGCTATGATAATGAACTGTTTAAAATTTAAACATAATTCAATGAACATAGTATACTCATTCAATTTCCTGTGCTCTTGAAAATTCTAGTTTGTTTCTCCAGAGAAACAAGGTATCCTCGATGAAACTGACTGCTAGACAGTAGTCAATTATTTCTACGAGTAAACCTTGTAACCACAAATTAAATAATGCTGATACAATAAAATGTCCTAATTATATCAGCCATTACAGTCCAGCTGCTAAATACAGCTGAACACTGCCCTCTCAGAGGAGTATAGGCCATTATCAACCACGCAGTAGCGTTGCGAGTTGATGGACAAACCACTAGCCTGCCCTAGTAGGCAAAGTTATATGTGCAGACCGCCCATAAGCTTCCACTCCGGTCTAACGAGACAACGAGACCAACAGCTTAAAGTGCCCTCCCAAGCGTGGTAGCCCTCAGTAAAAAATATCACGGTCATACATGAAAGAAACACAGTCTGCTTAACTTATATACAAAACGATTGGACAAGGCCCTCTACAAGCGCTTCACTTGATGGGAGTTAAGACCTAAACTTGTGTTATTGCTAAGATAATAATGTCGCTGCATAATCATGTCAGTTGTTATAAGACTGACTTTCTATTTCTTACCTGAAATATTTTGAAATTGAACGGATCGATTCTTTACTAACCATCTTTGAGTTAGATACTACTGGCAAAAACAATCAATCCTCAATTAATCAACGTAACAAACATGAACTATACGATCTTATTCTCTCTAACTCATGGAGTTTAGGCGAAGCTATCATAAAACTATATTATCTGAAAATCCTAAAACGTAATAGATAAAATGTTGATGACACACTTATAAAAGGAACTCCAATAAACCTTATTACCCGACCTTCCGGCAAATTCCCTGGGTGTCCATTAAAGTGCCATTACCATACGATGCCGTCCTAGTTATATATTGCTCTATTATAATATAGATGTAATGGGAACGGAGGTCAATTCCTCACACGGTTGTCCACTTACGAACGTCCGGTGTCCTATCTGAAATGGATAGATGACAAAGACAGCTTAGAGAAATGGTTGTGGTTAGGCGTGCCGAATTCAAAGCTGTTAGATTCAAGAGTATTACTATTACTTCGACAGTAGCTGGGTTGTAACTCCTCGACGCATCTCTTACAGGTACAAATAAAATCACGTGATATACTCCCTGCAGCCCTTGGAGGCTGATTCCCCTACTTAAATTGCAATCAAACCGTAGCTGAACAGTGACTTCTATACGCTTTCTTATTCTGCTATTGAAAAATAGTACAGCTGCAGTTACGTTTCTATTGACGCCAGCAGTCGATCAAAACTTTATAGGTATTCTACTAATGAAGTAGATTATGAACGCGACGCTAACTCATATTCCGTTATTTAGGTATTATAAATTAATGTTTAAGATGACGTTACTTTCCAAGAGACAAACGTCTCTAGAATTAATAGAATGGCTTTTAATTACCGAACGACAACATGAGCCAAACAAGTCAAATTGCTGTTCCAGCAGGATAGATTGTTGAAAGTTGTGATATAGTAGAGTTGGCGTGCTGGTATGATGTACATGCTCTTATAATCATATATCACGCAAGGACCTCAAAGCAACAAGAACAAAAAGTGTCAGATCGCTTTATTTATCTACCTATCTATTGATTCCCAATTCTCGAAGTTCCGGAGCAGTTGCTTAAGTATTAATCTGTGCTTAAGTGTATCCATTTTGTTACGGGCTGAACTTTGGATACACAAGCATCCATAATGACATACAAAACCATCGCTTTGTGAAGCAATAGTAAAACTAAAAAAAATGCGCAATATAAACCTTCGTGACATCCCAGCCTTACAGCAAAGTTTTTATAGAGCCTACTTCCAACCTATAAACAAATATATTATATGGTTGTGACAGTCCCTTTCGTAGGGCAAGTTTGTAATGTCAGGGCATGAACCATGTTCTTTATACGCTTGAACTTCGAAACCTTTATGAGGCTTCCTAATCGGGGCAGTAAAGGGGAGACCCGTTGTTACATGTGTTGCTGACTCATAGAACCTTATCTGATTTTGTTATGTCTACTGTATGTTTAGTAAACTATTGCCATAGCAGGCAGCTGATATATTTTAGACGTAACACACGATATGATATAACCTTCCTAACCTAACTAGATAGCAGGTGCTTATTTGATAATTTGCCGGTTGCCGCTTGGGTTGTGGGTACCACGAGCCCAGCGTTCGGTTACAGATTATCGGGGCAGCTGACGAAAGCAACATTTGACCAAAATGCTTCAGCGTTCATCATACAAATATACATAAAATCTCAACAAACAAACAAGTTGAAAGGATCTCACAGAAAAAAACACTAACGCCCAATAGAACTCTAGAATGTAGATGTACTCGTAATAACAGTAATTATGTGTAAATGGCATATCATTGTCATTGTAGCAGATGTGATGGTACAAAGGTAGCCTTGAATAATAACGATGGCGCAACATTGATAACATAACACTCGTAACTATGCACATTCTTCTTTGTAACCATGTCATGTAGGAGTTAAATGTTTTGCTTATTTGCTTAAATTTATGTAACCATTATGTTACCTGATAATAATGTGTAAATAGTAGTTTATGCAACTGTCATAATAATACCTAATCATATGCACTTGCATACACTACTTTATTTAATCTCATGACATTTTGCTACTAAAGTTTTATCCAACAAAATATTACTCAAATTCATATGTACGAAATAGCGCCAAAATGGAAAAGTCTTCATCTTCTTGTTTGTATGGCTTGTGCGGCGTAACCACATTTTGCCAATATCAGTGGAAAAAGTCTGTTATTGGTCTATTGGCTCGGGACCAGCGCGCTCACCACAGATAATGTGTACTTAAATTGAATCGAAACCCCCTTGGTCGGGACACATTGTACTTTAATAATTAAAAAAATGTTTTAAAGCATTGTTTTGTTAGGAGAATAATGCTTTACTTTATTTATTTATTTTCTTAAAGAAGTATGTAAATAAAATATGCCAATAAAAGTCTGTATTTCATTTCATAATTAGAATATTACCGAATGAGATTATATAAAATAACAAAAAACAACTCGACTATTATCACAGTTTATTATCAAGTAATATTTTAGTGGACCAAAATAAAACGATATAATACATTATCTACATACTAAAGTTAAATTATTTACTTAAATTAAAGTTTACCAATACCTATTTTTATTTGAAGTGTTAGGTGACCAGAATGCTGGCTTAAATTTTGCACAGAAAATAAGCATAGAGCTACTCAGCGTGGAAATGCAGCTAGCACTCGGGACACTTTTCCTTTAATAAATGGTTTACTACATTTTTGCAAAAGCTGATCGGATTTGGATATAATTAAAATAATTACACATTTAAACCCAGAATCTTTCTGTGACGTATGCTGCGTATGTAACGTTTTTTTCTCTATATGTAATTGTCTTTTTTCAGTGCAGCTAGATATCAAAACAGAAAACCCGACCTCAAACAAAACAAAAAAGAGACAAACAAGAACATACAACTATTGTTTGTTTAAACCACTCAAACGAAAAGTTTTACTCTACTTACCTTTCCGACATCCAACTACGGCAGTATATGAAAAAGCTAACGTTTTAACTGTACGAAAGCTATTCATATTCGAAGGTCTCCGTCGATTTCATAAAATGGTAGTACCATCTCTACCAGAATCAGCCACCTGACCTTTGGAGCGTGAAAGATGATGGTGGAAACTAGAAGGCAGGTGAATCATGATTGACATATTGCTATGATAATGAACTGTTTAAAATTTAAACATAATTCAATGAACATAGTATACTCATTCAATTTCCTGTGCTCTTGAAAATTCTAGTTTGTTTCTCCAGAGAAACAAGGTATCCTCGATGAAACTGACTGCTAGACAGTAGTCAATTATTTCTACGAGTAAACCTTTACAAGGTTTACTCGTAGAAATAATTGACTACTAAGTTTTACTCTACTTACCTTTCCGACATCCAACTACGGCAGTATATGAAAAAGCTAACGTTTTAACTGTACGAAAGCTATTCATATTCGAAGGTCTCCGTCGATTTCATAAAATGGTAGTACCATCTCTACCAGAATCAGCCACCTGACCTTTGGAGCGTGAAAGATGATGGTGGAAACTAGAAGGCAGGTGAATCATGATTGACATATTGCTATGATAATGAACTGTTTAAAATTTAAACATAATTCAATGAACATAGTATACTCATTCAATTTCCTGTGCTCTTGAAAATTCTAGTTTGTTTCTCCAGAGAAACAAGGTATCCTCGATGAAACTGACTGCTAGATAGTAGTCAATTATTTCTACGAGTAAACCTTTACAAGGTTTACTCGTAGAAATAATTGACTACTAAGTTTTACTCTACTTACCTTTCCGACATCCAACTACGGCAGTATATGAAAAAGCTAACGTTTTAACTGTACGAAAGCTATTCATATTCGAAGGTCTCCGTCGATTTCATAAAATGGTAGTACCATCTCTACCAGAATCAGCCACCTGACCTTTGGAGCGTGAAAGATGATGGTGGAAACTAGAAGGCAGGTGAATCATGATTGACATATTGCTATGATAATGAACTGTTTAAAATTTAAACATAATTCAATGAACATAGTATACTCATTCAATTTCCTGTGCTCTTGAAAATTCTAGTTTGTTTCTCCAGAGAAACAAGGTATCCTCGATGAAACTGACTGCTAGACAGTAGTCAATTATTTCTACGAGTAAACCTTGTAACCACAAATTAAATAATGCTGATACAATAAAATGTCCTAATTATATCAGCCATTACAGTCCAGCTGCTAAATACAGCTGAACACTGCCCTCTCAGAGGAGTATAGGCCATTATCAACCACGCAGTAGCGTTGCGAGTTGATGGTCAAACCACTAGCCTGCCCTAGTAGGCAAAGTTATATGTGCAGACCGCCCATAAGCTTCCACTCCGGTCTAACGAGACAACGAGACCAACAGCTTAAAGTGCCCTCCCAAGCGTGGTAGCCCTCAGTAAAAAATATCACGGTCATACATGAAAGAAACACAGTCTGCTTAACTTATATACAGAACGATTGGACAAGGCCCTCTACAAGCGCTTCACTTGATGGGAGTTAAGACCTAAACTTGTGTTATTGCTAAGATAATAATGTCGCTGCATAATCATGTCAGTTGTTATAAGACTGACTTTCTATTTCTTACCTGAAGTATCTTGAAATTGAGTGGATCGATTCTTTACTAACCATCTTTGAGTTAGATACTACTGGCAAAAACAATCAATCCTCAATTAATCAACGTAACAAACATGAACTATACGATCTTATTCTCTCTAACTAATATATATAAACTAATGGAGTTTAGGCGAAGCTTTCATAAAACTATATTATCTGAAAAGTCTTAAACGTAATAGATAAAATGTTGATGACACACTTATAAAAGGAACTCCAATAAACCTTATTACCCGACCTTCCGGCAAATTCCCTGGGTGTCCATTAAAGTGTCATTACCATACGATGCCGTCCTAGTTATATATTGCTCTATTATAATATAGATGTAATGGGAACGGAGGTCGATTCCTCACACGGTTGTCCACTTACGAACGTCCGGTGTCCTGTCTGAAATGGATAGATGACAAAGCTTAGAGAAATGGTTGTGGTTAGGCGTGCCGAATTCAAAGCTGTTAGATTCAAGAGTATTACTATTACTTCGACAGTAGCTGGGTTGTAACTCCTCGACGCATCTCTTACAGGTACAAATAAAATCACGTGATATACTCCCTGCAGCCCTTGGAGGCTGATTCCCCTACTTAAATTGCAATCAAACCGCAGCTGAACAGTGACTTCTATACGCTTTCTTATTCTGCTATTGAAAAATAGTACAGCTGCAGTTACGTTTCTATTGACGCCAGCAGTCGATCAAAACTTTATAGGTATTCTACTAATGAAGTAGATTATGAACGCGACGCTAACTCATATTCCGTTATTTAGGTATTATAAATTAATGTTTAAGATGACGTTACTTTCCAAGAGACAAACGTCTCTAGAACTAGTAGAATGGCTTTTAATTACCGAACGACAACATGAGCCAAACAAGTCAAATTGCTGTTCCAGCAGGATAGATTGTTGAACGTTGTGATATAGTAGAGTTGGCGTGCTGGTATGATGTACATGCTCTTATAATCATATGTCACGCAAGGACCTCAAAGCAACAAGAACAAAAAGTGTCAGATCGCTTTTCTATTGATTCCCAATTCTCGAAGTACCGGAGCAGTTGCTTGAGTGTATCCATTTTGTTACGGGCTGAACTTTGGATACACAAGCATCTATAATGACATACAAAACCATCGCTTTGTGAAGCAATAGTAAAACTAAAAAAAAATGCGCAATATAAACCTTCGTGACATCCCAGCCTTGCAGCAAAGTTTTTATAGAGCCTACTTCCAACCTATAAACAAATATATTATATGGTTGTGACAGTCCCTTTCGTAGGGCAAGTTTGTAATGTCAGGGCATGAACCATGTTCTTTATACGCTTGAACTTCGAAACCTTTATGAGGCTTCCTAATCGGGGCAGTAAAGGGGAGACCCGTTGTTACATGTGTTGCTGACTCATAGAACCTTATCTGATTTTGTTATGTCTACTGTATGTTTAGTAAACTATTGCCATAGCAGGCAGCTGATATATTTTAGACGTAACACACGATATGAAATTTTGTACCTAACCTTCCTAACCTAACTAGATAGCAGGTGCTTATTTGATAATTTTGTGTTTTTGCGGTCGCCGCTTGGGTCGTGGGTACCACGAGCCCAGCGTTCGGTTACAGATTATCGGGGCAGCTGACGAAAGCAACATTTGACCAAAATGCTTCAGCGTTCACCATACAAATTTACATAAAATCTCAACGAATAAACAAGTTGAAAGGATCTCACAGAAAAAAACACTAACGCCCAATAGAACTCTAGAATGTAGATGTACTCGTAATAACAGTAATTATGTGTAAATGGCTTATCATTGTCATTGTAGCAGATGTGATGATTCAAAGGTAGCCTTGAATAATAACGATGGCGCAACATTGATAACATAACACTCGTAACTATGCACATTTTCTTCTTTGTAACCATGTCATGTAGGAGTTAAATGTTTTGCTTATTTGCTTAAATTTATGTAACCATTATGTTACCTGATAATAATGTGTAAATAGTAGTTTATGCAACTGTCATAATAATACCTAATTATATGCACTTGCATACACTACTTTATTTAATCTCATGACATTTTTGCTACTAAAGTTTTATCCAACAAAATATTACTCAAATCCGTATGTACGAAATAGCGCCAAAATGGAAAAGTCTTCTTCTTCTTGTTTGTATGGCTTGTGCGGCGTAACCACAATTTTGCCAATATCAGTGGAAAAAGTCTGTTATTGGTCTATTGGCTCGGAACCAGCGCGCTCACCACAGATAATGTGTACTTAAATTGAATTGAAACCCCCTTGGTCGGGACACATTTACTTTAATAATTAAAAAAATGTTTTAAAGCATTGTTTTGTTAGGATTTTTTTTTTAATTTTCTTAAAGAAGTATGTAAATAAAATATGCCAATAAAATTCTGTATTTCATTTCATAATTAGAATATTACCGAATGAGATTATATAAAATAACAAAAACCAACTCGACTATTATCACAGTTTATTATCAAGTAATATTTTAGTGGACCAAAATAAAACGATATAATACATTATCTACATACTAAAGTTAAATTATTTACTTAAAGTTTACCAATACCTATTTTTATTTGAAGTGTTAGGTGACCAGAATGCTGGCTTAAATTTTGCACAGAAAATAAGCTTAGAGCTACTCAGCGTGGAAATGCAGCCAGCACTCGGGACACTTTTCCTTTAATAAATGGTTTACTACATTTTTGCAAAAGCTGATCGGATTTGGATATAATTAAAATAATTACACATTTACACCCAGAATCTTTCTGTGACGTATGTTGCGTATGTAACGTTTTATTCTCTATATGTAATTGTCTTTTTTCAGTGCAGCTAGATATCAAAACAGAAAGCCCGACCTCAAACAAAACTAAAAAGAGACAAACAAGAACATACAACTATTGTTTGTTTAAACCACTCAAACGATAGGAATTGATTACGTCAACCCGTGTGTCTGCATATCAGATGCTCTTCTTCAGGGCGGTTAAGCTTCCGACGGGTTTGAATCCCGGGTCGACGTATTACTGTCGTGAGTGTTTTGCCGGTAAATATATATAAATTAAAAGAAATAAATTTGAAAGTGTTTTAAGTAAATAGATACCTAATTATGTGCCAAGAGAGAGAGAGAGAGAGAGAGAGAGAAAGATAGTAGTTTCAAATAGTTTCATTACAAAATAGGTACATATTGAACAATTTAAAACCGACTTCCATTCTATTCAGTTATTGGAGTGTAACTACTTAACCGAATTTGATGAAATTTAAATGGAACCACACGGATTTCCGTGTGGCACCAGCTTTCTAACAAAAAAATATTTTAAGATTCGGTTCACACAGTCGAAAGTTATGAGGTAACAAACATAAAAAAATACACTCGAATTGAGTACCTATCTCCTCTATTTGGAAATCGGTAGAAAAGAGACAATCAAATTGTTTATTATGGGTTCAGCAATTGGAAATCAATGAACAAACACATCATTTTGTTGAATATCAATAAATTGATGTTTAAGCACTGTGTAGTGGTAATGATCACTTTTACTCAGCTAGTAATGGTTCTTATAATGATGTTGATGGTAATGAACAAGTCCGATAACTCACGGATAATAGAATAATGACTCACCATCTTGGTCACAGTTTTAATGACTTGTGTTCTTATTAAATGTTCAATCTGCTCGTTCATTTCTACTAATCACATATCATCACGCGACATTGTACCTCTTATGGTAAAATATACAAGAATCAATCCCAAGAATGTGGTTTTCGCTATATTAGATATTCTGTGGTAACATGATGCAGAGCCTCTTTGTTGTGTTACGTATATGGAGATACTGCTTTATAATATAGGTAAATATTTATATATATATATGTATTTATTTACCATAAACACCTATACTACGTACCATACCAACGTGTATTTGCTTAATATTTATAACTGCAGTCTGGCACACTTCAGTCGTGGAGACGCTGCTTGCTAAGAAATCATTTAGGCATCTGCCAAATCAAGTTAATTTATTTTTAGTTCTCTAGTTTCCTTTACGGACAATCATATAAGCATGCAAGTTGGTCCGATTGTAGAAATAATGTTCTTCATAAATGTATACCTACTAATTTGCGACAGTCAACGACAATAGAATAAGCGAGCTGCGCTTCTTCGTGCTAAATACTAGATTCTTTAGGCACCGGTTAGGACTCGTTTGTGATATTTAATGTATTAAGAATTGCGGAAGACTAAGAAATCATGAAGTTCTTTGTCTTTGATCCACTATTAGGCATAGCAGGCTTCATCACGTAATTAGTTGCCCATCACGTGCCCGCTGAGACGAGCACGCTGTGTGTTAAAGAGACTCCCAGACGAAGAACCAAATATAACAATATGTTCGAAACGGACAGGAGACAATATCGCGTGGATCCAAACCAGTTCCTAAAGAACAAATATAAACAAACCTCTCCATAGTTTTATAACTCAAATATCAGTTATCTGTGACACAGTTTTGCTAGATAAATGATAGTTTGCTCTGAGCTCTAAATTTTAAACATACTGGGGTTTTTCATTTACGAAAGTATTATAAATCAGGAGCGTTTTGTAATAAGATAGATAAGATAAGATAAGATAAGATAATCATTTATTTGCAGAAAACATGAGTTTTTATACACACACATAGTTTAAGCTTAGAATAATCATACTTAATATCGTACTCCCACCGACACAAAACGTTCAACCAAATTTAATAGTACGGTTGCATATTATGACTACTTTAAGAGATGAGAGTACAGATTAAAAAAATATACTGGAACAATGAAACTTAGTGTCAAAAGTCACGCCAAGTACGCGAATTGAGTGAAATATTTGATACTACGTCATCAAAACGTTTATCGTAATGCATTATTATTTTAAGCTTGCTATACCTATTGACGTGGTGGTACCGAATATAATGGTAAGGTTGAAACGTTACTGCTTTAAGAGGTGGGAGTAGCGCCCCTGGTCTCTGTCTATGGATTCGAGTTGCTGGCTAGGTATGTAGTACCTACAGCAAACACACAATATTTAGTTTGAAAATGATTAGATTATGTACAATCTGACTGATAAAACTAATTAACTAGTAGTACATCATTCCATGTCGCTCACCAATGAGTATTTCTATTTTTTTTATATAACCAATGGCCGCAGCACAAACAATTGGCGAAAGTTTTCGTATGGTAAGCTTCAACGCGTCGCGCTTCTACGTACAAACTATGAGTTATCTGTATCACAGTTGCGCTAGATAAAAGACACTTTGTACTGTTTCACGTGAACGAAACGTTACACTTACGCAGTTATTCGTGCTAGGGGCCCACAAGTGAATCAAGTGACGTATATTACTTACGTCGGTTTCTTGCGAAAGAAGCCGTTCACCTTAAAAGAGTGTCGATTCAGAGTAGAAAAGGATCAAAATAGAATTTATTATCGAGGAAAAAAAATCACACTTAGACGAAGCAAATGTCTTACGCTGGCTTATCCACACTGACCATCTTAATCTTCAGAGATACATGACAATGCATCGAATCGAACCGCACCACCGAAAGTGGCATTCGATCTAACTCCACGTTCAGGTCATTGGTCCCCTAATCGTCTTACCATCACGAAGGTCAATAACCTCCCCTCTGGTGCCTTTTAGCTAGTACTCATATGGAATACTAACTGCCCAGTGAGTTGTCAAAATGTTTCTAATTATGGCTAGCAGCGTTCGATTTTGGTTACAATTTGATAAGGCCACATGTTAAGTAAACAGTACTTCTAGGCTTCGTTAGCAACATATAATATCTATTTGATAGTACGATTTCCTGGTATTCAAACATTTAGGTACTGTTCTTATTTTATAATTAACGGTGTTATCTGCAGGCGTTTATTAAAATCATGAGTTTTGTTACAAAACTTTTGTATAAAGGAAAACTATCACACACCAATAGGTTATTTTGATAATAAAAATAAATTATTGAAGTACATGTAATTGTATGGTAATATATCCATATAATTTCTCTTAAAAAGGCAGGGCCAACTTTTAAACGTTCTTCACATCACCACACTATATAGTAACTACATATTATCATTATCTATACATAGCTCGATCCGTTATATACACATGTTTTAATTCTTTTATACGTTACATTTACATCTAAATAAATAACAAATATTCTGATATCGCAAGTGTTTTCTGACAGAAATGATTTTTGGAACTCGGTATACAGAGATGTTTGAAGTCCATGCGAGCGAAAATAAATATCCACAACTTCTCGCAGTTAATACGATAAAGGCTTATTCAGACCTGGGCGTTATTCGCTACCGCGAGCGATAGAGACATCCGAAAGGGTATCCGTTAATTTCCCTGTTCACACCAAAGCGGATATAGCTACTGCGCGCGGTAGAGATATCCGTTGGCAACGGTTAGCGGGGTGAGGGCAGGAAGCATGTCGCTCTCGCTACTTGCTCCCGCGTCGCCCGGCGGAACTAGTTTCGCCAAACGAGAGAAAATACCGCCTCGCTAGGCGGTACAAGTTTCGCTGCAGTTATGGAACTTCATACTATTTACCCATCGAGTACCGCGTGGTATTTTTCGCTACCCACACGTAGCGAATAACGCTCTGGTCTAAATAGGCCTTAAGGCGTTTATACAACTAAAGCTGAACGATTGTTTTGAGAGCCTATTACCTATAGGATTACCTACATAAGTTTCAAACTGTACATATCTATATTAAGTATGTACGTGTGAAGAATAAACGTTTACAATGACAAAATTACCATCACAGTTGAATACATGCAAGTACATAACAAAGGATGTTATATAAACAAGCTGTTGTCCGCCTCTGATTCATCCCTAGTGACTCACCATGATAATCGAGTGTTCCTATATTCTACGCGCCGCGACAAACCAGACTTAATTAAGCGTAGTTGTCTCTGTTTACAATATCATCATAATCATCATCATCTCAGCCGTAGGACGTACACTGCTGAACATTTCCCTGCCCTATACATTTCCAAAAGGACCGGTTGGAAGCGGCTTGCATCCAACGTCGTCCTTCTACCTTGATCAGGTAGTCCGACCAACAGGTCAGTCCAACTTTTCGGTGGACGACCTATAATGCGCTTGCCGGTCCGTGGTCTCTCCAGAACCATCCGGCCCCATCGGCCGTCAGTTCTGCGTGCTATGCCGTGTCCACTGCCACACACACAACTGGCTTTTCTCCTGGGTTATGTCGATAACTTTCGTTCTATGTATATTGTCTATGGATCTCCTCATTTCTGATCCGATCACGTAGAGAAACCCCAAGCATAGCCCTCTTCACAGCTGGTTGTGCGGCTTTGAGCTTACTAATGAGGCCTATAGTAAGTAAGTAGGTAATATAAAGACGTTTGCGATATATAAATACCTGATGCCCTTGCGTTAAGGGTGCAACTTTCAAATAAAGTATATTTAGGTTTTTGAGTTCTATATTTTTGGAAACGTTTTGCTTTATATTTAAATCATTGTGTTGTTGCAGGACGATATCATAATTCCATCTTCAGCTTAATTGTTTCTCTTAAGTACTAATAGCTTGAGTAGGAGAACTTGATGACAATAACTTATTTACTCTAAAATCGTAGACACGGAGATGCTGTTATGTTAATGATGTATCTGTTTAAAATTAAGAGGCACAGTGCTGCATACCTAATTCTTGAGATCCATTATGATCACAGCCTATGTAACTTAATTATGATACTGTCCACACAAACCATGACAGAGCATCAAAACCAAACAAATTAGTTCCATTCGATAAGAGTTTGCTGATTATACTCGACCCGTAAAGGATGCTTCGAATCTCGCCCATATTGACACAATTTCAGATTAGAACGAAAAAAAACGTTACATTTTCGTACGTGGTTACGAGTACAAGACATGTTAATTCAATGTCTCGCCATATCGATACTGCACCATAGGACCAGCATAAGTTCAACATGGGTTCACCAGGCTATTTAACTAGCAGACTTTAAACTATTGACGTTGTCTTGTTAAGCCTAGTACTGGACTAAGCCTAGTACTGGACTGAATCTGAACATGTAGTTCCTCCTCCTCCTCAGTCGTTCCCTCAGTGTTGAGGATCGTGACGCTTCTGTAGTCTCCTAACTGCTTCCCTCCATCTTTTTCGGTCTGTGGCTTCACGGAGAGCTACGTTAACCGGCATATCAAGCTGCTGCAAAACCTGATCAGACCACCGTTTTGGGCTTTTGCCCTCTATTTATGTTCCTCTGTTTTATGAATATGTAATTAGTAGACCTTCTATGCTTTCACATGTATCAGGAACTTTAACCTCTCGAGCCCAGAGAACCTGCCTATAACAGTTGACTGCGACGGTATATGATTGGTTTTTCTATTTTCATCTTAGGTAGCACATCTTCCTCAATGCCCAATCATAGATTGTTCATTATCTAACTGATATTAGTATGGCAGCGTCTGAATAGTTTACTGAGGCCAGTATTCTAGAAATAAGCTCAGTTGTGAATCTCTACTTCATTATAGATATGACAGTAAATACCGTACCGTACAATATTTACTCAGATCTGTACTCAAGCGTAGATTTACTACTGAGCGTACTTCTGGAATACCGGCCACTGAACCTGAAAACCGTCTTTAAATGAGCATGACAATAAATTCTCCATAACACCTGACTCATACGATCTAGACTACACACCTAAGCGATGAGCTATAAACAGCTGTTCACACACACAACCACACTAATCTCGCTACGTCATCAGTAAATTAGATGTGTTTGTGTTATCGGAGCCTGCTGTAATAGACGGTATCATCGTTAAAGTAGTTGATAACGATAATGATAAGGAATATAAACTGCCTCTGTACACATAGTCCAAGAATACAATTGCATATTTTGGCTAAGTCTATTTGATGCCTTTTACACCTCTCCTTCTTAGGAATTGGGAGTTGCTATTCGGTAAAGTTGCTGCTATTCGAAATTAAAAGCAGAGGTTTACGTCGGGTGAAAAACCTGTTTAGGACCTGAATAGGTTCCTATTATAACAATATTGTACGCATGGACCGAATTTGATGACATTTCATTGCGACCACCGTGAAAGTATACTATTTCAAATAAGTAAAAAATAATTTTGAAAATCGGTCCACAAAAGGGAGAGAATCTGAACATAGAACCTCCTCGTTCTTTGAAGTCTGTTAAAAAGACCGATTAAATAGCGACTTTAAAAGGCAACTGTGCGAAAGGTTTGAAGTATTTTCGTGACTGATGTAGACAGAACTGGGTTTCCTTCTAACTGTTCTGTTGTATTCATCTTCGTGTTCGCTTTCCTATATATATCATACCGTAATTAATTTTTAGTCATATGCCTAAATTACACGCGTAGCCTCATTAATTTGATTCTTATAAGTATATTAAGTATATTACATATTAGACTTTATATGATATGCTTATAATAAAATACCACTTTTAAATAGAATTTAATATTATCAATCGTTGTTCCGGCTACAATGTGCGTCTTTGTGATAACATTATGTATACATATATATATATAGTATTGATACAGCAATGTTTGTTGTCCGTGACATTTTGTGTTCATAAAATTAGCTAAAGATTTTAGGGACGCTAATGATTCGACTTTGTTATGAATTATTTATGTCTAGTTAGACCCAATCATGCAGAGCAAGGGATGACTCCCTGTTACTTTCCTCTTTTCTGTAGTATGTATGGTTTTCAAGTTCCGTTATTATATTCATTTATGAGATGGTCAAGTCGCTTGGTGGTAAGCAGCATGTCTACCCATGACAGTTTTTTTTTTAATATTATTCGAGCTAATGACCCTAACATGATCAGGGGCTTAGGTTATGTGTTCTCTTTTATCGTCCTTCTTCTTACAGATTCTTATAACTAATTCCATACTATATAAACATTCCTTACTAATTTTATATCTATTTCCTAATATCCAAGTCAATATATGTATATAGTAAATATATAACCCATGACAGTTGCTGCAGTGCTAACCATGCCGGAAGTTGAAGTCCGGGAGGATTGAGGTCGCCAAGGGCACTACAGAAAACGAAATAATCGGGTACAGAATCGGGCATATGATTTTCAATTTTAATCCCATTCGCTTTCTGTAGTTCCCTTAAACCAGAGTTAGGTACGAGTATAATATTCGTTTCCCAATGTTGGTCTTTGAAAATTTTCCTGTGTGATGCTTAGCTAGTATGGTACTAAGTATAGTACATACAATAATGATACTAGAACTAAATAGCTACTTAGAGTTAGTTACTTTTATTATCTACATTTCCTAAAACTTTGGTTACTACAAGGTTTGCTCAACGTCACGGCGAATTCATTATAACTCACAATTACAACATGATGACCATGTTGCATTCTGACAAAAGTCTTAAAAATTTAACTGTCCGTCAAGCTAAACCACTGGTACAAAAGTGGTTATCAACATTGAACTATGATGAAACTGATGATGATGATGGATTTTGATAAATGAGTACTCTGAAATCATCTTATCCACGAGATTCTAACCATACAATATTAACCGTCTCGAAACCAAAACGGCAGTTGGTATCTGGCATACTAAACTTATTATCAAATATGAAATCAAAATTAACATCATTCAATGTACATTCCTCTATATATCGAAACAGATAAATTAAATTATTATATCTACAACTAGTACTTAATACTTATATACCCGAATCACAAATTTAGGCATTATTGTTTTATAACAAAATAGTTTTACTATGTACTGTCACTTAAAAGATCACCAATAGATTAAAATAAATATAGGAAATAATATTTTTTTCCAATATATTACTTATTTCCTTTGCTGCACTGTGTCAATATAAGGATAAATCTGAAAAACTACGATAAAGAATTGTAAAACATTTCACATAAAATATTCAGCGAAAACACTATGAAATTGTCGTTGGCCATGGCAAAATCCAGCCGAGTCAAAACATCTGCGTACAGTCATGTACCTACTGCATAAATGGAGATAACAGGTGCTCCATATAATCCTTGTTTAAATATACGGTACAGTATGACCTTGTCTCTACATTTCGGAGGTAACCAGACCGTGCATGGTCATTAACATTTTTAGACGGATTTATTACACTTGTACAGTTATTCAACTTCATGAAATCACTTGCATTTCATGAAGTTCTGGCATTTGTAGAAATGGAAATCAAAGTCAAATTCAAAATCATTTATTCAATTTAGGCATCAAAGACGCACTTATGAACGTCAACTTTTCATTATAATGTACTTTAAAGACTCTAACGCCGCGTTCCAAAATATATAGAACCCACCGAGAAGAAGCGGCAAGAAACTCGGGACCATTCTTTTTATATGGATGTTTACAATGTTTCTACTTAGGTACTACAAATATTACATTTTATGGGTGGCAGAGAGACAGCTTGCCAGAAGTGGAGTATTCCAAGCATCTTTATCTTCTATATAATGTCGAACTTTATAGTAAGCTTTTTTTATTAAAACGTTTTTTTACAGTCAACTTGAATTTGCCCTCTGTGAGCTCAGTTATGTGCTTTGGGATTTTATTGTAAAAACGCACACAATTTCCTAGGAATGATTTATTAGTCTTCGCAAGTCTAAAACTAGGTACAGCTATCCTATTTGTATTTCTGGTATTAAAAGTGTGGTGATCACTATTTAACTTATATTTATGTAAATTTTTACGAACATACATTATATTTTCAAATACAATCAATCAAATCAAATCAATTGGATCACTTCACTTTTTTAATTTATATGGCTTTTGCGGGGTTGCGCAATTTAGGCAATGACGCGTGGGGTTTCGCAAGTCGCCCCTTACGACAACCACGGGAAGAAACGGGTGGGTGTAGATTAACGTAAACTCTGTTTATGCATTGGCAAGTTATGTGTCGAGTCCGCTAATGATAAAAGACTCAACTCCCCCGTTTCTGTCGGTACCTGCATACACAGCTGACAAATAATTGATATAATATAACATGTTGTTGAAGTCTTTATATTAGTAATTTATACCACTATTACGACGATATCGGAAGTGACAGAAGTATATCAAATAAAAAGAACAGTTCCGGATAGTCATTAAGTTTAACGGATAATTTTATTACTCTTTTTTATGTTATTATTTGTACTTTTGCGGAATCATTATGAATCCGCAAAATTACGGAAGTACAACGAAACTTTCCTGATTGCCTTTAAATCACTTGGTTCCGTGCTTTAGAAGAATGTTTTACAAAAGAATAAAAAATCAGATGGGGTCTGCCTTGCGTACCGAAGATTACATGCGAATAGCTAAAGATGAGCCTGATATCAGAACGAAAATAGCTAACTATTTTTTTACACGCACAAGGTCTTCAGGTCCCACACTAGGCCGAGCCTGTACTATGGTAACCTGATGATTGATATGCATAAAGTCAAAGTAAAAAATAATTTATTCAATTGCATCAAACACGCACTTATTAACTTCAATTATTCATTATAATGTACTCTAAAGGCTTTACCGCCGTGTTCCAAAATATATAGAGCCTAGCGAGAAGACACGACAAGAAACTCGGGGCCATTATTTTCATATAGATTTTACAATGTTTCTACTTAGGTACTACTATTATGACATTTTATGGGTGGCAGCATACTTACATACATATACACACCCAAACACTGGTCACACAGCAAGCTCATGCACACAAATGTTTGATCTGGACCAGCAGCTCAGAAGACTAGTATCTGCGCCAACCGGCCATTCAAATGAATAATTATTCCTTTAGAAATCATAGAATTATTCCATTACTTGTTCTGAGGAACATTGATTTTTGATAACAACAATTTGTCTATGTTCTTGCTAAATTTCATGATTCTAATTCATCGAGAAGACGTTTAAATTGAATGGTGAGTGTCAAAATATTGAGACATGTAAATAATGATCAAACAGATCAGAACACCATAAATGCTATTGTTTTATAATGAATTGAAAAACTTATTTGATAATTAATAAAGGTATCTAATCATAATTATAAAGTCTATTTCCTGTATCGCATTAGATTATAATATTATTCGTTTGAAATTTATACGTTACATCGATTAAATCACCGATGACTAACTACGTGTTATGTCGAATGATAAAAGATAAACAACGATGTTCCGATTGTTTCGATGGATCTTACTATAATATTGTATTAACTCGTGTTTGGCAATATTATTTCATTAGTCCTTTCTATGTTTTGTAATGAAATATTTATACTACCTACTTCATCAATAATTTAATAATTGGCATTCCTCTCGCGTAACATGTTCAATTTCCTGTTGTAATTATTAATTTTACCGTAAAAGTCTACGGAATTTATAACTAATCTGTACGAAATAGCTCATAGTTTGTCGAAGCTACAGGGACCATCAAAAATACAGAGAAGGACTATTTTCTAGATATTTCGTCGCCTTTCGATAGGTGTTTGCATGATAGTCTTATAAATATATTGTCATATCATAAGACGTCAACGTCATAAGAACGCCTTCTAACTTATACGAAAGGAATCGTTGTGGGATCAATCCATACGAGCAGCCGTCCGAGATGTCCGCTTAACCGATCAAATGCCAATTAATGCTGGAGTACCCTAAGGATCATTACTTTGGCCAATTCTTTTCCTCCCGGTCAATAATGGATTGCTAATATCCGACGTCTTTGGGTGTGCAATTGACAGAACATACGTGTTCAATGTCTGTACCAGTGGTGCTCAAATTCAGATGCAGAAATAGAAAATGGATCAGCGCTTGAACTTAGCCACAAAAACACAAGTGTGCCGCGTATGTGCTGGCTCTCTCTCTCTCACTGAATACCGAATCTTTTTGGAGTTACAATGTACCTCGAGGAGGACCCAAAACTTCTTTCATTATCTTATCATACTCTCTTCGAGGATTAAATAGTGCTATCTATAGTCCTATGTTATGTCTCCTGCATTTATAAGTTAGTATTAAATGCTGTTAGTTACGCAACTAGACATGTTTACTTCAGAGCTTCACTTGAAAGCATGCATCTTGCATTTTAAACCTCACACAGTCGTATCAGCGGTAATTGTTCGCAGTATTTCACAACCTATTATCTCGGAAACGACTTGACCAATTTGCTTTTTTGCTTGCTCATACTCAAAATTCTTCTTTAAAGTCAGGTACCGAACGTGTGTAAGTACCAAATTTCATCAAAATCGGTCGATAAGTAGCGCCACAGCAAACTTCCTCTCTTTTTAGGAAATGTGACCGCCCTTCCAAATATCTGAGACCCCAAAAAATTATATTAAATAGTAGCTCCCATACATGCATACCAAGTTTCGTCAAAATGCGACCTGTACAGGAAGACGTATATACGAGTACAACCTAACAAACATACGTACAGATGGAAGTCAATTGGGCCAGTTAAAACAGACTATTGAAGTTGGGTCATATAGATTGTGGAAGTCATCCACGCTTAATATTAATTTACGATTGCGAGCTGAAGCTAAAGGCCAACCTTCGTCTTTTCTTACTGAATATATAATTAAATGTACAGGTTTCGTTATCAGTTTTCAGATTTAGCACGTTTATAATTCACGGTGAATCCAAGATTACCATAAATAGGTAACACCGCGCTGTGCAGACACGGGTACACCAACCAAGGTCGATAAATTCTTATTCACCTACGCATTTCTTTACATTTTAGAGTTCCACATATAAGATTTGGAATTCTGCGTTTATGAATTTAATAATACGTAATTTTATTGTATGAATTTGGTTTATTGCGATCCTTGCCATGCCAAATTATATATACTTATATGTCGTTCGGTTCTAATTTTGTATAATATACGACATGCTTTTTCTTGTGCAGTGTGCACACATTGCTTTCTCTGTCGATCATCTAGCTAGATGCAATTTTGGTTGCTAGAAACCATTCACAACGTTCCCAGAGATACTCGTAACATTTATGAAATTACCGGAAACTGTAAAATATTTTATATTAAATAGTACATATATACCTACTAGTATGTAATTTATTTTTTCGTATCTCGTCCGGGTATGTGCATTTTTCTATCTAAAAATTGCAGTGTTTGGTATCGGTAAGCAGGCGCTAGTGCTTTAAAAATCATATTATAAAAATAATATTTACAATTACACAGAAACTCAAGTAGGTAATTGAAGACATTCTGCAAGGAAGCTGTAAGCTCTGAGCACTGCGACATGTCGTTGATAGCCGAGGGCCATATCATAAGGCACACGACTTGCCTGTCTAGTATAAAAACCTCTCGCGAAATACCCTAAAATTTTACTCAGTTATGTGGTCATATTAATAACTGTGACGACGGAACCCTGACAGAATGCATACTGCACTCTTTTTATTTAAATACTGTAATGCTCGGATGAACGTGACCATGTGAATTAAATTTACTCATCTTTATGGCGGGCAGTGTAAAGATCAAAAGTTTGGTTTTGATTTCACTCTCTGTTTATATGCCAATTTATGATTTTTATTACTTGTAAACTTACGCTTGCGTACATTATGAAAACAATAAAAAACGGTGGTTTGAAAACGAAAGCAATGTATACAATAGATGTTCATTTAACTAATATAACTGAATGCGGAAGTTTGTTACTGCACAATTATTGTAAGTAGTGTACCATTTTATTCCATAAAATAATTAACTGGTTTGGCTGAAATTTTGATTAGATTTGATTACCTGGATGAATGCACATGCTATAATAATTATCTTGGGACTTGGGAAAATGTTTCTGTGGAATTTTAATGTAGAAACATTGAAAGCGTTTTATGTATACTCTTAGCGCCTCCATACTCCTCGAAATGGTCGGTAGAAATGTATTAACGATATGGTAATCTGGAACATGGTGAAAATTGTTTTTGTTTGTACTTTCAAGCTAATGTAAGTCGTGCGACTGGCAGTCGCTGTGCAACTCAGAATTTATTTGTTTATAGACGAGCAGCTTCCGCTGACGTGTCTATATCACACAGTATTGGATTTAGTTCCATGACACGTCTTGTCACATGTATTTGTTGGTTTTTAACCATTTGTCCCAAAAAGTTTTTAAAGGTTGGGTAAACCCAAATTTGGTCAAAACCAACCAAAACCAAAAAATTGGTTTAGGCATCGGAGACCACTTCTCAGGAAAGCGGTTCCAGTTGTGGACCTCTCTATTGCCAAGAAGTGGTGTGCAGTGTTTGTTTTGGATGAATCCATTGATATTCGTGGCCACGGCTGAACTCCATGCTCTTCTTCATCAATTTTGTCAAAATGGGGCAGGTTGTAGTTCCCAGCAATGTTTTATACGTTACAATCAGATCGACGTGCAGGCGTTTCTCTTTAATAGGAGTGAGGCGCAATATCCGAAATGTACTTTTACAAAAATTCTTCACGGCAAAATGTCTGCCACTGCGGTAGTGTTAACCATGACACCCATTTACACAAGAGGCCTACCGCCCAGCAAGACGAGTTTCCTTGCCTTTTACGATAAGCATCGTGACGGGAGAGGTAATATTTTCATACCTCTGCTCGACAATGTCCTATAACATATTACGCAATCTCGACGTAAACCGAGGCATTATACCCCAAGTGAAGTAATGTTGTATGACACTCCCTAGGGATTATAGTGATTTGGATTTGGAACGTTAAAATTTGTAGGAAAACTCTTAGCATTTTTTTTTTAACTAGGGTCGCGCTCGTTAATCTCAGGGTCCAATATGCCGCCCGTGACATTAGGCACTGATTTACCCCCTCGGTGCATAATCTATTATTATGTCCGTCCTCTAACAGTTACTGTTCTTCATTTATTTATTTATGTATTAATATGAACGCACTTGCAATTATACATATTATTAGTTTTTATTATTTTCATCTCTCATCATTATTCCTATCTCTTGTTACAGATTGACACAAGCGGAAATGGCTTCATAGACTTAAAGGAATTGAAAGATGCTCTCGACAGCGTCGGCTACAAAATCCCACAATGGAAGGTACGATAAGATCCAAACTATGATTATAATTTGTGACAACCTAATTATTATTACTTACCCTAATTAATCTTGCACAATGTATCTTGATTCGAAATTAAATGTATGAGAGATTTGCATTTAAGTGTATCAGATATTTGAATCTAAGTGTATGAGAGATTTGAATTTAAGTGTATGAAAGATTTGAATCTAAGTGTATGAGAGATTTGAATCTAAGTGTATGAGAAATTTGAATTTAAGTGTATGAAAGGGTTGAATTTAAGTGTATGAGAGATTTTTTCTATTCTGTGTAGTTTGTAGGTGCAATAATAGATGTAGTTTTGCAATGTTTACATCGAACCAAAGTGTTTGAGATATATATATATATATATATATATCAGTAAATACTTTTTTTTGAGAGTGTGTACTTATACATATAATGATTAAAGATATTCAATGTTTATATGAGTATTATACTGGAATTAAAATGTCATAGTGTCTATAGGAATGAATAATAAGAATAATTTATTTATTCGTTCAAGAGTAATACACATAGACATATCAGGTCTTCCTTATAAACGCTGTTTAAATTTAAGTAATGTCATTTAGTACGGCACAGAACAATTTTGCTGTGCGCACTACTAAAAAACGTCAATTAAATTTACAAATCGTCAAAGGCCCATAATGTACAAATTTAATTAAACATTTTGTTTAATTTGTTACATATTCTAGCACTGGATATTGCGGTAGGATACCCTGTGGTTACAGTATCTTGGTATCCTCCAGGGCTACAGTCTGTGCAAAACCAGAACCGTCGCGGCGTTACGGTGAACTAACATTCAGATATTATTATGACAGCCCAATCCTGCCGTGCGATTATCTAATGATTCGTTGACAAGCTCGTGGGCAAGCTCACCGATGTCAAATACTTTATGAGGTATCGCCCTTGTAATAAAGTTGTTTTTCCAACTTTTCTTGTCATCCCGTCATTCGTTTCACGGATGTTGTCAAAGATGCAACGATGTTTGCTCTTATAGAATCGCACGGCAGCTATTATCTGTCCGTCACGCAGCTGTCAAGCGTGAACTTCGACTCGATAAAACTATAAAATAAAATTAGGCAGCAATTTTATTCAAGTATTTTATTTACTAGTGGTTACAACTGTAAATTAGCACACGCGCAGCACACGCTCAAACCTTGGTTATTTTTTTGCACAGACTCTATAAGAATCCTTCTTGAAGTTGTTGTGATTGATTGTGAATCCAACTAAATTAAAATATATTTTTAAATAGTTAGTCATAGTCTACGCATCGCATGGATTTAACCACACACGTTGCAGTTCCTGGAAAAGTAGGTAGATTTCTGCGGAATCTATTGTATTATTGGCCAAATATGGCGAATCGTCATTCAACGGGTTAAAATATATTGTAAAGTATACCCTTTGATAAGAATCGAAATGATTATCGTAAAATCTCTTTGTAAATTCCGACTTATTCTTAATATACAAATGCGGGCCGATCCGATTTTATAGTCTTTGCTATCACTATAGATACGGCTGTGTTTTATGATTCGAGCTAAGTCGAGCAATATGTAAATTTTATGTTGTCTCATGGTTTTATTGCTAGAATAGCTGTTTTTTTTGCACTCCACATATCACTTTTGATTACGACGATATTTAATGATGATCATTTACACACTCATACCCCGCATTTAGGGTTTCATGTGTCGCGGGAGGCATAGACAAAAATTGTGTACACATCACAACACCCAAGCTCTAAGAACAAAAACATTTCTGCTTATCACGCAAATATTTGACCCGGTCAGGGGACCGAACAGAACCTGGGACTCTGCCCTTCGAAGACGGAGTCGCTACCACCTGAACTTACGGAGCCATCATTTATTTGGAGAGGTTATACACCTCCAAGATGATCTATTAAAATTTCATCAATATCGGTTGAAAAATTGTTACGAGTATGTTCATTAATATAGAAAAGTGTTTGCATACTTAAATGCACTTACATGTATTATTCTAATCTCAGAACGATTATGTATTCTAAACATTGCAATTTAAAAGAGAAAAATTCACAGCTGCCGACGGATTCGAACCCACGTCTTTCGACATTCCGTGTTTGTGATGTGTGTGGTCAATGCTGTCAAGCTGTTCAATAGATGTCGCTTCGCTCCGACCCCATACGACGGACGGTTAGAATCAAATAGAGACTTGAAATTTGATGGTCGTACGTCGTGCGAGATGCTGGCCTAGTGGTGACAGTCTGACATGAACATCTGATATTCATTCGAATCCCGAAAATGTGGTTTTTGGTATCGCTAAGGAGGTGTTAGTACGTTAATAATCATATTATATATTGTGTGCCCAAACTGTAGTAATCACGCATTTAGGAAGAGAGGGGATGTGTTAAGAAGGCGTGGCAGTTCAAGTTCAACAAGTTCCAGAGAACTTTTGGCTAAAATCGTAAATATCAGCGCGTAAGTGTGTTTCATATTAATTTCGACATCCATTCCATCACCAACTCAACAAACAAATGCCGCAATGAAGTATTGCGTTTAACAATACTCTCAGCGCGCATCGTCGCGTAGTGCGGCCCCTGCTATCGGCCGGGAGTTATAGTGTTTGTTCATTGGTTGATTTGTCAGTGTGCATTGCAATGAATTAGTGTTAGTAGCTAATGAGAGCGTTGCGTTCAGTGTATTACTTTATGAGTTTATTGTTTCATTTGTAGGTGTGAAGTGCAGTGGGGATACGAAATTGAAAAACTGCGACATGCGAATTAGCAGAATAAATACCTCGCGCCATATCCCTCCCTTTTTATATCCGTGGTAGTAACAGTATATATGTTTCCGTTCCAGGTGAGGTGCATGATAGAAGAGTACCACGACAATGGCAAGCACGGGCGCGGTGTCAACGGCAGCATGAATGGAGACGCGCGCAAGAACGGCATCAGTCTCAACGAGTTTGAGGAGCTGTGCGCCAACTTGAAGGCACAACAGGTAAACAGAACATGAGGATGTGGATGTGGACATGAGGATTCATTCCGCCAGCATAATTACAACGGAATGAACGATCAAAACTTGCTGTCTGGTGCAAAGACTTTTTATTTTATTTTTATTCTTTTACTTATTATTTTCCGCGATCCCGCGCCTCTAAACAAGTTCTGATTGTGTCTGGCATGATGTACTGCCGTAGCAGTATCTTCAGCTTCTTAGGGGCTGGTTGGGGCCTTGAGCTTATGCTCCTTGCCTCTGCAGAACCTCGGAGGGCAACTACCCGTCGGTATCTAGAAGGCTAAGGCTATAGTCTTCACATAGCTGGTGAAGAACTTCCTATTCAACTTGCAAATACAAATAATAATAATTATTACCCTATAAGGCTTGCTGCGGTCAGGAGTTGGATGGGTATGTGCTCGTGGTATTATTCAACTAAGCGCTGCCGTGCTTCAGACGGCACGTTAAGCTGCCGGTCCCAGTTTTTGTCTTAGGACAACAGTCGTTATGCTATGTCGAAGGCCTTCGGCCGGCCTGAAACTAATTAGCTGTGTGAAAAAGAGACGACCGCTGTGAACATGTATTGTCTATAGGATAAATTTATCGGTAAAATACAGCCCCTGAGCTAGAGACAAGGTAAGATAGCTCATAGAAGTCAGTTTATCGAGTCGACAAGTTTATCGTGAGATCCAAGCTGGCACGGCATAATCGAGAACGCCGAGCAAGAACAAATATACGGCTGTCCTGTTCGAAATAATTGAATGGAATCGTCTTTAAATGCACATTAAAAGAGCCATTTCCCAAACAATATCAGCATGCTACCAAAAGCTCTCTCTCTCTCTCTCTCTCTCTAAAGAAAGTTTTCAATGATTTATAAGTCTACTTGATACGCTCAAGTGTCGCCTATTGAACCCGTCGCACTGCATCTGCTCCCAGCGTCCATTAAGTTTGTTTATGTGAATAGATTAGTCTTGTCGCAGTCAATAAAGTAATAAATTATAATCGTAAAGGTCAATTAATGACGTAGTGTTCGACTGTTAATGTTGGTTCGTAGTGGACGTTAGTCATAGCAATGTTGTTTATATGCATGTTGTTAAACTGAGAACTGTGGAGTTAATAGGTCAATAGAATATTGAAATAGTCGTTTTGTAGACCTATTAAAATAATATTATAGATTACTGTTATACATTAACTAGCTTCACCCTGCGGCTCTGCCTACGAGTTAATGTTTATCCCATAGACACGTTTGTATCTCGGGGAAGTAATAAGAAGTAGGGTTACGCAAAACTTGGCCTAATCTGGTATGATTAAAGGTGAATTTCAAACACGGCAGTCTTGAATCATCATGATAGATTCGGGTATATGAGGGTAGCAGGCAGGCATAAGTGCGAAAATTTTGCAATGTGGGAAGGGAATAAGTCTTTGGCGATGTGTGCTAGCGTCTTGTTGGATTTTGGCAGGAGTTCGTTTCAGTGGGCCGAGCATGAAAATCTGTTTAAGTGTAAAATAATCGCATCGTTAACGTATTTAGTACAAACTGTCATTTATCCAGTACAATAGTGGCACAGATAACTCATAGTTCTTACTGAATACGTAAACGACTGATTTTCGTGCTCGGCTGCTTTAACAAAAGGTCATCAAAACGCTTTCATCATCATCATCTCAGGGGTAGGACATCCATTGCTGAATATATGCCTCCCACATATATTTCCAAAAGGATGGGTTGAAAACGGCCTGCAACCAGCACAATCCCATGACCTTTATCAGGTCGTCTGTCCACCATCTTGGTGCTCTATGCTGCGCTTACTGGTCCATGTTCTACACTCCAAATTCCTTCCGACCCCCATCGACCATAAGTTCTTCGTGCTATGTGGCCTGCCCATTGCCACTTCAACTGGCTTATCTTCTAGGCTGTATCGGTGGCATAACCCAGACCGATATATTACTATAACCCGCGGCACGTAACTCTAGCGCTGAGCGAAATGTGGAGGGGATAGCTGCGCATGGGTACAGTCGCGCACATGTGACAGAGAGAGACAAGAGTCCCTCGTCTTCAATGTGACAGAGAGAGACAAGAGTCCCTCATCTTCGATGTGACAGAGAGAGACAAGAGTCCTTCGTCCCTCTAGCCCCCCTGTGATACCCAATTTTTGACTTCTGCGCAATAACGGTCAGCGCTAGATTTACGTGCCGCGGGCTGTACCCGCATAAAGTTACAGTACAAAGCTAGTTTATTTCGCATACGGGTGACGTGGGTAAAAAAGTTGCTGCAATTAGTTACTTAGTTACGCTACTTTACTTAATTATTCGAATGCAGCTCTCACCTAGCACAACTTGAGGGTTTGATGATAATCTAGCTAGGAGTAGGTTACTTATAACTTGGAATGTTTACGGCTTCCTGGGGCGCAGTAGTTAGGCCCAATTGTATTCTGCTTGTGTGTGTGGTTTTAGTCTACACCTTTTTGATACACGACTAGTTTTATCCTGTTTCAACGGGTAGTAGGTACTCGGCAGATCGTGATAACGTAATTCCACGAAGTAGGTAATAAAATACAGTATTCCAATTTCTTGCCTATTTGTAGATAAATACAAAAGTTAGATTGTACTTATAGGTTGTACAATCTAACTTTTGTATTTTTCTACCTTCCTAAAAGCCTATAACCTAAAAAAAATATACCGGCAACTATTTATTCCAGGTATCGAGCACATTCAAACAGGCCGTCAGCAAGAAGGAAAACCTTGAGCATTTGGGTGGTATGAGCGAAGCTTCCAGTGATGGTATGTATTTTTTATCTCTATGAAATAAGCAGTCGGAAGTGATACGGACTTATTGTTTGCCTTAATTTGGCAATATCTACAATATATAATATTTTCTATATCAACTTTATAGACAAACGAAAGCTCCCAGGGACAGCTTTCGTTCGTCAATAAAGTTGATATAGTTAATAAATCCCTAATATAATCTAAATAATAATATTATAAAAAAACGGAAAGTATATCCTAGATAAACTACTTCTTAGTGTTAATTTCATTATTTATACACTAATAGGTACGCAAAAAATCAGGTCGGTTATAAAACAAGCTATAACTTTTATAATTATTTTAGAATCCTTTTAAAATAATAACAAAATTATAGTTTTTATTTCATTCGAATATAGAATGAAGTAATAATTTCTTAATTTTTAATAAGAATACTAATAACGAGTAAACATTGCATATTTAATAGTTTAAGTTTTAGTTAAACATATTTGATAGTTCAGTTTTTCGAAATCTCGTAAAAATGGTAATTGAGAAAAGACAACTTTAAACGGATTAAATCTCGTATAATTTTATATTATTTTGTCCCGATGATTTGAAAACTTTTCAGTGAACATGGTCACGGGTAGACTGGATGATAGTTGTCTGTTATCTACTATCTACTATATAAAAATAAGTCGGGTTTTCCTTCCTGACGCTATAACTCCAGAACGCACGAACCGATTTCCACGGTTTTGCATTCGTTGGAAAGGTCTCGGGCTCCGTGAGGTTTATAGTAAAGAACATTCAGGAAAAATTTAAAAAGAAAAGCGGGAAAATCTTTTTTCACATACAGCGCCATCTCAGATACATAGCATGTACTACAAACCAATATTTTAAGTAGATGGCGCCAAACGAAATGTTACATAAAACGAAGCCATCTGGTGGCGAAACGGAGTTCGCAGGGTTTGCTAGTAAAGTTATAGAAATTATGTTTGTGTACCGCCTATCATATTTTAATCAAAACGTTCCCAATGCACGCAGTATTCCACACAGTGTCCAGAGGTCTTGCAGTATTGTGTTTATGCTGGTTTTGGGATTTTATTAGCTTGATCACTGGATCTCAAACCCATACACAACCACACATCAAGGTTGTCAGTGACAAAATTGGTATCATCTTAAGATGTTAAAGAATCGCGAAACACGAAGAAATCATTATTAAAAACAGGTTTTCCATTTATATATTTTAAAAGTTATCGCCATTTTATAATCGACTCTCTGTCCCGTATATAAGAAAGTAGCATTTTGCGGTTCCGTGTTTCACAATTTGAACACGAGTTTCTTATAATCCAGGCACAACTCACTCGGTACGTCAGGAGGAACAAATGGCGTTCTCCGGATGGATCAACAGCAATTTGGAACACGACCCGGATCTCCAACACTTACTGCCCATCGACCACGAGGGCAAGCAGCTGTACGAGAAACTGAAGGATGGACTCATTTTATGGTAACAACTTCTTCAAACAATAACAAATACTTTACACCGTTGCAGGTGACAGGCTATCCCGCGTCGTTTGTGTCCGAGAAAATATTGGAAATTTCAAAGTCACTTATGCGTTTCATCCTCATTCGTTCTTTCGTTCATTTCAACTTTAACTCATTCATCGCAATTCAAGTAATTTAAAACAGGACAGAATATTAAAAAAACTTGTAATTCTGCGAACAGTTGACCTCGCGAGCACGTAGTCTTATCAGTGGCAATTTTTCGCACATCACAAATATCCAAGACCACAAAGAATCCAATTATCTAAGATAACAAATACTTCTGCTCGGCACTCAAACATTTGCCTAGGCCAGAGAACGAATCTGGGACCTGTCGCTTCACATGCAGGGCCAGGCTATCGAAATTGTCGAATATATTAATAACCGAACCCTATCGAGTGGTGTGCCAATATAGTTACCGATCTTTAACCAATATAGTTACCACTGCAGCAGTATTGCTGCAGTGGTAAACATACGTTTGGCTTTCGGGTTTGCCCTACAATGCCAGCCTATCTCGCAGGTCAATAGATCGGCTTTTGGCCTTGCAGAAAGGTTTTACAGGTTTTAAAAACTTACGTGGTTTTTACTTATTTTTTACTGAGAAATACGGGATTACTCAAGTAATGAGCGTAAACCCGCGTCGATAACGTCTCACTTAGGTGGATATGCTAAGCGTGACGACATCGACGCGGGCGTCCCGAACACTCCTTGAAATTGACCACCGGATGTGGGTAATCCCATATTTCTCAGTAAAAATGAGGTTTTTCACAACGCTTTTGAAGTGATAACTTCTTATGGAAGTATAAACCCATTCGGTACATTACGCGTTACGGCGCCAGTCTGTCTGGCTTTCCTTTCTCTCACGCATCCTCTCTCACTCTAACCTACAGCGCTAGATTAGTTATCATTTCTATCGGGCGTCCCGTGACGCACACCTTTTTTTATTTCATTAAAGATATCCAACTCAGAATCAGCTTGCTTCATGCATGTCAACAATGCGAATATTACAAAATTATCTTTTTTCCTATGTTCCAGCAAAGTCATAAACCACTCCTGCCCCGACACAATAGACGAACGTGCCATCAACAAGAAGAACCTAACATTGTACACAAAGCATGAGAACCTCACTCTGGCCCTAGTCTCGTCTCAAGCAATCGGATGCAACATTGTCAACATCGATGCCCACGATCTGGCTAAAGGGAAACCGCATCTAGTGCTGGGCCTGCTCTGGCAGATCATCAGGATTGGTCTCTTCAACCAGATCACGTTGGAGCATTGTCCTGGACTCACTGAGCTACTTAATGACGAGGTATTTAATGGCAGCAGTGATGCAATTGTTTATTTTTCACAAAAGTACTTCCTCCACACTAATTTCACTTGCATCTTGGAATGATGCAAGTGATATACTTGGAAAAAGAATTTAATATCACCTTTATACCTTATTTTTTAAAGTTTCTACATTGCGTTATGGAACGAACAACTAGTTTACGGGCTAAGGGTACTTTGAGTTTTGAGCCTTTTGAAAATAATATTTTTTCCAAGTTTTTTTGGCTTATCAACAAAGTTATTCATCGTCAGTAGGTATATTTGTTAAGATATAAATGTAGTATTTCTTATTTACACATTAAAGCTAAAGCGAAGAATCATTAACATAGTAATGATTAGAGATGCATTGTGCAAAATATCGGCTATACCGGTATCGATACAGATGCGCTTATTGAATTATTCAAAATGAAGGTAAAATAAATAACAAAAGACTATTATTTAAAAATTTAATACAAAACAATATAGACAGTTTGAGATTAGTTAATAGTTTTAATAAAACAATATATGAATAAGATTTTTGTACACAAATAAAGTATTTTTAAGTTTTGTGGAGAAAGGCGATTTCGTAGTCCCCAAGCATAGTTAGTTCGTACCTCGTTTGCAACGAAAGAAACGAGATAACACGCGTGTTAACATTACTACTAGAAGTGCGGAATTTGTAAGGTATCGTTGAATCGACCATAAAAATATCTCAGATATCGCTATCGGATCATCTCTAGTAATGATTGCATACTTCTGGTCAAACATTGAATTCAATCATCATCAAATGAAATCAAATCAAGTCATTTTCAAGCATGTCATTTTAGCTGATAAAAATATCTTTCTTTCAAGGAACGTATCGAAGATCTGCTGGCCTTGTCGCCAGAAGCAATCCTGCTTCGCTGGGTGAATCATCAACTGCAATCTGCCGGCGTCACCAGGCGTTGCACCAACTTCCAGCAGGACGTGGCAGATTCCGAGATATACTCGTACTTGCTGAAGCAAATCGCACCTGATGATGCAGGCGTCACCCTGGATGCTCTTAGGGTGAGTTAACTGTTTAAGAAGTTTCAGACCTCATATTTCAGTTCCAAACACAAAGCGAAAAAGGACAATGCTAATTTAAAGTTTTATATCTCCAATCTGCTGGCGTCGCCAGGTGCTGCACTAAATTATAGCAAGATGTGGCATATTCGGAGATACTCTCTTACCTGCGGAAATAAGGCGCGTCTGATGATGCAGGAGTCAAGGAGTAAATAAACTACAACCGCCTTTTTATAAAACGTAAACTAAAGGCAGTCCCGAGTTTAAATCTACGTTAAAGGAAAACTCGCGACTGTCTAGTCCACCTTTTATAATAAGGCGATAAATGTTTTAGTAAAAAATATTTAAAATATGACTAAACTTTATAAAGATTAACTTTTCTTGAAAAATAATAAACCTAATTGAACTATTTTATATTTAAATATTTATATGATATTTATTAGTGTGGCAGGTATATGTATAGTTATCACTACATATAATAAACCTGTAGCAGTCGAATTTCTGTACAATGATGTAAGGAGTGGGAATCGAACTTATTTAATAGTATATAAAATAGATATTTATTTATTAAATTGTATGTATTGATGTTCTACCTTAAATATCTGTTCAATAGAAACTAATTCTCAAGTTCTAAATAAAGCACTACCAAACACACTTCCATATTACACAAAGGTTAGCTGGAAGAAAATGCTAATTAGCATGAAGTTCGCCTATGTACATATTCGTTGTGTGCAACTCCACATTCTTCTAGCGTTTTTTTTACATGACGCGACCTTACAACCCAAGCGGGACCTCAACATAAGGATTCATTTTTTGGAAGCTTTTTGGGACGCCTCTCTCTACTCATCCAACATTTGTGTCTCTTTAAAAAAGAGGCTATACATATATGTTTCTTACTTACAACATTGTGAATGTTTAATAGAACTACTAGCATACTTACTTAGCTAACAGCAACTAATACATGCATTGTTCAATTGTAAATTGGTCGCCGAAGGGTCTCTGGAGGGAGTAACTCTGGAGGTTTTTTTGGTCAGTATTATAGATGCTTGCTGTCAGTAAAATCAGTATTTTAACCATGGAATGTGTTTCGACCCCTGAAATTCCATTTATGAAGTTCCCTTAAATCATGGTTTAAACTTGGGACTATATCTTTAGTCAATATTTTACAATAAGACGGAATATGTATAGTCCTCAGCCTTAACAAACTCTAGTCCTCAAATTCCCAGGAGAGCGACCTACTCCGGCGTGCCGAGGTGATGTTACAACAGGCTGCCAAGCTGAAGTGTCGCGCGTTCGTGAGTCCCGCCGACGTGGTGGGTGGCGTCTACAAGCTCAACTTGGCGTTCGTGGCCAATCTCTTCAACCAGCACCCGGCCTTACAGCGGACCAACGGCACTGAGGAGTACCATCAGCTCGACGAGACTAGGGAAGAAAAGAGTGAGTGCATAAATAAAAATGTGTACATATTATAAATGTTTGGTTAGCCCTTCAAGAGTCGTTATATTATAACAATGCAATTTCTGTTGTGTCTGGCCCTATGATGACCAAAGACCTATGAAGGGTTGGATGAATGTTTCTTACTCAATAACGCAAAAAATAGCTTAAAAGATTTGGATGAAATTTTGAGAGGAGAACGTCCAACGCTCGGCACACATCCGGTTATTACAAACATTATTTTAGTTAAGTTGTTTGAAAAAGTGAATGGCTACTATCATGATGTAATTTTATTTAATATAATAGAATTTGGGACAGAAATAAAGCCTTACATACATTATTAACAAGGTATAGCATCTATACGTTTACGCAGAGTATGTATTAGAAACCCCTTCATATAGGATGGCTTGGAAAGTGGCTTATGTCCTAAACATTAATGATTGGCAAAAATACTTCCAAGATGATAAATACTAATAAAGATCATGTTTCAATAAATAGTCAATTTCAAGAGCAGTAGAACTCTTTGTGAATGAATTTGTCCGGGGTTGTACTGCCATCACACCATTTTCTAACGTGAATCAATAATGTTCGCAATACTGTGTTTTGGTTTCATGGTATGGGTGCCGGTGAAATTACAGGCACATGAGACTTAACAACTTAATGTGTCAGGGTTACGGGCGCAGACAGTTCGTCACATGTGACGAAATGTATCTGTTCTAGGCAGAGGTTATCACTTAAAACGAGGTGGATTTCGTGTCACGTCATATTTTCTCTTATTTTTCGCAGCGTATCGCAACTGGATGAACTCTATGGGAGTAGCGCCACACGTGAACTGGCTTTACTCAGACCTTACCGATGGACTCGTCATCTTCCAGCTCTATGACATCATCAAACCGGGCATTGTTAACTGGAAAAAGGTATGATATTCACATAGTCACGCTGTACGTTTTAGTAATATGCTTAAGGTGGCTGATCTTTGAATTACAAGACGTAATACAGTACATAAACAGATTTTCGTACTCGGCCCACAGGAATACATATGGTAATTAGCGATCAGCAACAAAAAAGTCGATAAAGTCAAATTTGGGGACTTGTTAGGAACATAATAGCGACCGCAAGTGTTTACCTACTATTGACCGCATTTAACTGTACTGTGTATTGTCTCATAAATTGAATATATTGACATTTCCTTGGTTATATAATTTATTTATGAGACAGTATTATTCACAAGAAAGATTTAAATATCTTCAAAAGAATCACCATAGCAAAGTTTGCATCCATTTACATAGAATTTATTACAACTCTATTTAAGAGTATTTGAATATTATATGAAAGCTTTACCGAAATCACTACAATCAAACAGTTGTATTGACATTTAAACCAGAATTATATACTTAATACTAAATTATTTATTGCAACATATGATAATACAATAATTACAACATATAATTTAATAGTAGCCCGAAGGATAAGCCAGTTAAAGAGGCAGTGTACAGGTTAGGTTGCAAGTGCAGCGTAGGTCGCGTCCACTAACAAGGTAGACAGACGACCTGATAAAGGTCGCAAGATGACCGTGGATGAAGGCCCCTTCCAACCGGTCCTTTTGGAAATTTGCGGAGGAGGCTTATGTTCAGCAGTTGACGTCCTACGGCTGAGATATTGATGAGGCATAAAATAGAACTATAGATATAACTTTTCATTTTATGAAGTCAACTGATGAACATATGCCATGTTCCGCAGTGGACTTCGAATGGCTGAGATGTGATAATAACACCTAAATAAGAGTTTATGCAACAAGCCGCGCTGGGCTCGCGTGGTGGATTATGGCCCAACTCCTCTCTCTGGGAGGAAGGTTCGAGTCCCAGCAGTGGGAACATAATGGCCTGATTATGAAGTATTTATGAAAATAAAAAAAACCTTTTTTAATAATATTACTTGTGCAAAGTCAGGTTGGGATGCTAGTTAATTATAATTGTTAACTACTGAAATGACGATAAGTTTCGTTTGCACAGGTCCACCGTCAGTTCTCCAAACTACGCAAGTTCATGGAACGGCTTGAGAACTGCAACTATGCCGTGGAACTCGGACGGCAGCTCGGTTTCTCTCTCGTGGGTATTGCGGGCGCCGACATCAATGAAGGCAACGCTACACTCACACTAGGTAAGAAAGTCCACTCTAATTAAGGCCCTACAAGAGCAAATTTTTAGCTATTCGAGGGGGTGAAGCACTAGCCGTGACTGTAAGTAAACATGGCAACTTTTACGCAGTTTTAATTTGTTTAAAAATAAAAGAAGCCACAAGGGTAAAAATCTAGATATTTCTATAATTTAATATATTACCTTTTTTATAATTACAAACAATATAGTAGGTAGTTCACGCTTAAAATATTGAGAAATTAGAAACGTAATATTTTTTCTGTTGTTTTATTTACGATTCTTTTCTTCAATGTGCATGTACTCGTATTGTGCAGTAGATAAGACTTTTTTAAATTTTAACTTCGCTTATCGAGAAATATCGCTTGATATTTCTTTAATTTAATTAATAGCCTTTTTTCTAATCACAAAAAATATAGTAGGTAGTTCACGCTCAAAATATTGAGAAATTGGAAACGAAATATTTTTTCTGTTATTTTCTTTACGATTCTTTTCTTCAATGTGCCCGATATTGTGCAGTATTATATAAGTCTTTTTTTAACTTTTAACTATGCACTGTATTTTTTTCATGTTTGTATCAGTATCTGTGCGTCTAAACTGTGCGACGAAAAACAGCGTATTAAGGATATTTGGCTTCTGGCAGCGCCTTAATTAATAATTCAGAGTATTGCACAGTAAAGGTTGAAAAGTTTACTTGAAGAGGTATTTAATCCTGAAGTATGAGTATGACCTATGAGTCATCCAGCAGTGGAAAAGGAATGTGTTCATAAAACAGTGGTAATATTTATCTGGGTAATATCATAATCATCATAATCAGCCCATTTTGTTCCCACTGCTGGGACGCGAGCCTTCCTCTCAGAGAGAGGAGTTGGGCCATAATCCACCACGGGGGCCCAGTGCGGATTGGTGGATAGGTTAGTGGCCAACCTATGTCGAAGTTTTCAGGCCGCCCGAAGGCCTTCGACATAGCCTAACGACTGTTGTCCGAAGACAAACAACCGGGACCGACGGCTTAACGTGCCCTCCGAAGCACGGAAGCGCTCAGTTGAATAATGCCACTAGCGGTCACCCATCCAACTCCTGAACGCAGCAAGTGTTGCTTAACTTGTTGATCGATTAAGATGCCAACTCAAGCTCCGCTACGAGCGCTTCGTCTGATTATAATACCTTAATAATTGCTTTTTACTAAGGGCGTTACCTATAAACGCTACATAGAAGATTTTTTGTTTAGGGAACAATCAACAATTTTTAAGGCTAGAGTGTTTCTTTGAATCTATAGGCCGTAGTACAAACAATTCGTGATAAAGTATTGGTATCGTCAGCGTCAACGCGTCACGCTTTGGCGTACTATGAGTTATCTGTGACACAGTTGCCTTAGATAAATAACAATTGCACTGTTTCACGTGAACGGCACGTTACGTTACACTTACGCAATTATTCGTGCTAGGCACACTGAGTGAAGCGAAGGATTCTAAAGTAGAACGTCAAAGTACTTCTCTCGAGCTTAAAATTTCACCCAACTTTCAAAAAATAAGTAAATGTAGGAATATTCTTCTTATTCGTTTTGGGGCCTGCACTGACGTCCCGCTTGGGGTGTTTTGTGCATTCCCCCTGCCAGCATTTACTCAAGCCAGCCTAACTCCTTTACATAACGGAGTATGGCCTTGGGTCGCTGGCGCAACTGCTCCAGTGTAGTTTGAGATGTTGTATGAACAACTGTCGATGATGCTAGTGATGCATCATGCGGTCTGGAGTAGGAATAGGAAGGAGTAGAAATGTAGGAATATTGGCACTTAGGTCTCTCCACGATAGATCTAAATATCATTCGTGGTCGTTAAGCAGTGCAAAGATAAATCAGGCTCACCCATTCGAAAACGCAGGAATCTTTTCCGTTTTCGTCAGTTACGAGCATAACATTTCTTTTCAGACAAAAACTTTGTTATATGAATGACACGTTTTTTATTTACATACGATAAGGGACAATGAGACATAGAATAGAAATAATAAGAGACTAATGTTTGTATTTGATCAATTATGGAAATGCATCGTAACAATTTTATTTAATACCTATTTAGTACAAAATTAATAGATACTTAAATTATCTTTATATTAATTATATTCTTCTCTGGTACAACTATTAATAATTAAAAACCCATCACTGTCTGATTGCAAAAAAAATACAAACGAATAACTTGAAAATACTTTATTAAAATTAGATTTAAGTCTACACATCAAAATTACTAACACTACTGTTACAATACAAAAATATAAAAACTCCAATGACAAAACTATAAGGCTCGGTACCACAAGTTGTTTTGGGTTCTGGTGGGGAAAATACATAGAAAAACATATAGTCGAACATAGAACCTCTTTCTTTTTTGAAGTCTATTAAAACCAAGAAATAATCCTACTTATAATTTTTCCTATTTGTTTCCAGCTCTCATCTGGCAGTTGATGCGAGCTTACACCCTATCAGTGCTTACGCGGTTGGCTAATACAGGAAATCCAATCATTGAAAAGGAAATTGTCCAGTGGGTCAATAACAAACTTCAAAGTGCTGGCAAGTCCTCATCTATAAAGAGCTTCCAGGTGAATAATACTTCTTTCTACAGATTTCTTTCTTTCTTGTCTTTCTTTGTAAGTGAAATGTTTGAATAAATACACCAAAATGTGATAGTAATACTGAAAGGTTTGTATATGTACCTAGTCAGGTCAGGATTCAACATTTAAATCGCTTATTTTTTTTTTCATACAATGTTAAAAACTATGATTTTTTTGGCAGCCCTATTTGTCATGCCTATTAGGTCATGTATGTAAGCTTCTATGTGTGTGGTTTTAGCATTGTAACCTACGAAGAAATAATGTCAGGAAGCATAACTCCGAACAAATTCCACACAAAAAGTGGTCCTTCAAACCAAAACGACGTATGATTCCAAATACGAATTACTTCCGAGGTTACAAATAGACATGTTCGGTGATTGGTTTACATTTCAGAAGGAAAGCAAGTTATTGATTTAGTACGACTTTTATTGGGTCATTTTTTCAAGGCAGTTACTTTTCCTGATATTATTTCTTCGTAGATTATAACACCTTTTTTACACGCTGTATATATGTGGTTTTTCAAAAAAATTAAGAACATATAATGTGGGTGTTATATGTGTGTGTTCTTCTTGTTGTTAAAATGTGGGTGTTACACATCTGCCAGGCCCTTCGAGGTTGTATAATTATTCATATGTTTAATCATTTTTTTATTTTATTTATTCATATAAAACATCTGTTACATGTTTACAAATGACAATATAGAAATATTGTATTTAGTGATAATTTACACACAGCTAATAGAAGTACTTGATACATGTTTACATTAGTTTAGACATTAGCTTACTGTTGTGTAGTGACAATTTAATCAGTAATAGTGTTCAATAAGTAACATTGAGGGCATGTTGGATACCAAGCTAGGCATAACCTGTGTTATGGTTTACAACACTTCCCTTCTTATGTTTTGGATTAATACTTCCTATACCGTGATAATTAAAACAAGATTAGGCAAGAGAAGTGAAAAAACTAGGCCGGTGATAGTGACGTTTACCACTATGGGAAGAAAAATAGAGCTTCTTAAGAAGAAAAAAACACTACAGACCTGTCTTTCTTCGAAAATTTACATTAAAGAAGACTATTCTCCTGCTGTACTTAAAAAAAGGAAGGAGCTTCAAGAGGTTCTGAAACGAGAATGGGAATCTGGTAAAAAAGTTGTTTTACGCTACGACAAAATTATTACGCTAGGACCACGCGCTGTGACGCACCAAGCATCAGTAGAAAAATCGACTAGCAAAAGGCTCCTGTCGCAATCTCTTGAAGCAACAGCAACTGTAAATGTCAGCGGAAATCAATCGAAAATTGCCCACACACAGAAGAAAAATAAATCGCAAAACATAGTAAGCTACTTACGCCCATCACAACTGAAACTCGCCACTGGAGCTTCGACGAGCGCAGAAGATCAAGTTCATTCAAAAAACTAGTGCTAGCCCCTCCTCCACCTCAAGCAATAATATATAAAAGCGATAATAACCCACAAGAAAATGTAACATCTCCCAATACGGCTGGTCCCCGCGGGAAGATTCGACCGAAACCCTCCACCAAAAACAATAAAAATATTTATATTTGTACTTGGAATATCAGATCACTAGTAAATAAAGCTAGATATATAGAACTACAGCACAGTCTAACAAAGTTTAAATGGGACGTCATCGGCTTATCAGAAGTAAAAAAAGAAGGAAACGAAATACTAGAAAATGATAACTACATCTTGATATATTATGGCGAAAAAAGTGGTAGAAATGGCGTTGGATTTATCGTTAATAAACGCTATAAATCAAACATAATTGATATTAAAACATATTCTGATAGAGTCATAAGATTAGATATGTCATTTGATAATAAAAATATCAATTTGATACAATGTTATGCTCCTACGGAAAATGCAAGTTTAGAAGATTTAGATATATTTTATAAACAATTACAGACTGCTCTAGAAAATACAGGTAAAGAAACTCTTGTGATGGGAGATTTTAACTCTAAAATTGGAAAACATAACCCTGAAGATAAGGAAGTCATGGGTCCTTGGAGTTACGGAGACAGAAATGAAAGAGGGGAAATATTGATAAAATTCTGTTTCGAAAATCAGCTCTACATCGTGAACACACATTTTAAGAAAAATCCCAAACAGAAATGGACTTGGATGGCGCCAAATGGGAAGGTAAAAAATGAAATAGACTTTATTTTAGCAAAACATATCCAAAATATTTCAGATATAACAGTTTTAAATACTACATTTCCTACAGACCACAGATTGGTTAGAACAAGTTTTTCCCTTGAAAGTAACGTTAAGAAGTCACGGAGAGACTACAAGTGTAAAATATCAAAATTAAACCAATTTGAGTTAGAGTCTTTAAAAAGCATATTTGCAGACAATATATCCAATATACAACTGCATGATATGGAATCAGCCTATGGCGAGTTAATAAAAACCATAAATCAATCAGTAAAAGAATTACCAAAAAGAAACAGTAGAGATAAAATGCCTCTATCTGCCTACGTAGAGAAACTCATTAACGAAAGAAATCGACTAAAACATAAAGAAAATAAAACCCGATCCGAAGAAAACCAGCTCAGTGCACTCTATAAACTTGTAAGGAAGCAAATAGACCGAGAAAATAAAACATATAGATACAAGATAATAGAGGAAGAATTGGATAAGAGATCTTCTGTTAAAGGAGCAACATTAAGACTAAACCATACTAAGCCCTGGATTATGTCTTTAAAAAGCAAAAACAACAAAATATTGACAAATAGAAGAGAACTTGTTGAGACTGCTACAGAATACTATACCAAACTATATGAAAACGAAAAAACTGAATATACAACATCCATAACGCAACAACAACGTGACCCGACATTGGAAATCGGCAATGATATACCACTATTCCTAGAAAGCGAAGTCATAAATACAATCCAACATTTAAAATTGTCTAAGAGTCCCGGCGACGACGGAATAACAAATGATGTTCTAAAAGCAATTATTGAACCCGTAGTACCTGTACTAACACACCTTTTTAACGACATAATAACCCTAAAGAAAATCCCACAAGATTGGGCAACATCCATAATTACTCTACTGTATAAAAAAGGTGATCCACTAGACTTGGGAAATTATAGACCAATTTGTCTACAACAAACTGTATACAAAGTTTTTGCTACGATACTTTTAAAAAGAATGTCAAAATTACTAGACAGCAACCAACCAAGGGAACAAGCCGGCTTCAGACGCTCTTACTCTACTATAGACCATATCTTCACATTGACACAACTTATTGAAAAACAAACTGAATATGACAAAGAACTCTTTGTTGTGTTTATAGATTACCGCAAAGCGTTTGATTCCATACAACACGAACCTCTATGGTTAGCTTTAAAAGAGCAAGGAGTGGATACCAGATACATAGAGATTTTAAAAGAAATTTATAGGAACAATAAAGCCGTGATAAAACTAGAAGGCAAAGGAGAGCCATTTCAAATACAAAAAGGAATTAGACAAGGTGACCCAATTTCAGCCAATTTATTTACTGCTCTACTAGAACACGTCTTCAGGCAACTAAACTGGGAAAATAAAGGCGTAAATATAAATGGCGAATATCTTAACAACTTACGGTTTGCTGACGATATTGTTCTGATATCAGATAACCACAAAGACCTGGAATTTATGTTGAACTCTCTAGACAAGGAGAGCAGGAAATGTGGGCTACAAATGAATACAACCAAAACGTTTGCCATGACAAATAGCAGTAGAGTACCAATTAAAACTGAGCATCATGATATTGGCTACGTTGAAGAATATATCTACCTAGGACAATGCATAACATTCGGTAAACAAACCTCACGTGAAGTAGAGCGACGAATTAAAAAAGCATGGAACAAGTACTGGTCCCTAAAAGAAATATTTAAAGGCAAAATACCTGTGCACTTAAAAAGGAAAGCAATGGATACAGTCGTTTTACCAACGCTACTGTACGGCTGCCAAACTTGGACGTTTACAAAAGACATAGTGCAAAGAATCAACGTATTTCAAAGAGCCACCGAAAGAAGTATGCTAGGAATAAAGCTGAAAGAAAAAAAAAGGCACACGTTCATTAGAAACATAACAAACGTGACAGATGCCGTGGAACTAGCATGCAGATTGAAGTGGCGTTGGGCTGGCCACGCTGCGAGGTCTCAGGACAATAGGTGGAGCAAAAGAATACTGCATTGGCATCCGTATGATGGTAAACGCCCTCGCGGACGTCCCCGACGGCGCTGGAGCCACGACATCTGCCAGATGGCCGGACCAGCCTGGACTCGTCAGGCTAAAGATAGAGAAAGCTGGAAAATGATGGAGGAGGCCTACATCCAAAAATGGGTGACCCAATACTAATATTATTTGAATACATACCTATTACCTACTATAGAATTTTTAACACTACTTTCAAATTATTGTTACTCGGCCGTATTAATAAACTTGTAGTAGACCCGGAGTAGTTAAAACATCTATCTGTCAATTTTTCGCTTGCAGTAAATGTCACGCGTGAAAGCAAGACAAAGCATGTTACGCCTAATCTATGTTTACGCAACGTTTATTAATAAAGGCCACTGTGTTTAGTATGTATTAGAAATGTTTGAAACTTTGTAAATTAGTGTGAATATTGGGAAATAAAGGCTATATTATTATTACATGTTTACAAATGACAATATAGAAATATTGTATTTAGTGATAATTTACACACAGCTAATAGAAGTACTTGATACATGTTTACATTAGTTTAGACATTAGCTTACTGTTGTGTAGTGACAATTTAATCAGTAATAGTGTTCAATAAGTAACATTGAGGGCATGTTGGATACCAAGCTAGGCATAACCTGTGTTATGGTTTACAACACTTCCCTTCTTATGTTTTGGATTAATACTTCCTATACCGTGATAATTAAAACAAAATATTTATTAATGAAACTGGCGTATATGTACGTCTCTGGGACGCAAAGGGTTAAACTAAAGCTAGCTACGGTGTAAGATTTTGTGTGATCGAAGCGAGCATATACAGCATGTAACGAAAATGTGTAGTAATACTGAAAGATGTGAATACGTACCTATAGTCAGGATTCACATGGCAAAGTATCAAAATTTATATATATAATATTTTTTTTATTATATAATAGCTTATTTTTCTTCTACATAGTTATACAAAAGTATCCCAATTTATTTTGGACAGATCTACACACGACTATTCTTGGAGTTCGTTGGGGTCAATCGCTCTACAATCCCCCCTTCACCTATTAAATTAAATTGCTATTTAATTCGAATCAGGCTCCGCATGACCCTCTCCTCGCGCCACACGCTAGCCCAGGTCCCTTGTTTACCTAGTCTACGTTCTAGAGGTCATTGCCGGCCATGGCCTAGTTTTTCAGGGATGAACCTGCTTGAGTATTAGAAAAACTTATAACTCGGAATGTTTACAACTTCCTGTGACGCAGTAGTTAGGTTCCAATTGTATGCAAGCTTCTCCGGGTATGGTTTTAGTATTATTACCCCTTTTTGTTATACGCAGTGTATATGCCATTTCTCAAGTAATTTAAGAACAGTACTGGCGTAATGTGGGTGTTATGATATGCTGACCCCTTCGTAAATGCATAATACTTTTTACAACTTAAGGCGCGGTCCGATCCCAATTTTAAAACAATATACGATGCTTTACATTAGGTTGAGAATTGATTATCAGATTGGACGATGTAATGCGAAGTTGCAATTGAATACGTGCTAATACTTTTTATATGTATTTCATATAATCAAATGATTAAATTTTAATTGTATATGAGTCCATAGTTATAAACAATTAATTTTGCCGATTTTTTTGCTATAGAGCCACGTCTCCTTAATCGTGTATTGGCTCCCATACTTCATAAGAACGTATATTCAATTTACACTACTTTTTTTTTCAAACTTCAGTTATTAGGTTTAAGCGTCGAAAAACTAAGTTTGCGCAAAGTCGAATCATGAAATTTGGTCGTAATCTACACTAATTTCGCCATAAGAGAAGAACTATCCCATGCAAGGAGGTTCATAGGCGTATATTATTCTTAGTTAAGTTTCACAATAGTCACTCCTGTGTAAGTAAAAAAAGTTTTGGTCGTCACTACCACATATTTGACACGATTTTGGTTTTTATTATAATAACAACAGAGTATTTAGTGATTTATAAAAATAAAACGTCAAATAACATATTTTTGCGAAAGCTTTTGTTCTAGTTTCACCTTTTGTCATCATTCATCATTATCAGCCGGAAGACGTCCACTGCTGAACATATGTCTCCCCATAGAACGCCACTTGGACTGGATACTAGCTTCCTGCATCCAGCGATTCACTTTTTGTAGTTGCTCTTTATCCAGGGGCACACTGTATATAATATGTATATACTCGTAGTACAAATGCGGAACTTTACCCCACAGGACGAAGTGCTGGCCGACGGCAAGGTGGTGATAGACTTGATCGATTCTATCAAACCGGGCGCCATCAACTACGATCTGGTGCTGAGCGGAGGCACTACTGAGGTTCGTATCAATTACTCATTGACTGAATAATGCGGTAGATTTATCTACACAAATATTATAAAGAGGAAAGGGTTGTATTTTTGTATGTAGAGAATAAACTTTAAAACCTACTGGACCGATTTCAAAAAGACTTGCCGTTAGAAAGCTACATTACCACTGAGTAACATAAGATAAGTAATATGTTAAAAAATTTAGGAATCCGTATGAAAACTTCTTACCATTTTTGGTTTACCATCCGAGCATCGATTTTAACTTTACTTTTAAAGAGGCGCTGATGCTACACCTCGTATTTCAAATATTGCTTTATTTATTACTCAATTGCTCATTGTTTCAACAATGTGTAAGAATTAGAACGGCTGCTCTATTTTCAATAGAAATATCTTAACCATATATCCAAAACCAAATCCGTAATCTTGTAATTAATATTATGATAAATTAATTAGAAGAGAAGAAAATAAAAATGAATTAAGTTAATCATTTTATGGACAATATGTTGCTTCAAAATCCATTCCTTCATCTCCCTTTTCACCCAGCTCTCTTCTCATGTCATTCCCTATTTTCTTCTTATTTTTTTTTATTGCACGTATCGCTGGTCAATTACGAATAAGTTTTTAATATAAAGTACAGATATTTTATGAGAATATGTGTAATGATATGAAATATATATCTATATACATAAAAATGAACCCCTATTTCTCCTGGTCACGCTATAAGTTGAGAGTGGATGGAACAATCTCTGTAATTCTTTTTTTATTGAGATATTTTTTGTCAAGAGAAGGTTCTTGAAAAAAAACCAAGACAAGGTGGGAGGATATGACGAGACCGAAGGCCGAGCCTTCTACGCGAACGAAGTCCCGAGCACTCGTAAGTGTTATTTATGTTTCATATCATTACAATATTTCAATAATGTTTTCACAGGAGAACCTAGCCAACGCGAAATACGCCATCTCAATGGCCCGCCGATGCGGCGCTAGGGTGTACGCTCTCCCCGAAGACATCACAGAAAGGAAGCCCAAGATGATAATGACCGTGTTCGCGTGTCTTATGGCCCTCGACTACATACCGACCATGGACGCACCCGTCAAGGCGTAAGTCCAAACACTCGGGTATTGTGTAGTGTTTTGAAGGTAGTTGTGTCGTTTTGTCATGATGTTATCGCCATTTGGGAATACGCGTTGTGTTTTATTTGCATGTGACTATGGACCGTTATGGTATACTTTAAAAGCTAGGCGGGGAACATGATATATGTACTTACTGTAAAAGTCCGAAAAACGATAAATACTAAGATTTGCCAACTCTTAAGGGTACAATTTTGAAATGCAGGACTATTATGTATCTCGGTTACCATCAAACGTTGATCTTGAAAAATGGCGGCTCTATGTCAGTTTTGACAACTCCAGCAAGCAAAATTGTGTATAATTTGATGACTGGAGGTGACAAGGCTGACATTAAACCGCAATATTTTTAGATTTCAATCAACGTTTGATTGTATCTGAGATACATAATAGTCGTGCAGTTCTGCAATCATAGTTCATTTCGAACTTTTATTGCGAATCACTCAGTAAGTCTTCAGAATTTCCTTTAGGTTAGGTTTTTTAAATATAAAAAAGAATATCCCACTTTACGGGCATAGGTTAGGTTAAAAAAATGTTTATTTTACATTTACATGATCGCACGGCCAGACAATAGAAATTTCATTGTTATAATGACATCGACCCTTGAAGGGATATACGGACTTTTACATTAACATATATATAAGTATGATTACCGCGTAGTTAAGGTATATATAAAAAAAACATGATATCAAAGTAAGTGCAAAAATGTCGGAAAAATGTTGCCGTTGAATTATCCAACAATTTTTCCGTGATAATAAGTATATGTTTATTTCGGACTACGCCCTATCTAATTGCTAAGTTTAATCAAAATCGGTTATGTACTTTAAGCGGAAAAGTACAAACAACCGACAAACTGAAACACAGCATCTCATGTGTTACAAATCTAACAAAAGAACTTGATAAAATTTGCCCGAAAAATTCATTATTCGACATTTCACGGTTTCTTTTTGAAGGGTTTTCCCTATGACTTGCCGTCATTACAACACGACACAACCACAACGGTTTTGGGTTAAGAAACGGCATAAATGTTTTATTGTATCTAATATTGTAACTAATAACGCGTCATAATAAAACATTTTTGTACCTTGTCGCAGCGAAATAACGGTCTTTTTCAGTCAATTATAGTCACTTTGTAGTAAAATATAATTAGGAAAAGGAATTATCGTATGGATTAAAATTCTTTCTTTCTTTTGTATCCAATCTGATAGAGACAGAATGATGTTTTCTAAATTGTTTACACCGAAAATAATTTTGCCTTTTAAAAGTTCAATTTATCTCATAATAGTTACCATGCTTTAAGTGTTGATATTCTTTTCTCGTTTTCTAATGATATTTTTGTCTACACTATGTATAGTGAAAGTGGTCGATCGACTAGTGCAAATAAAATTATTTTATACAAACTATGAAGAAAACTATTTTAGACTGAAAACTACCATAACTGGGTATTACCGGGCCTATGATTGTATTAAATGTTTGTGACGTATTTGATATTATATTGTAATAATACTATATATAAGTTATTATTATGTATGTAATTCGGTTAAGTGTCGATTCCATATAAACGTAAACCCACCTACTGGTCAAGAGTAAACATACTCAAGAAAAAAACTCATATGCTTTCGCTTTTGCCGGAGACCATACGCACTCAATTAAGGCATAAAATGTACCAACACGCGGTCTTGTTCACGATTCTATATAGACGAATAACTTGCGAAGAAATATAGTAACCAAATCATGAACGTAAAAAGCAGTTGAATTCAGCACAAACTATCATTTATCTAGTACAGTGTTATTTAATCTTTTTGAAACGCGACCCCTTGACAAGTTCAAAAAGCTTGCGCCCCCATATAATTATGAGGCATAAATAAACAAATTGTTAGTGATTTATAAAACTAGGCGTATATAATTTTCTTCCTTTTGGTACCTATATTGATTAAATTACAAAATCAAGTAGGTACCTAGAACTCTACTCTGCAAGGAAGCCGCGAAAGTTCTTTAAGTAAGTAGTAAGTGTGTATAACATTGCCGCGTCGCATTCGCAATCAAGGGACTCAAAATTATTGCAAATACAAATAATTTATTAATAGTTCCAAAAGTCACATGTCAATAATTGCAATTAGCAAACATTCAATTAATATTAAAAAAAAAACCCGTAAATAATAATATATAACATGATTATACATGACGGAAAAAGCACCTCCGGAGTGTTTTTAAAAAGTGTGACGTCAGCATTGCTGACGTCACAATTGTTGTTTTCATGATGATCACTCATTTTTGGGTCCTCGAAGTAAAACTTCACAAGTACTTTTATAAGCTTCGTATATTCAACGAGTAGCGTAACAACGTCACAAAGAGGTCCGTACTGTACGGCGACTCGAGAGCGACTGAGACGAGCGCCTACAGTGCGGCCGAACTTATAGGACTCGGCGCACGTGCACGAGTTTACAAGTTTGTTGGTAAAGTATTGAAATTACAATCATAACATTAATTTTACATCGTAATCAACTCAAAAATAATCAACTGATGATTTATAAACTATTTTTAGGGCAATCAAATGATTAAACTTAATTATTCTCGACGAACTGTTGTAGTTGCGCCGATACGGCCATACTGACAGGCGGTGCGCGCTCTGCACCAGCCTCGTTGGTTCTCGTAGATTGTTATGGATTCTCGTAGATTATTTGGATTCTCGTAGACCATTTATTCTGATGGGTCATCTTGGTTCGAGTCGTGGTTTGGCTGTACTTGCAGCCCTTCTCGTGAGGTCGACGGAATGGGCTCATTTGATTCTGCAGTGGGATCTCGTTGAATAGGTGATTCGTTTCCCGCCGATACGGTCAACTGATCCCCAGGTTGCGGAGCGCGGCGCAGCTGATCATGGGCAACCTTGCGAGGTCGTCCTCTACCGACAACTTTCTTTACCAGATATCGGTCATTATCCAGTATTCTACAAACTTCATATGGTTCGCTGTATTTAAGGTCAAGCGAGGTTTGGTTTCGAGGATTATTTTTCACCAATATGTAGTCTCCTCTTTGAAAATGATGGATTTTGGCCTTGTGTAGGTTGAAGCGTTGTCTGTCTTGTTCGCTACAACGAATCATTTTCTGTTGCACCTGTTGAGTGAGCGCTTTAATATCAACGGTTTCGTTGTCAATATCCACCAGGTTGAGAAGCTCAGGAGGTACACAGTGCTTTCGTTGTGTAATAAGTGTCAGTGGAGCAACACCGGTGACTCAGTGGGTTGTACAGTTCATTGCCAGCTGAAGTTCCTCGAGTACAGTGTGCCACTGCTCTGCTTCGTAATTTTTAATCATAACCAAAGCATTTTTGAGGGTTGCAACGACTCTTTCAACTTAGCCATTCGCTCGGCTGACTCCTGGAGCGATAGCATGGATATTTATTCCGATGGCGTCACAGTAGTCCTTGAACTCGCCAAGGAACTCTCTTCCTCCATCCACTATTATTTGAACCGGCGCACCAAATAGATGCACAGTGCGTTCTAGAGCGGCCAATGTGCTGTGTGGGTTTTTGTTGGTACTGAAGTACAGTAAAACGTACTTTGAGAAAGCGTCAATGGTGACTATGACGTATTGTTGACCATCTGGAGTGGCCCCGGATCTTCCTTTAGATGTTCGGCATACAACACAGTTATCCACAAATCTTTCGGATAATGGAACTCATTTTGTTGAACCAATAGGTTTCTCTGATCTTCTGCAGTGTCTTTTCCCAGCCAGGGTGTTTTAGTGCAGTGTGAAATGAGATTGAAATGATTTGGGAACGACGGTACTGAGCTGCTGACCGAAGACAGGATCATTGACGTTCCTTTTTTAAAACGTTGTCCTCTAACACATAGTCTTCCACTGGGTTATTGTCACTGAGACTGTCCATTATCGGACGCAGTTCTTCATCCCGTCGCTGTTCAATTTTGAGCCAGTTCAAGTCTCTTGTCATAACATTGACTGCAAGCTCAACTGGATTGCGACAGCGATGAATCCTTGGCAGAAGGTCCTTTTTGTGTTTTGACGCTTTTAATGCGTTGCAATCCGTTATCACGGTGAATTTTCGCCCATATAGATACTGGCGAAAGTGTTTTATGGCTCGTACCACTGCCAGTGTCTCCAACTCGTAGGAGTGGTACCGACTCTCGGCTTCCGTGGTTCTCATGCTCATAAAGGCAACAGCATGTTGTCGTTTTACACGTTGACTAATTATTGTTGGCTAATTTTTGTATCCGCGTCGATACGGCCATACTGACAGGCGGTGCGCGCTCTGCACCAGCCTTGTTGACTCGTTAACTCTCGCAGACTGCTGTTAATTATGGCTGGCCTGCAAAGAATGAGATATTCTCTGAGTAGTGAGTCTGTAAACAACTTACGTTGCTTTATCTTGTTTGTTACATTAACACAACTGTTATGTAACCTTAGGAGTCTTTTGATTAGTAAACAGTACACAAAGACATCGTGCACTGCCTTATTGATTTAGAATCTGTGGTGTATACGTGTCTACCCATAGTTCCACAAGGCGTCCCCACGGTATCTCAGGGTTCACTTGTGGATGCATCAAGGATCCGTGGCTAGCTCAAGGGTAACACATGGTTAGCTCAGAGGTATCACTCTCCAGACATTTTTGTAGATTATTACAGTACACTAAGACATCTTAAGTGCACTGCCTTATTAATTTAGAATCTGTGGTGTATACGTGTCTACCCATAGTTCCACAAGGCGTCCCCACGGTATCTCATGGTTCACTTGTGGATGCATCAAGGATCCGTGGTTAGCTCAAGGGTAACACATGGTTAGCTCAGAGGTATCACTCTCCAGACATTTTTGTAGATTACAACAGTACACTAAGACATCTTAAGTGCACTGCCTTATTAATTTAGAATCTGTGGTGTATACGTGTCTACCCATAGTTCCACAAGGCGTCCCCACGGTATCTCAGGGTTCACTTGTGGATGCATCAAGGATCCGTGGTTAGCTCAAGGGTAACACATGGTTTAGCTCAGAGGTATCACTCTCCAGACATTTTATTCTTGTAGATTCTAGTTGAAAATATCGTGAAACATAATGAATTTTATACTCGCCGGTTTTAATCCGTTGATGCGTGTTCGTCGTTGTGAGTTATCCGGACTGACTGGCCAGCTTGAGATGTGGATGACACTGAATCAGGGGCGATTGCAGCGTTGTTTTGCAGTGTATCGAGATCATCTCCCGCAGCGATTGGTGTGGACGTCATGTCTGTGGTAATTCCCGTTGTGATGGGCTGCATGGTATTAAAGTTGTTTGCTGGTACTCCTGAAGTGTTCAATGAGGCAGGGCCTATCAGCCTGGTACTGCCCTGCGCTGTTCCAGTCGTGACAGGTTGAACCGAAGTCGATGAGGATGTGGTTGGGACCAGAGCTTGTTCTGATCCCACTTCTGATGACGGAAAAAGCACCTCCGGAGTGTTTTTAAAAAGTGTGACGTCAGCATTGCTGACGTCACAATTGTTGTTTTCATGATGATCACTCATTTTTGGGTCCTCGAAGTAAAACTTCACAAGTACTTTTATAAGCTTCGTATATTCAACGAGCAGCGTAACAACGTCACAAAGAGGTCCGTACTGTACGGCGACTCGAGAGCGACTGAGACGAGCGCCTACAGTGCGGCCGAACTTATAGGACTCGGCGCACGTGCACGAGTTTACAAGTTTGTTGGTAAAGTATTGAAATTACAATCATAACATTAATTTTACATCGTAATCAACTCAAAAATAATCAACTGATGATTTATAAACTATTTTTAGGGCAATCAAATGATTAAACTTAATTATTCTCGACGAACTGTTGTAGTTGCGCCGATATACATTAAAATTAAAATTGATAAAAAGTAATAAAAAAATAATTGCCTTTATTCTTTCGCTCGCGACGAGTATGATGTCACGACCCACCTAGGGGTCGCGACCCACAGTTTGAAAAACACTGATCTAGTACATAGTGGCACAGATAACTAGTAGTTTGTACTATGGAGCTCAACGCGGCTTACTTTGACGTTACGAATATTTTTTCGCAAATCGTTTGTGTTACTACTACAGGTGTAATTTACCTCGTGACTCGTGCATTACACGAAAGTGCTTACGTTGGCACTTTCGCTTTAACGCCATCAGCATTAGATCTTATGTAAAGTTTGATAATATATTCGAAATAAAAAACATTAAAAGACATTCGGGTGTACATAGTGACAGAAAATTCTGATGTCCACACTTCGTTCGTGAAATTCCTTTTATTGGCGGATGTCTATATCATAAAAAAGACCTACTCTCCAATGATTCTAACAGCCGTATTTATAAACAAGTAGTTACATGACGAAGTGATATACTAAAGATGTGAACGTTACTTTAGTAAGTAAGTAAAGACCATAACCCTATCAAAATTGAATGTATTTTTATACACCTGTATTGGGTTGTTGTCATGGGATTTAATTTTTACAGCATAATAGATCCTTCACAGTTCAGACTTGTGTGCGAAATTTCATTATTATACAACTTCACTTTTGCAATAAAAACGATAAATTGACGCGTTCTCAATGCTTAAGTAGAGGAAATAGTGACTATTACTCGGCTAAGATATTTTTAAGTTATTTTTTTGCTTCAACCTTCGATAGTTCCAACTTCAGGCAAATACTATAAAATTAAAATCGTTGCTTAAGTAATTACTTTCACCTAAGTAATTACTTTAACTTGTTTATTTATACGGATGTACGACTGACGCTACGATTCGAAAAGTACTAGGCGAATCGCGTATACATCATGGATTTGTAGTAACTTTGAGTCGCATTGGATTGTAGGTATAATTTGGAGTGTTTGAGCGAGAGCGCCTTCTGTTTAAATGATACTTAATGTGTGAGATTGCTCTGTGTTAGCGGAAATGATCGGTGTGATTGCATCGTGGATGGTTGTACATCGAAAAATAAGTGCAAATGCATGTTTCAGGACTGAGTGTTGTTGAGTAGTGTTCTCAGGATACAAGACAGTTATATTAGTTGGAATCTACGAGTATATATTTGATCTTGAAAAGGATATTATTGATATTCCGAAATTACAAACACAGGCAAGGATGTAAAATTTCTGCACGCCATGGCACCTCGGATATGTCATAAAACTACGAGGATGAAAAATAACTTCCTAAACGTGATGTGTGAAAGGTTATGATTGTTTCATGATGGCATTTTTTATCACCTGTCTGGCGAAAAAGAAGACCATTTTTGCCGACCTTAAGATTCAAAAGGTTTCTTCTAGGTCTATTAGAGAAACACTGGTCTATTAAATTTTCCGATTCATGTGGAAGTTGTGTTGATTGAAAGATTTTATGGTCTCTTAACGTTTCGGTTTCATGTGGAACTATGTTACATGAAAGATGGTGCGTTAGTATCAGATCCGTAATGCATGACAGCTAAAAATATAATCTGGTGGACTCAAGACAATAAATAATTAAATATATTTCAGTCAATATGTAATATATACTAAAAGCATGCGAATGAGGCATACATTTCTCTCTGGCCCGTAGTTTCACTGAAATAGAGAAAAAATATTCGTACTCATTTAAAAATGCTACAATAAAATATAAAAGACTTGTAAGCTTTTACAATAAATACGTAAATTAAACGTAATTTTATATTTCTGCGCGTTAGATATTAATATACTCGTATATTAAGCGTAATATATACTTAAGTGATAACTTATTTAATAATATATTACAGTTTTAGAATTCAATCATTGCCACGATATTGGAAAAGTCTATTATGAACCTTGCCTATTACTTACTAGTAATAGTTAGGTTTCAAATTTAAAAGACAAATAATTATGTTAATTATTACTAATTTCGATGTTTTTATACATTTATTTTTATAACATTATACAACGAAAAACGTGTTGTTTGCACGGGCTAATTAGTACTAAATTAAAATTCGTTCACACCTAGAAATACTTTCTTTAAATGAAGTCAAATGACTCGTAAAAGTCCTTTATGTGTGGTATGGGGTAATTTTGAATAACTTATGATCATTATGATTTAGTGCGTAGAGCGAGTCTACCTCAGTTTATACAGCGTGTAACAAAACTGTATTAATACGTATTAATAATAATAATAATGTAGTAATACTGAAAGGTGCATATGTTCCTAATCAGGAGTCACATAGCAAAATATCAAAATTTAAATCGCTTATTTTTAAGCTATTGCATAGCTTCCACCGAATCCAGAAATTCCGTAACGAAAATAACCAAACACTTCCCACTCCGACTCCATCTATCGATGAATAGCAAAACTTTTAATGACTTTGAAATATCACGCTTGTCTCTTTAGTTCAGCAACTCCCCTCTAGATGGCATTGGTTAAATAATTATAATTGCTTAAGTTGATTTGGCATCTATCGATGAATAGCAGAACTTTTAATGACTTTGAAATATCACGCTTGTCTCTTTAGTTCAACAACTCGCCTCTAGATGACATTGGTTAAATAATTATAATTGCATAAGTTGATAAAAACAGCTATGCAATAGCTTTACCGCGGCAGTCTCCGAGTGCCACACGTCTTTTTTTCTTCAAAATTAGTAAAAAAACTGTTCGAAATTTTTTGGACCGCCCTATTGGACATGCCTATTCTAAGAGTTCGTAGGGGTCAATGCACTCTGTAATCACCACGCCACCTATTTATTCACCTCCGTCTCCCTAGTCTGTGTCCTGGAGATGATTGCCGTCTTTGGCCTAGTTTTTTAAGGATTAACTTGCTCGAGTATTACAAAAATGTTGGGTAGTAACTCGGAATGTTTACTACATTCCGGGATGCTGTTGTTAGTTAGTTTTTCAAGGATTAACTTGCTCGAGTATTAGAAAAACTTTGGGTACTAACTCGGAATGTTTACTACATTCTGGGATGCGGTAGTTAGGTTCCAATTGTATGAAAGCTTCTGCGCGTGTGGTTTTAGTATTACTACACCTTTTTGTCACACGCTGTATAGAAGTCTTTGCTCCTACGTGAGTAACAAACGTCAACAGCAAAAAGAACAGAACATGGGTTGTAGGTAACTTACACTGAAGAATATGCGCTATCCGAAATAAACATCTTCAAAGTAGATGTAACATATTTTAATATTATTATGAAAGTAATACTCGGCCCTAATTATGGTATTTTTATACCGCATTGTACTGTGTGCAAATGAAATTTAAGATAGGCTAGTGATAAAATACAAGTACCAAGCTTTTACGGTATATGTTAAGGCCAAATGATTACATTGAGTACTTAAAAATGTATTTCTTTTATAACTAAAAGTATTTTTGTTCTTATGAAAGTGGATTTTATAATTTTGATATGATTTTTTGTATTGGCTTCCAGAATTTGTTAATTTGATGGCGCTTTTTATATGTTCTTTTATTGACTGTTTATTACTAGTATATGGTTAGTGTAAGTTATATTTATAAAAGTATATGAACTGGTATGCTTGTCTGTGGGAATTTGGGAAACAGCAATAAATGTGGAATTGTCTATGTGATAATCATTTTGTACTGCTAATATAATAAATTCTAGGTATATAGCGTTTATATACTCTCAAACTGTATGCATTATATAGCCCTCTACCGCACATTCCTTGTGTATACTGCATTCCTTTACATCGGCATTTATATTCGAGTTCTTATTTATAAGTTCCCATTTTTTTTATAAAATTTCTATTACTTATTATTTAAGTGCAAAACTTGTGAGTTATATTTTTTAGATTTTTTTATTATGATTAGAATATGACATTCCTAAGGGATACAACGATTTATTTACACTTTAAATGTAAAATTTATTTTATTAGACATTTTAAGCTTATTATAAATATTTGATTGTAATCGAAAATCAACGGAAAATGCTAATCATATTAATGTTTACGTAATAATGGTTAACTTAAGGTTATAGTAATACTTAGTGCTAACGACTAGCTTACCTACGTGAATATAAAACTGTGTCAGCATATAAATAAAAAGGAATTGGTAAAATATGTATATATTTATTTTATTGCATACCTCTCCTCTTAATAATTATATGTTTTTGGGGTTGTTTGTGTCATATATTTGTATGTGGAGTTAAACCGAGCTATATACATTTGCGACGCTTTCATGCACTTTTACCAAAGCAAGGTGCTTTTACACGGGCTCCGGACATTCAATGCTTTTGTCTATAATAGTGGCGGTGAATGGGTAAGAATACTTTATATATATATTATTTTCTATTGGTTCGTTAGTTTATAAGATCATATTAATAAAGAACTCAGTCGTCACTGTTTGGTCGATTTTTGTTGGATGTAAATACTAATTTACTTATTTATATTTTCAAATTAATATATTTATATTTCAAATTTCCATGACAAGTAATTAATCCGTTAACAAGGAAAATAGGATTATCTTATAAAGTAGTTATCTATGACTCTCAGATCTTGATACATCTGTTTTCGAACCCAGTAACAATATCCACAGATAGAATAAATGTTTCTCTTATGACTATAACTGATACGCCCGCGGCTTCGTTCGCGTGGACTCGCAGGATGCAGCTCTAAAATAAAAGTAGTCTATGTTACTCCTTATAACATCAGCTATCTACAAGACACTACAAGCTAGTGAAAGTCCAGTCAAAAGTTGTTTTATTGTTATAAGTACCGTGAATACGTTCATGTGCATTTGTAAAAAGCTATTATTAAGACATTACGGACGGACGCTTCTAGTTTTTTTATTGGTAATGAGTATGTATAGATGATATTTTAAGCACATAACCTGCAAGCTGGATATCACCAATTTGCGACAGTAGTTTGATTCGGTGTACCACTTTTTAGGCCTCAACCGGTCCCAGCTGAAGTACTAGAAGTTTCTACCGAATCCGTCCAAGTTGAGGAACTGCCTGATGAGGAAGAGGTGCTGGAAGATCAGGTACTAGTGTCAGAGACCAATGAAAATCTGGAGGATTCTGGGATAGAGTCGCCATTGGAAAAACCGGCTTTACCTCCGAAACCAGACTTGACAGCTGTGGGAAGATCGGTGTCAGTGGGCTCTAACAATGAGAGCTAAATGTAAGGTTTTAGTTTCTTTCTATTCGCAATAGATAGCAGAAGTGTCGAGTCACAAAATTGTGGTATTTGACATTTGGGAAAAACAAACTTCTGTGACAAGGGATTTGTATATTTTTTTTATTTAGCACGTTTCATAGATTAGGGTGTCTAAAATGTACGCAAAAAAGCAGAACTTGCTAGCTTGAGCACAATTTTAGAGCAACTCAAAGAGGAATTTTCTGTGTTTGTTAAAAGTGATTAAAACGCATGGTTGCACCCGGGGGCTTATCAATATGGCATTTATTTCATATCAAAATGATAACGTAATAATTAAAATGCTCACATTTAATAATCACAAACGTTTTCGTCTTTGCTTTTACCCAAACCGCCATTTTGTGACTTCACAACTTCTACAGTCTATTGCATTGTGGAGATTCTGTTAGTTTCTTTTGTAAAGCGTAGGCCGTAGTCTATCATATTTATGAAAAAAATAATACAAATTAACTATTTTTTTATTGTTAAGAGGCATTTCACATTTTAATGCGCGTAATCGTAGATTTTAAGCGCTTAATTTACTATCATAGGAAAGATTCACAAATAGTTGAATAATTGAAATAAATAGAATAATCTGTCCTCTTTTCAGTTAATGTACCACATTTACAAGCATAACTTTAATTATTTTGTAGTGACCAATCTCCCGCACCTCGTTTTACGAATTAAATGGAATATAGCAAACTTCAGAGTTCTATCTCTTGTATAAAAACTCATCAAATTAACTAAACAAAAAAATCTATTCATCAGGAATATAATCTTGTTGACACACAGTGTACTAGAATATCGATAATTGATCATCATTATAGAAAAAAAAATAAAGATCTTTCGCCAATTTCCACGAATTATATCAGCAGTTTAACACGATTTATTGCGTTAAATAAAGTGTAATTCCAAACTGATATATATCAAAAGAAAGTACATTCTTCAATTAATCTGATCTCAGTTAAAATATGATATTAACTCTGCTTTGTTAGACACGAAAAAATATTTAACATAAGTCTAAATGATTATAAATTGAATCGACAAGAAATTGATTGTTTACTCATTCCAAAGCCACAGTTTTTAAAATGAGTGCAAGTATCAAAATATGTTACTCACAGTCACGCTATTCCGTCGTCACTTCTTTCGCCTGTGTAAGCGATGCGCTGGCATTTACCTAAACTTCAGTAGAGTGATTTTGTGAAATGGCTCTTAACATCTACGAAAGCAATTCATTGATTGTGCGAGGTAAAAATGTGACTATAAAAGGTCGTCCATGTTTTAAAAAAAAATTGTTATCCATTTTGTTTTTAAATAAGCTAATATTTATTGTTATCATCGACGAAGATAATTCATTGATAGTTTTAAGCGATTGTATAAGTATAAAATGACAGAAAATGGTGAATTGAAAACGTGGTCTATGTATTTTTTTATAGATATTATATATTTATTTTACATTTTTTTTTATTGTTAACATTGACGAAAGTAATTGATAGTTTTTGCGATTGTTTATATATAAGTTGAATAACCGAAAATGGTGAATTATTGTTTTATACACAAATAGACGGAGAGAAGATTTGTTTAAGGGCAAACTTACACATTGTTAAGCGGCCTTTCTTCTTGATCTTACTGACATTAAATATTTATTGACGAGCTGAAATGTATATTACAACTTAATTAGTTCACACATGCGAATGCGCGTCGAGTACGTAGGTACTCGAGGTTTCGCGCGTCTTTTTTTTCTCGGTATAAAGGATAATTCGTTTTAGACTAAAAATAAGATTTGTTTGGCTTTGTCAGTGTGCAGTAAATTTTTAATCAAATCTTATTCAGTTCAGATATATCTTCCCTTTGGATATAAATTATCTTAGCCCGTAATATTGGTCTTATATGGTTTTTCAAAATCTAAGTCTAGTTTTTTACCTCCAATACGCAAAATTATTTTTTACCAAAAAAATTAAATACATTCCGCAGCGAGTACTTAGCGAGGTAGTTATACAAATGTGACATAATTTTAATTTTTTAGGTTTTTTTTTCATTATTTAACGTAATTGTTTATACTAATCGATTCCGTTGGAGTAGGTTAAGTCAAAGTATATAAAATGTGTGTGAAATTATCTTATGCGAGGTGTTAAATATGTAGCAACCTTAATATATACCTTTTTTATTTAATAGTCTTTCTACCTAATGATCTTATACTAAAAAGAGATATGGTACTCGCGTATAAATACGGCAACGAACGGTATATGATATCCGTCATAGAATGACGTTTAAGCACCTTAGCAAAATACATACTTGTATCCGTGAAAGTTGGTACAACATTGACTTCGCGTCAGTTCTATCTTAACGAATCTACTCGTACCTCTTATAAGATCATTGTTTTTATCTATCTGGGCAGATCAAAGTAGACCTGAGATTTTACAGAACATACTTCCGTAAATGTTTGAGTGTCGATGCTAAGAGTACTTTTGAAGCCTGTATAACCTGTATTGTTCATAATCGAGAGTGTCATGAAATTATTTTAACTCTTATATTTTTATATTAAATCATATTTTTAAATATGTTTGTTTTCATTCTACTTTAAAATAATTATACCGACCTCTTACCCCTGTATACCTGTATACTGTATAATCTGTGTACGTAATACTGTACCTCGTTGTTAAAAAGGAACAGCTCTAAACTATAGAATGAGGGATGTCCATCTATAGATTAGAATCGGCTCGTCATGATCTTTGGATACATGTACGAGCGTGTTCCCACTATGTCATAACGATTAATTTATCGTCGGACGACTATTGTCTCTAGCTGATCCATTATAACGATTATTATATATATTATATTGGAATTTTATCGTTTCACGGCATTTGTGACGACAGTTAATGGTGTCGTGCTAAATGTGAACATCTGCATTTAAATATATAAGCCACGACACAAAACTATACGATTATCTGTCGTCACGACAAAGTAGAACGCGCCCTAAGGGAACGCATAAGCAGCCGGTATATTATCAGATGGACTACGTCAGCTAATAGTTAGCCTTAATTGCCTAAGGTAATAATTGGAGATCACACCACTACTTTTAGAGATGGGCACACAGAAATAGTATGTGTGTTATCGACCCCGAATTACTAAACTAAAAGTTTTGCGAACAGTAGACCTAGCGAGTCTTATCAGCGGCAATTTTTGGCCGTAGTTCACAACCTATTATCTCGGAAACCAATAAAATTGACCAATTATGCTCATATAAATTCCTCTAAAGACAGGTAAGTACCTTATGTGTGTACCAAATTTTATTAAAATCGGTTGGTAAATAGTGCCGAAGCAAACTTCCCCCTATTTAAATGATAAAAAACGCCGACGCCATAAATATTATATTGAATGGTAGAACACGCATACCAAGTTTCGTCAGATAGGTTGATATGCGACCTGTACCTACAAGAGGACCAACATACGGACAGATGAAAGTCAATTTAGCCAGTTAAAGCAGACGCGCTTCGCTCGCTCGGTCAATAAGATTACATTTAATGTAAATCTAAGGAACTCCTAGTTGAATGGCAAATGTATTTACAAAAAAGCTAAGCACGCACACACATCTGTGAGTAGCATTGTAAGGCGCAACCCCCACATATCGGGCGTCGGGCGCAGACGGCTGTGCATGTAAATAAATCGAAATTTAGAACAGACAGTATGTCGTTGCTCGGACGTGCTATTTCGGCGCCCGCGCTGATATGCAGGTTCTAAATTGCGCTTTATTCCCATGTATTTCGTTTTAAATCTGAATGGAATAGAAAGCCGCCCACGCCATGTCGGCGCCCGACGCCCTATATGTGGGTTTTGCGCCTAACCAGGAGCGGAGGCAGAAACGGCCGCTGGACCAATCTCTGCCCCGGGTTCTTTCGGAATAGGCAACATCATGCCGAAATCCACAGCATTCTGGCAGGGCACTTCCTGGTGCACTCCTGGCTGGCTAGCTACCACCTTCTCTAAAAGTCTCCGTTCTAGATCTAGTGTGTGACCACCGTTACAATATACGTTTTTAGTAGCTATTTGCTTGTGTATAACACCAAACTAAATCTGAGTTTAGGAAAATTATGATAGGTACTTCCTATTCTGTTCATACTGAAATCCTTATTCGTATAATGAGAATGATAGTCCTTAAATTCAGCCGGAGTTTTTTTTTCACTTTTTCGATATGGGGCAGAACTATAGTAGCGCCCCACTAACGCGTTTGAGCTAAATTACTTAAAAAACTCGCAATTTGTACTCTTTACTACCCAATTTTTTTCTTACAAGTCGACGGTGAGCCAACCAGGCTTCGGTAGAGCAATTTTTATTTTTAAGCGCACTATATTACGATTCTAGCGTCCCAGAACCTGCCAAAAAGTATTAATCTAAGGGAACGCCCCGGGCGGGGCGGTCCCAGTTTTGGTCGGCCACTTAGATCCGGGGCTGCTAAAAATTTTACATTTATTTTCTACTGTAGTCGTACCATGACTTCTAAACTGATGAAAATACCCACAATTGCATATAATAATCATATTTTTTCTTTATAATGTCACTTGTTTGGCATTCTGAACACGCAAAATGCCATTATCGTTAAACTAAATGTGATTTAGGTGAAACTACAAATAAAAAAACCAAGTTGAATAAAATTGTGATGATTTATTACAGTTCATAGCCGGCGACATAAGACATGTTTCTGCGGAAAGCAACAAAACAACAACTATGCCATAATTCAGATAACTATTTTGGAATTATATGCCGAGTAAAACCTTCACAATCTCCTACCTCTACACAGTACAGACAACTGTACAGAAAATTACAAATAATTTTCTCTACAGTTTGATCCTGTTACATATTCGTGAAAAACTTGTGCTTAAAATAATGGCAAACTGTCATTCATCATTTAGGTATTTCAATTAAATTTAGTTTCATTTTAATAATTTAATTTAGCTACATTCATTCTAACTTAGCGTATAAATACAAAACTTACTCAATTTTATTATAATAATAAATGTCTTACGCCCGTTTTCACTGTGACATACAAATTATTACATATTCTGTGACATTATATTTTTTCCCTATATTTTTTTGTGAAACTGGCATTACAATTGTAAACATAATGACGTAACAATTCCGATGTACCAAACACTACATAACATAACATACATTATTCCCTGCGTAATAAAAAATATTTACATAAACACATTATACGTACAACTATAGGTAAAATGAACTGTACGAGAAATAATTTATGGACAATATTTATAGTTTATGTATTACGACATTCATTATTGTTTTTTATTCATAAACGTAATACAGAAAAGTTTAAAAGAAAAACTCATAACATAATAGTGCGTTTCGTTTCTCATTTGTTGTGTAATAATAAAATTATTAAATGATTTCCGAAGGATTAACCTCCGTTCAGCGAAAACAAACTTTGCAATTCAACTAAAAGAAAATATTTTGTCAAACTTTCCACATACGAATTCAGAGATATACATTTGTCTCCAACCTCCAACTGATCGATACGTCTGAAACGGTGAGTTAGAAGAGGCGGGTTTGAGTCCGAAGAAACACTATTAAATTAGAAACGTAATAATTGGATCAGTTAAGCCCATTTTCAAAGGTAATAAAATGAACAGCTGATATGAGTAGGTACGTAGAAAGTAAGTTCCAAAATAAATTATTTAAGTATATTATCATACATTATCTCTACACTTGTAGTATATTATACTTTTATAATACAAACACTGCGTCATAAAATAAATATTTTGAATGTAATTTAATGAAATTATATACAATACAAACTTTCAAATGTTACTCGAATAGAACTCGAATCAGATTTAATCGATTCCCATAATTGTTGCTTTAAATCTACCAGGCGTAGTACGGCCACTGGTGTATATAATACAATTGTGTCCGTTGTTCTACTAAATTTGACGTGTAGCCGCTATTCATATTGTCCTTGGTCTTACCATTCAAAACTAAACTAAGATGGGCTTCATGGTGTAACAGGCTACCACTATCAGTACTTTGGAATGTAATTATAATTTATCCATTTGTAGTAAAATACGATATACGAGTTTGCTTTCTGATATGAATTAGAACCAGAATTGAAAAACACATGCATTAGAAAAAGTACGGCTTATGGCGATATTAGTTAATTATTTAATATTTAACGTATATTTATAAAACATTGAGAAGAAATATGTAGGTAGGTATATAATGTGAGTATTAACATTTAGAGTAATAAAAATCATCCCACTTGAAGATTGAAGAATCTTAAAATGATACATTCGCAATTACACATCGATTTTGACTTATTCGATTAAAATTATAATAAATATGTTTATATCACGATTGTAAAACATCACTTTATGGTCGCATTACAAAATTTAAAAAGAAATTTAAAACGAGCAAAGACACGTAATTTGTTTATAGGAACAAGTATAATTTATTGAAATATACTATTATATAACAATACTAAGCTTTGACGTGTCTACATTGTAATGAACTTTCTTATTATAAACCGAACCTAAACTTGACGTCCCTCACCATTGTAAAATCCAGTAAAAAATCTGGTTCCATCACCTTAACATACACGTTAGACTCATCAAATTACTAGAAAAAACAACAACACAGTAACTTTTTGTAGAATTATATTACATAATACTTTGTTACTTGGCAGACGTACCCTTTTTTATCAACAAACCCGCTTTGTATGATGTAAATACTGTTTTATCCGCGTGGTGATGCATGATTATGATGAAAGTTTCTCATCTATCTACATACCAAATCTGGTAATAAAATGGCGTTATTGAGTAACCTCTATTCATCATCCAAACATCCGCTTTTATAATATAAGTAAGACGTATATATAGCAATGCGAATTCAACAAAAAGTCACTGAATTAAGTAGACAATTTTACAACTGCCTTTTGATGTTTTTACAATTAAGATTTGTAACATTATGTAAAGCCAAAAGAAAGAACAATTTCTTTACAATATCAAGACATACTTTTTTTATATAAATTCCTCTATCTAGGAACATTGTATACATTCGTCTTCGTGAAAAGAACTTAGAAGATGTTTATAATCTAATTCGAATAATTACCAATAACTTAAGTTGCAGTCGCATTAAAAACAAAATCACTGAACACAGACACGGGAAGAAAATTTAAATTTATAAAAGGACATTTGTGTTTACATAAAATTAACATTTATTTAATCATAGAAAAATAACTAATTCTCTCATTTTGTTTGAAATTAATTAACTATATATACATTCATGTACTTGCGAAAAATTACTATTTTTAACAATAAAATATCACATTGAAAAATGAATCGATCTTACAAAAAAGTTTACACGTTTGTCACTTCTTACAATAAGCGTTTTCGTATAATTTCTAAGGGCGCATGGCCTATTTCGATTTTTAGAGAAATTGCTATATTCACCCCTTGTACATAGAAAAATACTAGAAATTTATAAATGTTACCTGTCCTTGTCATTGATATTTCAATAAAAAGAGATGACAGTAGATTTTAAAATCCATTTTACTTGATGGAAATAAGAGAGTATAACTTGCTCAAATGTTCTGTCTCTATCAACTTCCAAACAATGGACAGAAATAAACGATGTATTACTTTTGTTTAGCGCCAAAGATAATATTTAGTGAGATCTCATGCAATTGGCTTATTCTATAAATTATATCTTGAATATATAGATACGTTTTACAAGGTCCATTTGTTCGAAACTTTCGTTGACTTCGAGTAAAGGCGTAAATATGCAACTTCGCTATAAACCCTTGGGCTAACGAGCCACCGTTTGTAGTTCACTTCGAATTTCACTAGACTGTCCATTCGGTACAATATCAACCACACAACGCATTGCATTCATACCTGCAGTGGAAAACAAAAAATAAATTAAAAACACAAGCAAATCATAAATAACGAAATATCAAAGCCGATACGCCCTATTTTGCAAATACGAGTAAATTATTCCAATAAAAATCGTTAAGTTTCATACTAAAAATAATTCCCATTCTGGACAGCCTCTCAAATTATTCAGTACGCTTAGTTTAGAGAGATTTATATCTTTCATCGTCTAATTAGTAGAGTTTCATTCAAAACTATCTAAAATATATCATGATGGTCTACTAATTACTTATTGGCCAGACGGCTGCCCGAAATTCCCTGATAGGATTTATGGGTAGGCTATATTAATCGACAGGTAATTAAGGTGTGAAGATCGAACCAGGACTCATAGACCAGGATTGAGGAGATCAAAATAAAACCATACAGCTTCAGATTGCTGTTTGGTGTTCTGCCTTGCTTCTATAGAATAAATAACCTTTATACTTTTTATTTTTTGACACAATGGTCGCAATAGCGAAGAAAAAGTGGACATGCGCAGGAGACATTGCGAGAATGGATGCGAGTCGATTGAGTGGAGACCCAGCCGACACAAGAGGGCGAGGCCGCCCACCGCAGCGCTGGGTTGACGACATCTCGCGACATGCAGGCCGGGACTGTACGCACCGGGCACAAGATCGCCAGGAATGGAAAAAAATGGAAGAGGCCTACATCCAAGAATGGAACACAACGAGGCCTCCATGATGATGATGATACTTTTTATTGCTGACGGATAAAACCAGTACCTGTCGGCACTTACTGTAAAGTTTTTACTTAGAATCAATGTTTGTTAACAAACACGATCTAAAATCCAGCAACCGGATAGTTTGGTTCACAAAATTAGGCTCAATCCAGCACCAGAAAAACTAGGGTTTTTTTTTATATATGAAATAAAGGCTCTACGTGGTACACGCATGAAATGTATCCTAGAGTGGACCCTACCTTGACTGTAAACGAAACTATTATTTTTTCATGAATTTGAGCTGAAAACATAATGAAAAAAAAAACTAAATACGATTATTATAAACTAAACGTAGAACAAATTATACAGTTATTTAACCTTTACACCAACAGCTGTTAAACCATATAAGCCCATACATAACTACATGCAAAAATACGATACATTGATATGAATTAACGATATAATACATATACAATACAATATACACAACAAAGCGTTAACTTATTATCATATACAATGCTTGTGAGTTATTCTAACTTTCCTAATTGTAAGGTTTTAGGGTTGATGCTTGAATACAATATTGTTGCATAAACGTCGATCTAACACGTAAGCCCGCGTAATAAAAATCACACAACTTGAATTAATGAAAAAAACACTGAATGTTTAGAATTTGTTATTGTGATGAGCCATCATCAATATGTATGATATCATTGTGCCAAAGCTACAATAAATAAAAACAAAACTTCGTACGTACATATAAAACCTTTTATTATCGTGAGACACAAATTCTGTGACTAGGTTAAGTGTTCAAGCACCAACTCCCAACTCCTATCTGTTTCAACTACAAAATGAAGTCGATTATTAATTATAGTATTTATAATTAACTAATTATTACTTTCATTTACAAACTCTGGACTGATATACTCTTATATTATGGGGAGACGGGAGGCAAATTAGAGTTATACAAGAACAGTTTAAAAAATTTAATACCGACTTCCATTCTATTCAGTTATTGTAGTGTAAAAACTACTGGACCGAATCGGTTCACCCTATCGAAAGTTATGAGGTAACAAACATAAAAAAATACAGTCGAATTGAGTACCTCCTCCTTTTTGGAAGTCGGTAGAAAAACAATATTATGGCCGTATTTGCGATTGATCAAAAACGTCAATTATCGTGTAGGATAATTTGTGTTATTAGTTTTCAGGCATAACGCATCTCCCTACTTCACAATCCTACTACAATTGAAACTTCCTTCAAACTACAGTAAAGTAAAAATCGGTGTTGGAGCTCGATAAAAATAAGACTTTTATAAATATGTTTGCTTTTTTGGGTATTGAAAAGGTAAGCAAATATCATAAATGGACATTGGACAAAATGTCTTGTAGAAACTTTTGTGTAAAAGTGAAAAAAAACGGGCTACGGTGAAAATGCTGGACGGAATGGGACTACAAAGATTTACTAAGCGATTTGAATCTATGACAGAATTAAATACTCTTTTAATTTAAGGATATATCGGACCAATTCGCGATTATAAAATGTGATGTTGCCAAATACCTACCAGTTTGAAAAACAACTGTAAAATCCCCTCAGCTAATAGTTCTAACAATGATAGCGATCGCTTTACAACCAACGTCGGTCATTCGGCAGACTGGAAATTTACCTCAGCTGTGGTCATCTTCGTAACGGGCCGCGTTAACGTAACATTCTAGACTGTGGCAATTTGACGACTGGTTACAGGAATTACAGGATGGTTACAGGTTGTACCATAATCTCGTAATCTGTGACCGTAATAACCATACTCCTTTCGCAGTGTGTTTTAAGATCTACATGAAGTTTATGATTTGAAATTAAAATAATTAGTAATAAGTACCAAAATTAAGCATGTCAATGTATTTATTAGATTAATAACAATTAACATGCTCAATTTTGTTTTTGTAATACAATAACTGTATTTATAATTTTGCACGCGAATCGACCCGATATTTTATGTTTACTATCAAAAGTTGTCTAAATAGAATTGTAGAATTCTGTGGGCCAAGCACGAATAACTGCGTAAGTGTAACGTAAGATATCTTTCACGTGAAACATCACAAACTGTCATTTATCTAGGGCACTTGACACAAAAAGTGCAAAAAGTGTCGTAAAAATTGTAATTATTATTTAATATTCTTATATGCATCGTATTATTGATATATCCATATCAAGACGATACGATATGTACAGTGATGTTAGTTGGATAGGAGACTTTATAATTGTTGTTTTTAAAAAATAAATTGCTAGCTGTCGACCTAGCGCATGCATTAACTATGTTAGTGTAACGTAACGTGTCGTTCACGTGAAACAGTACAAACTGTTATTTATCTAGGGCACTTGTCACACAGATAACTCATAGTTTGTACGGCGAAGCGTGACGCGTTGACGTTTGCGATACGAATACTTTTTCGCAAATTGTTTGTGCAACGGCCTCTGATGATACGAAAGCGACTTAACTACAAATAATTAATGTAAAGAGTTAATAATGGTTTTTTTCATTTAATTTAGAAAATAGTCCTGTTAAGATATTTCATATAAAAATTGGGTAGTTAGTAAGCGTGTACGACATTGTTCCATAATTTGATTCTTCCGTTCATGTTATTACGCGTTAGAACCAGACATGCATTAATGCATGCATGCTCTTCCCACAACAAATTAATACAAAACAATAAGGCCACCGATAGTCTAAACACAATTTTCACGCCACTTTGTATACAAATAACATGGTACAGAAATAAGACATGTTTGACGAAGCTTTTCAGGTACAACAGTACTGCTTTAGATTGACGAAGAAGACTTTAAGAATAAATCAAAACGGTACGATAAAAATAATGGTTTAAAAATGTTGCCGAAGTACTTGTTGGTTCTATTCGATAAAAATTGTTCTTCATTATTGATATTTCTACACTGTACTAATTTGCCACTATTTTTAATTTATCAATGAACGTTATTCAAAGCACCGTTTGAAATTTGAGAGTTCTTAAATGTTAAGATTAATTCAATCTTTGGCTATTGGTTTCAATACACAAGAAAGTACACAAGATAATATTGAATTTTATTATAAATTTATAGACATACAGGTAGATATTGAAGGATTAACTGCCATCTAAATTTAGTTTGTTATCCTCTAACATTTTTTTAATATTGTTAATATAGTGAACACCGATATTTATAGAAACCACACTCAGTCGGTTAAATCTTCACCTGTACACATTTTTGGAGTAATTTGAGTATTTTTATCATAATAGAAACTATACTCATTCGGTTATCGTCAACTCTACCGTTTTTCCAAGTCATTTCAGTATTATTATTAGTGTGAAAACGGATACTTGTAAAGCCATACTAAGTCGGTTTAATTTTCAATTCTACCTCTTTTTCTTGAGTCCCACTCGCAACTCATAATTTTACATAAAAACTATTGAATAAAATGAAATCTTCGTCAAACTATACCAGTCCCACTGCCTCCCTCAACATATTATATAACCAAAGCTTGCCGTCCCCGTTTCCCCCACCGTCTCCCCGTGTCACCCCATTACCTGTCGTGATGTTTGTCCAGCAGATACTCTTTCAGTCGCCGCACGAGATGTTCGGACAGTTGCGTCACTTCCGGCCATTGCTTTAGAACCATTACGCCTAGCATTAACGCGATACTCGTTGTTAGTACGCGTACTCTGCAAGTTGTTGAAATTAAACATGTTTTAAATTTATTTGTGTTTATGAAGTAAAATAGGATGAGATAATCATTTATTTTCAGAAGACATGAGTTTTATACACACACATGGTTTGTATAAATATGTAGTCATGTTTTGCCCATATAGGCGTACGAATTTGTTGAGAGATGGCAAATAAGTCAATACAAAAAAAAATATCTAAAAATACAACAATATTAATACATTAGAATATCAGGAAGTAAAACAGTCATAATTCATACTACAGTGTCATTTCAATTTATGGAGTGTCATAATTTCAAAAATACTAGGTGCTCAGTTAAAATTCTTATCAGCTAAAAAATCACTTACATTATAATAACATTTTGTCAGTAATATTTTTTTAAGCTTAGTTTTAAATAAATTTGTATTTAAGTCCTTTAAAGAATTCGATATTCTATTATAAGTAGCAGATCCTATACAATACATAGGATTTAAAAATTACTGGATGAGACTCGAAAAATGTTTAAGAGCGAGGAGCCCAGTATAATACGCACCACGAATGTATAACTATTTTGTCTGCGCAGGTACAGTCGTATGAAAAATAGTTTTATACCATTCCTACTCTAAAAAGCTTATTTTATTCACTGTTATCAGTGAATAAAGGCCTTTTAATCAATATTTTGGTGTTTGAACTTCGAACACACCAATATATTCGATCTCCATCTCAGTGCTTATACATCTTCCTTATGCAAATAATAGTCGACATACAAACTCTTTGTGCAAGTAACTCCTCGAGATTTGATTGGTCGATATTTGAGACAAGGAGTTTAGCATTAGAATAAAAACTGTATTGTGTTCTTTGCTGCGATTATAGAAAAATATATATAATAATAATAAATAAATTACTCTTATGTTTAGTAATTGTTCTAATTTTAATGTGCATTTTAATTAATTTAACCTTCCTTTTTTCTTCATTAAATGTCTATTTTCGCTTAAATTCTTTCTTTCCTCGTAGTCAAGGTATAAAGTATCGTATGCAACTCTTGAATAATACGGATTTATATCGAGGGCCATGAATCACTCGCATCGCTCAGGATTCTAAAACTTGAATAACTCGCTACGCTCGTGATTCAATCTTCAAGAATCACTTCCTGCGGTCGTGATTCAGTCGTTAGAATCCTCACTTACTCGTGATTCATCTATGGCCCTCGCATTAAATCCGTCCTTTATTCACTAGTTGCATAATATACTATTTCACTTCAGTAGCTCAAACATATAGGTTTTGCTGCCTGAAATCAGAGAGCAAAATGCGATTTTGCTCACTGAGTGAGACAAAGTAACTTTTTTTCAGATAGCCGCAAATATATCTTATTACAATTTTTAAGGCTAATTAAACAATTCGACACTTTCACACTATCACTTTCTTGCCATTAGAAAGAGAGAGATAAAGCCCGGCCCTTTCGAAGTTCCGATTTTGAATTCAAACTCAAAGACAAAAATTTTCGGAATTTCGTACTTGTAAAGACATTTTTCAAAAAAGATATTTATGTCTTTTAATGTAATTTATTGAGTTGGTACCTCTACCTACAATGTTTATTATTTTGATTCACAATAAATAGTTATTTCAATCTATTCCTGTTTATTATTTTATATCTAAAGTGTTCTCGCTGCTGAAGTGAGAAGTTACGTGCATGTGTAACACACACATAAGTTTTTTGCTCCTCGTGCCTTTGAATCCCTCGCCACACTCAGGATTCAAAATCAGCACTCGCAGCAAAAACGACTTTGCTCTCTTTTTGCACAAATAACTATTCTAGATCTGTACCTGTGCAGGCTCCCCGCTCGTCAAGTCTCATCTTTCGTGGCGCGTATTGTACTGTGCTACGTAAAACTGCAGTTCTAAGCAGTTTGCTACAAGCAATGCAACTGTAATTTCTCTTTATGTCAATCAGTGACGAGGCGAGTAAGTCGCTCGCCTGATGTTTAGCGTCACGCTTACCCGTAACAGATCAGTGCCATTCAGAAGTTTAAACTACACAAACTACATGAGTTCAAAAAAGCCACATGGCAATGCAATCGTTCTAAAATTTAAGATGTTAACCTCTTGCCCTGGGGGCTTACTCCCACCTTTTACGAAACTATCATAAGCGTTTTGTAATAAGCGTAGAATAATAATACTTACTATCGTACTCTCACCAACACAAAACGGTCAACCGAATTTAACGGTGAGGTTGCAATATGACTATTTTATGAGATGGGAGTACGGATCTTCAAAACTTTGACATTGGAACAATTAAACTTAGTGTCAAAAGTCACGTCAAAGTACGCGAATTGAGTGAAATATTTGATACGACGTCATCAAAACGTCTTTCGTAATCCATTATTATTTAAAGCTTGCTATATTGACGTGGTGGTACCAATTTAATGGAAAGGTTGAATCAAGACTACTTTAAGAGGTGGGAGTAGGGCCCAAGGTAACTGAAAACACCCTTCAAACCAAAACACAGTAAGGTTTGCACACTACTGCTTCATGGTTGGATAACTGGTAAAGGTGTGTGTATCCATGCCTTCCGCGACACAAGTTTTTAGTTCGTATGAGTGTGAGAGCTTTTATTATTACTTAGTTTGTGCTGTTCGATGCCAGCACCGGCATGGATATACGTTAAGGCAAAGTTGAACAGATATACTTGCTTACACTCTTTGCTGAAGATAATTCCACTTTCCATAATAAAATACCATCACACGATGAGCCGAAGCTGAATACGTTGAGTACTAAGACACGATAGATAAAAATAAGGTTATCGTCGTGACAAGTTTATCGTGGATTGCTCGCATGGCTGGTGCGAGAAATAAAAACCTTACCTAGTCCTGAGGAAGGGCATGGCGATCCCCGCCACGGTAGCAGCGAGCAGTAATGCCAACTGCAGCAACGTAATGGCCACGTTGAGCAACTTGACGAGTAGTAACCGAGGCGGCAGCGTCCCTGCCCCGCCCGCCTCCCCGCCGGGACCTACACCCCCGCTACCTCCACCCCCGCCCGCCATCCATTGCTCTACTTTACTGATCTACAACAGATAATACACATATAAATGATATATATAAAAATTAACCTCTATTTGTCCTGCAGGCCTAGACAAAAGATGTTTCTGTTATCGTTAACGCCAAACGACAACTTCAAAATGTATGGCATTGACATTACATGTGGAAAAGTCACGTGACGTCACACTAAGTTCGTAGACACATGTTGTCTGTATCGTGTGCGGAAACACGCTCGTTTGAATTTTGTCTAGGCCTGCAGGTCACGCTTAGTAACCACAGATTAGTAATAGTTATATTAGCTCTCCGACCCCTCTGAATCTACATAAATAAGATTCTTAAATACTTATCATTATTTAGAACATTATTAATCCTCTCTATACCGTGATAATTGAAACAAAAGATTGATGAATGAAACTGACGTATACTTACGTCTCTGGGACGCAAAGGGTTAATTAACACTTTTAATTAGAGAATGGATGTATATCAGTCATGATGTATCAGGTTACCATAGAAAAGCCTTTGTGTAGTTTGGGACCTGAACACCGTGTGTAGATGTTGGTTGTCCCATATTATTATTATTCATTATGAGTTTTACCATTGAACTGCATATTGCCTCGTAAAGACTTTTTCCACGTGTAGTTCTAACCGGGCGACACCGAATTATTCCTCAAATGACGGCGCTGACGCACCACACCTCGTGTTATCACAATTGCTTATTCCTCAATAGCTTATTGCTTCAACATTAGAGTTAAGAATTAGAATGGCTCTTAGAACCCCAGCCTCGCCATTTCCCTGTGTAGACACGTACTCCCCAAATATTCAAACTTTTTCACGGATTTGTTATCCGGTCCTTTACATTTGTAAAGGACCGGATAACAAATCCTAAAACTTATTTAAGTAGGGCTAAAGCCAACACTTAAAGGCCTGTTTGGTATAAAATACCTATACAAAAGTGTATAATAACAGAATTTGAGATGACGGTGACATGGATTATCTATTACAAAAATGAGTTTAAATACCAAGGCTATTGGTATGAACTTATAAGTGATAAGGGAAACAGACGGCTATGGACGAAACTACGGCACTCCTTGTTTATTATAATTACAATATATGTTTATTATTATAATACATTTTTATAATTATAATTTTATCAATATAACATATTTTTATTATGATTACATAACTTAAGGTAATATTTCGTAATTACATAACTTACTTTAGTTTGACAAAGATCCAACGCTTCGTGTATATCCCGTATCCGCTCTTCGCTCTGGTATTGTACTTTTTCTTCTACGTCTGTAAGCGCTTGCTTAAGATTTTCCACCTGAAAATTACAACAAGTACACATATATAAAAACGTTTGTCACTCTATCTATATGTCTGTTTGTGACCTTGTTAATGGCTGAACGGATCGTAATAAAGAAGAAAGACATTGGATACTTTTATCATCATGCATCACCATGCGGGTGAAACTTTGGGACGCAGCTAGTATACAATAAAGCTCGCCACAGAGTACATAGTGAAACTATAGTAAATTTGTGAGCAGTTAGGCCTACCTGTCCACATATATCGCACGCCATGCGCACGCTATCGTCAATCGACAATTGCTTGCAATTTGCGTACAAAAAATCAAAACTGTGTCCACGGAGCGGCAACGTGGCATTTGACTGTCGTCATGCCTTCATCATGCGGTTTGCGCCGCAGCATGTCATTACTCAAGCAACTTGCAAGAGGCAAACACCTTTTAGTTTTGAAAAATTGCACGCGACTAAGGACAGTGTGCCTTAGAGTTAAATGTCACGTCGCATCGAGTTTGCGTTAGTGGGTGTATCTCACTATTTCCAAGAAATACGAAATATAAAAGTGCGACTAGCATTTTATCCAAATTATATTCCATTATTTCTATTGCGGCAAAAGGCAAATTCATATATAGAAAATTAACCTTGACTGTGTCAAAAAGAAGTGTTAGTTACCTCGTTTTGGTGAAGTTCAGTGAGATCATTGATTTGTTCTTCCAGCCTCTCAGTCTTGAACCGTTCCTCTTGCAACGCCGCCGAAAGGAACGACACCTCCTGCGATAGATTCTGAAACAGATACACCGATTTCTTGCACTTTGCTAGCAGGGACGTTTTGTTCAAGTTCTAATGTCACACAAAACCCCGGCTAAATTATAACTTATATAATATGATGAATCTTAATGCACACTCCTTTATCCAGATGTTCACATTGTTCACATTGCACTGTATTTTTCTGTGTTCGGCATTTTAATTAGATTTAAACGAGCGTTCGCGATACACAGAAAAAGAAATTGAATGTTCTGATTTGTACGTAACCTGGCCATTTTGTCCATGTTGCGAGCTCACTCATAACCTACAGCATCTCTATGGCAACATCTAGTGCATAGGTTGAATGCCACTCGATGGTGAGAACAAAAAACCCAACAATTGTTATCATTAATTTTGTAAAACTTTCCTATGGTTGTTTCTTTTAAATTTTTGACGTGGAATTTTAACCGTGTTCGTAATGGTGAACGAATGTAGACAAAGTGTTTGATTCGCGAAAGTTTATAGTTCTAAAGAGTACAAAACCACCAAACATTGTGTTTTCCGCTTTACTACATCTTGACTAACACTCGTATTTATAAACAAGTAATTACCTGTTGCTAATTAATTTCTCAATGAAGTAATAACTTGACGATAGAATACTTTAACAAAAAATAGTAGAGCAATGAACGTTACTTACTAAAGTAAAAGCAGTAAGTAATGACATAACCCTGTCAAAATTAGACTTATCTTTTTACACTTGTATTAGGTTGTTATCATGGGATTAAAGCATAATAGCTCCTTCAATGTTCAAACTTTAAAGAAAAGAAAACAAGTTTTTTTTCAATTTTACTTTTGCAATAACAAACAAAAATTGACGTGCTCTCATAGCTTAAGTAAAGGAATTGGTGACTTACAACCAGTTGCAGAAACGATCTTTAATTTTTAAAGACGTCATTAAATTTTATTCCGACATTAAATCATTCCACAAACGAACATTATGTCAAATTTTAAAGTTCCTTTAAATTCATCTAAAAGAACGTCAATAGATTAAGAAACATTAAGACTAAAGGATCATTAAGATGTCAATTTTGTCTTTTGTGCAACTCCATTAAAATAATGGTTTCATTAGCACTAAAGCTGTATTAACTAATGAAGAGCTTTCTGCAACTGGCTGATAATCGGGTAAAAATTCTAGGATAGTTCTTAACTTTTTTCTTCTTTAACTTAAGTTCTAATTTTACGCAAATACTAGTCTATAGTGGATGGTATGGATGGTATGGAGATATGGAGTACGGCTTCGGCTAGGTTACGGCAAAGACGTGTTTACGTGCGCTCCGTATGTTATGATAATTTCTTTCATGCTATATAAGCTCATATAGTATCGTTTATAGTTATACCAAGTAATAACAAGTGTTATAGTGCTGTGTAAATATCATAATCATAAAACATTCCACAGAAAGTGCTCTCATACAGAACAACAAAGTCGAGGGAAGGTCAAGTAACTGACGGCGGTAAGCGAAACATACTGTGGTTCTTGTTCTGCGCTATAACTCTGTCTCCGTTACACGCTTACCTGACGGGTGACAACGTGTGCGTGAATACAACTTGATTTCTGACTGAGGCGTTGGACTTTGTACTTGGACTTACCGATAGCGGTTGTTGTTCACAAAATAGCAAAATGCCTATTAACTGCGCGGGCTGTAATAGAGTAATCCGTACGAATCTGCCCAGTGCAAAATGTATAAAATGCGGTAACTCTTATCACACCTTGTGTGTCAATATCTCCGAGCGCAGACTACCAGAGGAAATGAAATCAAACTGGATATGTCCTATGTGCCTATGTAAGGAGCCAAAAAAGGATAATTCTAATACGCCTGTACGGTCCGCAACGGGGGCGTCTGCTTCATCGATATCGCCAGCCACACTCGCGGTTCCCTGTGATTCTGAAAGTTATATGTCCAGTATTCAAACCCAAAGCCATTGTGTAGTTCAGCCTACTCTAACTAGTCCCTCCGTCACTGTTGCATCCGAACAGGAAGATATATCTATGCTTACTTCTGAGATAAAATTGCTGCGTGGAGACATAAATGATATGAAAACCCATATGATTTCTTTGACGGACCATATTAAGCAATGTTTCACTCGCTTAGATGAGCACGAGAATAAACTAATAAATGCGGAGTCAAGATTGCACCACCTTGAAGAGCTTGAAAGCGAGGTTTTTGCAAGCCGGAGTAAAATAGTTGAACTGCGACAAGAACTAAATATCCGTGCTCAAGCTAACCTGAGAAATGAGGTTGAAATCACGGGAGTAACCGAACTTCCGCAAGAAAACTCGACACACTTGGTACAACTTATATCACGAAAAATTGGAGCGTGCATAGATATTAACGACATAGATTATATAAACAGAGTTGGGCCGCGAAATATTAGCAAAGAAGAAACAAGTGGCGGTGAAGAGAGTTCCCCAGGACGTTTCACGCGGCCATTAATAGTTCGCTTCTTAAGGCGTCACAACCGGGACTCATTTTTGAAGGCGAGTAAAATCAGGCGCAATCTGACCTGCTCCGATATCGAACTAAAAGGAGATAACCGGAAAATCTTCATAAACGAGCGCCTAACTCAAGAAAATCGGCATTTATTTCGGGTGGCACGACAGCATGCAAAATCGGCGGAATACAAGTACTGTTGGGTCAAAAACGGCACCGTGTACATTCGCAAGCAAGAGGGAAATCCTGCAATTGCCCTCAAGAACATGGACGACCTGCAGCAGCAATTCCGCTCCTCAACAAAATTACTATAAAATAGGAAACAAGTCAGTAGCGCAAATATATATTATAATTAGTTTATCTATATATTTTCGCATTGTAGAACATTATTATTGTAACACAACACTGTTATGCAATAGACCAATTCCTCACAAAAAAAATACCCACTCTACAATAAACTTACACATGCATTACACTTACACTACTTATGTGGACATTTATAAACACACTGTTGCCTGTAAGCTGTCCACTCTTGCAATCATTAACATTTTCTCGTCTACTGAAATGACAAACAGGAACCGTACCCATCTATCAACAATTTTTCACGACTATCAAGATGGTTTTACTTAACGTAGTTGATGATTTTGATGAAATCGTAAACATTGATTGTCATATACTTGATTCTACAGATAAATGCAAGAGCATATTAACTGTACCACACTACAACTTTAAAATATTATCATTAAATATCAGAAGCTTTCAATGCAACTTTGATAAGCTTGCTGTTGCATTGCAGCGTTTGGACTGTGATATAGACGTTATTGTACTATCAGAATGCTGGCTTTTTGATGGCATAATTATTGACCATGTACCAGGGTACAATTCATTTCGGTCAAATACACAGTTAAATAAAAATGGAGGAGTAGTTGTATATATTAAAACCTCTTTCAAATTTAATGTACAAAATGTAGCTATTGTTGACTCTGATTCTTTAATTATTATTTTAGATAACAAGATTGCCGTTTTAGGTATCTACCGGACTCCTTCAATAAAAAATTATGACCCATTTATTGACTCTCTGGACTTAGCGCTCGGCACGATAAAACATGTACCTTGTATCGTAGTAGCGGGGGATATTAATATTGATATTGTTAATGACGATGCAAACAACAGCAATTACATGTATTTAATGGCGTCCCATGGACTTTTGCCAGCTATACACAGTCCTACGCATGGGAAAACATGTCTCGACCATATTTATATTAAGTCTAACGCGAAATCTATTGGTATTATTAGTAAGACATCTATTACTGATCATGACATGACTATTGCTGGTCTATCGGTTACGAAAAAGTCAATCCCTCAAGCAAAATGTATGTTAAAAACAGACTTGGATGCTGTGGCTACTGAGATCAACGATCAAGACTGGTCAACCCTCATGAATGAATCTTGTGCCAATGCTGCAGTGCTTGTTTTTAACCAAATGTTGTCGTTAATTGTAGATAAACATACTCGTAAAATTAAGATTGGCCGCAAATGGGTTGCAATCAAGCCGTGGATCACGCCAGGATTAATAAGATGCATGCGGCACCGAGATAGGTTGCACCTTGAATCAAGATCACACCCGGATGATGTGGTGTGCCGCAAAGTCTACTCCCGTTATCGCAATTTCTGTAATAAACTAATTAAAAAACTAAAAAATGAATACAACGCCAGACAGCTACAAGAAAGCAGTCATGACACAAAAAAGCTTTGGAAAACGATTAAAGACATTTGTTACACACAGTCAAATAAATTTGAGTCTATTGATTTGCTCAATTTTAGAAGAAATCACAATTCATCGCTTGACGACTGTAATGAACATTTTGCATCAGTTGGCTCAAATCTAGCGAATAACATTATAAACAAACTTCATGTAACTCAAGACTTTTTGATATCTTCGTACAAACCCACTGTTTCAACAAACCATTCTTTTTTTCTTCACCCCACAAATACATTCGAGGTCTCAAAGATCATATCCGAATTAAAAACTGACAGCGCTTCTGGACCTGACAAATTCCCCACACTTTTATTTAAAAAATCAATGACATCCTTACTGGCTCCACTAACACATATACTTAACCTAAGCTTAGCGTCGGGCGTATTCCCAGAGTGTTGGAAAACTGCTTCTATCTGTCCTATATATAAAGGCGGACCAACAGATCTTCCGAACAGTTATAGACCAATAGCTCTACTAAGCATTACCTCTAAAATTCTAGAAAAGGTTGTGAGTAATCAGTTATCGACATTTTTTGGAAAACATCAGATAATATCAGATAGACAATTTGGATTTCGGAAGAGCAAGTCGTCTGAAGATGCCGTGTCATTGCTATCTAATATTGTCTCTAATCACGTCGAAAGTGGAGATAACTGTATAGCAGTATTTTTAGATTTGGCTAAAGCATTTGACACGGTCTCAGTCGGCTTGCTTCTTAAAAAGTTGGAAGCTGTGGGTGTTAGAGGGGTAGCTAATGAGTGGTTTAAAAGTTACCTGAGCAACCGTAGGCAATTTATTAAAATAAGATCCCACTGTAGCAGTCAGCTTCCCGTTCATTTCGGAGTTCCCCAAGGTAGCATCCTTGGCCCGACTCTCTTTACGTTGTATGTCAATGATATACTATGCTGTCCTCAAAAAAATGCCGACATTATCTCTTACGCAGATGATACAGTCATAGTATATCACGGTAAAGAATGGAAAAGTGTCTATAGTTGCGCTGAGGAGGGACTACGTAATATTGGAACTTTGCTTGATCAAAACTTGTTGACACTAAATATAGTAAAAACAAAATACCTAGCATTTTCAAAAACTTGTGTTGGTAGCCCTCCGGATGAAAGTGTTCTTAAAATACACTCATGTTCTCAAGACGAGCGGGCTGTACTCACAGCAAGTCTAAAATCTGGGTGTTTATGTACTCAAATCGAACGTGTGAGTAAAATAAAGTATTTAGGAGTAATTGTTGATGAGAATTTAAATTATCAAGACCACATATCACAACTGTCAGGTCGCATAAGAAAATTGATGCACGTAATGAAAAAGCTAAGGGACTGCATGCCGTCAGAGGTGCTACGACAAGTTTATATGGCCTTATGCCAATCAATTATGCAATATAGCATATCTGTTTGGGGCAGCGCTGGAAAAAGCTGTTTCATTTTAGTAGAAAGAGCTCAAAGAGCTCTAATTAAAGTTATATTAAAAAAACCGAGAAACTCTATGAAGAGTTCAAGGTACTACGAATGCGTCAGCTGTTCATCCTATCAGCAACTATAAAAGCCCATAGAACCATGCAGAACCACCTTGACTATAAAAACTTAGTTTCTAAACGAATCTACCGACTACCTACACCACTTGCCTCATCTCTATTAGCCCGAAGAAGTCCTCGCTTTGCTCATGCAAACACCTACAATAAAGTCTGCAAAATGTGTCCCATTAAAAACTCTAGCGTATTCGTATGTAAGAAATTAGTCAGGAATTTACTATACACCCTCTCTTATAACGAAACAGAAAACCTTATATAAATTTAGTATACAGGTGGTACAGTTGAGGCAACTCAATCCTAATACACACATTCACACATTATTCACACACACTTTTACTTTCAATCACTCACACACCTATCTGTAATTTAGGTTTAACTAAAACATTACATTTAATAAATTTATATGTTAAAATGTTTAAGTAACGAAATGTAACATGTGAAACTAATTATCATACTTTTCTGTTTAACAACTACATTCTTATTTGTTCTAAACACTCTAAAATTTAATACTTTTCCAGTTTTGTAAGATTCAGTACATTAACTTTCCTCACTATAATACAACCATGTGTATCGTTGCATTCCGTACTCTAAGCCCAAGACACAGGCTAACGCCTAGTTTGGGTCTTGCTGAATTCTAGTGTTTAAATCTCATAGCCGATGTTCGTGGAACCAAGTGTACCTACCTTAATTTACATGTATTGTGAACTGGAAAATAAAAATTATTATTATATTATATTATATTATAGAATTAAAATCGTTGCTTAAGTAATTACTTTTACTTGTTTATAAATACGACAGTTAATGTCATTCATCTGTCAATGTTACTGTGACTTGACTCTTGCCTACTTGAATACAAATCTGGGTTCGATTAACCCGAGAAGGTTTTTTTTAAAAATTAAATAATGATAAATGGCAACAGACCTAATATTAGTAGTGTATTCAATTCTTCCCTTTTATAATAGGGGGTTAAATATGAAATTCCCGATTTAACGCACTAGTCACTCCCAATTAAATTTAAACCTTCATAGTGTCCGATTTCAGAGTGAAACTTTTTTAGAGCGCGTTTTTAGATGTAATAAATATGAAAAATCGTTTTATTTTTTTCTGTATTCAATGGTGTAAATAGTTATACAGAAATACAGAAAACACGAGTGGCTCAGAAAAATCTACGTATATGTACCTTATTTTTCTTCTTCAGTACCTGTGAATGACATAAATGTTATGATGGCATGAAGTGAGACGGTACGTTTAAGTTTTTATTTGTAATTTTAGTAATAAATAGCGATCTGTACATATTCCTGATATATAGGTTAGCTACAATACTTCTGATCTATAAACGCGATGGAAGCCAACTCAATATATCCCAAATTTCATATTAATAATATTATGCGATTCGGATCTGACAGCTTCTTATTATCCCGTCCAGTGTCTACTACTTTTGGTGACGAACCACAACTACTTTTCGAACTACGCATAAAAGTTCAGATAAAAAATACTGCACTTGAATGGTTTGACCAACTAAAAGCAAGATTATACCGATTGAGTGCATCTGATCTGATAAAATTAGTTACAAACCAGAACCATACAAATTATATACATTTTGAGTATGCGCGCCATGGTTTAGCAGTTTTTGTACGTAAACACGGTGAACGCGCGACACGCGACGGGTTAATTATATTTTTAGAGAACTCACTATCCAGAGAATATAATTATATCTTTATAAAGCCTATGCTAAATATATATATATATATATATAGAATAAAACTGCCGCACACTAACAGCTAATAATACTTATTTACATTGATATAATTACTTGTCATAAATAACTGACTGATACATCAACTCAGACTACGTAGAGCCTAAACTGGGCTACAAATTGGAAATTTTACCTAATGGGATGAATGCAATTTATTTCCTTGGCTTTTTCTCCCACATAGACCAATCCGGCGAAGGCGCTAGTGACCATAACTAGCTCACTTAACTAGTTGTGGATATGCACTGAGTCATTATCCGATGACGTCATGACAGGCTAACCTTTAGTGTCTGAAACGATTATGAAAGTTTGATCAGCTAACAGACGGAATACTGAACGCTGATTGGCCACATATCGCGTCATAGAATACCATTGACCAATGAGCGTTTAGTATTTAGTTGGTCAACTAATCAAAGCTTTGACAAACGTTCTAAAAACTGGGGGGGATTCTACTTTATAATGTTACCTTCAGTGCATCAATTTTTTCCGATAACCGCTCGTAGTCTTCCCGCCGCTCTCTCAGCTCGTTCAGTATGGGCTTGATTGTAAACGCAGATTCCGAGATATTGTTCGAGCCTGCTTGGGTTGGATATCTGTAAAAGTAAATACACATTGTATAAATGTACAATTTTATGCAAGCGAATAAATCATAGCATAAACATGATATTTCTCAAAGATGCTTGGAAATTTGAGCATTATTTTGACAACCTTCTTCGAGATACATCGAAATTGCTGTACTGGCCAAATACATGCGAGCAGCGGCCGGCAAAAGTTGTATGAAAATCCATATCTGCCGTGGTCATACGGCCAAATAAATTAGGTACATAGTAAACTCATATCTGCCGTGTAATTAAAAATTGGAAATAATTTTTACTCCGAAACATGGCAACCAAGGAGGTAACTTATCAAACATTTAGTTTACATTTCGAAATGACTTGCAAATAGAAAAATGTTTATTGAAAAAAAAAACAAATGAGTACTTTAACGCGGAAACATTATTGTTGTTCGTTGTTCGTCAATGATTTTGAAAAGTAATTGTATTTCTAAATAAGAAGTTCTGCCTATAGGTACTACTTAGTTTTAATTTCCGCGCATTATTTGAGAAACGTACTACACAAGCCATGGCCACAACTAGGCATTGATGGACTTATGTGTGGCTCGGCTTCGACTCGGTCCACATTTACACGTTCGTCCATCGGTGTCTCTTTTGCTGGCAGCTGCAGTAATATACTATAACTTGTAGTGTCGTGCGAATCGTCCTCCTAAGCGACAGATCACAGTACCATTATGTCACCAAAATATTAATTCGCTGATTCTACGAAGAACACTTATTATTTCTTCGTAGCGCTGAATGATAAAACTCAACGGCCTGAGGTACTGTTTAAACCGATTTAGAGTGTGATTTTGTAACGTCAACAGAACACGGGTAACACTCCCTAACTTGCGATGTATTCAGTTGATAAACATTAAACTAAAGCAGAGTTTTTGTAGAACTAATGTAAGTCATGGCGGCTCTTGCATTTATGAACAGCTCCAACTAACATTTTTGTTTAGATAAAATAATTGCAGTAATGTACTTTAATTGTAGTCTGAAAGTTCCGATGCAACGGAAATAAGTATTACTCTATTATATAATATGCGAGTATGTGTTTATGTTTGCTACCACTCAGTGGTTAATCGGCTGGACTGACGATGTGTCCGGAGCAGGAGTGGGTATCGAATCTTACTTGGCTTCTTTTGACGTGAAGATTACGAGTACACGCTTGTTTCAGTCCTCCTGCAACACTTTTTACACTTGTCAAATTTGGACATAATGGACCAATAAGTTACATAATCTCATTCGAATAACAGACCACTGGTTTAAAGTCATTCTGTAGTGCTTCTGAATGCTCGAATCGTTTCTTTCAGTGAAACAGAGAGTAAAAGAATAGCGTTTTTTATGTCCAGATTTACAGGTATAAAAACACGATAATATGAAGTTTGACAGAACGACTAGTGCCTTATTCCAATGTAATAGACGATAGGTGGAAATCGCCACATCATCATCATCATCATCATTATCAGCCGGAAGACGTCCACTGCTGAACATAGGCCTCCCCCATAGAACGCCACTTGGACCGGCTACTCGCTTCCTGCATCCAGCGATTCCCCGCGGTTTTTATGAGGTCGTCGGTCCACCTAGCGGGGGGCCGGCCTACACTACGCCTTCCGGTGCGTGGTCGCCACTCGAGAACCTTTCTTCCCCATCGGTTATCAGTTCTGCGAGCGATGTGGCCTGCCCATTGCCACTTCAACTTGCTAATTTTGAGAGCTATGTCGGTGACCTTAGTTCTCCTACGGATCTCCTCATTTCGGATCTTATCACGCAGGGAAACCCCAAGCATAGCCCTCTCCATTGCTCGTTGAGCGACTTCAAGCTTGTTAATGAGGCCCACAGTAAGGGACCACGTCTCAGTGCCATAAGTCATCACTGGCAACACACACTGGTTGAAAACCTTGGTTTTCAGGCTCTGAGGTATTGGAGACGAAAAGATGGATCGAAGCTTCCCGAACGCTGCCCATCCGAGCTGGATTCTTCGTGCGACCTCCTTGTCGAAGTTGGACCTACCTAATTGGACAGTCTGTCCCAGGTAGACGTACTCGTCTACAACTTCGAGTGTATCGTTTCCAACAATTACCGGTATAGGTGGAACATGGACATTGGACATGATTTTCGTCTTATCCATGTTCATCTTAAGACCAACCTGTTGGGAAACTCTACTGAGGTCGTTGAGCATGGTGCCGATATCCTCGAGCGACTCCGCCATTATAACTATATCATCGGCAAAACGAAGGTTAGTGATGTATTCGCCATTAATGTTGATGCCACATCCTTTCCAGTCCAAAAGTTTGAAAACATCCTCCAATGCGTTAGTGAACAGATTCGGAGAGATGACGTCTCCCTGTCTCACACCTCTCTGCAATGGAATTTGTTCCGTACTCTGGTCCTGTAATCGGACTGACATAGTGGCCTTGCTGTATAAACACTTCAACGCTTCGATATACCTATAGTCAATTTGGCATCGCTGCAAGGACTGCAGTATGGCCCACTTCTCGATAGAATCAAAGGCTTTCTCGTAATCCACAAACGCTAGACACAGTGGCTGATTATACTCTTCGGTCTTCTGTATAATCTGCCGTAGTGTATGAATGTGGTCTACGGTGCTAAAGCCTCTTCGGAAACCGGCTTGTTCAGGAGGCTGGAACTCATCAAACCTGCGTGCGAGACGGTTCGCCACAATAAATAATAAATTTCATTTATCTAATTTTTATTTTTACTAACTCATACTTATTTTGCTTCCTTTGTATATTTAATATATAATACGGATCATTGTTTCTGCAATGAACAATAATTATTTTTATTACTTTTCTCGTGTACCGTGTGAAATCCTAACACAGTACTTACACGGCCCCTTCACTAGTGACAGATGAGCTCGGTGAGGCATCAGGGGAGTATTTGGGCCCCGGACTGGTCGCCGCCCGAGGCAACGTAGACCCCCGCGGCGCGCCTGGCTCGCCTGCCTCCGACGCTCGCGACCCTTCCGACGACGCGTTCGCTGCCACGTTGTAGCAAAACTCAATACACATTGATAATAACAACATTGTTGGGGTAGCTACTAGCTAAACTAGATTATGTATAGTATGCGGTGAAGATGGCCTCTAAAGAGCAGCGACATTAGGGAAGACTTAGGGAGAATAGGAAATGGAAGCCTAACGGAATATTGCCTTCGATTCGATCTGCTTGATGAATTAGATCTAAGGGTTCTGCAGTCATTTAGTTCTTCTTAGACCAACTAATATGCCGTATACTTGACATTGTTTGTAGATAAGTATTATTTACGTGATTCTTTTAGAGCATTTTTCTAAGGTCCATTACTGAAGTTGCAGGGAAGATCTTTTATAGCTTGAAAGACTTAACTTTAAACAAGGAAAAATAACTCCCTTTTTTCAAGTCATTCACTTAGAGAAAATGTCTATGTCTATGAGCAAAATGCTAAATTGTATCGGAGATTATATTATTAATCACATATAAGTTCAATTCTAGATCTACCTTCACAGTATGCGGAATAATGAACAGATGTCAAAATATTATAGCAATGGTTTTGAAACATCAATATTGATTGACGATTTAAACTGATGCTGAACTGCTAATGTAGCTTCAGCCTAAAACTATTGTTAGTAATTTAAAGCTATTATTCACTACCACAAATCTCAAGCTCAGTGTTTAAAGACCAACTCCCAAAAATTATAAATAAAATATTAATGGAACCGGGACCATGAATCAAATGAAATATGAGGAAAGCAAAGCCAATTAGATTTTCCGTTAAATCTTATTAATTTAAGCCTTTTTTTAAAGCAAGTATTACTTTATTTCTAGTAGTATTTTCATCTTATTATTATATATTTAATACATAAAGATACTCGTAAGACGGCTAAAGATTAAACAGCGGTTTTGGAGAATCAATACCGTTTAACGGTAGAAAACAAAACTATCCTAAAGTTTTAATATAGCTTCGGCAACCAAGCGTTTTGCTAAAGCATTATAATATATAAGTTTCTACTTTCTTCTAACATCAAGTTATTAAAACATATAACTATACATGTATACCCAGAGTAAACATTTTGTATAGCCTATGTTCACGTATATTTGAGATTTGTATATATTTACCTCTCAGCTCCGCGTGTGGTGGGGCTAGCGTGCAAGAAGGAGAGAGCATGATAAGCAACACAATCTCACACACAATTGCAAGTCGACACAATAAGGCAAGGCGGTAAGCATAAAACAATTTAACCTTTAAAATCGAGATAAATTAACCTTTGTCTTAAGGTCATAAATTCCAAGGGAGAAAAGCAGACCATATTTTGATGAATAATTTTGTGATGAGATTCAGACTGAATTTCAAAATTTTAGTCAGTGTACTATGCGCTTAAATTTGCAATAATGCCGACACTAATAGTTATAAGACAGTATACTGCCGCAAATCGTAACAATCGCGTTCTTATATCGATAACTGCTGTCGGCAAAACATGTATTCTTCTTCTACTCTGATCTTATCACCTTTCACTGTACACACACCATCCACAAACATCTTTTAACTTCTTCGGTCTTCCTCTACCCCTATATCCCGTCTACAATCAAACAACACTCTTTTAGTATGTTTAGAATATTCCTCATGGCTTGCCCATACCACACTAATCTATTACATTTTAACTATAACAAATTAAAATTAAATTAAAAAAATTAAAAATCCCGTCACAAATTAATAAAAATAGCATGAAATACCCATATTGAGAATTAAAAAATTTGCCATTTTGTGGTATAGCGGCCTTCTTGGATTTGAAATGTATCATAGTATATAGCATTTTAACGGTAAAGCCCTTTCTGTTGACACCCATATTGAGCGAGTTATGAAAAAATATGTAATTCGTCATTTTGTGGCGGCGGCCATCTTGGAACAATTTTCATCAAACATAGCTAAGAACACTCCCGACTAATTCACATTTCCAACAAAAAAAATAAAAATAGGTCCATTCGTTCCGGAGCTACGATGCCACAGACGCAGACAAACACACACACAGACACAGACACGTAAAACTCATAACAACTCGTCGTTTTTGTCATCGGGTAAAAACTAACGTAATGTGTACATACGTATACATATTGATATGAAAAACGAGTGTACTCACGTAAAAAGTCGAATCGTTCCAACTATAGTTTCAACTTCATCCACTTCAAGCGAGACGCAACCGCGATCGTTCAGCAAAAAGGCCACCTGATGTGGTTGAAACTATAGTTCGTACAATCAGACATATTTCCGTGAGTGTTACTGTTTTTCATCCACATTATTTTTCTACGCAATATTCAATAATATGTCTGTCTATGGTGCTATTTCAAGCTTCTTACGATACACTCGTTCCGTTCCATTAATCTGTTCCATTCTGGCTTCTCATCACCACACATCTATGTTAACATTTTAATTTATGTCACATTAGGAAAAACGCTTTATCACTTTTTCCTCAACCGCATAATTTGTATCCTAACACTTAGATCCATACATCACAACAGCTTCTATGACTGTCTTGGAAAAAATTTCACTTTCGAAATACTGACGCAAATAAACAATATAATATTTTTTTCTGGGTAACAGTGGACCACTGTTATTATTGGAAATAATTACAAAACAGAAATTAAAACTATGTTCGTACAACGGATGCCGTCAAATAAATCGCGTTATAATCAAAACCGAAATCGAGGTGCACTATAAAGGCACCGTGAGAAATCGGAGTATTGTAGGCACTGAACCAACGACTAATACGAGCATAAAACTGATTTTATATTTAGAATTAATTTCTATAAGTTATGTAAGTAATTTATAAATTTTCTTCAAAACATTGCTATCGCATTAAATCTATCGGTACGCGGCTACATACGAAATACTTCAGGGGCTAATCGGACGTTTAAAATACCCAACATTTGAAAGCTCTGATCCATTGTTTAAAATAAATATTAAATTATGTAAAATTGATTATGATATAATTACAATACAGTGTAGGTAAGGTCAGTATATTCATATGAGTGTAGGGAACAGTCTCGGTATTGTTTTGTACGAAGCAATGTAAAAGTAGGCGTGCAAATATGGCATGGTTTATATATAATACAGCCTATAGCTAGGATAGGTTTACTCCAAAATCTAAAGGGACAAAACTACAGGTATATGTTTGAATGAATGTACATACATACTACATTGTCTTTGCACTTTAAAATAACACTAATATTGTAAATGTGAAAGTATTTGAGTGGTTATGACGCTACTTAGCCGATATTTGTCTCTACACGTGATCCGCCGGTGGTGCCAAAAAGGTGGTAGAACTTGCCTTCATGAAACCACGGTTGATGAATAATACAACATTATAGTGCTAGATATTATGATCAGAAGCTAAATTAAATAATAAAAAACCCCGACACAAAATAATAAAAATAGTATTATATACCCATATTGAGGGAGTTCCGAAATAAAATGTGATTTGACATTGTGCAGTGGCGGCCTTCTTGGATTAAAATTTTATCATAGTGTATGAAATTCTACTAGATAAACCCTTTAATTTGATAACAATATTGAGGGAATTGTGGAAAAATATGTAATTAATGTGGCGGCGGCCAACATGGACCAATTTCTATCAAACATAGCTTAGAACACTCCCGGCTAATTCAAGTTTAATCAAACAAAAAAAAAACATAATCTGTTCATCCTTTCGGGAGCTACGATGCCACAGACAGACACACAGACACGTCAAACTTATAACACCCCGTCGTTTGCCGTCTGAGTTAAAAAACAATGCTTAGATGAGATACTGCACGAAATGCATCAATAGTCGACTAAATAGGTCTCATGGCGATTGATAGACGAGGCTAGAACTTTGTAGCTTAAAGATCTGGCTCGCACATTAACTGCCATAGGCAATCGAGAAGCTTACCATCAGGCGAACAACTTGCCCGTTCCGTGTCTTAACGTATCGGCAATCGACGGTAACTAAAGGCGACACTAAACTGGTGAGTTGTGGACTCAACGTCATCATTATTCATAGCGAAGGTCACCACGAATATGAGCTCACATTCTCATTGTGGTTTATAACAATGAAAATATGAGGAAAATGCTGGAAAAACACATATAGACGTAACCACTACATATATGCTAATAACATCGGGAATATATTCCTGTTTATATATACCTAGCACAAATATAAAATATCTAGTATATAGAAAGGATTTTGATGCGTTTTAATACTTTAGTTAGGATGTTATTTGATCATAATTCATGCTGCATGAAGAAACCTCGGTAGACAGCTAACAGAGGCCGTAGCACAAACAATTTGCGAAAAGTATTCGTATCGTAAGCGTCAACGCGTCACGCTTCGGCGTACAAACTATGAGATATCTGTGTCACAGTTACCCTAGATACATGACAGTTTGTACTGTTTCACGTGAACGACACGTTACGTTACACTAACATAGTTAATGCATGCGCTAGGTCGACAGCTAGCTATTTATTTTTAAAAAACAACAATTATAAAGTCTCCTATCCAACTAACATCACTGTACATATCGTATCGTCTTGACATGGATATATCAATAACACGATGCATACAATAATATTAAATAATAATTACAATTTTTACGACACTTCTTGCACTTTTTGAACAACATATCCACTGCAGGGTGTGGGTATATCACAGATGTTTTCCAAATGTCTTTAAAAATATACACTCATTGTTCAAGAGGACATGGTTCGAGTTTCTTTTACAAATGTTTATGGAAAGTCTACCGTGTAATAAATATGGTACACTGCAGTTCTGACAACTATACGAATGAAAAAACAAAATATTTCTCTACACGGAACTAGACAATACACAACAACAAACTTGATTCACAATCTATTACGAATAACAGAGGACATAGAATACGATAATTAATAATTCAGAATCGCTATGATAAGACCAGGCTAAGCGACTGACGAGGGTGTACTACCGTGGCAAATGATAAATACACGAAATGGCATGAAAACTGCTTACATAATGTATGTGAAAACAGTGACTCAGGCGCTGTGAATATTCAGATAAAAACAACATTTAATATTCTATCTCCTTACTCTTAGTACTGTCGGACTAACGAGATTTCTTTTGCGAATATATTGAACTTTTTTTTTTTAAAAACCAGAACCTACTTTAACAACAAAAAGTGTGAATCAACTTGTTGAAGACGTTACCATGATAGTTCAAAAGTACCTATTATTACAATGTTGTGTGCATGGTAACGACTTCGACAAGTTATTTCACACGTTTTAGTGATTAAGTCGGTTCCGGTTTTTGGTAAAATAATTGTTTTTACCCATTTTAGTGAACCTTGCTAACTACGAGATCGATTGTCATTCACCGTCAATGATGATATCATAATATTCAAAATAGGCGAAACCCTTTTCAGTTATTTGAGTATAACTCAAAAACTGGTGGACCAAATTTGATAAAATTTAATTGGGTGGTCCTATTCGAAAGTATACTCTACCAAACAAAAAAATAATAATTAAAATCAATTCATAAACAAAGAAGTTATCCGCGAACACGCATAACAAAATATATACCTACGGTCTAATTCAGAAACCTCCTTCTTTTTTGTAGTCGGTCAAAAACTAACGTAATGTGTACATACGTATACATATTGATATGAAAAACGAGTGTACTCACGTAAAAAGTCGAATCGTTCCAACTATAGTTTCAACTTCATCCACTTCAAGCGAGACGCAACCGCGATCGTTCAGCAAAAAGGCCACCTGATGTGGTTGAAACTATAGTTCGTACAATCAGACATATTTCCGTGAGTGTTACTGTTTTTCATCCACATTATTTTTCTACGCAATATTCAATAATATGTCTGTCTATGGTGCTATTTCAAGCTTCTTACGATACACTCGTTCCGTTCCATTAATCTGTTCCATTCTGGCTTCTCATCACCACACATCTATGTTAACATTTTAATTTATGTCACATTAGGAAAAACGCTTTATCACTTTTTCCTCAACCGCATAATTTGTATCCTAACACTTAGATCCATACATCACAACAGCTTCTATGACTGTCTTGGAAAAAATTTCACTTTCGAAATACTGACGCAAATAAACAATATAATATTTTTTTCTGGGTAACAGTGGACCACTGTTATTATTGGAAATAATTACAAAACAGAAATTAAAACTATGTTCGTACAACGGATGCCGTCAAATAAATCGCGTTATAATCAAAACCGAAATCGAGGTGCACTATAAAGGCACCGTGAGAAATCGGAGTATTGTAGGCACTGAACCAACGACTAATACGAGCATAAAACTGATTTTATATTTAGAATTAATTTCTATAAGTTATGTAAGTAATTTATAAATTTTCTTCAAAACATTGCTATCGCATTAAATCTATCGGTACGCGGCTACATACGAAATACTTCAGGGGCTAATCGGACGTTTAAAATACCCAACATTTGAAAGCTCTGATCCATTGTTTAAAATAAATATTAAATTATGTAAAATTGATTATGATATAATTACAATACAGTGTAGGTAAGGTCAGTATATTCATATGAGTGTAGGGAACAGTCTCGGTATTGTTTTGTACGAAGCAATGTAAAAGTAGGCGTGCAAATATGGCATGGTTTATATATAATACAGCCTATAGCTAGGATAGGTTTACTCCAAAATCTAAAGGGACAAAACTACAGGTATATGTTTGAATGAATGTACATACATACTACATTGTCTTTGCACTTTAAAATAACACTAATATTGTAAATGTGAAAGTATTTGAGTGGTTATGACGCTACTTAGCCGATATTTGTCTCTACACGTGATCCGCCGGTGGTGCCAAAAAGGTGGTAGAACTTGCCTTCATGAAACCACGGTTGATGAATAATACAACATTATAGTGCTAGATATTATGATCAGAAGCTAAATTAAATAATAAAAAACCCCGACACAAAATAATAAAAATAGTATTATATACCCATATTGAGGGAGTTCCGAAATAAAATGTGATTTGACATTGTGCAGTGGCGGCCTTCTTGGATTAAAATTTTATCATAGTGTATGAAATTCTACTAGATAAACCCTTTAATTTGATAACAATATTGAGGGAATTGTGGAAAAATATGTAATTAATGTGGCGGCGGCCAACATGGACCAATTTCTATCAAACATAGCTTAGAACACTCCCGGCTAATTCAAGTTTAATCAAACAAAAAAAAAACATAATCTGTTCATCCTTTCGGGAGCTACGATGCCACAGACAGACACACAGACACGTCAAACTTATAACACCCCGTCGTTTGCCGTCTGAGTTAAAAAACAATGCTTAGATGAGATACTGCACGAAATGCATCAATAGTCGACTAAATAGGTCTCATGGCGATTGATAGACGAGGCTAGAACTTTGTAGCTTAAAGATCTGGCTCGCACATTAACTGCCATAGGCAATCGAGAAGCTTACCATCAGGCGAACAACTTGCCCGTTCCGTGTCTTAACGTATCGGCAATCGACGGTAACTAAAGGCGACACTAAACTGGTGAGTTGTGGACTCAACGTCATCATTATTCATAGCGAAGGTCACCACGAATATGAGCTCACATTCTCATTGTGGTTTATAACAATGAAAATATGAGGAAAATGCTGGAAAAACACATATAGACGTAACCACTACATATATGCTAATAACATCGGGAATATATTCCTGTTTATATATACCTAGCACAAATATAAAATATCTAGTATATAGAAAGGATTTTGATGCGTTTTAATACTTTAGTTAGGATGTTATTTGATCATAATTCATGCTGCATGAAGAAACCTCGGTAGACAGCTAACAGAGGCCGTAGCACAAACAATTTGCGAAAAGTATTCGTATCGTAAGCGTCAACGCGTCACGCTTCGGCGTACAAACTATGAGATATCTGTGTCACAGTTACCCTAGATACATGACAGTTTGTACTGTTTCACGTGAACGACACGTTACGTTACACTAACATAGTTAATGCATGCGCTAGGTCGACAGCTAGCTATTTATTTTTAAAAAACAACAATTATAAAGTCTCCTATCCAACTAACATCACTGTACATATCGTATCGTCTTGACATGGATATATCAATAACACGATGCATACAATAATATTAAATAATAATTACAATTTTTACGACACTTCTTGCACTTTTTGAACAACATATCCACTGCAGGGTGTGGGTATATCACAGATGTTTTCCAAATGTCTTTAAAAATATACACTCATTGTTCAAGAGGACATGGTTCGAGTTTCTTTTACAAATGTTTATGGAAAGTCTACCGTGTAATAAATATGGTACACTGCAGTTCTGACAACTATACGAATGAAAAAACAAAATATTTCTCTACACGGAACTAGACAATACACAACAACAAACTTGATTCACAATCTATTACGAATAACAGAGGACATAGAATACGATAATTAATAATTCAGAATCGCTATGATAAGACCAGGCTAAGCGACTGACGAGGGTGTACTACCGTGGCAAATGATAAATACACGAAATGGCATGAAAACTGCTTACATAATGTATGTGAAAACAGTGACTCAGGCGCTGTGAATATTCAGATAAAAACAACATTTAATATTCTATCTCCTTACTCTTAGTACTGTCGGACTAACGAGATTTCTTTTGCGAATATATTGAACTTTTTTTTTTTAAAAACCAGAACCTACTTTAACAACAAAAAGTGTGAATCAACTTGTTGAAGACGTTACCATGATAGTTCAAAAGTACCTATTATTACAATGTTGTGTGCATGGTAACGACTTCGACAAGTTATTTCACACGTTTTAGTGATTAAGTCGGTTCCGGTTTTTGGTAAAATAATTGTTTTTACCCATTTTAGTGAACCTTGCTAACTACGAGATCGATTGTCATTCACCGTCAATGATGATATCATAATATTCAAAATAGGCGAAACCCTTTTCAGTTATTTGAGTATAACTCAAAAACTGGTGGACCAAATTTGATAAAATTTAATTGGGTGGTCCTATTCGAAAGTATACTCTACCAAACAAAAAAATAATAATTAAAATCAATTCATAAACAAAGAAGTTATCCGCGAACACGCATAACAAAATATATACCTACGGTCTAATTCAGAAACCTCCTTCTTTTTTGTAGTCGGTCAAAAATATAGAATTTTGTCAACGTACGAATAATATTTTTTTTAAAGAATAAATATGTAAATGATCTATACAGATAAATAAAATTTAAGTTTCCGTTTGTAATTCCAAATTAACTGTTTTTCACCGAAATGCATATGAAAGTATGTAAGGTCCTTACATTAAGAAAACTATTTTTTTTAATTATTGTCGGTCTGTTTGTTGCGGCTAATCTCTGAAACGGCTGGACCGATTTTAACGAGACTTTCACTGGCAGATAGCTGTTATAATGAGTAACTAAGGCTATTATTTTTTTAGAAAAAAATATAAATGTCTCTCTGTCTGTTTGTTACCTTATCACGCCTAAACTGCTGAACTGCTATCCCGGGGAAGCGCATATGATTCATTTCATCATCATCATCATCCATCACCATACGGGTGAAACGGCGGGGCGCAGCTAGTTGTGTATAAGAAATGTATATGCGTTACATAGCAACAGTAACGGTTCATGTTTTTGTTTTAATGTAAACCGGGAATATATTTTTCAACAGACTTCTTTCTTTGAAAGAAAATAATGGGCGAAGTCAACGAATTGGATACAAAGGAAACAACTTGTGAAGAAAAATCACGTGGTGCCACGTCCACTTGCATTGTTATGGAAATTAGTAACCGACTTACGGAATCTCTCTAATCTTAATCGTCTAAAATACCTACGAGCAATTCTTATATATATATCTGAAATTCAGTATGCAGATGGTTTCGGGGGCGATAAATCGATCTGGCTAGGTTTCATTTTTAGCGTCGTTTTGTCCGTGTTTTAGGCAATGAAAAACTGCTTCAACAAACTGTTTTACCGACACAGCAACACTAAAGCTACTTGACAAATTGATGGCGTTGTTAAGCAACACTAAGCCAAAAACAGGTGGTATCTAAAAAAACATTTTTACCAATATATTATATTGGTAAAAATGTTTTTATTGTATTATAGGTTATCCAGGTACTTATAGTTAACTAGCGAGCCAACCCGACTGCGTATGGGTGTAACTTAGAAATAGTAATTAGTGAAAAATGTGAAGTTTATATTTTTTCACTTCCATAAAAACGTATTTAGGTTTTATTATGTAGGTATACAAAACTTTGAAAAACTATCGAAGCTGGTGAAAATCGCATCAGTAGCAGTTGTGTGGTTCAGACAGACAGATGCAGAAAGCTAACTAATTGTATATTTTCATTGCGAAAAGATATTATGAAAATAGATAAAAGCACAGTTTTCTAAAATAATGTACGTACTAATTTATACTACTAATTTGTACTACTACTCTCGGAACAATGTCGCGTGCTGTATAAGTACATGTAATCATGTTCATGACATTGAAGTTATCTTTATATCTAGGTAGTAGTTATCTCAAGTACTTTGACCGTGACATCGAGGAATCTATGAAAATGTACATTGAAGTAAACTATCTGTACCATCATTTGTTTTGAAATCATATTGTGATTTTGATATAAGTGTAATTTCTAGTATGATATAGCTAAACTTGATTTGTATTTGTAATAGTCAAAAGACTTTAGAAAATTAAAGAATTATAACTTATCAGCGGGTTAGGTAAATATCTATAAGTAGAACGTCTTCCCTCTAGCGTTGATTCACGCAGGTTTAGCGCGAGACGCGTGTAGGAATGTCAATATCGCATCTACAAACAAATCTTCGATCGATCTTATTTCTTGGTAGCCTACATACACAATATAAATCAATGACATTTAAAAATAAATTTGACATTTGATTTGAAGCACGTGAATCGCATGACGTGCCTACCCCGGTTGCTTTGCCAGTAGGCCCGGCACTCGCATGTAATGATCGCCGGGCAGCGTCCTCCGCCCCCGCCGCACCGCCTCTTCCCACTTTTATCGCCTATTTATCGCGATGACGTATTACTTACTCGGAGCCGCGCGCTCCAACTACTTTGGCGGTGGTTTTTAAACTTATTAAATCTAATATCATCTGTTTCTAATTTAAATGAAAAGAACAGGATTTACTTATAACGGCTCTGTTAATTTCAAGTTTTTATGAACAAGCAGCTGTGTTCATTTCGTTTAATTTTGTTATATCGATACTATCATACATTATCTAAATAAGGCTAAGGCTGCTAGGCAGCTGAGAGGCGAGGCGCGCAGTGCGCGACGCGATATCCAAGCGTGAACACTCCCTGAAGTAGAACGTCTTACACGTTCGAAACGTCGTCCCACTTAAACCGACATAACACCAAGTGAGTGAAGCCGGTATCTTTATATTAAAATTATCTAAATAAGCTCAAAAAGTATGTTCAAAATGTATCACTCATATGAACCAAAATATTGTCACGGAACGAAAAAAAATTATGGCAAAATATCGGAGGGACAATTACAAAAACTAAAATGGAACGCGAAATCTAGATATGCAGAAGGTAAGAAACTGAGAATGACAGATTATCAGCCGTAGATACATTCGTAATATTGGAACATCATAAAAAAGGAATATATTGGATCTGAAAATGTGATATGTACAAATATATAAACTTGGCAACAATTATTTGCATTATGATAATGAATGAAACAAAACCTTTTAAAACTTTTACAGGTTAGTCAAGGGTCTAAAATGATATCTAAAGATGGATTTAGTCACAGGGTTTTATGTATAAGGTATTCAGAATACTCACAAGTACCCGTGTTCTCTGTGAGACAAAACAAAATACATAAACGTTATAATATATCACATATAACTCTATGTACAAAGCACACTAGATATGAAAAAGCCCACAAATTAAGATATTTATAATATGTCGAAACCACATATTAATATAACTACATTAGAGAAGATTTCTAATGAATTGAGACATCATTATCCGGTGTGTGTTTTGCTTATGATTATTTACTTTAGGTTGGATAGGAATAAGTTGTCCTACTTTGCTGGAGTAGTGATAAGGGGCCTTACTTATAAACGCTTCATAACTTTAAATTACGTTATTTGGTAGCGAGCACAGCAAACTTGTTCGGCGCCGTACTAAGTGACATTATTTAAATTGAAGCAGAAGTAAAGCCGCATATTTTGGCGATGTCTTTATTGGCTATAGATAATACGCGCGTACGATGCGATTTCGTCGCACGTCGCAATAACTCACGATCACACGCATAAATCTCTAGTGGTTTCGATTCTGTAAACATTCTCTAAACTAAAAACTCTAAATTGTGGCAGTATTTATTCAGTTTGAGCTAAAATCCAAATTATTATAACACTTCCGAATGACAGCACTAAAATTTGATATTGAGAAATATTGAAGAGATTCAATTGTAGGTATATTTTAGACAGATTAGTCGTTACGCGACTTGGTACTTGCTAAAGTAACGTAAAAATACACAAAATGGAATTGAATAATGAAATAGAATTGTCCTACTTCAACACTAAAAAGTGTGAAATAACTTGTTGACGGCAGTACCATGCGTACAATATTGTGATAATAGGTATTTTGGAACTATAATACCGACTTCGACAAGATATTTCACATTTTTTAGTGTTGAAGTCGGTTCCATTGTTTGGTTTTTTTTAATGCCATTCTATGTGTTTTTTGAATTTGGATTTTAGTGTTAACAGAATAAGGACGGACCCTGATTAAATTTCAGTTCGCTAGTTGAGTTTAGTTATATTATATTTTATATTATATATTATTATTGAACACGTGAATTTGTACCAGTGTCTTATTTGAAGGTCACAATTATTGCGCGAACACAGGACTCGGACATCGGAAAGATGTGATTTCATCGTACGAGGAAATCACATCTTTAGCTCGTACCATCGTTAAACAATTAAGACGACGCCTTTATATTACATATAACGACTTCTTACAGTAGTGCATCAAACACTTAGTATTGGTTTTACACATTTGGTGCAAGTATGGTACGGTCGTACAGCAACTAACAAATGGACAATAATTAACATACTTACTATACATTCAAGAATTATCCAAATAAAATTAATACTGAAACGTCAAATAATGTTTTACCATTTACACTTCTAGAAAAACAACACGACTTATATTTTCTTACGTACTGGTTGACAAAGAACAAAAAGTCAATACAACATGTTTGAGAAAATTGGGCGCCAATACAACCCCGCCGTTGTGGTTAATATAGATAAACTTTTTTATAATTAGTTATTATATAAGTCCTTTGATAATTAGTGTATAATATTGAACGCGGTTGTTTGGAACCGATAACATCGTCATGATGTGAAAGAAAACAATCATCTATTATTATTATTATGAACCCATATTCACTGCTGGGCGGCTATGCACCATAATGCGGATGAAAGCACGACGGCACCGCTTCTTTCTTTCACATTGATGACCAGTTATCGATTTCAAACCACCCCGTTCAATATTGCGCACTAATTAACAAATGCCTTATATATAAATGGCTTTTACTCACTATTTCACTTGACGGGCAATGACGAAAGTACTCCTTTCAAGAGTCGATGTCATTATAACAATGAAATTTCTATTGTGTCTGGCCGCGTGACCTTTGATGGAATAATGTAATAAGAATAGCAGCTGGCACCCGAATACAGGTGTCAAACTTGCGTAGGGTGAGTTGCACCATCATAGGTTAACGTTAGTGGTCACGGACAAATTAATAATTTAATTATTATATTTTATGAAAAGAATTAATAATTTAATTATTAATTTGACGGTAACTTAAGTACGACGGTAAGTAATAGTAAATTTTTAGCTACTAAAAATTTACTTTATTAATAATAGTACCTAGTAAATTAATCAGATTTTCGCGCTTTTACTGTTCAAAAATAAAAATTACATATGGGCATTCGTCTTCCGAAGATAACCTATATGTAATTAGTAAAGATGCTTAGTCACTATCGTACATTTGTTCACTACCTATGCGACCGTACCAATAACACTACGTTATGAACGAGTAAAGTAAAAGCAAGAGACACAGACCGGCCAGTTGCGCGATGTTGTCAGCCGATCCGAACCGGTTAGAGCGAGAGAAGAGATGTGCAAACTCCCGCGGTGCAGCCATCACGCTCCCACCGAGACCGGTGATGCCATCGCGAATATTTCCACCTACGTTTCTGGTAAAGAGGAACAACTGTTAATTTCCAATTATTATTATATATTTAAAATTATTATTTTAAGAGCACTGCTGAACACAGGTCTCTCCTAATGAACGGCACTGAGCCCAATCTTCGGCTTGTCTCCACCAGCTGCTACCAGCCATTTTGCGTATGTCGCTCCACCTAGCCGCAGGTCCTAGACTTCAAACTTTATTGGGTAATAAGTAACACAATTTGAAAATCTTAAATATAACTTATATAAATAACATCAATGTTTTAAATGTACGATTTGTGTGTTAGCGTCCGGACAAGAAATTCTGTTTCCCGGATACCAACCTCTTCCCGCAACAAGAACATTTTAATAGTTAGTAGTAGGTGTACTTAATTAATTTAAACAATAATTACCGTTTGTTAAATTCTACATATAAGTTTGGTAAATGGGTATTACAGATTCAGTAGTGGGTATCAATTATTAAGACAAATATTGTGATATGATATTTACACGGTTGAGAATATTTGGTAAACTGCTACCCACAACAAAACTAATTTTGTGATAGAATGAACTTAGGTTTATACATACATTGAGGTTTTTGAGTAGGAGTTACTCGGTATTTACATAAAATTGTATGCTATGCATACTTATACTGCGTTTGCCAAGTCGCGTTCTGCACTCAAGAACACGTCTACCCCAGCGGTTATCTGTTCTTCGGCTAATATGACCAGCCAGCTGCCACTTCAGTTTGATAATTCCGGTGCCGAAAAATGTACCGTCAGATAATTATTACCGCACTGCTAAAGATGAGCAAGCGAATTATAACTCAATATAAATTAACAACATAAATGCTATTCTTAACAGCTTAAGACGCAAGATCCAAAGATCCGTAAAACGCTATGTTTTTCGTCGCACAGTTTAGACACACTAGTTACTGATAAAAACTTGAAAAACAATACAATGCATAGTAACGAGTTTAAAAAAAATGTTTAAAGACATAAAATAGTATTGCATAATATCTATCTGGCATCTTGAAGAAAATAATCGCAAACAAAACGACAGAAAGAAATATTTCGTATCGCATTTCTCTATATTTTTAGCGACAATTACTATGTTTATTGGATTTAGAAAAAAGGTAATTTATTAAATTATAGTACTATTTTTTTTGCCATTGTAGCATCTTTTTTAATCAAATTTAAACTGCTTTAAAGTTATCATCTTTACAGACGCACGCTTGTCCCCGTCACGGCCAGTGCTTCACCCTCTCAAATACATAAAAGTTTCCTCTTGCAGCGGCTTAACAATTATTGACGAGACAACCTCATACGTCTTTTTCTGCACGCACAAAAAGTATGACTCATTGTCACGTTCCGCCTAAGCCGAGCGTGCAAACGAGAGCGCGGAAAAAGCGATAGATCAGCTCACATGATCGGCCTAAGCGTTCGGCTTGGCTTGTTCAAATATTTTAGCAGATTAACTTACTTGAGACCTTGTCCCATATCTCGTAACACCTCTCTAGGTTGTCTGTGCGCCTGTCCGCTTGTGCCATATTGCTGGAAAATAAAATCTCTATGGTTTATACAATCAACATAACTTACGAGTTTGAAAAAAATATTGCAATAAGCGCTACTACATATAGTCGGACTTTTAATCAGAAAGAGTAAACTGACAGATCTAAATGGATTTTTTAAAAATATTGTTGCCTACTTTAATTGTCCAATTATAATGATGAGATATTTGCGCAGAACTAAGTCTTGCAAAACCTTAGATTGGCCATAATACGTTTAGGGTCTGTTACGAGAAGACTCAAACTATGAATCTATGGAATACGCAGGGATGAACGGACTATGAATTAAGTTTTTAGTCTTCTACAACTGTATTACTTTTTTATAGCACTAACGCCTGCTTAGCGCCAAACATTGCAATTTTTAGAGAGAACAATTCGAAGACGCGGGTTCGAATCCCGTCCGAGGATGTGAATCTATCTCTCCAAAAATTGCAATTTTTCTACAACTATGTAGGATGCTCTTTCATAGTGGACACTTTAATAAAATACCTCATACGAAGGAGCGCGTTCAAGAAAAACACCCTAAATTAAATAATAAAAGTTTTGAAGATTCAGATCTACGTCTAAATTATTTTCGTGCGGTCAAAATAAGAAAACATTAGTCTAGCTAGATCATTTACTAGAGCTCTTCAACCTATTACGAGCTTTCGAGCGAAAAAAAATTCAGCGTAAACTAGTAGTTCTGCGAACAGTAGACCTTGCGGGCACAGTCTTATCAGCGGCAAATTCGCAGTCTGCGCTAACTGCAGTTGGCCACTAGACCAATTATGTTCTTCGATATGAACTCCCCATTAAGTCAGGTGCCTAATGTATGTACCAAGTTCAATCATAATCGGTTGGTAAATAACGCAAACTTAACCGCTTTTGGGGTAAAGTACCCACACTCAAAAATTGCCGACGATAAAAGAATTATATTGAACAGTAGAATATGCATGCCAAGTTTCGTCAAGGATGTTTGAAACATACGACCTGTACAGGAAGACTAACATACAACCTAACAATCTTGCGGACAGATGAAAGTCAATTTGGCCAGTTAAAGCAGAGACGCTTCGCTCGCTTCGCTTGCTCGGTCAATTATCAGCGAAAACGCATATTACGAGAAACATCAACAAAAGCGCAAGCTAGCTAATAAGCTATAAGAAGGTATATAAGTCGTTGGGAAAACTAACAGACACTACCTCCCAGTTCTTGATCCGTTTGTTGTAGCCTTCCAGTTTCTTCTGCAGTTGTGCGATACAGAGGGCGCTCTTTTGGTTTTTCTTCTCGAACACTGCCTTTATGCGTTGCAATTGTTGCTTGTCCGCGTTCGCAGCAAGTTTCAGGTACTCGTTTACATTATCTGAAGGCGAAAGTGGTACTGTACATTTTGGTGTGTACCAGTATGGCTATTAAATATCTCAGTTGCAAACAAATGTTCATTGAAATCTTGAAAAATGGCGGCTCTATGTCACTTTTGTAAGCCCCAGTCATCAATTTACTAACATTTTTGGTTACTGGAGTTGTCGAAACTGACATAGAGCCACCATTTCTCTAGATTTCAATCAACATATGTTAGCAACAGAGATACTTAATAAAAAGAGAAACGTAATAGCAGTGGACCTAGCACGAATAACGGCGTAAATGTAACCGTGTGCTTCACGTGAAACAGTACAAACTGTCATTTATTCTGGGGCTGATGTGACACAGATAAGTCATAGCTTGGAAGCGTGACGCTTACCATAAGAATACTTATTCGGAAACTGTTTATGCTACGGCCTCAGAACTTAAGTCCTCCTGGAACTTACAGAACAGATTCGTATCATCATCATCATCATCATTATCAGCCGGAAGACGTCCACTGCTGAACATAGGCCTCCCCCATAGAACGCCACTTGGACCGGCTACTCGCTTCCTGCATCCAGCGATTTCCCGCGGTTTTTATGAGGTCGTCGGTCCACCTAGCGGGGGGCCGGCCTACACTACGCCTTCCGGTGCGTGGTCGCCACTCGAGAACCTTTCTTCCCCATCGGTTATCAGTTCTGCGAGCGATGTGGCCTGCCCATTGCCACTTCAACTTGCTAATTTTGAGAGCTATGTCGGTGACCTTAGTTCTCCTACGGATCTCCTCATTTCGGATCTTATCACGCAGGGAAACCCCAAGCATAGCCCTCTCCATTGCTCGTTGAGCGACTTCAAGCTTGTTAATGAGGCCCACAGTAAGGGACCACGTCTCAGTGCCATAAGTCATCACTGATTGAAAACCTTGGTTTTCAGGCTCTGAGGTATTGGGGACGAAAAGATGGATCGAAGCTTCCCAAACGCTGCCCATCCGAGCTGGATTCTTCGTGCGACCTCCTTGTCGAAGTTGGACCTACCTAATTGGACAGTCTGTCCCAGGTAGACGTACTCGTCTACAACTTCGAGTGTATCGTTTCCAACAATTACCGGTATAGGTGGAACATGGACATTGGACATAGATTCGTATAATATATATTAAACGACACAAAATTTGCACAAATAATTGAAAATTGCGCACAGAAAATATATTAAGCACGCATAAATACTCCTTTTTATACTACTCGCATTTACATGACGACAAGACAATTGCCTGATGGTCAGCCTCCCGCTAGCCCATACAAATATAGGCAAACATACTTTACTTCAAAACGTCCCCAAAGGAAGCAACCCAAATAAATAAGAATACATTTACTTTTAGTATTTGCGCCCAATATTGTGATAATAGGTACTTTTGAAACATAATGGTACCGACTTCAACAAGTTATTTTATACTTTTTGGTGGTGAAGTCGGTTCCATTTTTCGGTAAACCAGTTTCTCATCTTTTTATTGGCCCTAGCTACTTACGGATCGATTGACATTCACCGTCAATAAGGATATCATCAGGTTAGGCAAAAAACTTTTCAGTTATTGGAGTGTAACTCAAATACCGCTTGACCGAATTTGATGAAATATTGGGACCACCTCGGAAGTCTACTCTTTTCTATAAAAATAATTTTGAGAATCGGTCCTCAAATGAGGAAGAGATCCGTCATACATACAATAAAAAAATATTCAAATTTATAGAGAGAGAAAAATTCACATCCTCGGACGGGATTCGAACCCGCGTCTTCTGACTCTCCGTGTCAGACGCCATTGACCAACTAGGCCACCGAGAGAGTCAGAAGACGCGGGTTCGAATCCCGTACGAGGATGTGAATTTTTCTCTCTATAAATTTCAATGTTTGAGATCGCTTAAGCAGGCGTTAGTGCTTTGAAAAGTCTATTAAAAATAATAAGTGCTATTAAAAAAAATACATACAGTCGGACACAGAACCTCCTTTTTGCAGTCGGTTCAAAATGCGTACTTACCATCCCTAATAGTCTGTTCCAGTCGAATTAAATCCTTGGTGCGTTCGATTTTGCTGTTGAGATGCGCTATGGCGTTTTGCGCTTTGGACGACACATTGCCGCTACTGTCGCTCTCGTCTGCAATAAACATAAATGTTAAAAAGGAATGAAAAATTACATATAAAATGCAACTAAGGACTTTTTTTAAAAGTTCTTTATTACATATATTGATATGTTACAATATCATCATAATAATCAAGACACGGTCAAGTAATTATATCTAGTTTAGGTAATTTTATGACTCGTCAGGCTAACAACGCCTTTTTAAGTCTTATGACAACATATGAATTTATATTAATAGCATACACAATAAATTATATTAGTAACTAAAGACTGGTTTTTTATTGAAAGCAAATGTGTGCTTCTAAAAGGTTTTATGTCTTTTGATTTTTCTCTTAGTAATAATCACGCACGTTTGAAAAGAAGGACCGGCTGCCTTATTGTCTATCTTTACGGAGAATGGGAATGGGCTTCATTTTGACATTTAAATCACATTCTGGGCGTAACCCTGCAATCCTATTGGCTGGAACCATCAATGGGAATGAGAATGAAGTGACATTTCATTCTCAATCAAGTTAGACAATAAGGCGGCTGGTAGAAGAGATTTATTGTATTGATGCCGCTAAGGTCCGTGGTTATAGTAGTATTGGTTATAAGTAACTATTACTACAGAATAAGTAACTATAAGTACAGAATAAGTTCTGTACTTATAGTTACTTATTCTGAAGTTATAGTTAGCATGTCAAAACATTAATATTTATTTTACAGGTGAAATTGAGGGGTCCCAGGACATTACGTTATTTGTTTATTATACATATATTAATTCATTATTTAATCCATTCACATAGAAAATATTTTTGGCATAGTTAAATAAATATTTGTACACTTACAAATGGTGTAAAGCATTTTGGAAAATACACAATACTTCTACGGATACTCCTAATGCCTGAATGACAATTTTAATAACATAAACACACAATAACCGAACAATAGTACTTAGCACCAAAAGAGATCGAACACAAATAAATTGAATGTCGGGGAAAACAAAACAGGAAATCACTGATTTTAATTTCAAATATTCCATTAATACTTAGCTTAGGTCATTAACAAATATATCGTGACAATTATAAAACGTGATTTTGTATTGTAGCTTCGGTTTATTTTGTAGTGTATATTTATTTTCCTGTAAATTTTAATCGATAATTTAACTACAAAAATGAATGAAATAACGTTTAATTCAAAAGTATAATATATTTAATGATTTAAACTAACCTTGATTTGAGTAGTCGCCATCCTGACCTGAAAACAAATAATTTTTAATGAGTATTTATTAATTAAGCTGTTTTCATAACCTATACAAAAGGCAGTTACAGAAATATAATGTACGCTATTTAATTGATTGAATGCATACTTGGCATTCAATCGAAACAAAAAGAAGCAAAAAAATGTTTTGTGGTGGTGCCACGCTGCAACCCCACATTCGAATGGGCCGGCACGATCGGAGAATTACCACACTCCCACATAACACCAACGTGAAGTAACATAGCTTGTTATTGCGTTTCGTCGATTTGCGGGAGGTTCCGGAGGCCCGATTCCTCCCTTTCCCGTTCTCCCTCTCCTTTCCCTTCCCCCCTCCACCTCTCCCTTTCTATATCTTAATCCTTCCTATCATCCTTCCTCAAAGATCGACAGCAACGCATCCTCGAGATCTTAGGTATTGCGGATGTCCGTGGGCGACGGTATCACTTACCATCAGATGAGCCGCTTGCTCGTTTGCCAACCTAACCTAACCAATAAAAAAAGTCATTGAAATCCATTGTGCTCTTGCTGAATGAAGTTAACAAACATACACACTAACTCAAGTCATTACTTCGCATATTTTTAATATTATTAGGGTGTATGCTATATATAGTCAGTTTGAAGTTGTATAATTTTATGAGGATATAGAGAGGCCTAGCGAAGACTGCCCGTCCTCTTTGTCCGTGAAAACCGTGACGGTTTTCATTCATTCAATTGATCGACTGAGTGAGTGAGTGAGAGAGGTTGAGTTTCACGTTTCACTTATTATGCAAAAACAAGTAGCGCTTCAAAACTGAACTTAAATTAAGTTGTTTTTGAGCTGAAATTTGGAAGTTGGTGTTTTCAAAAGGAGTGGGTAGTGCAAAATTTGGGCTATTATGCAAAATCAAGTAGCATTTCAAAACCGAGCTTAAACTAAGTTGTTTTGTGCTGAAATTTGGAAGTTGTTTAGAAAAGGAGTGGGCAGTGCAACTTCTGTATTTCTCATGCGATGTAAATTAAGTGTATTACCTCTATACGTCGACGGTGAGCCGTATTCGTCAGACGACAACCCATACGAGACATTGGGACTGTATACTGCACCCGCGTAGTCACCCGGCGCTATTATACTCGCAAGGATCTTCTTTTGGGGAGAGTCTTCTAAACTGGAAACATAAACATAAATATAAAATATGGGACAACATTCACACAAGGTCTTCAGGTCCAAAACTAGGGAAATCCTAGGTTAACCTGATGACTGATATACATGCTCATATACACCCCAGACACAGATCCAACAGACATGTTCAGGCACGCAAAGTTTATTGTTATTATTAATGTGGCCTATGGAGAGGACTATGCTCGAGGCTTCTCTACGTATTCGAAACAAGAAGTGAAAGTTGATGTGGCAATGGGCAGAGCACATAGCACAAGCAACTGATAACCGATGGGGCCAGAAGGTTCTGGAGTGAAGACCACGGAAACGACAAGCGCAGCGCAGGTCGTCCTGAGAAAGGTCGTATGATGTTGGATGTAGGCCACTTCCAATCGGTCCTTTTAAATGTTTATGGGGGAGGTGTATGTTGAGATTATGATGATGATATTAAAAAGATAATGCTAAAGTTTTCAGGCTATTTATAGATCTTAATTTTGACAAGACCTGACTTGCGCAAAAAACGCAACTGTCCTAGTCATGAGTTACTGTTCAATTAAGATGTTTCATAGATGTCATTACTTGGGTGGGTGATAGCGGAATTTTCATCTCAGCGTTTCAAAGCTGCAGACGGCATATGCTTTCAGTCGAATCATTCACACGCGTGTTGGAGGCATTTGGGTGATCTCTGACAACTTAACTCTAGGGCTGGCCCGCGTATTCTCCAACTCGGGCTGGACCCCTGATGGCGGATTATCGCCTATACTTCTCTCTCAAAGAGAAAGATCCGTGTCCTTGCAGAGAGCACGTAACGGACTGTAGTTGATATGAAACGATTTGTAAACTAGTATTTCTGCGAACAGTCTCGCGAGGACAGTCGCAGGTTATTGAATGCGACCTGCACAGGAAGACCAACATACAACCTAACAAACATACGGACAGATGCAAGTCAATTAGGCCAGTTAAAGCAGAGACGCTTCTCTCTCAATTTTAGGAATGAAAACGGCATGGTGTCGTCACGTTCCTACCGATGTTTTGTAAATCTATTAGGAAAGCAAATGTTCAACAGTGGATGTCCTACGGCTGAGATGAAAATGATGATGATGATGGTGATGATATCAAAAAAATTAAAACTTACTCTCTAGAACTATTCCCGGTAGTGTTGGCCGAGAGGGGACTGTTGCCCAAGTCCCTGGAATGCGATTTAACGTGATGCGGCCTCTCTCCGTGTCTGGACGACGCACTTGATGATGGCTCCTATGAACAATGAAATAATAATATTTTAAGAATCTTGACTTAAAGGGAAAAGTATATTTAAAATAACCTTTACACACTCATGCGTCCGCACTATATTACCTGTGTCATTACGACATCCAATACCCGAGAACAAACATTTCTGTCATGTCAGTCATTCCCCACTGCACTACCAAACTGCACTAACGGTAGTGCAGACCTACGAAGAAATAATGTCCGGAATCATAACTCAGAACAAATTCCACACAAAAAGTTGTCCTTAAAACCAAAACGACGTACGATTCCAAATACGAATTACTTCCAAGGTTACAAATAGACATTCATTCGGTGATTGGTTTAAATTTCAGAAGGAAAGCAGGGATTGGTCCACGCGCGTGCTGCAACGTCTACGAGTCATAGCGGCGTGAACGATGTTAGTGATTTAGCACGACTTTTATTGGGACATTTTTTTAAGGCAGTTACTCTTCGTGATATTATTTCTTCGTAGGCGCAGACGGTTAATTCATATATGTATACAAATTATCGAATATATAGTACATACGATTATTTTGTCTCATCATCATCATCATCTCAGCCGTAGGACGTCCACTGCTGAACATACGCCTCCCCCATGGAGGATTTTGCAAATACTCGCCACGCTTGGCAGGCAGGTTGGCGAGCGCAGTTTTTTGGGTGTTTAACTGGGAAGGTGCTGCTGCCCACCTTCTGATTGTTATCCCTTAGCCGGCTTCTACGGCACCCACGGGTAGAGGTGGGGTCTACTTTCTATATATTTGAGAATTAACTACAAATGTCGCAGTTCTTGGAAAAGCAGTATGATTTCTGAGAAATCATTTGTATTATTGGCCAAATATGACGACTGGCGATTCTACGGGTTAATACTGATAAATATAACAGTTAATTTAAAAAAATAGTTAATAAAACCTGAAAAATATTCCGTTACACATTTTTTTGTATCAAAATTAATAAAGATTTTTTTTGTATCATAACTTTATAGTGCCAAATTTTGCAACGAAATCGAATCGAAACTTTACAGGATGTCTTAAACTTGGCGAAATAATTCCGGACGCATAAAACAGACACACACGCATAGATATGTTGATTATTCCACATTGAAAGAAAACTGTTATTATCTATCCAGATCCACAAATTTGTCAAAGGCATTATACAAAAGGAAATATTACTCAAAGGACTCATTAACTTAGATGGATTGTATAATGGTACTTCCATTTTATTAAACATTACCTTCTCAAGCCTCTGTACAGCAAAGACAGCACTGATTCTCACGCAGAAACAATCAAATCAAGATATAAAATGTTTCCTTTGACCTTTGCCTATGTTTCCAATCCATGATGTATTATTGTCAGTGAAGTACACGTCTTATGCGCTGCTCACATTCAACTCTCACACATTGGACTCACCTCTCTAAAGCTCTGCAGACTCACAACACTCATCCTCACAAAAACTAAACTTCCCGCATAATACGAGTTCACCATACAACAAGACATTCATAAGTAACCTGAGTACTAGTAACTTCTACGAGCGAAAGTTAACCGGCAAGCGTTCAAAACCGTTCCGCCGATTCGGTGTCCGCGGTCGACCCCGAAAACTATGGAGGTGAAATTTTGTAATATCAATGGTGTCTATGTTGTTGGTTAGCCATTGTTATTTGTGATGGGTCTTTCTATTTTAAATCGCTCTGACACGCTCATAATATACAATGAGTGACTTGGATCTTTTTAATTTAATATTTCGTTCGGGTAACTCTTTGCCTTAATATGAAAAAACTTATTGAAATTCGGTTCGAAAGGGCAACAATGTCTAGTTGATACTTTACTGTATGTTGTTATTAAAATCCACACTCATTATAATTTAGAAATATAACGGGGAATATTGACGATAAGCAAATGAATCCGGGAGTCTTCATCCGGAAGCCTTTTGCATGATCTTGGGTGCGATGCGCTCGTTCTTGCATTCATCATAAGGCAAAAAAAAATATGAGCATCGCAAACGACACATAAAAAAGGCCTTTAAATCGGAGTTAGAACGACATGAAAAGGCTAACCTTTTTTGATGTGTTTAATAAGAAGGAAAACCTTAACCTTAACGGTAACGGGAAAATAATTTAAAGAATTTAACACGATTTTTTTATTAATGCTAGAGCTGTCCTAGACAATTGGCCAAGTTTAAGACATTCTGTGAAGTTATGACAGTGATCGATTTCATTCGATTTCTTAGAAAAATGTGGGACTATCTATTTTTAAAGTTATGATACAAAAAAAATCTACAAAAAATGTGAAACGGAGTATTTTTCAGTTTTTTTTTAACTACGAGTATATATCTGCAGTAAACTACAGAAGTAATATGGAAAAATATATGTTTTAGGTGCGATTCACTTAAAATTAGGTGAATATAACTTTGAAGTTGAATGAAATATGTAAACAAAATATAATAAATGCATAAAATAAAAATTTAAACCCATCCTTTGAATTTGTATGTTATTAAAAGGAAAAAGATGAGTTAAAACAAAATCAATTTATTCATTTTAAATTGACCTTATCGTTTATTCGGTGTAGGCGTCAATGACGTGCTGACTAATGTAATTATTTACAAATATTTTTTCATGATTTCTGCTACAAGCTGGTTGTTCTTGGTGAGGGCATTAATTATTTTTAAACGCGGCGAAAGTTTTGAGAAAACTAAAAACATATCATATTTGCGTCGTGTTTTTGAAGGAATATACTATATACTTCAATGTTTATCGTCTAAAAATCGTATTTTTTACGCCATTAGGTTACGGAATAACCACGATGCCCAATAGTGTTAAGCGGTAACCTCTGCCTATAACAGATGCACATCTCATACGAACTGCCCTGCGATCGTAACCCTGAGACATTAAATTTTTAAATATCATGTGCCTGTAATTTCGCCGGCAACCACGCCATCAAACGGGAATACTAATACTAATTATATTCTCAGCAGTGGGAACATATTGAGCTGATTATTATATTATTAGATTATATATTAAGACTCGAGCCTTCCACTGAGAGAGAGGAGGTCATAATCCACCACGCGGGCCCATCCAACTCCTGACCACAGCAAGTGTTGCTTAACTTGTTGATCAGTTCAGTTCACCATCGTAGTGAACTACGAGACCAAAAAGTTCTACTACTCTTAAAATGTTACAGTCAAAGTCAAAATTATTTATTCAATTAAGGCATCACTTATGAACGTCAATTTTTCATTATAATGTACTTTAAAGACTCTACCGCCGCGTTCCAAAATATATAGAGCATACCGAGAAGCGGCAAGAAATTCGGGGCCATTCTTTTCATATAGATTTTTACCTAATATAAAAAGCTTTTTTTATAAAAACGTTTTTACAGTCTACTTGTATTTTTCCTCTGTGAGCTCAGTTATGTGTTTTAGGATTTTATTGTAAAAACGCACACAATTTCCTAGGAATGATTTATTAGTCTTCGAAGTCTATAAAGGTGCAGCTATCCTATGTGTATTTCTAGTATTAAAAGGGCGGTGATCACTATTTAACTTCAGACTACAGAATCAGCCATTCACAAGAGATCGCAATTTGAATAGATTTAGCGACTCTTAGAACGTTCTAAAATCTCTAAGTAGCGACTCGAAGGTGATCGACTTATTTAAAATTCTGTAGGTTTATCACAGCGACAGTACAAAGTACGATTAAATACAACTTTCCGACGATATCAATATTTCATCGCTCGAAGGACAAGGATCCAATCTTGCAAATTGCAAACACTTTCAATTTATTTGGCATGCCATCGATTTTCTCCGATAAAAGTCGGACAGTTTATTGTTACCGTTATCTAGGTTGAAGCATTAAGCCGATACTAATGGGTACTTCAAAGTAGGAAGCTTTATGTGATTAAGGAGTATTCTATATGCAAAACAGGGGGTGAAGTTATATCCTGTTTGTTGTGTATGAAGATTGGCAATTTCAATGGTAATTCTAATATAATTATGTGTAATGTCTTACGACTGTAGTTTATCTAGTTCAGATAATTTCGCCGATGGCCCAAACTTCAAAAGAGATCGATAGACGCAGGGAACGCCTGGAAGCAATATTGGAGTCTAAAATAGATAATGACAAATAAAGAAATGATATGACCATCAAACGGAAAGTGTTTGATACATGTATACTGCTTGTGCTCACATGTCGAACTTGGGAAATCACTAAAGCCCAAATTCAAACGCTAGAAACTTGTCATAACGCTAGGGAACGGAGCATGATGGAAATAAGACGATCAGACAGAGTAAGAAACACAACCAATAAGAAATTCTACATTGAGAATTAAATTCGCATCCCAAAACCGACCTTGTAAAATTTGTATCATTGTAATCAGATCTTTCTAAATCAGTTCATAAACGAGCTGGCCCCTTGACTCGATCGCTAACAGAAATTAGCATAAAAATAATGAGAGTTTTACTACTTTTACAACTGAGTGATTCAACACAATCTAACGAACACTAACCAAGGATGCCTAAATTGCTATCAAAGCAAACAAATTGCACACTATTATAGCAGTAAGAGTCCTCAAGAGAATTTTTATACAGATATATCAAACGGATATTACGAACTACTTAGCAAAAATAGCTTATATTAGGAACGAAAGCAAATAATAAGAATGAAATTTGAATGATGTCTAAATTTTATATACAAGTACCATATAGGTACGAAAAAAAACCGGTAAAAACTGAACTGCTGCAATGTAATTCGTTTCGGTGTCCCAAAAAGAGAGACACAGAGTAGAAAGAAACACACATCTAAAACCCTCCCTCGCCTTATTTAGGGTGTCAACACGAGCAACGATATAAGAAAAATATGTAGCCGATAAGACAACGTGCGCTGCGTAATAAAAAACCGTAATAAAAACAGTGCCATTTTATTGTCATATTGTTGTATTAACAATTTTGTTGCTTTGCTTACACATGGTTTTATCACAACAATACAAGCGAGAAAGATGCCGACGAAATTTTAATGACTGCATCTACGTATCAAAACGTGCCGTTTCTACGAACGGTCGGCAGTACACGTGCCAGTGTCTTGTGTCCATACTGTTTCCATGTAGGCAAACCAAACAAAATGTTTAAACAAACAAACGAACCAATCGATCGCGACGGGTTTCGCGCGTTATTGCTATTTAGAGTTTCAGATGTAGCGGCGCATTTCAAATTCGATTTTCAGTTTATAAACACACGGTGAGAAATAGAAATTCCAATTTGATGAATGTGTATTATTGTAACCTAAACGATGCTGCGGAGTTCTGTGAATGATATAATTCTGTTTATTTACTACAAACCCATGGCACAGAGCAAAATACAACATTCAGTGATGGTCATTGAAAGGTCCTACGTCCAGCATAGTCAGCAACTAGCTGAGACGGGTTTTTTTAATTGCCAAAAGGATAGGCAGACAAGCAGGCGGCCTACCTGATGGAAAGTGGTCACCGTCGCTCATAGACGTTTGCAACACCAGAGGCGTCGTCAACGCACTGCCATCCTCTAAGGACTTTAAAAACGCCCTTTTTAAACAACCCCATATCGTAGCGCAGAGGGAAAACCTCGGCGGAAAGCTTCATAATGAGATTTCTGACGTTCTGATCTTACCTTGACAGCTATCCCACCTTTAATGCAACCCAACACATTTCTTCGAAGTACATACAGCAAGAGTACTTACACTAACAACATGATGCAAAGTGGACGGCGACTGCACCCGACCCCTTATGACTTCATCCGTCACTACGGCCGGATCCCTCGCCAGATCCGCAGTAGACGGAGACTGGCTCCGGCTGGACCCCTTGCTGTGCCCAGTCACGTGTAGAGTGTCCATTGCAGTTGACCCATCTAGGGAATCAGGAGTTCATTATTTTTGTGTTGAGGACGAGTGTTTCTGTCCCCATTGCAATGATCTGTAAAAAAGGAGAAAAGATCTTAAGAATTCAAGTTAGAGTTAGCCGAATCTTTTTGAGATGGATAAGAGACATATTTGTAGTTTCTAGTAGAGAATTTATAAGGGACCAAAGGATACAGGAATTTAACGGCCCAAAGGAAGGTTCAAATTAGATGGAAAGGAAGCGAAAAATTTACGTATAAGAATAAGATTAATAGTTCGATGAAAACCATAATTTTAAAATGCTTTATAACTATCTACCCCGTTATCCTTGAACTTTATGATAAAGAAAAATAATCATGATAATGCTAAATCTATGGCTGTGATGTTATTTTTTAAAATTCTTTTGAACCTATCTCAAATTCGTATAAACTGTAAGTTCTATCTAACCACAACAATATGAAACAGATGAATTAAATGCATATGTTTTAGTGCTTGGTACTTCGTAACTGCTTTTCGCCTAAATCCGCAGATGGACAGTTGCGTTGCGGCCAGTTTAACAAATATTGTTCTTATGTGGTATTTGTGTGGACTTCGCAGTAGCAGTATCCAACAGACAACAACTCTCAACTCTAAACCAGAAACTGTATGGAATAGCTTGGATATATAATTTACACACAACGTAACTTTAACTACAAATTACTAAGTAAATTGGTTTGAATTATAAGAAGAGGTCTTAAACTCAAACTGCGTCCGTTATAGGGGTTTTAAATTTTAAAACCCGGCATGCCGTGTCAGCCGTAAATTATTTACTGAATCCTTGAATCACGAAATCGATACAAGGTTTGTCATTAGGGGTGATTTATGCTGATGCATTAGGGTAAGTGGACAACTTTCTGTTTGTACATTAGTCACACATGCCATGGACAAAACATTTTATTGATACTTCGAGAACAAATTGTATAAACTGTTAAAGACAAAAAAGCGTAAAAGGTAGTCTTTAAGATAAGCAATGAACTATGACATGGTCATAAGTGAATCCACAACTATTTTAAACTGATTTCCAAAAAGGAGAAAGTTTTCAATTCCGCTGTATTTTTTGTATTTTTGATATGGGATAGGTTGGCAAACGAGCAGGCGGCTCACCGGATGGGAAGTGATCACTGTCGCCCACGGAAATCCACGATACCAGAGGTCTCGAGGAATAGGCGAAGAATGGTGAGAAATAGGCTCTTTTCTTGAAAGCTCCCAAGTCGTATCTGTTCAGAAACACCTCAAGTGGCTGTCAAGTATATATTACGTGATTTCTTCATTAAAAGTCTTTGACGTACAATATCAATAGTTGATCGAAACCGATAGCGGACCGATTACTGATTCTTTGTTTTATATATGTAGTTTTCTACCGACTTCCAAAAAGGAGGAGGTACTAAATTCGACTGTATGTTTTTTTTATGTATGTTACCTCAAACTTTCGATAGGATGAACCGATTCTCATTCGGTCCAGTAGTTTTTGAGTTACACTTCAATAACTGAATAAAATGGAAGTCGGTATTAAATTTTTCAAATTGTACTTGTTGAACAGTGATGTACTATCTATTAATTGGTCTCATTTTAATTCATCAACATCAACATAGAATCTTAAAGTTTTTGACTTTTGATTGATAACAGAAATATATTGCATAATTGCATATAGCGTGAAAGCCTGTTTCAAAATTCTTAAATTGTTGTATGCCATTTGATTGGCACCAACGTCATTGAAAGGCAAATATTGGATCAGACCAATATCTCCAAGCTATTGAATAAATGACAAACAATAAATAATGGACCTAAGTGGTCACCGGTCTCGAATTTCCTGGCAGGGAGCCAGTCTTCAAGTACCGGAGGCAACAATGCTTAAATGTGTTCCGCTATCATAACTTTGGAGACCACTTTTCGAATTAAAGTTGTACGAAATATGATCGTTTATTGGGTGGGCTTCTGAATCGTCGTAGTTTTTTAAATCAGCATTGCAATATTAAAATTGATATTTATAAAAAGAATACCCTCAAATTGCACCGCAGTCTGGTCCTCGAGCCCTTTCTCATAGAGTTGATTGAGAAAATCGTTGGTAATGTTAAAAGTAGATGATCTCGCATTAGACAGGAACATCTACATTTGAAATTATATAGTTAGGTTCGGTAGTTATTTGATTTAGTAATTTGATTCGCGAAATTTTAGGAATACAATACACATAGAATTTACCAAGTAAAATTGTGTAGTGTTATTGCTTGCTGCATCAGTGCGTATAATTATTGGAGATAAGTAAGTCATTTATTATTTTCCACAATTTAAGGTTTGTTTTAACCTCTGTATATGATAATGATAGTCAGGGGGTAATGTATCATTCTAATGATGAAATAATTTTTGATATCGATCCAGAAATGTTTGAGTTCATTCATTACGAACATACAAAAATAGAAATCATTTCTCTTTATAATATTAGTATAGGTGTAATTGAACATGTTACTCGTAGTTGAAATTAATATTGCTTTTCAGTAGTGTCTTATATAATTTGGAACGCAGCAGTAAATCTTCTTAAATTACATTACATTAATATTAACAAATGATGCGCAGTTTATCAGACGAAATATTAAGTAATAAGATTGTTATGACGTCCAATATGTCTTTATAATAAATATATCTCATGACAAATAAAAATAAAAAAATTCAGCGTCTGAAACTTTGACTTCCCTGTGGGACTAATTGTCGAAACCAAAAAAAATGTTTGAGAAGAAGTCAGCATTAACATTCATCAGCAAAATACTTACTATTTTTCTTAAGACATTTTTTTTTACAAAGGTCTTTAGGTCCCATACTAGGCAGAGCCTGTACTATGGTAACCTGATGACTGATATACATACTTAAATACATATACACACCCACACACAGATCAAACAGACATGTTCATGCACACAAATGTTTGACCTGTCCGGGGATCGAACCCGGGACCAGCGGCTCAGAAGGCAGGGGCACAACCAACTGCGCCAACCGGCCTGTCAAATTTGATTGTCTCCTAACTGCTTCAAAATGCATAACAGAGTTTATAAAACGGTTAATTCCTAGTTTATTTGATTCTGTACAACTCGTATTATACAACGGGACACATGCTGACCAGCTCCTTTTCGAGTCGAAGAGAAAACGGCTCGACTCTAATCAATCATTTGCCACACCAATACCGTTTATTTCGTATTTAAGCCCCTTTCAATTACATTCAACTAGCTGCATCCCGTGGTTTCACCCACGTGGTGATGAATGATGATGATGACTATTCTATTTGTTAATCTAGTGCCACATCCATCTATCTACCAAATGTCATCCAAATCCATTCAGCCGTTCTTGAGTTATAAATGACCCTAATAACCTGGTTATATTTTACATAACTACGTACAGATGCGACAAGACAATGATTGTCATTAATATTTCTTAGTTATATCGCGTAACTCTACAGTGACTAAGCAATCTTAAACCTAATGAACTGCTTACCGATTAACCTATATCCATATGTACAAAGCGTACGCGCTTATAGATAATGATAATCTTTTTATATTACTAATTACTACACCAAGTTTATTGACATAATCATTGACATGGTCATTATTTTCTAATCGCATATGATTATTCTTGTCTTATAATTTCATTGTATCTACTAGTATTTCTATTATTAAGGTGCGTTAGTTTATGTTATGAGGGCATAGGTGGCTTTGTCATTGATGGCTCTTTTGTTATAGCGTTCGTAAAGCTCAAAAACAAAACGTTATTTTTGTCACTTTTGCCCACACCCTATTCGAACGCTCAAATGAGCATAAGACCTAAAATCGCATGATTATGCTGTTAAATACATAGCTGTTAAATAACGATCACAAACAACCATGCTTCGGACGTGGGTTAAAAATTGCAATACCTCTTTATTAGCTTTCCGAACGCTGAACAAAAAGAGGCATGAATGACATTTTCACCCACAGATTCCCGATTCGAACGCCCCTTGTGAGCGTTTTTAGCGTTATTTTCGCTAAAAACGCTCAGAAGTGATCTATTCGAACGCACTATTAGTATACACTAATACTTCTTTTTAAAGTGCCTCTCCAACTAGTGGAGGTTGGCGATCAGCGTGGAACAGTGCTTGTTTCTGGTTCGGCGGAACAACTCAGACGCCCCCGATATTCCTGTCAACTCTCGGATATTCCGCAACCACGACTTCTTTCTTCTGCCCACCTTTCTTTTTCCAGCAAAGCAAACACTAATACTAATACAATACAATAACTCTTTATGCTTACTAACAGCGCTCCGCCGTTTTCACCCGCGTGGTGATGGATGATGATGAATCAAACTATATAGCCTATGTTAGGGCTCTTACACACGAGCGGCATGTTGCCGAAGGCAGCCGTCGACCTACAACGACACTTGCAGTTGTAGCGTGCTGACGATGACCGCCGCTGATCTTCAAAGTTAGAAAGTCGACAGCTGCCGCCGAAGCGTCAACAAATGCCGTCGACGCGTGTCAACAGTTGCAGTTACCTTTGCCGTGTAAGAGCTCTTACTCAGTGATAAAGTAGCTTTCTAACGGCAAAATATTTTTTAAAACGATCCAGTAATTTTAAATTTTATTCGTTATATAAGTATACAAAAATACAAACCTTTCCTCTTATTTATTATATTTTTGTTGTCTAATATTACAATATTAGATAACAAAAATGTAAGAACTATAATGTCAATACAATAAGCGGCCTTCTCGCTATTGCAATCTCTACAAACAACCTCTGAATGGACAGAACAAAAATGAAAATTGACGGTGCTGTTACAAGATAAATAATTAAAAATAAAGATAATAATTCAAAGAAGAAGTAGTATTATGAATATATTTCTTTAAATGAATAATAGGTGAGGTGTGTTTGTGAGTATGGATGTACTGGGTAATCTCTTACTAACTACTACACTAACAGGTAGATATATTATCCGTACGTCCGTAGTCCAAAGTACCCGAAACGCAGAAGACCGCAATGTACGGAGGCGCATCGCGAGGGCTGCATTATGTAAAGAAAGGGCATCGTCTTCAACCACGACCACTCTGTCAAGAGTGAACGACTAAGGAGAAGAATATTATTATACAATACAGCATTGAGTTATAATAATGAGTTATACTACGGGTTATTTATTACTCCAATAAAGATAAGTCTTTGTAAGATTATATTTGTAATTCAAGTAAAAAAAAACAGGTTATCTGGCTGCTTTATCGACATGCGTAATCTAAACTGTGTTAAATAATTGAAAAAAATGCATGGCAAAAGTATTGGTCTTCATTCGATTAAATAAGATCGCAATGTTAGTAGTAAACAAAAGCGATAATATCGGTTTTAATGTTGAAATTAATATAAATGACCTGACAGACGATATTATGTGTAGGTATTAGAAAACTCCTTCAGATTTTCTCAAATTGTGAATTTTTTCTCTCCGTACCCACTTTATACGGACTATTACGAATATTATTATCAAGTTATTCGCTTCTAACTAACTTTATATTACAGTCATATGCTTAAACTAGATGAATAAAAATACCCTAATATTAGAAAAGATTTTAAAAGTTGAAAGTGTTAAGAATGTTTATTTTTATTAAAAACTTTTATGACAACAGCAATATAAACCACCATACTTTCTGCATTTCTGAATAACTTCCTGCATAAATCTCAAACTGTACTTGGTGCGAAATAAGGAGTCAAATTTTAAGAAAAAAGCATAAAAAATATAATTTAATAAATTAGGTATCTATCTGTATTATACTATCATACAAACGCAACCAAATAGGAATGACTCAGAACAACAATATTACAACTGAACAATTTACGCCAGCGAGCAGCCGTGCGATTCTCTAATAGCAAACATCGTTGCATCTTTCACAACATCCGTTAAACAAATGACGAGATGACTAGAATCGTTGGAAAAACAACCTACAATGTACAAGGGCGATATCTCAAAGAAACATCGGTGAGCTCGTCGACGAACGCATCAACGAATCATTAGAGAATCGCACGGCTGTACTCCGATACATAAAGGAGTTGGGATGGCTAGGGTAGGTGGCGGGGGAAATGTACAATATACCCCAAGCGGGACGTCAGTGCAGGACTTAGCGCCCTCAGACTGAATAAAAATATACTATCGTACATATTGTATCGTACTTGACTGTCTTCGTGATATAAAAACTTCTTGAAAAAATCCCAAACTTGGCAGCCGGTCTGCCGCTCGCGACAGACAAGGCAAAATTGGCATGCCGGTCGATTTCACGAATCATACTGAATTTCACAAGAGTTTAAAGAAAGCATTATGGAATTAATCACTACAGCTCTTTTTCTGAAACGGGAGTATTGTGGTTTTAAAAATAAATATAAGGAGACTAGCATAACCGGCTGTTTGAGACTAAATTGATTATAGATTTGAGAAACATAATTAGATTAATTTACTAGGTACAACTTATTACTTATATAATAATATTACTTCTCAATAAAATTAATAATTTGCCAAGAACATTGTACATAAATTTGCTCTTTATAGCATATGACTTCCTCTGGTTTTTTTTTATATTGGTTCATGTCCCTCTCGATGATGGAAAGCGGAGATGGAATCAAGGAGCGATGACTATAATGCAGCCGTTAGCTGCGTTAATCGCCACCCCTATTGATGACCTGAGAGATGCTTTTTATCGCCCCGCTTGAAAGACCCAAGGTCATAGTTGTAGAGAAAAACGTACGCCGGTAGAGCATTCCATTATTTAGTTACACGACAGACGTAGGAACTGCCAAATTATTAGTAATTATAAGTCAAGAGTTTTAGATAATAGCCTGCCTGGTATTCTACGTAGCATAAAGAAACTTGCAGTAAATACAGACGATTTTTTGTCTATGTCTTCTCTGAACATGTTGAATCATGATAATAAAATCCAACTAATCTATTTAGTTCAGCAACACCGAGTCACAGGCATCCAGTATAAGTCAAGTATTTTATCATAAAACCGTGACTTACTTTACATCCATCGATATCGTGTGTAATAAACACACACACACACACACACACACACACGTGTCACAGCTTACTCAAAAGATTTCCAAAATGCTACATCGATGTTGCACAAGTGAAAATAAAACGTATAAAGTGGTGCGCAATCATTTTTGGGAATTTTCTGTTTCAATATAAAATATGACCCTTTTTCCCATTTTCCAGTGATACATGCCAAAATATTGAAAGATAAGAGGTTTTTTTCGAAATTTGACAAGCATTTGCCCTTTGTAGAAGTCGTCAACGAAATTCTTGTGAATGTAATAGAAATCTTGACATTTTCCCCGAGATCTATCTATCTATCTATCTATACCAAAATTGCCAAATATATACACAAACATTATTTTAGTAACATATATAACCTATTGTATAATGAAATTAAAAAAATAGCTTACACTGGTAATTATTGTGCCGAGCGATAACGATTTAATGATCATTATTTTTTGGTTAATTACCGTAACAAATTGGACCATTATCGGATAGGTCGAAAGGCCACTAGAGATAATTACTCTGACTGTACCTACTAATATAATTCTAATAAACTTTGTCACATTTGTGATTAGTGTCCTATATTCGGAAAAGGTCAGTGACACCAGACGTCAAAATAATAATGTATTTGTTTTAGGGTCCCGTACTTCACTTCATGAAAAAAGAAACCCTGTAAGGATAACTTTGTTGGCCGTTTGCAATTATATCTGAAGTGAACAATGTCTTTTCAGATATATATCGTGTACTAGCTGCGCCCTGTGGTTTCACACACGTGGTGAAAGATGACCATACTTATAATAAGTCCTATGTCCTTCTCCGGAATATAAGCTTCTTGCCAAATTTCATCCAAATTGCTAAAGTCATTCTCAAGTTATGGCCTGACCAAGGGAAATATAGAGGTTACTTTTAAAAGGTGTGACGTAATCAAGGTACTCCAAAACTTGGGAATACAAGAAGAAAATAGCCTCGTAAGTGTGTACTTTTATTTATTTAAGACTACTTGTAGAGTATCTTATTAGGCATTCCATCTGAATCCATACAGGGTAACCCATCCAACTCGCTACCCGCTCATCAAGCGAACTCCTCCACAGAAACTGCACACCAGCAACGAAAATCCTATACTAGAGATCCCTATTACAGACGAACCTTTTAACAAATTTAACCGACAGATACATTTCAGTCTTGTCAGTGACGTGAAAAAACGCCCCGACGGCTGTGTTCGAAGCATAAGCTTTTAAGTTGTTGCAGTTAACCAAGTTTAATCAATTATTATTTGATAGTATAAAGGTTGACCCAAAACTTAAACATATCTAGTGAAGCTAGTGTCGTAAAACATTTTGTTTATTATACTAGGTTAAACAATTATCGTATTAAGGATTAGTAACTAATCCTATTTTATATTATTCATAATAAGTATTCCATGATTTTATATTCTGTCGGCACAAAAGCAACAGCAGTCAAATTTAACTAAAGAATATTTAACTGTTCGATAGGAAAGCTTTATTGTTATTCTTTCTTATTTATATTCGTATATTATTCTAAAGAATAACAATAAAGATTTCTTATCGAACAGTAAACTATTCTTTAGTTAAATTTGTGAGACCTGTAGGGTTATTATGTATGTCGGATCCTAACAAATTTTCATTGACACCGAAAAAAAATGGCGGCTCTATGTCACTTTTGTCAGCTCCAGCCATCAACTAACATTTTTGCTTACCGGAGTTGTCAAAACTGACATAGAGCGGCCATTTTTCAAGATTTCAATCAACATTTGTTAGCAAATAAAATGCATAAAGCCCTGCTGGTATAGCTTTTGCGCGTACGGAATATAAAATCAGTGAATAGACAAAGCAACTATAGATTAAAGAAGTTTCTGATCGACAAGGCATATTACAGCATTGATGACTTTTTAAAGATAAATTATAATGGATATGACAGATAGGTAAATCAATTAATCTAAAATTTAATCATCTAAATTGTAATCATTGACTAATGAAATAATAAAATTAATTGTTATTATTATTAATTATTGTTATTTTCACGCCATTATGGTAAGAATACGCGTTGTTTTAATATAAGACCTATATACCAAACTGTATTCGAGCAACAAATGAATTTTGATTTTGAACTATTGGTTATAAATTCAATACGAGTATGACAGCATTATGAACCTTTATATCTTGACAGTTTCTCACATTTGACCCGTAACATCCGATGCTCCTTTTGTTTTACATACTTCACGCTATGGTTGTGGTGCGCAACCCTATATCTTAAATATGTATACCGAAAAATCTTCCATTGAAGTGTCGGGAGTTAAGTATTAGGAGTGAACGGTAGAGATGCACTGCCATATCGAAATACGAGGTTCAAGAGTTAGCCAGATTTTGTGATCTCAGAATAACGATGCCTAACACAAAGAGGACAGGATTTTAGGCATCACTTCGATAATAAAGAAGCATTCGTAACCACTTAGTGTTACGATTATTTGTAGTGAAACACGATCTCTTATTCCCCAATGAACGTTTCGTAGATCAACATTTTGGAATTAAGCTCTAACCCTAATATAGACGGGAATCAAGATTGCCAAAAGGAGTTATGAGGATTATAGTATAGGAGCCCCTCAGCTGTCTTTAACCAGGACAATAGTTTTTAAATTGTGTTTGAGTCCTGATACAGTTGAAGCAGCAGTGGGTATGAAGATCTGGTGTGACACATTAGATTTTTCACGTTCATGAATTTATTTTTTGGATTGTGTATCGAGAGAAGTGCATATCATAAACGTACAAAACTCGAGAACAAATATTTGACGGCCCGCGTGTGTCCCGAAGGCAGGTTCGTTACCAACTAAGCTTACAGGCACTGGACCCACGTGATGGCTCACACCTCTCTTTCTCTCTGAGAGGAAGGCACTAATCGCAGCAGTGGGAAAACGTAATGGGTTGTTCTTTTACTTTTGTATCAAACGCGTGTAAGCGAACATTAAACATACAGTAAAATGCCACTAAGATATCCGATGAGTCAACGGCTCCGCTTCTAATTTCCTGTGGAGATAGTCAATTATAACTGTGCATCTGCTCATGCGAGGGATAATTGTTTAATGGTTGTTAACACTGCAGATCTTCGATATGCATGTGGTTTGCTTGTAATATTGGTTACCGTTGTGGAATATTGCTTATTTTATTGTATAACTAGTAAACGTTTGGCCAGAGGATCACAAAGTTTATAAAAAACAACCAACTTAAGCTGTATGTTACTTATATATGATCATCTCAGCCATATAAATTCAACTGCTGAGCATATGCCTCCACCAAAATTTCCAAAAGGACCGTATAGATGTGGCCTGCATCCCACGTCGTCCTGCGACCTTAAACAGATCGCTTGTTGACCTTGGCGAACCACCTACGCAAGTGTTGGACGGTCCGTGGTCTTTACTCCAAAATCTTCCGGCCCCATCGGCCACAAGTTCCTCGTACATATCATGCCCATTACCAGCCGGCTTATACTCTGCATTATGTCGGTATCCTTAAATCGTCTACCACCATGTCCATGTCCACCGTCACCATGTTTCTGATTCAATCAAGTAAAGAAACCCTCTCAATAGCTGATTGTGCTACTTTGAGCTTATTTTTGAGGCCCATAATCAGAGACCATGTGCCCTTTGGAGAAACAATGCGAAAAATCAAACCACACTTAGCTTGCAGTATCCTATTGCGAGCGTTTGCGAGTTTTCTAAATTTTCGGCTATTCCAATTATCCGGTCAAGCTATTTGTTTATTTTCAACTACAACATGATCAGTTGATGAGGCCATTTGTACGCTGACAATGTGAACAGATAGCAACAGCTGCTGTAACTGCCTCATTATTTCGATAAGGACTACAGAGATAAGAGATAAAATCAGTACATAGCAACCGGGGCATAAAACGCAGACCCGCTGAAACATTCACGGCCTGTTAGCCACAATAATGTACCCTTCACGTGGCGGTCAGCATAGTGATGACCACTCCAGAACTGCCGTGAAAACCCAACCTAACGTTGAAAGCGGGAAGGTTCAATTTGCTATACGTTTCTTCAATATTGCTTTTGTTATTCTGTAGCATTTCCAAAGTATGGCCGTCGAAATTGGACAGACCAATGTCGGCATTATTACAAGAAACTTAAGAGTCTAATTTAAAAGTACCAAATTAAGTGCTCTGAAATATAAGGTTACCCTTTGAGCTGTTCTATTAAATTTTGAATGCGTAATGAGATAAGTATTTTTATGAAACAAGTAACACAAATAACTGACAGATCTGAGTAAATTTTCAACCGACTTCCATAACAAGGAGGATGTTCTCAAGTAGACGCTTATTTTTTTTATGATAACGCATAACTTTTTACAGAGTAGCCCGATTTTGATGATTCGGTCAAGCGGTTTTTGAGTTACAATGCAATAAGTAACTAAAAAGTGATTCGCCTATCTCCATGATTTCGTAATTGACGGTGAACGATAATCTATCCCGAATCGAAGTAGCAAGGGTCACTAAAAGGGGTGAAAAAAATACTTAACAAAAAAAAATGGAACGGACTTCAACACTAAAAAGTGTGAAATAACTTGTCGCAGTCGGTACCATGAGCACAATATTGTGATAATAGGTACTTTTGAGTTATCATGATACCGACTTCGACAAGTTATTTCACACTTTTTAGTGTTGTTGTCGGTTACAAACAATTCTTGTATATACATGTCATATCTCTGCTTAAGACGAGATTCAGAGTCGAGCGTGTATCTGGAATGCCGGCCTAACAAATGCAAAAGTTTTATTGTTCGTTTTCTATTTTGGACAGAAACCAGACAGTTATCTGCCTATTTCATGCGTAAAAATATTAAATAGGCAATAATTTGTGTATTATCCGATGAAAGAGGCCTGGGTCCTATACCACGGGTCAAGAGTAGTTTGGGAACCATGTGCTCAATTATAACACTATTCTTGTGAATGCCATTTTTGTCAAATATTTTTTTTTAATGAATTACGAACAGTTTAGTAACGGAACAAAGGACTGATATTTGAATAGAAACACCTAATTGAAGGGCCGAGAAGTACCTATGATAATATTAAATAGAAAACAGGTGATACGCGCTGGCCATGGGACGCAGCTAGGGTACTGTTAGGCTAGGGTAATGTTTGCACTTTACGTACGTGCCAATCATCTTTAATAGGCATTATAAATATCGATATATAAATAAAAATCAATAGAGTGCATAATTTATAATGTCACCAACTTCGACGCCGATTCCTCACACAAACAAAAGTGATAAAGCAAACTCTTTATATGTTTACTAGCTGCCATCCACGGTTTCACCCGCGTGGTGATGGATGATGATGATGATGAAAAATATCCTATGTGTCAATCCAAAGCCTCATTTATCTCGATACCAACTTTTATCAAAATTGGACCAGCTGTTTGAGCGTGAAGGAGCAACAAACATTCATCCATCCATCCATCTAAACTTTCACATTTATAATATTAGTGGGATCATATACATCTCTTATCCAGTAATGTGAATTCTTTTATGAACATGTTATATCGCGTCGACGAAATTTACACGGTACAATAATATATAGGGTGTTTGGTAGAGGGACCGACAAGCCAAATGAGCGTGTTCGGGGGACCACTTGGAGAATACAAGTTGGCCAAAAAAAATCCCCGACCCCCCCAATATGTTTAACTTTTTTTCTGTGATTTTTCCCTTTTTCTCCGAAATTGTACCTATTTGTAAAATTAGTTTTAGACCGGATGTTTTTAGTTGAATTTGGTCTCTAATACACCTTCAGGCCACGCAAAGCAAAATTGGTACAATATTGAAGAAAACGAGAAAATTCACTAAATAAATTGGGGTGTCGGGGATTTTTTTTTGGCTAACTTGTATTCTCCAAATGGGCCCCCGAACACGCTCATTTGGTTTGTCGGTCCCTCTACCAAACATCCTGTATATAAAATAGGTAAAAATTTGCGACTGTTAGACAGCTGTCCCTGAAGCAACACCTGGCTCAGAAGAAAGTACTTCCCTATTGGATAGAGAGACCCCTATTGCTTCACTGAGGATACCTATACCTACTACTAAGTAACTACTACAACTTACCTATCCACCCAATCGACCTCCACATACGTATACAGTAAGTAAGGTACATTAATATCATATGGAAAATGTCATATATCGTTAAAAAAAAGGTCGGTACCAATATAGTTCAAAAGTGCCACAATATTGTGCGGATGGTACCGACTTCGATAAGTTATTTCACCCTTTTTAGTGTCGAAGTCGGTTCCATTTTTAGGTAATTTTTTTTCACCATTTTTATGGAACCTTGCTACTTACGGGATCGATTGTCATTCACCGTCAATTTAACAAATTTAAAAAACATTATCAAATCATCAAACAGGTGAAACAATTCAGTTATTGGAGTGCAACTACAAAACTGCTGGACTGACAACATGGGACCATCTCGGAAGTATACTCTTCGAAACAAAAAAGAATCGTCGAAATCGGTTCATAAACAACGAAGTTACACGCGAACACTTAAAAAAAACTAAAAAATATACCTATAATATATACGGTCGAATTGAGAAACCTCCCCCATTTTTGAACTCGGTTAAAAAGTACATAATGGTAAGTACATGATAATCCAATTTAATTAATTAATTTTAACCAGCAATTTAATTAATTAATTTTAATAATAAAGAACCACCGGTTTCGGAAGTCACAAGTTATATAGTCAAAATAAACCCCCTCAATAATGATCCATTTCTAAAGGTCCCCAATTAGTGTCTATTGTGCTTACGGCGTTGCCTTTTTGTATCGCGAAGATATTAAATTCCCTTAATCTACCGTGAAGCGGTAAAGTTCGCAATACTGTGGGCCGAGCACGAAAATCTGTTTAAGTGTAACGTAATCGCATCGTTAACGTATTTAGTACAAACTGTCATTTATCTAGTACAATAGTGGCACAGATAACTCATAGTTTGTACTGAATACGTAAACGATACGATAACGTTACACTTTAGAAGATTTTCGTGCTCGGCCCACTGTGTTCTGGTTTGAAGTACCGGTGAAAAAATACCAGCACATGAGACTTAACAACATAATGTCTCAGGGTTACGGGCACTGGCAGTTCATCCCTTGTGATAAAATGCATCTGTTCTAGGCAGAGACTACCACTTGACACCAGGGGACTCCGTGTCCTAATAACATTAAAATATATTCAGTGTTAGTCATCAGTGCTCGACGCGATCTCTAAGCGTGAACACTCCCTGAAGAAGAACGTCTTACACGTTCGAAACGTCTTCGGACTTACACCGACATAATACCAAGTGAGTGAAGCCGGTATCTTTATATTAGTATTAAGATATATATGCATCTATCCTTTAAAAAATCTGGCGTAGGAAGTAGGTACCCTCTTCTATCTTCCCTTCAATCAAGGTTCCAAGTCATAAATGAATTACTTAGCTTCAGTGCCACACTTCAGTCTTTCTGACAGTTCTCATACATTATTTCATAAATACTTCGCAATCAATACGTCAACCTTTCAAATTCAATCAATATTATCTTCTCAGTCGTGTCGGTTGTGGTCGTCTAAATTGTGGAAGTAGATGTAATGCGCCTCCGGTATCATGCCATCTCCCTCTATTCACAGTCATCCTGGTGCGCTCATGCAAGGGACCTCCCACCGCAGATTTGATCTGGTCAGTCCATCGCATGGGTGACCTCCAGCGCGGTCTACTGCCCTCTACTTTGGCCTGAATGACAAGACGCTCTATAGACTGACTGCCCCGTCTCGAAACGTGTCCGAAGAATGAGACGATCCGCGATTGCACCAAAGCTGAAAGAAGCTCTCGATACTTCGATACTCGATATCGATACTTCATGGACTCTGCATCAAGCGATGCAGAGTCCATGAAGTATCGAGTCGTTTGTACGAAACTCGGTCCAAGACTCCCCAAACATTCTTTTCCAGAAGTCCTTCTCCATTTACCACAAATTAGACAACAGTTACTCGAGCATACTGTCAAGTCTTCGTGCTAACTGTGTCGTTATCTGTGGACTCACACTGTACCTGGGAGAGAGAGCTATTAGGTACAGCTCGGCCTTCTTCCATTCTTTGTCTGTGTCTTCAAAGCTTTGAGACAAACTGTATCAGAAATAAAAATAATCTCGTTACATTGCAAAGAAATTCAATACGCTGCCCTCCGCAGAGATTCAGTTTGTACGAAGAAAACAGTTTTTACCCCGACAACTTTTAGATAGAAAAGTTTGCGACAGGTACTTTTACCTACTAACTTATTTATATAAAGCTTTTGCTTTCCAGCTCGTTTCGTCTGTTCACGTTTTCCTACGGGATTCTAATTTTTCTCTGTGACGTGGAATTGTTTTTCTCCGAACATAACTCTGCCGAATTTGGCCCGAATTGGTTCTGTAGTTTTCGGAACTAATACAAAGAAAATAAGACTGACACATACTATAAATAATATATATAGTAGTAATAAATTAGCCGTATGTAAAGGGTTTTTTGCTCATGGTCTTTTGGTTAATCTTTTATGAATAATTCGCAGGCCATTCTCGGACATCATTTGTTTCACAGCCCAAAAACAATTGCATTCCAGGTAACACGAGCAGACTTCTTATGAATCGAGAAGACACCTTGCGACTATAAAGTGCATCATTGTGTCCTAAGCACTAGATGTAATGATACGCGTTTTATTTTATCAGTTTCATATTTTATTATAAGCAAAAACATTCTATAATTTCAAATTCTAAATAGTCGAAAATCAATTTCTTCCGGATCTCAACTTGCTACTAACCAGTTTAAGGTATGTATAGGTCGAAGTAAATAGGATTTGGGAGGATTGCGATAACCTTATTCCTCGCGAAATCACAGGAACTAGAAGTCTAACATGTTATGTCTGACACTAACTAAATATTACATATTTGATAAATGAACGACAACTTCATAGATAATGGCATACAAAAAAATATTTACATAATTATATACCTAATACAGTAATACTAGCCACTACCCGTTATATCTGGATAAAAATCATATGTAATCCTGGACAAAGCTATTTCTGTTCCAATTCGTATACAAACCCGTCCAGCCATTTCCACATTCAATGATATAAAGACAAAGTACTTTCCCATTTACAATATTACTAACGCCAAAGTACGAATAATGTGGCCCAGTTGGTACCGGTTAATATTGCATATATGTTAATACGGAAAGGTAGTTATAGTGACATAACTGTAATAGTAAGACATTATGGTATTGCAGACTATGTTGTAGTAGATGTTTATTATAAAACTGCTGTACATCACTTTAGTCTATTGTCAATAGTTTCCGCAGCGTACGCGATATACGGATGTGTTTTGGTATTTTTTCCACACCTTGGGTGACATCCCTCCCTCTTTGAAAATATTATGTAGCCTATGTTACTCAGTGATAATGTAGCTATCATTGAAATTGGTTCAGTAGTTATTAATTTTATTCGTTACATACAAAAATTTAAAAATTAAAAAAAAAAGCTTACCTATTTATAATATTAGTGTAGACTAGCCATTAACCGTTAAATCTGGATAAAAATACATACATAACTCTGGATATAAGTGTTTTCCATTCCAATTTGTATACAAATCCGTCCAGCCAGTTCCACACTCAATGATATAAAGACATACTTTCACATTTAACTATAATATTATTAAATAAAGATCTATACCCAACTAAATACGGATCAAGAAATTTCACGGCAATATAAGGTATTATTTTAATATTTTTACATCCACAGAAATTACTAAAGGATTTTCGGCTTTTTGAAATTAATCATTTCTGGGAAGGATCAGTTAACCGGCTCGGGTTAACACAACTATTTTATAAACTGTGGCACAGGTCTGGTTTAATAAATGATTCACGAAGCGATTCACCTTTGAGTTGCGAGCAAAGCTATGCTAAAATTGGTCTATGGATTATAAATGTAAGATTGTTTATATAAAGGAAAGGCAAGTACAATTCTAGAAACAAAGCGTTTTAGAAAAACATGACGCATACAAATTATAATGACAATCAATACGATAATTTACTAGTTTCTACGTGCTAATAAGGTCCTTAATGGCATATCACTCAACAGTGAAATTATCAACTGCGGAAACGAGCGAACCAGATCGAATTTGTATTAGCCATATGTTTCTGTTCCGATGAATTATTAATAAGCACTCTTAAACAAACAACCGCTCTACTTTATAACTGTACAATATTAAAACGGATACACGAAGTATACGCCATTAAATCTAAACTTCAGCCTGTACATGCAGCATCACACGTTTCGGGTCATATGCACGAAGTTGAATGCAGAGATCACCACAGCGCTCCACGTACTTTTTGTCCACGATCTCTTTAGTAACCGAATATGGTAGAGACATTTTAATTCTCGAAATAATTTCAACACTGTTTTAGTGGAGTTATAAAATCGCGGACAATAAAATATTCGAGGACCAACTGTCGTCTACGTTGGAACGGAACTCTTTCATAGCAAGCATCGCCCTTCTAACAAACTCTTGGGACTTCTTTTAATCCATGCCTTAACGTCGTATTATATATGCATTATTTAGCATTCTTCATATGAAGGTTACCAGCGATAAGTCAGTCATCTCACGGTCAAGCCTAGATCATTAGACGAGACGTCAGTCATCAATCGCAAGCCCATATAAACAATCAAAATAATTCAACCCGTCAGTTCCAACCCAACACTCTATAATAGTCCAAGCGACATGATCTGCATACCCATTAAGAAATCGATCCGTAAGCCGATACCTGCAAATCCCTTAACACAATTATTGTAACACCACTAGATTAATCATAGCACGGACGTAGTTGCTTAACCGACCAACCGTGCACCTGGGGTTTCGCTACAGTGACCTGGTGGTAACCGATATCATAGTACCTATTGTTATGAGTACATAGCACGTGCTCATACTGTATCGAGACGTAGTGAATGACGTGGAGTCTGTAACTTTTGTTTACATATTGTTCGGGATATTTATACACATCCCAAATCAATCTGTATATGAACACGATTTCGGTAGGTGTGGTTGAGAAGACGAGATAAACGAACCATTCATAATTCCGGAATCGTCAAAGTAAAGCCAGCTATGCTGGGCAATGCTAAATGGCAATGAAACAAAGAAACCAAAAGTCTAGCTCAGAAGCGTGATATATTATCAGTATAGATGCGCCGGTGTATTGAATCTGGGGACACATAAACATGAAACACTTTTAGCGGAGTGTTCCTAATTCTAGGGCAAGCGAACCTTGGCACAGTCACTATTGTTAGTAGCCGCCAGCATTTTCAAATTTCAGTACTTTCATACAGGAGGATATGTTCAGCTAATCTCTGTTTTTGTTGCTGTCTTAGGACAACGGCATTCGGGCAGTATCATCAGGGCCCACCACTGGTCTCTATCATCCCGCGTGGTGAATTGTGGTCCACACTCCTTGAAAGAAAGATCCTTGGCCCAGCAGTGGAAACATTTAGGATTTAAGTTGCTCGCTCATTTCAAAAGAAACATTTCAGAAATCGACATTGTAATTCAGAGCAACCGTCAGAATGATTTCAATGAGAGCATGGGAAAACAAATAACAGATAGAGAAGAAACACGAAATAGCATTTTTAATTAGATATTTGTTTGATCTAAAGGTAAAGGAAGACACAGGCAAAACCTAGCCAACGTAATAAATGCACAGTGTCAGCCCGTGTCACTCGTAATTATACTTTGCCTGGCAGTTCCAGAGTTTATTACATACAATGGGTGTGCAGCTGCGAGTTTCCAATCCAGTTTTATCTGCGCCGGCTTAAATTCTGCATAGTTTATGGAGCAACTTTTGAGACACGAAAAGTTAGTTTCTAGTTGTGTTACATTCCGCTCGTTTAGGCAATGAGACCGTATTGTTTCTAGATCAGAATTGAGTTATTGCGAAATAGTACTTTATGCTCGCTGGACTTTGGCAGAAATTGGTTTGGCAACGCCAGTGTTTTCCTATTTCTATTCCTATCCATTCGTGACAGTAACAATTCTAAATCTATCTAAACTTCGTGATACTTACATGTCAATCTTTTAAACTTGCTTTGATCAAAATGTAGAGGATGTTTTTTACTAATTACCTATTACTAAGACTCCGCTGTTTGTCTGTCCGTCCGTCTGTCACCAGGCTGTATCTCATGAACCATGATAGTTAGACAGTTGAAATTTTCACAGGTGATGTATTTCTGTTGCCGCAATAGCAACACATACCAAAAACAGAATTAAATAAATATTTAACCAGACGAGCATCCTACGATAATTAAATTTACGAACCAGAGTTCGCAAAAACCCCGCGGAAATCAGCCGTTTAAAAAAATGCGCGCGGTCGCGCTAATTTAGTTGTAGTAAAATATGTATTGAGGATATTTTGTATCACTGTAAACGCCATACAACAAAGGCGATTTTTTCGCTCGTTTTTATAATGTCCGTGCGCGATTCAAACTCGCACTTGGTCGGTTTTCCATGCACGATTGCGGCATAATATCGCCGATCGGCAATACACAATACCGAATACTACAAAGACAAATACCCTAACAACATAAAGATACACATTACCTATACACCTAGGTACCTATAATGTACTGATAAAGTACAACGGAATCAATGATAGCGTTATTGGTGTTATCTCTTATCATTCACAACAATAACGTACAAGCCATATTATATTGGCTCTAATTCTAAGAAGGTCCTCGATAATAACAATACCTAACAACCGAGTCGTGCTCGTAACAGGTAAAATAAATTGTTTTTGTTGTATATAAAAAGGTTGAATAGCATAGTTAGGTATAAAGTCTAAATCTAACGTGTGAATGATGACGCTATTGTGTTTTTGCGGTCATTTTCAGGCGGATTTATTTTAGACTATAGCTGACCGGCCAGCGGCTTCGCTCGTTTGGTCATGGAGTAGTGGTGGAAGCACCGTTTTGGAATCTCGGGGTTCTGGGTTCGATCCCCGGGTTGGACAGTTATTGGAATTTTCTGATGAAGAAATTGTCAATAGCAATCCGGAGTCTGGAACAGTGTCCCGTAGATGGCAATAGGCTAGGCGCCGCCTATTATTAGTATTACACGGGACCACAAATAGTTCAGGCGAAACGCAGCTGTTTAAAACACTGCTGCTTACCATTTCGAGGATATAGGCGTGACTATTTGTTATGTTATGTTTAAACATAACATTTATTGCATTATTTTCGTTAATGTTTATTTTTTACCAAGTTTTGTTTTGAGTGAATTGCACCAGAAATATTTTTTCGTATAATCATTTCTGAACTTTACTGGCACACCTTATATTTACAAGAATTAATAAGCCATACCACATGAGTTGTGGCCATACCATAGATGTTCATGCACGCCGACCAGTTAATCCAGACCCCAGTTTTATATGAGACCGTGTGTATGACTAGGTTTTCAAATGCAGTAATGATTGCCAAAATAATCTTTATACGTAAATAACTAAATACTTATATACAACGACCACACGCGTCTGCATTCAAATTGACATATCATAGGCAATTTCACTACATACGTAATTGTTATGTACGTTTTCTTATTATGCTATTGAAAAACAATCCAGCTGTGGCTATGTTTCATTTGACGCGAGCGATCGATCAAAACTTTATATTCTGCTAACTTGATAAATCATAAACGCGACACTAACTCATATTCGTTTAAAGAAGCGTTTAATATGCTTATATAAAATATATACAGCAGTATTTATAATGACGTTTTTACAATTTATCTATAGAAATAGTATGAGGGGTTTTTGGGTAATTATGAAATAAGAACCGGAGACGAACTGAGGCCGTAGCACAAACAAGTTGCGAAAAAGTGTTCGTATCGTAAGCGTCAACGTGTCACGCTTCGACACACAAACTATGAGTTATCTGTGCCACAGTTGCCCTAGATAAATGACAGTTTGTACTGTTTCACGTGAACGACACGTTATGTAAACACTTACGCAGTTATTCGTGCTAGGCCCACTGCGGTTGCAGCAAGGTACTCGTAGTAAAGTTGTTGCGAAGTAGTAGAACTGGCGTCCAGGCTTATATTGATTACCAATGAGATGTTTTTTTATCTTTACAAAAACACAAAGTTTAACCTATTTATACCTACCATAGGTAAGTATTTAAAAGCAGATATAGATGCAATAACCAAGAAAAATGTAAGAATTTAGCACATTAAACCCAAAAGATAACTGATTAGCTGTAGAGTACAGTAAATTAGAGAGATTTGTTTATTATGGCGGAGTGCCAGCAATAAATTCTCAGCAATAAAACGGGCCCCGTGGGCGCTAACTTAAATCCATAACTATGTGTGCTAGGGTTGCCAGCTGTAGCAATTTTTGTATATACGCTGCTTTTGATTTGCGCCCATATCTAGAGGAGTATGTTCATTTCGTAAATGTAGAAAACAATCACTAGGTGGAATCAGCACCTACATGGAATTTTATTAAACCCACATTTAATATACCCAAGCAAACATTTTTGAGTTTAAAATATACTATCGCAACATATCAGTCAATTCGCTTCAAACAACTACCCTTAATATTGGCAACACTGTGAGATTAAGATGTATTTTTTTGTGTAAAAAGTATCCTTTGACACTCTTCAGTTCTTTAGCTATTCCAATGCAAAAAGCCACACCGGTCAGTGGGTTTGAGCCCCACACACCCACTTCCTACCCCCCCCCCCCCCCATCAATAAAGAAAAGGCAGTTTACCTTTTACAAATAGAAATTACGTTCAAAATCGCGCGTAAATAGCGACCGGATATATATATAGCCGGATAAAGCAAAGTACTCATAAATAACTATTATAAGGGTACCGAGAAATATGGTTACCAGTTATAGAAAAATTTGACTTCCACCAACCCAATCACAATCTTTATGTATTTAAACATTATAATACCAGGTAAGTAAGTATATTGTACCCCGGGCCGAGTGACCTTATTTTAATTGTTTACTTCGTTGAAAATAACATATGAAATATACGATATTTACGATCATAATAATTCTTCAATTCAATTAAAAAGAGTACGTGTCGAAATGGCTATTGACGATGCGTTTCGAATCGACTATGGTAGCAATTTTCCTACGTAGCCAATTAATATTTTCTACTTATTGCCAACCCTAGTACGCCTACAATATAGATGTACAGAGATAGTCTAGTGTCACAGCGTCTCTTACGTCAATACATAGACTAGATTCTAGATTGTGGTCTAGATAATGACGCCGCCGGTCTAGAAAACAGACTAACCATACTAACCATTATATAAGTTTTTATGTTAGTACGATACGAAACGGACAAGTTGTTAGCTTGACGATAATATTCAGGCATGCTTGTAACAGTTGCAGTGCCAAAGTTTTAAGATTCAAAAAGCTGTTCGTCCAATATGCTTGTATTGGACGAACAACTGCGGTCGTCACCCTGGGACTTATATGTTTAGTTCTATTCGACGAGTATATTATGTTCCTATAGCTCTCATCAACATGATACAGTAAACCTTACACACAATTAATGTTAATTATATAATAGGCTATAATATAATAGTTAATTCATTCTCATTACAGAACATCAAGGGTTCGGAGGGCACGTTAAGCCGTCGGTCCCGGTTGTCTGTCTTAGGACAACAGTCGTTAGGCTATGTCGAAGGCCTTCAAGCGGCCTGAAAACTTCCACATGGGTTTGCCACTAACCTATCCACCAAGCAGCACTGAATCCGCGTGGTGGATTATGGCCCAACTCCTCTCTCTGACAGGAAGGCTTGAGATAAGCAGTGGGAACATGATGTGTATGATTATGTATATCTGATTATGTACAGAACATGATTTTTTAAGTACCTACCAAGGAATTAATAATCAGAAGTTCTATGTAATGTATTGTAATTGTTGTAAACTTGTATTAGGGCTGCATTCCAGAAGTAGGTACGCTCAGCAATGAACCCAGGTGTACAGAACTTGAGTAAATGTTGTATCGGATTTACTGTAAATTCTCGACTCAAGTCAAAATTCACCACTGAGTGTACTTCTGGAATTCTTAATATTAATAGTATTATATATAATATAATATAATTATAATATTAAACTTTTTTATGAGGGTCCAAGCCACGGGCAAAAGTATGGTTATTCGCAATAAGACTACTGGTTCTACAAACAATGTTATCTAATCGCAGATCTTACGAGTAGGGACAAAAACAATGAGCTTGATTTGGTCAATAAAAACTATAACATAATTAAAAACTGGTGATTTTAAAGTCTTATTAGCAGGTAACTTAGGTATATAAGATTTTACATTTGGAATAATACTGGGCAGAGAAAAAATATGACTTATAGATGGAGCGGAGACATAAGCGTAACAAATTTTGCACCATAACATTGGTCTTCAAATCTAACCAGTGTAACAGTGGAGTCTGATATATCCAGCAAGAAGCAGGATAATCTCCATAAAGACGAAAAGCACTAAAGCTTTGGAGTCAGGATCAATTATATCCACAATTAACCAGAATAGATGACTTAAAAAATTGGAATTATCACAAGTACTTGCTCTCTACACAAACACGTGTGTAATTTAGGTGCACACAGCATCCGCTGAGAATACATGGAGAGGAGCAAACGACCATGCACTAGCTTGTCAAGTCTGCAGCGTGGAGGTACAAACAGCATCTTACCTCGGTTCGCAAAAGACAGTTAGCCCAGTTGAATTAGCTCAAAATGGATTTATACCCGAACAGATGTGGGGGTAAAATTTTATCATTGCATTATCACGTTTATTTGCTATTTTACATGGATACGAAAAATGTTGGTACGAAAATTGTTTGAAATAGAATTTTCTACAATGTTGGTTCTTATCATTTTTTTTGGCAATCTTTGGTGACCTTCCCTAACGAATTCCGAAGGAAAATTGCTACTTATTATTTTTTTCAGGGTCGAATCCTAACTCGACTGAGCTAAGTCCTGATTGGATATAGTTGCCAGACGTTCCGATCTGCGAACGTAAGTGGACACCCTTAAAGGCGAAATGGTAGAGACGTTGCACGGATATTGAGGGGGTGAAGCAGACGCAGACGCAGACCGCCGGGCGGCGCAAAGGGTCTAGCCAGCATAGCCACTCGCGGGCGTATGGTTACTTGATAGTATTCTACTGACTTATGATTTTCAATTCGCCTGCGTTGTTAACTAATTACGTTATTTTTTATACTAATATTATAAAGAGGAAAGATTTGTATGTAAGTATGTTTGTAACGAATTGGCTCAAAAAGTACTGGAGCGATTTCAAAAATTCTTTCACCATTGTAAAGCTACATTCACCCTAAGTAACATAAGCTAGGTATATAAGATTTATCACCATCATCCTTCACCGCGCGGGTGAAACCGCGGAGAGAAGCTAGTGTGTAATAGTTATGGTGTAAACATTATGACAAGATTTACTAATACCAATATCATACCAGGCTATGGGTGTCTTTATTGTAAATTGGCACGAGTAAACGATTGAATAGTTTTCCTGATTTTCAATAAATTTTATTTTTATTACATATTATATGCCAAAACGAACAAAACTATAGGGTACCTACTATTTACGGTCTTAGTTCAGAACACGTGGTTTGCATAGTTCACAATATTAGTTATGCATTGGTTGGACGAAAATACTTGCTAAATAAATACAGTTTTTTAACAATATTATAGAGAAAAACAACACATACTAAATAAATATTCTTTGACCACTTTACAAATAAAACTAGGACTTGAACAACTCAAACCCGGTATTTGATACACAACCAGGTCAAGTTTTATTAAATACCGGGTATGATAAAAAATGCCGGTATAATTAGATGTTTTTTACTAAAATCTAAAATTCAACTTCAGCTAATGTATAAATTTCGTATACACATAGGTATTGTAATAACAACTTTGTAATTAATCATGACATGACATTAATAATCCAACGTCAAATGAAAATCTCTTTTCTCACCTGTCAAAGGATACATGAACTCCATCATTTATTTACTATAAATTACTTTATATTATAATATAAGTAAGCAAATTTCGCACTCGAGCCTTTAACGTTGCCATTAAACAGATGCTTCGAATCAAGTTCATTTTATTATTTGCCGAACTTTACTAGTAGTAGTTAAAATATCTCACACTGCGCTCAAATCGTTATGATTTCCGTACAATTCGATAAAAACTATGTAAACATCGAATATGGAAATAGATAACCAAAAAGTTTCAGACCCAAGTCATGTTGCGAATTCATTTGAAAATTTCTTTTCCAATATACCATTAGAAGTCACCAAATCTCTTGATTCTTGCCCTTGTGTTGCAGTGGGCTTTCTGAAAGACAACTTCCCGCTCCAAATTCCTGAGTTTAGGTTCCGACATATATCTACTTTTGAAATAATAAAAACATTTAAAAGTTTAAACGTTAAAGCAACAGAGGATTTATGGGGATTATCCGTAAAAATGCTAGAGTCAATAATAGAAGTTATAGCGCCACATTTGATGATCATATTTAATTTATGTATTGATAGAGGTACATTTCCGGACCTAATGAAAATGAGTAAAATCACCCCTATTTTCAAATCAGGTAGTAAGGCCGACCCCTCAAATTATAGACCGGTCTCTGTGCTTCCGGCTTTGAGCAAAATATTCGAAAAGATAATGCTTCAACAACTCTTGTCTCATTTTAATGAACATAGGATTTTACACGAAAATCAGTTCGGTTTCACGAAAAGCAGATCAACAACAGATGCAGGAGTCCAGTTAGTCAAGCATGTGCTGGAGGCTTGGGAGAGCTCACAGGATGCCATTGGCGTATTTTGTGATCTCTCCAAAGCTTTCGACTGTGTAGAGCACCGCACTCTAATTTATAAGCTACACCACTATGGAATTCGTGGAGCTGCTCTGAATCTTGTAGAATCATACTTATCTGATAGGCAACAAAAAGTTGGCATTAATGGCGTGACATCTTCTGGATCTTTGGTTAGAATGGGGGTTCCACAGGGGTCGATCTTGGGTCCGTTCTTATTCTTAGCATATATCAATGACTTACCACATATGGTTGAGGGCCTTGCTGACATAGTTCTTTTTGCGGATGATACTTCTCTGATTTTTAAAGTAGATAGGATAGATAGAGAACTAGTTCAAGTCAACAACGCGTTAACTATTGTTTCAAATTGGTTCGTCGCAAACAACCTGCTTCTCAACGCAAAGAAAACGAAATGTTTAAAATTTTCCATGCCTAATGTAAGACATATAGAGCCAAACGTATTACTCGACGGAAATAAATTGAAAATTGACAAGGCAATAGTCTTTCTAGGTATTAGCATAGACTCTAAATTACAATGGGGTCCTCATATTGATGCACTATCTGGAAGACTGAGCTCAGCTGCATATGCGGTTCATAAAATTAGGCAATTGACAGATATAGCTACTGCTCGACTGGTCTACTTTGCTTACTTCCACAGCATAATGTCATATGGTATCCTGCTGTGGGGGTCAGCGGCGGACATAGAGACAGTTTTTATATTGCAAAAGCGGACAGTTCGAGCCATCTACGAAATGGGTCCCCGCGAATCCTTAAGACAAATGTTCAAAGAAATTAATATATTAACTCTTCCATCTTTGTATATCCTAGAAAATATAATGTACGTTCGTAAAAATATAAAGAAGTTTAGAATAAATAGTGATATGCATAATATTAATACTAGAAATAAGGATAGGATAGCTGTATCTAAATTTAGACTCACGAAAACTAAAAATAAGTCCTTCTTAGGCAATTGTGTACGTTTCTATAATAAAATCCCGAAAGACATTACTGAGCTCACTGAAGGGAAATTCAAGTTACGTGTCAAAAATATACTAATGAAAAAAGCCTATTATAAATTGAGTCACTACTTAGAAGACAAAGATGCCTGGAAGCTTTCCACTTCTGCCTAATAGCCAACTATTGAATAAATTTGTTATTTTAATACTACTCATATGTAACCTCAATGTACAAAGACTTGAAAAAATAATGGCCCACGAGTTTCTTGCTGCTTCTTCTCGGCGGTGGTTCTTTTCCGAAGACAGCGGTAGAATCATTTAAAAATTTTTGACGTTCATAAGAGTGTCTATGATGCCTAAACTGAATAAATAATTTTTGAATTTGAATTTGAATTATGTTTCAATATCATATAATAAAATTTAAATGTCATGTTCGCTATGCATGATTAAATGTTTAATGCCCGCAACATACACTAGGGTTTGCATGATGGGTTTGATCTTGCATGCATAACCGACAGGTAAACCCTAACGTGTTATGATAAAACTGTTCAGTTATTGGCGCATGTACATGCAACCTAGCATATATCGAAATGGATATTTTTTGGCGCCGAGTTATATTATTTGCGCGCATGTATAACCGTGACCGCACCCAATGGAGAATGATTGTACGTGGTCGCGATCCTCAGCATTGAGGGAACGAGGAGAAGAAGAATAACCGTGTGTGGCGTGCTTACATGTACAGTTCTCTACTTTAATATTTTGGTTTAAATCTCAATTTGTTTATCGAATTTACGGGATGCAACTGGTTTTTTTTCTATAACCGGTCATTACCCAATTCAGTGCCATATGTTCTTTATGTACTGTAGAACAAGTGTTATGCCTTTATAACATGATAATTATATAGTGTTACTTTTTAAAGCACTAACGCCTGCTTTAGCGATCTCAAACATTGAAATTTATAGAGAAAAATTCACATCTTCGGACGTGATTCGAGCCCGCGTCTTCTGACTATCCGTGTCAGACGCCATTGACCAACTAGGCCACCGAGGTTCGGGTCCAAGCATCGATTTTTAACTCTCTATCTGACTAACCGTCTTGCGTCCCCGTCGAATCCCGTCCGAGGATGTGAATTTTTCTCTCTATAAATTTCAATGTATGATAATTATATATTATCCTATAATCAATAATCTAATATTGAAATTTTGGAATCATTTCATTATTCATCATACAGCTATAACATCATTGTCGTCCATTGTTGTTATACCGTGCACAGTAGTTAAATACTGTCATACAAACACCACCACGTAAATTTGTCTTTAAAAAATATTTTTTTAATATGTTTGTGTGTGTTAAAACTGTGCATGCAAACCCTCACATGTCTAATATGAGACTGCTTTATACCGGTTGGTTATACAATATGCATACACCCCCTAACGTGTAATACGGCCTTAAAAACGACAAGTGAAAAATCTTGCTTGCTTCATTACGAGAGGTATAATTAAGGTTGTCAGTTGATTCAAATCCCCAATAATTATGCCTTGTGGCTAAAATGTTTAATAAGATGCGCAATTATAATCATGATGTTAATGTTCTTATAAACCAGATATCGCGTTTACTCATTCTCTGATATTCAATCCAACTATAGACGCTGATAGTCTGGGGCCTTACTATGAGCTCTTAAAGCAGGACTTCTAGACAACTGCCCGGTTTATTCGTACCATGACAACTTTAAAGCAGGCCTGCCCAGGCCTACTATTCAATAACCGCAGAAAAACCGTTCACCTGTTTTTTTTGTATTGACTCTTGTTAACATGTCGCTCTAAATCCGCTCAGTTAGCTTACAAATGTCTAAGCGTCTGCAATGTTGGTTATAGTAAATTTTTAGAATGCCACAGACAATATTATCCGTTAACCTTTGAGAAAACAATATTCCTGAAGTTCCTAAATGAGCGTCATGGTATGATTTCGTTCAACACTGTGTATGTCAGGTTTAAGAACTGCACGGAACATGCATGGTTTTTACGAAGCTGATAGTAAGGCCCCTGGCATCATTCTCTGTTTACCATATCCCTAATGCCACTTTCATTTTGATTTGAGTGATATTACAACAGTCAGAGAGTGTTCTTATCATCAAACGTGCCAATCGGCCAGTTTCGTCACATATGGCACCAATTTTAATGCCCGATACAATCACAGATTGAACACAAAAATCGTGGCTACAGCTAAGTCAATCAAAATAAATGTAAACAAAAACCCTATGGTAACCTTTCTTAGTTCTTATCACATCGAACCAATTTTGGTGGAGTAATCTCGATATTTTATCCTCTGTAAGTAAATGTAGTAAAAGAATTATCCCCTTGCCGTCAGGATGCGGGATAATAGTAAAAGGCGATATTATCTTTATAATATATACATCTATATACGTATACATAATTACAATTGAATAATAAAACTGTAAACGGTCGAATTTCTGTATATTGAAAAAAAAAAATCTAAAAACTGAGTCAGCGGCATGTAAGGAGTAAAATCGAACTAATTGTCTACCGACACCCAAAAAGGAGGAAGTACTCAATTCGACTGTATTTTTTTTATGTTTGTTACCTCATAACTTTCGATAGGGTGATCCGATTCTCAAAATTATTTTTTGTTTGAAAGCTGGTGCTTCCCGTGTGGTCCCATTTAAATTTCATCAAATTCGGTCCAGTAGTCCGGTTTGAGTAACACTCCAAAAACTGAATTCGTCGGTGAAGTCGGTATTAAATTTTTCAAATTGTAATTGTTTTGTTTCTCTGTATGTTAGTAAGGGCTAATCTCCAAAACGACTGGACTAATTTAAATTAAATTTTGTATGGTGGTAGCTTATATCCCTGTCAACATATAGAATACTTTTGATCCCGGTAAATGAAAGATTTCCTGGGGGATAGTTAAAAAACTGTAATTAACTATATCCTGCGAGGCCACATGAGCGAAGCCGCTGGCGGGTCAGTAAGTTCTTAAATAAAATCATTTCATCACAGAAACATTATACATTGATTTGAAGTACTGATATATACTAAAAACTGGATATAATATTATGTGTAATTATATAACTGTCTTGGCCTGTTACGTCTTGTCCTCAGCAGAATATACCCAGATGCAAGATTAATCCAAGAGTCACCGATCATTCTTCCCCACCACTGAACAATCTCCTTCGTTTGTTTCTGCTCTATCCACTCGACATTGGCGAAATTGCGTTAATCTCGCAAAAGCCATATAAAGGAAAGAAGAAAAAAAGAAGTAGACATCATTCTTCTGCCACCAACCAATCTTCTTCCAATCCAATTATATTTTACTAGCTGCGCCCCGCGGTTTCACCCGCGTGGTGATGGATGATGATGATGATGATGATGAAAAGTATCCTATGTGTTAATCCAGCGCCTCATCTACCCCCATACCAAATTTCATCAACATTAGCCCCCCCGTTTGTGCGTGAAAGAGTAACAAACATCCATACATCCATACATACAAACTTTCACGTTTATAATATTAATAGGATGTTCATGTAAAATTAAATAGTTAATCAACAACAAACCTACTTTAAAGCGATGGAAGTTTATTTTAAAATACAGAAGCTCCAAAATAGGGTGAAAGTGGCACAAAAGCTCTGCACGAGAAACTTTGTACGCTTAGGGCAAATTGCGGCCCATTAAGCAGTCTTTGTAGCGCCATTCTAACTAACATTAGCAGCCACTCAATTGCAGAGCTTATAGTTGTATAATTTGTGGCCCATTTGGCGCTACAAGAGATCTTTAGCAGCTTATAGATCTACTATATTTCTTACTAAGAAGCCTATGCTGTAACTGATATACTCTATCTGGCTACTGTAGCGCTTTTTATAGTGCTTGTGTGCTACTTGGGATAAAATGTCCACATCATTTGGATTGATGAGTCCCACCCAACATTATGTGAAATGGGACAAACAACAGACGCTCATGCATTCATTCAGACATTGAATTTTGTTAAGCTTGGCCATTATGATGAACCCGACTTTGCTAATCTAAGTAGTTACTGAGAATATTTTTCAATTTTATGTTTTCCCTCCAGATTAAATAATAAATATGTAGGTACATATATTTTATACTGAGCTATAGTTATTATTTGTATTAAAATTTCAAGAAGTATTGTTTTAGTAAATCATACAGGGTTTCGTTAGTAAACAGTAGGGGTGTAATCAAGTTGTACACTTCCGTTATAAATAATAAAATCATGTATAGTTTATTATATTTAGATACTTACCTAGGTACTTTATCACAGTTCATTTCCAACTCTATGATAAAAATAGATTTGTCAACATCCATATATCTTACCCAAATGACATTGTGTATCTGTAAATGCATTTACTTGCCTAAGTATTAAATATTTTGTGCCTGTACTGAGGTTACAATTATCGCAGGCAGTGAATTTAATTACAGCTACAGAATGACTAATATGCAGTAAAAAAATAGACAATGGTTTGAATCATTGTTTTATCTGATGTTGCCTGGAACAGTAGCTGTTCTATGCACTGGCATGGGGCCAATCATCATGATGTATGCAGTAAGCCTTGGCCAAGGCGTAATTAGGAAGTGCTCAAACAATATAATACCTCACCTATGCTGGGTGCCTTAACATTACCTTGAAAGGTTTGTGTACATGTTTGCATGATGTACCTTTTTGTTATTATAATATGTATTTAATCCTATCACGTTCATAGAGTGAGATGTTAACCAAAACACAGACAGCTAGATTCAATAAATTAAAACGAATATATTAGAAACTTTGATCCCAGTTGGTTCTACAGTTATTGTACTCTCTACTTGAAGTTATCTATCACTGGCGTCGTATGCTATGCGAATATAACGATGTGGATAATGGAAAGAAGAACTATTTGCTTACTGACACTAAGATAAATGTTATAGACCACTTCCACCCAATCGCAAGAAATATATTACGATACAAGAAGGAATCACCGTGAAAAGAAAAGGAATTGAACTTACCGACCACTCCAAATCCAAAAGCACAATCGTCTTACATTACACTGAAAATCACTACTCCACAATCGTTTACAGCGAGCGTATTCTTGGTAAATTACGCCACTGTATTAGTTTTTTATAATTACCTAGTATGCTTGAATCTAAATGCAGTACGATTGACAAATTCAATTGACGATTTGTTTGACAGAACACAAGGGGAAAAGAAGAGGTACTAAAGACGTCTTGTATGTATGGTTGGATGACGGACGAACCGTTTCTTTAAAACTGTACGATAGATGGCGCACCATGCCGGCGACCATGCATCCATAGACACAATATAGAAAAGTTTTATTAAAGACCTGATTTTTTTAAACTAGTTAATGATGTCCCGCGGCTCTACTCTTTTGCGAGGATTAAACACGTGAACATGAACATTTTCCGAATGTATGCTAATATTAGGTACTTGCATGAAGGGTGTTTTGGAAAAACAACCAATGTTACATAGATATAGATGAACTTTACAAGAACTTGAAATAACTTTATAAAATGGAAAACTTGGAATAATAATAACTTATATTATTTAATTACATACAAGTACACAAAAATACATTAAAATAATAACTTTATGCATCATATTTTTTTTTTATCAATATATATTTTTAGTTTAAACTTTTTCTTTGCCTAATGTTTCCAGCAAAACAGCCAGAGTCCTGGACATTGGTCATTCTTCTTAAGAAATTTTGTTAAAGTTTAGAATAATACAAGATTATAAAAGGACAGTTTGTGAAACAAAATACAGATTTTCAAGTTATTATTATACTAACTTTAATCATACCGCATTATCACTCACAGGCACCACAATTAGCATTTTCAATGAAATGAATGTCGTTTTGACTACTACATGGGAGGACATTTCGACATAGCTCTTGATAAGACCCTACTGTCGGGCCTATGAACAAAAGCACTCAGACGAAATATATCTTGTGTTTTTACCCTAGGTGTATGTAGGTAAGCTGTATTCATTGTAGTCTTTGGGTAAGCTTTCCAAATAAAGTCGCTTCAGATCGATCATGTCACCAACTTTTTTTGTGCAAACTGTGCAGCGTGTCTGCAAACCATTAGAGGCCTCATTTTTGTATATCTGGACTGTCAAACTTGTGCAAACTGTTTTGGCTTCTCTGTCTAGGGAAAATTAACCCTTGAAAAAACGCCGTGAATTTAGAGCTTTGACAAGTCATGACACTACTTGACACTGGACGGCAATAGAAACCTTTTTTGTTTAAAAATGGCCAATGTCCATGAACATTGGCTATTTCTGCCAGATACATTGATATATACAGACATACAGACTTTGATTGTTTTTCCAGAAACACCATATTGGAGCAACATTACCAGGGGACGTTGGCTGTTATTGATCTTATTGTAATAAGGAGTATAAAGTACAACATTGAAAGTATCCATAGAGATAATAAAAATAACTTCGAATAAATTTGACATTGTTTGTTTTTCCAAAACACCCTTCATATATGTAATATACATTTTGTGGAATTGGCCATTTTGATCTCAAATAGTCAAAAATGTTGACTAGGAATCAGCGTTGCCAAAAGGTTACATTTGTAACCTTTTAGGTGATTTTTTAACACGTCGGGTTACTTCTAGGTTACACGACCCAAAGGGTTACTTTTGGGGTGATTTTTTGAAAATTGGTTGTTTTGTATAGTACTTATATGAAATAAAAAGTAGCGGAGCGATATCTGATTAGATTTTTTTTCAATTTATTTGCATGAATAATGATTATACAAATAGCCCATATTCGTATAATCGTTATTCATGTGAAGTGAAGTGAGTGCAACTCCTGGAAATACACCTATCTCTCTTAGGTGTATTAGAACGCCAATGACCAACGTGTCTCGCTTTGTTGCTCGAACAATCAGTTTCATTCCTGTTCGTAAGTTTCACTGTTGTGTATACCTACTTTATATATTTAGTTCAAATAGGTACCTAACTAATCTAGGTACATAAAGTACCTTATATATATAGATTTGAGTTCCCGTCTTTACGCCCGCTAGTACGTCTGTGTCTGTGTGTACAATTCAAAGAGAATGCCATTCTTATGCTCCAAACTTAGGGATTTGTACGGCTCATTGAAACAAAAATTCGGTCCCAAAGAGACTAACTACTAAAGCGGTGTGTCGTGTTCCTTTCTGGTAGTGTTACCACAACTTAATATTAGCCAATTACTTTAAGTAAAAGTAGATCCACTTTATTTGAACTATTTAAAGGCGATACGCACCGCTAAAAATAATCACTGCTCGAAAGAAACAGCCGTCTTACCAGAGATAATATCGATATTTGATTGAGCAGAACTAACTTGCTGTTTGTTGGTTCTTTAGGTCGCATATAAGGGGTAAGTAGTAGTAAATATTTAAAATATACGTTGCTTTGAATGTACTCTAAGTTGATTGTGGCTTCCACATCCTACGGTTCAGAATTCTTAGTAAGTGTACTGTATATACTCATTTTACTTGTATTTTTATCTAAATGTTACGTTTTGTATGGAAGTATGTGCAGTGCCGCTGCAATATTCAAAAAGTCTTGGCACTGAAACAATATCAGCGTTGATGGCTACAAAAGGGATACAATACAAGGGGCCATAAAAATGCGACAACATTTGAGTCAACAAAAGTGATGTTCAAAATTAAACTAAAATATAACAAGGATGTTGAAGGCGAAGGAACCTATATTGACGAAAATATTTACTCATGATTTTGGTTAAGAACTTTACTATGGATTTTTTTTTTTTACGTACATTTTCAGTTTTTTTTATATGAATTTTCACCATTATTTCTATTATTGTTGTATAATATCAAATTTTATTGTATGTCCAGACCTTCAGGTCTTAAAAAACAACATCATCGTGTAATTTAACATAATATTGAAAATACTGATAAATTGAAAAACTATCTGTTACTTTAGCAATATCTGTCTATCAACATTTAGTACAAAATACCTACTTATAGGGGAAATATTATAAAAGGTTATTTTTCACACTAAAAGGTTACATTTAGGTCCACCTCAGGTAACTATTGAGAAGAACTGGCTGGCAACACTGCAAGAAATACCAAAATCTAATTTATTATTATTCATTTTAAACTAACTGAGCCTCGCGGTTACACCCGCGTGTTGATAGATGACAATGATGCTGATGAAAAGTATCCTATGTTTCATTCCAGCAGCGCCTCATCTACCACCGAAACAAATGACACCAAAATTGGTCCAGCCGTTTAAGCGTGAAGATACCAACATCACACTCACAAACTTTCTCCTTATAATATATAATAAGTATCATTTACGAGTAGACTTGTATATTGGTGTTTCGAATTTAGTGAATAATTTGTTTTCACACGACTTAATTTTTATTTGTCGTCGCTTTGTTCACAAAAGAATATACGTCATAACTTAAAATATCACGTTATATACGAATAAAGAGTTCTGCCGTGGCACAAACGCTGTAGAAATAGCTCGAAGGATTAATATTTATAGGGGGAAGCTACTGTAAAATAAAACACGGTATTTGTGGAAAACCCTTGTCCGACAGACCGACGACCGGAAACTCTAGTTGACAAAGAAGAATTAAATATGGTCGTGTAAGTAGATCCATTTAAAACTACGTTAGTTGCGTTTCATTGCATCCACGTGTGGTGTTAGCGGCAGGCTTCTGTGTAAATGACAAAACAATTTTATTTCACTTGAAACAAATTGAAAAAGCGAAAAACTTTGTAAAATGGTACCTGGTGGGGCACACCATACCTCGGTAGGGAATATTTAAAGGGTAATATGTGGGTTAAGGTAAGAATGTGAGCTACTTACGGGATGTCGGGAGACTCTGGATCTGATGGGGGCTGATCCAACCGCATGGGTCGTACAGACGTGCTGAGTATTGACCTCTTGGTGAATCCATCTACAGTAGGTACTGAGGCACCTTCCATTGTATACCAAGAACCTTGATGGAGTTATCGTCTGGGCTGACGTCAAAATCTTTTGACATCTCGCACTGGTCATCTGGGAACCTTTCTAAGAGCCGGCGGGAGTTGGATGTCCACTTACGCAGTTGGAAACCCCCCAGTGCGAGTAGGCTAATCAACTCGGTTTGTAAGTTCATGGCTTCACCGACAGTATCATGTCCGGTGAGCACGTCATCAACAAATATTGACCTAGAGAGCACCTGAGCGGCTCTGGGATAGCGTTGCCCTTCATCCGCGATCAACTGCTGGATGGTGCGGTTCGCTAAGAATGGGCTGGAGCGTAATCCGTAAGTCACGGTGGACAATGCATATGTTAATAAGGGCTGATCTGGTGATGAACGCCAGAGAATGAGCTGAAACCGTCTGTGGTCGGGCTGAATCATGATGTTTCTGAACATCTGTTGTATGTCTGTGCTGAAAACGACCTTGTGTGTTCGGAAGTTTAAAATGATATCCGTGATATCTCGCTGCAGGGCCGGTCCCTTATGTAAGGTGTCGTTGAGACTAGTACCATTTGCGCTTTTACAACTAGCGTCAAAGACTGTACGTAGCTTGTCTGAATTGGCCTTGAAAATGCCATGGTGCGGTATGTAGCAGTGGGGCTGATCGCGGAACGTATTTGGATGGCAGGGGTTCATGTGACATTTATCTAGGTACTCCTGCATAAACGCTACATATTTTGAGCGGAGTTCGAGGTTTCGTTGGAGTTTCTTTTCGAGGTTAAGAAACCGCCGAAGTGCTATAGCGTGTGTAGCCCCTAGTTCGGGGGCCTCCGTAACAAACGGTAGCGCGACTATATATTTACCAGACTGGTCCCTCGTGGTGGTGGACTGGTATATCTTTTTCGCACTCTTCTGTGCTGATTCTTTGTGGGCTGAGTGGATATGTGCTGAGTATTTGTGTGCTGAGTCGGTGTGTGCTGAATGTGCCGTCCTAGTCATTGCCTAGGCGACGGTGTACTTGTACAACAATCGGAAACTCTCATCACAGTGGTTAAAACCTGGAAAACCAGCTAAATCGTAATCCAAGCTAAAGTTGACTCAGAAAAAGGTACTGGTGAGTATTTGGTGGGCTAGTGTTCGCATCATACACTACAAGCATCTTAACATCTGTCTTTCTTACGATTACGGCAGATCTGTATTGTTAACAATTACAAACTATGATGAAAAAGCTTGGTATTCAACAACGAGTTTGGTCAATTGCTATAGCCCACTGCTGCTTCAAGACAACGCTGCTTCTTCATAAATTGAAGTCGGAAGTGGAAAAACTATTGAAAACACTGTCAGCAAACTACATGGATATTAACTTTGTCAGATTCTGTCATGATATTTTGTCAGGCGAATTTAGAAACACAGCACATTTTCTTGATTGAGATAATATATACATAGGCAAGAAAAATAGATAGATCGTAAAAGTGGTAAATAGGTACGATTTCAGATAAAAAGGGAAAATTCACAAAAAAATGTTTAAAAAAATTGGGGGGTCTGGGAATTTTTTTGTCCAACTTGTATTCTCCAAGTGGGCCCCCGAACACGCTCATTTGGTATGTCAGTCCCTCTACCAAATACCCTATATAATAATAACACGAGATATCTACTTTAACATGAAATATGACGTGTGCAATGTACCGTAATATTGTAATCAAAACAAGATTCGAAATAAACATTGATAACAATGAATTCAACCAACTTCTAGCTAGAGTCTCTATGCAATTAACATGCTCAATTTATATTACTGACAAAATTTACTAAAAACGACTGTTTTACTACATATAGAATTTGCATGTTATTTATTTGAACTCTCACAAATGTTACGTATTAACCCCACATATGGGCATTTTAATAAATATAACAAGATTTCCTTACTTACTGAATGGGTAACTACACATACTTGCAAAACAAGTCATCTATGTTGTTTGTTCACGAATTTGCAATAAAAGACAATTTGTTCACTAGAAAACTCACAATGTTTACATGATATTTGAAGTAAATATAAAACGTTCTAACTCAATTTGACGACAATAACAACAACCATCTTGAAAAAGGTTTAAATTACTTGTCAATTCGAAATATTATAAATTCACCAAATATACCCCACACACATACTTAGACAAATCGGCGTAAGGAGTAAGATATAAATACGGGACTTTGGGCTCGGCTTCAAACTTTAACACTACTTTCACGCTAGTACAGTTTCCTTTCGTAGTAAATACTATTATAAACAGATTATGCAGGATGACAAAGAAAACAGCCATAAAAAAAATTACCAGGATTTTTGTATACGTTTTGAAATGGGTCTCTCAAAATACCTTTCTCAATTATCTTTGTCTTTACACCGCCATCTAGCGAGAACTACTGAGATAGTGATTTCTAGCAGCCAGCCAGCACTCTCTCTCACTCGCACTCGTGTATTCCGCTCGGTCGAACGGTTCAATGACTTTGAGGACCGTTTCTATTTTCTCTCTGGTTCTGTCGTCGGGTCGACCCGCTAGGAAGGGGTCTTTGTTTGCGTTTCACGTTTGCATCGCACGGTATAACCCGCGACCACGACTCAATCATATCCTCGTCGAGACGGAATGTGCCCTCATAAGTGGAAACGTGGGTCTCGCTCCTCTCGGTCGTTGTGAAATGTGGTGCAGTGTGACAGGGTGGCGCCGTCAACGAGTGCAAGTGCAGTGAGGTGCAGTGGTGTGTGGTCGCGCGCGTGGGTCGGCACGGCCACGGCGAGCGAGGTGCGCGGCGGTGGCGGCGGCCGCACGGCCATGACCGGAGATATGCCCCTGGGGAGCGCGCACGCGTTCGGGCGCGCGCTGCTACGGGACGGGGCGCTGCCTCCGCTGGAGCCCGGTCCGCCCGCGCCGCCCGCCAACAACGCGCAACCGCCAGACAAGCGCCCGCCGGCCGCTGCCGCCAGTCCCGAGCAGGTCATGAAGCTATACATGAACAAACTCACCCCGTACGAGCACCGTGAGATATTCGACTATCCCCAAGTTTATTTCATAGGCGCGAATGCTAAAAAGAGGCCGGGCCTGGTCGGCTTCCCAAACAACTGCGAGTATGACAATGAGCAGGGCTCCTACATACACATCCCTCACGATCACATCGCATACAGATATGAGGTTCTCAAAGTGATAGGGAAGGGTAGCTTTGGGCAGGTTGTGAAAGCATACGATCATAAAAAGCGTGAGAATGTTGCTTTGAAAATGGTAAGAAATGAAAAGCGTTTCCACCGTCAGGCACAGGAAGAGATCCGTATACTGGAGCATCTCCGTGAACAGGACAAAGATAATACGATGAATGTGATTCACATGTTTGATTCATTCACATTCAGGAATCACACTTGCATAACATTTGAATTGTTGTCTATCAACCTGTACGAGTTGATAAAGAAGAACAAATTCCAAGGATTCTCGCTGCAGCTGGTCCGCAAGTTCTCGCACAGCTTACTGCAGTGTCTGCATGCCTTGAACAAGAGTCGAATCATCCACTGCGACATGAAGCCCGAGAATGTGCTGCTGAAACAGCAGGGACGCTCTGGAATTAAGGTAAGCCCTCCTCTTCATTGCTATTCAGTATTAACACACTTATAATTGTATTTAGGCCAAATACACCACAAATGGGTTGATATCAGTTGAAACCTTACAAACTATGGAGCTCAACTAGTCTATAAAATGAAAATGAAAAACAAAAGACTTTCAATGTGCTATTGATGAGTGATGTAGTAGGTACAACAGCAAATAGTTTTTAAATGGGGCTGAGTATGGTTAACTCCTTACCTAAAAGTGTGAACATACTGATGTCAATAATTTCCAAGAAATTACTAAAGAATGTTCAAAAATTTCTACAAAAAATTACATACAAGACATGCTTTAAATAATTCATAATGAAAAAACCAGATAGCCCCAGTTGTAATGTGCATGGAGTATTTGAAGATATTTATCATCTTGTAATGTGTGTGTGAGTGAGTGTAGTCCAAGTGCTGACTTGAGACTTATTATATTCACCTCCCTGAATCTTGTACAGCTTTATGTGGGTCTACTCCAGAGCATCCTAGCTGAGCCAGCATCTGGTTCAGATAAGATGCTCTATCAGGGCATCTACAGGCTGTCCATGCTCAATGTGATGTCCCCAAAAATAAATAAGAATATGAAAAAAGATATGCATATATGTATAGGTGAATAGAAAATTTAAAAAGTAATGGTACATAAGGGGTGAGTTTAGTTTTATTTGAGCTATCATGTAACTAAACATTTATGGGCTAATATGCCAAGAATTAAACTGAAAAATTTACATCTGTAGTCCATAATCTCAACATGAGATTTGACAGTAAATTACATAAGTAAAAAACTTACTCTGATTTCCATCCAAGTCAAGAGTCACTATTGAGTACCGTAGAGTAATGTAGAGAGGGATATAGGCTATTAAGAAAAATGTATGGGATATGGAATTTAAATTAACATCTTTAGTTCCATTTTTTTACTCATGGAAGAGTCTTCATAGAGAGTTCTTTATAAGAAAAGTATCATTAGCTTATTTTTGTAAGATGATTCTCTGTGTTTGAGTTTACACTGTTTATCAGGTTTTTTTGATGTGAGTTGGACAGGTTCCCTATAGTGCATCTCAGAACTTTACCTGTACACTGTTAGTTAAGTATACAGCTTTAGGTTCTAAACTACTTGCCTTTTCTCACTTCGTACACAGATTATATAATATATTGAGGCTAGTTAAGGCATTTTAGTAGTAAGTTGCATACTGTTCCGGGTGTGGCCGTGATCTCAATATTAGATAATTAGATTAAAATTATTAGCGATCATTGTGATGGCATGCGTGAGATGAATTGGGACAATCTACAAGCGAGTGGTAGATCCATTGTGTTTCATTGAGAAGAAACTAGGTGCATAAGACTTGCACTGCAGGGTTAGGTTTAATGGGAGCATTTACTATGAGCATATACATCAAATAGAAAACCCCCTGTCCCTGTTAATTGTAGGATTTGTCTTTAATGTATTTCCTACATAAAAATTATATCAAGTTTCAAATATTTTCTGTGAATAGATGGTTTACAAACACACCTAAATTGATATAATGAGTTAACAACCCAGCGAGACTCATTAACCCAAGTTTTAAGGTAATTAGGTTTTTGTTGCAGGACCTTAATGAGTTTTTTGTGGATAATCATTTATTTATACTTTACAACAAAGTAAATGGGATTTAACACTTGCTTACTCTCCAGTGTTACTTTAAAAAGGTTTATTAAAAAGTGTATGAATTTGTATTGAAAAACATTGCATTGTGTAGAAGAATTGGTGTTAACAATAAGAGTGCTCATTATACATTCTAGTATGCATGTTTGTCAGTTCTCAGTAAGTCATAAGTACATAATATATACTACCTAGTATAGATAAAACAGTACATTTAGGTATTAAATTTAGTAATTCTAAATGTTTTGAGCTAAGGGATTGAGTTGTGATTTGAAACATCTGCTTAGCAATGTCGGAAATGACCTTGTTCAAACACGGAAATGGCGTCATTTTACGCTAAATCTAATAACTTACTTTGACCTTACATTGCCAGCTGTGCAACATCTAAACGTGTACTAATGTTTTGTTGATAAGTCCACAAACAATCTCAGGAAAACACCTGTTCACATGCACAAAGGTAAAAATCAATAATCAGTTCAATAATATTAATTGCGCTGACTGTAATTGCTATACAGTAACACAATAATACTGTGTGTACAATACACATAAATCATAATTCCCAACTTCATACTCCCCAAAAACATTCAATATTATAACAATTATTTTATCTGTGGCAAGCCCCGATCATCTGGTGTGGCGCCCCACCCGTGAATACGGCCTGGACGTTGTCATAGGTTACATAAAAAAGGGTGACCTCACAGGGCGCCCACTGTATTAAACTTATTCTTGAGGGTAGGGCAACATTTTTTCGGCAAATATTGCATGAGAAAGTGTGTTTTGCGTCGTGTTTCCATTGATCGAGACTTGAAATGGTCTGTGATTAATAATGCTTGATGTTTTCGCAATCTTTTTCAGTTTGTTTGTATTTAATACGCCTGTAAACATTTTGTTTCAAGTTCAAGTTCTGAAATAATAAGTCTGATTTTATTCAGATTTATTTTTTCGAATATAAAATTTGTAGCTCTTCATACGATTCCGCTTAGTTTAAGAGTTTAAACAATCATAACCAAGTGTGTAACCCTGATAAATTTAAATACATAACGGAAATATGTATAAGTTGTGCAAGTTTACATACACATCTTTTATTTAAAACTCAATCTTATTTAATGTTAAGTAATTTAATAATTTTTCTACTTAACTAGGTACTTAGTACAAACAGTATTAGTACGTCACAATTATTAATTTAAATATTTAGTAAATTTTTTATCATCCTCAATTCATATTTTTGTTTTGCCGGAATCTAGTCGCCATTCTTATCTACACTGTTGTTGCATATTTCAACTGAACGCATTACGGAGCCTAAATAATCGTTAGTCACAAAAATATCGGGGAAACGTGATCGAGTTTTATCTCTGGGTATTATTACGTCTCGATAAACGTTATCTTTACATTCGGAGTTGCCTGCGCGAACGTTCGACATCTATTTTCGTAATCATCTCGGTACTGATCAAACAGTATGGGATGTTTGTACAAATGTCACATTTCCTTCTAGCTGCTGGCAGCAATGAAAATGCCGGGTGAAAATGAATAGTGTCAGTAGGGGGAATTTTATTAAACTAAAAAGCATAGTAGGTATAGATATAATTACTCCAATAAGTCTATATATCAGTAGATTCATACATATTGACATACTTTTTTTATTCAATGAAAATTGTATTTGTCGCCATTGGGAACATAGCACCCTGGTTTTAATATAATTTATCTCTATGTAAACTTAGATTAAATAATAGGGCTTATCTACAAATAAGTACAAACTTCTGGCATCTGAAACTGGATCTGCCAGTGTAACTCTTGCATCTACCTATATCTGACAGACAACAAAAGTATCTGATTTCCGAAAGTATTCCAGACACAATCCATCAATACGTGGTATACCTCGTCAATGCGTCCAATTGTCCCACAATTTGGCGATATTGTTTTGCGCATCAAATAGGATAATTTGTTACGTTGAATGTGGACCGGCACAGGGCTATTATGCAGCTCAGTTGCTAACTAATGTTGATTGAAATCTTGAAAAATGGCCGCTCTATGTCAGTTTTGACTAACTTCGGTAAACAAAAATGTTAGTAAGTTGATGACTGAAGGAGCTGACAAAAGTGACATAGAGCCGCCAGTTTTTTCGGTTTCAATGAAAATTTGTTAGCAACCGAGATACATAATAACCCTAAGGGTCTTAAACTTAAAGCTATTATAGTTTCCTTTGTTGTCTATCCACGGAGAATTCAAGGTATATGGTTTGATCGTACGGTACATACTGACATACTTAACATATAAGTGTATGTACTTTGACATCCGTGTACCAAACGCTAGTGGGATTTACCACTACACTACTCGCAGCGACGAAACTACTTGCTGCGTTTTTGAAAATCATTTTATGTTAGCATAGGGCGTAGCACAAAAATCGTTCCTTTAGTCTCGACATAAAGGCGCTTGCAGGAACACCCCGGGTTTTTAGTGGGTATACGGACTCCCACATAACCGCCGTGCTCCCCTCGGGGCCGGTGGTATATATAAGAGATTTGCCCGAAATAAAAAAGGCCGTAGCACAAACAATTTGCTAAAAAGTATTCATATCGTAAGCGTCAACGCGTCACGCTACGGCGAACAAACTATGAGTTATATGTGTCACAGTTGCCCTAGATAAATGACAGTTCTGTTTCACGTGAACGTTTTACGCTTACGCAGTTATTCGTGCTAGGCTCACAGATGACGATATTTTGAGGAGTATGTCGACACTCTCAAAATTAACTTCTTACAACCACGGAATACATCATAGCAGCTGAACTTCTGAGGTACTAATCTCAGCATTGTAGCTTCAGTTGAGCGTTTCTATTTGAAGACGTATGTTTGTGTAAGAAAATTCTCAGATATCGGACGCAGTTTCCATACTGTTTTTTATGTTGTACAGACACATTCAGTACCCACTGTCTCCCACCATGTGATGTTACGGTTATTTACGTCATCCGCATCCGCGTTACACCATAGCTTAAATAATAGTTATTACGTATACTTGCTTCAAAACATCGAAAATATTCTGTGGGTACATTTATATATATAACGTTGGGTAGCGTCGTGGTTGTAAATCATTGAAGCATGGCAATGTAAGGCGAAGGGCTCCGACGTCGGGAAATGGCACACGAAAATTTGCATTCCATGCGGGTTTGCTTAGGTTATAGGTAGTGGGAACTCGGTGACAATGGCGCTTGGTAAAAATCTGACATAAATAAATAGGCATGGGCACCTTGGCGAAGTATTCTCAAAGGACTTCCAAAAATATCTTAATTTTGTTGGTTTTCTTTTCCATGTGTGTTGTTACCTCATACCTTTTTACGTAGTGAACCATTATTATAGATTATTCTTTTTGTCCGACTTAAAAAAGAGGAGGTTCACAATTCGACTGGTTTTTTTGGTTTGTTACCTCAGATCTTTCGAATGGGTGAACCGATTTTGATGATTTTTTTATTTGAAAGCTGGTGCTTCTCGTGTGGCCCCGTTCAAATTTCATCAAATTCGGTCAGTTTTTGAATTACTCTCCAAAACTGAAAAGTGTTTCGCCTATTTTGATGACTTGATATCATCATTGACGGTGAATGACAATCAATCCCGTAATTCTCAAGGGTCACTAAAAAGGGTGAAAAATATGTTCTATCAAAAAACTGAATCGACTTCAACACTAATTTGTCGAAGTCGGTACCATGCACACAATATTGTGGTAATAGGTACTTTGATTTGAACTATGATGGTACCGACTCCAACAAGTTATTTCATACATTTTAGTGTTGAAGTCGGTTCCGTTTTTTGGTACAAAAGTTTAATTTGAAAGCTGGTGCTTTTCATGTGGTCCCAAGTCTCAAATGTTTGTTAAAAAAAGTTGTTATGACGATGCAACGCAGAGTTAGGGTCTAGCTTCTACTTACAAAAGAAACTTTGTGAAACTATATGGAAGGTTATTTTTATTTTCATACACAAGTACTCTACGTATGGTTAAATGAAAATGGTCTTACACATAACCTTTCACCGTAATTCCAAGCTTACAAAAGTCAATGTGAGAGCTGGACCTTTGACTGTAAAATCTAAGATTGTACCTCAGAAACTGATTACTATTTTCTCTTCATTTAGCTCTAAACAGAAACGGTTATACTAGCTAGTTGTTTTTCGATTAGAGCCGATATACACGGAATGCTCGATTAGTTAGTCAGTGATATATACACGGACCGCTCTTGCAGTCATAGTCAACAACTTGAAGTTGCCATTGATAACTGCTGGGGCAGTTGGTATTAACTGCTCAGCAAGTCAGAATTTCAATTCAGGGGCGGGAAGCGCGCGCGACTTGGAATGAAGAGTTCGGGTGGAGGTATCGACGCGCAGTCGAAAGCTCGAGCAGTCAGTGTATGCCTGGCGACTGCTTGACAACCAATCGGCCGAAGCATTTGCAACTGCTCGAGCGGTTTCGTGTATGTGTGTACGTAGAAGACTGTAGTTCACTGTGCAGTCGCAGCTTGAAGCAGTCCATGCTGACTGCTGCAAGCTGCTCGTGTATCTGAGGTCTTACTTCGACGTTTAAATAATCATCTTCTAAACAGAAAAAGTTGTGCATACTCGTTTCAGCGCAGCCATTTTGTAATGACGCAAGGCATTCTAATTTATAACTGTACATTTAAAATTTTAAGCCAGAGTTAAATACGATGTTATTACACATAGCCGCATAGTTACTATTATTAATTCTGTGCCGCCAATGCCGTTGCATCAGTAAAAAAAAGGTTTACCGCAAAAACTTAAAACCTTCGACCGTTCACTCGTATAAAAAGTGTGACCTAGAGCGATGATGATTTAGCAAAAGCTTACCTGCTAGCAAATCATAAAAATCTTGACGATTACATACGTGATTTATTTTCCGTGTATGAACAGTTGCGTATATTATTAAGTTAATAAGTGTGGAGACGGTGGGCAGTTGGGATGAGGCCATCGGCTTTGTAAAAGAAATTGGCCGCCGATGGAGGGATAGAGGCCTTGACTCACGTTCCGGGTCGTACCTGCAGGCCTAGACAAAATTCATACAGGCGTGTTCCGCACATGCTACAGACAAAAATGTGTCTACGAACTTAGCGTGACGTCACGTGACTTTTCCGCATGTAATGTCAACGCCATACATTTTGGAGTTTGGTTTGAGAGAACAGAAACCCCCTGGTGCAAAGACTGGTTGTAGCGATTCAGCGAGGAAACGCTGCTAGTGTCGCAGGGACATTTGCTCCATGTACGATGCGAAATGGGTTATTATACAAGTTTATTATTAGGCATGACGTAAATTGTTTATTAAATTTATTTTTTAAGTATAATGTTATCTATTTGACAATAATATTTTGATATTTATAAATGAATAAATAAAAATAAACTCGTACTTATTTAGCTTTGAGAAAAAATAACCGGTATTTTATACCTACGTCTCATTCAAATGGTATCTTCATCTAGCTAGAGGTCAAATAATGCAAAATTATGATGGGTTCACTTCTATCGATAACTTTCTTATCGATATGATAATTATATTTAATACTATCGTACGTCAGATCTTTGCCTTCTGTTATAACACCTTACTAGGGCTTAGCTATCCTACAACTGAATGTACAGAATAAATATTTAAAATGAAACATTTTTGTAGTTTTATAACATTATATTAAATATTTTGTAATAATACACATATATACTTATTAGAGACTTACCTAAGTTATTCCTCAACACAGAGCCTAAAGCACTGGGGCTACAAAGTTGACGTCTAGACGGTTGATACCTTTTATGTTGTAAGCATACACTATAATATAAAGTTACCGGCTGCACTCACTTGTTATTATGTCGGTTTAACTCTTCCCCTACCATTAAGTCCGACGAAGTTTTATTATTATAATGTGATACTCACGCTAGTTTTCAAACTCTAACTTCACTAATTAAGGCTTTTTAGAAATTTAATCCTAATAAATAAATATTCCATTCCACAACTATCACACAACGCCATCTAGTCCCAAGCTATGTTATGCAGAGCTTGTGTTATGGGTACTAGACAACTGATAAACATACTTATATATTTCTTAATACATAAATATTATAGATAAATTACACCCAGACACAGAACAAATGATCGTGCTCATTACACAAACATTTGTCCTGGGTGGGAATCGAACCCACGACCTCCGGCATAGCAGTCAGGGTCACTAACCACTAGACCAACAGGCCTGTCAATGGGAGTTAAGTTAATGTATGCCTTCGTATTCCATAGACCAAGCGGGGAAGCCGCTGGCGGGTCACCTAGTCTTTCGATATCATTCTATTACCACGGCACGTCGCAAACACAACGCATCTCTAGTCAATTTTATCTTCATCGATAGTGTATTGTTATCTGCCACTTACAATGCTCGTGGCTAACGGTAAACTGCAGTTCTCTCAGTGCTCATACCTCGCTACTTTAGCACAGTTTCTGCCATTGTCGTCGTTACACAATCCACATGCTCATTAAAATAAAGTTGATTTATGGCGAACACAGTCTTTGCTTGGTGAGACCCGGTTTAAAAAATACCTTACAATCTGGTACTTTATGCGAGCCATTCTAAGCTTATACTAAGCTAATCTACCTAGGAAACACGTGCTGTTTGAAATCACGGTCCTACGAAATCTCTAAGATGTATTATCGTTTATCTTGAACATTATTGATTGTTATAAAGCTTGCTAGCGTGTTTGTGTGTTGATGTAAGGAACGTATGAATCGATTAGATCAATTAATTGTAAATAAAATCAGAAATTACAATGCCTTGCAATGATTTGCCATTGGAAAACCATTGACGCCATGTCCACTAACAATAAAATAATATACCTTTAAAACATTACAATTTTAGTTGACCTAACGTGATTTTTTCCCGGTTATAAATAATAATAATAGTTATTTTTTTTAAATATAAACCCTTGAAATGAGGTTATTTTGCGAGGAGCCATCGAATGCATTTGCCTGATACCTATATGATATGATATGAAAAAAAACAGTAAACCTTCAAAAGCATGGACGTCTTCCAGCTGATGATGATGATGATACATGCTCCTGTTAGTTTTCCTAGTAAGCAGTACACAAAATAAAACAATGGGTTCTGGGGAGAATTTCATAGTTAGTTGGCAACACTTTGCATTTTGCTTTCCAGGTATGCATAACGGTTTCTACTCGGAAACCGGTTGTGTTATTGCTGTATTAAGTTAGACAGCCTGAAAAGCAATAATTAGATATCCACCTAATCATCTAATATGTATTGTGACTGTTTTAAATGGGCTTCTTTGGAACAGAATTAAATTGTCTATATAAAGTAGAAAAATTACAAAAGTTGTTCCACGATTTTATTTTTGTTCGAATCACATCAGACGAGTATGCAAATTTGAATAGAATCAAAGTATCTTATGTTATTATAGTAAGCAGGTACTTTACCGATTTTTCTTTACTTTATTAAGTATTGTTACATATATTTTATTGTTCTTCTCAATTAACAGTTTTGCTTTTCAGATAAGACCATTCGTAGTGTTTTGTTGTAGGTATATCACAACTGCCTTTATGTTCTACAGCCGTGCGACTCTCTAAGAGCAAACATCGTTGCATCTTTGACAACATCCGTGAAACAAATGACGAGATGACAAGAAACGTTGGAAAAACAACCTTGTGTACAAGGGCGATATCTCATAAAGTATTTGACATCGGTGAGGTCGTCGACGAGCGCATCAACAAATTATTACAGAATCTCACGGCTGTTGTACTGCAGTTAGAGCTTTCCTAGGCAGATGGTCTTTGTTTTCTTTTCTAAGATTTGTCGCCCGGGGTTTTTTAGCTACATGTTCCACTGAGAAGCATTATTCAGTCCCTTTATCTCCTTAAAACATAACAGTGCAGAGATAAGATACAGACAAATCTTGCTTGGCCTATAAAAGGCAGTCGCGAATATGATTGACTAGCTTTTGTTTTTGTACTCTTGTGATCTAAAGAGCTAATGCGGTCATCCGACGATTTGTATCCGTCGTAGCTAGTAGAAAACTGTTACGTATTATGTTTCATTTGATGCATTCCATTTGTTAGTGACCGAATAAGTTTTCCTAACTAGCTTTTACTATCTTGGAGAGTTGTGTTAATATCATCATTTCGTCACTCATGAATTAATTATCAAAATAAGATCTATATTATCTGATAGGGGGCGAGCCTATTGCAATCCTATAAGTTAGTCGGCTTTTATGACATACATATCATCATAGTCGCCATCTTCATTGCTGAAGGTCGTGTCTAGTCTGAATGGTGACCGCTCGATGTAGTATGCTCTTCCACGTGGTTCTGTCTTCGGCGGTCTTAATAGCTTTCGTGATTGGCAGGCCGGTAAGCTTCTTTACTGCGTCTGACCATCGGGTAGGTGAGCGACCGCGTGGTCTTTTCCCGTTGACCTGGCCAACTACTATTAGCTTCTCTAGCTGACAGCCTACGAGCGACATGTCCAAAATATTTGAGTATCCGCTGGAAACAGATAGCGGATAGCCTCATCCGATATAGAGCAGTATATATTTTTTTTCTTCGTGGAGCTTACAGCTATAATTCCAATGATACATGGTAATTAACAATGAAAAGCCATTTACAAGCCTCCACAAGTAACAACTATGTAAAAGAATATAAATTAATAGTAATAGTAACATGATAATACAACTAGAACAAATATACGCTTAACGATTGACGGTGCCGGTGGTGTAAGTAGGATATAGCATTGAATTTATTGTCACCAAACTACTCGTAAATAGATTAAGCGATTCTTAAGCAGTAATGTATGTAAGAATGGCAAATTCATTGCTTTTCATATTTAATAAATACACCCAGTCACTACCAGTTCTTAAAGATGGCTGCATAGTGCTGCAAAAAATTTGTAGTACACTTTGGATCAGACACTTCAAGGGAAAGAACAGGCTTAAAATTCATAGGCTCGCTTTTCTTGAAATTCTTTTGTAATTCGGGCCACTTCTTCAGAATTACTCCTTATTAAGGCGTATGACTTCGTCAACAGAACCGCTTTAGACGAACAGATGCAAAAATCGAGAAGTTCCATTAAAATAACAATCATAATCGCGTGCTGCAGTACAACTAATAATACCTATAACTATTAAACGAACGTTTATATTGTTTTGATTAGTAATTAAGGAGCGATGGTTAAAATGTACAAATTTAGGCAGACTTAAATACGGTTTCAAGTTTTAATGCTTAAAACTGCAGGAATCATTAAAAAGTGTTTTCAACAACCCGACACTAGTCAAAGATACAACTTAACAATTATAGTTATTATTTACAGTAAAATGTAAAAGGTAACGAAAATAATTGGCAAAGTTTTGGGTACCCTCGATGAGGCTTTAGAAGAGTACTAGAGCTCTACGACCATCTACGATGTATAGGTACAGTCCCACCATCTTATCTGTTCAGGTGACAGCGTCGCTAGTGTAGAATTTTGGTATTGCAACCTAAGAAATTCACCAAGAAAAAAGAGAAACAAAACATAGGGCAGTCTTTCAAGCCACTCATTAATTTGCAAATTCTACAAAGAATCCTACTAATATTATAAACGCCAAAGTTAGTTGGTATGTACACTGTAGTTCCAATTTTGCCCACCTGAACAGATAAGTTGGTGGCACTATAAGAAGCAACTTTCACGGAAAACTAAAGCAAATTAAACAGGTCGAGTTCATCGGCAGTTTGATGATGCGCGAAGCCTCCAACCTTCAAATCCGAGAAGTGCGACTTGATGGAACCTTAATTGGCAGGAAGGTGGCGCGCTTCACATTTCAAGCCTTCATTTTCCAAGCAAGTCTAACGAGATAGGCGCGTTAATGACTCAGGTGTTTCTTCCTGCTTTTTTGCAACGCTAGCTTCGAGTTTTTACGCCTTACTCTACGATTTAGCTGTTGTGTGCCAAACTGAAACGTTGCACAGAATAACTTATAGGTAATGGCTTACCAAGACTTTCTGTATGGAGTTATAGCTCCGTTAGCTCAGCTGGTAGGGCCCAAGCCTTCGAAGCAAGGGGGCCCAAGCTCAATCCCTGAACAGGGCATATATTTGTTGTGTACGCATACTTCCCGGAACACGGGGAGTTATGAATGTGTAAACTCTTAAGTTAAAAATCTTGTTGCAGTCACTACAATGATAAGTGACCGCCTGGTTACATTTTTAACTGAACGCATGTTAACGATCGGTCCCGGATATCTTCGTAGGCCTACAGTCGTTTGGCAATGTCGGAAGCCTTAAGTTAATAAGGGCTTTAACCCTTTGCGTACCATTGACGTAAAGTAACGTGCGTTTAATTCATAAATCTTTTGTTTTATTATCACCGTATATGAAGAGTTAAGTCTCGGTTCAATCCGAATTTTAAAACAATTTAAGATGCTTTACATAAGGTTGAAAATTGCTTATCAGATTGGACGATCTAATGCGCAGTTGCAATTGAATACGTGCTAATACTTTTTATATTTATTTCGTACAATCAAATGATTAATTTTTTATGGTAAAGGAAAGTAAACTATGGACATAGTTTACTAGTAAATTTCATTGGTAATTCGAATATGATTTGCCCATAATATAAAAATAAAAATGCTTTATCCCACGAAGCACGAAAGAAAAATTGTAAAATTTAGAAATGTCGATTTTTTTTTATCGAGCCAAGTTTGCTCAATAGCGTTTTGGCTCCCATACGTCATAAAACGTATATTAAATAGAGAAGTTATTAAATGATACGCAATTATAAAATTTGGTGAGCCCACCCAAACCAGCATTGAAATGATTTAGTCAGCATACAAAGATTTTGTCTGCAATAATAAAAATCAGGCAGCAATCTTTGTTCCGCAGATAATTTTGATAATGGTCAAAAATTTAATCATTAATAAGCAGCATAACAATACCATGAGTTTGCATAATAAACAATTCGGTCCGCAAAATAACTACTTGGTCAGCAAGATTTTATGATTGATCAGCAGAAAAAACATGTCTATATGTTCCATATGTAATTATACTAGTCTAGGGCAAAGTCATATATAGGTACGACGACGAGCGTAGCGAGGAGGAGTGTTAGGTTACTTGTGACTACAACGCGCGAGCTGAGCGAGTTAAGCGAGCGTGCAGCGGCAGCGGCCGGCGACTTAGTGCTTATAAAACAGGAACAACTTATGGCTGCTTATATAATTAATATGCAGTACAAAAATAATTACAGCCATCCAGAATGACATAAATTGCTGATTGATTTTGAAATGTTTGCTGGCCATGAGTTGCTGACCAATTAGCTATTTCTGATGACAGATAATATTTTTCTTATTTCAAAAATACTAATACTATGCTAACCATTGAAATAACACCCTATTAAATGTACACTACGTTTTTATTCGAACTTCGGTTATTAGGTTTAAGCGTCGAAAAACTTAAGTTTTCGCGGAAGTCGAATCATTAAATTTGGTCGCAATCTACACTCATTTCGCCTTAAGTCATAAGTTAATTAGTATTTATGTCGGTTGATTTATAATTGCGTAGTAATCAGGATTCTAATGATAACAACATAAGTACCTATATGCTAAAGAGCATAAAAAATATTCAGTAAATAATAATTCTAAATATATGTATACCTATTTAATTAAGACATCGTAACATCACAGATTTTATATTATAACAGCAAGCGCTTTGACTCATCTTGGAATTCATTTGTCCCGCACTAATCAAAGGCATTCCTGGAATCAAATCTCTCTCTTTCCCTTTCTTCGCAACCTCGGGTATGCAAAAATGGTGAAAATGTTATTATACCTAACTCTTTTTGTAATTTGGCTAACCATAAATAAAATTACTAACCTGTAACCATTACTTAGAATGGCAATTAAACTTGTGTTGCATTGTCAATAATCCGAGTATTGTCAAAATGAACATTCATGCGGACAGGTTCGGCCATTCTTCAATATGTATAGAGGGGATAAATACCTCAGGGCTTTGGGACAAACGCGACTCAGTTGTGTAGGGTTACCATACTCAGGATATGCCCTGATATTTCAGGACTTTTTGACTATTCTCAGGATTGTGGCTGGAATTTGCAAATCTCAGGAAATGTATATTTAGAATTTTGAATAAATCACGGTACATTTTAAAGTTCTAAAAAGTTAAAGAAACTAAAGCGGCAAGGGGGGATTCGTGGGAATGGGGTGCCGCTATGAGTGTGATGTGCGACGCGTGATGGAGGCCCTCGAGATCCGCGCTATATAAAAACGATAATGATATGACTTTTTTAAAATTGATTAAATGATCTCAAACTGCAATAAAATCTCGGGATTTTGAAGTGATAACTTCTTATGGGAGGGACAACCGTTTCGTTACGTAACGCGTTACGGCGCCAGTCTGTCTGGCTTCCCTTTCTCTCGCGCATCCTCTCTCACTCTAGTTAAACTAGTTAGCTAAACTAGTTTAAGTTATCACTTCCGTCGGGCGTCCTGAGACGCCTTTTTTAAAATGGAAATCAGGCCATTTCTCCGGAGTTTTGATTTTTTCATCTGGTAACCCTAGTTGTACGGGGACGAGTTTTTATTTTTAAACCTACCTGGTCGGCATACAGGTGCTCCTGAGGCCACACGTAACTGAACATGTGTTTTTTGTCGCTCAGGTTACTTTTGGGTCTGGTGGTGAGGTCTTTTGTTGTTCTTATATACCTATATTTTTAATATCAATATTATATATTTATTATTTACTTAATAATAATTTATTATATAATATCAATATAGTGGGGTTGCTCATTCGCGTGTTTTTAGTTTGTTTAGGATGAAAATTATGCGTTGATGTGTGTTTGAGTATATTGCTTTTAGAAAATGTGTAGGTGTAATTGAACTTTACGTAATTAGTGAGTAATTACTGTTTTCGTCATTACAAATATTAGATGATCTAAGAGATCTAATATATATACAGGTCGGAACTTTTGAACCGCACCTGGAGGTAAACTGCACTAAATATTGGAGATACCAAATTTATTTATTATAATAATATATTTTATTATATGTACTTAATACTAACACATATAAGTCCGCCTGTAATTTGTCATAGCTAGATCGTCGATCATATATCGAGTATCTATAGATTAGGTTCCTGTTTCGACTTTCCAGTTAGTAAGTCTGGTTTCTTCGCCTCTTACGATTCAAATACTCAAAAATGTACACACAAATATAAAATGTATCACCATGGAAAAAACTGTCATCACATTTCATCACCCTTGGCGGTCGCTATCAAATTACCTTGGTTTTTGACTAAGCTATCAGAAACTGACACGACGTAGGCGGAGATCTTATTATTTTGTCTTTGCTGTGCCCAAGCATATTAAGCTTTTTCACCCGCGTGGTGATGAATGATGATGATGATAATGATGTTGAAAAGTGTCTTATGTGTTAATTCAGCGCCTCATCTACCTCTAAACCAAATTTCATCAAAATTGCCCCCGTCGTCGTTTGAGCGTGAAAGAGTAACAAAGATCCACACATTTACAACTTTCGCGTTTATAATATTAGTAGGATAGCTAAAATGCTTGCACTTTTAGATATACATCCGGGTTGCAAAACTCCCGGCATGTTCGAAATAGCTGGCATTGGACTCCGTCGAATGCCGAACCGCGATCAGTCGAGAGCGAAATTTGGGAAACCACCGGCATCGGTCGAAAACGCCCGTTTTATTTGTTTTCTTTTCCGTGTTGTTAAACTTTAATGTGGTTGAGGTTTTATTAGCTTGCAGTTTTTATGCTAACACTGTTTTGTCTTTGAGTTCGAACTCAGAATTGTTTTTAGACAAAATCCATATAAGATGTAGTGCTGTGTTTACTACCGCTGCTAAAGTAATTAGATACGAAATTATATATAAAAAGTTACCAAGTTTCAAAAAGTTTCTTGCCGCTTCTTCTCCGTAGGCTCTATTTATTTTGGAACGCGGTAGTAGAACCTTTAAAGCACATTATAATGAATAATTGCCATTCATAAGTGCGTCTCTGATGCCTAAATTTAATAAATGATTTTGACTTTGGCTTTAACTTTAATGTTTTTCTTGAAGGTTGGTTATTGGAATCCAGCACGGTTACACTGCCAGTAATACCATTTCACCATATGGCACAGGTGAACTTGACAACAACCCCCCTGGGTTGTTTCTTTCATTATCGGCGAGTATTGTTCTGGTTTGTATGGCTTTGTAAAGAAATAAACTGATTTGAGCTTGTCACGTAACACTCTCGAGGCGTGACTCCGTCTTTTTGATAGAGGAAATGAAAAAGGCGCTGTATACCTTAGTATGACCTTCTGCGTAAGTAAATAACTTGAGCGTCCCGTGAATAGTAGACTGGGCGTTATCTTTTACTCCATCAGCGCGCTGGTCTCACGTTATTTTTTGGTAGACCCTGTTATCATTTAGAAGAATATTGGCTAACCTTCACCCATAAGAACATATACATATATACTTCCTGTTATTAAACAACATTAAACGTATTAAATGTGCGTATAATTTTATTGTAACCGCAGCGTTGGTCGTCTACCGACAAGATGGACTGACAACCTGATAAAAGATGATGTTGGAAGCAAGCCGCTTCAAACGGGTCTTTTCTGAAGTTTGTGAAGGAGGCGTATGTTCAGCAGTGGACGTCCTACAGCTGAGATGATGATTGAGCTTCATAGAACATGGTCTTCAGTCTTCCCCTTGACCATGTTCACTGGAAAGTGCTCGAAACGTCGGGATGAAATAATATAAAATTATACACGGTTTAATCCGCTTAAAGTTGTTTAATTTCAATGTATAATAATCGCGAAAGCCTAAGAAATCATAATATACTTCCCGTTTGAACATTTGGTGATGATATTTACAGAACGACTGTTTCGTCAAATTTAAGATATTTTTATTAGTCTTCAATCTTTTTTTCTAAGAAGTGGATAAGTAATTAAAACTTTAAGCCATACCGGCATTACTCGGAAACCACTCAACACAAACAGGTAACAGAATAAGCCAGTAACACGGAATAATTTATTTGTAGTTAGTACTCAGGAGTAGTATCATGATAGAAATAGTTTTACCATGAAACTAATACGTACAGTACGGATAGGCCAGTAAAAATTAAATTTAGCCTGGCACTAAATTTCCGATCCATTTTTTTTATAAGGCTTTCGGTCACTTACTGAGCATAAAACCACTAAATGCTGCCAGATCCAGGTGAAGCTTTTCAAAAAACATGTTTTTCGCAGATACCTCGGAAACTATGCACTTTAGGGCAAAAGTTATTCAGATCATTATTGTAGAGAATACGAGTACAATTTCGCATCTGTTATTGCCTGTAAACGTTTTTGTAAAACTTACCGTTTACGATTTATGGCCCTTTTAATGAAATATCAAGTCTTATAGTGACAGCACTGTTTTAAACTATCACGGTTGTTCTCTAAAGTTATATGATTATTAACGGGATATTTACCGTGGTAAGGTTGTGGAATGAGCACAGTTACATGCACCATGTTCACGGGAAGACTCGAGTCTATCGAAAATATAAATATCGGGAAATATCGCCGAAAAAAAGAGCGCCGAAATATCGGGAGCTCATTCCACAACCTTACCACGGTAAATATCCCGTTAATAATCATATAACCTTATAGTGACAGATTGTTATATCTGACTGAAAATATCAATATAAGCAAAAAGGATCTTAATCTAATCTATCTATAAAATGTATAATAAAAAGTAAAGCCTATAGGATACTCAAGGTTACCACAGATTCCTATTAAGTCATTAGATAGCAAAGGTTCAGTAGTTTTTGTAGCTCCTAGTAGCTAATATCTAAACTCACATTTCACAAACTCTTTATAACACAACCTCTTTATTATATGACTGTATAAGTGTAGATAAAGTATCAGAATGCGATATTAAATGCAAAATTAGTCTGTACGAACTACGAATACGTACCCAACAGTGATCAGAGACTCGGCGCAGAAGCGTTGTGTTAACGCAGCGAATAAATAATTCAGTTCATGCTCCAGTGGACTAATCAGCCACTAGTTAATTAATTCTGCCGTATTAGAACAATAATGTTGCGGATAGTTAAGTAATGTAGAGCCTCGTATGCTTACGGGTTAACTGTTGTTTTTGTTATAGTGTATGCATTCGCTAACTGAGCAGTTTTATTGCGAGCCAATCATTGAGGAAGCGTCATTGAAATATCGTTCATACGCACGCTATTAAGAGGCCGTTACAAAAATGTCTACCGGGGGTATTTTTGTATTTTAACCGACTTCAAAAAAAGATGTTTTATGTTTGCTTGTATGTTTTGTTAATGTATGTTCACCGATTTCTCTCCCATTCGTGGACTGATTCGGAAAATTTATTTTTATTTGAAAGAGTCCAGTTAAGCGGTTTTTGCGCGTTTCAATAAATAAAAAGTGTTTCGCCTATCTTGATAAGGATATCATCAAGAACTTTTGACGGTGAAGGACAATCGGTCCCGTAAGTAGCAAGTCACTAAAAAGGGTGAACCAAAAAAAAATTGTGTTGAAGTTGGATCCATTATTTGGTAAACATTTTTGTTTTATATCCGGGCGTCTTGTAAACTTTTTTCTTTTCCTAAAAACTTTCTGAAGAATATAGCGAAAATTTAAAAAAAATACAGTCAAGGAGATATAGTGGTTCCCAAGTGAGCGCTTTTCAAGGAACCTTATTTAATTTTTATATATAAAATAATAAATATATATTAAATACACGCGTAATTTCACAGTGAATGACTGGTTAATTGTAGGTAGATTTGAAAGAGGTTTCATGAGTTTTTTCGTCAACATGTTTAAACCATAAACATATTTGATAATAACAGGTTATTGTTCAGCTAGAAATTTATATTTAATTTTGCACATAAAAATGCAAATGGTAGGTAGCGAAAAAAATATTAAAAAATACTGTATTAAAATTTTGTCTATCAACGAAAAAGAGCCTTAAAAGTATGATACGACCCGGGAAAATCACCCTACACGGGTAATAAATATAAATTGTTGCTAAAAATAACATCAAACAAAGCCAAGCAGTATAGCTGTTTTCGAGATTATACTTAGATCTTTGTTTGATTATTTACTTCTGCTGAGCCCTTCAGAGGTCTAATAGCGTATTATGTATGTTTAAGCTAATTAAGTATAGGTTGATGACCTACCAAAAAGTACCTAATTATGTAGTTTCCTTCATATATTTTATTAGATATCTATTAAGTAATTAATTACGCAACTAACACTATTTCCTCCTTAAATTCGCAGTTACTTTCCTTCCGGCGCGTACCTAATGAATATGGAAGCAGCTCTCTCCAAAACTGCGCAAAAGTTAAACTTTTCTAATATCGCGTGTCTTTCCACGAGACCCCCCTCTTTTGTTTTATTAATTCTTAACAAATGCGTAGGACAATATATAACGGAACTTTCGCCTTTATGTTGCCAAACGGAAGGACTTTTTTTAACAAAGTTTGAGCATAGCATTATCATTGTAACCAGTGTTGTCGCTTGATAAAACTCCTGTTTTTCCCGAGCTGAGTTTCATATTATATTCCTATCCTAATGGAAGTTATTGGAACTAAAAAGATATTATCGAAGTTTTAAAGTATAAAGCGGTTCCACTCGTGAGTTCGGATAGTTTAAGTAGTTAGTTATAGTTGAGTTTACTGGATATATTTGCTCCATACTACCTATTTTTACCGTGAAGTAGTAATGTTGGCAATACCGTGTTCTGATTTTAATAAATACCTATGTATGTATGTATGGGTGCCGGCTAAATCACAGGCACATGAGACTTAAGAGGATTTCATAGCTAGATACTTGTCCATACTAAAAGAAAAAACTCCTTTCTACCTCTTAACATTGTCCGATTTCAATGATTTTTTTTCATGCAATCGACACATTGTTTGCTATGCTCGTACGTTTTGATTTTTTCAAAATGTTAACAGGTAGAAAAGAGTTATTTCTTTTAGTATGGACCAGTACTAGCTATGCAATTTCCTTAACAACATAATGTTGTCAGGGTTACGGGCGCAGTGCAGTTCGTTATTTGAAGAAATGCATCTGTTGTAGGCAGATGTTACAAGTAAACACCAATAGGGTTAGTATGTATCGCAGTTGCTAACAAATGTTGATTGAAATCGGAAAAAATGGCGGCTCTATCACGGTAATATTATCTATCTACCGTGACTCTGTGTTACTTTTGTCAGCTCCAGTCATCGACTAACATTTTTGCTTACTGGAGTTGTCAAAACTTGCATAAAGCCGCCATTTTTTAAGAGTTCAATCAACAAAATTTGATTGGAACTGAGATAAATAATAGCCCTGTAGCCCTCAGCTTGTACCGTCTTCCAATAACGTAAAAAAACATATGGCCTGCACCTACCTAGCGAGTTAAAGCGTCAAAATAATATTGCTAATACTTACGAAAGTTTCAATGAAATTAATAAATAACTGCATAGATATAAGTTTTTAAACTATCATGGTCACTAACATAAGAGGTATTCAAACTCAAAAACTTCAAACAAAACACTGTTGCAAGCGCCATGATCACGGATGAACAGTTGTCCGTGATCATGGCGCTTGCAACAGTGCCGAAATATCGGAAACTCATAGAAAATATACATGGTAATTATCCCGTTGATAATAAATAACTGCATAATTGACAGATGACGATTCGTTACCTTGTATTTTTGTATTTATACCGCGTTTATTGTTAGAAGTTGCTTGTAGAATCTCAACTGCCTTGGGAAATTGATAAACCCTATGATTAGTTATGTTGTTTTTGGTAATTTAATATTGTAACTCGATATAAAAAAAACCTGGTGCATCGTTTGTAACTGAGGCTCTTGTAATTAGATATAGAAACGCATAGATATGATTAAATAAAGTTATTAATTTACATCCTGAGGCCGTAGCACAAACAATTTGCGAAAAGGTATTCGTATCGCGAACGTCAATGCGTCAGTCTTAGGCGTAGAAACTATGAGTTATCTGTGTGACAAGTGCCCTAGATAAATTACAGTTTGTACTGTTTCACGTGAACGATAATGTTACGTTACATTTACTCAGTTATTCGTGCTAGGCCCACTGTAGAAACATAGGTAAGAACGCGCGTGGATCATTAATATTTCCTAGTCTTATTAAATAATGTCAAATTTCTATAACCTATCTATAGACGGTTAACCTTACTACAGTTAAAAATTTTAAACTACTCGTATGGAACTATTGTCAAACTTGTATGGAACTAAAGTAAAAATCTTCAGGAAAGGAAACCGTGGATATAATGGATATAATATAGTAGTTTAGTAGGACAGCGGTATAGGACACTCCACTACGGCAATAAAACAGGGCTGGCGATAGTCTACCTTGCCTAATTGTGTCACCATGTCACAGAATAAATATCAGTATGTACTCAGTAACTATGTGAAGACAGGTGTTACAGAATGAGACATCCGGTGCACTGGGCGTTTGTTTTGTTATTTAGCTCGCATATGTGTCCTTGTCTTCTAGCCTACAAAAGAAAGAACGAATAAGTATTTTTGTGTGCAACACGCAGTCGTTTATTTATATTATATACCTACCGCTCTTACTTTCCTCATTACTGTTTTTTTGGTACGGGCAAATCGTTGACCTGATGGTTAGCGTCACAGCTGCCTATGACTGTTTCAGTGTTCGCGACCATTCAAATTTCTACGGAACACTATTCTGGGCTGTCACGCTGAGTAGTCATAGTACTCACACTAGGCATTGTGGTTAGACCACAGATCACAGAAACAAGGAGATATGAAAAGGGGGCGGGGCCGGTGTCGCAGCAATATGCCCAAAAATAGAACACATTGCTCGCGGCGGTTCGCATCTTTTGTATTATGCGACCGAATGTCGATCGCGATATTGCATGTAAACAGTTTACAGTGCTTGCTCTGTACTTACGAATATTCAAACGATAAGTTTTGATACCGCAGTGGATAATGAACTTATTGAAGCTAACAATACGTTGAATCGCGGAAAACAGCCGCTGCTGCGACACCTGTGCCTCTATTCTCTTAGCTATTGATTTGCGTTATCGCAACTCAATTGCGTGCATTTAGATCGCGTTCGAATCTAAATAGTGAGCAGACTACGCAAAACTGTCAAAAACGACAATTTTCGTGCAATAGAGTTGCGATAACGTGGTTCAATAGCTAAGAGAATAGGGCCCTGGTTTGTACTCAGCGCACGAATTGGCATCTCTCTAGATCTCTATGGATTGTTCCAACCTAGACGAATACTTTTAGAAAAGCTTTAAAATCTAACGTCATGTGTGTGGCACCACCAGGGGATCATGAGTACGGATTAGCTGCAGGGTACAGAATAATGCTTGTTATAACATCTCCTAAGGCAAACTGTTAGTAAACTGTCAATGTGCCAGCTAAGGCTCCGACAGACAGCTAACAATTAGCAAACTGACTATGTTACGAACTTGAGAACTACACCTTAGGATGTATTCAAAGTCGCGCCATCTCTGCTACTGCTGCTCTCAAGAGCTCTCAGCAGCTTACAGATTACCATTAATTAGACACGGATAACAATTAAACGTGTAAGCAGTAAACTATATGACTTTACATCTGATTGTCATTCCAAGGGCTGTTCCATGACGTGTTTGCATAAACAAACCAGTCTCTTCAATTTAAATCGGTAAATACGCAAATGAGTGGCGTTTGTTTACAGAACCTTTATGAAGCTATGTATATGTAGGTATGTATATGTACAGTGTACATGTATTTCTTGAAAGGTCTTGGAGTTTGGAGAAATACCACTAAAATGCCAGTATAGTTGAGTAGATGAACTTCAGATATGGTTTAATCATAATCACACACAAACAAACAAAATAGACTGTAGTATTGGTTTAAAGTAGAAGAAATTAAACATATTGTTTAATAATATTTTTTATACTATTTTATTACAATATTAGACATTATATTACAATATTTATAATAATAGACTAAATGTATATGAAAACCATGTCGCTAATAATAAATGCAGCTATAAAATTATATTTTACTATGTACAATAAAATGGAAAGATTGAAACGGGAGAAATGGATACGAATTAAAGCATTTTTTTAGTTTTGCTTTCCTTTGATTCAAGGCACCTAATTCAAATGATCAAGTATCGGGGTGACAAACTTAGTGCAGTGACGCGCAGAAGTTTTAAATTCACAGCTCTGTATGGCACTGCAAGTACTGCAACTGCAGAAAAATTACTATCAGGCTCCGTCTCGAAACATTAGGACCTCTAACTAGGAATTATAAAAAAACCCTCTGCTCCTTGTGTTTAAAAGGTCTGTTTCGAGGATATATCCTATCTACGCTTATTGGTCCCTTTTGGGCCAAAGGAAATGCACAGATAAGTTTATCTGTCATACTGGGACAATTTCAGGAAATTGGCAATGTGTTCGAGGCAATCGCGAGAATGACGCTGTAGTTTATTCCTCTTTTTCTGACGAGACGATACGGGTAAGTGTTTTCGTTTAGTATTTTTTTTTTTAGTAAAGTTGACTCGAGTGACATCTAGGCCTGATTTAGTCTCTTTCATATTACATACTCGCTGTACCTGCTGGTTTGATAATTATTCCACAGAAAAAAAACTAATTCTGGCTCTTTCTCCCTTCCAACGACCTTTAACATATAACATATAACACACAAATAAAGTTATTTACCTAGTATGTAAAAAAGTAGTAAAAAATAGTAAAAAAATCAATAAAGTTATTTTTTTAGTACGAATATGTAACATACTTAAACTAGAAAGTAGAAAGAAAATACTCTTATTACGTATTATTTAGTATTGATTTATCTTTGGTCCTCGTCCAAACTTTTGCTGAAGGAAACCACAAACCAAAACGTCACTTGTTCACAGAATTTGCCATATTATGATTATGTTAAGATCATTGATTTAGAGTCTAAATCAATGATCTTAATTTTACACTCTCTTAAAATCTGTGATCTGTGTATAAGTTTTATGTATTTGTTGATTATTTAAGGAACGGTGAAACAATTTCGATATCTTGTATATATAGGAACACCTCTGAAGTATCACCTACCAAACAAAAACGAATCACCAAAATCGATTCATAATAAAATTAGCGGGGTGATGGATGGCGTAACAAATAATACAAAAAAAAACAATACCCCCGAATTGAAAACCTTCTGTTCTGAAGTTGGTTGAAAAGTACCTGACTTATTAGCTATCCGATTTTCCGATCATCTTGTCCACGCTAAGTAGATAATGAATGTCCCTTAGGAATAAAATCTTTCGCACGGGCGGAACCTCAGGGCGCAGCAGGTATTACATAGTTTCTATTTATTTTTTTTTATATTCGACTGTATTTTTTTTATGTTTGTTACCTCATAACTAAATAATTCGATTGGGTGGAGCGATTCTCAAAATTCTTTTTATTTGAAAGCTAGTGCATCCCGTTTGTTCCTATTTAAATTTCATCCAATTTGGTCTAGCAGTTTTTGAGATACCAACAACTGAATAGAATGGAAGTCGGTATTATTTTTTTCAAATTGTACTTTTAGTATCTGTAGAGATAAATAGTATATATGTTTTATACGTAGACGTAGATACTTTCTCGATGTGTAGTCCTCATGTTTTCTCACGCCACCACTTCTATTATGAGAGTTGACTTCTCTCGACCTTGCGCCTTGTCTGGTCTAGACTAGAGACTGCTAACTGTATGCCTACGCCACGACACAAGCAAAATACGAATGTTATTTTACTTTTTATTTCCGTCTGCGCGAAACCTCTTTGTCCTCAACTATAAGGAAACTATTAAATATATACATAAAACGTATTATTGCCACCTTTTAAAGAAATAAACGCATAAGTAAAAGATGGTCTTCATGCAAATCTGTGCGTTATGTTAATGTCACACAATAGAAATACTTTGTTTAATATGGCTTTATTTTATGATCTTCGAGCGTGTGACAATCTTACTTTATGTATCTACGGAAGTATTTTTAGGGTTCCGTACCCATAGGGAAAAACGGGACCCTCTTACTAAGACTCTGCTGTCCATCTGTCACCAGGCTGTATCTCATGAATCGTGATAGTTAGACAGACATTTTCACAGATGATTTATTTCTGTTGCCGCTATAACAATTAATACTAAAAAACAGATAAAAACGATTATTTAACGAGGCTGCCATACAACAAACGTGATTAATTTTGCTCGATATTGATAAGGGCAACAGGTACACACTTGAAATATTTACAGAATAATGAGATATTCACTTAAAAAATGAATAGTTAAATTAAAATAAATTAATATTTCCATATACAACAAACGTGATTTTTTGCCAATTTTTTTCTCGGTCTTAATAACGATAACGCAAATTTGAAAATATTTATTATAGATAATGGTATGAAACCCTTCGTGCGCGAGTCTGACTCGCACAAAGCCGGTTTTTGTTCATGCTGTCAAGTGACGACACGAGTTAATAGTGCGTACAGGCGTGATGTTTACTATCACGCACTTCCATGTACAGATAAGCGTAATTAATTAAATTAAGGAAAAACAATATTTGCTCTATTATGATTTATGGACCATTATTATTATACATAAGATCAAAATTGTACTAATACTTATAGCAAATAAATAATTTCATTACATTTCACGTGTTCGCGTGTGATGATAAACATGTCCATCCTTTACTATAATGCGAATGCTTTAGTATTGTTGATAAAACAGGTGATCATCTCAATGTTGAAGTACTACGGGCATTAAGAACGGCTTTGTGGATCTTTCATCGTAATGAAAAGCCCTTAGAGGCTTAAAATCAAAAACATCTATATGTATTGATTTAGATTGTATCTCACAATTCTTGGTCGCTAGCGAGTACTAGGTGTTAAAGAGTATAGAGAAATGTCATAGCTTTTCAACCGACTTCAACAGTAAATAGTGTGAAATTACTTCGACATCGGTACCATACGCACAAGATTGTGATATAGGTACTTTTGAACTATCATGGTAACGCCTGCAACAAGTTATTTCACACTTTTTAACGTTGATGTCCGTATTCTTTTTTTTTGTGTGTTTTTAATAGGTATATTTATTTAAAAAAAGCCTTAAGACTCAATGAGATAATACTAATAAATAATAGTAAAAATAACGAGTCCCTTTTTGTTATATAGCTAAGGTTGAATGGTATTTTTTTCTATATTGTAATAAACCGAGCGACTTATTAAGAGTCTAATTGAGATTTTTCAACCAGTTTCAAAGGAGGTGGTTATTGGAGGATATCCGCCTAAGATATTTTATTGGCAGGAGATGACTTTCTTTTCTCACGGCACGGCACATATTTTAATTAATGACAGGTTTAAATGTCACTACCAGAAGAAAAGTTATTTCTTATGCCACTATTTAATCCTATTCACAGTCGTAAAATCGTTGAAACTGTTCATCGTTATATTTGGTTAAACAAATGCCATAGAGTTGCATATTAAAATATAATTTTATTTTACGTAACTCGTGGTTGAAGTTCTTTATGGATGTAAACATTCCTGTATTGAAGTAATGTTACAAACAGTTCGGCAATGTCGTGGCAAGGGTGCTTACCTGGCGACAGTGTGTGGCATTCTTAAGGGTACAACATTGGGATGTGCCGCCATTTCATGATTGACCTGACTCACAATTGGACATACCATGAAAGGCTGGTTATAGCCAGGCATATTGATCAAAAACGAACATCTAGAGGTAAATCATTTATAGGAACGACGACGGGCGAAGCGGGGAGCGTGGTTACTGGTTACACCATTGCGTAAAATGAGCGCGCGAAGCGAGCATACCGAGGCAGTGGTTAGCAATGTGTCAATACTGAAACACGCGCATAAAGTGGCACATCACGATGGATGACATTTTAGAACATCATTGTTTAATCTGTGTTTTATTTGAATATGATATATGACGTATTACGTTTATAATGACTATGATAGTTTACCTCTCAACGCATGCGTCAACAGCGTCATCACCCGTAGAAATTCCGGTTTTAATCTAAAGATAATTATATTTTACCGTTAAAACTTATAATGTACCATACACTCGCTCGTAAAATTAATAATTGCGGCTAACCCATTAAATTTCCTAGCGGATGAACAAACTGACTGAACTTAACTGTCTTCATTAATAGAAAACCTTTAAATGTTTTGCCAATTATCGGACAAAGGTTTCTTAACGAGTAAACCTTATGGTACAGCGAGCATGAAACTATTCCGAATGAGAAGGCATTTCTAGATTAGAATAGCTTTAGTGTTCAATGGCTTCTGTCGTAGCACTGCAACTGACTAGTTAATATGTATATTGCAATGCCGAGCAAAGCGAGCGCGTTGGTACTCTACCAGAATCGATATGATTATACCTAGATAATATACTTTGTAAAGTTGTTTTATGTATACTCGTACTAATGTGGTAAAGAGGAAAGATTTATAATTTTGTACCTATCTTTGTAACGAATAAACTCAAAACTACTGGACAAAGTTAAAAAAAAACCCTATTAAAATGCTACATTATCCCTGAGTAACAGAGGCAGTGAGCATGAGAGTATATAAATATTGATTCATCATCATCATCTTCATCATCATCGATTACTGCGCGGGCTAAACGGCGGAGCGCAGCTAGTGTTGAACGTACGTATATGTGCGTACGTTTTGTTTTTTTTCAGTATTTCACAGTACTATAAATTTCCTTTTTTTGGAACTTGGAAAACTGAAAAAATCAAAACGTACGGGCATAGTATACAATGTGATGATTACATGAAAAAAAATCACTGAAATCGGACAATCTTAAGATGTAAAAAAGAGTTATACCTACTGTTCATTTACTTAATTATGTTTTTATTTCCTTTATCTGTAGCCTGTTTTTTTTGGCACAATAAAATTTATGTCAATGTCTATTTATTTTAGTATGGAAAGTACTAGCTATGCAATCCTCTTAAGTTAACGTACCGCGTACAAATATTATCCGTATTTATCAATATTTATTCAACTTTAAGAATAAACCCTACACTAATTGTTTGATTGGATATGGCTCCAGGTACTACGTACTGATCTATTTGTAATCTATTGACTCCTAGGTGGTTTTTATTTTCTTTCAATAAGAAACTTATTGAATTTTACTTGAAATGTTAGACAAATGTGCTCACATCTCGATTCATTTTTGCGAATTGGTCTTGATACTGTAAGTGTTGTGTTTCGCGAGATTCGGTGCTTAAACATGTAGATGGATCGATTTTGTCTGCTTTAGAAGTGATATGTATACTATTAACCAATTAAACATCCAAATGAAGTAGTGAAGTTGAAAATTGTAGCTTGCGTTGTGGTGTAAATCCGGTTGTAAACCTTGCAAAATCCGTACCAAAAAGTAACTACGATTTTGCGTTGATTGTGTATCTCCTACGCAATAACAATAACCCCATAACAATTGGTTAACCCGATACCCTCCCTCAGTCTGAGTCAGAGATAAAATTGGGTCATAGCGTCGAGACGGGGCGTATATCGATTTTGCCATCTACGCAGACCATTGATGTGCTTGCTCTCACAGATTGTTATATAGACACATTTCCTTTCTACAAGTGTACACTTAGCTACAACATAGTCGGGAAGTGTACCTGGCAACTAGCATTTGTGAATTTAGGGTGTGTAGATACCTTCCACTGCAGTAAGAAAGAACCCACATCAATTGTTAATGGGTATTTGATCCACTGTTCCGTATAGGCGTAGTAAACGTTTTGCAATGGCATACACGTATAGTAAAAGCCATGTAAAGGCTTTCTTTTCTACCGACTTCTAAATAGGAGGAGGTTTTCAATTCTTCTGTTTTTTTTATGTTTGTTTCCTCATAACTTTCGAGTGGGTGAACCGATTCTCAAAATTCTTTTTTGTTTGAAAGCTAGTAGGAGGAGGTACTCAATTCGAATCTATTTTTGTTTAGGTTTCCCCATAACTTTCGACCCAGTCGAAAGTTATGAGGAAACAAACATAAAAAATACAGTCGAATTGAGTACCTCCTTCTATTTAGAAGTCGGTAGAAAAGAAAGGCTTTTACTATTTATTATTCATACTAGTATTTTACTATTTCTACTATTATTTTACTATTTATACTAAAACCGATTCCCAAAATTCTTTTTGTGTTTGAAAGCTAGTGCTTCTCGTGTGGTCCCGTTTAAATTTTATCAAATTCGGTTCAGTATTTTTTGAGTTAGACACCAATAGCTGAATACAATGGAAGTCATTTTACAGTAAATTTTTCAAATTGTACTTGTAATCTACCGATTGTGTAAACTACACATTTGTTGCATTATACTCCTTCTACCGTTATAAGTACAAAAAAAAGTTTTAATTATCACGGTGAAGGATTAATTTTACCTAAAACAAATATTTAATAGAAACATTTGTTTCACGGAAACTTAGATATAGATTTTATAAGACAGTTTCTTGGAGTTTACTAACGGGGTAAAATTGTATACATATCGTGAGTTATTATATATTATGGTGTACTTTTACAGAAATATGAGATTGACGTATGAGAAATATGAGATACCAACACGTACATTTTGATATATAATTATCTATATGGCGACATTTAGGGGTCAGTGGTTTACTGTTTTGTTTATTAGGAATATTGAATTCATCGTGCGTCAAACCGCGGAGCGCAGTTAGTATAACTATAAATGTACAACCACTGTTAGTAGTTGCATACATATATATTAAAATGTTGAATACCAAATAATTGTAATAACTGAACTGATAAAGGTAATAAGTAACACCAAATTTATTGCCCATTTTTCAATTATATTGATTTACCAATAAAACAATCAAATCGTTTAGCTTCATTGCGCAACAAACTGACATCTATCCAAATGTATATCTAATACATTAAATTATATATTTTCTTATTATTATGTTTTCGGTAAATAATATTAGTTAGGTTATGACAATTACCTAGTATCTATACTAATATTATAAAGAGGAAAGATTTGTATGTAAGTATGTTTGTAACGAATTGGCTCAAAAAGGACTGGACCGATTTCAAAATTTCTTTCACCATTGGAAAGCTATATTCACCCTGAGTAACATAGGCTATATAACATTCATCATTATCATCATCATCCATCACTGCGCGGGTGAAACAGCGGAGAGCAGCTAGTTGGAGATAAATTTAATCCCGTTGCATGGTAATATGTTATGATGCATCGTAAAAGTTCAGTTAACTTGTATAGTTCAGAGCCACACGTTCTGGATCTACGTTCATAATGCGGTACGTGCTTAAAGGCTGGAAAGTTAACGGCACATCTGCGCGAGATTGGATTTTAAACCTAATTACTTTCCAATATCTTCCAAGTGAGGATGGAAACTAGGCAAGTAAGTTTACTTGTTGATGTGTTGTTTTTTTATTTTATGAATTAGAACTAGAGCTATGTATTTATAGTTTTACAATCTATGTATGCTGAAATAAAATACACTTCATAAGAAATTTGTGAGAACTTAGCCATCCAAGATGGGAAATCTAGTGATGCTATTTCAAGTATGTTATAAGAGGATACTGTTGAAACATTTCAAACAATAAACACGAATCATACCTAAAAATATGTAACATTTATTATTAATAATTGTTTTCCACGATGTCGTGAAATAGTGGTCCTCATATGTTTGTCAGTAAAAAGATATCTTAATGTTAAGAGCGTCAGTAAACTAACGTCAATGTGTACCTTAAAATAAATTACCCAACATTAATAATAAAGTCATTGTTAAAAATTACTACACCTACTCTACATTACAGGTATAGTAGGAGCGCCTGCTGTACGAAACGATCCGTGACTTACGGCTATAATATATACTCGTATAGGTACATAAAACGAAGCACTTGTAAAACCAGTGTCATTCGATGGGGGAAGGAAGTGTACACGAAGAAAATATTAAGGTGCTGCCTCCTTATACCTGCCCGAAAGAGTGGCAGGTACTCCTATGTGCAGCTCGATATGAACCAGGTTGTTTATCAGACATGGCTCTTCACCACTCTATGACCAATTGAGTCTTAGTCTACCCGCAAGCTTATTCAGTTCTCATTAACATGCAGTTCAGTTGTAAGGGAACTTTTTGTGCAGCCATCGCTTAGACTACTATTCGACTGGGCTTTATATGAGGTATATTCGCCTGATGTGTTACCTCATAAAATCCTTGAACCCAATGAAAAATTCAGACGATTTCTCATTGTCCATAATTTATAAGAATATTTTCTATTGTATAATCCAATGACCATGAAATTGTTGTCATGGCAAGACCAGACAGATGCGGTTTAACTGATAAGTAAAATTAAAGTACCTTGGTCGTATGAAAGGTTTTACAATCAAAGTTGTGGCAAAGTTACTTATAGTTTCCTGTCCATATAATAGCTTTAATGAATTCCTCGAATTCGTCGTTTATAAATTTGCTTTTAAGAAAAATGTTCAGCACGTTTACTATACAATAATAGTTAATGTAACTCATATTTAAGTATTGAATACACCAACCTAGATCTCAGATAGTGATCAAGACATCGTAAACAATGTTCCTTTGCTCAACTCTCTAAAGTCTAAAGCTCGGATTACAGCAACGATTTCGATATTAAATTTAACATAAATTTGCAACATTGTAGTTATTGCCCGCATCAGAATATTATGCTGTAAATATACCAATGAATAAAATTATAAACTTACAACAAAACTGTTATTATCTATCTCACTTATAATAGGCTAAAGTCTCGCTTTTAGGTAGATGATATAGGGCGTATGCTTGATAGGTTTTGAAAAAGATCCAGAAGAAAATAATTATAGTAAAGATATTAATATGCAATAAAAATAATTTCGTCTATTTCAAGCTTCGGTTTAAACGTTTTTTGGGGTTTTAAAATCCCTCTTTTGCATTGATAGTCCAAACAAATTAGGATAAAGTATGGACATAATTCTGAATGATCTTTCTAGAATCGTTAGAATACACAGCTAGAAATATAAACTTTAAGGGTCCGTTAATCAGAAAAATTCAAAGAAGTTGGAATAGTATATTTTATGTATGAATAAAGGATTCCTCTATCTAAGATGCATTACAATGAAAAAAGTCGTGCGACGTACGGAATATAATAAATATACACATCGACTTGAAAAACTACTAATGTTTGTGGAAGTTGAAACTTACTTAGTAAGAAGGTAGATTATAATACTTGAAGTATAGTTTAAAAATATCGCGATCACCACTCTTTCCTGAATGAAGTTATGCAATTTCAAAGTGTTTACTAGATGTAACCCTCTTCCGGAGGTTTACTTTCGTTGGGATTGAGTGGGAATGATTCTTAAAGCATAATAAACCATAAAAAAATAAAAAACCCAAATTCGCGAATTACTTCCACTACACACCCAATATTTTGCAAAATATCTCCTTATTTGACTGGACTATGAAGAGATTTGAGTCATGGACCATCGAGCCCAACACCCAGCAAACAGGCAGTAAAGTATAAAATTACCAACCTCACATTATTAAACTGGAAGTATGATATCACAGAGATAATTTCACAAGATCATAACTCTTAACTGAGACAGACAGGCCATGCTTTCAGTGGAGCAGTAAAATTATATTAACGCTAAAAGCTCATTGCTCTCGCATCCCAGAGTACAGAGTAACTGGTATTAGGGAGAGTATAGAATACAGAGTTATCAGAGACAGAGAGAGTACACACTGTTTTAGACGCGGTTGTTAACTACATTATAATTAGTACTCAAGGGATGTACACCACGATTAGGCAGGTTTTGGAGTTCCCGATATGGTAAATGTGATCAAAACAACATTCGCAGTGATACAGTTAGTGTGTATTGTCGAGACTTGCAATCGAGTTCGAGGGCCAGTGGTATCCGTAGTAAAAGAGCGAGAAAGAGGGTAGCACGTTAATAACTGCTTTTAATAACTTCGAACTCTTTTCACATCCACCCGCATATTCAGTCTACCCGTGAACATGGTGCATGTAACGCCGAAATATCGGGAACTCCAAAACCTGCCTAATCGTGGTTTACATCTCATGAGTACTAATTATATAGAGAGAGTACACATTGTGTGGCTTCATACTCGTATAATTCTTACATGAAAACCTTATTTGAGAAATCCTACATGGACGATGAGGTGAATGTAATGTCATGATTTTAATGCATGTTAATTAAACAGGCATAAGTGATCCTTGTAATCAAATCAACTCATTTATACATGTACATCCTCTACATTATAGAATATATTAATTTAAGAGCAAAAAGAGCTGAGGGAATCTGCTAGTAGCACTAGCTAGTATTATTATGAAATATAACTTGTTTCTTCCTAATTCTCTACGAGTACACACACGAAAGCGAGTTTATCTGTTTGTTTGCTACATCTTCACGCCTAAAGTGTTCAATCGATTTGCATGAAGTTTGTAGTGTGTTATTAAACATGATATTTTTCATACCTATTTAACACGTAGTTACCGAGGGTTTGCGTTATCACCAAATCCAATGCGGAAGGAGTCCCGTACACCTACGAATGCTTTTATACAAATTAAAAATCACCTTCTTTTGTTTTCAGGTAAATATGACTGCTAATAACGCTGACACACGATTGGATTCAGACACAGTAAGTTTATTCATAAAAATATTGCATACAAAATATTTGTCATGCTTTGTCTCTCAAGATATTGGGAACATCATTATTTTCGACCGTCTTTCAGCTGTCTCCATGTATTACGTAAAAAAAAAATTAAAGTAAATTGGTAAGTTAGTTTTATTAGAACTTTTTTTTCTACCGACTTGTACCGAATAGTAGTTTACATTAATTGTATTCATCGGATTTTCTGTTTCCCATTATCACCATATTCGCTATCTGAGACGTTCAGGCGACCGTTGTTTTGTTTTTGGAACAAAAGTTGTGTGAATTGTACATCAAACACCATTGTGTGGTCTTCCCAGAGGCACTGCATTCGTTTTCTCATTCGACTTAAAACTACCCGTGGAGTTAAAAAAGTCAAAAGACACCTAACATTTTCCAATACCATCGCGTGTGTTTAAACTCGTCACGGGCACCTAGCGACTCGAGGTAGTCCCAGTAATTGGGTCACTTGACCGATAACTATTAATATCCACTGCTAAGCGGTTAATTTCGCTAATGGAACACTTTTCTTTATGAAACAAGACTGTTAGCCGTGATGAAATTATTAAATTTGAGTAGCTATTTCTTTTGGATTTATTTCTCAGTTGCCGGAAGTTACATTACGTTAGTGATCATTAAATGCTTCTTGCGGCTATAATATTTCAAGTATATTTGGGTTTTAGGTTTTTTGTCAGGGCATAGTTCTAGCTCCCCAATACATCGTCTAGCTAGGCAATTGTTTGAGGTAATTTCTTAAGTACTTTCGGATTTTCGGTTTGGCATAACATCGTCAGAACACACAACTGATAAATAATCCAACAAAAAACCTTAGTATAAATGCATTAAGCCCCTTAATTCCACGGTGAAGTGTCTGGTAAACTTCTGCAACAAACATAGAAGTTATGCGTCCAAGAACATTCACTGAGATTGCCCAAGAACCAGTCCGGTCTATTTAACTAAAAGTTCGAAGCTTAACTAGCTGCCTGAAAGTTTCAAAGGCTTGGAGTGAAGCTTACAATTATATAATTCTCGTTTATGTATAGTCGTATTGTGGTCCTTCAATTAGTTTTCGTTAACTAAATATATGCAATTTATGGTAAAAGAAAGATATTGTTGCGATCAGTAACTATCTTCTACTCATCACAAAAGGTAGGACGAGTCAAAACGATTGGTTTCTTTTTATAGAAAACCTGTAAATCCGACATTCTTAGTACCTGTTAATATACATCACTTTGTCCACTACAAATTCGCATAGAATGTTCTCCTTTTCAATTATTATGACGAACTCCGTTTAACTTTATTCATGTTGTGGCAATAATTCACCACGACCTCCTTTCTCGGCGCACCGCCTTAATTAAGCCGGGAAGTGGCCTGTGCTTAATTATTTCAGACTGCTCTTATCACATTTAATTACATGATTGTTCCCATGCGAAGTATTGCGTAGTTTTCATATTGATCTGATTACAAGATACTAGCTGTTGAACAGTGACGAGGTAGGTGATATTTCGATGTTTTGTTTGATAGAGAGACTACCCTATTATCGTCTCACGCAAAGACTCTCAACAGAGTTGTAACAGGAACAAGTAACGACCCAATTAGGTCTGTCATTACTGTTCGTATTCGAAGCGTGAGATATAAAACGGCTCCTTCATCTCATAGCTTCGTGTTACTCCAGCAGTTCGGGTCACGAAATAGATTAGTAAAATGAGACATCAACATCTACTCCGATTCTGTTTTTACGGATAGATTAATTTCTAAAGGGATGCGAATAAAGCTAAAATAATTATTATAGACAAACTACAAGATTCAGTTCGAGTGGTTTTAAGTGTAAGTAAATGTTTGGCGTTATTTAAACTAGACACCCTTTTAAAAGTAAATAGTTACTTAGAGAAACATATTTAGTGACAATAATGAACTTAAAACATTTTTAAAATGCTTTCGGCTAAGTTGGAGTGTGCATCGCTCGTCCGTAAAAATATGAAGTATACAGTTATCCATGCAGTTAGCTCAAACGGAACGTTTCTTTGCGAGGCGTCTGCAGGAAATGATGACTTATCGATTATTGGAAGGGGGATCTTTCGCACTGGAAACACGTTAAATGTTGGCATTGTTTTCGACTTGTCCATCTTCTACAATAATTGACATGTTGCTGGCGGTAATGATGATAAAGCAAAAAATATAATTATAGACGTGGGCACAGGTCCAGCGAGAAACTATGAAGAAATAAGGACAACGCCAAAATTAAGGATGATGGTTTCGAAGCCATTCACCCTGCCAAATTTAGATCGTTGAACTGAGCAACAAATGATCTTAATTCGAGAATTTTGAGACACGCAAACGCTTGGAAAGACATGCGAATCGGGCTCGGTAAGGACGTAGCCAGGAATTGACTCATGGGGTGTAATAATCTTTGGGTAACAGACAAGACTATTGTTTTGAAAGCTTTCGAGAATCAGTTCCCTATCACGCAGTATTACAATTTACAATATGGAAAGCAATGAAAACATTACTCAATGTAATGAAATTAATCTTCTGTAAATAACACTCTACTTATGGAATGAATCAAGATATGAACCCGAGAACTTCCCTCGATTACGCCCATAGGCATGAACCTCTTGTCAAAGTGCGTAACCATTACGCCGACACGAGCCGGCCAGAGTAACTGGGTCAGAGAGACGCGGGACTAGGGAGCGATCGATCGCCACGCAACGAGATATATATACCCTTACTTGTATTTTTTCTTTATCTACTTGCATTATCTTTATTTTTTGTGATTGTTGGCTGGCAGCGAGAATTTATTTTGAAATTAATATTCGAATCTATATGGACTGCGCAAGTTGTGCGTACTCCTCCACAAAAGATAGAACGTAAGATATTTGAGTTGAATTTTTAATTTGGCTAGTATTTTATTTTTTCCTTCAATTGCCAATTCGAGCTAATTGTGCACCTGACGATGTCCGTCAGGGCTGTCAGCATGGCAGTCTGGTGTTGACTAAAGCCTTTTATAAAACCGGCGGGCATTAAAATTGCACTCGGCCCTCGGAAACTCGAGCCCATTCTTCTGATTCACATATATATCTTCTATCTCGTAAACCTACATTAAATATGTTTTGAAATTATACTATTGTATATAGATAAAAATAATGTACTAAATACAACCTGAGTTCCTTCAAGCCGCGATCTTCAATACAGTCGTGACCCATTGTTGATCGCATCATCGCCTACATTAGGTGAAGGAACGTCCAAACGCCAGCGTGTATAATGAAAAAAACAATCACTATATTCATAAACCAGAACCTACCTTTTCAAATCTTCGTTGTAAAAGGAGAAAATTTACAACAAACTTTGCTTAATTAATCCTATTCGAAACCGAGCAGCAAAACGACAATTGATTTAGAAATAATTGGCTGAAACAAACAATGGCTTTATCTTATTTAATTGCCTTTTGTCTAGCTTTTATTTGTATAGCTAGAAAGAAGCTGTGTAAAATTTCCACCGGGAGGGATATTGTGTCTACACAAAACAAACTACCTAACAATTTCAAAATGTATTTCACCAGGTATATATATATATATTTAGAATCTAAAATTAACAGGGACATTTTTATTATCAAAAGAAGCAAAAAATCGAAAATGAAAGAGGTTAACCCTCGTCAATAGACACCAGAAGTATTTAAGAAATTTTGAAGCTCCGCAGAAAAAATGGTATAATATAAAATATGTAAGAATTTAAAACAAACAGTAGTTCAGTTCCGACATGGTTGCATGCCATCGTGGGTTGAGTTTTACTGTTTCCATACATTACACATCATATTATGTTTCACATGCCGATTGCAATGGAGTTTGGTTGGACCTATCCTTGAAAACAATGCATATACTGTAAGTGGATTTGCGAATCACTTTGCTTTCTCCCAACCATTTATATCAAAGCCGATAGAAAAATACAGTTGAGCTGAGCGACATTCAGTAAGCTCCGTTAAACTCCGCGTCGTCCATACAACAGCCTGTCCCAAATCTGGACGGCCCATAACTCTTTAAGTTGTTATTCTTTTAATTACCGAACTTATAGATCACTGCTTCCCACCCGTTGTAACCTACATTGCTGCGTCTCACACTCACGGTGGGATTATTGTTCACAAATTTGTGGTTACTTTTTGCGTGCTATGCTCAGAGTCTCTGTGATTACCGATATACAAAATTATAAATAAAGTTATATGACCAGCAAAATACCATTACGATATTTCGCCGAATCCAACAGAGGACCAAAGTAGTCGACATATCCGAAAGAATAAGTCTGCTGAAGTGGCGAGGGTTGGCTACAATGAGATTATTTACTCCCTGAATATGATGTTGGCAAATTTTATGCTATACCTACCTATAGCTATAGTACACAACTCGCACAACGACATTAACTACACTGGCAAGATTAAAAGACCACGAAGATATATTAATCCTAGTTGTCAGAAAGGGATCAACATATTATTAACAACGTTCGCCTGTGGCCGACCATTCGACCGCTAATAACATTGACAGCCTCGTACGCGTGGGTGACGAAGCGGCAACGTCATAGGAGTTAATTTATATTAAAATACAATTTTTGATTTTAAATTTTTGTTAGATATAATATAAATAATAGAAAACAATACTTACAAATGAAAAGATACATCATTATTGTTTTTTTACAGTCGTCTCAGTATATGTTCTGCAGTTTCCGAACACACACAGAAGGCATTTCCTAAATGTTGAACACGCGCGCCGTGTTTGCCAGACAGGCTGGAACTAAGTCTACTCAAGACAACTAGCTTGTGTAAGATAGTAAGACGTATCTACCTCCGTTTACATATAAAATCATTGGTTGGCTATATGCTCTTTAGAATTCACCCATAATCGAGTCGAGTTATTAAGTATTAGTGCACGTCCTGTGACAGGTGGAGATACGATATTCCACTTGAGTCTTGACTGCCAGAAATCATGACAATATCCACGAAGTGCAAACATTTCCTATTAGCCCGGGCGACCTAATCGTGGTAAGTGGCCACTGGTCAGGTATCAAGTGCGAGTCCATCTCTAAACTCTAGCGGATCCTTAACGCAAGGGTGCTAGAGCGTCCAGCCAGCGTGTCTGCTTGGTTAGGTATTGTATCGTTTAATTTGTATGGTATGTATATAATATATATTATGGTGTAGATCATGATCACCGTAATTGTTATACTTAGTTATCGTTTAGATCATGTAGTTTTGAGAAATGTATAGACAAGTAAATAGACTTGTTAACATTTTTTTAATGTATGTTAAAATAATCAGGACGCCAAAATCCACACCTAGAATTTTTTAATATTTTTTAGAGAACTTAAAAAAACGATGTCTTTATTTCAACTTTTAAAATTGGCGCTAAAATATTAACTCACTGGCGGCCTATACGTCATATGACGTCACGAGGGCAAAAAAGTGTTGTGATTATAATAAGTTTTGCTTGCTTGGAGGTTGCTTACTTGAACATGGAGATGGCGGGAAAAAACCAACAATGGCTATTATTTTTGTTTTTGTTCTCAAGTTTGACGTGTAATAATGGTGGACTATTAACCGTTGATGTTCACAATGGTGTACGAGTGTAAGTAAAGTGTATAAAATCATGAAACATTTATTTTTTGTCAATCAAGTTTTAGTAATGCATCCACGTGACTTATACAAAACAGTCATTAAATAACTGACTTATTTCTTAGAGCAGACTAACTACCTACTTGAAAAAAGTTTATAACTTAAGTTACTTACATAAACCTACATTTTAGCCGCATAATTTGATAATTTGGAATAATAAATCTGTAGAGGTCTAGTTGTTTAATGAGCAACCCCTACTTGTATTTTAATTGAATTATTGAAAGAAATGGGTTTCCTGCCCCAATAACTCAAAATTATTGTACTCCCAAACCTCATTCTGTATGTTTTCTACGAGTATACAGTTTTACTGTAATATATTTTATTTCACAGTAGTAAACCCAGGAACTGGAAGACTTGGCACACTATTGTCATGCAATTGCATTGTCATAGGAAGCAGTTGGAATTCCGCCAAAGCTGTAGTTCATTTCTCACCAAACCTATCTTTATTATAATAAAAATGAAGAATGGGAAGTACTCTATTCTCTCATTTAAAATGATTGAGACGTGGATGATGGCAATCATTAAACTATAGATACTCGCAATATTTGATTTGGGTCCATAGAAAGTGAATCTTGGCCAATTTTTCATGAGGAGGTCAAATTCAATAGCTCTACATTTTGTTTTATTATAAAAAATGGCCCACTTCGTGAACTTTTATATTGCAGTGGTAAAACCCATTAAACTCCACCCACGTCACAATGCGGGACAAAACGCGGGTTATTCAGCCTGTCACCTGGGCACTTTCTTTTTCAATGTTATTGTTGTGACACTTTCGATTTCGCTTAAACTTTGCGAGCTCAACACGAAGACTTTAAGCCAGCCTATTCCTGTTTTACAAAAAGACTTAACGAAAGAAATTAACGATAAAAATAAGAGTTCAAGAAAACTCCTCAATCGTTATAGAAAACTTCAATTATTGCTGTTTTATATTAATTTTCAGAGATCACGTTTCACCAAGCCCAGCCAAACGCAGAACAGCCGTTTAAGAGGCACCAAACATCGGTTCAATGCCGCGTTCACTGTTTATTCTTAAACTGTTGCAGTAACATTGGTTGCGTACAAACAAATCGAGTTCGCGTTTTTTTCTTTTATTTTTTAATTTTAGCCTGGCCTCCCACGGCCTGCTGAAAGTGGGTTAATGCCAAGCCCACACGACCTGTGCCCCGTAGTTGACTGACACCCGCCTCAGTGCGACACCATGGCCCTATTGTTGCCTTTTTGCTCTTGGAAAGCGTTTTGCAAAGCGGGTGAAAGACAGTAGTGATGTAACCCTTGTAATCAGGTAGTCTATTCAGGCCAATGACAAGATCAGTCTGTCTAAGCTTTTGATTTATTTTGTCAGTTGTAACAGTCGGGTTGGAGTGTTAACTTTCATTTTGGCAACAATAATGTTTGTGACGTAGTTTACGTTCAGCTCATTTATACGTTTGTTGCGATCACGAGTGGGTACCGGGGCAAACTTCAGTTCGAATTGTAGACCTTAATCTATAATGACCAATATTTTATCACTTCTATGAATAGATTGATCTATAGAAGTAACCGTATATTTGTCTTTCAGAAAGGTACGCGGAATGTGCATAACAAAACGTTACTAAACAGTACCACCTGCTTACATAAGTTATGATTGCATGTGTTCCATAAATTTGAATCACAATTACAAAAGTTTGGTTTGTGGTTAATATTTTTTACTTCCTATGTAGATGAATGTGAGCAAGCTGAAGTCTTGCTTTTGTTTGAACAGTTTCATTTTTTGGTAGTCTAGTATGTATGTTCTTTATAGTAATGTCTATTTTACAAACTATATTGACTTATTTACATAACTTTAGGGTTCCATACGAAGACCATTTACAAAGTCTGTTTGTGCAGCTTTTAAATAGCTCTATATTCTCAACCGTAGTATAGGAAACCCGTACACATTTCCAGATAATATGAGATATTATGGCGAATAACCTAACAAATAATAAAAATTAGAATTTTATTCACAAAGAACATGGTAAACAGAAAAAAAGCGTAGTATTACAAGGAGTAAAAATCTTCCCACGCCCTGCGAAATCGTGTGCGCGGAAAACAGCTACTCTACATGTATTTTTTTCGGTATATTAAGTACCTAGCATGTGTCGTTCCAGGCTAGGCCATCATCATCCACTTATTTTAAATATTTCAGCAAAATCGATTCAATTGTTTTGCCGGAAAGATTAACAATCATTCATCCAACTCCCATAAGAGTAACATCACCATTTACAGTGTGATGACATTAAATATTGCGGTTAGATAAAAATCTCTGTCTAGCTTAGCCTTTGAGAAATCGGACTTGGTCATGGATCATTTATCAAGGCGTCCATTTTCTTCTAATTTCAAGGTTAGCATAGATGAACCTGTCGGAATCACCGAGACCTCTAAATATCTACCTATAACCTCGTGCACACGCACATGTCCAAATACCGTCTTCCTCGTTTATGTTTGGCTTCCAAAATAGTCTGAGCTTCAATAATTGAACACCACCATTTAAATAGCAACCATAGTTGTTTATTAATACCTATCCGCTCAGTCACGATCGGTTCAACCAACTCAAGGTCCGAGCTAAATAGATAACCAGGAACGTAATTATAGTTTCGTACAGTCCGCTCGAAGATACAAAGGCATAAAATAATATAAAAAAATACATAAAACCCGTTTGTAAAATTAAACAGTCGCCAAGGGGTTTTAAAGCAATTTCAAAATACATCCGGAGATTTTCATTTTAAATTATAGATAATTGATCAATGACATGTTTGATGCCAATGATTTCCAATGGTCAATTCGGTGCCGGTTCTTTGTCTTCGGACAGTACTCGTTAAGCTATATGTAGGAAGAGTTTGGACGTACTGAAAACTTCTACATTATATGACTGGCCACCAGCCTATTCTGATTCCCCAGAACTAGGAACATAAAGGGCCGAGTATAACGCGATATATGTTAATTTTCAAAACCTTTCATAACCCATTCGATAAGCCTTTATTCCGTTCGCGATTTGATATGGTGACTATCGACCGTCACTTTTTTTTTGACTGATCCTAATATCCTTGTCTTGTCTTAAATACAATGGCTAGTACGAATCCAAGCTACTAAGGAGCAATCATTGTGTGCAACCAAAAAACTTCATTTAAATATTCTGGGAAGTCAGGTAAATAAGTAGCTTGCTGCATTTATATAGTTAATTTAAGTTCAAAATTTTAAGGTATTATGATAAAAGATTGTTTCTTGATAAAGTTATCGGATCTTAGAATAATTGGTACAATGGATAATTTACTATGTTAAATATTAGTTCGGATTTCAAGACGGAGGCCAACGAGTTTCTCCAATTTAATAGAATTATTTATTGTTAGAAACTCATTTCAGTAGATTGCTTTGCTATACTGGCTGCTGGGACGATGATGGCGATATTCAAATGATTATTAGACGTAAAATTATTGTTCATTGTATTTGTTATTATTTGTAATTGATATGCTAACGATATATATAACTAAATACTATTATTTATTACAAATTCTATAAATGTTATTTCACAACTTTTACTTTTTGACTACAACTAATAAAATTTACAGAAAACAAAGCTTATAAAACATAATAAATAAAACATTGCTTACTCCATACAATTAACGTATGTCCTTCAAGAAATTGAAGCAAATAACTTAACGATGTTCGCGGCGAGCATGTTTTCTAATATTACTGAAGACAAGAACAAATTATGATAAAAACATTTACTTTTGAAGGCTTATATCTGTACACTGAAATGCCGCACTCAATAAAAATGTAAGCTTGTATAAATCCATATAAAGATAAAAATAATTAAAACTGATTCAATATCTTGTGAAAAGCTATTGTTAATGTAAAATAAAAAATACTACTTACTTTAAATACAACTATAAAACAACACACACTAATACTTAAAAATATACAATAAAAATATGACAATCAATAAAATTAACTACTTAATTATTGCGAACATGTTAATCTTGTTCCCAAGTGACTTTCAGAAACTTCTTGAGAAAACATATTTAAGCCAACTTAATATTAATATATTTTTGTAGTCGATTGTCCGTTCTGCAAAAAGTTGTATGACTAACACTGCATAGCATATCTTGTATTGTAATTCCTTGATATAGATATCTAAAGAAAATCATGAGATTCCATCCTGAGATAATTGCCTGGGCATGATTTGTAAGACCATGACACCGCATCAAAGCCATATAAAATATAATTTAGAATATAGATCCATTCATGTCAATGATAAATCCTAAACTATTGTTTTTATTTTCATAACAACTGACCCGCTAGCGGCTTTGCTCGCTTGGTATGAAGCAATAAATTGATTTGAGCTTTTTAAACGTTCAATTTCATGTTTTTAAGAGCATATCGGGATACTGTCAGTATTGTGTGTCGGGACAGTTACTGTTTAGTTAATAACTAAGATTAAATGTAGGTAGTTGAATAAAACACCCGCTTCTCCAGTCTACTCGTGACCACGGTCGATGCAACTCGATCGAAACGTCGAGGTTAGAAAAGAGGTCAAAATTCCCGATATTCTCTTAAAAATATATTGAATCCACCAAAATAAAGTTTTCCATAAATACTTCTTTAGTGGATGCTTAAAACATAGAATGTATCAACTGCCAGAAATTTAAGTTTGTAGGCCCAGCGGCTTGCAACAGACTCTGCGTCAATGAATCAGTCATGCAATACAATTTTATATGTACAGATGACACTACTTCGATCATCATAATCACAATTGCCGGCGTCATACTGAATTTCGACAGTTCAATACTTCGACATGACGCTTAGTTCGACAAGTCATTGTTTCGTCAGAGCATAAGTATATTCGACAAGAATTGCCCCAAGAGAACGTTAGCGGAGTGTCTAGTCAGAGCAGTCACGATAGGTGCGACGATGAACGAAGCGAGAAGTACCGCCAGAATTAGGCTAACCTACGCCTCGATAAAGATATACAACACTTGGGATAATTTTTTTGTGGAATATAAGTATATAGCAATGACTTGTCGAAGTAAGCGCCTTGTCGAAGTATTGAACATTCGAAATTCAGTATGACACCCTTTAGAGTATTGCTTCTAGTTAGTTCCTATAAATGTAAAAAAAACTTTACAATCTAAATGTATATCTTTCAATTGAAAGTAACAATAAATCCGACGAGTCCAACGTTCAAACGGGCAATAACTCAGTGCTCTCCAAACGATACTTTATCTTCTACAATAGTTTCGGTCATGTCTCAATTGGCCGCACTCGTTGGCTGTCAGCCTGAATCAGGAGCATTCACTCGGTTATGGCAAGGGTTATCAGTTTTCGTTGTTTGTATTAGGGTTCCGTACCTACAGGTATTAAGAAGTATTATTGGTGAGAATTTCAATGTCTGCCCGTATCGTCCGCTTGTAGATTGCATGTCAATGCCGATTTTCTCAGCAATTAGTTATTAGCAGTATATTAGTTGAAACTTATTTATTTACGCATTTATAAATGTTTGATTGTAGTTATTACAAAAATCTATATTAGACTAGCTTCTGCCCGCGAGGTCGACCGCGTGGAATAAATCTCTCAGTCACAACATGTTAAAATGTGGTACAACACAGCCTATGTGTTGATCGGGCTACAAGCTGTCTCCATTCCAAATTTCATCCAAATCCGTAAAGCGGCTTTAGCCTGAAGAAGCAAACATAGGTGGCACACAGTTTGTAGTACAATGTAGTACTACACACTCACTCACAAACATCCGCATTTACTATATTGCATCTTATTGTAGAATATTTAGTTGGAATTTTAGATGTTTTTATAATAAAACTGATTTTGGCAAAGAAAAATTTCATGGACAAATGCTGCGAAGTGCTTTGTAATGGATCGCATTGCACATGCGTCATAGTCCCAGGGGTCATAGAGATGGCTTTTTACTATTCAACCGCTTAAATCATAAAAAATACTAATTTTAATTCTCATTCTTATGGACAGAGGGTACTTCAGGGTATACTCTGTATTTCTGTACTCTTCCTAGACGTTACCTCATATGTACTTACTTATGCCTAATCCACAATATACAAAAAATCACCTCTAACAATCATGCATACGAGTATATATATATATATATATGTGTGTGTGTGTTAATGTTGTTAATCTTCTGTGATAAATTTCACCCAACTTTTGACCTTGTCCAATGTCCATTAGTGATTGATAAAGGCGAAATAAATTCGTTTTAAAACGAATACGTGAAGAAATGCACCGCAATTACGGCCGTCGACCGTCTAAGGGTAAAGAAGTCATTCTAATTCAATCGAATCGATTACGAAAAGTGCTCCATAGATACTCTTGTACTGTCTATCATTCTATAGACAACAATGCAAATCATTTTCGATTGGTAAAGAGAATAATAGCTCGAAAGACTGGTTCAATGTTGACCTACCTAAGCTCTGCAGATCATGATTTTGAGATAACAAAGCTTTTGTTTGTTGGATACATCTTTTTAGTAATGGAGAGCGCTTTAGACATGTTTTTTATAAATTTCTTGCAGTAAGTATTTCTTTTGTCTAGATATAGGATATATGTTACCGTACTGGCAGACTATATCGTGATGGCAGAAATCTTTCTTGTGAAGCAATCGTCTTTTGGACATTGATTTTCCATAATACGTTTGAGAAGGAATTGATCTGAAACTCCTCTAGTATTTGTACGCCAAATGTACGTAACTGCGTATGCATATATTTTAATATTCTTTGATACTTTTTCTTTTCGTCCCGCATAATCAATTCATTCGTGTAGCACTTCATCACTGAAACATTTTTTGAGTACAGGACAATTTTACCTCCATAAATTTGCAGTGGGTCTATGGATGACGTATGTAATGTGCCTAGCACGAATAACTGCGTAAGCGTAACGTAACGTCTCTTCCACGTACAAACTGTCATTTAAGTTATGACAACTGTTAGAAAGATAACTCATAGTTTGTATGCCGAAGGGTGACATCTTGATGCTTACGATACGAATACTTATTCGCAAATTGTTTGTGACTACGGCCACTGTATAAACTATAAATTCTCTAGTACAACTTTGGCACAGATAACGTATAGTTCGTACTTTATGCGTCAACGATACGATTACGTTACACTTACACAAATGTTTGTGCTAGGCCCATTGGTCTATCAAATTGAATATCCCTCAAATTGCATCTATCTTCAGACAGAGATGTCGTTTGATCGATGGCTGTGTCCGGCGATTGTGTTAGGTCGCTTCCCCGGACAAAAACAATGACCGGAATTGCATTAGTTAATTGTTTACTATTGTTCTGATATCCGGCTTTTCAATCGACTACTAGCGGCTTTATGGGTTTGACGTGCGTTTGATGTTCTAGCCGAGTGGTGAAACGCGTATTCGAAAATTCTGGCGACGGCCGATCTGGCATGCAGCTGGCTGAATACTCTTTTGTTGGTTCATAAGTGCTGTAGTGGTTAACTACTGGTATTCAATATACGAGGGTCATTTGAAAAGTTCTTAGCCTAACATGGTTATGGTCATTGGTTTTTTTTTATAACTACCCTCATTTTGTAGTTACATTATTTAGCAACAAGTATGCACAGTTTAGTTTATTCACAGTAACTCATTGTTCGTTTACACGTGATACCGTAAGTCAAGTCAGTTATGGTTTATGTATAGCTTTTGGAGTTAACTCCAAAAGCTATACATAAAGACATGCCTGCTACTTTGGGTGAGTCCGCTCCTTCGTATGCGACTGTTAAAAACTGTGTGGCAGAGTTTAAACGTGGTCGTGAGACCATTAAGATGAGCCCGTAGTGGGCGGCCTTCGACTGCTTTCACTGATCAAAACAAAGAAAAAATCTGTGATTTAATTTTATCTGATCGAAGATTGACTGTCGAGGAGATAGCTAAGACTGTAGGCATCTCATCTGAGCGAACACATCATATTCACTACTGAACTTGGATTCTCTAAGGTGTCTGCGCGGTGGGTACCGCGACTGCTTTCAGTGGAACAAAAACGCAACCGACTCACAACTTCTCGCGACTGTTAGAGTTATATGAAGCTGACTCAAAATAATTTGTTGAAAGATTTATAACCATGGATGAAACCTGGGTTCACCACAATACACCCGAGACAAAAGAACAGTCGAAACAATGGAAAAGAGCAGGATCGCCACCCCAAAGAAGGCAAAGGTGGTTTTATCGGCGGAAAAGTCATGGCATCCGTTTTTTGGGATGCAAAGGGTATAAATCTCGTGGATTACTTAAAAAAGGGTGAAACAATAAACTCCGATTATTATTGCAACCTGTTGCGTCGTTTGAGAGAAGAAATCAAAGAATAACGTCCAGGTTTATTGAGAAGAAAAGTCTTGTTTCATCAGGACAATGCGCGCGTTCACACCTCTGTGCAATCTATGGCTGAAATCCATCAATGTGGCTTCGAATTGTTACCACATCCCCGGATTTAGCACCGTCCGACTTTTATCTGTTCCCAAAGCTGAAAAATTTTTTAGGTGGTAAACATTTTTTTACAAATGAAGAGGTCATAGCCGCCGTGGACGCTTATTTTGAGGAGTTTGACGAAGATTTTTTTAAAACGGGTATCGAAGTCTTACCGGGTCGATGGAAAAAGTGTTTTGAGCTCGGAGGAGAGTATGTTGAAAAATAAAAATAAACTCAAAATCGTGTGGTTTCATTAAGTATGTTAGGCTAAGAACTTGGGTTGGCTATAGCCGTCCGGTACCTGATTTTGATGAAGGTGCGAGTTTAGGGGTATCATTGGGGTCCACCTGAAGCCCTTCCAGCAATTTTTTTTTGCCGGAAACGTAGTTTAAATTAATTATGATTAAATTAAAATTTGATAAAAAAAAGTGAAATGGAACGCAATGTTGAGAAAATGGTACAATATTAAGTTGTCAAATTAAGTTGTCAAACTGAGTTAAACGAAACGTATCGTTATCGTTAAACGTAAGAAAAAAAAAAGGCGCCATTTTGTCTTACTGACAGATGGACTGTCATCCATTCATTCCGTTTCTCTCGTAGTTTCGTGAATGTGTGCTCTCTTGTTTTTCGATTTTTATTACGACTTTGGCTTTTTCCCTGGACTTCCTTCGATTGCGCGACGACTTGAAACTTGGCTTGCTTACCGGATTTGTTTGGATTGCTCTACGACTTGAACTTGGCTTGAAAACTGGACTGCACTTGGCTGTAATGGAGTATTACAGTACAATACCCGAAGCGGACGCGGTTTCGGCTCCTGATCTGCCCGTCGAACCTGTTGCCGGACCTTCTTCGGCTCCTGATCTGCCCGTCGAGCCTGTAGCCGGACCTTCTTCGGCTCCTGATCTGCCCGTTGAACCTGTCGCCGGACCTTCTTCGAGTAATGACGACGACGACAACGAGCTTATAACCAAACGAAAACTTTGCGTCACTGAAGTGATTGATCATTGGAATTTAACTGAAGTTGTGCGAAAATTGGGCACTAAAGACCAATGCATCAAATATAGTGAAGACCAAGGTCTCATACCAACTGAGAAACGGTGTCGAACCCACAGGACATCCATGAAAGTGTCATACTCATGCGGATGCACAAGTTTTGGTACATTTGTGTGCTCAAAAAGATCATGCAAATCTAAATCGGGCAGCGGTGCCAAGATCTCTCGCAGAATTGGCACATTTTTCGAAAATATTGCTATCGACATAATGCATGTTTACTATCTTATATATGCATACTCACAAGGATGGACCTACGACCAAACAATTCACGAAGACCCTTATAAAAAAGAAAGGAAGCAATGTTTAAGCCCAAATACTATAGCCGATTGGTTTAATTACTGCAGAGAAGTAGTTGTGATATTTTATTTGGAAAAACAAAATCTTTACAGCGGTAAAATTGGAGGCTGTGGGAAAATAGTGCAAATAGACGAAAGTAAATTTGGAAAAAGGAAATATAACAAAGGACGTCACATTGAAGGCCACTGGGTGCTGGGATTAATAGAAGATGGGTCTGAAGACTTAAGATTGGAAGTATGCCCGGACAATAAAAGAGATGCTGATACTCTCATACCTTTAATTCAAAAGCATGTTTTACCTGGAACAACAATCCACACCGATTGTTGGCGGGCATACGATTGTCTGTCTGAATATGGATACATACACAAAAAAGTGAATCATTCAGACCCAGAGAACCCATTTGTGGGTAAAGATGGAATCCACACCCAAAGAATAGAATCCCAGTGGCGAGCAGTGAAGAGGTTTTTCAAAAAACAAAATTATAACAACCCAGAAAACTTTAGTGATATAATTGTTGAATATTTGTGGCGAAGAGACGTGTATAAATATAAAAGAGACTCTTTTGTACATTTAATGAAAGCAATTAAACATGTTTATGAAATAAACAAGTAATGTATTAAAATGTTTGTTTAATTGTGTCTCTCCTAGCCCTTTAACATTAAGTTTTTCTCATCTATCAACATAACTCTGAGACGGACTGGATATGTTATTGTTGTTATATAATACAATGTTAAGTGAACCGCCTTGATAGATTAGGTGTGAAACAAAAAATAGGTTAGGTTAGGTTAGAACATGACAAACAACGCACGAGCCGAGCGAGCGAAGCGAGCGTGCCGCGGCAGCGGCCGGCGAAGTGCCAGAAGCGAACCGCCTTAATAAGTTAGGTGTGAAACAAAAAATAGGTTAGGTTAGGTTAGAACATGACAAACAACGCACGAGCCGAGCGAGCGAAGCGAGCGTGCCGCGGCAGCGGCCGGCGAAGTGCCAGAAGCGAACCGCCTTAATAAGTTAGGTGTGAAACAAAAAATAGGTTAGGTTAGGTTAGAACATGACAAACAACGCACGAGCCGAGCGAGCGAAGCGAGCGTGCCGCGGCAGCGGCCGGCGAAGTGCCAGAAGCGAACCGCCTTAATAAGTTAGGTGTGAAACAAAAAATAGGTTAGGTTAGGTTAGAACATGACAAACAACGCACGAGCCGAGCGAGCGAAGCGAGCGTGCCGCGGCAGCGGCCGGCGAAGTGCCAGAAGCGAACCGCCTTAATAAGTTAGGTGTGAAACAAAAAATAGGTTAGGTTAGGTTAGAACATGACAAACAACGCACGAGCCGAGCGAGCGAAGCGAGCGTGCCGCGGCAGCGGCCGGCGAAGTGCCAGAAGCGAACCGCCTTAATAAGTTAGGTGTGAAACAAAAAATAGGTTAGGTTAGGTTAGAACATGACAAACAACGCACGAGCCGAGCGAGCGAAGCGAGCGTGCCGCGGCAGCGGCCGGCGAAGTGCCAGAAGCGAACCGCCTTAATAAGTTAGGTGTGAAACAAAAAATAGGTTAGGTTAGGTTAGAACATGACAAACACCGCACGAGCCGAGCGAGCGAAGCGAGCGTGCCGCGGCAGCGGCCGGCGAAGTGCCAGAAGCGAACCGCCTTAATAGATTAGGTGTGAAACAAAAAATAGGTAAAAAATACTGATATAGCCGAAAGTGAGGTTAAGTACTAAAAAAATTATTACTCAACAACTAAAGGCCTCCGGCGGGGGGGGGGGGGGGGAGGCCGGGGGGGCTTCACCCCCTCCCCCTCCCCCCCCTCCGCCCCCCCTCCCCCCTCCCCGCGGGTACCGGGCGACTATAGTTTAACCAAGAACTTTTCAAATGACCCTCGTATCTTTTGTTTTTGACACTACTCATACGTAACTTATGTTAGATTATGTAGTATGTAGTACTATAGTAGTACTTCCACGCGAGAATGCGAATAAACCCGCGGGGTCTGCTAAGCAAAGTGGTATTTCTCTAATATTAAGCATAAATGGGATTTCAAACCATACAACAAAATACCATAATAATATTTTCTATATATATATATATATATATTTACAAACCTAACATGAATTAGTGGTCTAGAGATATTCTTTAGATGAAATATGATTATTATGATGATATGATATTTATATGATTCATCTTCTGATCACTATCACCACAACATAGTTTCATAGATCGAGGTCAAAATTTGTGAGGATGAGGACTTTGTACTGAACAGTTCATATCCGTAACACGTTTCTTTACGTCCTTTATGTGTACCACATATTTCTCGAGAACATTACATACCTAATAAACTATTATAATCTGATATTTATAAAATTGTTCGCACGTGCCCGATGCCTTATATAGGGCTGATATCGAAAACATAATTCACAGCACAGATGGAAGTGTATTAAAACTTCTATTTTGATTTCTCTTCCGTTTATCGCTTACATGCTGTGATTTAGACACCAACAAAAATAAACAATTTGGGCAACTTTTCTGTCAATATCATTGATCGAAAATCAATATCAGGAATTAATGTAATGGTATGTGATTGAAGAGGTTATTGTAATTGAATGGTTAGATTGTAACTATACGCATTCGTGAGCATTCTGTATGTGATACTTTTCCTGATGTCTTTTTTCGGACATTCGATCTATGGACAATTTGCATGGTTTTCAAGCCTACTTCACTCTGGTAGTAATAACCATATATAGTAACAATTTGTACTTACAACCCACGAACAGAGTTTAACTAATCATAATATTCATGTACACAACAACACTGAGATTTTTAACGCATCATCGGCACTATTAGAGTATAATTAAACTTAAACTGTGACAACTCAAAGCTGTGGTAAGATATTATAAATAGATACCTACCTATATAATATATTAAATTAAACTATAGATTTTTGAAGACCCTGATAGCTCAGTTGGTCTTCAAAGCGAAGGATCCCTTATTCGATCTCTGGTCGAGGAAAATGTATGTCATGTGTGCTATGCTTCTCGCAACACAGGGATCTTAGTGCGAGGGTGTTTGAACTCATTACCAGATTACAATTATAATGCTTTCAATTATTGTCTTTTCAATATTATATTATAAGCCACTATTCCAAAATTCACTACATTTTCGATGTTTCCACAGAAAACGTGTGTGAAACCATCGTGGAGAATACTGCATCCACCTGTTACAAATAGACTGAAAATTTTATCTTTTCTAGTCTAAGATATATCGACAGCATAAAATTATGGGTAAAAGACAGTATAGCTATCGTAGCTAGATCTATACTAGTGACAAGATAAAATAGCTGTTAACTCAGTGTATCGACTCGACAAGTTGTCGTGAGATCCGTGCTCGCACGGCAGGAATGAATGCGACCGTCCTTATACATTTTATCGTCTTACCCTAATCAGGCCTAATCACCATGTTTTGTAAACGATTCAAACTTATGGCGAGTTTCTTATAAGGAAGTAAACATCGCGTACGTTAATACTATCGTACTTTTAAACGCGAATGTATGATTGGTTGTTCTAGGTCATGTTAACTAGCACAAGTGTGCTTGTTCGAGTTTGATTGTGTACTATTCAATTGATTCATTAAAATTCGTACATACAGCTGTCCTAATTAATTGTGAATGGAATTTTGTGATGGTTTTTGTTTCGGCTGTGGATCTGCAAAACAATGAGTTACTGTACGGATTCATAATTGATGTTTTTTTGTTTAGTACTAATTTCAAAAAGTCAGCAATTTTTATTGCGGCTTCATAATCACACATAATGATGTTGTGTTAACTATTTATAGACACTACTTTTGATATAAAATAACCTTTATTTGTCCATTATCAGTAGTAGTAGTAGTAGTAGTAGTGTAGTGCGTTCCAAATATAACTCGCCTCTCTTATTCATCATATGTTATTTTATAAGACAGCATCCATATAAGGTCTTCATATCTCAACTAAGCAACGCCTGTACTATGGTGACCTGATGACTGATAATTATACTTATATACATATACACACCCAGACACAGGTCAGACAGACATGTTCATGCACACAAATGTTTGACCTGTCCAAGGATCGAACCCGGGAACAGCGGCTCAGTAGGGAGGGATGCCACAATAGCACCCTCGAACTATAGGCTGCAAATATCGGGCTGCAGTTGATGCCTTACAGCCCTTGGCTACTGATCTACTATTATGTGCCATGGAAAAATAAAAAAGAACCATATTTATCTGCACCAAGAAGTAAAACGCTCATGGAGTTGGGCCGTGATCGTTATTATGAGCTGTCGCAGTAAACAAAACTTTTAAACTGACACCTGGAGGCCTACTCCCACCTTTTACGAAACTATCATAAATCAGGAGCGTTTTGTAATAAGCTTAGAATAATCATACTTACTATCGTACTCCCACAGACACAAAATGGTTGAACAATAAAAATAATGAAACCTGTTTATTTCTCAAAATTTACATTACAAAAATGCGCTTAAACACGTTTTTTTGTATTTATACGATTATTTCATTATTTTTTATTATTGATTTTAGTGGAGGCCTCCTCTTAGAGTTAAGGCCTCCTCCTCCTTCAAAACTTAACATTGGAACAGTTAATCTTGTGTTTAAATAAAAACTACTGATAATAATCAAGTAGTCATTAAAACGTTTATCATAATCCATTATTATTTTAAGCTTGCTATATAGACGTGGTACCAAATTTAATGTAAGGTTGAAATATGACTAAGAGATGGTAGTTTAGAGCCCCTGTACTTAGAAAATACGGGGAAGAATGAAAAACCGTAGCAGTATGGCGATGTATAATTGATTAAGAGATTGTTGGCAAATCTCTCTACTACTGTCTGTTAACTACTTCAGATCAAGTAAGAAAATCTAGATGTATCGCGCCTAACCACAGACTGGCGCACATTTTGAAATCTTGTTACCGCAGTGTCATATGTAACACTTTACCTGTTTTATTTCCATAATGTTTCATTTTGTAACACGGCTCACTCGTGGTGTATAGTTACCGATCGGATAATCCCAATGTATTTTCATTTGCCCAAAGAACATGTAATCCGTACTAATGGATTTGACTTGCAAATTACACAAGCACGGATTAGTATAAAAAGTAGCAAGGTTGTTTTAATCCTCAAACGATTGCATGTTGAAGTAAACACCTCTCAAAGAGAATATCTAACCGGGCGGTAATTACACACGTCGTCGGTTGAGAGGGTTCCTTTGACTTCGATCTTGTTACTTTGACAAAGTAATTTACGGTTTATTTGTTCTTTCACACGTAATGTTACACCCCTGATTGTTTGCTAATTGCTTTTGCTTCTTATACCTTAGAAGCACCTGAATTAAACTGAACTGACTTTATTGTAATTGTAAGCATTTATAGCTATGTCAACTCTTCTCCCTGCTCTTATCCCACACTAAGTGGGGTCGGCACAATATGTGATTTTTCTCCATTATGTCCTATTGCTCATCATCTCATCACTGTCACCTTTCGCATACATATCATGCTTCAGTCCATCCATACTTTCTCTACCTCTATATCCATCCTCACTCATATTCAAAACAGCCCTACTCAAATCACTCTCATGCCTCCTCATTACATGCCCATACCAAGCTAATCCGTTGCTTTAATCTTTTCTGTCACTGGTGCTACTGTCAAGCTGTCTCTGATATACTCATTCCTAATCTTATCTATGCAGTTACACTACACATCCATCTTAACATCTCAGCCACATGCATTTTCCTTTCATTATCCAACATTCAGATCCATACATGACGACAGTTCTTATGATGGTCCTATTGATTTTGCACTGTGTTAACTTTCGAGATTCACGAGATTCGACATTAACCTTTGATGGTAGTAAAAAAGATTGAGGGTAAGACACCACGTGGCTGATCACCTTGCCGCTTGTCTGACCAAGTGAAGGCAGCACAGTGGGCCGAGTACGAAAATCTGGTTAAGTGTAACGTTAACGTATCGTTGACGTATACAATACAAACTGTGAGTTATCTGTGCCAATATTGTGCTAGATAAATGACAGTTTGTACTAAATACGTTAGCGATGCGATTACGTTACACTTAAACAGATTTTCATGCTCGGGCCACAGGACTTGTTACTCACCACAATCTTGAGACAAGCCGAAGACAGGCATGCATGGAAGGATACTATCAAACACTACTCACGCCTTCCATATGGGCACGACCTTCTGCAATAAAGTATATGAAGAAGAATATTACCTTTAGATAGGTTAAGTGTAACCTAGTCTTTGTCATTAATTCTTTAGAAAGTGAGATGGCATTAGAGTTCAAACCTATTTTAGTATAGATGTTTATAATACTTTTCTGATTAAGAGATTTAGTGTATATCTGTATTTAAATAAAATAAAATTGAAGTGTCTGTTATAATATCAAAATAACAGCACTTTGCCTAAATACAAAACAAACACAAACCTAAATTCAGACTAAGATGACACTTGTATTTTTGTGTTTATTTAATTTTTGTGGATTTGTTTTTTATTAAATGTATTTATGTATTTTATGTGAAATTTATTCATTGTATAGACTTATATCTAAAATAAATGATTTTGATTCATTGATTATATTTGTTTGCAAAATGCATATGCAAGTATAGGTACGCTACTGATAACGTTTTTTTACTTAATTGCCCTTTGTCTGTCTGTTTGTTGTGGCTAATTACAGAAACGGCTTCATCACAATAATATTACGTGGCTTCACCGATTTTGACGGGACTTTAACTGGCAGAAAATATGGAAAGACATAAAATCCGCGCGATTAATGCCTGGGGCGCAAGTATATATAAAACTCAAGATCAAGTTATCGAGAAAGCAGTGAGCCTAAACTGTTAGCACTCAGATAGAGTAACGAGATTCTCTATTATATAAATACAAGTATGTTAGTTTTTTCTGCCGACTTCCAAAAAAGGAGGAGGTACTCAATTCGACTGTATTTATTTTAATGTTTGTTACCTCATATCTTTCGAGGGTGAACCGACTGTCAAAATTCGTTTTTGTTTGAAAGCTGGTGCTTCCCGTGTGGTTCCATTTAAATTTCATCAAATTCGGCCCAGTAGTTTTTGAGTTACACTCCAATAACTGAACAAAATGGAAGTCGGTATTAAATTTTTCAAATTGTACTTGTTCCATACACTTAACATTCCCCACGTTTGTGACAAGTTTGGTTCTGTGATTTGAACTGGGTCGTTAATTTTCCACTGGAAAGCCTTCGTGACGCAACTCGTCGCTGGGAAAATATTTTCAGTGTATTTGACCTAAAAACGCAAGTCAATGAACGCGTTTCATGGTTTTATATTCGGTCAACGTACCGAGGCATTGACTTTTAATATTTAATTACGTAGCGTTACTGTTTTAGATTTTTGTTTTCTATGTGATGGTATACCAATATATATATATATATATACATCTCTCTGTTTGTTGCGGCGGTTGCGAGGTCAACTGTGTTTAATTACAATAGGTATGTTAAGAAATAATCTTAGGCAAAGTAGAAATATAGAGGCTTTTATAACAATGCTATCATTCTTAGAGTGAGGCATGTGCAATAAAAATGCATGTAACTAAATTATGTATAAGATTTCAAAGGTCCATCTTGTGTAGCCAACGATACCTATATTATGCTTTCTATTATAGTTTCAGATATGAGATCATCGGTAACTAAAGTATTCGAAAGTTAACCTATTGAGCACTCATAAATCGTGATATTTTAGATTTATCGAAGTACCGTTCACAAAGTGACTTTGCAATTTTATAAGTAAACGTGTGTATGTGAAATTTTAAAATCTAGACCGAAACGTGAAGTCGGAATAGCTTTCGCACGGTCGGTGAGGGGAAAGCGGTCAATTGAACGCTGAACAACTATGTACCTATATTGTATATAATCAGAATTTCCGCCTCGATGATCAAACCTTAGTTCTCGCAGGCATAGGACTCTATAGTTTAGTTAAGTTGAAAAGTTGAAGAGACTCCAACCAATGTTTTGCAGGCGACAAGTGCGATCGCCATGCAAATTTTAAAACAGCTGGTGGACGCAACAAAACTGTAATGGGCAAGCGTCGTGCTTATATTTCTTTAATCAGACGACTTGTATGTAAAGTCACTAGATTGTAAAAAAAATATCCGGGTACAGAGCAATACTAATATTATAAACGCGAATGTTCGTATGTATGGATGTTTGTTACCCTTTCACGCAAAAATTACTGAACGGATTTAAATGAAATTTGGTATGCAGATAGATGAAGGCGCTGGAATAACATATAGGATACTTTTCATCATCATAATCATCATTCATTATCACACGGGTGTGACCGCGGGGCACACCAACTGATGAATAAACCATTAATAATATAGTTCATCTGGTGCGATCGTTGTGAATTACTTTATTTATATTTATATTGAATATTTTTTTTAGTTTATATTGAAAATATAATGAAATTTTATAAAATATGTTTGTTATACTTTATATATCACAAGATTTTCAAACCAAGCTTCCAAACTGCTGAAAGTAAGTTCCAGTCAATTCTATTCCTTTACAGTTCGCATGACGAACGAGATGAGAAATTCTTTCCACACCACAACTTTGCACTGCAGTAAATGAAGTCGTGTTGGATTCAGACGTCCAAATTACCAAGACGCTCAAGGAGAAGCAGCTTGATGAAAACGTTTCTTGCATTATTTGTGTGCTAAGTATTTATTTGGAGAATGTTTAACCAGTACAATTGGATTGTTTCGTAGATAATGCAGCCTATATAGCAAATGATGTTGAGGCCGATGATTTGGGGATATTTGGGAGATTAGAGTTGAGTGTTTGGGGGCGTAGATTGTAATATGTATATACAAATAATAGTACGTCTGTATACATAATATGTGTTTCTATTGTACAAAACTATTTATAAATTACCAATGAAATAAAGTACATTGTCCACTGGCGTTACAGAAATATGTAAAATAATTGTGATAAATCGATGTCCAAAAGCTATCACGAAAGTCAAGTAAGTGATTATTTATTAAAATATATTGTAAAATATAAATATTTATGTATGTTAGTCTGTAAGGTATATATTAATTATAAGTCATAGAATAACTTTAATGTTATCTTAAGTTACTTAAATTAAAGAATTAAAGATTATTAATATATTTATTAAGCATTCAAATTAGGAATACGAAATGTATACGTATACAGCCCTACTCCTACAGGCGACAAAATGCTGTCAGCTTTGCCACTCAACACGTGATTCACTATTGTTCACGGCGTCAGGTTTATAAATTCTGCTTTATATGAAAAAAAATTGTTTGCTGTAAAGTCAGTTTACAAACGACAATCTTACGTGATAACGTCATAAGACAAGCCGATCGCTTAGGCCGATCGTGCCTCTCTATCGTTTGCTCCGCGATGGATGCAATAGGGGTTATTGAACACAAGGCTTACATACAGCATATATACGGCAATAAATAATATAAATTGTAAAAATATTACAATGCCATAAACTCATGTACGCGGCGCGCTGCGCTTACCCTACTAACTGTTCTGTGGTACGTTAAAAGCTCTTAGATAAAACTCTGAGAGGTAAGTAGGTATTTGCTTGTATTTTAAGTGTAAAAAACAAGAATTCACCGTTAAGAGTAAAAAATTGGAATATCCATCAACTGTTATAATAACTCTTTATTTGTTTCATCTCTGCACAAAAAAAAACATCGGAAAACGCGGGACTGAAGCGGAAGGCACTATCTTTCGCACTGTTCCCAAGGATACTTTTTATAATTATCATCATCCATGACTTTCATGTTTTTCGATTTGTCATAATATCTCAAGGAAGGACATAGGATACTTTTCATCATCCACCAGTGGTTCACGTTCACTATCAGCAATTAAGGGTATCCCGCATTGAGGGTGCTTAATCTAGATATATTATTGATGAAACTAATTACCACATAATTTGAGTTTATACAAGGCCACACTGCTGCCCTTAAGTTGCATCGATTATTATATACATATCAATTATTTTTTTAATAATATTGTGGCAGATATTCTACTCTGAAGCGGTAGTATGTAATAAATAAATTATGACGTATTTTTACTGTATTGTAACTGTCGGTCTCAATTGCAATTAAGATCCTCCAGAGATAGATACATTAATGTTCTTAAAACATTGTTATTTATTAGCAAAGTCGTCTATTATCTCTCTAGGTTAATGGTTGCTCAGTTTTTCTTACACCCACTGTAAAGTTGCATGTACTTTGTCACTATAACCGATGTTTTGGCTTTGTGGATGTGCGAGTAGTAACTCACTCTCTGTTCGCCATTGGTCACTTTATCAAGAGAAAATAGGTGAAATTTGGTCTATAAATAGATACTTTGGGTCTTGGAATACAAGATAGGACATGTCCAGAAATATTTTTCTCTCTCACCCTCTAGACTCTAGATTGAATATTTGTAATGAAAGTATAAACAGAGTGTTCCGGCAGCTGTCCTTAAGAGCAAAGCGCAAATCTAGGTCTAGTAATCTGTAATACCAACTTCGACAGCATCATCATTGACCATTCAATGAGATAGTAGTCAAAACCTATCAAAAATCTTTTCATCATTTATATGAATCGCGGTATACCGCGGGTAAAACCGGTGTAGCTAGTATGGAGCGAATAAAGTTTAAAGTGACACGGAACTACAGCGTGTTGGTTTTTATAACATGATCTGCAGTAGGTAGTAGGTACGGAGTTCACCCACTGAGATTGTAACCTGATTTCAGCACGATATTGTCTCGACTCTCGACATTTTGCTTTGGCATTGAACTGATGACACATTTTATCTTTGTCTGGTACATTTTGTTCATCTTATCGCATTTGCCAATTGCTTGACGCAAAATTCTTTTGAAGAGCTTTAATTCGTACATATTTTATATATTTGTAGTAGTCCGTATATGTACGTTCACAAATATGAATTATTCGTAGCAAATAATACAGCTGTGTTATTAAAAAAAAACGATTTAAATAAAACTACATTCTACGTCACCCACTTTCACTATGTTTATTTTATAATTAGCGAAACTTTTACCCGCTTTATGTATTCTAGAGTTTTGAGCTCTGTTACAATAAAATGTTATTTTAACAAAGTTTGTTCTATGTTTTAACAGCTCTACCTATTTAACCTATGTATGTTTGGGTACCGGGCGTTTGCTTCTATAATAGCGCACGAGCATTATATATTAGGGAAAGATTGAAGGACTAGCAAGTGAAATTACTGTACAAGAAACTATACAACATAAAACGTGAAATATACAACTATACTTATACAATGTTTATGGGTGACGAGCGTAGAGCTTTGGGTGAAACTGCTACTCTTGTCACTAGGGATGTATTCGATACCGATTATGATTTATCGACGATACTTCGGGAATCGGCGATATTTGTGCTTCAGAAAGTAATGCAAACGCGCGTGTTGTCTCATTTCTTTTGTTGCAGACGAGGTACGAACTAACTATGCTTGGGGACTTGCTAAATCGCCTTTATCCACAAAACTTAAAAATTCCTTTGAATTCAATTAGCGCATCGGTGTCGCTGTAGCCGATATTTTTATAAGAGTATCGGTATCGTGTTAGAAAAATGTCGTATCGATTCATCCCTAATCAAAATGCTCATTTCATATATATTTGGTATATTACATACAAGTACATTTAAAAAAATATGTTTTCTTTTACAGGTAAATACAACAATCAGCATGGTGACAGCATGTGACGTATGTATTTTGAATATGAAATATCTCATTAGTATTTCGCTGGGTTAATCTGTAGCACAGTTTCCTTCATGTCACGTCTATGATTTGACACTAAGTTTTAACGAGGCGTAGAATTGTTCGAGCTAGAAATGTTTGGGTTGATCTCAAGGCCTATTTTTATGAATCAGGTAAACGAAATTATGTTCTCGATCTGTTAAAACTTAAACCATATTTATGTACATGTATATTCTTAGTCAAATGAGCATTAGTACGAAATTACTGTGACCTTAGCTGTGAAATTTAATCGATTTTGTAACAAAAGGTGGATGTGTTAAAAAATATAGATCTGAGGAACGAGGTTATCCCTTGTAGTATACTTAACCGAGTGGTTGGGTTGTTGCCAGATTGGATCTTTTCATAATCTCGAAGCCTGTGTTGTTCATTTTACTAAAGCATTTTATATTTTCCAAAACATATCTACTTAGCAACAGTACTAAATGTTATTGATTCTATTCTATTGCGATTTTACAATAAAATCCCAAAACACATAACTGAGCTCACAGAGGGCAAATTCAAGTTGACTGTAAAAAACGTTTTTATTAAAAAAAGCTTATTACTAGTATTATAAAGTCCGACATTATATAGAAAATAAAGATGCTTGGAATACTTCACTTCTGTCAAGCTGTCACTCTGTCACCCATAAAATGTAATATTTGTAATACGTAAGTAGATACATTGTAAACATCTATATAAAAAGAATGGCCCCGAGTTTCTTGCCGCTTCTTCTCGGTAGTCCTATATATTTTGGAACGCGGCGGTAGAGTCTTAAAAGTACATTATAATGAAAATTGACGTTCATAAGTGCGTCTTTGATGCTTAAATTGAATAAATGATTTTGACTTTGATTACCAAAACTGGAACTATAGCAATGAAACATATTTTGTTAAACACATATCACTCTGTTTGTGCTATTCTATCCGACAGGAACATGAAGGCACATATGGTGGGTACCATTGAAAATTGACGTTCATAAGTGCGTCTTTGATGCTTAAATTGAATAAATGATTTTGACTTTGATTACCAAAACTGGAACTATAGCAATGAAACATATTTTGTTAAACACATATCACTCTGTTTGTGCTATTCTATCCGGCAGGAACATGAAGGCACATATGGTGGGTACCATTGAAAATTGACGTTCATAAGTGCGTATTTGATGCTTAAATTGAATAAATGATTTTGACTTTGACTTTGATTACCAAACTGGAAATATAGCAATGAAACATATTTTGTTAAACACATATCACTCTGTTTGTGCTATTCTATCCGACAGGAACATGAAGGCACATATGGTGGGTAGCTGCTATTTTATGAAGAAGTTTAGCCAATTTATACCCATTTATACCGTAAACCACATATGTCGCAATTACTGGAAAAGTGATATGATTTCTGAGAAATCTTTTGTGTTAACCAAATATGGCGAATAGCTAGTCTACGGGATAATGAATTGTTAAACTTTTCTACCGACTTCCAAAAAAAGGAGGAGGTACTCAATTTGACTGTTTTTTTATGTTTGTTACTTCATAACTTTTCTCTTCTCAAAATTCTTTTTTTTGTTGCAAATCTGGTGCTTCCCGTGGTGGTCCCATTTAATTTCATCAAATTCAGTCCAGTAGTTTTTGATTTACACTCCAATAACTGAATAGAATGGAAATCGGTTTCAAATTTTTCAAATTGTACTTGTATTCAAAAAAATACACTAACGGCATATCATTTCGGTTCCTACTCTGGTTGGGTGAATACCCAATCGAAATTCTTTTCTATTCCGCGACCAAAACTACAGCAATAATTAAATTTTATCGAGCTGTTAACCACTTTTACTCTGCAGTTAGCTGTTTAATAAGTTTATTTATAGACTGTGGTTGCTGCCATGCGTTTGCGCAAGCACTCGTGACATTTTGACTTACGCACAGAAATAGTGTCAGTACGGCCTATTTTATGCTGCATTTATTTATATTATTTACTAACATTAGACAGGATAATTTTATATCCCTTCATGTGAATTCGCATCCTCATGATGATGAGACTATTTATTTGGTAGCTAGTCTGGACGGCTAGTTCAACGTTTCCCTTTTGGGTCAATATTGAACCTGTGCCATACCATACCAGATACAAATTTATTATTTGTATTGTCTACATTTTATCCATGTTTCTGGCTGCTTCTTTTAGGTAGTTGCTCTATTTTATGTGTATTTTTATCACAAATTATGTTGAGTTTTGGGACTTGTGTGAAAAAATAAAAGACGAGGTATATAATGAATTAATCAACTTTCGATTTTATAATAATCGATTCGAATCGATCGATTTTATATTAATATGAATATGAATATAGAGTTATTTATCTACCGACATCCAAAAAGGAGCAGGTACTCAATTTTACTGTTTTTTTTAAGTTATTGTATTGTAAGTGTATTGTTGTTACCTTATAACTTTTTATTGGGTGAACCGATTCACAAAATTATTTTCTCGTTTGAAAGCTGGTGCTTCCCGTGTGGTCCCATTTAAATTTCTTCAAAGTCGGTACTAAATATTTCAAATTATACTTGTTTGTTTCTGTTTATACCATGGTAACAAATACTCCATTCAGAAAAATTAATTTGTCCTATAATAAAATAAACATAAATAACATTTCCACTGCAGTTCCAAACCATAAAATGTCACCAGAACTAACTCTAGTTATAATCTTCTGCTCCAGTAGAATTTCCTTTTAGCATCAAGTGGACCGCTCAGTGCATATCGATGCATTCAATCATGTCGCTTCGCTTTTTGCATCACCAGTGAAGCCTGCCCGTATTTTATGAAGATTTCTCATATATTTATGTCACCCTGCACGTGTATTTATAGATTACACGCTCCTGGCCTTTGAGAGTAAAGACTATATAGTATAGAAGTATAGTGACCTTTGGAGTTGAAATATCAACTGAAGTAGGCTACGCATCTGTAAGCTTGCTGTCAGTTTGACAGTTTTCAATCAGTAGAATATTGACGATGATAATAATTAATTTTGTAATGTAAATGACGTTGACAATCGTTTTAAAGTAATACACAAAATAACCAATTGATTGATTGAACATTGAGTCAATGATCTTGTATTAAAAAGAGGTAGATGCGTTATGTTAGAACTGACGCGAAGTCAATGTTGTCCCACTGTTTCGCGCATACAAGATCGTATTTTGCTGAGGTTCTTAGACGTCATTCTGTGACGGATAGCATATTAGATCGTTCAACAACAAACGTAACTGTACATTTGTTGTTTATACGCAAGTATCATATCTACCTCTTTTTAATAAAAGACCATTGATTTGAGTTGAGTAAAAATCACGAGCATAACGAAAGAGTTCCGAACATAGCGAGAGCTTCAAACGCACAAGAAACAAATCAAATTAGGTACTCTAATGTGAAGCATACAAGACAAGATGTAACAAAAACAGTTTACCTAACTAAATTAAACAATACGGCCTTTATTAATAAACGTGGCGTAAACCTATATTAGGCGTAACATGCTTTGTCTTGCTTTCATGCGTGACATTTACTGCAAGCGAACAATTGACAGATAGATGTTTTAACTACTCCTGGTGTAAGCCAAGTTTATTAATAAGGCCGTGAGTGTTATATATTAAGACTTTGTGTGGTTTATATAAATATAATTATTGCATTTAAATATCGTACAGTTTATGAATATTCCGCATACTTCACATTATTCCATTCGTGGTAATTGTACATGAAATTATCTGTTATTGAAATGAGTACACGAGTAAGTCCAAGGGTAACTGATATATGATTCATGAACTAGTTAACTTCCTGTACCTCTGTGCATGGTCCTGATATTATGAGACAATTTATAAACAGTCATTTGCCATGTCACCCTATGACAAATATGATATCCAATTTTTCTAGGGCGTGGTCCTATCTATTGACAGGCAAGTTGTACATCATCAGTAAACATCAAGCGTACCTATGACAGTAGCAGTGACAACTAAAACTCTAAACTGCTAACCTACTGCTTCCGTCCACTTGGATCCACAGCTCGGCTCCACATGTGGATCCGCGGATACCTTTATCTCCTCTTAATACGAGTAGATATAATACGAATGGTGGATACTATTGAGGGGATCCAAAATTAAAATAATTGTATCTTATCTTATTCAAAAATATAGGACTTAATAATAATAATAATATGGGACAACATCCACACAAAGGTCTTCAGGTCCCAAACTAGGCAGAGCCAGTACTATGGTAACCTGATGACTGATATACATACTTAAATATACACACACCCAGACACAGGTCAAACAGACACTTTCATGCAAACTTTTATTTTAGTCCCTTAATAATACCCCATTTTAGTCTCTTAATTTGACTCTGTCTACATAAACTATATATTTGTCAAATTTCACCATCGTTGATCTAAGTAGCTTTTAAGATTATGTGATTAGTCCGTCAATCAGTAAGTGGTATTTTGCTTATTTATACCTACTCGTATATATAGATTCCATGGCTAGCTTAATAGAAGAAACCTGTTACGTCTTCAATCTAAAACTGGTACCCAACAGCTTTTGTCCAGTAGCTGGTTCAAGCTGCCCAGTCAAGTTCTATTTTAGTCGATTACACAAAAGAACATTCTGCAAAAAATCATCTTATTTTGTTTTCTACTCCGCTCGCTGGCAGCCTGAAGTCTTTTTGCTTTACTATTGGTATTAGCTATCATCTATCTTGGAGTCTTGTGGTGTACTTTACGACCAAGATGTATCTATTGTAAAAAATTAGTTTCCATACTGACTTCTAGCTGATCCGCCAGCAGCTTCACTCGCTTGGTCTACGGATTACGAAACTACAGAAATAACCTGCATTCCAATTGAAATTTCTAAAAATCCTTTCCAAGTTAATGTCAAAATTTCAAGTTTATAGGTCCAGCGGTGTGCGCCGATAAATCAGTCAGTCAATCTGACTGACTATATAACATATGTTACATATCTGTAACGTACTTAATACGATATTGTGTCAGATTAATATTTTTTTGTAATTCCGCAATTTGAAAATGGAGGAAACGTGTTTGATTGTTCTACATTTAGCATAGCCCAAGGGGTAGATGATTCGCCGCCGGTCCCGGAGTCGCAGGTCTAACTCGGCAGGTGAGGTAGGCCTCAGGCAAGATCTTCCAGTGTAGCTAACATCTTGAATGATTTCACAGCCTATTGGTAGAGATATTTAATAAAGCAGCCCTAACTAACAACCCCAAAGAATGAAAATCAGTCACCAAGCCTTTACTCACCGATATCTTCCGGTAGTTGTTTTTGAGAAGCAGTCATTCTAGATCTAATTTGCTACCATCGTCGACTGCATCATCACTAGCCATCAATTGAGATAGAAATCTAAACGTAAGCCTATCTATAATAGAACCTCTAGTTCGTGTATCTCTTCTCCCTTCTTTTACATATTGCAAGAGCATGTCACTGGCAGTATTCAGAATTACTGTTCATAATTGTTACTAAAAAAACGTAGCACGTAATTGGGTGGTTATGTTATTTGGTATCAGTGACGATATTCACTGTCTGCACGCAGCGTCGATTGTTAATTAAATATTACATAAATGCTTAATGACAATGCATTCGCTGCCTTAACGGAAGAATCGTGTTACAATAATATTACTCACTGGAGTGAATGTAAATGACAATTGATATTATATGCGTTGTGAACAGTAAAGTGTAATAACAAATGCATTCATGATTAAACTATCAGCAACGTATTGTACAACGAGCTATGGAGAGGGCTATGCTCGGAGTGTCTCTACTACGTGATCGAATCAGAAATGAGGAGATCCGTAAAAGAACGAAAGTCACCGACATAGCTCACAAGATTAGCCAGTTAAAGTGGCAGTGGGCAGAGCACATAGCACGCAGAACAGATGGCCGATGGGGCCGGAAGGTTCTGGAGAGGAGACCATGGACCATGGCAAGCGCAGCGTAGGTCGTCCACTGACACGGTTTACAGACGACCTGATAAAGGTCGCAGGACTACTTTGGATGCAGGCCGCTTCCAACCGGTCCTTTTGGAAAATTATAGGGGAGGCATATGTTCAGCAGTGGACATTCTACGGTTGAGATGATGATGATGAACGTATTGTTATCGTTAACGGAAAATAATGGGATTATAGTATAGGACAACATTCGCACAAGGTCTTCAAGTAGTAGTTCAACTAGGCAGAGCCTGTGCTATGGTAACCTAATGACTGATATACATACGAGTACATATACTAATCCAGACACAGGTCAGACATGTTCATGCACACAAATGTTTAACCTATACGGAGTTCAAACACGGACCAGGACCAGCAGCTCAGAAGACAGGGAAGGGTAGCCAACCGTTCAGTCAAAATATTAAGTAGAGAGTAGATCTAAGACAACTGTGGCACAGATAGCTGGTAGTTTGTACGACAAAGAGTGACGTAGTACGAATTTTTTCCCGAAATTATTCCTGCCCCCAGCTCGAACAAGGTGGGTCAATCAATTCAAAATAATGCGCCAACGATCCCAGTGGAAGTTTGGCATATTGCATACTGGTATATAAGAATGGATTTCTCTGAGAAACCCGATTTATTATAATGAATATTCGATAGACTCTCTTTGTTTACGATATCAGACGTGGAATATCGTAAGTTTTGGTATCGGAATGAACGAACCAATATCGTATTTTCTAGTGAATTTACGTGAAGGTATATTTGCGGCTGTAATTGTATTTACGAGGAAGCACTAAAATCTCTTGGCAAGATGCGGAGTCAGTTAAGTTATCAGAATTATTAGCACTCTAGTTGAAACGCTTTGGCTATTTATAACGCATAGAATAAAGGCCGTTTTAGTGTACGTTGAGGATAATAGAAACTGTATCTGTACAGGGTATTTTCAAATCCATTTGTCGTGGTCTTCTAAGTCTTGTAATACGCGATTGCTTGCTTTCGGCAGGAAATCTCAACTGATTAACATAAGGCCAACTTAGTCGAACTTTGTTATAGGGTCCTTTCTTCTTCGTGCATGTTAAGTATTTCCAAGTAAGATTACAAGGTAAGTCAAAGTCAACGTCAAAATCATTTATTCATATTAGCCATCAAAGACGCACTTATGAACGTCAATTTTTCATTAAGACTCTACCGCGGCAAACACTACACGGCAAGAAACTCGGGGCCAGTTTTTTTTATATAGATGTTTACAATTTCTACTTAGGTACTACAAATATTACATTTTATGGGTGGCAGAGTGACAGCTTTCCAGAAGTGGAGTATTCCAAGCATCTTTGTCTTCTATATAAGTAATGTCAGACTTTAGAATAGGCTTCTTTTATTAAATTTATTTTTATATTACATTTTTTAGTTACTACGATCGTTTACTGCTTAGTTCTTACTTAAATTTAGGTTTCTTTCATAAGTCTGCTATTGACATCGCCTCGGTGGTCTAATAACGGTCCTGACGTCTGACACGGATTGTCGGAAGACTCTTGTTTGAATCCCTTCCGAGGATGTGTAATTTTTCTCTCTAAAATTGCAAAAATCTTTTATTGTTTACGTAAACATGTACTCGAGACGAGATGTTAGGCCGAGAACTGTACGTTATACTGATTTCAAAGTATTAGGCTGTTTTTTTTTAGTTTAATGCAAGAGCTTAGACCTGGACCATGGATTTATATAGAAGACAGTCTATGTGCAAGAAACGTAGAGCCACTTTATTTTAAAAATCCAAGTCGAGATTTTCAACTTTCTCACTTTACCGCAACAGTCGACCGCAAAATTTCTAGACAGTGCTCTTTGTGATAACTTCTGCTCAGAAAATCTGTTTCTATCTATAAAAGATGTTTGTCCACTTTTACCTCCACCACAAGCCGATGCAACTTGGAGGCTTTTCTCACGGCAGAGAAATTGTTAAACTTGAAACTTCTAGGCTTGTAGAATGACAAGTTATTTTCTTACTCCAGTACTAGGATATCATAAATGACAGGTGATATTTTTCGATATGGTCTTAGCTCTCTCTGAAAAGCTTGAAATAAATATTCAGATGGATAATGTTCGTAATTGTACTTATAATGAAAATATATTATAATACCTAAAATACGCTGAAACATCTGAAGAGCGATTTTGATGCAATGTTTCGTAGCTTTATTAATACCTTGAATTGTGGAATAAAACAAAGGCGCTTTATATATCGGAAAAATGTTTTTAAGAGCCATTTCACAAAATCACTCTACTGAAGTTTAGGTAAATGCCAGCGCATCGCTTACACAGGCGAAAGAAGTGACGACGGAATAGCGTGACTGTGAGTAACATATTTTGATACTTGCACTCATTTTAAAAACTGTGGCTTTGGAATGAGTAAACAATCAATTTCTTGTCGATCGAATTTATAATCATTTAGACTTATGTTAAATATTTTTTCGTGTCTAACAAAGCAGAGTTAATATCATATTTTAACTGAGATCAGATTAATTGAAGAATGTACTTTCTTTTGATATAATATCAGTTTGGAATTACACTTTATTTAACGCAATAAATCGTGTTAAACTGCTGATATAATTCGTGGAAATTGGCGAAAGATCTTTATTTTTTTTTCTATAATGATGATCAATTATCGATATTCTAGTACACTGTGTGTCAACAAGATTATATTCCTGATGAATAGATTTTTTTGTTTAGTTAATTTGATGAGTTTTTATACAAGAGATAGAACTCTGAAGTTTGCTATATTAATTCGTAAAACGAGGTGCGGGAGATTGGTCACTACAAAATAATTAAAGTTATGCTTGTAAATGTGGTACATTAACTGAAAAGAGGACAGATTATTCTATTTATTTCAATTATTCAACTATTTGTGAATCTTTGCTATGATAGTAAATTAAGCGCTTAAAATCTACGATTACGCGCATTAAAATGTGAAATGCCTCTTAAGAAGACTAAATTTTAACGTATTTTTTACCTTTGTGTTTGGTCTCGTTCTTCTACGTAGGTACATTTGCCATGCATCAAGTGATTTATGTAAATATTTACAGTTGCATCAAGCCACTTGGAATTTATGTCTTGTAGTCAAAGTCAAGTCACTGTCCTGTCCGTTCTAGTAATGCCATGAAAATCCAGCGAAGTTAGTATTAACAATATTTAATTAATACTATCTGTGACCTAAGAACATTTTTCTATAAATATTTATATGGTTCTGAAAATTATCTTGTTAGTAAACATGAGACTGTTTCTTTACATTTTTATTTGTGAATATCTTTAATGAAGTATTTTATCGATGGTGTATACAGTTACATTGGACCCCTTTTCAGTTGTGTGTAATGATTGAGTGTGCATGAACATGTCTGTTTGATCCATAGAGATCTAGAGAGATGCCAATCCGTGCGCTGAGTACAAAACCTGGTGTCGCAAGCAGCGGCCGTGTTCCGCGCTTCAACGTATTCTGTTAGCTTCAATAAGTATGCACTGCGGTATTAAAACTTAACGTTTAAATGTTCGTACGTACAGAGCAAGCATTGTAAACTGTTTACATGCAATATCGCGACCGACGTTCAATCACATAATACAAAAGTTGCGAACCGCCGCGAGCAATGTGTTATGTTTTTGGGCATATTGCTGTGACGCCGGCCCCGCCCCCTTTTCATATGTCCCTTGTTTCTTTGATATGTGGTTTTACCTGTGTGTGTATGTATTATACGTATGTATATCAGTCATCAGGTTACCATAGTACAGGCTCTGCCTAATTTAGGACATAAGATCTTGAGTGGATGTCGTCCCATATTATTATTTGTATAAAATAATGCACAGAAAATTTGCAACTCTGTACAGGATGTTTGTTTAAAGGCGATCATAGTGGCGGATTTATTTATGCCAGCAATGACCTGAGCAAATATATACTAAAATAAAATCTAGGGCTTACATAATCATTGTAATATCTGTTATCTACTCCGCGCTAACAATAAGCTGTTCGTTTTAATCGTTCAAAGTTCAGTCGTTCAATATATTACGCAAGACATTTTACAGCTCAAGATTTATATAGTAACTATTATTCAATCTGTGGTTCAAGTCTGGTCTGAATTCTAGGCCGTTGTCTAGTCAGAAGGCAATTAGGTATCGATTTACAGACTGCCGATACTATATCAGTATTGTTGGTTACTTTGATTTATATAACAGTTGAATCGGCATTGGATCTTGAATTCGTCTTGTTTATGGTATTTTACGGTAAAAATCCTATAAGTTTTTTTATAAATCATCATACACTAATATAAAGGTGAATGTTTGTGCGTGTAGTTGTATATTTGTTACTTCTTCACGCTCAAACGGTTTGCAATTTTAATGAAATTTCGTGTGGATACTGCCATACAGCAGTAAGGTGTTGAAGAGGCGGTGATGAGCGAATTAAAGAGAGAATTAAATGGAGCCACATGGAAAGCACTAGCTTTCAAACAAAAAAATAATTTTGAAAATCGGTTCACCCTATCGAAAGTTATGAGGTATCAAACATAAAAATAAATAAAAAATACAGTCGATTTGAGCACAGACTCCTTTTTTTGGAAGTCGGTAGAAAGTTTATAGCAAATAGGTTCTATGGTTCTATACATTCAGCCTCTATGTAACTACTAATATCTACTTATTCAATAATATAGCATAGAAAAAATAGTAATTTGATCTTTGGTAAGTTAAACAGTTTGAATTTGAGCTACAAAAATGTTTGTATTAAATATATTATGTCTAATTATGATGAAGTTTCTTATAGCGTATACCTAACAACACAAAATAATGTCAAGCTTTATTTTGTAGGTACTTGATTGTTCAATAAAATAGTGAGATGATGATAACGTCAGCAAAACAATCGCTAATATAAAATGTTTGCTTGTTACTCTTTCACTCCAAAAGTATATTAAACAGATTCGACTGAAATGTTTAACATAGCGTCACCTGGACTAACAAGGGCTACATTTTGAATAAATTGAGACGTCATTATCCGCGCCGCACGTATCAATGAAGTGAAGTTATTAAATTGCCACGCCTTCCCATTTATATGCATTGGTACTCTATGTTCTGGAATTTCCATAAGGTCTTTTCCGCCCTCTGGTGACTATCAGACGTCATTATGCATAAGCATGGTATCCATGTTTGATACTCCCAATCACACTTCTCTCACATTCGGCCACTCTTGTGCTCTATCAATCATTGCTGTGATAAATAAATCAATTCGTTATCGGCACCTAGCCACCGTATAGAATTCGAGCAGTATGGTAATTTCTCACGTTGCAATCCGCTGCATGAAATAGTCTGATTGAGTGTCGGAATTATACAAAAACTGCTATTGACAACGTTCCGAATGACCCTGTACTGTTGTGTTTTAATCCTTCTTATACCACGATAATTAAAAAAAAAGATTTATGAATGAAACTGACGTATATATACGTCTCTGGGACGCAAAGGGTTAAGGAATAAAGTAATCCCACTTAATCATAAAAAAGGTTTTATACTGTTAAATATGAAAAAAAAGATAAGTGTTAGATTTTTCCACGACGGGCCTCCCATCCAGACCGCCCGACGGTCACGAAGAAACCAAGAAACGGTCGCTTGCATATATTTCAACATTAATGTTCCTACTGATTTTTTCCCAAGAGACCGAGTAAAATGAATACCAGTTATTATAAGAGTCCTTTCAAGTCTATAAATAAAAATATAATACTAATAAAAAAATTATGTCTTTGTTATATAAATATTTTGGAATTTTTTATTAGATATTCTGTATATTATAAACTTAACGTTGCCGGGCTTTTTTAGCTTACCTAAGTAAAGAAATATAAAAATATACACGGTATATTGTTTACTGCTTGAACACTTTATTGTCGCCTAGTTCCGTACGACCTCAACCTGTGAGGTCAATGATAAACCGAAATACTTGATTGCGAAAACCCAGTTTTTATCCGACTGCCAGAGGAGGGTTATAATTTTAGGGTATGTTAGATTCTTGGGATCATCCTACAGTCTAAACATACCTATTATAAATGAGGAAATATTGAATTCGTCTTTGCCACGCGAGTGGCGTAGGATATTGATCTATCAAAAAATACATTACAACGACTGTTAGATTTACCAAATCCTGTAGTCATACAAAGTGACGATCTTAAAGAACTTGCAAAAATTTATAACCACCAAAAAATACCTTACTAACTAAAGATAAAAAAAAGACAAAATTTTATTACTTATAATATTACTTACCTATAATACTGAATCGCGTTATAGAGCGTACCATTAACCATTCATATACCGTGATAATAAAAACAAAAGATTTATGAATTAAACGCACGTACATTTACGTCAATGGTACTCAAAGGATTAAGTGTTAATAGGAAAGCATTTAATTATTATACAGTATGGCAATGCGAACTTACTATTTGATCCAGAAGCCACCGCTAATATCAATAATACAGCTTCGACTTTGGTCGGAGGTGGTGAGCGACCTTTTGCTCTCAATATCAATTTTCACAATGTGAGAGATGATTAACTAATAAATTTATGTTTTTATAATCCTATTAGTACATAGGTACTCGTAGTAAGTACAAATCAATAACATGTTTTCTCTATAATAACTATAATCAGCGTTAGTCACTCCGGGTACTTATTACCCTTTTGTGTTGGCTTACGCAACCTACGCAACAACTCTTATATACTATTAATACTATTATGTTGCTTCAATGCATTTCAAAGGCTCTTTCACCAAATCCATTGTCCCATGATGACTCACCACAGCACACAGTTGATAGAGATTTGGTACACTTTCGCGGAACATGTACATCTTCCAAACTACAATAACTCTTTGATAACCATAACGTAACGCGCTGAAACGCCACTAAATGACGTTACGTCTCCTCTGTCAGCTCATAAAGTATTACAAAACCCCGTTTGACGTCACGCGTGTTGATTTCAGAGCGAAAGTGTTTTTTGGTGACACGACCGGTGGAAGTAGTCGGATTTCGCTTTTGTGACCTTAAAAACATATGCGGCGTCTCAGAGTATGCTATCTGAGCGCCAGAGTACACAGTCAATACTCAGTAGGAAAGAACCTTAAACTAAAAGTAATAAATTATATGTATTTTTTGTTTTTTTTTTATTCCACACAACGTCTTCAGGTCCCAAACTATGTAGAGTCTGTACTATAGTAACCTGTTGACTGATATTATACACCCAGACACAGGTCAAACAGACAATAGTTTAACTTTCCGGAGATCAAACCCGGGACCAGCGATGGCACGGTGTCCACCAACTGCGCCAACCGGTCAAGTATAGTTTTTTAAATAAAGTTTCATGTAATGTCAAAGTAAAATCATTTTTTTTAATGAAGCTACAAAGACGCTATTATATAATTATATCGAAACTAGCTGCGCTGTTTCACCCGCGGGATGAAGATGATGAAAAGCATCTTATCCTCGGGATATAATTTATCTCCTTGCCAAATTTCATCTAGATGCGTTCACCCGTTTAGATGTAGAAGCGAAACAAACAAACAAACTCTCTTTCGCTTTTATAATATATATATATATATATTTTATTTTATAATATATTTTGATTACCTATATATTATACAATATTACCTAGTTAAGATTATTAAACACTAGCTGGTGCCCGCGACTACGTCTGCGCAGGATTAGTACTTCGAGCAGCTTATTATTTCTCCAAGGGCATATATATCTTTATACAAAAATCTCAAAAAAAATTGTACATGATCAAACGCTACAATCGTATTATTTAAGTACATTTAAATACTTAGTATATCAATTAGTAAACAATAATAATAAAATAAAATTAATAACCATGGAAAAAACTGTCATTACATTTCATCACCTTTGGCGGTCACCGAAGACGTCTAGTGTATCGAGCTGTCAAATTGACTTGGCTTTTGACTAAGCTATCAGAAACTGACACAAACTTTGACAGAACTGTCATCATTACGATCTTGACGTAGGCGGAGATCTTATTATATTGTCTCCGCTGTGCCCAAGCATATTACGCTTTTTCACCCGCTTGGTGATGGATGATGATAATGAAAAGTATCCTATGTGTTAAACCAGCGCCTCATCTACCTCTATGTCAAATTTCGTTAGTATTGCCCCCGCCGTTTGTGCAGTAATGAGTTACAAAGATCCATACATCCATACTCACAAACTTTCGCGTTTATAATATTAGTAGGAAGTAGGAAGTATAAACGGAATAAATTGTATAAGATAATATTAGGATTATACCGCGATGCGACGTACCGAACACCTTCCGATGTTCTATTGTCAATTGTTTGGTTCAATTGAATAAGGTTTATCCAACAAAATATTACTCAAATTCGTATGTACGAAATAGCGCCAAAATGTAAAAAGTCTTCTTCTTCTTCTTCTTGTTTGTATGGCTTGTGCGGCGTAACCACAATTTTGCCATTATTGGTCTATTGGTTAATATGTTATTGGTCTATTGGTCGGAACCAGCGCGTTGCGCGCGCAGCGCGCTCACCAAAGATAATGTGTACTTAAATTGTATTGAAACCTTCTAGGTCGGGACACATTGTGCTTTAATAATAAAAAAAAATTTTTAACGCATTGTTTTTATAGGAGAATAATGCTTTAATTTAATTTTTTAATTTTCTTTAAAGAAATATGTAAATAAAATATGCCAATAAAAGTCTTATTTCATTTCATAATTAAAATATTACCGAATGAGATTATATAAAATGCTTTTATAACATGCTTTAGAGAGCTTTACGGTTATGGTATTTCATAAACTAATTGAGTTTTTCAGGCATTCCTAGAGAACTCACTTCGTTTTAGAGGCTTTAGGCTAGCTGCTACTACATGTTATATTAAGGTCTGTCTGCCGATTTTTTTTTATCCCTTCGGTTAGTGTTAAACTAGTGATGATAAGAGTTTGACTGAAACTGAGATAAGTTTTTACCTGAGTAAAATATTTTTATATTATACCTACTTATACAAATATGTACCTAGGGACCTAAAGGAACCCCTATATCCCCTGGTCATGCTATAACTTGAGAACAGCTTTACCTATTTCATTCATCTTTTTTTTAAACGTTTTCTGTTTAGTAGAAAGTTCTTAGATTTAAAAAATTAACAAAAGATAGGAGGTTATGGCGAGGGCGAAGGCCTAAGCGAACGAAGCCGTGGTTGAATCGTCAATCGCTAGTATGACATACATCATCAGAGAACAGCAGGATCGATTTTTAGTCATTAAATCATTATTCAGTTATTTTTTAATACTAGGTTTTTCACCCATACACTATTTTAATTGCTTTACCAATAATTCTGATAATAGCAAAACTTATGCTACTGGAAATTAGGATCAATAATGCACGACGCAGATGGCTAAACATTATATTTATATAATATTAATTAACTTAGTTTCATATTATAATCTCAAAATAAATAATTATTCGGTACTACAAAAAATAAAATAACGGATCCTCTTTGGCAAAATTGGAGAGACATACCTATTTATCTCGTCTAGACGCAATGTATACGCCTACGTCAGTGTGTGTGTGTGCGGCGTGTAATGATAATTAAAGCAAACTCGCTTCTTCCAAATGGCCCACTGTTTTCACTGTCGCAGCAGCAAGGTCAATTGTGACGCTGCTTTTATGAATATGGAAGACGATACATTATCTGTCGCTTTCCGTTCGTTTGAATTTGCAATTTATGGGTTTTGAGTTTACGTATACCAACATTATATCAACTGTCTTTTTAATTTAGTAGTATATCAATCTTCAGATGAATAGCTTTACAGTTTGCAATTAATGACTCAAGAACTTTCTATATTGGTGGCAATTTTAGGGTTCCGTACCCAAAGGGTAAAACGGGACGTACAACTAAAACACAGTATTGAGTACATTATTTAGTCCCGGTAGAAATAGGTATGGTAGCAGTACTACCTTACCTACCTATCCCTACGAATTTATTCACAAGAATTCTGTTGCTATTTTTCTAAACTCCCATAGCAGATATATCTTATACCCATTTATGCGTTCTCCGCCTAATACACACAATCAGTGCCATTAGAATGCTGTTTACCATCAATACCAGCATTGTGTCAGTGTTGCTATTAAGATCTAGTGAAAGCTAGATAATAGCGTCTCGTTACTTTGGATGACTATCAGTTTTCTGGTTCCTGGAGCTGATATAATGGCTTTTGTTTTACATTTTATGTAGGCATTTATAGATTTTTTACTTTGAAAGATAAAAATCTATATAAATGAACCGCTATTTCTCCTGGTCACGCTATAACTTGAGAACGGATGGAACAACCTTGCTAATATTTTTTTATTGTGTTAGTTATTGTCAGGAGAAGGAGAAGGTTCTGATGAAAGAAAAACGAAGAAAAGGTTATGGCGAGACCGAAGGCCGGGCGCCTTCCGCGTTACTACGCGAACGATATCGCTAGTATATATAGCTTAGCAAAAGTCAGTTGGATTGTAACTCAAAAACACCTGAACCGAATTTGAAGAACTTTAAATTAAATGGGACTGTACTTCGAAAGTATGCTCTACCAAACAAAAAAAATATATCAATATCGTTCTACTCTGTAAAAGTTATGCGTACACAAAAAATACGCGTCGTTTTAAAAACCTCCTTTATTGGAAGTTGGTTAAAAATTGGATTTTGATCATGGAAAATGTTCCTGTATCGATAAGTCATATTCTGCGTGGGGTGGAGCCGCGGTGCTCGGCTAGTACATTTTAATATACGCATATTATTATGCAAGTGTGCACAAAATCTCAAGAATATATAGGATGATAAACTGTACACCTGTGCGGATCGTTAGCATACTTCATGCAGGAAATTAATTAGCAGCTGTCATCTTGTTATAGAACAACAACACTATGTACCCATCTGCAATCATGAATCAGTAGCAAATGTAGGTAAATAATAACGAGATTCTTATTATAGAACTAAGTCAGATATATACGATTTTAAGTTACCAGTGAACTTCTGTTTTTGCTAATATAGTTAATTTGTAGTGCAGCTTTAAGTAAAACCATGGGTAAATAGTTCTTAAAACCTAGCTACGCGGTTTTACGAAGCTTATGAAGAATAATGATGAAAATATCCTTCCTAATCTAGGCCTGAACTATATCTATCTAACTTATGGATATCCGTTGGGCCGCTGAGTCGTGAAAATCTAATAATACATGTATCGAGATTGACAGTCAGAGAGAATCAATTTCGCTTTTTGTAATTATAAAATGCGATTATTCTAATTTTAATAGAGTCGGTCAATAAAAAGGTTCCAATTTAATTATTCCACAAACAGAAAAAAAATGTAATGCTTTTGCTTTAAACCCTGCCCCGTAGAATTAATAATAAACTGAACTCAATAGATCGACGCAGTATTAAATGTTAAAAATGATATATGAATTATTAAAAGCCGGTACAATTTCACTGTATACAAGAATTTTTCATTACCCAAGTTATTGCCATTTAATAAAATCTGTCGATTAGTTCCTGGTAACAATTTTGGTTGTACTAAAGTTATAAAAAAGCAACACGTTGCTCGCAAACAATACTTCATCAAAAGATACGCATAGCCGACGAGAGCATGATAATAAATTAAAAACTACACCCTTCCTGAAATAAATATATTTGTTTGTGACTCATAAATCAAGGCTTGCCTGTAGGCTGATGTGACAGGAAAATATATTAAAATGGATTTGTTGAAATTATATTGGCGAGAGTAGGTATGTACTTGTAAAGGCAGCTGGCACTATCACAAAACACAATAATATACCTAGATAGGTACTTTCATGAACGCACTGAAAATGGCGAATTGACACATATCGTCTAAATATTATTACTACTCTGTACGTAACGTAACCTTTATGGAGATGTATTAAGGCGCGCTCGTATCCTGATAATAGTAAAAAGCAGAATCTTTAAACATCTAGTGTATCGAAACAGATCGATAATATTGTATGAATGAAATACTAAGGTTAGAAAAGAAACAGGCAAAGAGTAATAGAACAGAATTCCTAAATATTACTCACTCTCTGCAGAAAAACATCCTGAATAGGTCCATAAAAATAAACTTTCACGTCCAAACTCTCAGAATTTTCAGCGATAACACTATATTTTGTTTCAGGTGATAAATAGCCAACAAATAGTACTAAATTAGTAACCAGCAGTTTTTTCAATTGTGTTAGTATATATCGAAAAATATAAAGGATTAGAAGGATACAAAATTAATAGATTTTCGCATTACATTGTCCAATCTAACAAGCGATTTTCAACCTTACGTAAAGCATCGTAAATCATTTTATAATTAGGGTTGGCCCGCGCCTTAATGTGGAAATTAACTGTATGCGTGTTTGATTGTACACATAACCCTTCATATTTATACAAATGTCTAGTTATATCATCTATACATACATACGAGTATAATAAAAATGTAAAGGATCGCAGTATGTGCATGGAAAATATATGAAAAAAAAATATTATTGGGAATTTTATAAATAAAATAGAATGAAAAAAAATATTGTTAGATTTTTTGTCTGTGCGTTTGTACACGCTTATCTCAAAGGCTAATCCGATTTAGATGTGGTTTTCACTAATTGTGGTAAGGTTCACTTAACATTTGTTTCATGTCAATCGGTTCATAAATAAAAAGTTGTTGAAATTTAAAGAATAACTCTGCCAAGCGAGCGAAGCCGCTGGCGGGTCAATTAGTATTAACTATAGCTTCATAAAATAATAGTACAAATGTCAGTTTTGCAGACGCAGCCTTGCGCGCAGGAAGTCCTAATTATTGTGGCTAGTGCTAAAGAATAAACAATAGTTACTATGTTATTTGCGGCCAGTTTAATTAAACCAGTTACATTTCTGGTCGGATCGAGAACTCGTACCTTTGTTCTGACGAAGAAGCTATTTTTTGTCGCTATTTTGACGGTTAAGACGCCAGCACCTGGCGTATGCAACTTGATTTCTCGTTAAAAGGCCAGTTTAATATATATAATATTGATCTTTGAAATAGGTAAAACTTAAAATAAACACGTACTTGTTTTTTTTTTACTTTCCAGTTACGTGATGCTCTGGATGTTCATTTCTAAAACAAACGTAAAAATGTCGAGCATTAACGTAACTACGAAAGAAAATGAAATATATATGAAAAAAGATACACAGAAGAGAAAGACTGAAAAAAAATTAATATAAATACAATACAGAAGACTGGGTAAGCGCGCTCCATCATCGATCGCATCATCACTTAGCATCAGGTGAGATAGTGGTCAAGTGCTACCCAGTTCGGTATAAAAAAAATACACATATTTAAAATTATGTGGCTGATATTTTGATATAACTTATAAATAAGCAGCTTAATCGATTCTCCCTTGATGCACAATCTTCATACAAAATGTGAGGCTGTGGGGAAGAAAGTCATTTATATCTTTCCATATTCATAGGGTGTAATTTTCATTCTTAGCATGATTATTTGTTCACTTTTACTGCAGATTTGGCATATTTAAGGAAGTCTCAATACGAATGTTATGATAATCTAGGGCAATGACCCAATTCAGAACTGATGAATCATAGCATTTGTTCTTACAATCTATATATATGTAAAAACGAAAGGTCACTCACTCATCACGAAATCTCAGAAACTACAAGTGCTTGGAGTTTCATATTTTGCATGCGGGTTCTTTTAAGGACGTAGGTCACTAAGACAGGATTTTATGAAATTCAACCCCTAAGGGTTTTTTTTTGGGGTTGATAGTTTGTATGAAACTTCGTTACTGCGAGTGCTAAAAGTTAAAAATTTTGCATGTGCTTTTTTGGACCTAAGAGGCGTGTCTATTGCAAACTACGGGGCACAACCCAGGACCTCGAGGTTCCATAACGGCACTTTTACCTCTATACCAAGACCAAGCGAGTGAAGCCGCTGGCGGGTCAGCTAGTGGTAGATTAACTGTGTCAAATATAACTTAGATATCTTGTATCTTTAGCTAAGAAAAATAAATTGTCTGTAAACGCCCAACTTAAAAGCATCCTTTCATCATTAGCAATCGATATCTATGTCCTATAATGTTGAGACAAAATTTAGCTCAGATAGCGGTACAATATGGTAACTTTCATAAAAATCTGTACGGACTATCTGACATGACATCCGGTTTGCGCAATCGAATATCCGCGTCGTCTGATCATCTCCTCAACACCCGTTGTGCTATAGAAAGTGTCCGCTTATCGGTACGGCCCACAACAGCCAGTGGTAAGTGCTTTGGTGATCAGGCACTGTGTACAAAACGATTTTTCTCAAATATGTTTGGGGATTTGTGCATTATTTTGATAGCCTTCGAGATAAATCGCAATTGCTGTACTGGCAAAATAGCGAGCAGCGGCCGGCAAAAGTTGTATGAAAATCTATATCTGTTGTGGTTTAGCGGCCCAATAAATTACATGTTAACTCATATTTTTCGTGTAATTTAAAAGTGGAAAGATTTTTTACTCCGAAACATGTCAAACAAGTCCGAAACATGGCAAACAAGGAGGTATCTTATCGAAGGTTTTATATAAATTTCGAATTCGAACTGGCTGCAAATAGAAAGCAGTTTATGAAAAAAAAACAAATGAACACATAAACGCGGGAATCATAAAATTATTGTTGTTCGTTGTTTGTCATTGTGTTGATTTTGAAAAGTTTAGAAATACAGAATCTCACTGAAGAGACACGATATACAGCAAGCATCTCGTCAGAATTATCCCAAACCAACATAATCCCCATAAAGTCCACTTAACATTTCAAAAATTGTAAGTACATTTAACTACTTACTGTACTGTAAAAAGTAAGTAGTACCTAGGCAGAACTTTTTAAATGATAATATTTAAAAAGTTCTGCCTAGGTACTACTTACTTTTTATTTCCGCGCATGATTTGAGAAAAGTATAATACGAGCATGGGCCAAAACTAGGCATGGATGGACTTACGTAAGTGTGCCTCGGCTTCGCCTCGGCCCACGTTTACACGTTCCTCCATGAATGTCTCTTTTGCTGGCCGCTGCAGTAATGTACTATTTGTAGCCTATTCTGATAACCGAGCCAGACAAACCAAATAGTACTAGATACCGAGCTGAGGTTATTTTTGTGTTAATGATTTCTTTTTTTATTTACTAGAGGAGAAAGATCATTTGATGTTTAGAACACACTTAACCGAGATTATATATACGAGTAGTTAGGTTCAGTTAGCGCATACATGCTTGCATTATTTTATGAGAGCATCGCCAACCGAGTCATGATATGCACGCCGATGCATATATAGGTAGAAGGCATTTCTTAATAACTTTCGTATTCGTGATGTTTGCTTGGGGCAGATTGTCACGAAAGAGAAGGGAGGAGAATTAATGGGGAATATGCATTATTTTATAAATGTCCTTTAAAGTAAAGATTGGAAGGCGCTGAAGGCGACGCAAGCCGGTTGGCCTGAAGAAGGCTATCCGTTATAATCTCATACTTATCTAATATACATGAAGTTGATGATCATATTAATTATGTAATCTAAAAAAAGGTTTTCGCTTCTCTTCCGTCACAATGTTATTTGACCCTTATCAGCATTAGCAGCAGAGCTACTAAGTTACACATTTCACCTTCACCATTATTGGAGTACAAACCACCGACGTCCGTAAGTGAGTACCCTTCAGTACAGGTTGGCAATCAGGCAACATACTAGATGGTAGGACTTTTCGGCAAGAATGTGCCTTAGTGGATACCACCGCATTAACAGATATTCTACCTCGAAGCTGAGGGAAAGTAAAGCAGCTGGACGTTTGGAAACATTATAGCACGATGAAATGCCGAGCAAGACTATGAGGCTCTGGGTACCACTGCGACTGTTATGTGCAGACGTGATTCTTACTATTGAAAATGACTTGTCCGTTTCATTATTTTATTCTAGTATAAAAAGTTTCTCCCTGCAAGCTCTGCGAAGTAGGTGTGTATGATAAGATAACCACGGAACACCATTTACAAACATGCCCTCGCACTTAACCCAAATTCTCCTATCGCCACTCAACACCAAGGTTAGAGGCGGACCCACTTGCAGCGTACTAAGTTGCGGCGGTGAATAACTTAGTTCGTACTTAAATCTGGACCTAAAGTGTGAAACAGTAACTCAAATTCGAGAAATTCCTATGATGAAAGCACATCGTCGACATTATCAACCCGTACGTTCAACCCGTAGACTCGTCATTCGCCATATTTGGCCAATAATACAAAAGATTTCTCAGAAATCATACTACTTTTCCAGGAATTGCGACATCGTGGTTAAAAGAACCTAATTGAAAAAAAATACATGTGTAATTTACCGGATCTCATTTGGATTTTGCGCAATAACTATAGTTCTAGATACGTAACTACAATAAACTGAAAAAGACTGTGCAGTCGTTTCAGAGCCGATATACTTTGACTCGTTAGATAACTTACTGCATTCATTAAATATGGTACTTCTTATAAAATTACTAGCGCAAGTGCATCGAAGCGTCGAAACACGACTTTTTCGCTTCCCAGCTCTGTTATTGCTATGCACGTTCCACGTTCTGATAACCATATCCAGAACAAGTTTCGAACGTAAGTCAGTTTATATAAGGGATAAACTAGTATGGCAGCTGTTACCGGAGTAGATTGCTTTTCACGCTGCATGGAATAAGTCTCAATATGATTTTCATCCGAGGGAAAGCAAGTGCTGTATTTCCTTTGCGAGCTGCGAGCGAGTTACTGAATAAAATATTGGTAGAAACCACTACCTGGATATTGGAAATTGAATAGCTCAGTGTTGCCAACGAATGAAATTGATGTAAATATGTTATATTTTTTATTAATCAGGGTCACCTTGGCATAGACATTAATAATCGATTGCACACATGGTATTAACCTTTTAATGTGAGTCATTAATTCTTTTCAGTTCGGTTATCACTTTATTTATAAGCTGGGCTCCGCGGATTCACACGCGTGGTAATTAATGATGATTAATCAAAATATAGCGTATGTTACTCAGGCATGATGTAGCTCTGAACTCGTGAAAGAATTGTTTGAATCGGTTAAGTAGTTTTACGTGTATCCATTACAAACAAACAAACAATCATATATATTTCCTCTTTATTATAAGAGTAGATAAGGATTAAAACCAAGGTACAAATAATGTGGCCTGGATTGTACCGGCGTTACTATTCCATATTTAAAAATTAAAAAGTATTTATTGTGACATAAACTTGTTATACGAGTTAGACGTTATGGTAATGTGGACTTCTTTGTAGATATTGTATTGGCGTCTTCTATAAAATTGTATTACGTCACTTTGCTTTATTGTCAATAGCCTAAATGGTCTATAGTTTTCGCAGCGTACGCGATATAAAGACTTTATGGTTTTTTTTCACACTTTTGAGTTACATAATCGAAGTTTTCATAGGATCCCAATTTTTTTTTAAAACATGAAATAGCTAATGTTTATCAGAGAAAATGTAAGGTGAAAGAATTTGTCTAATCGGTCCAGTAGTTTTGGAGCCTATTCAATACAAACAAACAAACAAATCTTTCCTCTTTATAATATTAGTGTAGATATCAATATAATGGAAATGACACTGGCCGTAATATTAGTATGTACAATTTTCCATTCGCTGCGTTTGTCTTGTCTTCTTAGAATAACCAATATTTACTGTGTCGTATCCGTACTTGACAAATCTTCCGTCTAACAGCTACCGAAGTTCACACTAAAAGAACCATGCAATAAAATGATAAATAACATCTAGAGTCCTGGTAGAAACATGCAATCACCAAATTGATGCTTACAAATGAAAACGGCTGGAAACAGTGAGCTCGTGCATAATTATCGTAAGGTACAATGGGAAAAATGGAAATGACCATCCGGCGATGCCAGACTATGATCATCGATCCGTGACGGTATGGAGAATAAACAGGGGTTGTACAATAGTACATACTCCTCAGTAATTTTGAAGTTGAATACTTAATCTATTTGGAAATTATGTATATGCGCTCCTAGTATAGGACAAGTAGCTAAAGCTTATTATGTTCTCACTGGTAGGACATGGAGACGTGTTTTGATGATTATGGACTATAATCAAGCAAATGAGTTGAGAGGCTATCTACATATATTGGCTAGCCCTTGTCAGAGTTTGCAGACCTGCTATGGTAATAATACATCTGGGACTGACGGCTTAACCTTGTCCTCCGAAGCACTGGATCGCTTAGTTGCAAATTATAGTGGTCAATCATCTGTGTGTGGTAATTGCATCAAGATTTGCTTAACCTAATTGAACAGGAACCACTACACGAGGTACTACGTCGGTGCTAGTCCATTACTAGTAAAATACGCCTTTGGTAACATTAATTTACACCTTTGATGTCACTGATTTTCTTTCCATGGAAATACCATGGCAAAAGGAAATAGCATTTCAACGTAAGTAAATAAAGACCTGCACTCAATCAGGGCATTTAGTAATTAATCTCGATATTGATCCAGATGTGTGTAACGAACATCTTGATCTTTTTAACATTTTGGTTTTACTTTAGTAATTTATAAATTAATATAATTTTGTTCAAATCCGAGACATAGTTGCGATTATATTAAGTCCGAGTGGTTCTCATCTCATTGAGTACTTGGAAAGATATTCGCATTAGATATTTGCAACAGCAGTAATGGTGCTGTGGCGTTGTGCTTAGTCCACTTTTAGTCACACAGCGCCGAGGACTTCTATATAAACTGCTATAGGAAGTATTTGTACAGCGCTAGTTTTCTATTCTAAAATTCACTCACAACTCACAAGACAGAGAGTTGTCTCATATACTCACATCAAAAAAAGTTTGAGATCACGTTGAGAAATAGAAATCGTTTTTGTTACGGTAGATTATATTAGGATTTCTTCGTCGTCTTCGTCTACCATTCCGAGTAAAACATGGGTACCAATTTCTACTGGTCGATGATAATGCCATCGCCCATCGAGCTCAACGAGTCAATGCTGCTCTCCGAGAATACAACATCACGCAAGGTTAGACTGGCCTGCCGGCTCGCATGACTTAAACCCAATAAAGCACGCGTGGGATGCTCATAAGCGAGCTGTTTGGAACCGTCAGCCACGTCCCCAGACAGTGCCAGAGCTCAGGGAAGCCGCTATTCAAGAATGGGACAGGTTACCCCAAGATATGCTGGATAACTTGATTCTCAGCATCCGCAGGAGATTCACCGCATGTGCTCGAACCAGGGGAGGAGTTATATTATATTGAATATAAACCTTTTGTTAATTTTATAATATAAACATTAAGTTTTGAATTTAAACATTTTGATTATTTTTGAAGAAGTTTAATTAAAAAATTATATATCAGCGTATGCTAGTGATCACAAACTTTTTTATGTATGTATAAATGTCAATTGTATTTTTTTATTTTTGCCGAACCAAAATTTTTCGTATGACTAATAAATTTGAATGAGTTTATATATAGATTATACTTACATACATTATTAGTCTGTTCTTAGTTCATCTTGATTTATGACTTTCTGGATGTCCGTTATCCAGACAACACACTTGTCAAGAATAGATTATATCCGTGTCTCCATCATCACCTAACGTAAGGTGAGATAGCGTTGATCAAGCGCCTTGTAAAACACTACTTAAATGGAGAATCGAGTCAATAACAAAACGTAATTGAAGAACAGGAAGTGAACAAATTGCCTTTCCTCTGGAGGCTGTTGAGATATTTCATTAAATTACTAGCCTTTTCGGGGAAAAGTCAATTATACAATAATGAAATGAGGTTATAACAGTATTTAATTTCGGTCTATCGGCCTTGTCGTTGATGTAGGTAAAAGTTTAACACATAGTACGTACATAGCTATATATAGCTAGATGATTTCTTAACGTTCTCCATTGCTCTTGCCCTAAATATTACTTATACAAGAACATTAGTTTCATGTACATTAGTTCAGCAGGTTTAGTCAAAGCCTTCAAAATCAAGAAAGCCAGAAGACAAATTAGGTTCAGTTCATTTGATGAAAAGTTTTGTTGTAACAATGCCTTGTGCTGTTGTGATTTATGTTTTTGTAATTCACATGCTCATGCAAATATGTATTTGACGGTATCTACAATATCACCGGCATTTATTAGCTTCTTATTATAGGGGTTTTACTGGTACTAAAATGGCAAAACGGAGCCCTGTTGCTATCTCTTTGTCACTCAGCTGTATTTCCGTTCATATGTCACTCTAGCTCATGAGCTGAATGAGTAAGCAGTCTGCAATTTAGAAAACAAACCAAAGATGAAATTCACTTCTATTTATTTTCAAGGACTCCTTTCCTTCTATAGATTATAATTGGGCCGAAAATAGTTTGACTTTGGCATGAAAATGCTGAAAAAATAATAAGAACTAGTTTATAACCTGTGACCAAAACAAACATTTATTCACACGTGGATGGTGCGACGTATAAACTCTCGGATCACATCACTCGCTCGGAGACGTAAGACTTAATAATCTCTATTAGGTCCCTAATACTCGTAGATCAAGTTCGCGCATGGCAGGTTTTCACTACAATCTAGTATTTCCTTAACAGCTCCTATTTATCTTAATAGAAACTAGTAAATTCCAGTAGAGCCATTATATACCTAGTAACTAAATACAGTTAAGTAAGGCTCCAGCTAAACTCCGACCTCATTAAGCGCGCCACAGCTTACGCTGATGTAAAGTTTAATAACGTGACTACAGTACATCAAGGGATGGAAATAAATGGGACGTGGAGTTTAAGGGATTACTGGAAAGCTGACCCTTTGTTGTTTGATGGAAATTTACTTGCCAATTGTGTACGTCTCTTAACATATTAAACGTATAGTAATGTAACAGTAGAGCGTCGCGGCGGTTATCTAAACGGCGGCGGTCATCCGATTAACCGACTAACTGACCTACTGGCTTCGACAGCTGTCTGTACTAAATATCTTTCATTCCTATTTGCAATTGTTATAATAGAGATAACAGTAAACAACATTTATTATTATTTTATAATTATTATTTTTTTCTTCCATCGTATCAGGATGTACTGAATTGCTGTTAAACGTTGATCTGTTGCTTATTTTGAACGGCCCTGGCAGATTTTTGTGAAAATGTAATCCGATGTACAAAGTGTACATCCCATCCAGTGGTTGTCTGCATGAGTTTGCTATCAGAGGCACCATCTAATTGGTCGTTGTATACATTAGGTAACTAAAATATTTTGAATATCTGTTGTTTTCGTGTGTCCAATATGAAGTATTAATATGAGAGTGATGAGTGCATAAGAAAGGCCAGAGATTGCATCAGATAGGTTGTGGTAAAGTTTATATTAGAATGGTGATGAGTGCATAAGAAAGGCCAGAGATTGCATCAGATGGGTTGTCGTAAAGTTTATATTATAATGTTGTAAGGTGCCGATGTACCGGGTAAAGCGATAATTATGGGAAAATTAAAATGGTGAGTGGACATCTGTCTGATCATTATGTACATGTAGTAGTGACATTTACCGGAGCCTTATTCAGAAGGCCGGATATATTATTATGCAATTTAAGTTTCAGTGCTGTTGTAATATTGTTTGTCTAATAAAAAATATAAGACCTATACCCAAACTGGGGTTCTTGAAAATTAATAAAAAGAAATATTAGATTAGATTAACAAATTGAGAGAAATACTAACAGAACTAACTAAATAAATAAAAAAAAACAATAATAATAAAAGTAACCAAATACTAGATAAATTTACAAATATTTTTTTATAGTATAAGTATACTTATACATATATTTTGTAAAAGGTAAGAAATAAAAGGCGTTTTATTTTATAATAAAAAATATACTAACTGCCTTATCAAATCGTCGTATCATCAGACATAATGCCCTCGATATGCGATGAGCAAACACGAGTGCAATAATCGTCTAAAGTATCATTGGTTAAGAACTCGAATGTTATTACAAAAGGAGGGATATCCACGGATTTCCGCTACATAATAATGTTAAGTGAATTTGCATGTTTATGTTTTCCTGGTGCTCGAACATTGGTTTGCCAACAAAAATCTTCCAACCTGCCCAGATCGAACTGTGCTAAAGTATTGGAAACGGATATTTTTATTGGTGCCAATTGTACAGCCAATATCTGTCTGATTGATCTTTTAATTATCCTGTCTACTCTATTGCCACTCGTCATAAAACAGATTTGCTTAACTGACTGTCTCTTAAAAGTTGAAAACATTTGAGAAGCCTGTATAAATGTTATGACTTGTCTAAAGTTGTCTATCAGTTCAACAGTATGCAAAATAAACACTCGCCTGTCACATGCTCTTCATACTTGTTTTAACAACAGCTGTTTCCCCATACAGATAGTCATGTTTCGACACACAGATAAGCCATACTGGCTGGTAGACTTGGTCTTCTAGATAAGCCATGATGGAATGTGCACTTGCACATGCGAACTCGTGTCGTCGCCATAAATGTTTGTTCAATTAATCACGAAGATGTGTGTAATTAAATCAACGGAAGTCGTAATTATTTCCGGTAATCACGAGTCATTTTCCTGTTGAAGAGAATCCTTTTCTTCAGTCGTAATATGGTAGGTATTTCTTTACTCTTAGTTTATTATATCAATCGCAATTGTTTTTCCTTGAACGTTAATTGGCAAAGTTTATTAGTTTACCTGATTTGTTGGGTGACTACGAATTAATCAGTTAAGTACGTACGTACGCACCAATCACTAAACAATTGACGATTTTTTTTATTGACTCGATTAGCTACGCTTGGTTTCGTTGCCCTATCTATGATTGTCTTAGTGATAACCTCGATTTCAATATCTGTAGTTTCCTAATTTGTGACGTCACTTGTGCTGGTTTACTCGGGCTTATTTACGATAATATATTTAACTTGGATACGATAAAAAGTAACCAAATTGCCACTTGTATGAGGCATTAAACACACCTTTATTTAAATTAGCTAAGATAGGTACTACAATTCATCACTAAGCTCTTAATTACTTATACCTAATGATCACCTTAGTATTATATCCTTTATTATATAAAAAAAGAGTATGTCGTTTAATGAATCATCACATAAGTATATAGTTTTTCTATAGTCCTTATATATAAAATATCTTGATTTTTTTAGCATTTCTTTTCTTTCCCGATAATTCCGATTTAGATTTTGTAATCGAAATATTAAGTACTACAAAATCATTGGGATGTGATAATGATAGAACTTTACTTTCGGCATTTATAATATAAAATGAAAGTTACCAAAAATGAAACCGATTTCATAACTTGTTGAAGTCGGTACCATGATACTTCAAAAGTACACATTTTCACAGTATTGTGCGCATGGTACCGACTTCGATAACTTATTTCACACTTTTTAGTGTTGAAGTCGGTTCCATTATTTGGTATGTATATTATTCACCCTTTTTAGTGACCCTTGCTATCTACAGCAATTGTCATTCACTATCAATTACGATATTATTAAGATATGCGAAACGCTTATCACTAAAGGATTGTAATCCGTTTGACCAAGTTAACCGAATGTGACGATATTTAAATGGGACCATCTCGGAAGCATACTCTACGAAACAAAAAAGAATTATCAAAACCGGACTACTGTGTAAAAAGATATGCGTATGTTCTGTTCATAAATAAAAAAAATATACGCATCGACTTTGGAACCCTCCTCCTTTCGGACGTCGATTGAAAATATGACTATTTTTTTTACGAGTACTTTTAATATTTTATAGTACTCGTATTATATTATATTTCTATTTTTATTAAGTATAATAAAATAGTACTTATACTAGTATAGCTAGAGTAGTATATAGGCACGACTGCGTTGTTGGCTACTTACCGTTAGCCATTGTGTTATAAATTTGACAGTTCCTCTACGTATTGACGTATGATGTGAACATACTGTTTGTAGGTTAGGTAGGTACCTACTGATTTGTTGTTTTTTATTTCATTGTCTTTTTCTTTGCTTTGGGTATAGTTATCGTCAACCATTTTCTGTTATATATAAATAGGTACCTTCGTTCCTACACCGGAGTGCAAAATTAAAAAAAAATATAATAGATTCATACCAGTTGGGAAACCCTATCATTAAATTGGATGGAAATAATCCTAGTCTTCGTTTTCCACGCTTCAAGCTTTACCTATGCCAAACTGACTCTTTGTTTTGTTTCCAGAAAAACTTACAGGCAATTAAAATTCACGTTTGCATTGATTCTATAGATGCGAACCGCGGCTTGGCCCGTGCATTAATTAACAGGCTTGGCGGAGCACCGTTATATAATGATGATTCAACATTTGCGTGGATGAAAATTATCCTATTTATATGTGTTATTCCAGTATAAAGTATATACATATATATAAACTCCAATTCTAATCCAAATTCGTACAGCTGTATCAGCGCTGATTAGTAACACATTTAGCATTATAATCTAAGCGGTGTTCTGTGTAGTCTGAGGTAAGAACCTACTTAATGTTATATAGGTACTTACGTAAAAGTAGACTTAACTTAACGTAGAGTTGTACTTAACCTGAAGTAGGTTATGCAAACAGAATAATATAGGGTAATAGATAAGTACGCGAATATTTGTGCTAACCGATACCTGAACACAGCAGTGCGAAGATAACCGCGGGCGATAAAATTTTATTGCTTTTCGTGACACTGTAGCATCGGTAACATCCACAATCAATAATACCGCCGGTTTTGCTTTGCCATGTTGGATCTTGCAGGGTCGGAATAATGTAAGATATGAAACATGAAAAACAAACCCTTTTGCAGACCTAAATATATACCTATGTAAAAAAGTTGTGTTAGTTATACAATTTTATAACTCACTAGCTGCTCTCCGCGGGTTCACCCGCGCGGTGATGGATGATGATGAATCTTATGGCCTATGTTACTCAGGGTGAATGTAGCTTTCCAATGGTGAAAGAATTTTTGAAATCGGTCCAGTACTCTTTGAGCCAATTCGTTACAAACATATTTACATACAAATCTTTCCTCTTTATAATATTAGTATAGAAAGGCTGGACCAATGCTTATGATTTTTGTGTTTTTTGATTTGTCATATATATCTCGGGGAAGAACATAGGATACTTTTCATCATCATCATCATTCATCACCACGCGGGTAAGAGTGCGTGACACAGCTAGTAATTTTATATAAGTGTCTTGGATAAGTGAGATAATGAAACAGAGCGTAAAGAAAATAATTATTTTTAAAGCCTACAAATTATTAAAGTATATTCGTGTTATTAACTTTCCATAGCTGCGCTCTGCATCTCCACCCGAACGTAAAATTGCTGTCCCTCAGAAACGTTTGTTTTTCTGTTATTCCAGGCTACTTTTTACTACGTATATCATGTAGTTTAGGCGTAAAATAATAAACATTCCTTCAAAATGTTCCAAGGATAATATTTATCATGATGTAGATTCATATTTGTTCCACGCGTTATTTTATGTTTTAGAAGTAATATTTTTTGACTTATTCTGGTTTTAAACTATTAACCAAAGTAAGTTAATACAACCGACTAAAGTTGAAGCTAACTAACTGCGCCCGCGATTTCACCCTCGTGGTGATGGATGATGATGATGAAAGTATCCTATGTTCTTCTTCCCCGAGATATCACAAATCATAAAAAGTAGACGGCTAGTAGCGCCCTGTGGTTTAACCCTCGTGGTGATGGATGATGATGATGAACCTATGTCCTTCCCCGGGACATAATCAATCTTCTGGCCAAATATCATGAAAATCAGTGCAGTAGTTCGAGAGATTTCTTCCTAAAAACAAGCTCACAAACTTTACTTCTTTTATAGTAGGTATAAGTAAATACTCGTACTGAACAATATATTTGTAATATCCATTTATATTACATTAAACTTAATTCAAGTTGAAAATCATTTTTAATTTCAGTATTACTTTACTGACTGCGCTAGTCTAGAACAAAGATGTACCTACTGCTATAATTCAATCGCGATTTTCCCTTCTCTTTCAACCTCCAAGGCAAAGAGATTGCTGCTCTTCAATAGATATCTATCTCTGCGACCCTTGAGGCCGCTCCGTCTGTTATCCTTTGTAATCCCTCAAAACCATTTAATTACACGCCTCAAACTCCATAATCCCGTAATCCCTCTAAGTTGGTCAACTCGCATGACATGTTAGGACCGGACCGAAGTCTGGATCCTTTTCACGTATTATGCAAAATTGAACCATACGAGTACTCGACGACAGTACTGGAAAAGTTACTTAATACGTTTTTCCAGTAAGTGGACAAATTTTTTAAAAAATGTCTTTTTTTTATGTAAGTATCGTATATACTTTCATAATGCATTTATTGAAAATCTGTGAATTTGGAGTTACAAACTGACGCTTTAATTAAATTTATCTATATATAGATTTTAAGATACTTTAGTAAAATTTCGAAAAAGAACTCATTATTTCCTAAATTTAAAATTAAGAATTCAATTTTTAATTTATATTGTATTTTAAATATTTTATTGGATTACTGGCTACGCCCCGCGGTTTCACCCGTGTGGTGATGGATGATGATGATGATGATGAAATAGAAGTAGTCTAAGTTTCTCCTTATAACATCAGCTATCTGCCAGTGATAGTCTTTTTAAAATCGGTCCAGCCGTTTCAGATATTAATCGGAACTAACAAACAGACAGACATAACAAGTAATAAAAAAAACAGTTTTTTATGTGTAAGTACCGTACCTAAGTATATACTTTTATATGCATTTAGTGAAAAGCTGTTAGTTTTGGAATTACAGACGCTTGTTTTTACTACTTTTATTTTATTTATCTGTACTTAAATATTTCTTTATAATTAATTATAATTTGTAGTATAGTTATCAATTGTGAATTTTATTTAAGTCACAATTACATAAATAAGTCACGTTGTAAGAAAACGGTTGGACGTATTACTAAAGCGCTTTTATGGGTTGGTTTTAGGCAAAGACAAAAAAACATTTCAAGATTTTGTACACTTTGTCTACACTCGTGTATCGTCACGAACACTTTTAATCGACGAAAGGCAATTTCATCGTAAACTTTTTTTTTCGTTACCCTTTGTATTTCATTGTAAAGAAAAAATATACTTTTTAAGCTGAATCCGTAATTAGTGACATGATTTTTCAATTTTTGTTATTTTACTAGACTAGACCATTCAGAGAAAAATCTATGAATTCGTAAGAAACACCATTACATTCTACACACGGGTTCTACACCATAATTTAAAACAGAACTGTATTATGATGCACAAACTTATTACAAATATTTTTTTTATGTTTCTGGTTCATTAACGATCGTATTTTATACGAGTATCTATGTTTTTTTTATAATTACAATACATGGTAAATATCTCGTTTCTAACGTTAATTCTTGCATTAGTGACCATGTCAGTTTAAAAACTTATATTTTATATCGTTGAGTATTTTTAGTTTTGCATTTTACTACCAGTCACTTTTGTAATAATATTTGACATTTGCATCGGCCTGCAGACAGCTGGTTTATTGAGAAACCCATTCGCGCATTCCACATTACAGCGCTGTTGAATATGGCTATAATTAAAGCTTTCCTACATATAATACGTGCGAATGTCAAGTTGTAAGTAATATAAGTGTTTCACGTGGTAATCGCAGTGAGATGATATGTTGATGAGAACGATTTAACATATATTTATATTCAACCTGACAGCGTGAAGGAATGCTGTGTTGATTTGCTTAAATTGTATATACATTAATACATTCTCGCCATAATTATGCCAGAACTTCAGCCATCCATTAAACCAGCTTACTTCCTACTTCGGTTCTCGTTCTTCTTACAGATTCTTCGTGTATATACTCACTAGATGGTGTCTGCGCAGGATTCAAAGTCAAAGTCAAAATACTTTATTCAATTTAGGCATCAAAGACGCACTTATGAACGTCAACTTTTCATTACTTTAAAACTCCGGCGAGTTCCAAAATATATAGAGCCCACCGAGAAGAAGCGGCAAGAAACTCGGGGCCATTCTTTTTATATAGATGTTTACAATGTTTCTACTTAGGTACTACAAATATTACATTTTATGGGTGGCAGAGAGACAGCTTGCCAGAAGTGGAGTACTCGTATTCCAAGCATCTTTATCTTCTATATATAATGTCGAACTTTATAGTAAGCTTTTTTTATTAAAACGTTTTTTACAGTCAACTTGAATTTGCCCTCTGTGAGCTCAGTTATGTGTTTTGGGATTTTATTGTAAAAACGCACACAATTTCCTAGGAATGACTTATTAGTCTTCGCAAGTCTAAAACTAGTTACAGCTATCCTATTTGTATTTCTAGTATTAAAAGTGTGGTGATCACTATTTAACTTATATTTATGTATTTTTTTACGAACATACATTATATTTTCAAATACATATAAGGAAGGCAACGTTAATATATTGATTTCTTTAAATAAATCTCTTAAAGATTCACGGGGACCCATTTCGTATATAGCTTGAATAGCATTATTACTTCAAGTAGCTTATTAGTAGCTTCTCCAAAGCCATATCTATCTTTATACCAAAATTACATAAAATATTGATATTAGACATATTGTGTAGGTGATGCGAGTAATATTACGCGGGTGATATTACGTGAGAGTGTGATATGGCATTACGCATCACTCGAGCGCCGAATGCATTACAGTATCACACCATAACATTGCACACCGCGCCTGCAAAACGGAACGGACGAAGTTAGCCGAACCATGGTATTCGGCTAGTTTCGGGTTTGTATTGCCTTACTTACACCTCTATAGCTAGAATGAAATAAACAGAGATGTCAATATTATTGTTGTTCCCAGATTATTTTGTTTTTAGTATGAAGAAAACCCACTAAAAACAAAATATGTATAAATACTTACTTACCTACCTAGTGTGAAGGAAAATCAACTTACAACAAAATATGTAGTATACCTATTTACTTATTTACCTATTTACCTATATTTTCAATTTTAACGCAAGGAAATGAAAATCACGTCTTGTAATATATACTTAGTGCATATGATTAATGATATGCGCTTATGGAACGTGTGATATAAACATCTCCTGTGTTAAGTTTATGTCAGTGCAATGTGCGGTATCGGACATCTCATGTGAGTGATACGAGTAATACTGACGCCAAATGTTCTGAGTGATGTTTCGAGTGATATCACAGTGCAATATCACTCGAGCTGAACTGTAATGACATGTCACATTATAGTGCACTGTTTTGCGCTTGTCTAATTGACATGGTTATGTGAGTGAATTTAAGTACCTAGTAAATCAACCAGTACACACTAATAATAAAATGCAGTACCTAAGTACATACAAATATAAAATTAATCACCATGGAAAAAACTCTCATTACATTTCATCACCCTTGACGGTCGTCGAGCACGTCTAGTGTATCGAGCTGTGAAAATGATAGCGTGCTTTTGACTAAGCTATCAAAAACTGACATAAACTATGACAGAACTATCATCATTACGATCTTACGATCTCGAATCAAAAAAAAGCATATACGGTCGAATTAGGAAACCTCCTCCTTTTTTGAAGTCGGTTAATAATACTAACAGACCTATAATAATAATAATTTATTTTTTTATTTTATTGATCTCTTATGCCTAATTTCAGCCTCGTGTTTCGTCGCACAAAGGTACCTAACAAACAAAGAGAACTACTTTCGTATTAATAATGTACAAAAAAATTGTTACAATGTAAGTAGTTAGGTACTCATATTTCCAAAAAGGCTTACGTTAGCAACGCGTTGCTGGTTTTACCAATTTTACTGTCTCGCTTGGCTAAGTACCCGGCTGGTGTAAACGAGGCTTAAATTTCTCTCGTCCTCTGAATCATTATGCACGCCTACATTCGCAATAATTCACTGACCTCATTTCTTAGAACATTGGCACAATCAATTCGTCATTACTGTGCTGACAAACTCAAGGCTAGGTAAGCCTATTACTAGCCCATAGTAAACTTACGACCTATGGATTTATTTTGCTTACGATCTGGCTTGCTATATCCAATCTCTTCTTTTCCGCTGATTAGATCTATTAGTAGCTATTATTTGAGCGGGAGCCAATTTAATGATTGGCTTGTTGGTGCAGTTGGTAGCAACTCTGCCTTGTTAACGGCTGGTCCGGGTTCGATCCCCGGACAGGTCAAATTGCATTTGTGTGCATGAACATGTCATTTTGACCTATATCTAGGTGTGTATACAATATCAGTCATCAGGTTACCATAGTGGTGGCGCCAAAGTGATTTTGAACGCCTCCAAGTGGAATATGAGCGGTAAATTGAGCGGAGTAACTCAATGGGCCAGAGCTCTAAAACTCTGGTGCGTGGGGTCAAAAATAGAGATCATGAGACCCTAAGCGGGTGTGGACTGTATTTGTTTCTTAGGGCTAGTTCGCGGTGCGTGAGCGTATGAGTTATTGATGGCACTATAAGGCAAGTTGGAACGAATAAGCCGGGCAGTTTTCTAGAAGTCCTGCTTTAAGTGCTCATAGTAAGGCCCCTGATCTGTCTAACACATTGGACTCCTTCCTCTCGGTCTTTTGCTCTTTAAACTATTATTATTAACCGGCAAAACACTCACTTTAGGGATCCATATCTAGTTTTTTGCGTTACAATCATAGAAAAAGGTCAAAGAAATTTAAATACACACTGGCAACATTGTACCACTATAATAACCGCAATAGCGTGCGAACAAAAAACGACACCCACACCGCACGAATTTGGTGCTGAAGATAACAATAGATGTCCTGTAACGGCATTGTACAATGGCGGGAAACTAAATATGTGTCAGGCGAGCTTTACCTACGTACTGACGTGCCATTGTCATCTGTGGATTGTGCCACTCTCGATTTGGGCGAGGCCTATGGTGGGTAAGTCATATGTGCTTGTAATTTCGCGGGCAACTTCAAAGCAGAACAGAATGCGTTTTAAGCAAACATTACTGCTTCGCGATAGAAATAAGATGGTGCCAGAACTCCCCGAGTCCTTTCAACAGAGAGTTCTACTCTTACAAAAAATATTTAGCGGCTGGCTGTTGATAAAATAATTTCGTATTAAAAAGTGACTAAGTACATAATGTACATATAATGTATAGCGCCACCAAACTATCTGTTCAGGTGGGCAACATTGGAACTACAGTATACATCCATACATACCTACTAACTTTCGCGTTTATTAATATTTATATTACTATTATTAATATTAGTAGGGCTATAATTGCAGATTAAAGAGTGGCTTGAGAGACTGCCCTGTCCTGCCGAGACTGTTTGAATTCTCTTTTTTCTTGGTGAATTTCTTAGTTTGCAATACCAAATTCTCCACTAACGACGCTGTCAGCTGAACATTTAACTGCGTAGTGTCAAAGTCAAGGTAAAAAATATTTATTCAATTTGAGCATAAAGGACGCACTTATGAACGTCAATTATTCATTATAATGCACTTTAACGATTCTACCGCTGCGTTCCAAAATATATAGAGCATACGGAGAAGAAGCGGCAAGAAACTCTGTAACGTAACGTGTCGTAAAACTATACAGACTGTCATTTATCTAGAGCAACTGTGACACAGATAACTTGTAGTTTGTACGCCGAAACGTGACGCGTTGACGCTTACGATATGAATACTTTTTTCGCAAATTGTTTGTGCTATGGCCTCAGAATAGATGGTCGGACTGTACAAGTAGCGAACCTAAACGCTACAAACAATGTTAAATTGACACACAGCGTGTGTGTCAGGCAGGCTTTATGTCATCACACGTCAATGTCATCCGTAACACTCTCGATGTGGGCGGGGCATCTGTTGACGGATACCCAGAACGCTTTTACCCTGTTGTTTCACAAATTCTATTCAGTGAGCACAAAAGCTGAAAGCGCGAGAGACTACTGAAGTGAAACCGATGATTTAGAAAGTGAGAGTGATAAATGTATGACATTAGGGTTTACCAGACGTGTCTGTCTGTATTGTTACAATATTAGTGCTATTCGTCGCGTCGTACGATGTACGTTCTGGGTTAGCTTATTAGACAACCATTAATTTTGTACTCCTCTATCAGGGGTGATGATTTTATATTTAAGAAGGTTAGTTTTTAACACATTTCCAAATAATTACAGTTTCTGGAGAGAATGGTAAGCGTCGTACCCTATGACAGTCGCAGTGCGTACTTAAACTTTAACCTTATTTTAAGTTCTGAGGTCGTAGCACAAAGATTTTTGCAAAAGTATTCGATTCGCAAAAATCAACGCGTTTCGCCATGACGTACGAACTATGAGTTATCTGTGTCATAGTTGGCCTAGAGACAGTTTGTGCTGTTTCACGTGAACGACAAGTTACGTTACACTTACGCAGTTATTCGTGCTAGGCGTACTGCACTACTACACTGTATTAGGCTTATTCCTCGAGACATCTGTTTAGTCCGATTCTCTCAGTAACTGTAATTATTTGTAAAAGAAATCGTCTTAATAAGCAACTTTTTTCAAATGAATCGAAAATGAATTTATTTTCAATTGAAATTAATTTGTAATTCAATCTGTAAGTAGCTATTACTTCAACAACTCCCAAAAGCATTTGATTGAATATAAAGGTCTATTTTTTGCCTTTAAATATCGCTAACTTTTCCGAACGATCTGAAATAAAAAACGAAGTACTTATATTTAATTATGTCGTTATTTGAACGGACGAATAAAAACGTTCGTAAAAGTAGGAATTGCCGACCAATCATAAACTCAAGGACGCGTAGATAAAAGGAGGCCTTCCTTACTAGGTACTTATAGATTTTCGGCCGTATTCAATACGCATTAAGTGAGAAAAATCTAAAAAAAAATCCTGTATAATTTTTTTCCTCACCACATCTTTATTCTAGTGCGGTGTATCTTATCACGAAAGTACTTCACTCGTAGCTCTCAAAGGTACAACTCGACACCGTTAGCTTAGTAGGTAGTGACCCTGACATCGAATCTTTGGGTTTGTGGTTCGATCGCTAGCTGGTCAAATATTTTTCTGAAGAATGTTAGTTCTATGGTCTTGAATGTATGTTATGTGGCGTTTCAGGGAATCCTAGTGCCTGGAGTGAATGATTGTTCTCTAATTTATATTATACAACCTTTTACTTCTACGAGTATCAAATCCATAAGTCGATTAGTACGTATTAAAAACAACTATTTGTCTTCTTCTTTTTGATGTTCCCCTGCTATCGAGAGTTGCATGGCAGTCATGACTAACCTGCTGTTCTTAAGAGTCCCCACTCTCTTCAGCTGTAATAACACTAACCCTGGCTCCAAAGTCTCTTAGTTATTGTACCGCGTTATCAATGTCAATAGTATGAAAATTGTCGTTTTTGACAGTTTTGGTCGTCTGCTCGCTGTTTAGGTTGTATCGCGGGCCAGGCAGCGGCTTGCTTTTGATAGTTTTTTACCTAATTGGTATGCTGTATTGCTGTGTTGCGATTGCGCGTCTACCCCCTGGTATGACAGATAATTTTTTTTTACAGGTTTTTTAAAAAGGAATTCCTTCGACCTTTTTCTTCCTCTTCTTTTTACTTCTACTTTCATTGGAGAAACGTGAGATTGTTGATGTGAAATGTTTCGAATACCTAGTTAATGCTTGTAATTTCTCATGACATGTGGACGAAGTAAGACGTTTTGCTAAGTTCTTTCATATTTAGTAGGTGCATCTTCTTAAGTCTTTAATATAAGATTATAAAAGAGGATGGTAGAGAGAGGGACACGTCAAAAATCTCTGAATGTAAATAATGAAGTTCTGTATGAGATTCCGTGTTGTATCGTTACAGCCTATGTTGTTTTCTGTTGTATAGAAAACTGAAAACAGCATAGGCTGTAACTCAGAGTCTTATCGCAAAAACTTTTATTATGTGTCAAGTGATGAGCCAATCATTTGATGACAATTCATTTCAGTTAACCACACATGTCGCAGTTCCGCAGGGAAGGTAGGTTGATATCTGCGAAATATATTGTATTATTGGCCAAATATGGCGAATGACAAGTCTACGGGAATTAAGAATCTGTAAGGGACCATTTCAATACAGACTGACTTCTTGGGCGTGGTCTACATTTTCACAGTATCAACTTCCTAGGTATTTGAACCGATTATCTAATATGTATACATACGCTTTGATGCTTCTACAAGATCAACAGTAAGTAAAGGTACAGTTGAAAACCTTAAAATGAACCTAAAATAATAATATTTCGTATAAAGCGTATTAATATTGAACGTGCTGCAGCATGCAATCAAGCAGGCGTATTCGTATAAATCTGTTAAATTAATCGTACAGCTTGGACGATCTCAAGTTTCAACTTAATTTGAGTTCGGAGCATGCAATCTTTTACGCTGATAAAAGCTGTATAATTTAGCATAATTGCAGATGAACATTAAAACCGAGACAGGCCGTTAAAAACAAAACTTCTAAGAAGACGAGTGGTCAGATAACGGTACAAAATGCGGTCCTGGACTGAACGTGTGCAGATCGGACGACAGGATGAAGTATATAGGTGTTTATTTAGCATGCTAACGTGATCACGCATCTGTATGCAGACGTTATAAAGGCCTATCTTGAGTACGTGTGGTGAAATTACAAGATTTTCGGTCTCTTTGGCCGTGAGTCACTAAAAAGTTGTATCGAAATATTTGTTAGCCAGTAACTTCTGATAGCTTGCTCTAAGTCACGTAGCTGTATCCTACTAATATTATAAACGCGAAAGTTTGTGAGTATGGATGTATGGATGTGTGGATCTTTGTTACTCTTTCACGCTCAAACGGCGGGGGCAATTTTGATGAAATTGGTTTTTAAAGCATTTGGCATTCATCATCCATCACCACGCGGGTGAAAAGTTTGTCAAAGTTTGTGTCAGTTTCTGATAGCTTAGTCAAAAGCCAAGTCAATTTGACACCTCGATACACTAGACGTGCTCGGCGACCGTCAAGGGAGATACTCGAAATACTAATCCTGCGCAGACGTAGTCGCGGGCACCAGCTAATAGGATATAAAATACTAGCTGACCCGCCAGCGGCTTTGCTCGCGTGGCTTCGCTGGATACGGTAATTACAGATTTTAATGGGTCAGATTTCAATTAGGGATCGAATTTCACAAAATCCCCCTCTTACATACTCGTGAGTACATAGGTCCAAAAAAGAACCCCCATGCAAAAATTTAAACTCGCAGTAACGAAGTTTCATACAAAGTATCAACCCCAAAAAAACCCCTTAGGGGTTGAATTTCATAAAATCCCGTCTTAGTGAGCACCTACGTCCTAAAAAGAACCCGCATGCAAAATTTGAAACTCCTAGCACTTGTAGTTTCTGAGATTTCGTGATGAGTGAGTGACCTTTCGCTTTTATATACATATATAGATATATTAGTCATGGGTTAATTAAGCCGCGATAACTTATCAGAATAGAAAGTCATGGCCAGTCGATCACCAAGAGTTAATAAATACCTCGCAGATTTTATAGCTGCATTCCATCTGCTCTGTATGAAAATATAGTTACGTTTCATTGGATTTACTGGCAACATTACAAAAAATAGATTGGATGCGCAGGAGAGTCGAAACAATGCGAATATCCGCAGGGTTCAACGCTCCGGGTGCTTAAAATGGCGCTGAAAAATTTATTGATATAAATCGACTCACCATTTTCAATGATAAAAATAAACCATTGATTCCTCGATTGATAGCCAATCAACCTTTTTAGTGCTTCAATCTTCTATTTTATAGGCTGTTAACCCGGTATAATCGTTTAAAGGAAGTCAGCGACCTGGCATCTGACAAGTTACTCTAACTAAACCCGCTTCAGCTCTAATGACTAAATAAATTGTTTCTCGATTTTTGCTAATATTTACTTAGTCCGTCTTAAGTCGAAAGACATCGGATGAATGTGTTCATTAAGTTAGTTAATGGTTCACATTAATTTGTGTCTGCTCCACTTATTTCCTAGTAGACTTTCAAAGCATCATTATGTAAATGTCGATTTCCATTTTCGGCTAACTTTACGCGATCGGTAATCATTATTTAAAGTGTTTACCATTTTTTTTCTAGAGTGGTGAGTTCGTTAGTTGTTTAATTAGAGCTTTGGCATTGGCCTTGCGTTGTGTGCGAAAATAGTTTGCGAGCACGTGATATGCATTTTAGCGCTTCTCTATCTAATTCAGGGTCGTGTATAACCACAAAACGCCTAAATACGAGTACGTCGCCTAGGTCATCTATGATGGTGTGTGACCACGGTCATTGAACTCAACTAACCCCAATGTCCACTGTGAACTGAGCTCAGTAAGATATTTAATTTGCCTAATTCCGATATCAAAGTATGAGTAAATCATGCTTAATAAGATTTAATGATAATGAGTCGTGGTTATTAACACAAAAGGCATTAATTCGTCGTCGATTGAAGACCGTAATATCAAAAAACCGACAACTTTTTACAAACGTTCATTTCCTGTAGAGTCAAGAATTTAATACTTGCGTTATAACTTCGTAGTGATTGAAAATTAGGGTCGGCTGTCGATCTAACGATAGCGATTCCACGATGCATTGTCGATAGGATAAAATTATCGGTAAAAGACAGCCCGCGATATAGCTATCGTAGCTAGATCTATATTAAAGACAGTTTAAGATAGCGGATAAGTCAGTTTATCGATTCTTCAAGTTAATCATCCATGCTCGAACGGCAGGTTCGGTTTAAGTTTTGAGGGGTAAAAATAATATTGTGAGGACGTCCACAGCAAAGTGTGCTACCACCACTTTAGGGTACTCTAGCAAGTACTACTTGCTTATCCCGGTTATCTACTACTCTCAAGATTGGAAATCAGTCGAATTTTGAGATAAACACGAGTGACAAGCGGGAGCAGCTGCTCGCGGGTCAGCGATAAATAGAAAAGTCGATCTAAATAAGTTGCCCTACGCCGTGGTTTGCTATCCAATAATTAGTACTTCCTCATTATACGAGCGGGTGTCGTAAAGAACACAAGAAATGGGTAGGCATCAGTATATTTACAACTGCGATCTTCAAGCCTTTCTGCCATGCGTGATGATAATGGCAAATACAGCTTCAATAACAAATAGCATTAACTCAGGACAGCTGCTCCAGTAAGTTTCGCTCACAGTGAGTATTCGTCATTATATACGAGTAATTCTCGATTTGTCGTGAGCTAGTGAGTCACAGGTGTTCGTGGTTCGAGGTGCGAAAGGGAAACACCCATAAAGTACTAATTTGCATAAGTAAACGGCATTTGCTCTTTGTTTGGACTTCATACAAATCTCTTCGGTAAACTTGCCGATTTGTTTGAAAACCGAGAGTTCGCAGCTGCTGAATCTATGTTGACACAAGATTTCGTGCCTTTTGTTTTAGCGTCACATTACTTTATTTCTTGAGTTTTGACTTTCTAATGACTAATGATTCTCTTGAAATCGGTCAACTACATAACTTATTGACCTTAAATCAACAAGTCGTTCGCTCTGAATAGGTTATTGTTATGTAAACAGTCATTTTTGCTTAGCATTATCTTAGCCCAAGGTTAAGCAATGATTTTTCTTATTTAAATCGTTGCCTATGATATAAAAACAGGTTGTAAATGTAAAAAAAAACTTTTTATTTGATACCTTACTTAGTTCATTATATTTACGAGTAAAATATCGACTCTCTTTTAGCACCTGAATATCAATCACCCACCCGATTTGGCTCATTATAACAAATTCTATAGATTCAAACTACACTACTCCCAAACTTCATAAAGATTCTATCATCAGTTTTAAAGATATCGTCCAACTACATACAAGCATCTGTTCCAACTCCCAGTTGCCAGTTCGCGCGGTCAATTACATACGAGTCAATGCATCGTATAACGTCGGTCAAATGTATATCACTATAAACATGACTTCTTCTCATTATCTTCATGACTCTTCTCTTTTTAGAAATCTCAATTTAGATCTTTTTAATGACTTAAGATCTTAAATTATTGAGATCGCTGGCTTAATTTAACAAAACGACGGACTGTATCTTCAAACACCTGTCAAGACTGACGTAATAACCTTTGTGAAACAACCATGTAAATGTACAAACACACGTGCCAACTTATTTTCATAATTACAGGAAATATGGTAATGCATTCTAACCATTCTTTGTTTACATTACACATTTCACAGACAAAAGAGAATATTAAATGTGGACACAGAATGGCTTTGGCACAGGCAATGCACCCAAATAAATGTGCAAGGGTGGTATTTTTAGAATTTTTCCATGCGGGAGTCTTTATTGCGTGAACCATTTCCTTTCAATTCGATGCAGCAAGTTTATTCATAAACATAAACAGAACGGTTTAAAAACTGGCTGCTTTTAAATATTTTCGAGGTGCGGTGCAGCCAAGCAAAAGCATATTTCATGTAGTTTAATAGTTTCGAACTGTGAGGTAAGTTTGAAATTACAAATAATTTATGTATTTTGCGTCCCCCATACATGATAGATATTTCAAAAATACGCACGATGCAATTTGCTCCATTCTTCCATATATTACAAAAATAAAAATCTATATGTTTTTTATTCGTGCCGACTTCATAAGTTTATTAATTATTGCGTTTAGTATTTGTTATCTTATGACGCCATACGATAATATTGTGCAGTTACATGATTAAATGTACTCGTATATTTATATGCATTTATGGGATGACGTGCGTGCTAACCTTCTGCGTTTTTAATTTATTGCCTGCTCATTGGCGAGTTGCTATTTGGATAGAGATTGTAACGGATTCTGATACTGATCGTGAATCGGTATTCGTTTGCTAAACTAAAAGCTTCTAGAGATTCTACAAATAACAGCAAATCTTATGTAGACTATGTAGTGAACAGTCCCGGAATTAAAAAAATAAACAAAGAGAGAGCAGGCATCGTAAAAATGTAATGATAATTATATGGGAACTTTTTAACCTAGGTTAATTTATATTGAATTTAATTAAAAGTTCTGTTTTCATTAGAGTAAATAATCATATAAAATAATTTGCATTATATACTGAACTGGTGCTTTATTCAAAAATGTTCAAGTATAGTAGTCATCGCTCACATCCTGCTCGAAGGACCAAAATGTAACTACTCCTAGTCTATTATGCATGAAACAGTTTGTTTTTTATGTTTCACTTCTATTTACCGTTACACAAACACCGTAACAAGCAAAAGCCAAACCATGAAACAATATTGTTACATCTGTCCGCGCTCCCGTATAGATCATTATCGAGTAGAAAGCTGGTAGTGTCTGTTTGTCTGTCATCGGTGGTCAATCATCGGGGCTTCCGCATGAGCTCTATACTTAGATCCGTTATTAACTGCTTGATCTTTCCGTGGTTTCTCGCTGGTATGATGCATTTAGTGTTGTAATATTATCTTGCTTTATATAGAGACTGAGAACTTCACTATTTAAGTTCTTAAATTTAATGTCTTCTTATAACCTTTTAAATGGCGCATGTGCATATCGTACTTTCGTGGCACGTGGTTCGATGGCAAATGTCGACTATACAATTTGTCAGGTTTATTTTGCAGTTATATCATTACGTATTTCATCACTATACCTATTTTTTTCTGTGTCCGAAACATAAGGATTAAAACGATTATATTCAACATTTGTATTAATCAAAATATGTAAGCATATATAGTAACAAGCACGCGTACATTTTATCGTGCAGTGATTAGCAATATGGTTGCTATTTTGCATTAACGGAAATTGCACTAACTCAGCTTTGCATGATAGACTTGTTGGCATAGCACTGTGGTAAGATATATAATTATGATGTTAAATAGTAGATAGTTTGATTGGTCTATTGGCTGTCCACTAACTTCCTTCATCAGATAGTTTGCATCTTCATCCGCCGATACGTCTATCTTACGACATCTGAGTAACTACGCGTTTAATTCAAGTATACTATTCAAATTCAAATACATGGAAACAGCTTACATACATTTTACTTAGATTATCACATTGCATTTACTTCGTATCTCTAATTTTCGCGAACGAAGTCGGGGGTCGATACTAGTAGTTAATCATAGGTCCGTCTTTAGTCAGAACGTAGTTTGCAGGTTAGGTTGCAGGGAACTTAGGTTATACAAATTTGGAACTACTAATAAAATGGCTGTAATTGCGTTGGTTTGTTTCTCTCTGAATTTCTAATATTTAATCATTAATAAAAGTTGTCAGGCCTTCAAGGCCCTTGTTTCTTTTTAGGATATTTCTCATATAAATGTGCACTAGGTACAAAAACAAATCCAGATGGATGTATTCTTCTCTCATGATAGAACAGGTAAAAACTTAACACCAGAGCACAAATTTAGCTCTCACAGTAAAAATACTAAGTAGGTACGCTTTGAACATTTGTTGCTTCATAGATCCTATCTCGGGCGACCATAGTGTAACGCAAGCACCCATACTTGCAAGACTTGTAATTTCCTGCAACGCAATGGTAGAAAAGGTAGTTAAAGGAGTAGGACAAAAAATGAAATAGCGCCAGAGCCCTCATTAGTATTCTGCAAAATCCCGCTGCAACTACATACAACAAAATGAGTGCGTGGAAATGGCATTTGCTTGCATGTGAGATTCCTGAGAAAAGAGGCACTGATAGTCAAACAGACAACGAAGTTGATGTCAGAAGTGGTTTTTTTCCTCTTGAGGTACGGAATCCTAAAATATATATTGTTCATTTATATTTTCTTGCCGTTGAGATAAAAGTTGTATGTGTACGCGACAGAAAATAGATAGATTACTGTATCATCGGATTTCTCACTATGTTCAGGATTCTACTTTAGTTCACAGGATTCTTAACAATTGTATCAGGAACCGTCACTTGCTCGAGATTAAAATACCGCACTTGCAACAAAAATAAACAGAAACAATTCACAATCAAACAAATGAAATGGAACTTTGAACCCTGTTATGATATATACGAATAACCAGTACCACATATTGCAAACATACAGTAACTTTTCCACGATCCTCCTGTTTGTTTATTTGCTACGCCTGACCATGACGTACGGAATCCTTCCTCTGTTGTAGCATAAATATGAATTAATTCATATATAATATGAATTAATCAGCTGTCCGTTAGCTTCCTGAAAGTTGATAATAACGGATGCAAAACAACCATGAATAATAATTGTGTGCTATACTCATATTTCCGTAGTTTTATATGTCTAACTTATATGTAATTGATAAATAGATATTTACTTTTTCTCTTATTCTTTCAGGTAAATAAAACATTCAACGGAATTGATATTAAGAAACGGAGGCGGATGTATGTAAAGGTACGCTTATACGAGCAATTATTGCGTCAATATTTGCCGCGATTGTATAGTGCAATAAGTTTGTATATTATACTCAAACAGTGTTGCTTTATGTTGCTGTACATTTTGTTTAGTTGTTTTTTTATGCAATTAAGTGATAAGATGTAGAAGTCGCGCAACAAAGGCCGTAGCACAAACAATTTGCGAAAAGTATTCGTATTGAAAGAATCTTAACGTACGAAACGTACAAAATATGAGTTATCGATGTCACAGTTGCCCTAGATTCATGACAGTTTGTACTGTTTCACGCGAACGACACGTTACGTAACACTTTGGCAGTTATTCGTGCTAGGCCCATAGATGTTGAACACTACTCTTGGCCATGACAGTTGCAATGACGCCCTCAGTTTAAAGCTCTAGTTTTGCATGGCACTGGAAGTCACTTGTTTTTGAATTTCTTTCAATAAACTGCGGCAAATATTCTCGAAATAATTGCCCGTATAAGAGCTTCATAAGAATTCGTAAAAAAATATTAAACTTAAAAAAAGTTAAGTAAAGTTACGAGCACCTGAAGGTTTTTAATATGCAAATGTCGTAGACTTGTCGTCACCTTCTATTGGCCTTTCTGGATTTCAGTTGATCCAGACAGTACTGTAGCTCTACCATGAGTTGGCAACATAAATGTCATCTATATTCGATACTCGATCTCGTCTACCTATTAAGCTTGTGATTGGCGTACTCGCTATCAATTTTAGTTCTACATTTGACCACAAGGTGGCACTGTATCTTTTTTTCATATATTGTTTCGCGGCAGTCGATCGCGAGCATCGATTGGTGTCAATGTTGTAAACTCATGGTAGACCATGACATGTTACCAAAAACGTTTTACGTTTAGGATTCTTTGTTCTCGGGTTTTGGATGTCTTGACGTGTGTGGTGTTCATACTTCCCGCTACACATGTAATCCTTGTATGAGTATGTAAACATTATTTTATATGTACTACCTGGATGAACTGTTTTGGGCTTAACAACGCCAACTATTGTCAAGTAATTTGTAAAAAGTTTGTCATAGCAGTTTTTCATCGCCTGACGGATAATACGAGGTTTTCTAAAAACCTAGCTAGATCGATTCATCGCCCCCGAAACCAATACTACATTTAATACTACATAAAAATCGTTGGAGCCGTTTCCGAGATTCAGATTATATATATATATATATATATATATATATATATATATATATATATATATATATATATATATATATATATATATATACAAAATTGCTCGTTAAAAGTATAAACGATTGGGTTCTTTAGCTACAACATCTATAGCTTAATTCAAATAGTTAACAGAAAATGTAAAAAAAGCTACTATGGAAGGATACGCATATTATGTTCTAAATATAGTATCCAATACCCACGCCACGGCGTCGGAAGCCAGCCTATAAAACTGGTATGGTAGAATTATTTAAATGCAATACAACTATATAACTTTATGGGAATCGTTGAACTTGAACAAGTTGTATTGCTCTGCTTAAGAACGTATATGAATAAAATTGTCGTAATATTGTCTCCTAGTTTTCGGAGTAGACAATGCATGTACATTATTTATAAAGTTTGTGAAATGTCTGGCTTTACAAAGTTATCTTATTCTTTAAGTTAACAATTTATGTAAGCCTACATATCGTTTGATTCGATGATATGGTATCGCACTAGACAGGACGCGGCGACTGGCTCTCGAATAGGTACAACCCACAGATATATGTACAAACATATATATCTGTGTTACGACCGCTGTTACACAATGTTAGTTGCTTTGTGACAGGTTTTCAATATAGCTTAGCGGGCACTGGAAAGTGTCCTGCCAGCGTACTTAGGATTTTCTCAAAAAAACGACCTGCACCAAAAAAATGGAACCGACTTCAACACTAAAAAGTGTGAAATAACTTGATAAAATCGGTACCATGAAAATTCAAAAGTACCTATTAACACAATATTGTGCGCATGGTACCGACTTTGATAAGATATTTCACACTTTTTAGTGTTGAAGTCGGTCCCAATTTTTTAGTCTTGAGCTTTTGGTGCAGGAAGTTTTGTGAGGAAATCCTAGTACGCTGGCCTAGTCCAAGTTGTGGAGTATGTACCTCGAGGATAAAGCTTATCTTTGTCTTAGGCGGTTTGAATCCCTCGTTTCACTCAGGACTCTACATAGTTTCCTCACTTCGCTCGGGAATTAAATTTTAATCCACTTGCTGCGCTAAGTGATTAACTCTAGAGTTCCCGTTACACTCACATTACACTTTATTCCCTTTGTGAAAAATCTACTATTACAGTGTTTCGTTTCGTATCATTCATTAAATGTATAATACATATAAACAATTATTGTTTACATGGGTTCTCTTGCGAGACCGAGAGAGAGAGAAACTTTTGTTTTAAATATAGACATAATTACGTAATTTACATTGTAATGTAAATTCTATGTAACAATGACTAAATACTAAAGTGCATATGTATAAAATCATAAGCACTAAAAGCTCCACAAATGTACTGGTATTAGAGGCCCCGATAGATATAACATGTAGATTAACTAAATCAGTTCACACGGCAACGGTTGAATGTTTGTTCTTCAGTTTGTTTACACTGTTTTCGTACTTCGTAGTGGCGGCATCGCGAAGCCACTCCCGCGGAACATTATCTCATTTGTTCGCGACTCGTAGTGCGTTCTACATTACCTGTTGTCTAGGAGCTGCTGCCCATTATTACTAAGGTATTATGAACTGTAACACTCTGTTTGACAGACGGATACACAATTAACGACCGCGCGTAGATTTTTTAAGGTTGCATAGTTAAGCCGAGTCCGACAATATATACATAGAGTTCCTTCAATTTCCTTCCATGATCGATCACCCAAAATGTAGAGATTCTTTATCGTTTTATCGTAGTAATTTTGAAAGTTTATTTCAGTACATTGAGCGCATTGCTTATACGTTCATTGGATGGATTGCAAAGTAATCAAGTCTTCGCTTTTGCCTGTGATTTCCAATAGACGCAATATGTGTCTTTAAGTTCCGAAGACAGGGCGTTATTTCTATTAAGTCCTGTAAGTTATATAAAGTAACCACACAGTGATTGAATCGATTTAAACTTGAATAAAAACATATCGCTTATATCTGTTTAAAATCTGATCATCAGTCCATTTTGCTGCAGATATTTCCTTTTCCTGTTTATGAACACTTTAGATAAAATCGATGGAATCAACTTGATATATAAGCTTGTGCAAACCGTGAAAACATGTTTGTTGACATTTTAATCAGCTGAGAAATGAATTCGATAAACGACTTGTAGCTTTATTGTGCTCTAGAATTTGTGGCGCTGCCGAAAACTTGCGAAATGTGGTGCTTAGACACACTCAGCTGTGAACACAAGGCAGTCATTGTAATCAGCGGCTCTCGGTCCACGCTACACGTTTGTTGACATAATAATCAGCTGAGATATGGGGTCGACAACCGGCCTACTTATTTCCCGCTTTATCGTGCGCTAGGCAACTGTTTGAACTAAATAAATATACCCAAATCTGTGGTGATAATTTGCAAGTTTGTTCTCGTATGATATTGCGGTGCAAATCTCGTGGTTATGTATTTTGATTTCTGTAGTTGAGATTTGCTGTTTTGCCTTGGTGGTACTCACTTACCTTAAAATATTCATAATTAGCCCATTATGTTCCCGCTACTGAGACTCGGGCCTTCCTCTCAGGGAGCGTTGAGTTGAGAGAGCGTAAGACCATAATCCACCACGTGGACATCGTGCGGCTTGGTGGATAGGCTAGTCGCCAACCCATTTCGAAGTTTGCACCTAAAAATATATATATAATACTAGGTTATTTTTTACCGGACGCAATTGTTCGATTTAAAGTTCTTTATGCAGTTCAAATACATTATGTTATTCTGTACATATATTTTTAAATATAAATAAATAATAAAATCAAAATAATTTAGTCATCAAATATGCACGACAACGATAATTAATAAATGTACTTTAAAAGAATTTACTGTCATGTCCCAAAATAAATGGAGCCGAGAAGGACCGCCTAGAAAATAGAAGACTTTATCTCAAACCGTCTTTACAGTGTATTATTTTTATTAAAAACTATACACATGGGTCACACATGACGCTGTGGCAGAGATGGTGTACTCCAAGCATCTTTGTGTTCTAAATTGCATCTGACTACAACATACGCTTATAAAAATTATACTTAAATAAACACCTTAAACATTCGCCGTCTTAGTAATTATTTAACTTTAACTTTAGGCGTTTTATTACGTTGACTTTTTGATTCTTGGATTTTTGACCGTCTTCCAAAAAGGAGGAGGTACTCACACACTCGTATGTTTTTTGTTTGTTACCTCATAACTTTCGATTGGGTCAACCGATTATTTTTTTTGTTTGAAAGCTGGTGCTTCCCGTGTGGTCCCATTTAAATTTCATTAAATTCGGTCCCGTACTTTTTGAGTTACACTCCAATAACTGAATAGAATGGAAGTCGGTATAAAATGTTTCAAATTGTACTTTTGTATTTTATCTTGGTATTTGGCTGGTTGGCTTGGTTGGTAAGTTGGTATATATATTAGTTTGTAGTTTGGTGTTACATATTGCATTTTCAGCTCTTGACGTATGACGGTATGATGTTGGTACATGTATATCGAGTGGATTTAGGAAAATACCAACATGTATCTCGAGTGAATATATAATCTGTCTCGGAGAGATTATCTCGAACGAGTTCTTGTTCAACATCTAGGTTATTATCATAAACACACGTATAACAACACACAACCAGGTTTCGAGGCCCGAGTAAACTTATATTTCTATAATCATAGATAGAAGATACGGGTAGGTATCTTGATATCTTCTATATTTTTATATATGACTATAAAAATAACTTTGCGCACTGAAATCACCGCCCTTGGCCGAGAGGCATATACGTACACACACACACACATTAACACATTACAAATATTCAAGACCGAAGAACAAACATTTCCGATCATCACACAAACATTTGCCACGACCAGGGATCGAAACTGGAACCTTTTGCATCAAAGTAAACGTCAAAATAATTTATCTAATATAGGCATCAAGGACACACTTATGATTGTCAATTACCTAATGCTTGCATATTATTGCTTCGCGCCAGTTTGCAAGCACTGCCTTGGTAATAACCAAGACTGCCTCTCGCATGCGTGAATGAAATGAAAATACATAAAATTCTAGATGTCTTCTAGGCAGGTTCGAGACGTGGGACAGTGGTCGAACGTAAGCCTACAGTATTGTTATCAATAATTACTCGTACATGATCAATGTAACTTACCTGTTAGTGAACTTTGATCACAATTATATTCGTTAACGCCTCGTCTGTGTCTAAAAACAGTCGAGGCGTTAACATTAGTATGCAGTCGCGTTCCGATGTACCAAAATCTCACGAACATTCAGAGCCAAAATATAAAAATGTATAATACCAATATTAAGACAAATAACCCAAACTAGTTAATTTGTATCAACATATGCATTGGTTCACATTTCCGTTGATCATTACATCGTCTTACATGATCGGGGTCAGCAACCGGCACAGTTACGTTTGAGCTATATAAATAATAGGTATTTGCTTTGCGCTATCAAGACTTTATCAGTGTAATAATTACACGAGTGATAACATTTTCATATCTAAATATACGGTGAAATGTGTTCTGTTGACCTGAGAGTGACTTAGAAAAACTACTTACAAATTGATATTTACTAATTATATATATTTATGTTACTCACATTATAAATGCGAAAAAATTGTGTGTTCGTTACGCTTTCACGCCTAAACGGCTGAACTGATTGTAATTAGAATTGGGAAGGAGATAAATTATATCCCGGGGAAGGAGGATACTTTTCATCATCATCATCATCATCATCGAAACCCCGGGTAAAAAATACACGTCTTAAGAGGATTGCATAGCTAGTACTTTCCATGCTAAAAGAGAACTTAACATTGTCCGATTTCAGTGATTTTTTTTCATGGAATTTTTTTTCATTGTTTACTATGCCCTATATATATATATATATGTATTTTGTTTTTTTTTCAGTATTTCAAAGTACTATAAATTTCCTTTTTTAGAACTTAAAAAAATTGAAAAAATCAAATGCAATCCTCTTAATTTAGTAGTAAGCATAAAAAAATATGCAGCGCAGTCTTTGGGGACTGCCGATAGAAGTGAAACGGAACTTGAAGCTTTCGATGACGATGACACGAGTTCCATGATTTTTGTTCACCAAAAAAGTGCTCAACATGCCTGAACAATTTTTAACTTCAAAAATTATCGTATATTTCTCTCGATTTAAATCAAATCAAATCGTTTATTCTGTATAGACCTACGGGGGCACTTAGAAATTATTTTAAAAAGATAAAGAGAAATAAAGATTTACATAAATACCGTTCCTAAATAACGGTAACTGATTGCCCATCACAGGAAGTACGTATACAGACTCTATACAAAGTATACAATATGCAGTATTTACACGAGTTTGGGTTCCGCTATCACTGGCCCGATTCTCTATTCACAAAATGCGTAAAAACAGTTACAATAAATTGACATCAGAACAGACAAAAAAAACTCTCACGGGCTATTTGGTTGTGTTGGCCAGTCTACAGTGGATATGCGATAAAAATAGAGTAAGAGGAAAAAGGAAATGTTTGTACGTATTCGTGTAGAGAGGGTAGTTAAAGATTTTGTCCCGACAATTTAAACTAGATATTTCCTCTGCTGCTTTTAGAAAAGAACAATAGAAGGTAGTTTTGTTAGTAAATGTTTAATATTTTGTCAAATGCTATGTAGAAATATGTTTTGTGTAATTAGGGTAATACATATTAAACCGATTAATTACCAATATATAGAGAAAATTAGTAGAGATTAAATACAGAAAATATAGAGAAACACATATTTGTATGGGATCAAAACATATGTGGCAAAAAATGGGGTATCTAAAGACATTTAACAAATCTCTAAATAGTAGAGCAAGATAAATTTGTAGCAAGCTTTGCATTGAAATAACATTTATGCTCGCGCGCACTACAAAGTCTGTTACACACAACACCTCGACCGAAGATGCATAATTGCTTCCGCACCTGGGACCGTTACAGACTGATAAAGCTATGCACATTTGCCGACTTTTTTTAAATATACTATAATGGTGGATACTTCTGTAAGTATTCGACATGTCAGAATGTTATATGATGAAAAGACGACAAGTGAAAAAATAGACGTACACTCAATAGTAAGAGAAAATGAGAGAGAGGCAGGTGTTTGAAATGAGAAACAAACAAGATGAAATGGTCTAAATATATTTCAAAAATTCATACTTTACTACAATCACCAAAACTTAATAATGTAATAGAGATATCTCAAGATGTAAATATAGTACGTAGTAGTATAAGTAATGTTTAATATATAAAGATACAATTTCCTAATCAGTTTCAAATAAACTTAATGTAAAATTGACACTTGCAAACATTTCACCAATAATTTCACTAACATAAAAACACAATTTAGTAGATTTCCATGATACAAATATAGAAACTTTAGGCGTGCTGAGCAAATGACGCAACTGAACTCCAAAAATCTGAAAATAAAATCTGACTGAAGGTCTTCGAGAATATAAAAATGAAGTAGCTCGACATATTTCCATAAAGACCTGTTCGATACCTCTATTCATGTAACTCTGGGAATAAATTACTCGTTACAGTGGCAAATAGGTATGGGTACTCCAAAATTGGAGTCTTGCGAGGCCAGAGTATTTTTCGAACAGCAAGTTGCGCGTGATGGTAAACGTCTTCTGGTTAATCATCATCATCATCATTATTAGCCGAAAGACGTCCTCTGCTAGACAGATGTCTACTCATGGAACTGCTACTCGCTTCCGCATCAAGCGATTCCCTGCAGTTTGAAGGGTTGGTCGGTCTACCTAGGTTTTCTGGTTGAAGTCGGAAAATCGATAGCAAAACACGTGATAGCAATCATGTAGATGTAAAAACCAATGACAAAACCGATCACACTGATCTCTCTGACATAAATAACCGACGGCAACATAACAGTATTAAAATCGACGAATTATTTTCGTCTTCTAAATTACTGAAATGAAGGTAAATATCTACGAGGGTGAATCAAAAAGTTCTTTGAAGTGCATATATATGAAACCTTTTTGGATCAAGTTCGATATTCAAATTAAAGAGTGTCTATCACATTATATTTATGCAGACTGTCACTTGTTTTTGTCAGTTCGTTCGCATGTAATAAATTTTTTTGTGCAACGAGTTGCTAAAAAGTCAAAATTATGGATAAAAGTGAGTTACGTGCGGTGATAAAATATCTCAGTTTGAAAAAAATGTCTACGAAGGAAATTTTTTTGGACATTCAGCAGACATTAGGGGGTGATGCTGTACCCTATTCTACGGTTGCGTACTGGGTGGCTGAATTTAAAAGAGGTAGATCAAGCTGTAAAGATGACCCGCGTTCTGGGCGGCCTTCAACCTCCGTTACAGAAGAAAATGTCAAAAAGGTTGAGAATCTGGTTTTGGAAGACAGAAGAATGACTATAAAACATATAGCTGAGATCCTAAAGATATCTTTTGGTAGCGTTCAATCCATTTTAATTCATTCACTGGGGTTCAAAAAAGTGTCTGCAAGATGGGTGCCACGAATGTTAACCGACGAAAACAAAAAGCGACGTTTGGAAATTTCCAAGCGTAATCTCGAAATGTTCCAGCGATATTCGGATAATTTTTGCCGTCGTCTTGTCACCATGGATGAAACGTGGGTCCACCATTTTGATCCTGAAATTAAAAGACAAAGCATGTCTTGGAAACGACCATCCTCTCCAACCATTAAGAAATTTCGAGTTGCTCCTACCGCTGGCAAAGTTATGGCCTCTGTGTTCTGGGATAGTGAAGGAATCCTTTTTATTGATTACATGCCAAAAGGCCAGACGATTACTGGACCCTATTATGCAAATTTAATCCCGAAAGTGCGTGAAGCGATTAAAGAAAAACGTCGTGGAAAACTGTCGTTGGGCGTTTTGTTCCTTCAAGATAACGCTCCTGCTCATCGATCGGAAGTTGCGCTCAACGCAATCCGCTGTGCTGGCTTCAATCTCCTTGACCACCCACCATATTCTCCGGACTTAGCCCCAAGTGATTTTCACTTATTTCCAAAATTAAAAGAGGAAATTCGTGGAACAAAATTTCACGATAATGACGCGGTTATAGCTGCCGTAGAGGACTTTTTCGAGAGTCAAGAAAATAATTTTTTTTCACAAGGAATAAGGAAGTTAGAAACGCGTTATTCTAAATGCATTGCATTGGAGGGAGATTATGTAGAAAAATAAAATATTATTATTTAAATCTTTGCATTTTTTAATATTGATTCCAAGAATTTTTTGATTCACCCTCGTATATTTCAATTCGGATTAGGTTTTTCGCCCCTTTTAACTTTTACGAGGTGTTTATTATTTTTTCTGATTTGGGGCGATAAGTCCTGCACTTACGTCCCGTTTGGGGTGTATTGTGTATTTCCCCCGGCAGCAATCACAACTCTATCGGAGTGTAACCCTGGGTCGCTGGCAAAACTGCTCCTGTGATGTTGGTTGGTTCACTAGGTATTATATCTGCTGGTAGAGTTATAGCTGTATTTAAATAACGTTTGTATTTACTCTTATTAATAGTTACTGACTAAGAAAATAAATACTATGTTCATAGAATATTACGCTTCTTAAAACAAGTTCAATGTAATTCCTTGACTTTTAGACGACAAGTCACACATCACAAGATCACGGCCGTGCGCCAAAATTAACCGGAATTATTTGTACGTGACTTCTTGTATGTTGTGACCTTTCATTCAATGGTAACTTGAATTTTGTACACATTTGCGACGGTCATTAGTGATTATTGGTGAATCTGACGACATTAGGTACATTTATTTAAATTTATTTGTCCAAAATTTTTACAAAAACATAAATTGTACTTAACATTAAAGACTGCGGAAGTCTGAAGGGCTTATGAGCAGTCAAGGAGTTCGGTAACTACTACAAGCTAATTAAAATTAACTACTTAAAGCTAACTACTACCGTGGTTTCAACCGCGTGGTGATGGATAATGATTAAATAAATATAATCTAAGTTAGTTACTCCTTATAACATCAGCTATCTGCCAGTGAAAGTCCCGTTTAAATCGGTCCAGCCGTTTAAGTGATTTAACCCATACTTAAAATTTCAGTGATTAGCTGGAACAAACAGACGGACAGACTGACAAAAACTAAAGAAAAATATGTTTTATGTAAGTACCGTACACACTTTCGCATTTAGTGAAAAGCTGTTAATATAGAATTACAAACAGACACTTCAATTTTATTTATCTGTCTGATGTTTAGAGGTTCTAAAAATACATCTACCTTTAGTTTAAACTTACCCTCCCATTTTGAGAGCAACCCTAAAGTACTTTAGTTTAATTAAAGTCACAATTGTTTTCTTCTGGACTATTTAGCATCGGAAGCGTAACAATAAAAGCCTTATCCGAGTGCCACGACCAGCTAGTAGCTTTGCTTTTATTGTCTCCACCTAAGTATCAAACGGGAAACTTCTTACTAAAAATATTTACTGTAGCAGCAGACTGTGGCATCGTGTGCCTGGAACTGAGCTTAGAAATTAAAGCATGTAATTACAGTCAAGTCTATTGACAAGTCAATTAGTATTTGTAAGATATTAAGTGCTTATAAAAACAAGTCAGCTGCGCAAATAAGTAGGTAAATGAACTGAAAAACTTTCCTTCCCTGAGTATTCAAATTTTATTAAAATACTCGTATATTTTATTGAAGAGGACAGCTTATTAAAAGTTCTTGAAGAAATAAGCAGACGCGAACTCGTGTTAATTGTTACTGAATATAATGTGGATAATAATAATCATTTATCTATATTGTATTCAGTATATTCAGATAGGTAGCAATTACCGTATCTACAGAGATAACACCCAAGAAAATCGTAGACGATGACGAGCTATTCGACAAAAGGCTTTCAGAGTCTAGAACATCGTCGCAAGGACATTTCTGTCAGTTTTTTATCCGATTCAGAACGTGCCATGGAATTGTATAATTTAATGCCACCATCCCCATTTTACCACCGAACTACTAGCTCGTACCAAGAGTATTATATGGTAGAAATTCCAAAATTATATGCACGAAGCGCTTTGCTTCCACTTTTATTATGCGTACTGCTAAGAAATAGAACTCCTTACCTGAGTCTGTGTTTCCCGAGAGGTATAACTTGGGAGTCTTCAAATCAAGAGTGAATAGGTATCTTCTAGGCAAGCGGGCTACATCTTCGACTGCATCATCACTTAACATCATGAGAAATAGTGGTGAAACGCTATATAAGTAAAAAAAATTGAAACTCGTAAATTACTATTATTCTTTGTTTCATAGATTTTGATATGTATATCTTTTTCCAGCTTGTCGTTGTCATAGTACGTCTAATACCTACACACGTCAATTATATTTGAGCATCTGTTTATGTACTTACTTGACGTCGACGTCTCTATAAAATTACCGCTATATCAAACGGCTACCGTATTGTACAATCAGCCAGAAGACCTCTCAACATACGTGATCACGTCACCACGCTGTATATGTGTGTGGGTGTGTAACGGTGTGTGAACGATTATTGGTGTTTAGGTGGGCGGATTCAGTTACGGGCGGTATGGGTTGGTACTTGATGCCCCATGTTACTAATCTACCTAGATACATATATAAAAATGAATCCCTATTTCCTCTGGTCAAATTTAAATATTATATTCCGGTTAAATTTAAAGTTAAGGCGCGCTCGTACCCTGACAATAGTAAAAAGCAGAATTTTTAAACACATCGTTTAACGAAACAGATCGATAGTTTATTATGAAAAAAATACAAAGGTTAGAAAAAGAATAGGAAAAGAGTAATAACCGAATAGAATTTATAAATATAACTCTCTTTCAACAGAAAAAAATCCTGAATAGGTCCACAAAAATAAACTTTCACGTTCAAACTCTCAGAAATTTCAGCGATAACACTATATTTTTTTTAGGTAATACATAGCCAACGTATAGTACTAAAGTAATGACCAGCAGTTTTTTCAATTGTGTTAGTATATATCGAAAAATATAAAGAAAACGTACAAAATTAACGCATTTTCGCATTACATCGTCCAATCTAACAAGCGATTTTCAACCTTACGTAAAGCACCGTAAGTTATTTTAAAATTGGGGTTGGACCGCGTCTTAAAACCAAATTATCATACACATGCATTGAAACACAATTTCTAGTCTAAAAATAACAGTATTTTGCTCAACTTTAGTATTTATTACTCGTTCCTTTTTGTCCCTTTTCTTCATGTCAAGAATTAAATGCTGTAGTCGGTCTATTAATATTGTATCAGTTCTCCCTGCGGACCCAAAACCTAAATACGTCTACCTGAAGCTGTGACGTCACTCTTGACCTATATACGAGTACGATGGATGACGGTGGGCCAATGTCCGTTGCACATCGCTTCCTTCAGTTCAGAGTTCAGGAAACTCGCATTAATGAAATTGTCTGCGAAATATTTTGGCTTAGATTGTAAATGATTCTTAGTACTATGAATTAACTACGAAGCCCTCAGTGTAGTTTATACCTTATCACTTTTAACTGATCAAATATTTTAAGCACGGTTACGAAGCGGTTACGACTTGGATCGGTGACCGGTAGTGCCATTTCAACTGAGCGTTCCCATGCCATGAAAGACATGTTAAAATGTTGGTCCCGGTTGTTTGTCCACACAAGGAAAACAGTTGTTAGGCTATATACTTGAGGCACTTAGGCGACCTGAAAACTTCAAAACTAGGTTGCCTACCGTTTACCACTTTCTCATACCATGTCCGAGGAATGAAAGAGAAAGAGATCTTTTTAATAATATTGGTATAAGATTATTAGAGTATTATATATTATAGCACATGTATTATAATATAACACAGTATTAGATTTAGGTCCATTAAAATATTTTATGTTCGCCTGCGTGTGATGCGGCGAAAGCCATATCTAAGTTTTTAAGAAATAGGTTTTAAAGACAAAGTTACTCAATTGTAGTTATTTATGTTTAGGGTACGATACATACGGCTTACATACCATGTTGGTAAAAGCCCCTTAATAAACATTGATTAAAAAACCCACATTTTGGCCCGTGTGGTTTATTATGACCCCATACCACAGCCCATACTCCTCTTTCTAGCAAGCTCTATAAAAAAAGGTTGAAATAAAATAGAGGTAGATATGCCATATATTCCATAAACGGGTCAATACTTCTCACTTGTAACTTTAAAATGGATTGGATTTTGACTAGACCTTGTCCGTTAGTACCACCGCAGTACCACATATGTCATCGCAAATCAATAATGCGCAAGCTTATAGTGTTAGGCCTTGAAGGGCAAGTGGGCCGAATAAGTGTAAAGTAATCGTATCGTTAACGTATTTAGTACAAACTGTCATTTATCTAGTACAATAGTGGCACAGATAAGTCAAAGTTTATACTGAATACGTAAACGATACGATTACGTTACACTTAAGCAGATTTTTGTGCTCGGCCTAATGTATGTAGCAAGTTAAATTATCGGTCGATCGAGGCTCCAAAACAAATGCCTCGGGATGACGAGCTTCACACAGCGCTGCAGTAACATGCAATATTTCGGTTACACACGTTAATGCAGACATAGTGCCCATTCTCGTGATCTGATACTGTAAAAAAAGCCTTTCATTTCAATTAGGTCGTCGGTGGTCGTGCGACTACTGCGAAATGAACGCGCGACAGCGACGTCTCGGCGGATTAATCGAAGCATTATTATTTATAGATTGCAATCTCTCTTACTCTCGCGTATTCCATTAACTCATTATACACACTAGATATCATAAGTACTTACTTGTACCCTAAACCCGGATTTATAGCACTATACCTTATAGTTTTTCACTCGTTTTCATAAAATGTACTGTAAAATTAATTATATGTATTTAAAATGATTTATACGTCGAGTGATGTCGTTCGTACGCGCGTTTGTGCCTTTTTCAGGTCATATATATGTTAAAAAGTTTCAGGAAACTAGTAAAATTATATTTACTGCACAATCATGCCTTGATGTTAACGTAACGCGCCTTCTTATGTGGTTGAATGGTCATAGCTAATAAGGCTCCAGTAGTTTTGGTATGAAAGAGTAACACGCGCGTAAGAAGTCTGTACGCACGAGTTCCTGCATGTCGACATTTTCAATGACGGTTCGAGAACAATTGTATCTAATTTATAGTTAGCGTTTTGGTTTATACGTTGAGCTTATTGTATCATTAAAAAAATATCAACTTTTTGAGTAAAATATAGTCAATTGACGTTTTGAGATTGCTCTTTTCACATAACTCCGCAGACTGCGTGTGGCTGCCACATTGCGTGACGTCACATTCGACCTACATAGATGCTACGTCGCTGGGCCAACAACCGTCTCGCATCGTTTGAGATAGTTCAAGAGTTCAGGACGCGCATAGCTCATTGGTGGAAGACCTCACTTTATGTTGGAAGTCCTTGATGATGTTGCCCATCGGGTAGGCCGGAAGATGAACAAGGAGATGACAAATAGTATATCTAATGTACATGTCGTATTAATCGGTTGGAATCAGCTAGCCCCCAGTTCATTCATAAATCTTTTGTTATAGAGTAAGCCTGATGCGGACAGATTGATTAGGAACTTGCTCAGATTATGGAACAAAAGGCAGATGGAGCGTACCGAACACGCGAGCGTCCCCACCAAAGCGAATACAAATTCAAAAGCAAATACAAACCCGCGCTAGTGCTATACGCGACTTGTCCGAAGCAACACGTAACGAATGGTTCGTAATTTTAATGTAAAAAATACCGTCTTGTGTTATTAAACACTGTAAAAGTTGTTCCCAAAAAGAAAAAAAAGAAGATGGAATATCCTTTCACAGATAACTATTAATTATTTGACTTATATAATTTTTAATCAACATAATAAATTTACATGTGACTCGGAACACAAAACTTCGACAGTCATTCGCTTGTGTTGCCAGTATTTATTTAAATTAATTAGCCGTTTTATTGGTAAAACTACATTTAGAAGGTCTAGGGGTTAGTGATGTAACGAAAGTTTGTTTTTTAATATCGCAAATGCGGATATTTTTTTAAAAGTCTCGCACGCACGGTTTTTATTCCAAAAAAAACCTCAAGACTTCTTAGAAAATACTTTTTACGTCAGGTTTTTAATCAAGTTAAAATGCGAATACTTGTCTTGTTCGCACCATTTTTAGGGTTCAGCACCTCAAAAGGTAAAAAGGGAACCTTTATAAGATCACTCTCTTGTCAGTCTGTCTGTCCGTGTGTCACCACCGATTTTCTCAGGAACTGGTGGACCTAGCAAGTTGAAATTTATACCAGATATTGAAGTCTATAGTCCCTATTAGGTGTATAAAAATCAAGGTCCGTCTTTTTCGCGAAATAGTGTAAGTACCAAACTTTACCTTAATTTTCAAATTTTTTTATTTTTGTATAAGTCTAGGTCAACCGGAAGTACCCTATTGGTTTTGGGTCGAAAACCCATAATATGGTAGTTCCCGTTGACCTAGAATCACTAAATTTGGCAAAAAGCTAGGTCTTATATAACAAATTAAGAAAAAAAATTATGGGCCTCTAATCTCCAAAGTCTGTGAAGAGAAAAATCTGAAATAATTTGTTACCTACAAATTTGTACGGAACCCGAGATGGGCGAGTCCGATGGAATGTTCTGTATGTTAATCTAGATTAAAAACTACCTGTGCCAAATTTTATTAATATCAGTATAGTCGTTTTTGCGTGAAAGAGAAATAAACATCCATACATACGTACTTCCACTCTTACAAACTGTCGGCTATATGTGTAATAATTTGAAAAGTAGGATACTATTAAAATATTAAACAAAAACAAATAAAAATGAATTGTGATATATTTACCGAACCTTCTTTATTTATTGTAATTTATTTAGTTATTAATAACCATTATTTTATCCATAACCCCTCACCAGTCGATTGTCAATATAACAATGAAATTTCTATTGTGCCTGGGTCGTTCGACTGATGAAGTAATATATTACTTTAGTACCGTATGTTACAAAAGAACGTTTAACTTTCCAATATTATAACAATTTGTTACAAAATGAGGGAGTTAATTTTTAAACATCTGGTAACTCTACACCCACACAGATGCACGTGTACGTACAGTGCAGTGGCTCGTTGTCACGCACACATAACTATAGAGGTGGCGACACTCGCGAGTTCGGCGCGCTCCATCTGCCTTTTGTCAGTAATCTGTGGGAACTTGGCTCTGACACGTAACTGCAAGTGGACTGTTTTTCAATAGCAGAATAAGAAAACGTGTCAAAGTCACCGTTCAGTTGCGGTCCAATTGTAATTAGTAAGTAGAATCGAACCACCAGGTCCAACTTTGAGAAAGAGGTCAATCGTTGAATCCATCTCGGCTGGCAAAACTCGCCGACGTCTTTTCATCCATGACCCCCTCAAAAAAAAGTAAATTGTTTGGTCTATTGTGTAACAAATCGCATTAAAACATGGTCTTTCGCTATGTGCGTCATAAGTGAGATCAAAAACGGCCAACTAGATATAGAGAGTATCTCTCGGGGTTTCTCACGTGATCGAATCGGAAGTCAGGAGATCAGTAGACGAACTAAAATCACAGGGCAGTGCACACAACTGATAGAAAAACTCAACTTTGATGACAAAAAGGTCAAAAGGTTCTTGAATGGAGACCACAGCAGCGGATAAAAGTATACTGCTGGGTTGACGATTATATTTTGCAAATACAGACATATACACTACATAGAAAAAATATGTACTAGAAAAGACGCTCTCGCCATGGTCGCGCTAGTTGCCTGCCGATTCACTTACGAGTATCTCAGAGGTTATAATGAATCGGGGCTTGCTCGCGCGCAACGAGACGCATCGTCTCTATCTCGATCGCTCTCATCTATAGCAATACACATTTGATGAATATGATGTACGTGAAACATATTCCTTATATAATACAGGTGACCTATATCATATCATTGTGTTCCTACTAACTTAATTTATGCTGGGTTCCTATATCCAGAAACGGATCGTTTTGCTTAACGACTTGTAACTTATTGACAGTTTTTGTATGAGATATCTGTCAAAAAGTAAAGAGTCGTAAGCAAATAGGTCTGTTTCTGGATATAGGAACCCGGGGTTAATAATAGAGACCTAATGCTTAATGGTATATGAACAATCCTATTAGGCGATGATCGTAATCGACAAGTATTATTTCGTGGTGATGTGATCTACAGGTACTTTATTATTTTCTTATGGCAATAGCTTTAAATTAAGCTAACATTATCAGTTACAAGAGATACCATCAACTCCTGCCGATCTGGCAACATTAGACTAAATGCGTGCGTGACGTCACATTTGACCTATATAACAGGAGCAATGGCCGTCGTTGAGATAGTTCAGATGCTAGATTGATTAGTTGACTATATGTTATAAGTTGAGACTGGTCCATACTAATGAAGCCCGCTTAAGAGGAATCTGAGGGGCAACAGGAGAAAGCGCGTCTAAAGCAGGAAAACGGGTTATTGTGAATGCTCACGCTTTAAACAAGAAATTTTAAACATGTCATTTTGTAAAGAGTCTTCATAATTATTCGGTTTAATTATATGATTCGTGAGATATAACGAGTATTGTTTACTTTATCTGGTCACATTTTTAACATCTCTCTCATATCATCTGTTTTTTCCACCGACTTCAAAAAACGAGGACTCAATTCGACTGTATTTTTACTTATGTTTGTTACCTTATAACTTTCGACTGGGTGAACCGATTCTCAAAATTAGTTTTGTTTGAAAGTTGGTGCTTCCCGTGTGGTTCCATTTAAATTTTATCGAATTTGGTCAAGTAGTTTTTGAGTGGAAGTCGGTTTCAAGTTTTTCAAATTATTTTCTAGGAAAACCAACAGCTAAAGCAACTTATGGATAAAACATAGCAACAGAGAACTAATTATAGGTGTTCACGAATAGATACCTTATAGCCATAATTGATGAACAAAAAATATCGCTTAGTCGACACAAATCAGTGAAAATAGTATTAACTATAACATAAGTATGTACGCCTTTGTCATTGAACGGAATATTCTACATAATAAAATAAAAACATCAGTTCTAATCATTGCCACTGTTGAAGAACTCGCTGTTAAACCGCTGTTTCCCTGAGCTGGCTAGTACAGAATAAGTCAAGATTGCTTTGATTGCAGCGTTTATTAAATTTATCGCTAGCCCTCAAAAGAAATGAATTTTGTTCCTACAGTAGGAATAAAAATAGTAGGGCTAGATCGAGTTAATATACGTGGGGCGTTACTGTTGATCTTGCTAAGCAACTCGGGACAATCAATGATATTTGAAGTTATTTTCAATAAAAAAAGATAGGTTTCGCGTCTTTTGGATAGTGGAACGAAATGAAAGTTTTTACAGAGTGCAATATAATTAGAAAATGTATAGGGAATTTTCAGACGAAAACAAAGATACTTTATAAATTTGATTTGAATTCTTACTAAACTTACACTTGTTATAAGAAACAAGAGCACGCAAATATTACGTAAATCAAAATAAGACAAAGATTCCGTTACTTCACGACGGTTTCTAATATTTAGCGGCAAGGGACATTAGCGCACGTGGAGAGTTCACAGATTCACACCTATACTCTGATTAGATGAGAAAATAGAAAGTATTCAACTGTACCTTACTACATCTGCCCTTCGTCACGTTAAATTTGCGTTATGTGCATTCTACTCTATAACTATAATGGTTACAATTATAACAGATACATCATAACTCGTAGCTACATGACAAGTAACGTAATGTTTTTCTACCGACTTTCAAAAAAAGGAGGAGGTACTCAATTCAACTGTATTTTTTTTATGTTTGTTACCTCATAACTTTCGACTGGGTGAACCGATTCTCAAAATTTGTATTACTGCTCACTTTTATTACTACTCAGATATCTGGTGCTTCCTTTGTGGTTTTCATTTAAATTTCATCAAATTCGGTCTAGTAGTTTTTGAGATACACTCCAATAATTGAATAGAATGGAAGTCGGTATTAAATTTTTCAAATTGTACTTGTTTGTATGCATGTTTTCTAATTATCAAGTATTCATATTCATAATCAGCTCATTTTGTGGGACTCGAGCCTTCCTCTCAGAGAGAGGAGTTGGGCCATAATCCACCACGCGGGCCCAGTGCGGCTTGGTGGATAGGTTAGTGGCCAACCCACGTCGAAGTTTTCAGGCCGCCCAAAAGCCTTCGACATAGCCTAACGACTGTTGTCCTAAGACAAACAACCGTGACCGACGGCTTAACGTGCCCTCCGAAGCACGGAATCGCTCAGTTGAATAATGCCATTAGCGGTCGCCCATCCAAGTCCTGACCGCGGCAAGTGTTGCTTAACTTGTTGATCGGTTAAGATCGCCCAGCCAAGCTTCGCTAAGAGCGCTTCTTTATTATCAAGTATGACCTACTAAACAAAAAAAAATACATCAAAATCAATTCATAATTGGCGGAGTAATAGAGTAACATACATACAAAAAAAATTAGTGGGATTGAGAACCTCGTCCTTTTATTTGAAGTCAGTTAAAAATGGTTCTTCGGTACCTGTGGTGCATGCAAGTTTTATTTAGTCTGGGCGAGATCATTGGCATATGACTTATTATAACATTACCATTAAGAAATTATAGTCTCAATCATCTACAATTAGTAATGAAATATGTTTAAAATATTATTAAGTATAAGCACCTACCTTTATCAAAAGACAACAGCACTCCCTTGGATAAATTCTTGAAATTATGTGACTCATGTTTATGGTTTGCTTCCTTATTCCATATTAGTTTAGAAAGAAAGAAAGAAAGAAAGAAAATATATTTGTTGATGTAAAACAATATGACATTTTGCCTAAAATATACATAAAATTAATGAATAATTTTCTACACTACACAATCTATTGTTTCACTACAACACAGCCCCAACTCAGCATAAAGCTGATTGCGTTGAAGCAACCAGCGCTGGTCTTCCGTTGGGGCTGGCGATGACGTCACACACGACTGCATAAGAGCGCATTTTGTAAGAATACAAAACAAAACAAACACAACACTTTAAATACTAAATACAATACTATATAAAAACAAATAGGCAAGCAGGGTACGAATGTTTAAGCTTTGTTACACGACGCTTTGTTGTTGAAGATGCTCGTAGCCTTAAATTAAAAGAGGAAATCTTCTTATATTAACAGCGGAAGCACATGTAAAGTCCAGGCTTTGCTTGGCCACACATTCGGTTTTATCGTGCAAGTCAGGCGGTCATTAAGACTTTATTGCTACAATAAAACAGTACAGCACCTAAACAGTATCAATTTATGAGACAACGGTAACCTTCCCATTCAAGCAAGAAAGATGATCTCGGCTACTGCTTCTTTATTGAAAGAAAGTATTCTGGAAATCAGATACTCAGAATCGAGAGGAGTCTTCTCCAACGCCGGGAGCGAAAAGCAAAAACCGCGGCAACCCTATTTACTACCAGCTGCGGCTTTACCAACGTGGTGATGGATAATGATGATGCTGAAATAAAAGTAGCCTTATTTACTCCTTATAATGTCAAAATTCAAAGCTATCTGCCTCGTGATGGTCCCGTTAAAATGGGTCCAGCCAGTTCAGAGATTAACCGGAACAAACGGACATACATACAGACAGACAAAAATTATAAAAAAGCCATTTTTTATGTAAGTACCGTGTATACTTTCATATTTACATTTAGCGAAAAAGTTGTTATTTTGGAATTACAAACAGACACCGCAATTTTACGAGTATTTATCTATATAAACAATTATTAATTAAATCGAATATAAGCAATGGTTCTTTATACGTTTTGTTTTTGTTACGTTTGTTTTGTTGAACACTGTTGTAACGGAATGGTTACAGCAGCTATAAATTAAAGCAGATCAAAGGTTTCATACATTTAGTTTAATAACGATATAGGTACTAAAAACAAACGGCCTTACTTATAAACGTTGCTTAAATATAATAAACGTCACTTAGTACGGCGCAGAACATTTTCCTTAGTGCAAGTACTAAATAACGTCATTTAAAGTTAAGCGTTTATAAGTAAGGCCGTAAATCAATAAATATATTTCAAAAATCACATCACTAGTCAGAGATGCTTTGAAATTAAAATATATTTTTTACAATAAAACTCAAAGGAAACTCGAAAAATGTTTATGAAGTAATATAACAGTTTTGGATTTCATCGACCCTTGGTCCGTAGCGACGACCTCTGCCGCACCAGACGAGTCTGGGTAAACAAAAGGGCGGTCGGATCGACAAACTGTGATGCAATGTGACCTATAAATCTGGCATCCTCCAGTTCATTGATGCCCGGTTAGACTTTATTGACTATTAGCTGACCCGCCAGCGGCTTCGCTCGCGTGGCCTCGCGGGATACGGTTAATTACAGTTTTTTAACTATGCCACGGGAACTCGTTAATTTACCGGAATCAAAAGTATCCTATATGTTGACCAGGGATATAAGCTACCACCATACAATAAATCACTTAAATCGGTCCAGTCGTATCGGAGATTAGCCCGTACAAACAGACATACACAGAGAGAAACAAAAAATTAGAAAAAAAAAATTGTTCGATTCCACTCCTTACATCCCCCTGGCTCGGTTTTAAGCAATTTTTTTCATTGTACAGAAATTCGACCTCTACAGTTTTATTATATGTAGTGATGAAGTGATTTAATTTTATAAAAATTTTCAGTAGTGTCTCCAGTCTTCAGTCGCTTCTGTTTCCAAAGAATCTAAATACGGCCAGGAAGAAAAATAAAATAATACATACTAACATTATAAAAAACGTTAGTAGCTCATGTTTGTCACTCTCTCTGTCTGTTTGTTACCTTATCAAGCCTAAACAGCTGAAATTTAGCAAAGATACAGATTGTATTCCGAGGAGGGAGGGACATAGGATGCTTTTCATCATGATCATCCGTCACCACGCGAGTGAAACCGCGGGGCGCAGCTAGTAAATATAAGTTTTCAGATCTTCCTCCTTGAGTCGTAATCCTCATGTCTGAGGATCGTGACCTCCTCCACCCATTGTCCTTTCTTTTAAGATATTACGCCAGTGTGTTCGGTCACCAGCTATGTGTAGAGCATCGTAAACGGATGAGATATCAAGAGTGGTGCGGATCTGGTCAAACCAAAGTATTGGACTGCGGCCACGACATCTTTTGCCATCGACTTTTCCAGTCACCACAAGTTTCTCGAGGTTATCTCCTTCCTTTCTAGCGATGTGACCAAAGTATTGCAGAATTATCTTCAAGCAAATGGAAGACAGTCTTGTAGTTTTTAAATAGTCAGTTAAAATTAAATAAAATTAATTAAAAATTTAAATTAAAATAATTAAAATTAAATAAAATTTAAATCTTATAATTTTGTTTTGTATGAGTTCGGGATGTGTTTAAGGATGCCATTGTACACAACCTTTACCAAGTTAATAGTACTTATAATACCCTACGTACCCATTTTACTCAGTTTAAATGTTTTTTTATTCGCACAAGCTCTTGGTAGGTTCTTAATTTTACAGCAAAATGATGAAGGAGATGGATAGTGGACACGTTTGCCATGAGCGAAAAAAAAGAAGTAAAAGTTGCGTCACTATCTGTCTCGGTCGCTCATGGCAAACATGTCTACTATCCATCTCTCACATCAATAAAAAACATTTGAACTGAGTAAAATGGGTTAGCAAAAATCGGGTTACTCGAGATTTTTTATTTTTTGACTAGTTTTTTTAGTATGAAACTAACAAGTATTGTACCATTTTACAATCCTGATAAATGCGCGAATTTTTAATGGCACTTGCCAAGGCACTTTAGTACATTTTTTTTAAAGGACTATTATCATTTAAAGTCGACAAATTTTGAAAATGTTAAATTAATTGTTTAACAAATAGTCTTAATTCTAGAAAACTTGGGGCAGTTGTGTGTGTTAGAAATGTACTAAATTACATTTCTACGGGTTACGGTTTCCAAAGTTTAAATGAATAAAAATAATAAAAATTAAGCACAATAACCGAAAAATGGTTACAGGTTGACCAAATTTCTAGGTTTTTCTTAAACACCCATAATTTCCAAATTACATGGGATAGATATTTTTCTCATGATGAACCCTGTCACCCCGTTTCGGCTTGACGTTGAGTTCTGGTACACCCTGTATATTGAATATCCGAACCAGCCGATCAGCTGTATAATTATCAGTTATTAGTGTTTAATTATAAGTGTCGATGTACATTTTAAAAAAGTGCACCCATAACTATTTTATTAAATTTCTTAAGTTGTGTCAGCCAAGTGTTGTTTGTATCGATTTTCCTTAAAGAACAAGTCAAAGTTATGCACATTGGCAGACGGTTCAGGATTCCTATCCCTTGAATCATTTCCGTTTTACTGTGGTGTTTTTTGTGAATCTATTTAAAATAACAGAGTGTTTCTTGCAAGCTTGCTTTATTTTATTTTTATCTTATAGAACAGCGGATTGTAAGTTATTACTTACAGTGTTTGTTTAATAGACATTGATCAACAAGTGATATCTATCAAGACTTTTTCTAATGTTAGATCCATTTGACTGCAGCGGACTTAGCACGAATAACTGAGTAAGTGTAACGTAACAAAAATGAAATGATACAAACTGTCATTTGTCTAGGGTAACTGTGACACAGATAACTCATAGTTTGTACGCTAAAGCGTGACGCGTTGACGTTTTCTATACGAATACATTTTCGCATATTGTTAGTGCAACGGCCTCGGATTGTTTTTTTTTATAATATAAAGTAACGAGACGGCCAAGTCCAGCGCCTGACGGTTAGCGCCACTTCCTGCCTATTACAACTTGGTAGCAAATACCACCATCCAGGGTTGTGACGTGGTTATATGATTGTCTGCACTATGCTTGTCACTCCGAGACATAGATTTTTGAGTCTCATATATAAGTATTTTTATCAGTTGTCTAGTACCTATAACACAAGCTCTGCTTAGCTTGGGACTAGATGGCGTTGTGTGTTAGTTGTGGAATATTTATTATTATTATTCCTTTTATTCAAAATAAATCACGGATTTCATCCGGTCCTTTACAAAGGCATAAGTGGGGCTGTAGCCAACACTTAGAGGCCTGTTTGGTATAAAAATACAAAGTAACTAGTATAAAAAAACAGAAACTTTTGGATGGATGGTGACATGGTATATCTATATTATTATTATTTTTATTCAACCAATTTCACGGGTTTCACCCGGTCCTTTACAAAGGCATAAGTGGGGCTGTAGCCAACACTTAGAGGCCTGTTTGGTATAAAAATACAATGTAGTATAAAAACAGAAACATTTTGGATGGAAGGTTACAGGTTATAGATATATGTTTATTACAAAAATGGGTAAAATGGCATGGTTATTGATATGTACTTATTAGTGATACGGGAGATAGTGGGCTATGGTCGAGACTACGGCACCTGCCAATTTCAGTCTCATCTTAAAATATTTAGGCAGGTGGTGACTTGCCACTCACTAAACGGGCCCCCCATAAAAGCCACCATCAATGGTGACAAAAGGGGCAACGTTGGTGTGAATGGCTAAAGGGTGTCGAGAGGTGTGCTGCGGTTTCACTAGAGCGCTACTACCGGCGTTATGCCCTTTAACACTTCCACCCTTGGAGCTTTTTGTTACTTGCTCTTGCGTCTCCACCCCCAGACAGCCAATAAAGGCAAGCCGGGGGTCAGGGGTCTCATTTAGCCCCAGGGAGAATCAGGGTCCACGGTGTCGCCACTCACCGACGGCTCGCCACAAAGCCGCCCCTGCGGTATTATTATTATTATTCCTTTTATTAAAACAAATTCACGGATTTAATCCGGCCCTTTACAGAGGCATAAGTGGGGCTGTAGCCAACACTTAGAGGCCTGTTTGGTATAGCAAATACAAAGGAGTATAAAAAACAGAAAAAATGTTGGATGAAGGGTAACATGGTACTTATAACTATTACAAATATGGGTAAAATGGCCAGGCTATTGATATGAACTTATTAGTGATAAGGAAGATAGTGGGCTATGGAAGAGACTACGGCACCTGCCAATTTAGTCTCATGTTAAAATATTTAGGCAGGTGGTGACTTGCCATCCACTAAACGGGCCCCCCATAAAGGCCACCATGAGTGGTGACAAAAGGGGCAACGTTGGTGTGGATGGCTAAAGAGTGTCGAGAGGTGTGCTGCGGTTTCACTAGAGCGCTACTACCGGCGTTATGCCCTTTAACACTTCCACCCTTGGAGCTTTTTGTTACTTGCTCTTGCGTCTCCACCCCCGGACGGCCAATTAAGGCAAGCCGGGGGTCAGGGGTCTCATTTAGCCCCAGGGAGAATCAGGGTCCGCGGTGTCGCCACTCACCGACGGCTCGCCACAAAGCCGCCCCTGCGGTATTATTATTATTCCTTTTATTATTATTATTATTATCAGTAAATTAATTAGCAAAATACAGGTGCCCTTTAAACCTTAACATACCAATAACAATATGTAACAGATTTTATAATAAAGTGTAAATGGTAGTGAAAAGTAAAGTAAAAAGTGTGTTCCGTCGTTCTATAGACTACCTATATTAGATGTAGATTTATCTATTTGTATACTACAGTAAAACATACAAGTAAGAACGTATATGATAACAAAACCGTAGTAGAACGAAATGCGATTTTATTCAGACAATTTTGGGATAGAGAGATAATATTGTTTTCTTAGAGTGACTAGCATTAACGTAATTAAATATACAAAACAATGGTGTCGATTCTGTTAGAATTCTCTAAACTAAAAATGTCTAAATTATGGCAGTTTAGACTAAAATCCAAATTAGTATAACACTTCCAAATGACAGCACTAAAATTAGATATTTCTCTTCAATTGTGGATTTATTTTAGACAGATTAGTCATGTAACTTGGTGCTCACTAAACTAACCTAATATAACCCAAAATTTAATAATATAATACTATTTTTAGAAATGACATTCTAAGTGTTATATATATTGTATAGTATATTTGGATTTTAGTGTTAACAGAAAGGACTACCATGATAACATTTTAATTCGGTAGTTTAGTTTTTGAACAAGTGAACAGCTACCAATAGCTAGGTAAATCTACCTAAGTACCTAATACAAAAAAAGTATAGCGATTATATAACTAGTAAACTTTCCTTCCGCAATCTGTACATTTCCAAAGCTGAAAGATTACTGTACTAATGTAATCCGAAACCATGAATATATTTAATGCTCATGAATAATATCCCTCCTGATTGCAGCTTACCTCATTGCATATCTTCATTGCGCGCAAGGCTCAACTATTATATATCCTGTGGTGATGTTGAAGTTGCCTAATTAGCTGTGTTCTTGTAGGCGTTAAACAAATCTCACGTCTGCAGTTTGCTAATATTTGGCTTCCGAGCTACATGAACAATTAAATAATTACCTATACATAGTTTGATTTGTTTGCTGATTGCTTGCGAATGCTAAGTTTGACTAATTATAATTGCTTTTAACTAGTTTTCTCACGCTCGCCTTTGTTAATTGGAAAATAATGAAATATAGTTGGTGCCTAGTTACTAAATCAGTCAGAAGCATAGCACGAGTATTTTTTCTTTGTTTAGCTTTAGAGTTCTGTATCCAATGGGCAAAACTGAGCCTTTTAACCCGTCCGCATCAGCGCAAAAAATAACAATAGAAAACAAAACTTAACTCGAATGAGTCTTGCTGATTCGGACAGATTAAGCCCAGCAGACAAAATTCAATCAGGCTTTTTTCCGCACACGCTACAGACAGAACGTTCCCGGGTCCTGTCTGCAAACTTAGCGTGACGTCACGTGACTTTTCCACAGGTAATGTCAGCGCGATACATTTTGGAGCTGTCGTTTGGCGTTAACGTTAACAGAAACATCTTTTGTCTAGGCCTGCAGTTACTTTGCTGTCAACGAAATGAGTTACAGAGCTTTTGATAGTATTTAAAGGGTTCAGTACCCAAAGGGTCTTATTAATTCCAGCCGAACCCTATTACCTCCGCTGTCCGTCCGTCTGTCTGTCTGTCTGTACGCCTGTCACCAGGCTGTATCTCATTAACCGTGATGTACTAAAAACATAATAAAATCAATATTTAAGGGGGCTCCCTTACAACAAACGTGATTTTTTGCTCGTTTTTGTACGTATTGGTACGGAGCCCTTCGTGCGCGAGTCCGTTTCGCACTTGTTCGGGTTTTTATTTGAAATTTTGTTATTTTCTAGATTTAATTCGTGGTATTGTAGTCTTTTGAACATTGATACATAAATACCACGGTTTTAACCTTTTGCTTACCAGAGACGTAAATGTACGTGCGTTTCATTCATAAAACTTTTGTTTTACTTATCACGATATAGGAAGGGTTAATACCTTAATCGTAAGTTCAATAACAATATATATATAGAAGTATATAAGTACATTATTATAAACATAATGAAATAACCGTGAAAGTTTGTTTAGCTCAGTTTATATCATTTTTCCACGAACCGATTTAACAGTTCAGTTACGATTCGTGTATCATCAAAAACTTTTATCAGCAGTAACAGAGTTCCCCGCACGTGCTTATTAACGTCACTCATTCATTTGTAAACCGTTCTCGTTATCAGCCGTTTTATAATACAAAACAACGTAGTAAATATGTTTGAGCCATTACTTGGAAAACCGGTTCCCTAATACTCAATGTTTAACCGAAATTCATATGACAAAATATTATTATTAGAATAAAACCAACGTTTCGTAAACATATTATTTCTAAAATATGTTATTTTAAAAATGTATTTATAAGGTGGTCCGTGTGGTCTCATTTTAATTTCATCATATTCGGTCCAGTACCTTTTGAGATACACTCCAATAACTGAATAGAATGGAAGTCGGTATTACATTTTTCAAATGGTACTTGTGTTTTTTGTTATTTTTTTATTGGCTCACATGGGCAGATGTGGTGATTGCAATTAGGCGCACGATTGGCCCGTGCAGTCAGTTGACTGTAGAAAAATAATCTACCGGCACCTATTTTAACCATTTTAAGAAGTTCCATCAGAGGCCAAGAGGGGACTGTCTTTGTCCCGTATTCATGTTTTTCTGCACACCGGTGGAATGTATAATTATGGCCAGTTAGTATACGTTTTTTACTACTTAGTTGTTTGTAAAGTAAACCTTATTACATCGTGTTTAGGGCCTTGAATCGAGATATAACACACACGATATATATTTATTATCAAATTATTAATATTTCACATTAATTTGTTACAAAATATTAAAATATGTATTTGCATTATCACTTCGAATTGTAATATGAAGTAAGCTGTATGTTCGCTCACCTTGCACATGGCGCCTGAAAAAAAAAGCTTGTGAGGTATTTCCTATAATTTTCATATTTTGTGTTTATCGTATTTGTCGCGGTGTGATAAAAGCAATATGAGCGCTGTTCACTTATATCATATCATATATTATACTATTCCTTTACCATTTCGCGTCAACTCACACCATCAATCCAACCTATCCATCGCAAAGATACTTCGTAATTCGGTATTTTTCTAAGACTCGTAGGTATATCCTACTAATATTATAAACGTGAAAGTTTGTGAGTATGTATGTATGGTTGTATGGATGGTTGGATCTTTGTTACTCTTTCACGGTCAAACGGCGGGGGTAATTTTGATGAAATTTGGTATGGAGGTAGATGAGGCGCTGGATTAACTTAGAGGATACTTTTCATCATCATCATCATCATCCATCACAACCCGGATGAAAAAATGTAATATGCTTGGGCAGAACATAGACAAAATAATAAGCCTACGAAAAGATCGTAATGATGACAGTTCTGTCAAAGTTTGTGTCGGTTGCTGATACGAGTAGCTTAGGCAAAAGCCAGGTCAATTTGACAGCTCGATACACTCGTGCTCGGCGACCGTCAAGGGTGATGTAATGTAACACAAATACCGCCAAGGGCGATTAAATATAATGACAGTTTTTTCCATGGTGATTAATTTTATATTTGTATGTACGTAAGTCCTGTATTTTATTATTAATGTTTACTGTTGATATACTAAGTATTTAAATTTACTCATATAATAATATTATAGCAATTGCGTTTGATCACGTACATATTTTATGACATTTTGATATAAAGCTTGGAGAACGTAATAAACTACTCAAACTACTAATCCTGCGCAGACGTAGTCGCGGGCACCAGCTAGTTTAGTTATAAAATGATAATGACGTGTGTGCGTCATTTCAAAATGTCACGATATAACTCATCGCCTATCGGAAAGTAACCGAAGAAATGTTTCCGAGTCATTAGTGCACCGTCATAATTATCATTACCATAATTGGACGGTCAACGCTCTCCTGTGGATGCTTGTGGTTTATTGTGCTCTTAGTGTACTGTCGCGATGACAAATGTTTCGATAACAGTGTTTTTTCTAAAGTAACAGATGCATATGGGTTGAACTGTAAATAGTGGTCACTGGGTCCATCAAAGTTTCCCAACACGTCCTCGTAGGGCTCTGAATGAATTATGTTTATTTAAATATGGTGTATAACAAGCATGGTTAGCCAGAATGCGTATAAGAAGTCCATTTTGAAAATTATACCGACTTCCATTCTGTTAAGTTATTGGAGTGAAACTCAAAAAGTACTAGACCGAATTTGATGAAATATATAATAATTGGGACCACACGGGAAGCACCAGCTTTCAATCAGATTTTTTTTATCAGAATTTTGAGAATCGGTTCACACAGTCGAAAGCTTTGTTACCCCATACATACAAAAAAACAGTTGAATTGAGTACCTCCTACTTTTTGGAAGTAAGTAGAAAATCTGAGGTGCTACGATTCTATGTGTGACGTAAAGTTATTTGAAAATGGATGTGTATTTAGTTCTAGAAACATTGTTAAAAGTAATTTTCATGCTTGTTGTAAAAATGGGTGTATTATATGTTCGTCAGTTGAGCAGCTGTATGCGGGCTGATGCAAATATCGAACGATGTTTCATTGAAGTAACAGTTAAAACTCGCTTGCGCTACAAACTGGCAATATTGGCCAGAACCTCGATTAAAAATGCAAAATTAGGTACACAAATAATCAAAACTAAAAAAGGTATAACATACAAAGTATAACAAGTTAATGTTACTTATTAATTTTATAAATGCTATTTTTTTGTTCTAAGTACATTTAAAAAAAGTATGGTTTATCGCTAAGATGTGTGGGGTTGGCTATAGCCGTCCGGTACCTGATTTTGATGAAGGTGCGAGTTTAGGGGTATCATTGGGGTCCACCTGAAGCCCTTCCAGCAATTTTTTTTTGCCGGAAACGTAGTTTAAATTAATTATGATTAAATTAAAATTTGATAAAAAAAAGTGAAATGGAACGCAATGTTGAGAAAATGGTACAATATTAAGTTGTCAAATTAAGTTGTCAAACTGAGTTAAACGAAACGTATCGTTATCGTTAAACGTAAGAAAAAAAAAAGGCGCCATTTTGTCTTACTGACAGATGGACTGTCATCCATTCATTCCGTTTCTCTCGTAGTTTCGTGAATGTGTGCTCTCTTGTTTTTCGATTTTTATTACGACTTTGGCTTTTTCCCTGGACTTCCTTCGATTGCGCGACGACTTGAAACTTGGCTTGCTTACCGGATTTGTTTGGATTGCTCTACGACTTGAACTTGGCTTGAAAACTGGACTGCACTTGGCTGTAATGGAGTATTACAGTACAATACCCGAAGCGGACGCGGTTTCGGCTCCTGATCTGCCCGTCGAACCTGTTGCCGGACCTTCTTCGGCTCCTGATCTGCCCGTCGAGCCTGTAGCCGGACCTTCTTCGGCTCCTGATCTGCCCGTTGAACCTGTCGCCGGACCTTCTTCGAGTAATGACGACGACGACAACGAGCTTATAACCAAACGAAAACTTTGCGTCACTGAAGTGATTGATCATTGGAATTTAACTGACGTTGTGCGAAAATTGGGCACTAAAGACCAATGCATCAAATATAGTGAAGACCAAGGTCTCATACCAACTGAGAAACGGTGTCGAACCCACAGGACATCCATGAAAGTGTCATACTCATGCGGATGCACAAGTTTTGGTACATTTGTGTGCTCAAAAAGATCATGCAAATCTAAATCGGGCAGCGGTGCCAAGATCTCTCGCAGAATTGGCACATTTTTCGAAAATATTGCTATCGACATAATGCATGTTTACTATCTTATATATGCATACTCACAAGGATGGACCTACGACCAAACAATTTACGAAGACCCTTATAAAAAAGAAAGGAAGCAATGTTTAAGCCCAAATACTATAGCCGATTGGTTTAATTACTGCAGAGAAGTAGTTGTGATATTTTATTTGGAAAAACAAAATCTTTACAGCGGTAAAATTGGAGGCTGTGGGAAAATAGTGCAAATAGACGAAAGTAAATTTGGAAAAAGGAAATATAACAAAGGACGTCACATTGAAGGCCACTGGGTGCTGGGATTAATAGAAGATGGGTCTGAAGACTTAAGATTGGAAGTATGCCCGGACAATAAAAGAGATGCTGATACTCTCATACCTTTAATTCAAAAGCATGTTTAACCTGGAACAACAATCCACACCGATTGTTGGCGGGCATACGATTGTCTGTCTGAATATGGATACATACACAAAAAAGTGAATCATTCAGACCCAGAGAACCCATTTGTGGGTAAAGATGGAATCCACACCCAAAGAATAGAATCCCAGTGGCGAGCAGTGAAGAGGTTTTTCAAAAAACAAAATTATAACAACCCAGAAAACTTTAGTGATATAATTGTTGAATATTTGTGGCGAAGAGACGTGTATAAATATAAAAGAGACTCTTTTGTACATTTAATGAAAGCAATTAAACATGTTTATGAAATAAACAAGTAATGTATTAAAATGTTTGTTTAATTGTGTCTCTCCTAGCCCTTTAACATTAAGTTTTTCTCATCTATCAACATAACTCTGAGACGGACTGGATATGTTATTGTTGTTATATAATACAATGTTAAGTGAACCGCCTTGATAGATTAGGTGTGAAACAAAAAATAGGTTAGGTTAGGTTAGAACATGACAAACAACGCACGAGCCGAGCGAGCGAAGCGAGCGTGCCGCGGCAGCGGCCGGCGAAGTGCCAGAAGCGAACCGCCTTAATAAGTTAGGTGTGAAACAAAAAATAGGTTAGGTTAGGTCAGAACATGACAAACAACGCACGAGCCGAGCGAGCGAAGCGAGCGTGCCGCGGCAGCGGCCGGCGAAGTGCCAGAAGCGAACCGCCTTAATAAGTTAGGTGTGAAACAAAAAATAGGTTAGGTTAGGTTAGAACATGACAAACAACGCACGAGCCGAGCGAGCGAAGCGAGCGTGCCGCGGCAGCGGCCGGCGAAGTGCCAGAAGCGAACCGCCTTAATAGATTAGGTGTGAAACAAAAAATAGGTAAAAAATACTGATATAGCCGAAAGTGAGGTTAAGTACTAAAAAAATTATTACTCAAAAACTAAAGGCCTCCGGCGGGGGGGGGGGGGATGCAGGGGGGGGCTTCACCCCCCCCTCCCCATCCGCCCCCCCCCCCCCTCCCCCCTCCCCGCGGGTACCGGGCGACTATAGTTTAACCGATGTGTGTCTTAAATTTATATTTACCAAGATTATATATTTATATATACCAAATTTATTTTCGCCGCCACAAGCATAATAGAGTTGGCTAAAATATGTTTAAAGTAAAGCGAATTTGCATTGCTATAAGCATTAAAACATCACAGCGGCGTCACGTCTGCGCGATATGTAAATCATTTCCATTTAAAAAGAAAAAGCATTATATATTCACCTGAGAGCTTGTCTCCTCGACAGTACACTTACGCGGAAAACGTACACAAGTGACCCGATGGTTTACATTGCGCCCACGCACGTTAGATTCCACGCTTGTAACTGTTGTTATTGTTTTTGCGCAGTTTATGATGACTGCATGTGATGGATTTGTGTCAATAGTGCTTTGAAACAGTTGTGTAGTTACTTGTACTTACTACCTAGTACCTACTATAAGTGTTCAGCAATTTAATAATCCAGAGTGTCTTCTATACTAATTTATATTATATTATAAAGAGGAAAGATTTGTAATCGTATGTATGTTTGTAACGAATTGGCTTAAATACTCGTAGTACTGGACCGATTTCAAATCACCATTAGAAAGCTACATTCATCCTAAGTAACATAGGCTATATAAGTTTCATCATCATCATCATCCATCACCGCGCGGGAGAAACCGCGGAGAGCTGCTAGTAATTTATAAAAATATTTCTTACTTTTTACTTTCTTATTTCTACTATAACACTTTATTTCCCCTCAGCTTTCGTTAACAATAATAACAATAGATTTTCTATTGTCTCTAGTTCCTGATACAGTTGAAGGCTGTTGACCAGCTAATCATCGGTAAACTTGTTAAAAACTGTCTTGTTCCAAAGGTACTGTTTAGTACACAGTACTGTGTAGGTTTAAATTATGAGACACATATCCATGCATAGAAATAAATAACATTGAAGTGTCCGTTAATCAATATAACAACTTATTACTAAATGTGTTTTAAATGTTTTTGTCTGTATGTTTTGTTCCGGCAGCTGATGTGATAACGAGTAACTCGGGCTACTTAAAAAAAATTAGGGTTCTGTTAAAATCTTTATTTTGTTAAATTCTAAAACTACTGGACCGAATTAGATGAAATTTAAATGGGGCCACACGCTTCTCTTTTAAACCTTTTAAAGAAAAGAAGAATTTTGAGAATCGGTTCACCCTATCGAAAGTTATGAGGTGAAAAACATTTTAAAAAAATACAGTCGAATTGAGTACCTCCTCCTATTTTTGGAAGTCGTTAGAAAATAGGTAAGTAAACAGCCCTGAGAAATACAGATCACCTCTTTTTGAAAAACTAAACATGCTTGAAGAATTTGCAAAGCCATGATACTCGTAATATTTACTATGATTGTGTATTAACTTACATTTACTAAATATACATTTTAGGAATTATAATCAAAAATACAATGTAGTTTGTATAAAATAAGAACAATTGCAAATGCAGTAAAACTTTCATAACTGATACTAAAACTTAGTTTTTTCTACTAATACTAAAATATTTCTTGGTGACTTTTCACAGTGTTGCTGCGAAGTAATAGCTCGCAGGCGTTGCTTGCGTGAAGCTTACGGTAAGCAAGTGAGATTACTGGTGGAATATGAGACTAAATAGCACTTCCGTACACACTGTTTCCTTCGGAGCACGCGAATGACTTGAGCATACTACCTACATGCGTGCACGTCGTGATTGTGTGCGTGCGACTTTTATAGTCTGTTTGTCGTGAAGGAAGGTTATGTTTTACGGATGTATGTGTATGTGCCTTAAGTGCGTACTACAAGCCCTTTAGGCTTTATATGGAGCCGTTTACGGTTCGGTGGGTGTTAAATGAGGCGTGATTGGACTTCATCACGCAAGTGGCATAATATCATCTGACCACCAATATAGCAACTATATACCACCATATTGAAATACCGATAAAACGAAGTGTTAAAAAACCTATAGAGGTGGTTTGAAAGCTATATAAATACAAAACTAATATTTATGTATGTAATATGGTGTATTATGTACCCAACTAAATTAAAATATATGTTTTGAAATGTCTACATGTGTAGTATTTCATTGCATGTGAAGAAATTGTTTAAAGAAATGAAATGCCAGCTTATACAAGAGATGACCAGTGGTGCGAGCATGGGTTGTCGATATGATAAAATTATCGGTAAAAGACAGCCCGTGATATAGCTGTCGCAGCTAGATCCATACTAGAGACAAATTAAGGTAGCTGATAAAAGTCAGTTTATCGTCCTTTCTCGCCCGACAAATTTGATTAGGAAAAAAACATAATAGACAATTTGTGCCCATAGACCGCCACCGACCCTTACTGAGGTTGTGGTGGTGGTGGTGGTGGTAATGCCATGTTAAGACAAGGTAAGATAGCTGATAAAAGTCAGTTTATCGACTCGACAAGTTTATCGTGAGATCCATGCTCGCACGGCAGATTTATTAGGACAAAAACATAATCAATAATTTGTATGCAAGTCCATACACCGCCACTGACCTCAGTAAGGCTGTGAAGGTAGTGGTAATGCCGTGTGTGGTGGTGGTAATGTTATCTTTAGTGATAGGTACACGTGAGCCAAATAAACTCATCAGTTAATTTAAAAAATACGACCATATTTCTAGCAATACAGTATTAATAGACAAAGTGGGTTAATTAGACATTGTTGTTAGAAGAAACGTACAGCTCCGCTAAGTGTATACTTATTAAACCGTATTAATAATAATGATTTACTCTAGCGCCTTAGAAAGTTCTTTCTACAGTTACTCTCTGTGGTAAAAGTAAACAGATTCTTGGTTTTGTAATATTGTTGTTTTATGACTTTCTTCCTTATTATTGAAGAATACTAATCCAATTGAAGTTTAGTTTATATTAAGTGAAAATCGCCTTAATAAAGATGCACAAAGTTGCTCAAATAAAGTACTGTAGTATACTGTAATTTTATTATTATTAATTAGATGATTGATTTATTACCTGCCCCACCCGCGCCTAGAAGGTCAGTCACGTTATTAAAGTACGGAATAACGTATTATTCGTATATACGTAACCATTACCCCTGAGGTGAATAACTTGCTGTGGCCATGACAGATTGTCTAGACTTTGAGACTCCTGAGACACCTGTTTAGTTTGATCCGAAACCTATAGATGTAGTCAATGAATTTATTTCAACACGTGACGTGACATTTAGATACTTAAATCATATGTGGTCTTACCTATACCAAAGTAAGAGAGGTAAATTTTAACATGTTTGCACGCTGCGCTCTGCTTTGCGTCCCGCCTCACACGCGAATAGGTCCCTGTTGATCCCGTTTTCATCATCATCATCTCAGCTGTAGGATGTCCACTGCTCAACATATGCCTCCCCCATAATTTTCCAAAAGGACCGGTTGGAAGCGGCCTGCAACCTTTATGAGGTCGTCTGTCCACCGTGTCGGTGGGCGACCTACGCTGCGCTTGCCGGTCCATGGTCTCCATTCCAGAATCTTCCGGCCCCCTCGGCCATCTTTTCTGCGTGCTATGTGCCCTGCCCACTGCCATTTTAACTGGCTAATCTTCTGGGCTATGTCGGTCACTTTCGTTCTTCTACGGATCTCCTCATTTCAGATTCGATCACGTAGAGAAACCCAAAGCATAGCCCTCTCCATAGCTCGTTGTGCGACTTTGAGCTTACTTATTTATACAAAATTATAACCAGTTTGGGCTTAAATAGCCTGTCTCATACTTCTACAAAGGCGAATATTTGGGTTGCAGATGTGTTCATATATCCGAATACCCTTTCAATTCAATTACTGTACCTACAGTAATTGATTTGTACCTACCAGTGGTACCTACCAGTGGTGACAAGTATTTAAAACTACATAGAAATATTGTAGTTGTGATAAAAATACCCTCACTTCAGGTAAAATCGTTTGATCTCTGACAAACGTCTTCAGACTTCTTCTGTAACTGCAGATGTTAGATTATGTAAACATAATAATGAAAAGCATCGAACTCAAAGGTTTAATCAATTGCATTACGTCACTAAAGTACATAATATTACCGATGTATGTGGTATTTTAGTCAGCTACTTACAGATCTAGATCTAAAAGGTCAGCTACTCGTCTCGGTTTTTGTTGTACCGTGTTATCTTTGTCCTTTATTTGTCATGTACCTAATTTTCCTTCAGGTTCAGAAAGTTGAATTCCCAAAATATTGATCGGTTATAGGAGAGGCGGCTGCACGTAAGGTTCCCTAGTAGAACTTACATCGATAGACAATGTATTGGTCAATAGGTACCCACTATCCAGGTTGTTAAAACCTCTAGCCTCCAGCCTGAAAGGTCGAAAAGGAAGCCATTTTGCAGTGGCCTGCCTCGTTGAATAAAATTTAGTTTATAGAATTAAACATAGGCGGGCTGCTGATGTGACCTTCATTCTACTTATTGGGCCGGATATAGGATCTATAAGACATGGCTAGCTTTTGTACGCTTCATTACTCGTTGATGTATGTTATGTATACTTATAATAATCTAACCGCAAGTTACGGATAATCTTTTTCTGCAGCCGCTGCTGCTTGGACTATTAGGAACTATTTTGCGAGCTTATTCCCCACCTTACTCATTTCATAATGATTATATTCCTCACATCATTTATATTACGACTTAGACCTCATGTACAGTACATTAAGTGAATTCCAGCTTTATCTGTCCTTTGCATTCCTTAGGTTGATGTCCTGTATGTATATTATGAGGAACTGTTGAAGTTACGAGGATGTTATTTTTTTAATTGGAACTCATAACGTTTGTAATTCTATTTTATTTATCCTGGTCTGTTGTGTTGGTTGGCTACGGTCAGAGTTTAGATAGGTGACCACTAGTGTATTTGTAATTGGGCGCTTCAGTGCTTTGAAAGGCAGGTGTTAGATTGACTTCGGAATAGGTCGTTAGATGATGTCGGAGGACACCTAGCCAATCGTCAACTCGCACTGCGCCTGCATGGACCATAAGGGTCATAATCAACCCCCCCTTTCTTAGATTAAGGCCCGTGTGCTTACACTGGTATCGTAATGAGTTGATTATGTATGTTGATAATTTATTTTCATGTGTGGTATCTGTGAAACTGCTGTGTGGACTGCATTCTTGTTTATTACTTTGGATACCTATCAGTAGTATATTTTGTTGTTTGTTATTTACATATTGTATCATGTGTATCATCCTGTTTTCATTAAGACGCGGTCCAATTCCAATTTTAAAATAATTTACGATGCTTTACGTAAGGTTTAAAATCGCTTGTTAGATTCGACGACGTTATGCGAAAATGCATAAATTTTTTTACATTATATTTTTCGATATATACGAATATAATTGAAAAAACTGCTGGTTACTACTTTAGTACTATATGTTGGCTATGGATTACTTAAACAATAATATAGTGTTATCGCTGAAAATTCTGAGAGTTTGGACGTGAAAGTTTATTTTTATGGACCTATTTTGGATTTTTTCTGCAACCCTTCGAGTAATATTTATGAATTCTGTTCGGTTATTACTCTTTGCCTGTTCCTTTTCTAATCTAAGTATTTTTTTCATATTTTATTATTGATCTGTTTCGTTACACTAAATGTTTAAAGATTCTGCTTTTTACTATTATCAGGATACGACCGCACCTTAAGATTTAAAGATTATATTTATTTACTGTAACCATATCATCAGGTATGGATATGGTTACTTTCAATAAGACATTGAAGAGGTTATTGTACTCGCAGTCCATCGTTGCACATACATTTCCTGGACTTGTTTTGTTATGATTTAGCTTTATTTATTGCATATTATTCAGACAGTTTTCCTCTATTACTGTGGTAGTATCAATACAGTTATTGTCCATGGTATTTCCCGTTGTTAGTATAATGTACATGTATACAAATTGCATTGTAATTTCTATGTATGGACCTGTGATTTGAAAGCTTGTTTATTAACAAGATGGAAAAAATAGGGATCGCGAGACGATGGTTGTAAAATGATATTTTTTTTAATCTGCTAAATAGGTTAACGTTACAGCAAATATCTTTATAATTATTATCCTATGCTCGAAAACAATATTCACTTTAGTTCTTAATTTAATTTTACCACCTGCTTAATAGAACCACTGAGTGATGACAGAATGACACGTTCATTTATCCAATCCCAATTAAATCTGGATTAGAGAATAAATAAAACCTGCCAGTTGAATCCAGGTGATTTATGGAGGAGGTTTTATTTAATTAGTGTATTTTTTTGTTTTTGAATTGGGATAGGATAAATTGAAATGTCATATGATGATGTCATCACTCAGTCAGTGGTGTTATTTAGAGAAAACTGGGCAGCTGGAAGTAAATCAACTTTATTTGGTATACTGTTAACAAAAGTTAGATAAGACTGATACTACAACTTCTAATATTATAAGTTTTTTCTATGTGTTAAAATAGACAAATATATTCTATGTGTTAAAATAGACAAATATATTCTGAGTTTTCCTCAACTATATATACAAGTGTTCAAGTTCAGTAGGTCTACCGTGAGTTTACAACATTGACGCCAATCGATGCTCGATATCGACTGCCGCGAAAAATGTATGAAAAAATGAACAGTGCCACCTCGCGGTCAAGTGTAGAACTAAAATTGACAGCGAGTACGCCAATCAAAAGCATATTATGTAGGCGAGTTCGAGTATCGACTATAGATGACAATTATGTTGCCGACTCATGGTAGAGGTACTGAACTAATGTAACAATAACAAAATGCTGATAGTAACAAAAATGTACTACCGAAAGTACGTATGTACATAATGTAGTTCGTTGGTTACCTATTCCAGGAAATCCTTTGTTCTGTTCGCTTGTGGCAGCGCGGCCCACAAAACATTTTCATTCGTGGAAACGCGACTCTATTGGCATTTTTGACCGAGCGACTGAGAAGCACGAGCGAAGCTTTTTCAGCTTTTGTAAGTTTGTGTCCGGATGTCCGGCTATTCTCGTGAAATTTTATGAGTAGGTTCGATAATTATGGAGATTATTTGTCGATTCAGTTTTTGGAAAGTATCCTAAAATGAAACTAGATGGCGTTTATGGTGTTAGCAAATTTATGGTGAGCGGTGAATATTTATTCAGTATAACCTATGCAGACATACTCGCGAGGTCTGCAGCTCACAGGGCCACTAGTATAAATTATTATTATGTTATACTAGCTACTGCCCGCGACTTCGTTCGCGTAGTAGTCTCGGTTTTCGGCCTCGCCGTAACCTCTCGTCGTGCATTTTCATACTCATACTCAATTATTTATTGCAATCATATGTACATTGCAATCATATTTATATTAGATATCACAGTTATGATAGGAAACATATGACCCTATTTGTCTTATTATTATTAAAACAAAAAACATTAAATGCATGAGTCATTCATGAATTCTTTCAAGTTATAGTAGCATTTTGTTAGTAGTAGATCTTAAAACACTTTGTAAAAATATAATCTCATTCTTCAGCTTTTAAATCGTTTGGTATTTTATTAAATATCTTTATTGACATAACATTTGGGCCAGAACTGTACATTTTCAATTTAGATACACGTAGTACTATCTTGTATTTAGCTCTTGTTGGATACCGCCGAGGTAGGTCAGTTTGTTTAATCCATCAAAGGTCGTTGGTCATCATAGGGCCAGACACAATAGAAATTTCATTGTTATAATATAACGACTCTTGAAGGGTTAATAAAGAATTGTGGGTATTTTCTAACAGAGGCGGCTACTTCTAGTAGATGTCATGGTCAAAATTTTGTACTTAATAAAATATGGTTTGAAGCTTTCTTTTTCTTTCATAAGAACCTACTACTGACAATGATTAACACATAAAAAATAATTAGCGCGACAGTTCCATCCGTTCTCAAGTTGTAGCGTGACCAGTAGAAATAGGGGTTCATTTTTTTATGTATATTGATAGATAAGTATCATACTGGTATAATAATTATAGTCCGCGTTATCCTTAGTACCACTTCTAAGAACACACGTCGTATTTATTTGCTCAGTAATGAAGTCCTAAACTAATCTAACAAATGCTGATCAAAAGTAGCAAAAAAACTGCTACCGATTATATCTTACGCTTGTATTACTAAAACGATTTTTTGATCATTGTGTATTTTTTGTTGCAGGTAAACGAACTTTGGTTTTTACAACATCACACCATATAGCGTCATATCAGGTATAGTGCGAGTATACTATTAGCTAAATTTTATTTACTACTACTCGATGCGGCCCACGGGTTTGCCGATACGGAACACTAGGAGCCTATAAGAACATTTTCCAGGATCAAAATGTCATGTGTTCAGTGGGTCTAGTACTTGCGTAAGTCTAACGTAATCTTATCGTTCACGTAAAACAATTCATTTGTCGCACAGATAACACACAGTGTGTACGAAGAAGCGATGTGCTTTTTTCAATTGTTTACGTTTATTTACACGAAGACTCCAGATTCAAGATTCATTTATTTGTCAGCACATGGTAGGTATACACACACAAAACAGTATACAAGATCTTACACATTTATACATATGGAACGGATGTCATTGCCTGGGACAAATACAAACAAAACACGTACACGTACAAATATAAAAATTTAAAAAAAAAAATGATATAATTAGTATGAAGTCATTTATTTATATGTCAGATATTAAGACTTTTCTTAAATTGTGTTTCGTCCTACAGTCACCTATTTGTATAGGGAAGTGAACAAAACTATGTTTTTAATTTGGTGGATTATAGATACTTGATGCTTCTTGCTATATAGGGTTATCCCGTGATAAATAGTAGCCTATCTACACACATCAAAAAAGTTTGTGATCACTAGCATAAGCTGATATAACTTATTAAATTGAACTTAATCAACAATTTATTAATAAAAGGTTTATATTCAATATAATATAACTCTTCCCTCAGCTCGAACACATGCGGTGATCCTCCTGGGCATGATGAAAATCAAGTTATCCAGCATTTCTTGGGGTAACCTGTCCCATTCTTGAATAGCGGCTTCCCTGAGCTCTGGCACTGTCTGGGGACGTGGCTGACGGTTCGAAACAGCTCGCTTAAGAGCATCCCACGCGAGCTCTATTGGGATTAAGTCAGGCGAGCCGGCAGGCCAGTGTAACTTTGTGATGTCGTATTCTTGAAGAGCAGCATTGACTCGTTGAGCTCGATGGGCGGGCTCATTATCATCGACCAGTATAAATTGGTGCTCATGGTTTGCTCGGAATGCTCTGATAATTCCATCAATAGCAACTAAAAAGACGAAGAAATTATAATTTAATCTACCGTAACAAAAAAAAATGTTTTTTTTTTAAAGTGATCGCTAAGTTTTTTTATGTGTGTTTCAAATGGCATCATTCAATATCTTAATACGAGTATGTTAAAACTTTCAGCCAAATCTGCTTCAGTAGTGTTGATGTGGGAACAAACATCGATCCATCCAAAGCTCATTATTACTTTTATACATTTCCATATGCTATGATACGAAAATATAATGAGCAAATCAGGCTGCAGAACAGAAAATTTATTGTATGTATTATATATCTGTAAGCCCAGTGCACTCCAATAAATTATTTGCATATATTATCATATGTGTAAATTTATTATTATATATTATTTACAACATTGTAAACAATATTATTTACTATTTGCGTAAAAGGTTATCAAGGTTCGAATGATTACGTTCTTTGTTATTTATTTAATCGTTGCGTCCGATTTTTATGTCCATGTTTACATTATTATAATTTATTGATTATATAACTAACATTATCGATAATTAACAATATGCATAAACAAAATATACTATACCCACAAGTTGTCAAACATAAAATACCTACGCATTACATTAGGTACTTAGCTATATGTACATATTTTAAATAGAGGCACCTAAAATTTATAGGAAATATCCGACTATAGTTTCGACCACATTCGGTGATATTTTTCAAGGAGTGTTCGGGACGCCCGCGTCGATGACGTCTCGCTTAGCACTGCGGGCGGCAGCTCGTAGCGCCCGTGAAGATAAAGGTTGGTGCGGGCGGCGGGATGCAGTATGTTGCGTCAGCGCGTCTTGGTGTGAAGCCTCTTGATCTTTGTCGCTGGTGAAGCGCGGGTTGGTATGTGAGGGGACGACCCAGCAAAAAGAGCTCATTTACATCTGCACCAGACACATCCTTTGCATCAAGCTGAGCTCTATGAAGGCAATGTATATATGTACCTAGTCACTGTTTTGTATAGTGACTGATACTAATCGCCACTATCTTTGAAATTAATATATCTACCCAAAGGTTGTCTGGAAGATTACCGGCGCCTTATGTGCTACTATGTTTTCATTAGCTCGTATGTTTTTGTCGTTTATGTTTTACAATATTGTATAAATAAAGAGCTTCTCTCTATCAATAATACCTACACACATTCAAAGCATATGTAAAGTTTTAATTGACATAGTAATCACCAACTCAAGTAGATACCGTATTTTAAATAATCATTACACAGAGATAAATATTGCGTGCCATAAAAACAAAGACGAGACTGTGTCGTGGGCACAATGAAAAGCCAGTTCAGTTAAAAGTGACCTGCAATTTTGTAATTCGCAAAAACGTCAAGTCGTTTACACAACAAGGTAGAAAGTTTTACTTTTCACGCTGAACGCACACGGTCTCCATTGTCATGATAATATCACTTCACAATAAATACAATATGTTTGTATATATTTATATATACAATAGTTTAATGTTGTAGAATGCCTCGCTACGGCAGTCATGTAATGTGCTATATATTTTGTTATCAATTAGCTGCGCCCTGCGGTTTCACGCGCGTGGTGATGGCTGATGATGAAAGTATGATATATGCTTCCCTGGGTTACTCTATAACCTTGCCAAATTTGATTACGCTCTGTTCAGCCGTTTAGGCGTGTTAATATAACAAAGAAACAGAGAGACAGATTACATATTTATTTTTAAAATAATATTGTTCGCCATAGTACCGAGAATTTTGGAATTTTTAAACTGTTTAATCTGCCCACACTGATATAGCAACCTCAAGTTATTGTGGTCGATATTTTAATTATACAAGTACAATTTGAAAAAATTTATGCCGACTTCCATTCTATTCAGTTATTGGAGTGTAACTCAAAAACTGCAAGACCGAATTTGGTGAAATTTAAATGAAACCACACGGGAAGCGCCAGCTTTCAAACAAAACAAAGAATTTTGAGAATCGGTTCACCCAGTCGAAAGTTACGAGGTAACAAACATAAAAAAAAACATACAGTCGAATTGAGTACCTCCTCCTTTTTGGAAGTCGGTAGATAAAGTAGCCTAAGTCACTTCAGCTATCTGCCAGTGAACGTTCCGTAAAATCGGTTCAGCCGTTTCAGACATTAGCCGGAACAAACAGACAGACAAAACATTGTAAGTATGTACCATATATACTCTCATATGCATTTAGTGAAGTAATTTTTGCGTGAAAGAATAACATACATGCATACATACAAACTTTTATAATATTAGTAGGATATGTAGGTTAAATGTTTTATGTTGTTCACTTCACTACGAAATTACGTTCTCAACACACAAGTTATCAGTTGTGTGGTTCGTTATTTAGGTTTTTATCTTTGACGTTATTATGTGATAAAACTTTTTTATTTTGTATATTTAATTAAATGTTTGTTTAATGTTTAGACAAACGAGGTCGGTGTTCAACTAAATATTACAAGAACACTTAATTTAAATAAACTCTGCACTAATGTTTATATACCACCCGCTGCCCCCTTACCTTTTTCATCCGCGTGTTGATGGATGATGATGATGATGAAAATTTATTAATTTAGTTTCTCATCTATTTACCAACCAAATTTCATCATAAGCCGTTTTAGAGTTATTAAATAAATGCTGTACCTGTGTGTAAACCCGACATTGCTTTATTTATATATTCATACAGGCACAAAAGATGTGCTTCAAATACGTCACAATCGGGAGGTCCTTCAAATAATTTGCTCACGATCTCGCAACGCGCGTGACGTTGCAGCATTTAATTTCAATTCAATTAATTTCTTAATTAATCAAATGTTTAGCTGTACCTACTCGCTTCCATGCTTGCATAAACTACGCATTATATCGCCCTTATTAGTGAGACAGGAAATGCGTTGTACGTTTATGCATTTATTGTTTTATCAATATTATATACTAGCCGCGTCTCATGGCTACTACACGCAGAAAGTTACTCTGCTACTTAGAGTATACATAAGCAAGCAATAGAGCGCGCCTTAGTAAGTAAGAACCGTAAGCACAAGACAAGTATGAACAGCACAGTCGTTCAACAATACGAGTAATATTGAGATGGGATGGTGAAATGTGCGGCGTCTAAGTGTAAAAACGATACCTGAAAGCAAAATAAAAGGCATTGTGACTTATTTACATCGATATTTCTTTATTTATTAAAGCTCGGACTCCAGATTGGGGGCTTTTTTTTAATTTTCCTTGATTATTCATTTGGAAAATCAATAGATGACCTGTTATAGCATACAACGGGGAAACATAACGAAAAATTAGAAAATAACAAAACCAAGCATAAAAATAATATAAAATATGCATTAGTATAATATAATTCATGCAATATTATGCAGGCCATCATTTACGTAGGCATATTACAAATATGAACGAGTATGTAACATGTGCCAGAATTGGGCTCGCCACGATACTAAATAAATTAGAGTAAGAACACTACATGTCTAGTGCATGTCTTCTAAATTAATAATCCGTCTTATTTTGCTCTTGGGCGGCGGCTAAGACTCAGAAGCCAGTTGAAAACGAACACTATGACTGTCTTCGATATCTTCACTGCCATGCAAAGCTACCCTGTTGGCAGTGGCATCCGATCCCTGATCCGTTTGCTTTGTATTCAAAAGTCATGCAATGACATTCGCTTGAACTCATACATCGTGAACAGAGACTTACATTAAGATGCATAGCATATGCTATACTTCGGTTACATCTATCTACTTCATTTATAATGTGCGAGTATGTATATTATTATATATCGCACAAGATAATAACCTCGTTCATGGCTAGCTAGTGCCAATGTACTCTATTCATTTTACAACCTTTATCCTGTTGACAGACATTAAGACATTTTATATGTTCATTATTTGGTACGAGCGTATTTATTGCGTGAAGTTTTTGTTTTATACTTGAGATATTCTTCGGTTATGTATTTGTTTCCTTGAATCTTCAGCAACGTGTAATTCGATGTATAATTTGTTTCATCATACTTAAATTGAGAATATTTATTCATTTTTACTATTATTATTTATGATCGATAGACTAGCCTAATGTTTGAAGGTCGATTGACTTGATAGACAGTGATGAAGAAGGTGGTACTATGGCGACGGGCTCTCAAAAGCAACTACTCGAACATGCTATTAGGTATAAGTAGCAGATCTATCTTGAAGGTGGTTGCTAGCCAGGCGCGCGAGAAAGTGTCTTACCACGAAGCAATGGTTTTCTCACGATGTCATTTTTACTGAAAGTGTAACCCTTTCTGTAACAAACACTATACCACTGATCTATCGTCGATTTGTAGGCCGCGCGAACTAACTTGATTTTTTTACCGTTTTAAATTTGAACGATTATTCAATACCTTTAAATTAGACGTACAAAACAATGGCCCCAGATAGTAATTTATCTATTTCTCTGCTTCACCTAACGTTACGTCTAAACGGACTCATCAGATAAAGGAATTCCTTGAATCAGAAACTGATGGTTGTAAGTATTGATAGTCACTATCACACCTGTAGTATCGGTACACTGTTATCTCATCCATAATAAGACTTACTAATATAACAACAAAAGGTGTCTCATCTCTTATTGTTGTCTTATCTTAGATTAATTTTGCTAAGAATTTTTAGTAATCTTGAAATGCAGACTATGTAGTTAGGCATTATTTAGAAGACTAAGATGCTTGGAGTACTCCACTTTTGCCAATTCGACATCTGTCACTGTAATTAATCTATATATCTATACTAATATTAAACAGAGGAAAGATTTGTTTGTTTTAACCGAATAGTTTCTGAAACTACTGGACCGATTTGAAAAAATCTTTCACCATTAGTATGCTACATCATTCCTGAGTAACATAGGCTGTATATTTTTATTTATCATCATAATCCATCACCACGCCGGTATAACCGCGCGCGCAGCTAGTCTACTCGTATATTATAAATAATACATTGTAAAAATATAATTGAAAAGAATAGCCCCGAATTTTCAGTTCATTTTTATCGGTAGATGCTCCATTTATTTTGGCACACGACAGTAGAATCTTTTCAAATACATTTATTATTTAATTGACGTTCATAAGTCCGTCTTTGAAAACATAATTTTGATTTGATTTGATTATTAACCACAACCACATGTAACATAATACGCGCACATACATCATTCAGATATCGCATCGATACACACTGAGTTAACCGAATAAGGAGTGCACTTCTCACTAGGCCATCCATCATCTTGACAAACCTGATGCACCACAGCTCTTTACTTGGGCTTTGCTTGATATCAGCTTTCTTTATTGGTATGGCTTGTTGATTTAACCTTACTTGAAATTGAAGAAAACAAGATTTTCGTGTGATATGTGTGACGGTTGAAAGAACATGACGATAGGATGTTTGTCAAGAAACAACTTTGAATACCTTTTTAAAGCACTAACGCCTGCTTAGCGATCTCAAACATTGAAGTTTATAGAGAGAATAATTTACATCCTCGGACGGGATTCGAACCCGCGTCTTCTGACTATCCGTATTAGACGCCATGACCATCTAGGCCACCGAGGCTCGAGACCCAAGCATCGAATTTTAATACCCCCGTATGACGGTTAAATCAGAGTGAGTTTTTACTCTCTATAAATTTCAAAACTATGAATACAATCTTTGCTTTACACATATTGTTAACAATGTATGAGATCATTCAAAAATAGACATATTCTATGTCAGTATATAAATCTAGATATACACTCGAGAGCAATGAATCCGGGTCACTTAAAGAATGTTAAAAATCTCGGAAACTAAAAATGATAGGTTAATGCAATAAATTGTATTTAATAGACATTGTAATACTCCTTAAATGAAAGTAAAAAAAATATGAGTCACCATACATTTTATTAACACAAAATTACATAAAGAAAAAAACTGCTGATCTCTCCTTAAAACAAAAATAGGAAACATGAAATTTTTGAACTTTATTACGATTTTCTTGAATTTTAATACTTCCTATTGCCTCCTCGTGCTTCCATTACTGCGTTTACGCGGTTTGGCATGCTGTACACCAAGTTCCTTATACGATTTTGGGGAATATTCTCCCATTCCTCTGTGAGAGCAATTTTGAGCTCACGAAGCGTGATTGGGGGAGGGTTTCGTTGTTTTACGCATCTGCCTAGCTCGTCCCAAGCATGCTCGATCGGGTTGATATCCGGGCTGCGCGCTGGCCACTCCATACGAGTAATGTTCATCTCTTGAAGGTAGTCATTCACAATCCTACCTGTATGAGGTCGGGCATTGTCATGCATAAATATAGCATCCTCACCTACATTGACCATAAATGGACCAACGTGATCATTGAGGATTTCTTCCACATATCTTTCGCTAGTTAAAGATCTTTAAGATTTCTATGATCACCAGCTCTGTGCGACTTTCAGAAGAAATTCCGGCCCACACAAGTACAGATCCACCACCGTAGGCTACTTTTTCTTCGATGCATGCTTGCTTGAATCTTTCCCCTGGTCTTCGATACACTCTGTGTCTTCCATCGTGCTTGTAGAGCATACATTTTGATTCGTCGGAGAACATAACTTTTGACCAATCTTCAATACTCCAATTTACGTGGCTCTGGGCATATCTCTTGTCTGTCTTGTCTTGTCTGGTCTTGAAATACGATGCCCACGCTCCAGTTTAGGGCCGTTTGCAGGTCTAAGGGGTTTTAAGTTAGATTCAGCAAGCCGACGTCTTACTGTCCATGCACTTGGGTTACTTCCTCCGAGGCGTCGAAACTGATTTGTGAGTTCAGTTCCTGTGAGAAAGCGATTTCGAAGCATGGTGTTCACCAAGTATCGGTCTTCTCGTGCTGTGGTACACCTGGTTCTGCCCGTTCCTGGTCTGCGTAGGTTAGAACCAGTTTCTTCGTAACGTCGGAGAACTCTTTGTACTGTTGACAGCGACACACCGACAGTCCTGGCTGTATCGCGCTGACTCCGGCCGGTTTCCAGCATTGTAAGTATTCTGGTGCATTCTTCAGGCGTAAGCGACATAATTTCAGCTTGAATAATGAATATAGAGCACTATCAACATGGTTTATGTACCCACATAAATGACAGATTACAAACAAAAGCAAAACCAAATGCTGTAATTTCGTAGTTCCATCTTCGAAAGTGGCCCTTTTTCAAATTTGATTTTTTTATGATATAACTTTACAATAACTAAGAAGTTTTAATACCTTCATTTAAGGAGTATTACATTGTCTATTAAATACAATTTATTGCATTAACCTAGCATTTTTAGTTTCCGAGATTTTTAGGATTCTTTAAGTGACCCGGATTCATTGCTCTCGAGTGTATATAACAAAGTAGTGTTAGTTACATTGATAACTAAGGAACGGCTGGACCAATTCTCATGATTTTTGTGTTTCTGATTTGTCATATCTCGGGGAAGGACTTAGGATACCATTAACCATCATCATCCATCAACACAACGGTGAAACCGCGGGGCTGTTCAGTTTTTTTTATAATTTTAGTGTTTTTGTAATATGTCGTGGAAGGACATAAGATACTTTTCATCATCATCCATCACCACGCAGGTGAAACCGCGGGGCGTAGCTAGTATTCTATATTAATATATTCCAACTGAAAGGAAAGAATTTAGTTGTTTTTGTTTATATGGTTTAAAGGCTTGCAATTTCGTGTATATTACAGCTATTACGGGTAGGTATTTGTTCACACAACTGAATCCAATAAATACTAAATATTGGTACACAAATAAACTAATTGAATCGTCTATCCGTAATACTATTCAGCAGTGAGACCGCAGCACTCAAACAGTTATCCAAACATTTACACTGGCCCAAATACTGTTGCCAAACCCATTCGCATTCTTCAAGTATCAAATCTCACTCACCGTTGGTTACATACATAAATACAGATTTAAACTTAAAATTGACAAACGTTTGCGCTCCGAGACGTTGTCTCGTCGACTGAAAATAAATTTAGATTTAGTGATGAGTGATGCTCGAATAGTCGATAAATCTCTATCGATTTAAAAAATCGATTTTTGAATACTGAAAAGTCGATTTAAAAAAATATATCAAAGCTAACTAGTGAAACATATACTAAATATTAGTATTAGTAAGTAATACAATTAAATAGTGTTATTTTCACCTACCTAAAAGATGACATTAATTGTTTCACTGGAAATGATGTGGCTTTGTCTGATAAAACGAATCGTGATGATGATCTTTTTAGTAGTTATGAATATTGAGAATAACGGAAACATCCCGATTCGCGAGTAAATTCTTAAGGTTACTAGTACTCAAAACTCTCCGCGAACTTGCAAGAATAAAATATTATGATTTTAAATAAAATCGGTGACCTTTTTCATCACCTTTTATTACAATCGACAATTTTTTTATGAGTTTTATTATGTTGTAGCATAAATTCCATTGTTACTTGTGAATACAGCTTTATTCTCGAAGCATCTCTCGAATCTGGGGTCGCCCTTTTAAGGGAAATGCCGTTATGCCATCTCCTTAGCTGTTTACGAGGGCACGACCCTGCCCCTTTAAAGAAGTCTTTGACCTATTTTTTGTCTTTTCTTAAGAGTTCATTACCTTATTGTTAACGTCACTCCGAATTCTTGAAACTGGCTGAGCGCGTACTCAGAGGTATCACAAGTATATGGTATTAAAAAATGCTGGCACTTGCTTTTAAAAACCTCGCGTTCTATCGATTCCGGCCACAAAATCTCTTCGTAGTGTATTTTTTTGTTATCAAAACACTTATTGTGGGCCTAGCACGAAAATTTGCATAAGTGTAACGTTATCGTTTCGTTGACGTATTCTACTATAATGCATCTAGTACAACTGTGGTACAGATAACTCATAGTTAGTCCTGTGTCCGTCATCGATACGATAACGTTACACATGCGCAGATTTTCGTGCTCGGCCTTAGTGCGCCTAGTGAGACACATTTTGGAAAGAAACCCTGTACAAAATGTGTCGCACTATATCTTTTAATATATTACAATACAATAACTTCGGAGTATGGGCATGACTACGAGAAATATAGAAGCCAAAAATAAAAAAAATGAAATTATAAAGCTATAGGTATATTGTTGTATTAATATTGAAGAAGCTTATACCTGTAATATTAATTAACAAACACATATAGTTTCAACATAAAATCGATTTAAAATCACACAACTATCGACATCGATTATTTCCATATTCCCAGCACAAGAGATATCTATTTTCGCACATGCGCACCGCGTTGCTCCTGCGCAGGTCGTTTAAAAATAGTGCGTAAAGTCACGTGCTTTCTTTCAGCCAAAGTGGCCCAGTCTCACGCGAGCTTTCGAGACCGACGACCGTATGTTTATATGACTTGCGAATGGCTCGCGGTCACCTGTCACTGACACTATCAAATCCTTGAACGCATCCAAAAGTATTTTTAAAGAAAACATACTTAGTTTTGGATGCAACAACTCAGATTGCATGCAGCAACCTGCATCCCGAGCAGTAGTAATCTATACTGACCCTGTGACTTTTCAGTGATGTCTATCAGGAAATCAGATCGTCGATTATGTTAATTTTTATCTAATGGTTATATACCAGAATCAGAAAGCATATTTTGTGGCGACAGAGTGTCCATAAACATCTACTCGTGCATCTTATCTATCATATTTTATCAACATAGCAAAGCAATCCATAATCGTCTATGATCTATTACGAACAAATATTCATTTTAGCTTTTGTTGCGAAAACACGGACACCTATTACAGCCGTATGTCTGTCTGTCTGTCTGTATGTATGTCTACCCCTATAATAACGTACCATAAGAGTTATAGAACCAAAGGCGGAGATGTTTGATATTTTCATATAATTTTACAGGCCTGTTAGGAGTATGACTGCGGATATCTCAACTAATAATAAAATTAGAAAATCATGCGCGGTTGACTGCGTTAATTATCCCGTAAAGTGAGTAATTTATTGGTAAACGCACAATTTAAACATTTTGGTGGTACATAACCCTTAGTGTACGAGTTCAACTCTCACGTGACTGGTTTTTGTCATATATTACTGGCTGGTACTGCCATAAGTTTGCATGATTAGCTAATTTTTGAACGAATCTCACTCATGTTTCCTTAGATGACCCAAAATTAATTATATGGAGGCGTGACTATTCAATATCTTACTGAACGCCTTGACATATGTATCTTAAAACAGTTCTTATCAAAACTTGAACATGTATACCATCACCTTTTATATACCCCCGAAGAGGTTAGAGGTGTACAAACATTGAGATTAATCCAGTCTTCTTGGTCTAATCACTGAAGATCATATTTTATTAGGAAGCGAGATATGTGTGGGAGGGTTTGCAACAGCAACTTGCAACTTTGCAACTTTTTATCCAGGAGAGTACCATAATCATCACCAACAGTAACTTATTGGTCAACATCGGTTGTTCAGCTAACTGAAGGCTTACGTCAAGCAACGAGCGCGCCGCTGCTGTGCACAACAGTGACTCCCAGACGACGAACTTCAAAGAAGTTCAAAACCGGTCGGAGACTATTTCCGGTAATTATCATGAATATAACTCGTGATAGTTTTCTGTCTCAAAATGAGGCAGAGAATCACACATATTGCACCGACATTTGAGATAAGGCTATGGTGATGATGATGACTTTGGTTATTTACTAGAAGTCTACTTGTATCCCATGTTTGCATTAACACACATGCTACGCGACATTTAGTACCGCAAATGTGTATCGATCAGGCAACCCCTTTCTAATGTGGCCCCTTGTAGGGTGTGCAAACCCTATTAGAACATAGGGGTTGGGTTGCAAGGAGGGTGCGGACTAACACCGGGCGTTTTCTCTTTCACTCTGGAATACCTGCATATATTTGCAATTGTATTTTCCTAAAGTTTCTTATTATGAATATCTCTTACGAAACTGCTTTTATTGTGTGAAGTGTATTAGGAACTAGAATGCCGCTATTCCATGACTGGTTTACTGGGTCGTGCAATAACATTTTATAGTACCCGATGAGCCATGAACCTAAAATAATAGAACCTTTGGTTAAACTTGGTAGTAGTATTAGCAACTTTTAATTTACTTAGTTCTATAACTATATCGTATATTATCTATACATATACAAGTACAATTTGAAAAAAATTAAACCGACTTCCATTCTATTCAGTTATTGGAGTGTAACTCAAAAACTACTGCACCGAATTTGATGAAATTTCACGAGAAGCACCAGCTTTCCAAAAAAAAGAATTTTGGGAATCGGTTCACCCAGTCGAAAGTTATGAGGTAACAAACATAAAAAAATATACAGTCGAATTGAGTACCTCCTTTATGGAAGTCGGTAGACAATGTAACGGCTCGGTGTATGGAACATGGAAGATATATGAGAAAAATATTTTTAATACAGTTGCTCAAAAAGTGGCGTATTGCAGGGACGTATAGAGTTCGCGATGTGGGCTATTACATACTCGTGCTTTTGTTTACCTTTCCCGAACTTGTGCGTTCTCTTTCCCAACTGTCAAAATAATGTCTATTAAAAAGAAAAACCAACCATGAAGTTTTTACTAAAAAAAATTCATAGAAGTTTTTATGATTCATGCAAATACGTATATTTCTAAAAAGAAGCTACTAATTTGTTTCAATATCGGATTTAATGAGTTAGGTTAGGTTTCATTTCATTTCATTAAATTTCATTTTCATTTCATATCAATAAAAAAATTCTACTGAAGACTTAGCTGTATGGACATAGTTCCCTTTGCCTACCATAATGGGTGAAGAAAAAAAAATCTGCTTATATTCTACGGTTGGCGCCATTTTCCAGAAATTTTCTTTGTGAGTTATTTTTATTAAATTGCTTCATTTTTTCGCAATTGTATTAAAAATAGTCGTTCAGTACACGTGCGGAACCGTCATTGCAACTTGTTACGACTGACTACCTCTGACTGACTACTAGACATTTGTCGGATCTCTTTGCAACGACAGCGTCGCTTAACATTTAGTGTTTGTTTCATGTCAATCGGCTCATAAATAAATTATTGAAATTTAAAGAATAATTCTCTCGCCACTACACCAAGACCAAGCGAGTGAAACCGATGGCGGGTATTATAATAAGTTTTTAAGACATGTCATTGATTCACTTGCAGTAACAGATCTAACTGTAAAAGCGAGAGATGAAATAATTTCTTGAACACACGCTCAAACCAGTATCTTCTGATTCACCGTGTCAGACGCTACTCTCGTGACTTGTAAACGTCGAGGATATGTCCATCGGAACACAAGAGAAGAATGTATTTTTCCGTGTTATACGTAACTTATATACAATGAGATAATAATAACATTTACTTAAATGCAATTACAAATTGCATGATAAACTCAACAATTGACCGTACTTTGTATAACTATTGTGTTGTACTCGGACATAATTTTTGTCGTAAATCTTGGCGACCACATATTTTATTTTGATAACAATGTCGTAACAATAGATCAATATACTTACAACAGATTAATAAATATGCTGCCCTACTTGACGTTAGCAACAACAGGTTAGATAATAAGATTTAAGATGCTTTAAAACTCTACTGCAGTTTTCAGCAATATAAAACACCGTAACAAATAACAGTACACCGATCCTTGCATCTTGTTTCTTCGCCTCCATTTCTCCGAACTGGGAAACCGGTATGAAGATAAACGCAAGAACGTAAATTAGATACACTCTTGAAGATTTAAGACGTGTCTGTAGAGCTGTATTCACCAAAAACGTACTACGGACTTTCAACGGGAATCTCGCTACAGATCTTGGTTTATTTTTTTCATTCCTAATATGGCAACGACCTGCGAGGTACAAAACAATGTAGCTTTAAAACAATGTTGCCAAACACGAACCTCTCCATTCCCGAGAAAGCATCCCGATTCTACAAAAGTGATAAGCGTGTAAGGGAAATATCTTCTTACATCAACGACTTCTCAAAATTATAAAAACAAGTCTGATCATTATAAAGATGCAGGTTTTAATAACAGAAAGACATTAATTTATCGGGAAATATTTATTTTCTTCTTACTGGTCATATAGCACCTAGTATAATTAGATGCATGCTCATAATATCAAAAGTGTAATCTTTTAAATATCGAGCTAACACCCTAAGATGTTTGAATAAATATGTCATTTGCAACACCATTCCTAAAATTAAGAGACGTCGCTTCGCATTTTTCCTCTAGGAACTTTCGTATGGCGCTCTCTATTTCTGCCTACTGTCTCATTCTAGCTTTAGAAGATTCCTTCGCATTTAATACGGCTATCTCTTTTGCACCTCAAACCTGTCCTTGCCAGATTTAATTTTACGTTTTTTGCTGGACGGTTGTATGGACGATTTTAGGAGCACTTAACTTTGCAGCGGAAATGTTAAGCTTCATATATTCTGTACACGTATGTTGAACTTGCGGTTTAAACCAGTTGAGTAAAGGATTCACGGTAAAATAAACATTTTGATTTCGTTAAGCCTTTGGTTGTTTCTTAGTAGCTTCAGAATAATTTCCAGCAGTTTAAGTGTCAAAAAGGAGGTCGAGTAAATTAAGAAAATCTAATCGTGACCTTACTCACTAGTTATGCTAAAGTTCCGAATACAAATATCATTATTGCTTTTCCTGAGAACAACTGTGCTACCTCTGAAATATTATGCATTTAGTATGCAATAAAGAATGCATCATTAATAATTTGGCTCCCATACTAATAATAATAATAATGAAGAGTGTGGTTTTACTGTTGTTGTTTACTTACAGAGGGCCTTTCATGCGGTAGTCATCCCATTCCATTTTTACGACTTGGCTGCATATGGCAGCGCTTAAACATCTGTTTTAAACTGTCTTGTATAAAAACCATTGTACGAGGATGTTTATCTTACTAGCTGCGCTTCGCGGTTTCACCCGCGCGGTGATGGATGATGATGATGATGATGATGAATCAAACATAGCGTATGCTACTCAGGCATAATATAGCTTTTTACTTCTGAAATATTTTTTTGAACCGCTTATGTAGTTTTTGCGTTTATTCGTTACAAACTATTAAATCTTTCCTCTTTATTATTAGAGTAGTTAAGGATTAACACCAAGGTACAAATAATGTGGCCTAGTTTGTACCGGCGTTAATATTGCATATTTAAACACGGAAAAGTAGTTATTTGTGATATAACTGTAATAGTTAGACACATGGTATGACATACTTTTTGGTTACATTGATGTCCTCTATAAAACTTTAGTACATCACTTTGCTCTATTGCCAATAGTTTCGCTGTATACGCGATATAAGGATTTACTATTTCATATTCTAAAATGTAAAAGTAGTTATTGTGACATAACTGTTATTGTAAAACATATGGTATTGCAGACTTTTTTTTAGATATTGATGTTTTCTATAAAACTGTTGTACATCACTTTGCTTTATTGTCAATAGTTTCCGCAGCGTACGCGGTATAAGGATGTTTATTCGTATTTTTTTCACGCCTTGGGTTACATTGTCGAAGTTTTCATACGGATCCCTATTTTTTTGGAAATATTGTATAGTCTATGTTACTCAGTGATAATGTAGCTTTCTAACGGCAAATGAGTTTTTGAAATCGGTCCTGTGGTTTTTAAGTTTATTCAATACATACAAGAATACAAATATTTTCTCTTTATTGAATTAGTATAGATGAAATGATCAGACACGTAATTCGTGTGTCTGATGACTTATGGAAGTATATCGCGCCTGCAAATTGTCGTTACAGTCATCTCATCAGGACGAGCGCTTGCCGATTCGTGGTTCGCTCCAGAATTTTCCGGCATCGGCCATCAGTTCTGCGTGCTATGTGCCCCGCCTCTGAGACTTGTTCTCCTAGTAATTTCAGTGTTTTGCTGCAAGATCTCAATGATTATAAACACAGTCGTTCTTTCTCAATAATGGTTGGAGGCAGGAAGGTACGATTTTTCTATCTTGCACAGTAGTTTATTCAGTTTTCTGGGTTCTGGACTCTCGAACTAACCAGCCCGGTGCCTTTGTTGCTTACTAATCCTCTGAGCTATGCTATGAACATCTATGACTAACTTTGATGCTCAGCCAAATTGCAAGGCAGCCTCGGCTGCCTCAACCTTAATCTGCATTAAAATCACCATCGCCAGCTTATAACTGTCGTACAGTAATATATAATTACATAATTAAACTGTTTATGGCCATAAACCGATGGAATTTTCACTACCAGTGTATTAAAGTACTAATAACTTTTATAAATTGACTATTAAGCTCTGTCGCTATCAAATGAGCCCACTTTATTCATGAAAATGTTGCGAGTGGTGAAAGGCAGCGTTTTGCATGTTATTCGTATAGTGATGCCTTACTTAAATGTGAAATTAAACGGAGTTACGTAATGTATATATGCAAAAGATGGAGATACGCCATGGCAACAGCTAAACTTGGAGGTTTTTCTTATTTAAAGTGATAAATCGCTGAAATAAAGCGCTTCCCGTTGTTTCGCTCGGGCTTCGGTTAATAGAGATTTGTAAGAGTTCTTACACTCTTGGATGTTTAATGAAATATATAACTGTTAATGTTTTCTCTTCCGGAAATTAATTTACTGTAATACAACAGTTGTTGGAATACTAACAATCATCATCATCATCTCAGACATAGAACGTCCACTGCTGAACATATACCTCCCCCATACTAACAATAAGTAATTGAAAATCTTAAGTTTAGCACTGGAGTAGTTTAGTGTACTGGATGTAGATATATGCCTACAGAGTATTCGGCGCAGTATCGGAAGTATTCTTTGGGGGATTGGGGGGGTGCATGAGCTAGTTTTCCTGCAATTACCATATTATTTCCTAAGTAACACAGAGGTATATATTTTATTTATTTTTATCGCCGTAATCTTGTCTTTAAATCCTTCTAACTATTTTGTTTGTGGTCGTTAATTACCGGCACTGTTGTGACGTCACAACAGGTTTATTTGCCGAAAGATAAGTGTTGCTAGAATTGCAAACCTGCAAACGTTAAACGTAAATCATTTTTAATGTTTCTTGCTAAGGGCTCTTTGATTTACCTAGGCCGATGTGAGCTTGGCAAAACGGAAAATCTATTGTTATCCATTTCCCGTATCTTGAAAGGTTAATAGTTTGAGAGCCCTTGTATATCGTCAAGAAAACAATTTCGTGTAAGATTTATTATTATAGCAAACTCAAGGAGATCTAGCTATGTCTGTCTTTTCGTATTTGGCACCAGAAACGTGCATTATTATCTTTATGTTTATCTGTACATTATATTTTATTTGTGTACCTTTTGTATCTTTTTGGACTTAGAAATACTCGTAAATACAGAACTGTAAATTTGCAAATTTAAATGTCAATTACGTACATTGTGCACTTAAGGTTAATGATTTATTTCTCATATTACACATCAAGGCATTAGTACGATAAACAGCCATAATTTTACTTCGTATTTATTTATCAGGCTACCATTTTCACGTTATTATTAAAACAATACGACCAAATATAAAAATGTAATATTTGCATCTGTGGCTAATTGAGAAAAAGAACATCCAACCAAATCCATCAACATTTTTTAGTTACAATAATATGAACATAAACTACTATATCAACGTCTCCACTTCACACCACAAATTGTATCAGCTGTTCTCATAATAATTATACATCAACAAGTTTACAATTAACGTAAAGTATCTTAATATATGTAATAAAGTTAAATTGCAGCAAAACCTACACTAAGATTTTTCTTGTATCGTAGGTTATGGCAACATTGACAAAGTGCCGTACTTAGTACTTATTTGATGTATTTATCTGCACTTTCGTATTGGACGTAGTAATGCGTCAGTGCCGCTCTTTATGAGCGAGTGTTCACTTACACACCGTCGTCATACAGTTGCACGATGCAGCTGCAGCAGATCAATTACTATAATACATGCTGTTATGTACCTACGTAGGTAATATGATCCTTTCCCACTCAATTATATGTTCTGTGCTATCTGTGCTGCTACCTGTCCGCTGTCCGCGACTTCGTCTTCACTACATAGTATAAAACTACTACTACTAAGTCGCTTCCCGCTGTCTGTCCGTCCCTATGTATGCTTAGATCTTAAAAACTGCACAACAGATTTGGTTGTGGTTTCTTTAGAATGAATAGATAGATAGATAGATAATTCTTTATTGTTACACCACTTAATATACAAAAATAGCATAAAAGTAAAAGAAAGCTTAAAATAAAGTGTTACAATGGGCGGCCTTATCACTAATAGTGATCTCTTCCAGGCAACCTTAGGATGGAGAGGAAATACAGGAATAACAAGACGGGGCGTAATATAAAGATAAAGGTACAGTCAAATCAAGACAATAATACATTACTAAATCAAATTAATAATAAATTATAAACAAGAAAAGAAAAATATCTACTAATACATAAAAATACATAAATAGATAGAGTGATTCAAGAGGAAGGTTTGTATGTACATATAATACATGCATAATATAGTAGAGAAACACTGATAATTTTAGAAGATTCTAATATAATGTCGTAAATAAACACATTTTTTGCGCTTACATATCGAAAGGATTGCAAAGGCTGGCTGAACAACTTAAATAGGTCGACAAAAATCTGCGATGGTATATATCTATCTCTTAGGTGGGCTGTAGTATATTTAGAATCAGCATTGCACCCGTGCAAAGCCGGTGCGGGTCGCTAGTCTTGAATAAAAGTTTATCGCGATCCTTGAAGAACTACCCAGTAAATCGTTATCAAAAGTTGCTAATTTTTTTTTCTAGGTAGTTCTCAGTTTCATTCAAAGCAAATTAACCGTGAAAATGTAACAAATATACACACTCTCCTCCTCATATCCTACTCACAAGCTTTCGCATATTCTATAATATATTCTTATAACCATAATTTAAAAAAAAGTCGTGTTAGTTACACCATTTATAACTCAAGAAGGGCAGGACCAATTTTTATGACTTTTGTGTTTTTGATTTGTCATATCTCGGGGAAACATTGGATACTTTTCATTATCATCATCCAACACCACGCGGGTGAAATCGCGGGGCGAAGCTAGTATTTTAGTAAAATACGCCCGGGTATATAACGGATCGTTTTGCTTATGACTCGTTGCTTTTTTACAGATTCATGTAAAAATTTGAAAATATGAGTGTTAGAAATAATAACAGAAAAATATTTTTATCGTCATTACATTAAAATTGTAGTAAGAACTCTTGCATAGAATGTATGTCATCTGACAAACCATTAGCCTGTAAAAACAAAAGCATTTCTCGTTATTTTCGTATCCTATAGGTCGTAGGTATCGTATTACGTATATCAGTTGCAATCAAATGTTGATTGCAATAAAAAAATGCGGCTTTATGTCACTTTGGACAGCTGCAGTCATCAACTTATAACATTTCTGTATTACTAGATAGCTCTAGTTGGCTGCTGTCATAAAGTTGCCATTTTTACAAGATTTCAATCAACATTTGGTTTTAACTGCGATACGTAATGCCCTGCGGAGCACCAACAGTTTTTGAACAAATAATGACGCAGAAATATAGATGACTACCATACAAATATATATCGGTTGTAGGTTTGATGTATTTATCAGATGACATAAATGAATTTGTCCATGCCATTTTATTGTCGAGTGTGGTCAAGTGTATCACTTTTGATTGGATGCAATAATCAACTTTGGAAACTGGATATTTACAATGTATTATGTTGGCATTGAGCTTTCGATTCTCGATTTCTTTCGGCGCAGGTTGCGTGCACCATGTTCACGAGTAAATCAAAGTGCTTGCGGTTAGTGGTTTTTAATATCGTGATATCGTGAGCAAATAACAAATACATTCCATTTCTGACGATATTTCTTGTATTACGAGTAGCGACCATGTTAGTTAACAAGTACAATTTGAAAAATTTAATACCGACTTCCATTCTATTCAGTTATTGGAGTGTAACTCAAAAACTACTGGACCGCAAATGGGACCACACGGAAAACACCAGCTATCAAATAAAAAAAAGAGTTTTGAGAATCGGTTCACCCTATCAAAAGTTATGAGGTAAAAAAAAATTATACAGTCCTTTTTTTGGAAGGCGGTAGAAAATTGCAATAATCCGCATTACTCAAGCAAATCAGTGTATCACTGACGGCTCATCAGTGAGAAAAACAATAGTTAGATTTTTATGTTATTTTTTTTATGTCTATCGGTGATTAGATGAGTAAGTTGCTAGCCTGATGTTAACCGTCACGTTTCCCCAGTCAGACAGCCTTTCAGAGATTTAAACTACAAAACTTCAAAACCCTTCATGGCAATGTCTTGCTGTCGTCACCCTGAGATATAAGTTGTTAAATCTCTTGCTCTGTATTTTCTCTTGAAACACACCTCCAACGAAACACAGTAATGTTTGCACACTACTGCTTTTCGGTTGAATAACTGGCAAAGGTGTGGCACTTTCCCAGGCGGACTCTGCAAATGTCTTACCACTACAGAAAGCGCAAAGTGGGTTTGCGCGTAGCGCTGAGTTATAAATCTCACTGTCGGGTGATAATAGTGACGTTTACCATTAGGCACATGACTTGCTCGTTTTAACACTAGATACTGAGTATAAAAAGATATTGCCCAGCAATAATCTTGGTGTACTGGGGAACACGGACGGCAAAAGAGACGGCGAGCGATCCCCAACCAGATGGAGCGACCAAGTGGACTATTCTTAATCAATCGAGTTTTATTCGGTTGTCAGAAACGCGACGTACAGGCAGCGATGGAAGCAGTTCATACGATCTCGGTGTACATCATCCACATCAGGACTGAGGACCACGATCCTCAGCGACAGAGAGAGGGAATGACCACAGAGAGAGAGAGATTTATATTTTTAAAGCATTTCGATAAGTAAGCGCACTGAGGAAGCCATATGCATCATCATTGAAGATTTCGGGCCAAAATTAATTTTAAACCATATGAGGAGTAATAGCATGTGTTGCATGAATCGACTTTGATCTGACACACCCACATTAATCAACTAAGTTCAAGAAACTGTCTCGATTGATTAATTAAGCTCCATGTTAACACATGAGACCATATTCGGCAAAACTAGTAATTAACTGTACCCTATTTTATGTAATTAAAAGCTTCCAATTTCGGTTTATATTAATTTCATAAATTGGCCCCTATCGTTTTACACTTATTTGGTCGCGTCGTAAATCGAGACCGATTAATCATATCGATCTAGGTGGGTGTCGGGGGAATTCAAAGGATAATAAATACGCAAACTGTTATTGTTTTTTTTAGTAAAGGCATGTATTATACTAGCTGCAGCCCGTGGCTTTACTCATGTGGGTATTCCGGAATAGTAGCTAGTGTATGATAATTTATATAAGTATATTTATATAGACCTTTGTTAAATATTCAATTTAACCGTTTTACTACTTTTACTAACAAACGTCGATCCATTGATCGAAAGAATCATTTTCTCAATAATATGAAAATCAGAAATGTACATTATAATTAGTTCTCACGGGATGTACACCACGATTAGGCAGGTTGTGGAGTTCCCGATAATTTCGCCGTTACGTGCTCCATGTTCACGGGTAGACTGAGTCTACCGGGTACTAATTACGTGAGTACTAATTATAATGTAGTTAACAACCGCGAAAGTCTAAAATCAGAAATGTGTTTAAAAATTAACGACGGCCTTATTTAGTAAGACTGCATCCAAGGGTCCCTTATTTTAGGAGTTATTTATAGTCACAAGTGCATATAGACTTTATTTATTCACATCTAACCTTTGCATTATTTGCTATTTGATCTGTGTAATTTATGAGCCCTTGATTCCAAACAATTGAATTGAATTGAACTCGCACTCGTCTTTCTGGTTAGTTTAACTGGGAAACAAAAGTAACAAGGTATTTAATTTTTCAGTTTGCAAGTGACTGTATGGCATGCCACTTCTGCTATACGAATTTTATAACACTCAATTAGAAGTAAGACTGAACTAGTTCCGTTATTAACTAAACTACCTTAATTTGGGTAATAAAGTATACAGTCGTAAACACCGGCCAGCTGATGAGGTCAATGACACGCGGGTGTCATTGACCTACGGCCATGGTGACGGAATTATTTAGCCTTCGATTATGGAATGATGAAAGGTTGAATTGAAACATTCCGCTAATATGAATCCAAATAGAAATTGAATTGATTTTAGATTAATTACTTATACTATAAATTGGTTATTTGGATTGATTATACGAATAGCTTTTCGTGGTACTAGAAATGTACTATTTAAAGTTTTTTATCCGTATTACTATAACCACACAAATATTAAAATATTAAAATAACCACACACGTTGCAGTTCCTGGAAAAGTATGTTGATTTCTGCGAAATCTATTGTATTATTGGTCAAAATGGCGAATCGTTTTAACGGGCTAAGGTAGAAAAAGTGTTTCATGTAGTTCTGCTGAAGGATGCTGGAACTCGCAGCAGTTCGCGTACAAATGTTTATATATAATATAAAGAAATAAAAGAGGATTTAAAATCTGAAATTTAAATACGAGTCACGAATCATCCCCAAGAACCTGCAGTTCGCCAGATTATTTCAAGGATAATCGACACGAAGTTAGCTCAGACTCTGCAATTTCATTGGGTTTAAGCCGACAGTGAAAGCTCCGAAATTTAAATTCTGTCCACTCTCATTTTTTAATTTACATTGAAATGACCACGTTATCCGGTTTTCGGCTCACCACGTCCTATTTCATGCCAGTAATTTCGATCGGCAAATCAACGTTATTAACATCCCAATTTCATCCTCGATGCCTGTATTACTTCGTTCGATTGCGTGCTCTCACAACGTTGGTTACAACAGGCCACCATTTCAGTGCTATCTGCCTATATTTGAGTTTATATGTGCAATAAACGTGGGCGTAATCAGGAAGTCCATGTGGGCGTAACAGGGTTTAACGCGTGGGGACCTCAGGTCGATTTGGCTATCCCAGACGATTTCCCAGACCTATTTTGCATGTTTTTGGGATATATCATCATTCCGTATGTTTACTGTCTCAATGACTATATGATATATATCTTTTGGGTTACGAAACTGTATTAAATTAGTTTCAAGTAGCATTATCATTAGCTCTCAAGGATTCCGTCACAAGGACATAGTCATTGTGTATCATCAAAATTGGCATTCAAAATTTGCTAGACGAAACTTTTGAGTGATATTAATAAGCAATATTATTAATAAACAAAGTTGTTTTTAGAATATACTTAATAATAATTTGAAGATTGGTTATATAAGTATGTACAGACTACATTGTCGAAAATATGGTCAGATATTGCTTTGAGCATTTGCGCCCTCCCCCACTTTCTAGCAGCCTGTTACCGTACCCGTCTACATGCATTGCCAGCAATACAGCCCAATTACAGAGTGACCGGGCAGTGTCCTCCGCGCTTTGCGGTTTGTTTGCTCAACTGGAAACATTATGTAACGCTTTGATATTAGGATATTTAATCACGGCTTATCACAGATTCCATCACTATAATATAGACAAGTTATAATATCGTTCATTAGTGTATTTTGGAAGAGTATAATTGTTGTAAATAATTGATAACCGGATAGAGAAGAAATAGTTTATATTGTGACTGGCAGAACTCAATACGACGGATTTTATACTGTCGTATTGTCGTGGCAAAAAAATGTATCAAATCATGTAAAAAAATATAATTCCACTGTTTTCACATCACGCTCGTCTGCTCGTATAATAAGTTATATAAAAAGGTCAAATTGATTGATTTATATTTTATTATCCGTCAAGTAACTTAATTTGACACTATCACATCTGATATCAGAAGCGAGCTTAAATGTCACCTTTGAGTTTATTATTTTGATGGATTTAAGGTTAATGTTTCTTATCAGTGGTAAAATCAAGCATGTAGATTTATGAGTATGTTACTGGCGGTTAAGTCAGGTTTTTTTCTATAGTAGATACCAAGTGACAAGAGCAGGAAATAGTCTAGCTGATCAACTTCGTCATAGTAGTGTAAGTGATATATAAGATGGTTGCTGTCTCGATTTTCACTTAACCAAGAGAAAAATGTCGAGATAAAAGCTGCCAGATAGCAACACTGCTAAGTAAACTTTCTCCGCGCCAGCTTCTAAAGTATCCAATTTGTAAGCAGCAACAAATGTTAAACGGAGACGTGGCGATCGGAGACGAGACAACTCAGCTCAAAGGTTAAAACATTGAACTTTGACCGTACTTACTTGTATTGATCTTGTACTTAGCTTTATAATACGCCTGCCGCGCGAGCCATGACACTTAATTTGAGATAATTATTCATATTAATATTCTTTATTTGCATTCCACAATGTAGCTTAGATGGTTAACTTAGATTAGATGCTACTATCAATTATGAACCCTGTCGGGATCAATAAATCTAGTAGAGGGCAGGTTATTTATAACATTGAATAATAAGACCTATTAAAAAGAATGTAAGTAATTCTCAATATTATAATAATTTTTAAAAAAAATTTAGATTTAAGATTCTTTAGATAAATACTATAATAATAAAGTTTACTCTATACTTCTTTACAATAAAGAATGCAGATTAAACAAATAAAAGAACACAATAACTCTGACCATGATATACTTAGTACATTTTTCGATTGACTAAGGCCCTAAATACACAAGCAGCATGAAGCAGTCAGCATGGACTGCTTCAAGCTGCGACTGCACCATGAACTACAGTCTTCTACGTACACACATACACGAAACCGCTCGAGCAGTTGCGACAGCTTCGGGCGGTTGGCGGTCTAGCAGTCGCCAGACGTACACTGACTGCTCGAGCTGTCGACTGCTCTCGATCTCGTTACCTCCGCCCGCGTTCTTCATTCCACGTAGCGCGCGCTTCCCGCCCCCGAATTGAAATTGTCTCTTGTTGACGAGTTGATACCAATTGCTCGAGCAGTGATCAATGGCAGCTTCAAGCTGTTGACTATGACTGCAAGAGCGGTCCGTGTATGTTGATCTCTGTCGAACTGCTCGAGCAGTCCGTGTATATCGGCTCTAAGATGCTGAAAAGGTCCCAAGTTGTCATTTAAGTGAAATGTGAATCGTTTCGTTAATCGTTTCGAAATTTCTTAAGTATGTTTTTTCCAAGTCCTTCCTGAAACGTTTCTTGTTAAACAACATAACATGTTCATCACATACTGCTGGCCATTGTTGATATTGTCTTTTGTTAGATGTTTTAAGGGCGCTGAGAAAACCGTAAGTGGAGTATTAATGGTAGAGTTTTAAAATGTGTAATGGACGTGTTCCTTCCAGTCAGTCAAACAGGAGATAAAAAGTGATTGATTGATAACTGTTTTGGATGAAAATGTTTACAAACGCTTGCCTGTGCAATTTTAATTTGCATTAAATCCTACTTCCTATCCTACTAATATTATAAACGCGAAAGTTTGTGAATAGGGATGTATGGATGTGTGGATCTTTGTTACTCTTTCACGCTCAAACGGCGGGGCCAATTTGGTGAAATTTGGTATGAAGGTAGATGAGGCGCTGGATTAACGCATATATGACAATTTTCATCATCATAATGAACTCAGTTGAAAAAGCGTAATATGCTTGGGCACAGCATAGACAAAATAATAAGATCTCCGCCTACGTCAAGATCGTAATGATAACAGTTGTCATTTACTGATAGCTTAGTCAAAAGTAGGCTATCATTTTGACAGCTCGATACACTAGACGTGCTCGGCGACCATCAAGGGTGATGAAATGTAATGACAGTTTTTTTCATGGTGATAAATTTTATATATGTACGTAAGTCAGGACTTACTTAATAAAAATGCTATTGAAGCAATTGCGTTTGACCATGTACATATTTCTGACATTTTGGTATAAAGGTAGATATGGCCTTGGAGAAGATAATAATCTACTCGAAGTACTAATCCTGCGCAGACTTAGTCGCGGGCACCAGCACCACGCACGTTATGGATTTACCTATGTTTTTTCTAGTTTTGGACCTTATACTCGTAGAATTAATTGCTGCGTCACGTGGTTACACCCGCGTGGTGATGGATGATGATGAAAAGTATCCTATGTGTAAATCCAGCGCCTTATCTACCTCCACCATATACCATATTTCATCAAATTTGGTCCCATCATTTTGAGCGTGAAGAAGTAATAAATATATTAACACACACAGAAACGTTTGCCTTTATAATATTAGTGTGAAGTGTAATAGTATTCCAGCTAATGTTTAACCGACAACGGTGTAATATCTTTTGTAATGCGCGTATAAATAGGCAAAAGTAAAATTGTTTGGGGCTTACTCGAGCCCTAGCACAGTTCAATTACCTATAATATAATAATTCTATATATAATATACTATTAGTGACCATTGAAAAAGTTAATTTTCATTTATGCTGACTATTATGTATGAATGACATAAATGTATATTATATTTAAATTGCAACAATGTAAGAAGTAATTGACTTCAAAATGTGAATGTATCACACTCACTGGCAAACGCCCTTGCAGGGTGCATGTACTTACTTATGCTACCATAAGAACTTTGTAAATATGAATGTAATTGTACATGTATGCTATAAATAAATAAATATTAATTAACACATATTGTAAAGATAATATCTATTTTTTTACATCACCAGATATTTTAAAGCTTTGTTGAGAATTGAAAGAAACATTTCTCTTGATAAAGGTAAATCGTGTGTTAATCCAGCGCATCATTTACCTATATTAAAAATTCCACCCTAAACTGTTAGAGTAAAAGAGTTACAATTACAAACATCCTTCCCATTCATACGATCTATCTAAACACACAAATTTTCGCAAATGTATTTTAATATTAGTGTAGGTAATAAAGTTTGATGAATTTCCCTTACATTTCCCTTAACGCTCACTGTAACTAAATCCACCGTCCACAATTTAAACATCCTAATTTCTCCACAAAGGGCTTCCTACAAATACCTCACAGAAGTCACTGTCCAGACAACAAAGGAGTGATATAATGCTAACAAATTGTAAGGTAGTGTATTAACCCTGCAAGGTTGCGACGGAACTTGCGGGCTGCAGGATACCCCATGTGGGCGGGTTAATATTATCTCGATGACACGATAGCATTTACTAAGGTACCCAAATTGTTCGTGACGTTTCTATGCATAGTTCGGCCTTAGGGTCTTCGAATCTTCAGCAATTATAATCCTTTATTGGAGTGAAGTAAGGTCGAGTCGTATTGTGAGTTCTGTCTGTAAAACCAGCGCTGGGGTCATCTTTTTGTTCCCAGCTTTATGCTGAGACGGGACTCATTCTTGACATCGCGCAGCATTGCGAATTGTTTACCAGCGTGTTTTCCTTCGGGTAAATACAATAAATTAGTGCTATCATATTGTGATGATGTGCGTTGTCCGGAATAAAACTTATTTCTTTCTTTCTTAATGTGACATGATACTCATGTTAGAAAAATTACGTGTTCAATTTTTGATGTGATTATGCTTCCAACACTCTTACATTAACCCCCAGTTTCTAGAACGTTGGTCAAAGCCTTGATTGGTTGACCAACTAAATACTCTTCTAGTTCTATGACGCGATATGTGACCAATATGCGGTTAGTATTCCGTCTATTAGTTGATCAAACTTTGACAAACGTTCTAGAAACTGGGGGTAAAGGCTTTGACGAACAGCGGGCGTGGCGGGGCGCGACGTGTTCTTGGCGCGCTTACTTGCTAATCGAGAGATTATCGATCAATAAATGTCGATTTAAATATATGGCAGCTTGCTAAAAGAGGTCAAGTAACTAGCCCGCCCCACGTCCCGCCGCTTACCTCGGTTGAGAGCATTACAAACTTATTTTGGAAATCATAATGTATCCCCTTATTGATTGAACACGCCACGCTAACGTCGAGTCTCGCGCATGGCGTATAAGTGCGCGCCAAGAATACGTCGCGCCAACATCACGCTCTGCCACGCACGCTGTTTGTCGAAGCCTTAAGGCTTTTCTAAGACCCGGCCTGCGTTATGGTAATGATAGCATACGAATAGCTCATTTTGGAGCATCAAGGTATTCTAAATAGAGTACAAGTTTGTATGAGTATAGCCTGGTTTGACTAATATCTAGTAGTCAATTCGTTTGTATGATGACAAAGTTTGTTGTTTCCCAGACTACCTATCAGAAAATACGTTTAATACATGTATTTATATTTTGTACTAGCGACTGCCAACGACTTCGTTCGCGTAATAGGCCTTCGGCCTTGCCATAGCCTCCCATCGTTTCTTGGTTTTTCTTTAATATGAACCTTCTCCAGACAATAATTAATACAACAAATAAATAATTAGCGAGATTATTCCATCTGTTCTCAAGTTATAGCGTGACCAGAAAAAATAGGGGTTAATTTTATATATATACTCGTAGATTCCTGGCGAAGCTATTAAAAGTGTCTTAATCAATGAACAAAAAGTTCCTCCGACCGACCTGTTGACAAAGGGCATTGATTTAGACTCGAGCTCTCACCTTTGACCCGTCTCCTTTCAAATTCAACTTACTAACGTTTCGTAACAAAAGGGTCTATCTTAGCAGAACGTTGTCCTAACAAGAAAGACTAATGACACGTTTATAAGCCTCAACTTTTCTAACAAGAAAATTGACAATATAGAGCAAGGAGAGATCTTATGTTGTATTGTAGCGGCATGATAATGTGTCGGTTTTTCTCACCCACGACCTCGCGGGTGTTGTGAGAACCGGCTTAAAGGACAATACCAATGAACACCAAATGTTGATGTGCGATATATTTATCAAATATTGTTCTTTTAATAGCGTTTCAGAAATATTTTACTTGCCAACACTATCGTTGACAGCTGTCCGGAGCACACAGGATCAGCATGTATTTTATGTAAGCAGTCCATGGATGGTCGAGCAGTGCGTTTTAGTGCGAGCATTTTCTTTAATGTAATTCGAGTAATCGATAATTCGAGTAACTCACTCAGAGTTTAGAGCTGTAGTTTTGCGTGTCGCTGCACTGAGTCAGTGTGACGAGCGCAGTTCGGTTTTATATCTCTTTCGTACAGTAATTTCACTTGCTACAGAACCCTTCACATCATAATACAGTAAGGCTTGGGCACTATTGCTTCGCGGCAGTATATCTGATGCTGGGGGTGGTACTAACCAAGGCTGCCTTTTGCACAAGAGCTCTACCACCAAGCTTGTCGGGTTTCCTCACCTCTTTCGCATTCTGATAGTGGAGGGAATATTTGACTACATCCTTACAAAACTGGTGTAAGAGACCATTGATACGATTTCTATAAACAAGAAGTTAGGTTAAACTCCCGCCCACCGTGAGCTCACGCCGCTGCGCACACGCCCTGAAGTTGAGCATCGGACATGCTCGAAACCCGGATCGACGTAATCGATCCCTAACGCGAGTGCGTTTTGTCGGTAAATAGTAATAGTTTAATATGTGTCAAACTCACGAGAATTTCAATACAAAAAAATTAGGTTAAATTGTTGACAAAGGTTTATAAAAACCTTGAACTCTTCGTATCTCTGTCTGCATTTATTTGAACCTGTTCAGACTTGCATTAACATTTGAATTGAACCCGCCATAACAAAGGGTTCAGTCAGCCTCACCAGGATGTCCTTATTAAAGACCACACCCTACAAGTTGCAACTTAAGTTACGAGTTAATTTGTGAAATACCGGGTACTGAGAGATCTCATGGAATTCTGCGTGGGAGATACTCGTTACTGCAATTTTGAATGAAAATTGAAATGTTAAGCAACTGTGGTGGGCAGAACTGAACCCGTTTGTTAATGTTTCAATGTGTCTTGACCGAGATATAATTTATTGCTTGGGTTTCTTGTTCCTGCTGACAGAAATGTGAATGCGTTTAAGTTTCGTTTATTACGTAAACGCCGGATAACTGCTGCACATACGACACTTCCCGTACAGAATACTTACCACAATGGAAGGTTCTACCGAGGAGTCCTATTAGGATGTGTTCATTTGTTATGAATGGGCTTATCCAAGGACCTAAGGAAGGAAGGGAGCTCTAAGAAGAGGAAACTTCCTTCCTAGATCCATGGGCATACCATAATCACCATGGAATGGAATGGTGTGGAATCCGGCGTTGAGTTCATTGATAGATAAGCTGACTAATAAAAGGTATGATGGTATGACGTAAAACATGGTTGCTACTGCCCAAGAGTGCGCAGACCATCTTGTGTCACACAGAGTGTGGTTCCGGTTCCTCTATTATATTATATATATATTATATATATTAGATTTCTTCCAAGATGGAGGGGGTGTCATTACAAATCAAAGCAAATTTTCAACAATATTTAGCAGAGAATCACATATATATATCTTAGTTGGTATTAGGGTAGTGAAACAAGATGATTCAGAACATATTATGAACCCATTTTTGGCATATCACCTCCAGTTCTCTCGACATCCGCAATCGGTCCCCGTTATTGTACGGAAACAGTCGCAGGACCATGTCAGCTGCATTCGTTTCTGAAAACTGAACCACCTTATCCCCTTACTGCGAGTAATATGCGTCGGGCTTATAATATGACAGATTGTAGCCATATTCTTTATACATTACATTACACTTGACAAATTCAAGATTACCTAATTTGCATTCTCCGCCGCTGCGTTAAACCACAGAAAGTAATTTAACGCAGACGTCTCCGACTTGACGACAGAATCTCAAGGCGGTTACGAATAGAAACCGCAGTGCAAATTTCGTAACTTTGGACTGAATTTGTATCATTTTAAGTTACCATTTTTCCATAACTTTGGCATTCTCAACTTTCTTATATACTCTATGATTATTAATGTCTGAAGATTATGAAATAGCGCTGATAACATACTTGTTGCTTAATTATAATGACCATATTATGATATTTTGATTTATTTTGATTATGATAACCAATATTTTGACAGTATTTTCTTGCTACTAATTGCCAAATGCTTTACTTTTTTATTATATTGTTATTAAAAGACTTTACTGTGTTTTTACAGACAGATCAGTTGTCCTAAAAGTTACAATGTTTTTCTGTGAACACAACACTATTTGATTTGTAAAAATTTCAATAAATTCTAGTGAAGAATAACCCAAATGTTTTCACGATGTTCATCGATGGATATGTTTAAAACTCGTTGTATTTATTTACTGCCCGCGACTTCGTTCGCGTAGTAGGCTCGGCCTTCGGCGTCACCTTAAGGTCCCGTCTTTTCTTGTTTTTTTTTTCATAAGAACCTTCTCCCGACAATATTTAACACAAAAAAAAAGAATTAACTAGATTGTTCCATCCGTTCTCAAACTATAGCGACCAGGAGAAATAGGGGTTATATATATATATAGATTTATAATATACACTCAGTAGCACTGTAACTATGACTGCTAAACTACAAATAACCTCAACATAAAATTACTAACCGCTCAACTAAAGTGAAATCTATGTGCAATAGCGTGAACATTTATTTATATTGCTCTGTTGCCCACCCCTCTTGATAAATGGACTCTCATAAAGCCGCTTAATAATGTATAATATACACAAGACCGCTGCTTTAATCGCCTGATAAACTTAACGGACGGATATATAGGAGGGGTATAGAATTTATAAAAACGTGGCAACATTCAAGTTTTCTGTATCGTGAAAGGTAATCTCCCGTGTCCTAGCAGTGAGAGTCTATAATACATTTACCAGATTAACCATTACATAACAAAATAAATATTAGAATGTGCTACTCATATCAGAGCTGGTTCTACTTGCTGTGATCATTATAGTGTCCATGCGTGATAACGAACGTGGTAACGAAGATTACGTAAAAGAACTTACGGCCGGTGCCAATAATCTATCTATCAACGGTTTACACTACTAGAGTTAGATATTTGACACTATTTGTATGTCAAATTTCTATCGGTAGTAAGGTAAACTGTGGATAGATAGATTATTGGCACCGGCCGTCAGTTCTTTTACGTAATATTCGTTACCACGTTCGTTATCACGCATGGACACTATAATGATCACAGCAAGTAGAACCAGCTCTGATATGAGTAGCTATGAGGGTTAAACACAAGTAAGAAAAAACACGTATAATTCACACGACTACAGTATCAGTGTAAAGTTTATTTACTGGCTGACCCGCCGCGGCTTTGCTTGCGTGGTATCGCGCGATATGGAGCCTGTTATATACAGATACATAGCCAGATAAGTAGCCTAAGTTACCTCATTATAACATGAGCTATCTTCCAATGAACGTCCCGTCAAAATCAGTCCAGCCGTTTAGGATACTAGCCGGAAAGAGACAGTTAAAATAACAGACATTTTGTTATTACCGTATATAAGTTTATATGCAATTAGTAAAAAACTGCTGTTTCGACTTTATTTTAATTGTATAGATTGTGAAATAGGCATTTTGCTGTTCATAATCTTATCTGTTCATACAACTTCTGTCATACCGGATACTGTTACTAATTATTGCGTTCAATAACTGTATTTGTTAGAAATTTTTAGAGTTGCGGTTCTTCCTCTAATAAATCAATTACTCCTGATTAAACAATTCACTGATAACACGGTTTTGGCATTTCATTGTGTATCAGTCGGTGATTATTGAAAAAGATGAAGAATAAATAAATCTATACAGTACAGATAAATACAATTGAAGTGTCTGATTGGAATTCCAAATTCCCAGCTTTTTACTCCAGTTTTCACTAAATGCATATAAAAGTACGTAGGTTATTACACTAACAAAATATTTTTTTTGTCTGTCTGTTTCGTTGTTCCGACTAATCTCTGAAACGGCTGGTCCGATTTCAACGGGACTTTCACTGGCAGATAGCTGGTGTTACAACGTAACGGAGTAACTAAGGCTACTTTTATTTCATCATCATCATCGTCATCCATCAGCACGCTGAAGAAACCGCGAGGTGCAGCGATATCGCTCGGTTTAGACCTACGTATAGGATGCGAAAAAGTCCTTTCGAGACATTAAGCAGTCCAATGAAAGAGGTATAACGAAATTGGGAATGTATTTGTGCAAATTGGATCTGCTATCCCCTATATATCTCATAGTAACAAGGAAATTAACTTATGAAATCACAATCTGTACTTTAATTTTGTCCGTATAACCTACCTACAAGTGCCTAGTATAAGTCTACTAGTATTACTTATTCTGCGATATAAGTAACAGTGGCAGTACGGTCCCAATTGAGCCATAATCGCTATTAGCGCGATAACAGTCGGTCCCTTTCACCGTGAGCGTGATTACGATGGCCCACGCTACGTCATCGATGACGTCTTAACTGCCGCCATATTGACGATTACACGAACCATGCTCTACACCATAATCGTCGTGAGCGTTCTGTCAAAAGTGACAGGTGTTTGTTTATTTCTACAATGTCTTTACTGGTGTCCCTTCTTTTTGATGTAAAAGTTGTAAAAGTCGGTCCATCCATTCCATTATTTCTTTTTAATCCACACACCACATAGTTAACCTTCACACTATGCACGTTATTTTTATGAATTTGTTTTTCGCGCGCAAATGGTTCGTTATTGCTACAACTCTGGTCCGAATTAACAACACGCTTACAGTGCCACGAGCTGTCAAAATCGCGATATTTGTCTCGGACCAGCTTTGGTAGACGATAGCACTGTGAACAAAATTATCGCAAAACGGACCACGGCATGGGTCTACCACTAGTTTACAACATTTACACCAATCGATGCTCGCTATCGACTGCCGCGAAAAAATGTTTGAAAAAATGAACAGGGCCACAATGCTGTCAATTGTAGAACTAAAATTGACAGCGAGTACGCCAATCACAAGCTTAATAGATAGGCGAGATCAAGCATCGACTATAGATGACATTTATGTTGCCAACTCATGGTAGAGCTACAGGACAATCATGTTCAAATTACATGTAAGTACTAAGAATAAGTAGATAGATATAAACATTTCCCTGAACTAGAAATATTGACATTATTTACTTCCGGGATAGAGTGACTATGGACATTTGCTTTGAGTTTCCGTTATTTCGGCACTGTTGCAAGCGCCATGATCACGGTAGAACTGGTTCATCAGGTTCAACTGGTTCAACATGGTAACTACCTATGGACCATGATATTATAGAAACTTATAATTCCCTTCCTGTTAACGTGTTTCGAGTTATAAAACTTTTATCGCCAAGAAGCCTCTACCACATTTAAATGTCACTAATAAATCCTTTCACAGCAATTTGTTTGACAATACACTAACCATAACAAATATTGTTAAAATAATACCTCTTAATTTGGACAAACGTGCCATCCCTCTCATAACATTAACATTAGAGAGAGATCACAAGAGTTAGAGAGACAAAGGAGTTTGTGTTTGCTCACACGCATTCACGCAGGGGATCCTAAAGTAATCCTTCGTGGAATCCTGCTGTTAATGCTGATCATGATTAATTAGTGTACGCAAATTACTTACTGTTAATGATTCATTCCGAATTAAGTTTCAGTTTCAAAATTTGGTAATGATAATGCATTTGATCAGTTTTGTAAATTGAATTGCCTGTATCAGATTCAGAGTATTTTTGATATCCGTCCATGTCGTCAATGTTTATTCTCTAGTGCGCCTACCAAAGAATATAAAGATAAAGGATACATTTATTTGCTAAAAACATGAGTAGATTGTATACTGTACGAATACATTTCTGATGGTAACAAAACAAAGTATCGCATCATTCTACGTTCTACACCTTCTTAGGGTGATCATTTTATAGAAGTGATTTCTTCCAGGGGTGGTGCTGCAAAAAGTCAAATTATTAAAACTCAGCGTGCACAACGCTCGTTATTTGATTTTTATCTGTTATGTTAAATTAATTAAAAAAATAATATTCGAATTAGCACATTCCTTACATGAGTTTTTATATAAATTATTGTCATCCTTAGGAAATTGTCAAAGTAATTAGAGGAAGACACTGCCTTCTGCAACACAGTAATATACTAAAGCAGTAGGCAGGATTCCAACTAATAAGTTTATAATATGTATGAACAAAAAATGAACATTTTGTATTTGGAGGGTAGCTGTACTTTTTAGTGAATTTCTACAAGTGCTACCTGGATGGCTCCAACCAGGCGACGCACTAGGTAATGACTCTTCTGCAAATTCCCGTCTTGGTATGTACTACCAACGTAGTACCAGATATTCCGCCTCAAAGCTATAGTGTATAAGCTTTATTACTATGTTAGAGTTTGAAGGGCCCTATACGTGTATAACTTAACATGTTTCTGACGAGTGCAGTCGTGCGATTCTCTAATGATTCATCGTGATCTGATTGCGATAGTCGACGAGCTCACCGATGTCAATTACTTTAAGAGACATCGCTCTTGTACACAAGGTAGTTTTTCAAACGTTTCTTGTCATCTCGTTATTTGTTTCACGGATGTTGTCAAAGATGCAACGATGTTTGCTCTTAGAGAATCGCACGGCAGTAGTCCGCCCAGAGTTATGAAGCTTAAAGGTCTAGTGTATTTTTTATAGTGACAATTGTAGTGCCATCCAGAGAGAGAGCTTACAGCAATGGGCCTGGCACGAATAACTGCGTAAGTGTAACGTAACGTGTCGTTCACGTGAAACAGTACATACTGTCATGTATCTAGGGCAACTGTCACACAGATAACTCGTACTGTACGCGGATGCGTGACAATTTTTCGCAAATTGTTTGTGCTATGGGCTCTGTAGCTTTGCGCTAAGCTCGCCACCACAAGACATTGGTTTGTAATTCTCTTTCCTACAGTAATTTCACTTGCTACAATGCCCTTCACACCTTAACACAGTAATGCTTCGCGGAAGAATATATGGTACCAATCAAAACGACAATCAAATGCCGACGTTGGTAGAAAATATTCACGGAGAAAACCCAATGCACTTCCTTACAATAACAATTACAATTTGAAAAATTTATTAAATACCGACTTCCATTATATTCAGTTATTGGAGTGTAACTCAAAAACTACTGGACCGAATTTGATTAAATATTTATTTATTATATTTAATTAAGTATATAAATATTTAATTTAACAGCCGTTCGATTCTCTAAGAGCAAACATCCTTGCATCTTTGACGACATCCGTGAAACAAATGATGAGATGACAAGGAACCTTCAAAAACAACCTTATGTACAAGGGCGATATCTCTAAAGTATTTGACATCGGTGAGTTCGTCGACGAACGTAAAGACGAATCATTAGAGAATCGCACGGTTTGTCCCGATTTGAGTTGGTTCGTGTTTCATTCCACACGCCCTTGACATATCGAACATTAGTCACACAACAAAACATCACCTGATCCGCTTATCAAGCACCAGCCAGACACACGTTTCCTTGCCCATAACATAAGGAAACGCTGCCGTACCATAATGTTATCACAGTTAACAATAACGGTTTGTTTTCATATCACGTAACGTCGCGTCACGTGTTAAACTGCACATGTTCTATGAGGCAACGCAAGCACGAGTAACCTTTTGCTCGTGTATTTTTTTTATTCTTCATCAAAGGGCTTTGTCGAGGATACGATTATGCCGCCCTGGTAATTACTTCGATTCTATTTAGTTATTGGAGTGTAACTCAAAATCTACTGGACCGAATTTGATTAAATTTAAATAGGAAGCACCAGCTTTCAAACAAAAAAGATATTTGAGAATCGGTTCACTCAGTCAAAAGTTGTGAGGTAACAGACATTAAAAAAAACAGTCGAATTGAGTACCTCCTCCTTTTTTGGAAGTCGGTAGAAAAATACAGTGCATAGTTCAACAAAAAGACTTTTATATACTATTGCACAATATCCATCTGGCACCTTGAAGAAATAAATCGCAATTAAAACGACAAAAAAAGTCTTTCGTATCTCATTTCTCAATATTTTGAGCGTATATGTAATCATAAATAAGGTAATTTATCAAGTTTAAGAACTATCAAATTTTTTTACCGTTGTGGCTTCTTTTATTGTGAAAGCACGTAAAACTGCGAAAAAGTTATCTTGTTTACAGACGCACGTTTGTTCCTGTCACGGCTAGTGCTTCACTCATTCAAATACCTAAAAGTTTTTTCATGCAACGTCTTAAAACCAAAATAAAACATAGATTTTGTTTATGATTAATCTATTTCAAATTGGAACTCAATGTTACAATAGCAATTAAGATTTAAGTTGAATCCTTAACCCTTAATTTAGATTTGTGAAGAATGCTGAACATAATGTTTCGAAAAAATTGGAACAAAAAGTAATTATTTTTTGTTATTTATTGTAAATGTATATTATAGGGCAAATAATACGTTATTTAGTCTAAATTCACGGAGCTCACGCGAATGCGCCGCGTTCGCCAGTGACCACCAACATGCCGAGGAGGGAGGACGTGTCACGCGGGCTCTCGGTGAGTGATTTCTTGACTTTGAATTCTATGACGTCTGTGTTAGATATTTCATGTAAGCAATTCCTTTTGGATATACAAATGGTTTCACGCAAGTGACACAACGCTCCAAGACTTTGTTTTTTGTTCATACGTTAGAAAATTGTTATGTCCAGTATACTTCCCATTTGTAAAGACGTAACAAAGTAACGTAGTTATTCAACGTTCAGTATGCTGGACATTTCCAATAACGTTCAAATAAAAAATATATATAAAACATAATACTAAAAATATTATTGGACATAACAAAACTTTTAATTTGCGTTGTTTGAAATATTTGTGTCTTTGTCAAACAATGTTATATATATTTTACATATTCTTTATTTTCAGAACATCCATAAGTTTTCTAGAGGAAGAAAACTTGTCGGATTAGTACCCATAGAAGATGCTCTATCGGAAGATGGTATTTCCGAGACAGACGAAGAGGAAATGGTGCAATATCGTTCATCTTCTGAAGCTCCATCTTTAAATTCGTCGCTGGATGGGTTTGTATTACCCGATGAGTCAAGAGATAGCCTTGATTTTATAGAAAATAGTGATAATGAAACTCCATTGACACCCATCTTTACAAAAGTTTTGCTCACTTCAAACCAAGTTAATTACGATAATATTCCCAGTCTCTCATCGATACCATCATTGCCGTCACCTGCTTGTCAATATTCTCCTATCACACCAATCGCTGCATCATCACCAGCTATACCTGTCGCAAGTCCATCTGGTGTAACAATCACTAGATCTAAAACAAAATTAAACACGAAAGTGAAAAATTTAAAGCAAAAACGTAAGAAGATTGTACCCACAAAATACATTTGGAAGAAAGGAAAATTCAGGCATAAAGCGGAGATAGAAGATGATGAGTTTGTATTCCAAACCGGAGCAGAGTCGCCGTTAGACTATTTCAGAAAATATTTTTCTGATGATATCATGTCTGACATAGTTCTAAACACAAATCTGTACTCAGTTCAAAACACTGGAAAGTCCATTAATATGACTGAAGAAAATCTAAAAGATTTCATATCTATTCTCCTGATCATGGGTATAGTGAAGATGCCTTCATATTTAGACTATTGGGCGCCAGAGTACCGGTGTCCTAGAAACGCCGACACAATGCCCATTCAAAAATTTCAACAAATTCGCAGGTACTTGCATTTTGTTGATAATTTATGTCAAGACTCTGACCGATTTTATAAAGTACGCCCGTTTATAGAAAAGATCAGACAGAACTGTTTGGCTACTGAAGAAGAGATGCGTTATAGCGTGGATGAAATGACAGTTCCATACAAAGGAACTAAAGCGGGAAGTCGCAGACAATACAACCCCCAGAAACCAGACAAATGGGGGTTTAAAAACTTCGTACGTGCAGGAATGTCAGGCATAGTTTACGACTTCGTAATATATGCCGGTGATGACACGTTCCGCTATGTTAACTTCACTGAAAAAGAAGCAAACATGACCTTAGGTGCAAAGGTGGTGATAGCCCTTTGCAAAACTATTCAAACGCCTGCCTGTGTTGTATACTTTGACAACTATTTTTCAACATTGGATCTGGTGAAACATTTAAGAGAAAACTACGGCATATTTAGCTTGGGTACCATACGACAGAACAGATTGAGAGGTTGTGAAAAACTGTTGATGTCTGACAAGGCCCTGAAAAAGAAGGGAAGAGGTACTTTCAGCCAAATGGTTGATAATGGAAACAAACTGGTTTTAGTAAAGTGGTGCGATAAAAAAATCGTGACTCTAATAAGCTCATATGAGGATGCATATCCAGTTGAGCAAATCAAGAGGTACTGCAAAGAACAAAAACGCAACATTGATGTGACCTGCCCCCAACTGGTGAAACATTATAACCGACACATGGGCGGAGTGGATTTGTGCGATATGATGGTGGCTTTGTACAGAACAAAGTACAAAAGCCGTCGTTGGTATACTGTCATCTTTGCACAAATGCTGGATATTTGCGTAAACAACGCTTGGCTGCTTTATCGCCGAGATTGTACCCGCAAAGGTACGAAGCATGTGAATCTCAAGAAGTTCCGAAGCCAACTAGCCAAAGAGTTGAGCCAATGCACTAGGCAACAGAATCTTCCGGAAACGAGAGATGACAAGCCTTCGGAGGTTATAAAGGCCCCTACAAAACCTCGTCCACCGGAGACAGTACGATTCGATGGTGTCGGCCACTGGCACGATTTCACATCGTATGGCCGATGCAGATATTGCTCCAAAAATAAAACAGAAGTCTATTGTACGAAGTGCAATCAAAGACTTTGTTTTGTGCGAAAGAGAAATTGTTTCTCCAAATTTCATGTAAAGTAGCTTGACAGTTCAAGTGTCTTAGATAGATATGTATTATTGTGATTTTTAATTGTATTAATATTAGGTAAAAGCGCCAATGTTCTTCTTTCCTATAAGACTGATTATTGTACGGTAATATCATTGCATTAAATTTATTACATATAAATTAAAAGTATATAAAAATTATTAAGATACAATGTGTTTATTAGTCACTCTCATAACAGCCAATTATACACGGAAAAAAAAGATTACTTAATTCAAGTATTTTTTTATTGGTCAAGAAAAATCGAGTCTCCCTATATGCGTATAAATTATTTTCTTGCCTTTAGTAAATAAAATTCTTGTATTTACTGTTTTGAATGAAGAAAATAGTCTTATTTGAAGAATATATTATTCTCTAACTTAGAATGTACATCATTTTTGGGTTAAGAATGTAATTGTCTTGTCTGGCAAGTAAATCAGTTACTTGCGAAAATAAATGATAAACAAGAAATTCACATTCTAGCTGTTCAAGAATGTAAAGTTTTGTTTGTAGAATTGCAATTCTCATGTAGAAACATTATTTACTCGTCTGAAAATTAAATATTCTACTGTGTACGAAATCGTGGTTTCAATGCAAGAATTGCGTTTCTCGAGGGTTAAAAATTACTTAAAAGAAAAATATAGATGTGTTCACGGGAGACCAAAATTTCTTACATAGAAAAAGGATTTACTTGAAATTAAATAACAACCTACTTACAAGAAGAAAATGTTTTTATTCATATGAGAAATACATTTCTCATATTGAAATATTATTTACTTGCGTGAAGAGTACAAATTCTACAATAAATAAAATATTGGTTTCGATGCAAGAACGTTGATTCTCATGCTGCAGCTACGGGTTACTTCGAAGAAGTAAAGAAATTATTAGGAGAAGAACATATTTGTTTTCCTGTGAGGATTTATAATTCTTATATTGAAACATTTTTTACTTGCGTGAAGAGTACAAATTCTATAATAAATAAAATATTGGTTTCGATGCAAGAACGTCGATTCTCATGCTGTAACTACGATTTACTTCGGAGAAATCCGGAAACTCTTGGTAGAAGAAAATATTTATTTTCCTTTGAGAATTATAATTCTTATATTGAAACATTTTTTACTTGCGTGAAGAGTACAAATTCTACAATAAATAAAATATTGGTTTCGATGCAAGAACGTTGATTCTCATGCTGCAGCTACGGTTTACTTCGAAGAAGTGAAGAAATTATTAGGAGAAGAACGTATTTGTTTTCCTGTGAGGATTTATAATTCTTATATTGAAACATTTTTTACTTGCGTGAAGAGTACAAATTCTACAATAAATAAAATATTGGTTTTGATGCAAGAACGTTGATTCTCATGCTGCAGCTACGGTTTACTTCGAAGAAGTGAAGAAATTATTAGGAGAAGAACATATTTGTTTTCCTGTGAGGATTTATAATTCTTATATTGAAACATTTTTTACTTGCGTGAAGAGTACAAATTCTACAATAAATAAAATATTGGTTTTGATGCAAGAACGTTGATTCTCATGCTGCAGCTACGGTTTACTTCGAAGAAGTGAAGAAATTATTAGGAGAAGAACATATTTGTTTTCCTGTGAGGATTTATAATTCTTATATTGAAACATTTTTTACTTGCGTGAAGAGTACAAATTCTATAATAAATAAAATATTGGTTTCGATGCAAGAACGTCGATTCTCATGCTGTAACTACGATTTACTTCGGAGAAATCCGGAAACTCTTGGTAGAAGAAAATATTTATTTTCCTTTGAGAATTATAATTCTTATATTGAAACATTATTTACTTGCATGAAGAGTACATATTCTACTGGGAATAAAATCGTGGTTTCAATGAAAGAACCTTTCTTTCACGATTTACTTGGAAAGGTCCCATATATTCTTGGTATAAGAATATATTTTTCTCAATACTAGGATTATAATTCTCACATTGAAATATTATTTACTTCCTTAAAGCTCAAGTATTCTTCAGTGGATACTAACTTTGTTTAGATCCAAGAACTGCAGTAACTTGAGTGAAGCTTTTCTGTTCATGGATCGAGAAAACTATTGGTATTAGTTTAAGAAAGATTTTTATTGATTTAAGAAATCATAGTCTTGTTTTGAGACAACCATTGTCTTGTTCAAAGTCTGGTATTGAAAAGAATATTATTGCCTGAAGAAAATATTTGTTTTGATTTAACCATTATTATTTTAGTTCTTCATTTTCAACTACAACTTTCTGTATGTAGGCTCCTACTCTTATAAACGAGACTGTCCATGTTCTCACACTTGTTGGTACATGAATAGCACAACCATAATTTTGCTGTAACTCATTTCCTCAACAAGTGTATCTGGCACGGTTTCATTCATCTAAGAGCACCGACAAAAAATATTAAGTGAAAATGTAGAATTAATTGATAATATCTATGTCATCAAATCAAACACATATATGAGAAGAATGTTAATTACTAAACAAGAGTAAAAAATCTAAAACACAAGTCGCAATCTCTACGCAAATGTTTGCATAAAGGAAAAAAAGTAATAAAATCATATTTCTGAAATATTTTAAACAAAAAGCTTCACCTACGCAATAATGGGTGTAGGTAGTATATAAATTATTCAAATAAATATAATATTTTTAATCATTTATTATCGTCTATCGGAAATTAACTACACATAACATTAACCAGTTCGTAATTTCTTATTTAAGGCATAACAGTATTATACATTAACAGTAATATCCATAATATTATAAAATAAGTAATCTTGGTCTCTATATGAGCTGAGTATCTACTTTTTGAAATAATAGTGAATTAATTAGTTAGTATGGTAACAAATAATTATTTTAGTAAAGATATTAACTAAATAGGTACTCACAGTACCTATTTAATTTAGCTCCATAATAAACAATATTTACAGAATTAAAAAAATCCTTAATCAAAATACACAAAATAAAAACAGTTAATTTCGTATGTCGGCGGCAATTAGCTTGTGCCGAATACTAATCTCAATAGCGAACTAAAATTCTCTTAATTATGATAAGTCTTATTCTGTTCACACTAAAATCCACATTCGTATTTATGTAAAAGGATTATTATTATTATATTAAATTTTGGGTAGTTTTAAATCAGTTTATCTAATCTTCACATGACTAAATTTAAGCTAAGCATTCCTACTATTCAACAAACATGACAAATTTAAGGACTGTCATATTCATTTGCAAGCGTTAAACGAATTTGGAGTTTAGCATGAAAAGAATAAGATATTTACTTTAATTTTTTTTAATAGATATTTCGTTAGTTTAGCTTGGTATGCTGCACAAGCGAATTGCTACAGTTGTCGACTCGTAACTTTAACTAAACTAACTAAAAAGGAATTATTGATCATAAAAGGTCAACGTGCTACGCTCGATGTATTGTCGTTTGTACTTGCGGCGATAACATTTTTAATGCTTACATAATGATATGATCAATTTCTCAAGTCTACATATTGGTTTCGATTTATTTGACGAATAGCACTTGGTAGAATGGAATAACAATCATACAAAGAAATTAATTTTAACTCACTAGTTTTTTTAATATGATATGCCATAAGGTGCGCATTGTATCCAATTGTTTCTAACTTTTTACACAAGAAGTAAACTTTAATCTCGCTCTCTTCTAAAATAAAAACATTTTCTATTTTATAGAATGATGGGTTATCATGTTCATATTTATATACTAGAACGTTTACATTATTGTATATTATTCCATCTATTTCAATGAAATCAACACATACATAATCTGTTTTATTTTTTAATATATCGAGTGGAAGATTCGAGATATTAATATTTAGAGATTTTCCAATACGAAAGCGACTGCTTAATCCAATTTCTGACCCAAATCTGTGACAATTATTCAATTGTAGCCGAGTTGCAAGAGTCTGAGGCAGGTTTTTTCGGCTCGAAATAGATCGTGTAATTTTCTTTAGTTCTTTATGTTTAGCCTCAAACTTGAAGGAACTTGATAATATTGGAGGACCAAGTACTTTAATTATTCTTGGATAATGTAAAAGTAAGTGATGTTTTGGCCTTAAAGAACAGTCAAAAAGTTTAATTAGGTTTTCTAAGTAGTTTTCAATTAAATAATTTACATGATCAATTAATTTATAAGTGAAAACTTGGGACGTTAAAATGTGGGTGATATCTAATAAACACAAGTAATGAATCCAAACCGGATCATCACAGGGAACTAAGTCACCGATTATAAATCTTAAATTCCGAACAAAGCATACCATTTCTGATGCAGAAAAGACTATTTGACCACTTAAAAGTTTTTGTCTTGTAATAGGCGGAGGATAATTTTTTTCCGAACTTAAATATGTGAAATATTTCATTCGTCTATTTAAGTTATCTAATGTAAAATACTTTTTATCGAGTAGTTTATTAATAATCAAGCACATGTCGTACCTATGAATACCTTCGCACAAGTCGTGCATCACATCACACGATAGATTAGTATAAACATGAAAATGGAGAACATGCCAGATGCATTTCTCTTTAATTCCGATATTACCTTCGCAATGTAAATTATAATCGCTTACAATACGTATATTAGCTATACGCTCTTTGGTATCAGTTTTTGTATCCGATTTTGGTGTAATGCAAAATCTACAAAAATTGGTCGAGGAAAAACTTTCGCACAATCCTAAAATGGAATGCATTCCTAAGTTGTCTCCGGATATATTAGCAACACAAAATTTAGTGACAATGGTAGTGTCTTTTGATTGCACTTTTATTCCTTCTGTTTGCAGAAAGAGCAATTCTTCCACCAGAGGCGCAAAAACCGCATTATTACCAAATTCAGTTCTGTCATGCGTGTAAAATATGAGAGCTGGTAATACATTCTCCAGGCGACTAATTACATTAGGTGGTATTGTAGCTATGCTCACATAAACTGCACCAATTTTTTGGTTTCCCGCATGACTACCTAGAGGATTACCTGATTCGAAATCATCATAGTAAACTGTCAAAGGTAAAACAGTATCTTCATTGAAATGATTGAGTGTACTGTGCCAACAAGTGCCATTAACGATATTTCTTATGACGCCATTATCTGCACAAATATTTTTTTGGTAGTTCAAGATTATTTCAAATACACCAGGTAACTCGAGAAAGATCTTTAGACTTTTTCGTAGTGGTATTAAATATGACGATCTATTCTTTAAAACTAATTGAATATTTCCCTTTTCTAATTTATTGTCCTCAGAAACCCCTATTAATTTAGTTGTGGGTTCAACATACGAGCGTGTTTTTTTTAGTTGCGCTATTCTTTTATAATCAGTGTTGAAATCAATTAGTACATTACTTAATATAGACAACATAGTAGCAGTTTCTTCGCTTAAATTATTCAAGGATTTTTGCAAAAAAGTAAGCGGTTTTGACATGAGTAACTCAGATATTAAATCTATTAATTTTTGAATGACGCTTCTTGGCAAATCCAAAATATTGTACAATTGTGAAATAAATGCTAGCAATGCATCATACACTTCTGATCTGAAATTACTTAAATTATTTTCTTTATCGCTATTATTATTATTACATTCATATGCTTTTTTCACCTGCGGGATATCTGGTAAAGTCAGGATAGTATCAGATAGTTTAGCTACATTTGAAACCGGACCGCCATTATATGTAAGTGCTGTGGAAAGAGAGACAGAACTAACTTCTTCAACATTACTTGAAGAGATACGTTCAAAAAGGCTGTGACAGGAACTTATATGTCTTTTCATTGAATTTTTCAATTGATAAACCCTTTTACAACTGTCATAAGGACATGTGAAATAATCAGTAATACCATGTATATAACGCAGATGGATAAAGTATTTGTTAATGTTATCATATTCTTGTTTACATTGAGGACACCTCATTTTATTTTTTTCTGACATTCTTTTTAATTCAAATAAACAATTCCAAAACGATATCAACAATTATGAAGGTTTAAAAGATATTTGTCAGTTGTAATCTAATGTAAATAATTTACGTTAATTAATTAAGGTAGAGTCAACAATAGTACCTAGATCGGAAATATGAATCACACAGTTACGTCATTACATGTGTACATTTTGTCGTAAACTTTTTTGTAATTAGCCTTATTTTTATTATTAATTACAGTTAGCCAAAGTCAATAGATCTGATATATAAGGCACAACTTTATCAAATTGTGTGTGAATGTCATACACGCATTTCTGTATTAATAGGTACATATGACCAGATGCCAATGGGTATGACGCGTGAAACGTTTGATAACATTTGAACAAAGTGTCTAAAGCTTTTGTTGCCGAGGAGAATGAATACCTTATTTTGTCAATTATAAGATAAGTTCTGTTTTCTTCTTCTGCCTTGTTACAATGTAGCAAGTATGGTTGTACAGTCTGATTCATTTTCCTGGCTTTCTCGGCGATTTCATTGATTCTTGATTGCACATCTCCAGGGTTCTAAAAAAAGAAGAAAGATAATTAAGTATACATAATATACATATAACGCTCAATGATCTAATATGATGTTTTGTGCGACTGTTATAATTGGTGCACACTTCAATACTAGACACTATTAATGAAAGTAGTTGTAATGTTTGAACTGCTGTAGTAGGAATTTTAATAAATAAATGATCCTATACTGTAGGTCCAAGTAGGTTAGTAGTAATTCGTCTTACTTAAGTTTCATTTTGTAAAAGGTTAACATGATGTTTTATAAGAATAAAGTAAAGCAAGAGATGGCGGTAAAAACCCAACAACGGTTATTGTTGATTTTGTTTCCCAGATTTAAGTTTTTTTCTATTTTAACGTGTAATATTATTTATTATTATTTTAAGTTTATTTTAAGATTATCAACAAGTTAAGTGTTCGTAATAATGCACGAGTGTAAAGTAAATCATGAAACGTTGCTTTTGTGTTTCCTCGTCATTCACCTTAGAAAGTTTTAGTAATGTACCCCCCGCATGACTAGAACGTGATTTGGACAGGGCAGTGATTTAATGACGGACTTACTGGTGTGTCTCGGATTTCACCGACTACTTGACTAATTGATGCATTTGAGCATGAAATCACATTAACTTGAGGAATGTACTTACATAGGAAGAGTCCAACTATTATAAAGGAAAAAACACAATAAGTACCTGAACTTCAACAATGATACCCTCTTGGCATTCAAGTGTAGAAAACTTCACTTTCTTATTTAGTCTGCCCTTTGGTGGTATTAAATAGCACAGAAGCTTTATCTGGGCAATTATTTTTTGATCTGTAAGAAAAGTATGAATAAGAACACAAGGTAAGCAAGTTAACATGTTTATCATGGGTCGTCTGAGTCCTATGTATAACATCAGTCATCATCATACATACAGGGTGTCACTAAATGCCTCAGCTCATTCAAGGGCCATTAAACCCAAACTGAAAGTTTTCATCTAAGAGAATAGGTCAAAATTTCAAAGCAAAAATTCATTCTCACAAACCAAGTAATTTTTGTAAATTATGGCTAAATTTGTATGAAAAGTCATTTCTTGAAAGTTATTATGCCAGACACAAGTGGTCGTCACATATGTTTGCCCTGGGTCGGATGCGATCCCGCAACCCCGACTAAGGTGCAGGGTCGTCGCGAGAATAATAATATATAGTAAATGAGTCTGAATCTGAATCCACCATGTAATAAAACTAATTAACTAAAAATAATTATACCAACAAAATTTACCTTCATCCTCAATGTTTTCTTGTTCTGATATCAACGATAATATTTTCTCATCCTTTACACTCGCCGATCGAACCCTTAATACTTTTTCAATAAAAGTATTCCAATGAACATACAAAGAAGTATTTTTTGATGGATACAACTGATCGAAATCAAGGTTTATCTAAAACAAAAGTTAATAATTTTACAATTAGTAACATTTTACTAACACACTCTAATAAAAAAACTGAATCAAAATTTTGACCAGACATACTGAAGTAACCTAACAATAATGCATGCACACATATACAATTGGCAACATTCTCACCAATACTTCTCCTCTGACATCATTTAAAATTGGCCAATCATTAATCAAATCAGTAATAGTGTCATAAGTGACATCTTTTCTTAGTTCATATGTTGAAGTCCAATATGCAATTACTTGGTCCCAAGGCTCATTGTTTAATTTGAGCCATGTAATTTTATCTAAATTTTTTTCTGAAAAAAAAAAACTTAGTTATAGAAACAAACAAATAAATCACTACTAAATGTCAACATATCTACTATTAAATAACTACATATCTACATGACTATCTACTAAGTGTAAAAATAGAAATGTCTATTTTTTAATAAAAGTTTATTTACACTATTACAGGAATTAATGTATTGTGTACATTTTATATATTAGGTAGTAATGTTTTCACAGGGAATTTGAATATTTGAAATATTGGTCTACATAATTATAAAAATAAAGTTATGAACAAAAGGTTAATGGTGAATGGTTAAAGGTGCAATAAATACCTAGCTACTTTTCTATTTACCATGCTACAAATCTACAAAATATTAAAATAAAAAAATGATATTATAGCATTAAAACCTTTCAAATCTTCGCAAATTTTCTTTTTCTTTGCAGGACATTCGTTTTCCTTAGTGTTTGAAAGGCTTCTTTTTTTTTCGCCTGACTTATATAGAATGTTTTTAACTTTGTCAACTAATTTACCCCTAGCATATGTGGGCCTTCCATTTACAGAATCTCTTTTTTTAATTGGAGAAATAAAATAAGTGGAGGCATTTTCTTTTGGAAACGTGGATATAATCTTAGCTGTTAAAATGTTGTACTGTTCATATGAGATACGACTGAAAGAAAAAGTACAATGCAACTTATTAGGATACCACCAATAGATCTCTCATCGTTCAAAGTCAATCATCTTGGCAACAACACTGCTAATTTAAGGGTATGGTAGTGGTGTAGCTGAACAATTGATATATTAGTATGGACAAATCATTATGTTAGCAACCATACTAACCTGTTTGTCACGGGTTAAAAGAATTAGCATGTAGTGATAGTGATAGAATGACACACTACTTACATTTGGCCGGTTATAATTAACATAAATAGATAGGAATTGTGTCTGAATCATAACATAATATATTAAATTATAACACAATGTACACATAATACTCACTGATTTACTATGTATGTAAAAATGTGGCGAATAATTATTTCTGTCAGATAAGCCCTGTGTTTGTTCAACAGGCTTTTATGCACGTCATAAAATTGCAAAATAGATTTCCCACATGGAGATGTGTTCAATAGTGTTTTCAGTTCAAATTCAGGAAACTGCGGCTTTGGAAAATATATGTCATTTGAACTTATAGTGTCCAAATCGATACAAGGGTCTGGTATATCCCTTTCATCAGCACTGCTGCTATTAATTATGGTGTCAGTCTGAAAATTACCATACACAGCATAAATAATCTATGATAGACATATTGTACAGGTGATGCAAGTAATATTACGCAGGTTATATCACGTGAGAGGGTGATATGGCATCATGCATCACTCTAGCACCGAAAGCATTACAGTATCGCACAATTACATGGCACACCATGCAAAACTGAACAGACTGAAGTTAGTTGAACCAGTTTACACAAAACAATAAATGTCCTTTGTGGCCGACCAAACTCAATCCAGCATAGTCATCGGCTAGCTTCGTATTTGTTTTGCCTTACAGCTATAGCTCATGGATTGTTATGAGATTTAGTATCTACTATCTACTGCTTACTGAGCTGCTGTACAATATCAGTCCACTGGTAATTTTTTCCCTTATCCGCTGTAATATACCTACTGTTATACTAATATTAGTCAGAGAGTGTGATGTATTATTATTTGCTAAGAGCCATACAGCCAAATTGGTGGTTGAGTAAACATTTTTTTTAATTTATTTATTTAGACATTTGCAACATCATAACAGTAGTAACAAAGCAATGCTACTAAAACATGGATTGTTAAAATAAAGCTATTATAGTAGATTTGTACATGGGTGCTACCACAGAGTCTCGTCTATAGGTCTAACAATACCAAATATATAGAAATCAAATAAAGCCGTTCATATAAAAATAACTACTTACCTGTGAAGTGACAAATTCTTGAATTTTTTGTTTCAATTTCAGTCTCATCCCAATTGCAGGGCAAAGTTCCTTTAAGAGCTCATCATCAAGTTCCTTAAATTGGGGAATTTCAATTTCATTCTCTGAAAACACATTGAAGTGAAGTGAAATAAGACAATCTTCTGCATTCAGTAGCAAATCTAACTGATTCTGAATGTGTAAAACGATCAAGCAGCAAAGCCCCTCGTCATTTACAAAAGTAGAAAATGTAACTTCTAAAACACTTTATTTTGATTTAAGAATCTATTTCTTGATTTGAGTAAATTGATAGTGTAGGTGAATAGGATGTTTACACGTAGGTACAATAATACAATTTTCCTTGTGTGTTTGCGTATGAGACTTTAACGAATGTGCAATTGCTATGTACTCACCTTCGAAGCTCTTGATAACAGCTTCAGGGGTATTCCACGTTGCAAGTAGTTCTGCTGCACTTGTCATGATGACAAAACACGCTATCGCCCACCGCACACCGCACGCGCAGAGTAAATTAAATAATCGATCGAACGAGAACCGGTGTTTTCAAATCAACGTGGTAATATAAGTTAGCGGCAAGAAAAAATAACAGAGAGCGTGTGAGCGCAAAATACTTGGAACGCAAACAAATGTAAAGTAGGTACTTAAGAGATGAGAAAGGCTATCTGATCAGTGTTGCCAACCTGAGTTGCCATAATTACCGTACATGTTCCCTAAAATTACCGTACGCCCATTTTTTTTTAAATCTTAAATATACTCGGTTTTATTTTGGCCTTGAAAACAAATCATTATTGGCCGAAATTTTAAAGTAACTCTTATTTTTTATGTAATTATTAATTACATAAGCATGTTATTAGGTAAAAATCATATTACTGTTCTAGATATTAATTAATTGATTAATAATTGGTATATTTTGAAAATAGGTAGGTTCGTAAAAACTATTTATTCCGTCTCCGGCGCAAAAAAGCTAATAAAGTTGGTGTAACCAATATATTTCTAGATAGAAATGAAGGAATGGAAAGATGAAATTTCCATTACTTCATTTTTATCTATAAATATATTGGTACACCTACAATTATTACTTTTTGGTATTATGTAATTCACGCATCAAAGACTTTTCCATATTCTTAAATTAACGTCATTATCTCCAGAAATCCCTTGAATAATTTATTTTCGCCAAAATCTCGACAGGAACAACATTTTTCACCAGAATGGCACAAAAATACCCCAATCTGGCATCACGTTAAAGAACGTTAGCGAACGATTAGGGAATGATAATAAGAATAATAAGGAAGGCCGAAAGGCGAAAGCCAGCAATGCCAGTGTTGCAACCCACTGCAAAAGCTTTGCCAAAAGCGTGTTAGGTTATTTTCGTTACGGAATTTCTGGATTCGGTCTCCACGCTCAAGGCCCGCGATAGAAGCTATGCAATAGCTTAAAAACAGTATCTGTAAAAGATCAAGTCTTACCTACCTATACGATACCTACGTGTCTCCCTATCAATCTGAGTCTCACACAAGTTCCTCAGAAACTTCATTTGAGCTAGTGGACTTGAAATTAGGAAATGCATTTGGTGACTCAATCATGTCCGTGAGGCGTGACGTTTAAGAAGAATAAATTATTTATATTTTGATTTTGGCTGATGGCAAAGAAACTTTTTCGCGTTGTTCAGAACACATTTTTTAAATACTTATAAATAAATGCAAGTATGAGTGAATTTTTCAACTGGGCGTGAATGGCCAAATACCTGTTTATTTTTTTTATGTTATCGTTAGTTCTCACCCGTGCCTTCTGTTCCCACTAGCATACAAACGCTCTATACGCAGTTATATTTTTTTCCCTTCATAATTTTGTTAGATTCGTACTTTGTTCATTTGCTGGTCCTCAAGTTCACTTTATTATGTTATTAGTTGCTTCAAGTTAGATTTTTATTGAAGTAGGTAGTCAGTCAAATAACAGTCACTTAAACAAGTCTGTCATTAAGTCACTGTACTGTCTAAGTCACGGTATATTAAAGCGATCGATGCATTACTAAAACTTTCTAAGACGAATGACGAGAAAACACAAAAACAAAGTTTGATCATGTTTTTACTTTGCGCTCGTGCACTATTACAAACACGGCTAATAATCCACCACTTTTAAACGTCAAATCTTGAAGAAACGCTAATGTAGGTAAAATATAAAAAATCAATGTTAGCCATTATTGCATTTTTCCCGCCAACGCAGTGAAATATTCTGGGGTACTAAAGAGACAACAATCAGTGTGGCCAGCTTTACGTCACAAAACTGCTTAAATCTGCTATGTATTAAAAAGCAAGATTTGGTGGTCGATGCGTCCTTTCGGCCACATTCCTTTGAACAGTTTTGCATAGTCACAGCGGAAAAGTCGGAATAATGCAGGTAACGACATTATTATGATCGAAACAATTATACCTACTAATTACTTAGTAGGTATAATTGTTTCTTGATGATCAAGAAATGGTTTTTTGAAAGTTAAGAAATTATTACTTGAAACTTAAGAAATCATTACTTGGTCTGGATTCCATACTTCCGTACCTATCTCAAGAGGAAAATCGGAACCTTCATACGATTACCTCCTCTGTCTGTCCGTCTGTCACTGCCCATTCAACTGGACCGATTAACTCAAAATTTGGCACACATCTGTGACGTGTAACGGAAATAAAATGAATTTTGTATGATAGGGGATTGTGGGGAGCAAATCTTCTTATTTTTTGCAATACAATAAACGGGCTATGTGCTAGTCGGACTGGCAGGCCCAAAACTTGGGATTGTTATAAAAACAAATATAACACGTGTCCTACTCGCACTTGGCCACTTTTTAGTAACTATTACCGTTCAATAGATACAACTATTTATAAGTAGGACGGACAACTTAGGCTTAGTAACAGGTAACCCCTTGCCTTTTACGGAACCCTAAAATATCAAAGAAGTTGTGTGTGAGTCTTTAAAATGTATTGTGGTAATATATAATTACTTGTAGGTACAGTTATTCAAGTAAATACATGAGAGTTGAGCATATCCCACTTAACTTCGTAACTACTGATATAAACTAAGGAAAATTTTTTTTTTAGCAAAAAATAGAACCGACTTCAACACTAACAAGTGTGAAATAACTTGTTAAAGTCGGTACCATGATGATTCAAAATTAACTATTATCACAATATTGTGCACATGGTACCGATTTCGACAAGTCTTCACACTTTTTAGTGTTGAAGTCAGTTCTATTTTTTGCTAAAAACATCCCCCTTTTTAGTGACCCTTGTTACTTACGGGATCGGTTGTTATTCACCGTCAATTACGATATCATCAAAATAGGTGAAATACTTCAGTTATTGAATTGTAACTCAAAAATCGCTTGACCGAGTTAATGAAATTTAAATGTGACCACCTTGGAGGTATACCTATACTCTACCAAACTAAAAATAATTATCAAAATCGGACTACTCTGTAAAAAGTGATACATAAAAAATATACTTTTAAATGAATGGGTGTCAAGCAGGAACAACAAAAGATATACGAAAACAAAAAATATTGTTAATAAAAAAAAACTGGTAAGGCGGTATATTGTCAGATTCACATATAATATAGTAAGTAAGTAATAATAATTATTTCTGAAGAAAACATTTGTCATAACCAAAAAGTATAATATACGCGACATTTCAACTTAACCGGGTTAACCTTTTCTAGTTAGACATGTCACGTATTAGATTAAAAAATTTGAAAAAATATTTTGATGAAGAATCGGCGAAGAGATATTTTGAATGATAAAAAGCGTCCTCATACTTTCATTCCTTTTACATCTATAACCATAGAATAATCTATGTGCGATAAAAAAATCTAGAGACAAGAATGGCCATGAGTATTATGTACCTATCGAAATTATAGTACAGTAGGCTCAAAAATGGTTACCAGGTAATTGCGCGTTAACTTCAGCATACAAAGCCGATCAAGCTCCATGAACGATAAATCCACCGACAGAAAATGGTTCTGTGATTAATCTATCTATATTTCTATATTAGTCTAAGCTTAGATGCAGAATCAGATATATATATATATATATACTAGCATATATGCTCTGCTCTATCACTATCTATTTTCTTAAAAATACCTAAACCAATAAAGTATTCACAGAAGAATATTTATACTTTAAAATAAGGTGACTAGTGTCTTGCTTTACAATCTCTACTTTCTTCAAATAAAACCAATTAATATACACAGAAGAATGTTTATTCTTCAAATGAGGAGACTAGTTTCTTACTTTCACACTTTCTACTTTCTTAAGATAAACCCAAGAAAATATTCAAAGAAGACTGCTTATTCTTCAAATGAGTAGATATGTTTCTGGTTCTAACACTCTCTTCTTTCTTCAAATAAAACCAATAAATTATTCAAAGAAGACTGCTAATTGTTCAAATGAGTGGATATGTTTCTTGTTCTACCACTCTCTTCTTTCTTTAAATAAAACTAATAAAATATTCACAGAAGAATGTTAATTCTTCAAATGAGTAGATACGTTTCTTGTTCTAAGACTCTCTTCTTTCTTCAAATAAAACCAATAAATTATTCAAAGAAGACTGCCAATTATTCAAATGAGTGGATATGTTTCTTGTTCTAACACTCTCTTCTTTCTTCAAATAAAACTAATAAAATATTCACAGAAGAATGTTTATTCTTCAAATGAAGAGACTAGTTTCTTGCTCTAAAACTCTCTACTTTCTTAAAATAAAACAAAACAATATATTCAAAGAAGACTGCTTATCCTTCAAATGAGTAGATACGTTTCTTGTTCTAACACTCTCTTCTTTCTTCAAATAAAACCAATAAATTATTCAAAGAAGACTGCTAAATATTCAAATGAGTGGATATGTTTCTTGTTCTACCACTCTCTTCTTTCTTTAAATAAAACTAATAAAATATTCACAGAAGAATGTTAATTCTTCAAATGAGTAGATACGTTTCTTGTTCTAAGACTCTCTTCTTTCTTCAAATAAAACCAATAAATTATTCAAAGAAGACTGCCAATTATTCAAATGAGTGGATATGTTTCTTGTTCTAACACTCTCTTCTTTCTTCAAATAAAACTAATAAAATATTCACAGAAGAATGTTTATTCTTCAAATGAAGAGACTAGTTTCTTGCTCTAAAACTCTCTACTTTCTTAAAATAAAACAAAACAATATATTCAAAGAAGACTGCTTATCCTTCAAATGAGTAGATACGTTTCTTGTTCTAACACTCTCTTCTTTCTTCAAATAAAACCAATAAATTATTCAAAGAAGACTGCTAAATATTCAAATGAGTGGATATATTTCTTGTTCTAACACTCTCTTCTTTCTTCAAATAAAACTAATAAAATATTTACAGAAGAATGTTTATTCTTCAAATGAGTAGATACCTTCTTGTTCCAACACTCTCTTCTTTCTTCAAATAAAACCAATAAATTATTCAAAGAAGACTGCTAAATATTCAAATGAGTGGATATGTTTCTTGTTCTAACACACTCTTCTTTCTTCAAATAAAACTAATAAAATATTCACAGAAGAATGTTTATTCTTCAAATTATGAGACTAGTTTCTTGCTCTAACACTCTATACTTTTTTTAAATAAAACCAAGACAATATTCACAGAAGAATGGGTTGCTTGAATCGAGTAGGCTTGATCTAACACTACTTTCTTTATATAACAGTGAAAGGTTATTAAAAAAAGAATAATATGGTCTTGAAAATTGAGGAGTAGTCTACATGCACCATTTCTTCTTATTAAAACTTGGAAATTCTTTAATGAAGAAAATATGCGCATCATAAGAATGAATAGTTTTTTAGTCTAAAACTTACACTATGTTCTAGAAATATTACTACGAAATACTTAAAAGAAGAAACTATACTTTGACTGAGAATGGGTACATTCTTGGTTCTAATATTTTAGCTCGCGCAGTAAATAATATCGTATTATATTTGAATGTTCATAGTGTTTCTTAAACAAAAACTGTGATTTCCTTCAATGAATAACATAATACTTGTATTGAGTATGGTGATTTCTTAAATGTAACACTACATACTATTCCTTAAAATAAAACTGTTAAAATCTTAACCGAAGAACATAATACTTGCATTAATAATACACAATTTCTTGGTGGATTGTTAAATAATTAATAACAAAAAAGAAAATGAAAATGTTCAATGAAGAAAAATATACTTAACATTAGTGTAAATAATGAGAAGAAAAAAATCTTATTACAAGTAACATGTATTACTTAGAATGAGAATGTTTATTAAAGTTAAGTGAATAATTTCTTAACTTTAGTAAATATTTTTAAGACTAATGGTAATCTTGATCCAAGATCAAACTTTGGTTCATTTTTTTCAGTGTAGAAATGTCCATTATACTGCACATTCGAAACATCATATACGTTGCTACATATTTAAAAATGTGCAGCATACTTGACGTACTATATTTTCAAAAATACAGCAATAAGAATTTTATTTCTATTTTTCCCGCATTTGAGCATTGTTTTTTAGTCGTATAATCGATAGTAATCGCACAAAGTTCAAAAATAATCGTAAATCCAAATTAAGGGTTAAAAGAGATAGAAAGAAACGCATTGCATACATTCGGTCAGTTCATCGGTAATCTTATAAAACATACACAAAACAATCTTCCAAAATCTACCTACTTATTTGCGCAGTTTCTAGTCAAATCGAAAGCTATCATCAGATAGGTTTTATCCGCAAGTAAACAAAAATGAAATATGAATTCTTTTCATTGTCCTGAACTAAAATAAACTGTGTATTTAATAAAGCGCAATTCGTATTACCACATGAACGATTGAAGAGACTTTATAACATTTACTAACAATGTTTCCGCAACAACCGTTTTCATTTTAGTCTGTTTTGTAACAACAATATTTTGAAATGTTATTTATAACTTTGATTTATTTAGGGACTCGGTTTTCTTGTACAAATACGAGGAGTAAAATTAACGATAATAGTGACTTGTAGAAACATATATAGTGCGTTCGAATAGCCCCAAGTTGGCGCAAATAATGCTAAAAACATGTGAGCACAAGGGCGTTCAAATTGGGAATCTATGGGTGTGTTTTGACCTCAAAGCTAAAATATAATGCAATTTTTGACCCACGTCCGGAGCATTTTTTGACTACTATCTATTTGACAGCATAATCATGCGATTTTAGGTCTTATGGTCGGTTTAGCGTTCGAGTCAGGGGTGGGCAAAAGTGGCAAAAATAATGCTTTTAAGCTTTAAGAAACTTAACAAAAGAACTAACAATCAACACTCATTGCTAATCGAACGCACCTATAGTATGCTTTATAGCGATTACGGAGTGTTTATGACTATATTCATACAAGTATTTTACGTTCACTCACTAGTTTTTGAAACTATGAACAGATATTACAGATAGACCTCTCTCATCATCTCTCTCAACTCTACTCATTCTACATTGATGCTCCAAATTTAATGTGATTTAAGTCTTTAACAGTTATGACAAATTCTTTGATTTTTCTTTTGAAGTAATACGATGAATGATTTTGCTACCGTTTTTATTGTTTACCAGCTGAGCCGCCAGCGACCTCGCTTGCTTGGTCTATAGAAACAAAGCCATACACATAAAGTGAATTCACTCCCTTAGGTGTGTGTGTAGGTTAGCCCTGCGGTGATTAATCAGTCGGTCAGTCATGATAAGTACTTAACTATATATGTATAGATGTTTTCAATGAGATTAATATTAATATAAATTTTAATGCAAAAGATTAATGATTTGTTCTGAAAGTATTTTTGGCATTTAAATTTAATAAGCTTTATGAAATAAATTATCAAAGAAGCACGATACAAGCATAAAAAGGTATGGATACTATTGCAGAAACGTTGCATAAATCAACGTTACACAAAATAGATTTACTATATATTGGTGTGATCCGTAATAAAAGCAGTATATCGCAATAATATAACAATAAACCACCAGCTAATGGCCCTCATAACATAATTGAAAATAGGGGACACGCCGCACCGAAAGGAAAAAAGTTAAAATATGAAGCAATATCCAGTGAGTGTTTCGAATTTTCCCACGGGATGGGGAATGATGCCCCCATGTGGACTTGATTAATGTACAGACGAATTATAATTTGATATTCTAAAAAAATAGGCAAAATATCGTAAAATGTTTTCTTGCAAATGGTGATGTGTGTTACCGTTATCAAAATTGGCTGGCCTTTTACTTGTATTTGTCTACTGACTTCCAAAAAGGAGGAGGTACTCAATTCCACGGTTTTTTTATGTTTGTTACCTCATAATTTTCGATTGGGTGAACCGATTCTCAAAATTATTTTTTGTTTAAAAGCTGGTGCTTCTCGTGTGGCCCCATTTGAATTTCATTATCTTCAGTCCAGTACTTTATGAGTTACACTCCAATAACTGAATAGAATGAAAGTCGGTATTAATTTTTTTTAATTGTACTTGTATATTTATACTTGTATAAGAGTTTGATAAAGTACTTTTGGAAACACCGATTAAGTTAGGATTCAGACAATTAAGTAGAATTTTGATCTTATAAAATTATAAAATTAAATTTGTTTCACATTTAAATCACTTTTAATTTGTACGATGCGCTAAGTAGTTACATAAAAAAATAGGTATAGTTAATTTTTCAACTCCATAATGATAAAGGCAAGCTGTTTGCCTAATGGTGAGCACCACATTTACTAACTACAGTTGTAGTATCTCCCAGAGCTAAGTTTTAAAGTTATGAATCGAATATGAACTATACGGTCTTTGTGTTTTTCATTTTCCTAGCTATAGCATCTTTTAATTCTTAACAGTACTGCTTTACTCTCTAGTTCTCTGAGGCACAATTTTTATAATAAATCGCCTTGCGATGGTAGCTAGTGTAGCCACTAAAACGGACTCTAACTAGACTTAAGAACATTTAATAAAACTACATCAAGATTCGTTCGACTGTATTTCATTCCATTCCAGTAAACTTTTGCGCCTATACTATACATGTCTTCCCGTTATTTTCTTGCCTGAAAGAAGCTACATCTAATGTACTACCAGATACCTATTCATAAATGCGTGACCAAATCTCAAAGACATATTACCGGGTAGAGTAGGATCTATCACCATCGGTCACTAGGTCAAACCATCAATCTTAGACCACCGTCCATCACTCGTAGGTATTACGTGAGCCATAGATCTTCAGGTAGACATGTTCTTGTCGTGGACCTATTGCGTAAGGCTTTATAGCTTTTGTTAACTTCACACTTTGTATGTTGGGGTCAAAGCTTGCAAATGGACTTGGCACACTTCCGTGTTGCTACTAGTAGTCAATGTTTCCGGATTGTAATGTTGCAAAAACGTTTAGTGCTTTTCATGATGGATGATGTATTTGTTTTATTATAACGGATAGTGTTTTGACTACGTCACTTAATTGTCAGTTGAGTGAGGATGTCAAAATGTGCCCTAATACCACAGGATGGCAGAAAATTAAAACCTGGAATAGCGTCTGGCTTTCAAGCACAGCTGCAGGAAAACATTGTCAGTGCTGAGCGATATGGGACCAGTCTGAGGATACTGCATATATGATTTTTAAAGCACCAACGTTTGATCAGCCAATTTCATGTTTAGGTTTGAAGGTTGGTAGTTGCCCACCATACTGTAGCACACTATATAACAAGGTGTATAGACATAACTGGTAAAACAAGCAATAACAAACGCAGTGCCACGCAAAACTGAACAGTCTCTGGTTGCCAACTGGAACTAAAGTGTCATGTTAAACTTATACGGTTCCCGTTAACTGTGAGTCCTGCCTGTCTCGTCACTTGATAACAAAAAACAAACGAACATGGACTCCAAATACTACTAGATTAGATAGACTAAGACTAGATTTTCTACTCTTATTACTTCTATCCTTTTGCGTTCTCCTTCAGTTGCGCAAAGTAAAATACTACTGAAACGGAGGAAGTCTTGAATGCTTGGGTAGCCAATTCAATAAACATTCAACTTGCTCTGACCATCACTTTATATTCAACATATCAAGACGCCAGGTACACTATAACAATTGAGTGGGAGGTACAAAGCCAGCCAGACAAAAGGACAGACAAACTCACACACACAAGACAAGTTACACAGACGCGCAGACAAAGGTTGTGTCCTGGAGCCGCGCCAAATGCAGCTGGTCCGATGCCATTATTAGTCACTGGAACCAGCTTAGCCCTTTAAAAGATGATTTGTGTAACAGCCAGACAGATTGTCTGATCGGTGATATACTGGCGATGTTGTTTGATCATGATTAAGTACGCTTTGAAGCATGTTTAGGTGCGTGATGTAGGTGAGGTACGGCTTTTATAAAGGCTTTTATCGCTGCCCTATGCAGCAACTTCAATTGCAGAGTAGCTTATTTAATTGAGGTTGGATTTTAATCAAATTATATATTAAAACATACATCGTTTTTTCGTAGATGAATTTAACATAATATGTCTAACTTCACAGCTTCACTAAATTCACGAGCTAGTCAAAAGTTAATAAAAGTATAATTGGTTTAAGGACTTGAAATTAAAAGGAAAAGAATCAGGAGTACTGTGGTATGTAAAATTTTTATTCTTTTCTTATAATATATACTAGCAACTGACTGCGACTTCCATCGCGTAGTAGGCTCGGCCTTCAGCCTCGCCATAACCTCCCATCTTTTCTTGAGTCTTCATGATTTCTTGGTTCATAAGAACCTTCCCCTGCCTATAATAGACACAACAAGAGAAAAAAATTTTAAAGGCGGCTTGAATAAGCCCCAAGAATGTCTCGGGCCTTATTAAAGATCACGATCTTGATTACACGGGGTGAAATTTTGCCAAGTAGGTACAATGTACATATGGGCGTGGATTGCTATTTCCATAAATACGTGAAATAGAGGAACTGACAAATGAATGCCTAGGTTAACCAAAAGTTACTTTATCGCTTTCAAGCGATTGACAAACTATCTAACTTCCAGAAATTGGTTCATATTAGCAACAGTATCGGCAGCTAGGCACCTGTAGGGCTATTATGTATCTCAGTAGCTAACAAATGTTGATTGAAATCTTGAAAAATGGCGGCCCTATGTCAGTTTTGACAACTCCAGTAAGCAAAAATGTTAGTAAGTTGATCACTGAAGCTGACAAAAGTGACATAGAGCGGCCATTTTTCAGATTTCAATCCACATTTGTTAGCAACTGAGATAAATAATAGCCCAACTGATTCTGAACTGATTGACGATTTTTAGCTATTCCTCGTAGTTTTGAGTTTTTAGCCATCGATAGGACACATTTAATACTGGCGTATTTTTTATCAACCTCAGCCAAATAAACAAACTGTAAATTATAGTATAACAATGAAACTACCACTTCTCGATTCTATTACTATCGATGTCAACTCGTCTTTAGCTAGTTTACGTACTTTTAAAGTATTTACGATTATGATAACATCGTAAGCACTGAAGGTCGATAGTTTTACAGCAGTTTTAAGGTCTAATCGATAAAATTGGCTGTATAACCGAGAACAGTAATTTCGGTTTTGACGGTATTGTTGTGTCGCAATATTAACCGGCGGCGCCGTTTTGGCGACATCGTAGAGAATTGTGTTTTAATACTATAGAATGTGGCAACGCGCTGAAATTGAACGGATCAATGTTTTTGAGCAGTAGAAAAGAAACAAGTTCAGTAGCAGTAGAGCTCTTGGTGAACGAGTTCGTCCCGGGAATTACTACTAATTACTTATTCCCGGGATACAGTTATGCGAAACAGTAATGTTCGCATTACAGTGTTCCGGTATGGGTGCCGGTGAAATTACAGGCACATGAGCATTAATAACTTTATATCTCAGGGTGATGGGCCTCGGCCTATATCAGGTGCATTCACTAGTGATAAATCTGTATATACAGAGATTACCGCTTAACACCAGATGGACCGCGTGCTTGTTCCGGAGCCTTTTTTTTTTAACAACAGGGTGCCTATACCTCCGACTATAAACATAGATATAGTGGTAGTACATGGGATAACAAATGGAATATCTCGCTTATGTGTTTGCAGTTACTCTGGACCCTTGATTTTTCACGCATTTAAATCAATACATATATTTACCCTTTTCCAGTGCCTGTGCCTACAGAAATAGAAGCTGTTAGTAGATTGCGACAAGTTGTAAATAAGCAGTCGTAAAGTTGTTACACTGTGTTCGATAAAGCTATAATTTGTATTTTATATTTGTGCTTTCAAAAGCAACCGAGATGGTCGTTATTGGAAGTAAATATAAACAAGTATATAAAAAGGTAGAAAAAATGTAGCACGTACTCTTAGATAAACCTGATGGGTAATTTGTTCTCATTACATGCCAAAAGCTTCTTCCAATATTTTTTTTAATTTGCTTTGAGCTAATTTTCTTTGCAGAGCCCTGGTTTGATCGATTATTTATAAAGATACTATTAAAAACCTACCTACATTATGTCACGCTGTTTACATCTCCGAATAGGTCGACATAAGTGTAGAGTATATGTTTTTAATCCCATACATCCTCGAGAATAATTAAATATAATAAATATTTAATTAATAATTTAATCCCATACATTGCTGGTGGACATATTCTTTACTTTGTTGTAAATTGTACGGGTTGCTATAGAGTATTTTTTATTCAATTCAATAACATGTTGTCTAATCTGGAAGACTAACTCATGTGTGCGACATAATGCTTCCACCACTACCTAAAAGTTAGTATACCTTGTATAACCGAGTTTGGCTTCAGAGAGACACTACTTTTCATTTTACATTCTTATTTTCTTTACTGCGTTCGTAATCTGTCTTTTTCGTTCAAAATCTTTGATCAATTTATGTAGTACAACTTGCTAGCACCCAATTGATCAGAAATATGACATACCCATGTAACTTCGATGACAATGGAATATAATATGGTACCATCGAGATGGTCTAATCATGGGCGGAAGATGGTCACAGGAATTTCTCAACCGCACAGTATCCCGTCGTGTTTGGACTCATTCTATTCAGCTCACATTACCAATTACGAATTTGTTAATGCTTGACTGAACAAAGGTGTTCGCCCACAAAAAAGCTTCACGTTTGATCTGTTGTCTGAGAAGAATATTCATTAAAAGGCAATATTCCTGACGCAGCACTTAAAGGGCTTCAAACCACTCCAAATCGCAACATCAAGCTCATAAAGTGCTCGTCGTGGCCGCTTTGTCATGCTAATTTGTAACTTAATCACTCAGCCAAGTCTGAAGTACCTGTTGATCTTACTCAAAGGAATATACGGAATATAACAACGGGAATGTTCCGCCCTTTAAAACAGAACTGTTTTGAGTTTTGGACAGAGTTCAAAAAAAAGACTTCGCACACTATCTATCTAGCAAGTCGCAAATAAAACGACAGAAAAATTATCTCGTATCGCATTTCTCAATATTTTGAGCGACAACTACTATATTTTTTGTACATAGAAAAAACGTAATTTATTAAATAAAACAACTACCTATCTATATTTTATTTTGCCATTGTGACTTCTTCTATTCTTAAACAAATTAGAACTGCGAATAAGTTATCGTGTTTACAGACGCACTTTTGTATTGGCCAGTGCTTCACCCCCTCAAATACCTAAAAGTTAGCTCTTGCAGCGCCATAACACTTGATTAGAAACAAAATAAATCTTATGACTTTTTTCACTCACAGACAATAATTCCTAGTGTAGGGAGGGAGCATTAGGGTTCCCTGTGTTGCATACTCGTATACGAGTAATAACACCTTATATAACTATAATAATAACTTATAGATGATCAAAGTTGCATCTATGCTTGTTACATGTTTTTTTAAAACTTTATATGTATCACTCTAGAATATTCAGTAAAAAAATCATGAAACCTCCAAAACCATATAAATTTGGCAGTAGTAACCTTTTTCTTTTATGGCTATTTATTATGGATTGATATTATTTAACATTAGACAATAAATAAAAACCGAGATAAGACTTTTTAAGTAAAGTACTAACGTCTGTTAATATCGATGTAAATTAATTACTTATTATCTTATAGATAACAACCTGTACTTATGTAAAGTAAGTTTAAATTAAACGTAAGTTTGAGACTATTGTTTAAGTTTAGATTGTTTCCATTCAGTATCCACCTGGAAGTTACAGTAAGATGGAATGGGTCTTATCGTTTTCAAGTTATATGTTTAAACGTCGTATTTGAAGTGAATAATATTGCTATACGCTGATAGCATAAAATCAAAGTAAAACGACAGAAAAACAGTGTCGGGGAAATGAAATAAACTTTTATGCGAGCCATTTCGCTGAAAGCTACAATCATATCGCCCATTTATCACATTTAAACTACTTCATATTACTATAATTCATCAACATAATGTTACAAAAAAGCCGTATAATAGAGTTTGCTTCACGATATATCATCATATAAAATCTTCCTTATAATAATGTAGTCACGTATGCTTACGTACAACGTTCTTTTTGTCTAAAGGCGCGTTCACATCCATTAAGTGACGTCACACACGCCTTAAACTAAGTCACAGCAATCAGCGTATACGGTAATAAAAGCCCGTATCAAATTTGCCTGACGACGTGATGCCACGTTGGTACAAGTGGTGACCTCGGCCTTGAAGGTTAGACGCCCGATTGTCTGCTTCTATCAGAGCTCTGGCAAAATAGTATGATAGTGTTTTTTGCGTATCTTGCTCGGTATAAACCTATTATACTGTGGTACAAATGTGTGCTTCGTTGAGGAGATGAGGTAAACATATAACGCATTAATAACGTATGCTGACGGTGGTTAGATACTATATTTTGGACATTGTGCCAGATATATCAATTCAATTAAGGGGGAAAAGGTAGTTAGTTAGTTTATTGATTTTGTGTTTGCCTGTAGTCTTTCTCCTATGCATTATTAATATATGACTAGTAAAGAATTAAAATGTAAAATTAATTTTAAAGTATAGAGCATAGTGGCATCAGGCTCTTTGACGTGTAGGGCTATTATGTATCTCAGTTGCTAACAAATGTTGACTGAAATCGAATAAAATGGCGGCTCTATGTCACTTTTGTCCATCCAGTCATCAACTTACTAACGTTTTTGCTTACTGGAGTTGTCAAAACTGACATAGAGCCGCCATTTCTCAAGATTTCAATCAATATTTGTTAACAACTGAGATACATAATACCATGCTGGTCATAATCAAATCCTCTTTGTGAGACGTCAAAGATGCACCAAAATATGCTTTTTATATCGAATTGGAAGTTTGTAATTGCAAGCATATTCAGATAATTTTAAGAAATAGTGTCAGACATTAGATCTTGGAGATAACTGAGTCGACTGAAAAAACATGTTTAAGGACCATCTCACTGTCAAATATACAAATAGAATAAGTGCATGGAAAGCTATTAGAAATAAAAGATGCGAAATTTTATTCTATACAATAATGGCCTCAATTTCTTTTGCCCTATTACTATGCGCTTTAGTGCATAGTTTTTAAGATATCGGTCACAAACTTTTTCCGAGATGGCGCTTGAAGCTTCGCCTTGATCTGTCAGCATTTAGTGATTTTATGCTCAGTGAGTGACCCTAAACCTTATAAAACAAACAATTGAATCGGAAATTTAGTGCGACATACATTTTTATTTTCACTGGCCTATACGATGCAACACTGGACTGTTTTTCAATAGCAGAATAAGAAAACGCATAAAAGTCTACCGTTCAGCTACGGTTCGATTGCCATTTAATTAATGGAATCGGTCCTCTGTTTCTCATATCAACATCTCAAAACTATCACGACCCTAGTCTCATCCGACCTCCAATCTTTCATCACGAATACTGCAACCTTGTATAGGTATCAATTAGTAATTATAATTATTACCCACGCACGCAGCACACCACGAGGTAAATCACAAAATTACCATAGCACCTAGTTTTCCTAGCTACATTGTATACTTGGACGTGGAGCACAATTTATTTTGCTGTTTTGTTAGACTACTATTTCGTTTATTTAGAACTATTATATAGCTCAGAACAGGAGAGGGTTGAATCTACGTGATGATATCTATAGTATCATGGCATGGTACCTACCTTATAGGTGTCCAAGAAAGCTACTATACCTTGAAGATTGAAAATCTGTTAAACGACTGCGTTCCGTACAGCCAGTAGCCTTTTTAGGTCTGATGTGCTAGCATCGACCTCATAACCACTGCCTAACAAGTGAGATAGTAGTCAACGGAAATCTTCTGTAGATCAATCGAAACAACCACAGGTCGAATAATAGTATCACACCATTGGTACTGTACTGTAGGTCAATAAAGGTACTAGGAGGGTTAGAAAGGGAAAGAGACGAGCTGGTCGCAGGAAGAAATCATGGCTACGAAACTTCACGAAGCGGACAGGAATTGCGAATGCCTCTGAACTTTTTTGCCTCGCCAAAGATAAAGATGAGTACGGAAAGCTGATTGCCAACCTTCATTTACCAAGAGGGTTAGAAAGTTGAGCAATCACGCATTGATACGCGTTCGTTTCGTACTTTTAACTTAGCCAATGGTTCGTGTCTGGTTATGCATTATGGGCGTACATATCATTAACTGTAGCTTTTCTATAAAGTTATATTGCTGGATTGGTGAGAAAGGGCACTATTATGGCTCATTATGTATGCTTTTCTCGATTTGATTTTACTCAATTTTTGACTTGTTATGATGGATATTTAATTATTATTTATTTAAGTAATCGTGACTGTGCTCGAGTGTAGACGAAATCATGAAACGTTGTTTTTGTGTTCTCCTATATCGTCCTAGAAAGTTTTAGATGTATATTCAACGCTTTATTAGAACATGACTTATGGGGATCCCAATAATTTAACTATCCTCAGTTGTCCTTACTACCGATAGAAATTATCTACATACTTATCCTTTGTACAATTGGTTTTTGTGTCGGGCTCCCTAGATACAGGCTTGTCCTGGTTTATGACCCTCAGGGAAAGTCAGTTAGGGCTCATATTAAGTATTTAAGTTATACTGTATAACTATATACCATAATAGAATGTATTGAGATTGGTAAATAAACATTATTATTATATCGTTTATTCAGTTTTGTTCACGGGTTTGTTATCCGGTCCTTTTGCAAAAGCATAAGTGGGGCTATAGCCCATCACTTAGAGGCCTGTTTGGTATAAAATATACAATTTACTACATAAACAGCATGATATGAATGTGAAATGGTATAGCTATTGCAAAAATTTGTAACATAATAGGGCTATTGACATAAACTCTTAATTGATAAAGGAAATTCAAATATTATTTTTATTAAATTTGAAATCGTTCATACAAATAGTGTCAAATATCTATCTGTAGTAAGGTAAACCGACGATAGATAGAATAATGGCACCGGCCGTTACACAGGACATGACAGATCTATTGGTGACTGTGACTTGAATCCACAGACCATATAACCACTCTGTGCTTGAATCTGACTACTTGGAAAAAATACCACTTGATTCAACTATTTTAATAACATATTATATTTGACTTGAGTAATGGCAAATGTACAAACGTACGATTACCACATAATGAAGAAAAAATGCAATGGCATAAAACTACTCTACTACTCACATTTTGTTATAAATGGCAATTATTTATAAAACTACTACTATCTATGTTTTTATTGTTACAGGTAAATATAGTGGAGCCTATGTTTGGTGGGGTAAAAACGTTTGTATTTGAGGTATTTATAAAACACATTTTATGTAGACCGATAGCTTAGTTGATAATATATTCCAGGTTCGATTCCCGGCTGAGGCTAGTATCTGTGTGATGAGCAGAAATTTTCGCTCACGGTTCTTGGATGTTTGTGATTTGCTATGTACATGAGCATCTTAAAACAGGGAATCATTAGTGTAGGTATGTATATGAGGATGTGGACTTTATCTAATACTTTGTTCGTTGCGTTCAAACCAGATGGCATAACAGTGCATTAAGTGTAGTAGTTTGCAATGCAGTAAGATTGCAAAATCCTGAATCACGGTAAGAAGATTCTTAAGGAAAAGCAACCAAAATTTGTTCGTCGTGTTCAAACTAGATGGCGTAGCAGTCGCATTGCAAAATTCTTAATCGCGGTGACAAGATTCTCACGGAACATGTGTTGCTATTTTGTATTCGTATCTAAATCATACATACTTTATAATCTATATACTAATACTAATACTTTTGTTATAACACTCATGAAAAATAATCAAATTGTTTCCTTTATTTATAATATTCGAGTCTTGGATGACTTAATCCATTCATAAATCTTATCGACATATCCTATGTTAATATTTGCCGATCTCTCGAATATAAATTACTAATTATATGGCCTTTTGCAACCACAAATAAATCTTTCCAAAAGATAAATAAATCTTACACACAGATTTATAACCATCAATAAATATTTAATAAAAGCATTTCTCCATAATATTGTGACTTTAGTTTCAATACGAGTAGGTATGGTAATGTACGTAAAATATTATATTCTGAAATTGGTCACCAATGGCGGTTACAATAAAAATTTAACAGCGTTTAATTTAATAGCTTTTAAACTGTTCAGAGTATTCCGTTTTAGGATGTTTATGAGTTTTCTACCATTTTAGCATGTTCCTGTTTATAAAAGCAATAACATGATGTCAACACGTTAATTTGTTGAACAATACATTTTCTTTTATTTTTTTACAAGTAGCTTTCGCCTGTGGATTAACTCGAGACTGAGTCTGGAATAATTTAAAAAGCTGTGTCGCTTTACCTGTCAGGGATTTACGTATTCAGTAAGGACGCGATACTAAAGCTTTCATTTCCACGGCTCTGTCCGCATTTTTTTTATATTTCTTCTAGAAAATAGTACGTTTTAGTAAGTAATACCAAAATATTCACATTAGAACGTAGGTAGGTAAAAACTTTTACCTATATATATTTATTAAATTTCGAGATTGTTGCAGAATAAACAGACGTCGTTGCTTTATAGATGTATATACATATTTTCAACCTTGATAAATTCGACCACTCCAGGGGCCTTATTCGCTATGACAATTCAACAAGTAACGCGGCGCATTATGATATTTTCAAGAATGGTCGCATATTTGTATTGATTTCACGGTCATTCCTTGAAGATATCATAGCCCGCCGCGATACTTGTTTGTGTGATCATAGCGAATAAAGGCCCTGGTGAGTACCCTTCTGTAATAGTATACCATGGTGGGTGCCCCAGTGAGCGATGTTCTGCCTTAAAGTAATCATACTCGTATGTGACACTGCAGTGTTTAGGTTTGAGAGGCACTGTAGAGAAAACACGACTTGCCCGAATCGTCACATATATCTATATATATACAAATGAACCCTATTTTTCCTGGTCACGCTTTAACTTAAGAACGGATGCTTAATTTATTAACTTTTCGCTTAATTTATTAACAATGCACTATATGAGAGGAAAGTAATGAACAAGACATAACATTAATCGTATTTTTAACATGAAAAACGGGATTCACTCAAGTAAATAAGTCAGAACTTTCCAAGTGCGAACCGAGACGCAACCGCGAGCGTTCAGCACTCTGCTTGTAAAGGACCACCGGATGTGGTTGAAACTATAGTTGGAAAGATCGATACGTTTACGAGAGAATCCCGTTTTTCATATTAAAAAATGTGTACAAACCACGTTAGTTTCCATAATAAAAATAATCGTCTTGTCATATTTTTAATTGAAAATTAAACCTGCAGGTTACTTGGTACGTACTTGGTGGGCAGGCTCTTTTCCGCAACCATGTCGCTTAGAATCAGGAGAAAGTTGATTGTATTTAAAAATACCATGTTCCCTAGAATGTTTGGGGAGGTACATAACTAGACGACCATTTCATTCATTCCTTCCAGCTCACCCAGGATGATACTTCTTCATTTATTCCCTCTAAAACAACAGTAGGAGAAAAGTTTATCTTTTAGATTCCGCAAACACCGCGGCAGCAAGTGAAATCCAGTCGCAGCCTTCTTACGGACATATTATCTCCACAAATTTAATATAGTGACGATATACTGTGGGAATGAAAGTAGAAATCGTTTCGTGTACATTTTACGACCGTCTTTCGCATTATTTTGCCCACAAATAATGTTAAAGTGCAATTGTTTAGCATATTTGGTTGTGTTCATTACCGTTTAAATGTAAACGAGGTTTGTGATGATGTGTTAGTAAAAACCCAAGTGTTACATTAACGTGTGTGGGTCATGGCTATTGTAATACATCGCATATAATAAGTACTTTATTAATGACTATCACTATCATCACTACATAGTATAAAATGTCGCTGTCTGTCCGTCCCTATGTGTGCTTAAAAATCTTCAAAACTACGCAACGGATTTTGAAGCGCTTTTTTTAATAGATAGAGTGATTCAAGAGGAAGGTTTATATGTACTCATATGATACATGCATAATATTGTAGAGAAACACTGATGAATTTACAGGTTTCTAATGTGATGTCGTAAATAAACACATTTTTTGCGCTTACATTGCAAACGCTGACTGAACCCCACGAGATAAATCAAAATAATGTACTACGGTATTGTACACCATAAAAATGTCAACAAAAAAGGTCGCGATGGTCTATCTCTTAAGGATAACCCACAATTACCATTTTTTATCCTTTACATTTTACTGGAAATAATGGCTTATTTAGGAAGTTATTTTAAGCAATACAGCATCAATCCTTATCCAATAAAGTACCTTAAATACATTGTCCATTCAATATAGATCAATATGGCCTTCACAGCATGTAATTTAAATGAATATTTCCGAAGATATTACAGATTTAAAATGCAGGGACATAGCGGTGCGGCGCGGCGGCGCGGCGCGGTTAGATTTGAGCGTTGAGTGTTTTTCTCCTAGTCAATTATATGTCGCTCTTTCAAGAGTAACTTCTAAACCAAATATGTTTGTAGTGTCTAATGACAAAAAAACTGTAAACGTTGTTTATAAGGACCTGTAGTAGGTTGGTATATTATTTAGTATCAGCATTGCACCTGTGCGAAGCCGTGGCGGGTCTCTAGTATTTATTAGAAGAGCTTGTGAATGAGTTTGTCCGGGGCAGTACTGCCATCATATCATACCTTTTTCAACCGTGAACCAACAATGTTCGCGTGGGTTTAGGTTTGCTGGTATGGTTGCCGACCAAATTACAGGCACATGAGACGTAACTACTTACGGCCGTTTTCATTAACCTACCTATCGCCGGTTTACGTTACTAGAGATAAATATTTGACACTATTTGTATGAACGTTATGTCAAATTTCTATCCGTAGTAAGGAAACCAGTGGATAAATAGAATATTGAAAACGGTCGTTAATGTCTCAGGGTTACGGGCGCATGTGTTCTAGGCATCGGTTGGCAGAGGTTACCACTTAACATCACGCGGGCCTCGTGCTTGTAGCGTTTCCTAATAACTCGAAGAAAAAATATATATTAGAATTTGTAGATTTACGTCTTGTAGCATCGCGTTGGTAGTACCTTTTTTTATATGTGACAACATCCACACAAAGGTCTTCAGGTCCCAAACTAGGCAGAGCCTGTACTATGGTAACCTGATGACTGATATACATACTTAAATACATACACACCCAGACACAAATCAAACAGACATGTTCATGCACACAAATGTTTGACTTGTCCGGGGATCGAACCCGAGAACAGCGGCTCAGAAGGCAGGGGCGGTACCAACTGCGCCAACCGTAGTACTGTTAAGATGCTGCAAATGGCTAAATAAATAAATAATAAATATTATCTCCAAAACCAGAACCGGCATTACTATACAAGTAAGTGTACATATAAATTAATCGGTATAGAGCGGTAAGACAAGGGGCAATAAGGGGCGTATTCAATTTTGTTTTCCCATCAGCTGATTGAAGTATAAAATTGTAGAGAAGCATCGGGGGTAAGTTACTTCACTTTACTTTCCTTCCCTCGCTACATCGTAACTGACATCTGATTACCGTAAATGACATTTACTCTACTACTAGTAATAAAAATACTTGTTGACAGTTACTCTAATAAAACTGGTTGTATAGGGTATGTTTGGGCTCGGGCCACTGTACTGGACTTGCAGTGCATATTCACGTTTGTGTGTGTAGTAGACGAGGTCATTCTAAGGCAGTGCTTAGAGTGCTTCCAGTGACATGATGTTTCTTATAAGATCCATTTTTATTACAGAGATACGTACAAACAATGGAACAAAAATACTGAAAGTTTTCATCAGTGCTTGTACGAACGTTTGATCGAGATAAAAACTTTATAGTTTTCAGCTACAGGCTATTTCTGAACCAATTTTCATTACAAATTGGTTTAGAACTTTAGAAGACATTGCAAATTTAGAGAGAAAAATTCACTTCGCGATTCAAAAACCCGTCTTCCGACAATGTGTCAGTCGCTACGACCTTAGGCCACCGAGGCTTAGTGCCTGAGCATCGAATTTAACTCTCTATTCGACTTTAACCGTCGTATGAGGGCGGAGTGACAGCTTGACAGAATTATACAACCGAAAGATTTTTTTCTAATACTTAACTTTCGTATTGATGTCGCAAACCTTAATATTTTTTATGATATGGTTTTTATAGCACTAACGCCTACTTAGCGATACAAAACAGCAAATTTAGAGATAAAAATTCACATCCTCGAATCCGCGTCTTCGGACAATCCGCGTCAAATAATGTATATTTTTCTTTCTAAAATTGTAATGTTTGGTCCCCCTAAGCAGGCGTTAGTGTATTAAAAGTCATATTATAAAAATCGGTTTAGTACTTTTAAATGTCAAGAAGGAGGAAAATCGATAGACAAACACACTTTCTCATTTATAATATCGTAACTGATGTAACTGAATATTCATTAATGATTGTAGAAGATCGAAATTGGGTAGAATTATTATAGATTATTAACATTTTAACATTTATCTAGTACGGAGAGCTTCCGTCAAAACCTCGTGAAAAAGATCACGCTTAATTCATGCTCCGATTTATCACCGCAAAGACCTTCAACTTTGATGACCTGTTCTCCATCTGATCCATCATTCATGAGTTCCATACGCTTTATATCAAAAGCTCTCCATCAATCAAACGGATCAAGAATAGAACTGTATCACAATCGTATGATATCGTCATAGACTAAGAGCCGTCGTACACTTTACGTAATACACAAAGTACCGAAACCATTGTTTCGATAGTCATAGTTATTGAATTATAGTTCTATCCGTTAAGACCATTACAGAATACATTATAAAAATGGCAATGAAGGACAGGAACGAAGAGGTCGTGACGGCTTTCCAGCGATTGGTTTCGACTTTGATATTTTTGAGTCTATAGCGGTTTACTTTGTAAATTAATGTAATAGATAAAGTAAGAAACAATAATTATATATGGCTAGACTCACACTTAGTCGATAAGTCTCATTAGATACTTGGGGTTCAGACTGGTAACAAATAAAAAGGGTACGGACGGTAAAACAAATTCTAAAAGTATGGACCTTCTTCTTTCCTATACACTACAGACACTAGTCTGTAGTGTATAGGAAAGAGGGAGGAGGTTTTAGTCCGTACACACACTCCCATCCTCGCCGGTGGACTCGGGCATAACCTCAGGGATACTGCTCTTTTGGGTTATCCATAAAGGATTTCGTCCTCACGAAACTAATAAAAAAAAAGAATTATAGTTCTAACTATCTCTAATCTCTGATCGAGTTTTGCTCAGTTGTCAGAGACGCGATGGATAGACACTGACGGAAGCAGATTATACGATCTCGGCGTACACCATCCACATCCACCGATGACCACGATCCTCAGTCATGAGGAAACGTCCATAGAGATATTTCTAACTATAATTGATCTTGTTATAATTGTTATTTTCGTGTATAAAAAATGTAACAAAAAATTGACAAAAACTAAGCAATTGTTTTTATATTACCGATGATCAGTTTGTTTGTATAAAGCTTAATAAGCAAAAATTAAGTTTGTAACACTGTTAGAAATGATGTGAGTTAGAAGTGTCTAAATCACTGTTAGATATAAACATTTTATTTACCTTTATTTCTGTGGTTTCGTTTCCCATGTACCAAGCGATCGTTGCAGCTAGCGGGACAATTAGTTAGTTATATAATAAACACTTTGAAATTTTGAAACCGCCTCTCATTCTATTATTGAAGACAGGTACCTACTCAAAATATTAAGACCCAAAAAAAACTACTGGTCAGATCTCGATCAAATTTATTCATCAGCAGCTTTAAAATATAAAATAATCATCATAATCGTTTAATTTACAAGAAAGTTCTGAGGTAACACACATACTGTGGACTTTAAGAACCTCCTCCTTTTTTTGAAGTCAGTTATTAATTTCAATTATGATCATCAAAGTACCTTACTCGATTCTGCCGCCAGCTGCACAAGTTCAATTGCCTAATATAAAAATCGTGGTATGGCAATAGCGGACAAGGTGAGACCTTTATACTCCAGTTTAACGTTTTCAATTGGAGCCCAATGTCACTGGCAAGGTCTCTAGATGGATTTAGAATAGATGTAGTGTGATAAGACCGAAGTGTTACAGCAGGAAGACGCGGAAAGGTCAGGAAGTGTGTGGGTGTTCCATTTCTTTTGTTTTTGATTATTATTATATTGTAATTTATAGCTAATTTAATAAATGGTAAAATAACGTTCAAAATTAGGTACTTATATCTTCTTATTCATGATGAAATAATTATGATAAAATTGATGTTTTTTTTTAATAGGAGAAAGGATTCGTTAGTTTTCGTTAGTTAGTTGAAGCGCTCGTAGCGGAGCTTGACGTGGCGATCTTAACCGATCAAAAAGTTAAGCAACGCTTGTTGCGGTTAGGCCTTGGATGGGTGACTGCTAGTGGCATTATTCAACTGAGCGCTTCCGTGCTTCGGAGGGCACTTTAAACCTTCGGTCCCGGTTGTTTGTTTTAGGACAACGGTCGTTGGCTATGTCGAAGGCCTTCGGGCGGCCTGAAATCTTTGACATGGGTTGGCCACTAACCTATCCACCAAGCTGCACTGGGCCCGCGTGGTAAATGGCGCGCGCTACAATTGGATTTTAAGCCAGGTCCCTCGGCCGAAAATTCAAAATTAGTTTAGTAGTAAAACTTTAAGAAACTTTTCTATGAAACAGACTCGAAATTGATTCACGAAATCTAACGGTGGTTTGAATGATAAGAATTACTATCCGATCTGGTATATAAAATTCAACTCTCTAATAAAGTTTTAGAGAGATAAATGTAGTTATATTGAATAACTCTAATTTTCGATTTAATTTGAAGCTGCTCAAGTCTAATCCTTTTACAAGCGTGTAATTACTTTACGTCTGGCTGGATTTTTGAAGTATACCTTGTTACAAAATACGGTTAGACAGTTTTCTTGGAATCTTCAGAGTAAAGACACTGAAGATACGCGATCGCTTTGTACTTTTATCTTAGCCAAGAAAACTGTGTACCTACAAGCAATTGAACCCGTGGACTCGCGCTGGCCAATAATACAATAGATTTCGCGGAAATCAACCTACTTTTCCTGGAACTGTAACGTGTGTGGTTAAAAACAAGCTAATAAATCCATGCTAATACTTAATTATTTCGTTTTGAACAATATATGTCTGCAAACAATATACATTTTTGTTTTATCCTTATATTCTATTTTATCCTAAAATACATTATATAACCACAAATATATCAAAGCTTGTCACATAATAATAGGTAAAGTAATTTACGCGTTCTTGATTAGACATTTTCATACAAAACCTAAATAATAATAAAGTATTTAATTTGTTTTTCTAATGTCAATGTTGTAAGTTGAAACACTGTTATGGCGAAGAGGTTCGCTACTTTATACGAGTCGATGCAAATATGAAAGTTCTAATGAAATAAAGTTCATTCCCGCACATACTCGTACTACAAAGTTGCTATTGCGACCAGTACGTATCGGTTGGAAATGAAAAAAAAAATATCAAAAAATAGAACCGTTTGAATTTTTTCACCCTTTTCAGTGACCTTGCTTACTTACTTACAGGATACACCGTCATTGATGATATCATCAAGATAAATCAGTATAATGGAGTGTAACTCAAAAACTGTTTGACCGAATTTAATGAAATTTATGGTACCACCTCGGAAACATACTCTATCAAACAAAAAAAAGAATCATCAAAATCGGTTCATAAATAACAATAAAAAAATATATACCTATATATATATATATATATATATATATATATATATATATATATATACGGTCGAATTAAGAAACCTTTTTTAAGTCGGTTAAATAAAAGGCATAAATGTCTATTATGTATAGTATATAATAAAACACTTTATGAAAAGTGCACATATTATATGTGTGACGGATCTTTCCTCCGTCTATTTCTTTGTTCTAGTTGTAATTAAAACTCTGTCGATTTTTTCATCGTTTTATTAAAACCAATTAAACGCAGTCCACTCCACATCAATTTAAACATCTAGATTTTTTTACATAACGTTGATAGCGTCTAGTCAAGTAAAATTCTTTCAGTGTTACCATAGCGTACAGTTAAGTCTTTTGTGTAGTCCCGAAAACACTAATTAGCATAAATAAGAGTTTTTTAAAGACAATCTACAACTATATGATATCTGTTTCGTATTGTTTTGTTGACAGAACAAAAAGATAACCTATAAAGAAAATGGTGGATTTGGTGTCATGATTTTCTTGTTAAGAATAATGAGATTGATACATAATAATATACAATTTGATAAAATTTAAAGATACTTCCAATGATACCTGCTCAAAATGTTTTTTTATCTAAAAAAATGCTAAAGAGAACCAAAATCAATATATTGTATATATACATATATATTATATACAAATATATATTTTTGTTATGTTGTGTTTTGTAAATAACTTAGTAATGACCTAAAGGCCGGTCTTGATGCGATTATGGAATAAAGACCCTGAATTGGTTTATCAAAATATAAAGTTTAATCAAACTTTCCAATGCGCTATTTGGTATATAGCTGCACCAAACTAATCGATATATCGAGTCCAATGTCACGAAATTGTTGTTTAAATCAGTAATGACACATTCGGGTCTCGACCCCGACCTTTATTGTTAATTCGATAGCTTACCACGTTGTAATTAAACTCTGGTTTACCTTGTCAAGTATTTGCTGATTGTGTCGATGCACGCTGACGTTAACGTACCTCAGAAATTTTGTTTTATTATTCTTCCATGCCAACAACGTGCCAAATTCAGTTTCTTATTTAGAACAAACCGAATAAGTTTACTAGATACTATCCACTTTCTACTTCACCGGAGTTTAAGGAGCAGAATTCAGGCTTTTTGCGTTCGCGGTTGCCTGTCCATTAAAATATAGACTAAATACCAATGCAATATAATTCAAATTAGCGCGTGCTGTAATAATCGCTACATTAAAACTGCTCAAATACAGATAAATGAGCAATTAAAGCACTCAGATTATTTGAGTGAACTTTCTATTATACTAGTGTCTCTGTAGGCTGTAGACCTCGCGATTATCTCTTTGCATAGCTTGAGCTGAATAAATATTTACTGCACAACCAAACAAAATTCTTAAGACTTAAAATCTTTTACAAACACAGTTTATGAAAAATAGAATATTTTTAGAAAATTTTTATTCTATTTTTCATAAAGTGTGAAAATATAATATTCTATATTTTTCAAAAACTGTGTTGACAAAAAAATTCTGTATAATTATCGAACCTCGAAACTTCAATTTGAACTTTCACGAAAATTGGTTTAGAAATGCGTCCTGCAGAGTGAAGAGCCTGACATTCGAAAGCATTTTTGCCCAAGGTATTGTAGAGTGAGATGCTTAACTCGTCCTTCGCACTCGCTAGGTCAATACAGATATAAAGAACATGTTTATAGAATTTATTTGCATAAATAAGAGTATGTTTTAATTTTTTATCATTGTGCCCAAGTGCATTAATGTCTTGAGCTTCATAATATAACCAATTAGATATCATGCATACCTGTCGTGTATTATAATTTGTATGTACACTATGTCATCATTATCTGGCCAGTTTGGCTGATCGTCTCACTAATGAGAATCATAAAAAGGAGCACCGTTTTTAATGTTTTCATAAAGTTAAGAAGAGCGATGGAGTTTTCGCAGTTATTTAAAGGCTTTAAGATGTAATAAATTATATGTATAGTATTATCATTCAATGTTAGAGCCCAACTATATAGTTACTGTTTTTCAAACAAGTCTTCAAATATGTACCCATAATACTGTTGAGTTCGTATTGTGGATCTTCGATTAAAAGCACTTCATATTATTCAAACAGTATTTTAATTACTCTCATTTAGAAGGTTATTGTTACCAGACATTTTTTACAAAGAATCACATAGACGAGACAGACAGTAACCGTAGTACATATGGTCTGTGGACAATACCTACTAGTCATGGGACATAAACAACACAAAACTAGTGATGTGCGTTGCTCTTTCTAGCAAATACTGGTGTTCTCGCTTTCCTATGCAAATGTTCTTTTATATAAATGTCCGTTGTTCATTCTCCCTTGTGTCATACTCACACCACTACGTCCTGAACAGCCCAACGTATTCTCCATTTAACATAATTTCACCCCTCGGGCACCCCAAGTCGACAATTGCAAAATGCTCGAGCCTAGAGTATTTAGGTCTTGTACTTCCTCTATTGAATTAATGCTAACGGAGTATCGACATGCAACCCCATAACCTAGTCATTTGTTACCCGTTAGTTCATAGGTCATGTAAGTAAACCTGGTAAGTTGGAATGTGGAATCTACTTTTAGTTTTTGCACTTGAATTACTGAAATGGTTTCACTTTCCGCCATTGTTTCACGACAGTTTAATGCCACATCATACCATCCTTTAGTACCTAATTCATATGCTACACCTTTTTGTTACATTTAATATTACACATCTTTTAGGGTTCCATAACTAGAGGGTAAAACGGAACCCTATTACTAAGATTCCGCTGTCCGTCTGTCACCAGGCTGCATCTCGCTTTACCTCTCGCATTAGCTGCGTGCTACATCCTGCGAAAAATCATGTCTTTTGTATGGTTATAGATAATGGTACGGAACTCTTCGTCCGCGAGTCTGACTCGCAATTGACTGGTTTTTAAATTTTGATAGCTGTATAGAGTGCTTAATGTTTCAATACAATGTTTGAAAATAAATTCAATTTATTAAATGAAAACAAAATTAAAATTAGTAATACTTCCGTTGGAAAAATGCTTTTGGTAGAAATGCAGTGTGCACCGCCCTTCCGAATAAAATTTATGCAAGTAGGGACAGACAACTCACTCAACCAAAATACTCTTCGACACGTATATTGCCACTATACGAGGCATGCTCGGGACACGTTGACTCGCCGAGTATTAGAACGAGTGTATAAAAGCACAAAGTAACACCTGAAACAATAAAACAAACTTCTTTATTATAATAAACTAGTTGCAATAAATGTGATGAAAACTGGAGTTGTGTGTGTTTTACCCACAGACCATATTATATGGTCTGTGGTTACACCGCCGTTGTACCGTGAAAATTTAAGATTTTTAGCGGTAAAATGCAGTCTATGCTTAAGCCGTGTAAACTATAGATGCTCAGAACAGAGACATTGATGTGTTCTATGGTACATATAAGTTGTTTAATAGTGAGTGTCGTAGTTTTATAAGTAAATTGGTATTGACTCTACTGTATCCAGATGTTAGTTGGATCAGGGCTTAATGTACGTGTTGGCGTAAGCTGTTAGTACATAAGTAATTGAAATAAATAAATAAATAAATATAGTAATTGAGCAACAATCTTTTGGTAAGTTTTACAGTCGAAGATTTATCGATATAAACTTAAACGAAGTTATAAATAGATAACCTCCTTTCGAGTTACCCAAGACACACACAAACGTATGCGAGTTATTTCTTGTTCCATATATCCTTCATTAAAAGAGACAGTTAAGTAAAGTTCGTAAACGTAACTTGAACCCTACGAAGCCTTGAACTTAACCTCCACGTAAACCAAGGGTTAATATCGATTTATTGTAACTGGCTTGTATGTAACGGATAATCGGTTGTCAATTGTGACCATTGAAATCGATAAAAAACGCTATATTGTGTGTTAATCTTTGGATTAACCGATAACCGGTAACCTTAATCAACTGATTACGGTTCAGTTAGTAAAACAGGCATTGAAATAATTGGTTTCAATTTGTTAAAAAAAAGGAGAAATAATATTACTATAATTTTGTAATTGATATGTACTGTTACAATGTTTGCCTTCAGTCATAAGCTATTTGCAAAGTGTTGCAACAGATAGGCAATATAATTGCAGATTCAAGCCTTGTGACAAGGCAGACATTGTGTATATAATCGGATTCAGTATAAAATTAATATTCGATATCTCAGCTGTTAAATAGGAATTGTAATATATATTGACATTCGGTAAAACTCAGTTGGGAACTGGTTTTTACTGAATGATCATTCTACTTGCTACTCTCAAATATTCTTTGAGTAACACCTTTCTTCGAGAAAAAGGAGTATGTTTGTTAATGTTTGAGATCGCTAAAGCAGGCGTTAGTGCTTTAAAAAGTAATACTATAAAAAAGGAGTATGCTGAAAATCAGCCTTGCATAGACTAAGTGTCTACGCAGCACAGAGCTGCGCATACCCCTATTGCCTAAGAATAAATATTTAGTGTTGTTTTATAAATGTACTTCTTTGTAGCAATAAAATAGTATATTTCATTACAAGTGGGGAAAGGCTGTCATTGCAAAGAGTTCCGACAAATGTCTACCCGAGCCGAGGCGCAGCCGAAGGCGAGGGTTGACAGTCGGAACAAGTTGCAATGACGGTTTCGCACGTGTACTGAACGACTATTTTTAATACAGTTGCGGAAAAATTAAGCAATTTAATAAATAAACTCGCAAAGAAAATTTCTGGAAAATGGCGCCAACCGTAGAATATAAGCAGAGATTTTTTTTTCTTCACCCATTCTGGTAGGCAAAGGGAACTATACCCATACAGCCAAGTCTTCAGTAGAATTTTTTTATTGATATGAAATGAAATTTAATGAGATGAAATGAAATGAAACCTAACTCATTCAATCAAATCATTAAATCTGATATTTAAACAAATTAGTAGCTTCTATTTAGAAATATACGTATTTGCATGAATCATAAAAACTTCTATCAATTGTTTTTTTGTAAAAACTTCATGGTTGGTTTTTCTTTTTAATAGACATAGACATTATTTTGACAGTTGGGAAAGAGAACGCACGAGTTCGGGAAAGGTAAAAAAAAGCACGAGTATGTAATAGCCCACATCCCGAACGCTATACGTCCCTGCAATACGCCACTTTTTGAGCAACTGTATTAAAAATGTTTTATTATTATTATTATATAGCATTTTTTCATCGTGTATTCCACTTCAAGACACACTATGACGTTGTTTCTAATTAAGTCTATTATTCTTTACATTATCTAGCTATACATATATTATCTGACTAAATGTGCCCCGCGGTTACACCTGCGTGGTGATGGATGATGATGATGATTAAAATACATGCAGTAGTTTTTGCGTGAATAAGTAACAAACATCCACACTAATATTATAAAGGCGAAGAAAGTTTGTGAGTGTGTTTGTGTGTTTGTAACTTCTTCACGCTCAAACGGCGGAACCAATTTTGCCATGGCTAATTAACTGACAAACTTAACACGGACGCGAAACAAGAAGCAGCTGGCGGGATGGACTTGTATCAGTCATATTGGTTCACTACTGGACATACGACTTTCCTAGTAAACGGCACAGTGCTTCAGATCTACCCTTCTCTCATCACTGTAGCTGCGTCAACGAAATACACACCACAAACAAGTTTCGCATTTTTTAAAATTAATTTAATGTCACAAACACCAGGATTTGTATATTTAACAAAATTAGTGAAACTTCTAATTAAACCCTGCGAAAGTTTGTAATTCCCAAAAAGTGTTTAAAATATACAAGCCCAGTCCGTCGTGTTATTATTTATTTAAATCCGTGTTCCGCTCGACCGGAGTTAGGGTTCCCTTTGAGTCCGTGCCTGGTACCACCGCAGCTGCAAATATTAAGTACCGAGCCAAGTGCCGAAATATACCAAAACGTGAGGGGCACTTATGTACAAAAGTTATTAAACAAGCAAAAACCATAAATACAAGCCTTACTCCCAGTTTCTAGAAGGTTTGTTAAAGCATTGATTGGTTGACCAACTTAATGCTAAGCGCTGATTGGTTAACAATATTCCATGACGCTATATGTGACCCATCAGCTGTCAGTATTCCGTATGTTAGCTGATCAAACTTGGGCAAACGTTCCCGAAACTAGAGGTTAGCCTTAGAGAGTTAGCCTAGGTAAATCTTAAGTTATTTTTCTTTTTCTTCTGCACTGTCTTGATAATCCAGGGGCCGTATTCGCTATGATCATTCAACTAGTAACGTGTCGCGTTACGATATCTTCAAGGAATGATCGCAAATTTGTATTGATTTAACGGTCTTCCTTATAATATTAACTATATACATAGTTATATATATATCTTCCTTATAATATTAACTATATACATAGTTATATATATATCTTCCTTATAATATTAACTATATATATAGTAGTTTTGAATTAAATGGAGATATTGTTTCAACAACCACGTTACATATCATTATTCGCTCGCGCTGTTATTATTTATTTATTTCGAATAAGTTTCGATAGATATGTGTACCGACACCGACGTAACTAACATCTCATTATGTGCTTTAAATCAGTCTTAACAACAAATGAAACTGTGTTCATGCTTTCAATTTGCTTGCGTCTAGATCCTATTTTGTCAAGCTTAGTAACAGTTTGATGAATGTTGGGGTGTGTGCGTGGTACTAACGCAGCTGCAAACATTAGTGTAACGAGTAGCGTAATAAACATGAAGGAGACTTAAAATATTGGGCGAAAGACTTTAGCGAAATAAACTTCATTGACCTAACACGAGACATACGTAGCATAGATAAATTTTATGAAATAACGACTAAAGGAACACCGTTATTGCCTTTGTTGATCTTTTCTCTAATTGACTTTAATTTGGAATTAAATAATAACTACCTCAAAACCAGAAACGAACGTGCGTTTGTTATGATTTGCTGTATATTAATGACCTGTAGTTAAAATTAAAAGTATGGTTCATCATCATCATCATCATCATCTCAGCCGTAGGACGTCCACTGCTGAACAGCCTCTCCCACAAATTTCCAAAAGGATCGGTTGAAAGCGGCTTGCATTCAATGTCGTCCTGCTACCTTTATCAGGTCGTCTGTCCACCGTGTCGGTGGAAGACCTACGCCGCGCGTGCCGGTCCGTGGGTCTGCACTCCACAACCTTCCGGCCCCATTGGCCATCTGTTCTGCGTGCTATGTGGTCTGCCCACTGCCAATTCCAATTGCTTATCTGTTGGGCTATATCGGACTTTAGTTCGTCAACGGATCTCCTCATTACTGATACGATCAGGTAGAGAAACCCCGAGCATAGCCCTCTCCATAGCTCGTTGTGCGACTTTGAGCTTGCTTATCAGGCCCATAGTAAGAAACCACGTTTCAGTACCATATGTCATCACTGGTAACACACACGAATCTGTGTTACCAGCGAAAAGTATGGTTGGTTGCTAAAAATGTGTATACTCTTCATGTCTATGTCATTATAACATTATCAGAAGCTTAGAAACATGTCATGGTTATTAAGGCATACATAACTAACCTTAACGTCAAACGTGCTACTTACACCAATAAGTAATTGTATATAAGAATCTCTAATACAAGTAAACTCCATAACAAGTCTATTAAGTCACGAGCCCGTTTCTAAAATCCATAATGGGTTTACATTATCTATGTTTACGGGGTTTCATTCTGCATATCATTACCCCATAAAGCTCCCCTTCGACCTCCTTCAATATCTTTATATTCATGGGCCCATGATTTGGGCGAATGTGCCACTGGAAGAAATACAAATTGATGAAAAATATGACTTTAATGCCAAAAATTAAAATAGCGTTACTCACTGCAAATAGCGTTACTAAGCTGATCAATCGTCGGAAGTATTATCCTAAAAACCAAGTAGTTATTAAGAAGACCTGCAGGGCTATTATATATCAGTTGCAATCAAATCTTGATTGAAAACGATAACAATAGCGGCTTTGTCACTATTGTCAGCTTGAGTCATCAACTTACTAAGATTATTGCTTACTGGAGTTGTTAAAATTGACATAGAGCTGCCATTTTTCAAGATTTGTTTCAAACAATATTTGTTAGCAACTGGGATACATAATAGTCCTGCTGGTGTCAAGAGTTCAAAGTACGGAAGCGCTGAGTTGATAATGCAGTTGCTACTGGGATGAGTCACATCTACGCTACGTGCAGTTCAAGTAAAATTTACAAAATCATTAGCGATAGATTATTTAGAAAACATTAAATAAACTTTAAATTCACAGAAACGAATTCCAAACTGTACAGTTTATTAACCGATGTCACTTATGAGCTGTATCTTTGGATTCAGACTAAACAGATCTTCAATCCATCCCACATCACTATCATGTGTGTTAACGTTAGTGAAACATGTTGTGTTTCTCCTACAAATAACTTGCAAGATACAAGAAACTTTCAGTTATTGTTCCGAATACCATACCATTTTAACTTTTTTTTTGACACCGCAGATTTGTGATTGCGTTTGGATTGTTTGTAGATTTGTGAAATCTTTTAAGCGTTTCCGTATTTAATATTTCGTTTCCTTCTTTGTATGATACGAGTAATATTAAGTACGAGTAACTCTGTACATTTTGGTACTGTTATATTTCAACCATTTGACATCGTCAATAGCTGAGGAATAAATGTACTGTGTAAAAGTGTCTGTATTGTACAATAGGCTCTCCCCTTTTTACGCGAGGCAACAAAGGAGAAGTACGTGTATTTAATGTAAGTGCACCTCTTGCAACTCCTTCGAGGTTGTTATCTATGTTTATTAAGTAATATAACAAATCACCTAGGTTAAAAAAAAGAAACATATGATTTTAAGTTTTAATAATAATACTTCAAACAATTGTAATCTCACTTCAACTCATTCTTGAATATCAATGATCAACAATGTCCCCATTAATGGATCAATATAAAACCCACACATATGTGGTTTATTATATAATTATTATTTATATCCATATTTTATTAGTAAAATGAGTTCATAAAATTCTCATAGGGTTCACTAAATAATTTCTATGTAACATAACATAATTATTATGTTTTTCTTAAGGTGCTGTCGTATCATGATGTCGATAAAAATTAGAGGTTTTAAAGCAGTGTATCTCATAAGCAGCAATTTAATTAAAATTACAAATAAATATGACATTTCTAAGACTTCTAAGTACACATTGACGGAAATAAAAACATATTTTAACATACGTTACATTAAAAAAAAATTCAAACATACCACTTAATTTCACCTTTAAAACAGTTTTTCTCTTTATTCACTATTATATATTTTGTCATGAAACATATCATAAAATAGCAATTTTTAATACACATACATTGGCGGATTATTTTTTATTTAAGAGTGCACACTATTTTTTTAATGAATTTTGTACGTTTTTACGAGATGCGCTTGCATGATTTCAAGTAAAGGAAATTGAACGTAGCCAAGCGCTGAGCTGACAGCGCCTTAAGTCAAATCAAATAAACTAAACAGTGGAATAGTTAGTCCCGCATGGTTTTAAAATGCAGGCTTTGTTATCACAAAGTTTCGCAAACTTATTACCATTAATAAAACAGTAGGCTGTGTCATGCGGGACCACTGTCTTTGAACTTGACACTATTATACGAGAATTATTGCTGTGACTTGTGTAACTGAGTATTATGAGGTTAAAAATATATGCCTACTAGGAAGTCATGTTTGGCAGAAGTCAGAGAGACAGTATGGATTTTAACTTGATTTGATCCTCGGATAAATCTCTTACTTCATTCACTAATCTCATCATCTTCAGCTTCACACGCGGTTTCAGGTACTTTTGCTTCACCTGTCCTTTTATTTAATCCTCTTGAATATCGTCTGAGTACTCTCACCTAGGCCTCTATATAACTATCATTCACTCATGATCAGCTAACATTCGGCTTCTAAAGTCAAAACTCTTAGCTAGTTTTCATAGGTCGTAGACCGCACCATCCCATAACATTAGGTGAGAAAGTGGTCAAACGAGATAGTATCCACAATTAAAAGTTGTTTCAGTTTCTAGCTAGTAAATGCAGCCTAATATAGAAAACTTAACATTTTTTTAATATGTGTTTTTAATACACATTCTTAAATTACTTTCCATACACACATGATTTGTGTGTTATCTTTGTATAGTGCGGCAATATTTTTTTTCAGCTCTGTTTTATATATTCGTCATGTTGACGATAATATATTTAATCAGTTAGATAATTATCATCCCATATATTATTATCAGCCAAAGGTGAAGGTAGAATGTTTAACTAACATTATACAAAGAACTTATTAGTAGATTTATTATTAAAGGAATGTAAATAAAACAAAGTTTCAATAAAAGATAATATATATTAAACTCTAGTGTCTATTGCCTTATATAAAACTTTTAATTATGTTTGGTTAACATATACAATTATATTCCTAATTAATTATAATTCAAGCGATGTTTTTATACTCTTTATTACGAGCTGATATGCAATATTATATTGCTAATTAATTGTCATTATGTGTAATAATTATTTGTTTATTAATTAGGAATAATTAAAACATACCATGCATTGACTACTTCAATGGCAAACTACTTAAAATGCAATATTATTCCTTAATACTGTTACTACTATCAATATGTCATATTAATAATACTCAAATATATCTAAACATAGTTAAAACAAATAAATTACTTAAACTATAATTGATATGTCAATTTATCTAACCCTAAGTATGATTATACTTGTAACTTTTATCATATTCTAATAGGAATGAATCATTAGATTACAATCATTCATCATTTCAAATACATTGTTTTATTGACACATTATACGAACATATATAAGCAATCATTCATATTTAATGTAATATAAACAATTACTCTAGTATTATTAAACAGTAAGTAATTAAGGCTCACGTTTCAAATAACATTCTATTTTGTATATATATTAAGTTAATAACTGTAATATTACAATATTGTAATATAAAGTATTACTGGTGTTTAAAAATAGGTTTCACATTAAATACAAAACTCAAAACCATTTCAGTACAAATAATATTTTTCCAAAGGAAAAATATACAGTACGTGTTTAGACAAAGTTCTGATAGAGCTATTAATGTAATCAAGAGTAATACATTTTAATCCCGCTAATGTATGTAATGCAAATATTTATATTACTATAAAAAACATATGCCCATCTCAAACTATAAGATTATACTACTTTTAACTTGCATAATCTAACAGGAATGAAACTTTGGATTACAATCATTCATTATTTAAATAATTTATTTTATTGGCAATTTGGCACGCTATACAAATAAATATAAGCAATAAATTTATGTTTAATTCAATATAAAAAATACCTTTTACTTTTATACAGAAAGTAATCAAATCATTTCACATTTATTGTATGTATATGATATGGTACATAATAACTTTAATATTACAATGTTGTAATATTAAATATTACACACACACACACACCCTGTTCCCACAAAGAAAACAGATTCCGTGTTGTCTAGATACAAATTATATTTTCCCAAATAGAAAATATACCGTATTTCGACAAGCATAAGTGTTTAAACAAATTTCTGACAAAACTATTTAATTTAATCACGTTTTCATGCCCCTAAATAAAAATATATGTGCCTGCATCTTTTGGAATCTATTCGTATTACATTTTAAATAATCAAATGTAAAGAATATAAATATACCTTCTGATACATTTCCAAAAAACAGTTATGCTTTACGTTCCATTGCGCCTTTACATCCACTAAGATGTCGGCAGAGGTACATCACCAAATTGTTTACAAACAACACCCATAAATGCAATATCTACAACAAAAGTTACAGACATATTTATAATTGAATTAATATTACTTTTTCTAATAAAGTAATAATAGCTGTTCTCAAATATTATATGACCGAGGCATACAATATTTAGTACTAATATTTATTCTGTGACATCACTCACATGAGCCGTAATATACTTAATGCAAAAACACTCTAATATCACAAATTATTACTAGTTACACAATTGTTTACAAATAAAAATACTTACAACAAAACATTATCAGATAAATACCCTTATAATAATATAAAGACAAATCTTTGATTCCTTGCAATTTTTGGACCTAAGTTGAGGTCACAAAACTCAAAAATCTTGACTAGAATTTGGCATTACTTTTTATGACTTCATCAATATAGTAATCAACGCCAATCTTAGAAATGCACCGACTTGAGCAACTTTAACCCCTAAAATCACTGAAAGGGTTTAACTCTTAGATCCAAAAATATTAAGGAACTTGGTTTTAATGTTGAGCAGCGTCGTGAAGGACCTCTTGACCTTTTTCTTAGGCATCGACTCCTGCCTCAAGAAGGGTTCCGAGTACGACTTCTGCAGAGGCGCGTGAACCGGCATCTGCTCCTTAGGCAACTGATATTTGTATTCCTTCACCACCTTCTCTTCAGATGGATCGTATCTGTACAGCACAGAGTACGTGCGTTTCACTTTCTTTGGGATCTTGGTACCATTAGCAGTCCTGTCGCTCTTGCAACGCTTAACCGTGTTCCTGCCATAATAGTCCTGATACGTATCAGCATCCACGTAGATGATCCTCTTGCCTAGAGCTTGCTCGCGCTCCTTCTTCAGACTCTTCCAAGAGGCGATGACAGACTCCCGGCGGAAGGTCTTATTAGGGTTGTGTCGGCTTATATAGTAAGCCTGGTCCTCCTGGATGTTAGACGTATCTTTAAGTGGAGACCCTCTGGGACTAGGCGTGTAGTCGACCTCGAAGTCGTCTCTGGACACCTGAAACGAGATAAATTTGTCCTTAGTTGTTTGTCCGCGCACATATCAACTAGTTTAAATCTAATACGGTCCTGTCACATAAACAATCTCATAATACAGACTGAACCAGCGGGTTATTCGGAGAATTAATAACATAAATTCGGTACGTGACTGTATGGACGTGAGTGCGTGACGTTAGCAAAGGGCTCGCGTGTCCTTGTCTATCAGCAATAGATATGTGTTCTATCTCTTTTTATTTTTTAATCCGAGCCCATCGTGCGGTGCCCATATGTCTGACACCACCTGTCTCGGGCCCACCATATGCTCGGTGCATGTACTTGTTGACAATAGACGAATTTCAATAAACTTCAACCGTGAACTGTTTAGGAAGTTTGTACTGTTTGTACCAAACGAAAGAATAATTTCTTACAATCATTTGCCTAATCACGGTCTCCACAGAGTTTTAGGAAAACGGGCTTATATCACGAGTAAAAATAAACAAAGGTTGGGGAAGGGGCGGACGTTAAAGTTCAAATTTATTAACTCGTCCTTCAACAAATGTTTTGTTTATGTATTATCTTTGGAAGTCCTAAAAGCTTTGAGTTTAACGACTTTCTGTTGAATAACTGTTGCACAATTTGAAGTGCTTGGTTCTTTTGCTGGCCCATTTGTTACGCGACGTTTTATTTGGTCGTTTGATATTGTGCAATGTTTTATGGGTTTTTCTTCAAATTCCACGTTATGACGTGGCCGGTCACTGGTCAAATAATAGGTCACGCAAAAATAGATGGTTTATTATTGGCGCTCATTAGGACATGATGTAGAACTGCAGTTAGAATAATGTGGACATGTCTGTTTATAATTTTTTCAAATTTGTAACATAACTCATTTGTAACTTTGCTCATAAAATTTATGTTTTCCACTTCCTCTTATAGATTAGGTTACAAATGAGACCTATTAATACTTAAAACAAAAAAATTACATGTGAATGCTGTTTTAGTTCGAATACATTATAAGGTGTCTAAATTATTTATAGCCGGCTTAAAAATTATGCATTTTTTGGTTTCGACGTCTATAAAATGACAGTGTTGTTTGTCCTAATTTCGTGACAGGTGATACAACTTAAAGCAGTTGAAACTAATTACAATGTCTACACGTCAGACACGAAAAATATGCTTGATATTGCTTCTTGACAGTTCGTATTGTGTAACATTATTTTTAATGGGTTAGAGTGAAAAAAAACAGTGCAGTGTTGCGAATTCAGGTCGCAACAGTAAATGGGTCATATTTAAATAGTTGTGTTCTATTAGTGGCCTTCGTTAACACGGTCTAATTAAAAAGTGTAAATTAACGAATGTAGGGTAAACTTTATTTTTTCATTGTATAACCTTGTGTTTTGTTTTCAGGTAATATTTCAGCCGTCAAAACGCAGCTGTCTACTCGTTGGTGAGTTATGACGCTGTGACGTATCCACGCTTATCCACATTATTCCTTAGGCGGTTCTAGTGTCCCATTTCACGCTCCTCTGTACTAAACGTTGTGTTTGAAACGCGTGTAGTATTTCTGTGGACGTGAACAGTTATTTCTGCACGTTATTATAAGATTGAAGGTGATAACACTAAAAGGCACAGTTAAATTTGTCACGGGCTATTTTGGACAATGAGAATGTTCAATGCAACTTCTATTATTATATATATTACGAGTACTGTCTATGATTACGTGAACTGTGGGATGCTTTTGGAACACATTCTATGTTTATCTTGTTGTTTACTAAATATAGAGCAAGGGTTACTATTTTGAGTCTATTAAATGGCATAGTATTTATAGTGTATTTACTGATTTTGTATTGTTACCGTCCATGTGTTATTTCATACTCTGCGAATCGGTTGTCTGCAAGAGATCGCTCTGAGCGATAAGAGCGCCCATTGTTACACCTACTTTTAGCATTTTTTTATATTTTCTAATAAATGTGGTGTCTCAATAAAGATTTTTTATTTATCTAACTATCTATCTAGGTATAATTATATCTCACGAAAGTGACATTTAATTTATCTAAGCATAGTTGAAATCATTGTTTTACTGAGTTAGTCATTCGGTAACTACTCACATGGATGTAAATTAAACCATACTCTTTGATGTATAGAGTCGTATCAGATTTTTTTGGTCCGTATAATATGTGCCGTTAGGTCCGCGTGTGTAAATGACCGTGCGAAATATTATCTATTGACACACTTTTTTTTAGTAACAGCTAGAAGTGTTGCGTCCTCTTCAATTCTTGTTTGAGCTAGAATTTCTCGAGTGTTTCGTATAACAGTTAATTGCAGTTGTTATGGACAGTCACAGTTTTAATTAGAGTTAAGGCGCATGATTTCTTCAACCGAGACGCTTAGGTGGGCTAATGCAAATATCAAAGGGTAATAAAAATAAAAGGAAAATTAATAATGAAAGCTTCCACCGACGTAAGGGCCTTTAGTGTTTGTAATTGTCATTTTAGTGGGGGGGAAAATTGAGGGCATAACTTTTTTTAATGCTAAATAATAAAATGTGTTCGATAAATAGGGGTTGCTCACGCGATTATACAAATGTGTGCTCGCAAAACATGTTTGCAAAATAAAACAAAACTTACGTAACCTCTATTTTGTTTTTGACTGCCAGTTATTTTCGTTATTTAACACTAGTTCGTTCAACATTGGCACATTATTTTTACGACATAATATAAACAATTCACATGGCGCCCTAATTTTGCGCGAACGGTTTTGCATCCGACCGAAATACTCGGGTTCGATAAATACGCCTACTTAAAGATCTCTCTATTTTAGTTGATTCAAGTATAGAGTACCTATTCTCGGAGCACTACTAGAATTTTGCAGTGCATTACGCATAATTTAGGGGTTAACAACCGATAACTGTCACGCTAGATGGTGATGGTTCGAGGCAGTTACAATAAATGTGCGATTTTTTTCTTATTAGTCTTCTATTTAGACATACATGTAGTCTTATACAGAATTTATATATCTTTATCAGGTTTCGTGCCAAATTAAATAGTATACTAAAAAGTAATATGTCGGAGACATTAAAAATCATTGACACATTAATAAATACGATAGCTTATGTGCGTGTATGTGTGTGTTGTCTGTCTGCTCGCCCTTTCCTTATTTTGCGCATCTAGGGTGCAACACATCAATGTGATTTTTACAAAAATAATAGTTGAATGGAACGAGGCTGTCAAGGAATACTTTTTGTTACGAAAAAATGTTTTTTCCGAACAGATACATTTCCAGTGCTTAATTATCAAATTTATGACTACGTATTAATTTGCAAAATAATTAAAATTAAATGATATACAAATGATTGGATGACACATGGTACTCAAATTAGCGTATGACGGTACTATCTGACTAACTGTGAGACGTGCCCACGCGCATTTTTTCACGACACCTAAGTTTTCCAATGAGCAATACTTTTTTTTCATATTGCACCATACTAATGAAATACACGGTCATATTCCGAAGATAATGACCTCAAGTTTAATGACTTTATGGCCCAGTTGCACAATCCGTCAAATCAAAACATTCGATTTGAACGTGTGGGCAGAACAAATAATGTTTACGCTATGGTCGCACAAGTGATATATTTATAATTCTTCTTGACATGTTAACCATCAATCTTGAGTTGAATTAGCTTCTCTAAAAGTGCAATTCCAAGAAAGTTTATCTATCATTTATTTTAAAAACGTTGTTCCCATATATCGTTATAACATTTATCTTCCTGTTTGTTATTTTTCGCTTTATAAAACATAGCTTTCCATTCCCCTATTCTAAATATAAAAAAATGAAAATAATTGATACTACACCAATAGGCCGTCCGCGTCTGCCTACATGCACAGTCAGGAAAGAAAAGTATGCCATTTTGATTATGAAAAATTCTCATGCGCTATTGTTTTAAACATGGATCTGTCATTAGTAATGTGTAATTTCGAGATAAATGATAACAATGACGTATGAATGAGAAACTGTAGCTTTTATTCTATTCATGCTAATTTGACCATATGCCATAGATCGTTAACGTCTGACCTTATGCGAATCAGACAGGTCTCTTTTTGTTACCTGACGCGTAACTTCTCCTTATTAGAGGCAAGGTTATCCTTTTTATCGATTTCCTCGTCTCAGTAGTAGATGGTAATGACAGAAGTTGGTAAAATTACTTTAGCATAGAAAACATATACCCCGATTCTTATCCCTTTATACTCAGCAGCTAAGCATACAAACCGAACTCATCAATAAATTTATATAGGTACTTAGAGTGTTGTTTTGTTATTTAACATTTAGTTGGTTATTTTTGTAAACTGTTTGTTGGATATCCTATACAGCAATATAAATTGAACCAATGAATTATTTATTTATTTCTTCGTAATGTAACACGTAATGAATATACTTAGAAAGGGCTTGTACAGTTTACCGATCGTATTTTGAAACAGTATATACCTATTTTGCTTAAAAGTCAAAGTCAAAATCAATTAGGCATGAAAGACGAACTTATGTATGTCACTTATCCATTATATTGTACTGTAAAGATTCCACCGCCGCTTATATTACATAGCCTGTTTCCACTCCGCGCAAAACATTATTCCATAGGAATATTTGGCCGTGATAAAAAGTTGTCTGCGTGATCTATCCCAGGCACCAACTTTTTTTAAATTTCAGCTTAATCGGTTCAGTACTTGGCACTAAAATAGCCACAGACAAAAGTACAATTTGAAAAATTTAATATCGTCTTCCATTCTATTCAGTTATTGGAGTGTATCTCAAAAACTACTGCACCAAATGCATTTTTAAATTGGGCCACACGGGAAGCACCAGCTTTCAAACAAAAAAGAAATACAGTCGAATTGAGTACCTCCTCCTTTTTTGGAAGTCGGTAGAAAATAGCAAACAGACACACTTTCTCATTTCATCATCGCATTTATAATATTAGTGCGATTCGTAGATGAACAATAAGTTGAATGTCAATTGTGATTGTGAAACAAAAGACTTGAAATCGATTCTTTAATCTCCATATCTAAAGACCGCGGCGAATGATAGAAAGTGTTGTGTCAAACAAAATACTGTCACGATTGTCAATGTGATTTGAGAGGACCACAATTACAGAAACTGGTATGTCGTATCTTGTTGATGTATCTAATTCAAGGACCGGTCTTGCAAATTTTGTTTTACACTTTCACCTCCCGATGTACGTAATTAAGACAACAGCACCTAAATACTATTTTTGTTAGGCAATTGTTTAAAGACTGTGTGACTGGAGTATTTAATATAATTGAAACTGTCAGTAACAATTTAACAGCTGTCATTCCGGTCTCTTGATTTCGAAAGTTTCGAACTGGACGCGCGACTTGGAAGATTAATAAGAAATGGTTCCAAACTTATAGTAATTCAATCATTTTTCATTCATGAATTTAAAGGTTTAGTTTGAACAATTTCAAATTAAACGTTTTTTATAATTGACCTATTGTGATCGCTAAAACCTAAGAAGTAATAATATTTTGATGTTACTAAACTTTAGTAATTAGTACAATTGTTATTTTTATTTATCTGTAGTACACTTGTTTTTTTTACAGTATATACACATGTATTTTATTCTAATTTGACACTTCACGTATTATCTAAGTCTTGAAAAAAATTTTAAGCTAACGTTAATAAATGGAGATTTTGCCAGCGTTAAACGCACGCACTGTAAGTTAAATTACTTACATGATTTTATTTTATTATTACAGTTTTTTGGAGATAATATATTTCTCCTTATAATTACAAAATCAATGTATTTGTATTCTTTTAAAAACTGCCATGAACAATAAACATTATTTGTTGCGAAACTTTGAAAAGCTTAAGACCAAAACCGGCTGCATTATCATATCAAAAACTTGTTCTCGATAACCTTTACGCTGCGTACAAAATGGTTTTTGATGGAAGTAATCTGTTTGATTAATCTCAAACGTTCAATCTGTTGCCTGAGATCGATTCTTGTCTTTGATTTATTTATTTAACGCTCGAAGTGTCAGATCTTATACTAACTTGTTTCTAATCTGTGGTGTCACGGCCAAAAGCGGCAATGTCAAGAGCTTTAACCACAAAAAGAAGGTAATTCCATATTCAAACGCCAAGCACGCACGCGTCGCAGTTCAATGACAGCGACCATAGACAAGTCAGTTGCCTTTTAAGCGCATTAAACCGGCCGCGTGCACTTTGCGTAATAGTTAACTTACTGCCCACAGACCACTATTCCGTAATCGGAACGCGTGCGTGCTATTTATAAGGAAGGCTTTTCTCACGAAGCTTAAACTTAATTAGGTAATAGTAATACTTACAACACTCTCCCAACTGCCACCGATGATGGTTTTGTCCAGCATTGTTATTTTATTCTATCACAGAACTGTCACAAAAGTTGAAACACTCAAATCCTCGATAGATTGAAAAGTTGTGAAATGGGACGCGATTGCGATCACGTTGTCACTCGGGAACGGCGAGATTTGGCACAGTGCTCTCCTCGAGCTTTCCTGAACGACTGAAGCGATTCCCGCTTCAGCATCATATTTATAGTGCCGTTTCGGAAAGAGGGCGGGTTTCAGGAAGACGCTTCCACTTAGCACGTAGTCACCGCCTTCGTATTTTAGGCTGCATGTACGAGTAATATAGTTCGGGGAAGCCCGTCTATATGTGCGCTCACGGAACAGGGTAGAGAATTTGCCTCCTTTTTTTCGCCTCTGCAGTCATGTTCTTCGTATCTGAGAATTAGGACTAAGCTTTATTTCTTAGGATTTTGAAGATGTGCTGAAGTTTTTTCTTGTATTAAAGCGGAGAAAGAAAATTTATTACAAGGATGTTCATGTACACGTAACTTCGGAGTTCTCACATTAATCAGATACCTAATCTATATTCATATTTGATGTTTTGTTCAGAAATTCATCAATCAATCAAGTCTTTCGTATAAAGTTACCGTAAGCGTATATAATTGAGTATACCTTAAATTATTCGCGGCCCATTCTCATCTATGATTTTTCACTTAGATGACAAAAGCGATATTCCTTAGGCAAACTGAAATAACTAAATCCACTTGCGTCCAGTTTGGTTTTACAACCTGTTTAACTTGTCCGCTTTAGTGGTGGGTTGATCGTTAGGGACTCGCTTTCAGGCGGATGCACTTTGGTTTGACGTCATAGGCCGGTTCGGGACTGAAGAGGCAACAAACCTGGTTGTAGAGGACTTGAGGTTACTTTGATAAGTGGCTGTGGTCTTTTGATGGTCTGACGTCCAAACGTGAAATGCACTTGCCGTATTATTTTTGATTTACTGCAGGAACAAAGTACTCTGCATTCTCTATCCCGCGACAAAGTGAATGACTAAGAAAAGTGAATCATATGAAACAGATACAAAAATATAAACTATCTAACAGCTTTCTGGCTATGGTTTATATGATATATAGAAATCTATTTCTAGATATCCACCTTTATGTCTTTTGAATAAGTCAAGATGTTTATCGCAGTTAATGCGTCCAGAGTTTTATTTATCAAGATCTGAGATTCAAGATGGGAATGTTCCATGAAGGGAGGTCAGTTAACTTCGGTTTAGATGATCAAAGTGGATTTAAAGGTATATGAAGGTCTCTGACCGCCTTCTATAGTGAATGAGGTATTTATATCTGAATGACAAGTAATCAATAAGATTTGTGGGGATTTAGATAATCATTGATGGAATAAGGTTAAGTTAATTATATATTCAAAGCAAGGTTACATATTTGTTTCATCTGAAATAAAAGGGCTAATGCACATGTAGAAAATTCATTAGAAGAACAGATTAGGTAGAGTGATAATAATAATGAAACTAGATTATGATATGATCTTTCAAACTAGTATATCTTGCTAACGACGCACCGTGTTCCATTGGGCAACTGAAGACTTATTCAGTGGATCTGTTTTTTCTATCTAGTTATTTATAACACCTTATGTACCAGTCTTACCGTTAATGAATATTAGTTCTGGGACCTTTCTCGGCCGGTATTTAGGCGTCCTCTGCTTACAGTACTTTCCAAAATTGTACATATAATTAATGATAATATTATTCTTCTAGCAACGTAGCATCTCGTTGAAGATAATCATGCCGCTGACACTCGTACGTCAATCGAAACGCCAATCGATTCAGTCAGTTATTATTCGCAAGGGAACTCACGGAACTTGTAGCCTCGGCCTATATTCGTATTTTTAAGATTGCTAGGGAAACGGCATTTGCAGCAAATTGTGTATGTAGAAGAAACTAGCCTTAACCTATGACTTTGAAGAATCCGAGGTCTGATCGATCTCGTCTAATTTTCATTTCTTTACGATGAAATTGCTGTGATTGTTGTTCGACCTTCGATTGTTGTAATCTAATTGCAGAAAATTTGTCTGATCTTGACACAGAATGTAGTAAATAAATATTATGATGGTAATAACCCTTTAATTTGTCAATAACTGAAATTGATGAATTTGACCTCATCTACAAAACTACTGAGATCTAAACATGATTGCGAATTTGATTATATAAGGCGTAATGATTTATTTAAAATTCACAATAAAGAATACATACCAAATGCAATTAATTAAGAAAGCTTTATCAAATTGTGTGATATCATCATAAGTATGCTACATAATAAACGTAAAATGACACAAAATTAGTTTTACATCTACGAGCAATTAACTTTTCACAAAGGATGATTTATAGATTCATAAAGTAGTTCTTTGTTGGCAGTTTGGATTAGGTCCAACGATGGGCTGGTGTTGCGTAATTTTATGGTTTCGTTTTTTTTTTTGTTTTTATGTAAGATGTCTATTGCATCGTGTAGTAGTAACAACATTAGATTGTTTATTATTATGGCTAGTTTTCGATAAAAAATATTTTCGCTGACACATTTTGCCACGTCTTGGAGATTAAGTATAGACATAAATGTGTTTTTTAACAAAAAATAGAAACAACTTCTTTACTAAATAGTGTGAAATAACTAGTTGAAGTCTATACCATGATAGTTCGAAAGTATTCTATTATCACAATATTGCGTGCGGTACCATGCACATGGCTTCGACAAGTTATTTAACACTTTTCTACCGACTTCCAACAAGTACAATTTGTAAAATTTAAAACCGACTTCCATTCTATTCAGTTATTGGAGTGTAACTCAAAAACTACTGGACCGAATTTGATGAAATTTATATAGGACTACCACGGAAGTATACTCTCAAACAAAAAATAATCATCAAATCGGTTCATCAACGCGAACACACATAAAAAAATGTATACGGTCGAATTGTGAACCTCCTCCCTTTTGTGAAGTCAGTTGAAACATCAAAAAAAAAACATACCTACAGTTAAATTGAGTACCTCCTCCTTTTTGGAAGTCGGTAGAAAAAGGAGTAGTATTTTTTTATGTTTGTTACCTCATAACTTTCGACTGGGTGAACCGATTCTTGAAAATCTTTTTTTTTTGGAAGTTGGTGCTTCCCGTGTGGTCCCATTTAATTTCATCAAATTCGGTCCAGTAGTTTTTGAGATACACTCCAATAACTGAATTGAATGGAAGTCGGTATTAAATTAAATTTATTTCACCCCTTTTAGCGACCTTGCTACTTACGGGATTCACCGTCAATGATGGTGTCATCAAGATAGGCGAAACACTTTTTAGTTATTGAAGTATAACTGCTTGCACGAATTTGATGAAATTTATATGGGACCACCACGGAAGTATACTTTCAAACAAAAAAGAATCATCAAATCGGTTCATAAACGCGAACACACATAAAAAAAATTATACGGTCGAATTGAGAACCTCCTCCCTTTTGTGAAGTCAGTTAAAACGCCGCAATTATTATAATTAAAGTATGAAACATAACAAGTGTAACAAATACCGAAGACCCACAGATTTCTCTAAACAATGTATGTAATGAATTACCAAATTGTAATTGTGCATGTTACATGTCACATTCTGCATGTCACAGTAACGTAACGTTTTGTTTACAATCAGTTGTGCAGTTTATAAACCCGCACGCTGACATGCCGGCTATAAATAATATATCGACCTACTTGTCCGTCCGACCACCACCGTCGCGGCTGCCGTGTGCTGAACTCACTGAAATTCATTAACAGGTATAAACAGTGGGCCTAGCACAAATAACTGCGTAAGTGTAACGTGTCGTTCACGTGAAACAGTACAAACTGTCATTTATCTAGGGCAACTGTAACACAGACAACTCATAGTTTGCCGAAGAGTGACGCGTTGACGCTTACGATACGAATAATTTTTCGCAAACTGTTTGTGCTACGTTTTGTAAGGCTTTTTAGGCTTTGCAAGACCCTCTCGGTCGTGCGAATACGTCTGTCCCTGGCCGGGGCATATATTTGAGTGATGAACAAAAACGTTTGTACTCGGGCCTTAGATATTTGTGATGTGTTAAAGTGTGTGTCCTCAGACACAAGGAATCCTGGTACTTCTAGTCTACTCCTTGAATAGTATGAAGGTGTGACCTTTAACCAACTTCCGAAAGGAAGAGGTTCTCACGTCGACGCGTATATTTATTTTGTATGTATAAACACGCATATTTTTTACAGAGTTGCCCTATTTTGTTTGATACTTAATTAATGAAAGTAATTGACGGTGAATGACAATCGATCCCGAAAGTAGCTAAAAGGGAGATTTTATTTCCCAATAAATGGAACCGATGTCAACACTAAAAAGTGTGAAATAACTTGTCGAAGTCGGTATCGTGTGCACAATATTTTGATAAAAGGTACTTTTGAACTATCATGGTACGGACTTCAACAAGTTATTTCACACTTTTTAGTGTTGAAGTCGGTTTCATTTTGTTGGTATTTTTTTACGTTAACCTTTCAATTTCTTGGAATCACTCCTATGGTAAACTAATATGTTCTCGGTAAGTGTATAAGAGTAGGTAATAAAACACACTCGATTACGGTTTCCTGCCTCTTTGCGTGAAAAGAAACTTTTTCAAAGTTACGCTCTAGTTCCGCTTGCACTGAAAAGTGCGGTAAAATTGTGAGTGTTTTTCTTAAAATCGCAAGTATATCATTTTTAACGACCCGTTGATTTCGAGTGTTTGACTAGCAGTGCCCAACGGCTCTACTTACCGTTATCACATCCACCTGATAACGTCAATAAACCCAGCGTCTAGGGCGAATGGCTTAGTAAGCGATTCCCATCACTTTCGTGCAATATTGTGCACTGTACTTATTTATTTTTAGATTTATACTACCGACTGCCCACGACTTCATACGCGTCGTAGGCTCGACCTTCGGCCTCGCCTTAACCTCCCATTTTTTCTTGTTTTTTCTTTCATAAAAACCTTCTCCGGTTAACAATAAACACAACAAAAAATAGAATTAGCGCAGTTGTTCCATCCGTTCGCTTATCAAGTGGTAGTAGGTTCTTTTCGTACCCAGAATAAAAAAACCCGGTTTTCTATACTTGTTCCTCGAGCCTGAGCTTAGAGCATCGTAAGGAAATCAACAACTTGCTGATAGAGCATTTTGCACTGCCCATATGACTAGCCGATTGACTATTACTGAGAATCTACTGGCGTGTTTCTTCGGTAGCTGTTCTTGGGGGCCAGATTTGACTTTGAATTATCAAGTACGGTAATCCTAAAACGCTAACATAACAGTTCAAAAAAGTAATTTAGGAGGACTATTTGCAAAACAGCCAAATGTTCTGCTAGATTATTCTGAACGCGTTTTCAGAAGCTGAACTTTAAATTCTCTGTACTCCGGATTCCATGAATATTATATTAGGTACCCAGAGACCTAGTCAGTCTAAGTCAGGCTACAACTAAACACACATTAGTTGGACCGACACGACATGTTCATTTAATGTATACAATTATTGTTAATCAGTTCCTAGAATTGCTCTGCTCTATTTATTTTTCATGCGTGAAACTAATTCGTTGAACATTATTTTCGCGTTTTTCTTGGCCTCTTGCTCGTACATGTCGTTGGCCAAGTTTTGAGCCAAGTATTGGCCATGACACTTCAAAGTTTGGTGATTACTAGTCACTTACCTTTGAACTTATTAGCTGGTGATTATAGTTGCCAGATAACTCGGCGATTGGCTTTAGAATTTACACAGAATAAATTTGCACTTCAACCATTATTTTATTTCGTACTACTTCATTACTAAAGGTCGTGTCCCTGAAAGGCCTTCGAGGATTTATGAACTTTTCCATTTCGTTCGGTTTTAAGCTTCTATCAGGGCGGTCGTAACAGAATGTCCAGTGAGAGCAGTTACGTGGTACGTCGGCTAGGTGACCAGCCGCGAAGCCTCTTCCCTTGTACCTTGCCTACAACCAGTCGATAAACGAGGATAAAGATTTAACTTTGTGTTACGCAAACTTACGTAACCGGTATTGAAACGCGTTCGTGGATATAAGTCCAAAAGTTTAAAGCACGCCCTCTTGTATTTATAATAACGACTGTATTTTATGTGATATTCTTCATACGTAACGTTTATCTGATTGGAGTCTGGACAAGAAAAGTGGCGTGCAGGTCACCCCACCGCGATATGACCCCGCCCTCAGCATGCTACGTAGTACTTTAAAACTTTTCTGTGGTATATGTTGACGCACGAAAATATAACGCAGTAATACCATTTAAGGTGACGCAGCGTTTAACAGAGAGTGATAGTGGCAACACTGGTGACCGCATGCATAAAATCAAAGTATTATCGTATGCTTAACCAAAACAGAAACTAACTACATAAGCTACAGTAAAAAATATATTGTTCAATTTATCAATGAAGGTAATTCGCGGGAACATGATCTTCACAATGTTAGATGATCGTGCCAGAATCATGGAAAATCAACCACGAGACGTTCTCCTTTATAAACTAGAACGTTACACGAATATAATATATTATTTGCAAAAAAACATGCGGGGAAGTTTTGGGGACTTTGGGTAAAAACTGAGTAACTTGTGAATCTATACTAATATTATAAAGAGGAAAAATTTGTATTTTTGTGTGTATGTTTGTAATGAATAAACTCAAAAACTACCGTGCCGATTTAAAAAAATCTTTCACCATTGGAAAGCTACATTCACCCTGTGTAACATAGGCTATATTTAATTCATCATCATCATCATCATCCATCACCGAGCGGGTTAAATCGCGGAGCGCAGCTTAGTACACAACATGTAGCTCATGGGAAGCGTGCGGTGACGATGACGCGGGTTTCACGCTTTTTGTTCACTCAAAAAGTGCTCAACACGACTAAAGAAGTTTTCACTTCCAAAAAATAAATGCGATCGTCCGTCCGGAAGCAGTTCGCAATTCACGGACGCATCCACTACTTTCGATCGCGCAGTCATGTCGATGCGAGACAGTCACGCTCTCTTCTCACCGCTCGCCAATTAACTTGGTTAATAGTCACAACCCATATAAACACCACTTTGTAACCGAGAAACTAGTAACTACTCGTTTATAGTAGTTTCTTGCCTGTTGTTTTAGGAAGTATTTGCTGCAAGTCGACTGGACAAACCAACGGTATATGATTAGAACTGGTGATATTGTACAGATGTTCGCGTGGTGTGTTCGTACAACTGCGTCATATTAGACCACGGGGCCTACTCCCACCTTTTACGAAATTATCATAAATCAGGAGCGTTTTGTAACAAGCATACAATACTCATACTTACCATCGTACTCCCACCGACACAAAACGGTCGAACATATTACTTCAATACTATTTACGGCTTGTTCCTTTTTTAGCCGAAATCAATCCTAATGCGTTCCCGGATCAATATCTATAATGCCCAACCCGAATAGAACACTAACGCAGTTACAAAGTACGCGAATTGAGTGACTATTCGATAATACGTCACCAAAACGTCTATCGTAACCCATTAACAATTTATGCTTGCTATATTGAAGTGGTGGTACCAAATTTAAATGTAAGGTTTAAATATGATTACTTTAAGAGGTGGGAGTAGGGCCCCAGGTTAGCGTCAAATGCTGGCCTTATATTAGCTAAGAGGCTTTCAGTGTTGAAAATTAGCTTTCCTCGCATGTTGCTTTTTCGCTCATTATCATATTATTATCTTCCATCCATGCTATATTGCATGGAAGACCACTTATTCCCACGCAGGTTTTCACAGTCGTGAGATGAGAAGGGTTGATTATGAGTATATTTAGACCAGTAGTGTGGTCTTAGAGTATAGATGAGTCCTTAAGTATAATCTAAGGGTGTGTTCGTGGAAATGAGCCCGCTAACAATTTCGTACGAACCATTTGGCTCGTCATACAAATGTATGGCCCGACCAGGTATCGAATCTGAGATACCTCGCTTCGAAGCCAGTGCCCTACCAACAAGGCTAACAAGGGACGTCGATGTTTTCCGTCACAATTTGCCATTTAGTTCGACCAAAGTTTTTTTTTTGTTTCATAGTACCTATTCCTTTTAGCTGTGGCTGGCTATTAGTGAGCCTAGCGCACTCGTATAGAATAAAAAGCATTCGCTGAAGTGGAAATTCTCAATCAGAATTATTAAAACCTGTTTTGAGCCGGCAACGTTTCAGGATAAATATTCTTTTGATGGTTAAAACAAAATAATATAATATTCTCGTCAAGGCAATACATTTTTTGGTATTTATTTTTCGTGGAAGTTTATGCAGTTAATATAAAAGCGGACTTTTAGGTACGTTTGCATAGAATTTATTAGATGTTCTTGTAGCCTTTGAATAAAGCTGTGTTAACGCAATAATGTACGAGATTTCTTCTTTTTAGTTTTCGATGTAAATATGGCTGAATATTAAAAAAAAATACGGAACTGTGAAGCACCAAAAAGGTTGCAAATCTAAGCTTGATTGCATTTTTGTTATTTTTTGAAATAACAATGACGACATGGTCATAAAGAAACTAAATTTCATAAGATTTTTGAAATTTTATTAATAAACTAGTGACTGCTCGCGACTTTGTTCGCGTAGTAGGCTCGGCCTTCGGCCTGTCCATAACCTCTTCTCTTGATTTTCTTTCATATAAACCTTCTGACCATAATTATGTATCTTACCACAACAAAAAAAGAATTAGCGAGATGTTCCATCCGGTTTCAAGTTATAGCGTGACTAGGAGAAATGGGGGTTCATTTTTATATAATAGATTAGCGACTGCCGCGATATCGTTCGCGTAGTAGGCTCGGCCTTTGGCCTCGCCATATCCTCACATCTTTTCTGGATTTTGCTTTCATATGAACCTTCTCCTGACAATAATCAACACAAAAAAAATAATTAACGAAATCGGTAAAGCCGTTCTCTTCCGCGACTTCGTTCGCGTAGTAGGCTCGGCGTTCGGCCTCGCCATACCTCCCATCTCTTCTGATTTTTTTAATGTAAGAACGTTCCACGAAGTATTAGAAAACATTTATAAAAAATGTAGATGGATGGTGGTGACGGATGATAATGATGATGAATCAAAATTATAGCCTATGTTTATCAGGGATAATGTAGGATTCAAATGATGAAAACATTTTTCAAATCGATTCAGTAGTTTCGGAGCTTCTTCAATTGAAACAAACAAACAAATATTTCTTCTAGTTTGGTATAAATAAAAACTTTAATAGAAGTATTATATCGCAATACCCTGTCCTATGAGCATCCCTTGTTAGCATGATGATTGACGTACCAGCTAGCTTCTCGCAATCCAAAGAGGAAAACGTCCAATAATCCGTGGAAATTATAAAACCGCGTCTATTCCTCTAGCGTTCAAAACTTTGGGATCGTTTTTAATTTGTCTGTATGATCTCGCAAATACAAATGCATGTAGTATAAATAATAGTATTGCGCTCGCGTTTCGGCTCCAGTTTGCGGAAATCTTAATCTGGCTCAGATGTTTTTTTTTTCAATTTGTTTCTTTGTGCATCGTTACTGGGTTTATGTCTCTTTGAACGTGTTTCTCTGTCTGCATTTGTAATTTAGCTCACCAGTTTGCGTGTTTTTGTTTACACAAAATGTATAACTTAAGAGGAACGCATAACTCTTTTCTACCTTATTATTGTCCGATTTTAGTCATTTTGTTCTTATAATCTACACATTGTTTATTTTTTCAGTTCTTTAAAGATTATTTAGACATTATCAGTAAAACTATTTTTGGAAGGATGCCTATCTATGATGAGAATCCAGATAAATTATTAATTATTAATAATTATTAATATAATTATTAATAATTACATCGATGTCTTTTCCAAGCAATTATAAAATGCTTATGTATGCATCTGACATGACAGAAAATACTAACGCAGTTGCAAAGTAGCGTATTGAGTGCACTATTTAATAATACGTCATCAAAACGTCTATCGTAATCCATTATTATTAGTCGTAAGGTTTAAATATGACTACTTTAAGAGGTGGGAGTAGGGCCCCAGTAGTGGTTTCAGACGTTTAATTAGCCAGAGCAGGGTAGTGAGTCCAGGCAGTATATATATATTGCTGTTGTGCTGTGTGGCTATGACAGTGTTACAACATGCCAATAGAGAAGCGCTTTACTAAGCCGTTGTATGATGTTTTGAGTGTCGAATAAGACGTTCGACAGATTAAACAGTAGTAACTACGTTTCCGACGCAGAGCGTAAAGGCACATGTATGCACTTACAATGTTGTGTGCGTGTGGCACCTGTAATATGGTCCAGGTCGGTAAGCTTAGTTTATCTGTTTTTAACAGACTCTAAAAAGGACGAGGTTCTATGTTCGACTGTACGTTTATTTTTTTATGTACTTATGTTCACCGATTTCTCCCCCTTTTGTAGACCAATTTTTAAACATTCATTTTTATTTGAAAGAGTATGTTTACGAGGTGGTCCCATTTAAATTTCAAAGAATTCGGTCTTACGGTTTTTGAGTTACACTCTAATAATTGAAAAGTGTTTCGCCTATCTTGATGATATCCTTATTGTCGGTGAGTGACAATCGATCCCGTAAGTAGTAAAGGTGACACTACAACACTAAAAATAGTGAAATAACTTATTGAAGTTGGTACCAGGCGCACAATATTGTGATAATAGGTACTTTTGAACTGTCATGGTACCGACTTGAACAAGTTATTTCTCACTTTTTAGTGTTGAAGTCGGTTCCATTTTACTGGTAATTTGTTTTTCGTCTGCTCTGTCTGTCTGTCGTAGTAATCATATTCAAAAACTGAAAACATAAACGATTTATAATTGATTTTCATAGTCTGTGTACAGACTACGGTAAGCGCGAATCGTTTACTTCAATGTTCATAATCATGTTTGGCAGGTTCGTTGTCAGCCAATATCACTTTCGACCGTGGTCGTGGTCGAAAGTTGGCATTACGTCTGATACTCCGATCCCGATACACACGGTGATAAATAAAAAAATGTAGCGGAATGAAGCTTACTGCGCGTGTGATGATTGGGCCATCATTTCAACTTTTTAGGGTTCCGTACCCAAAGGGTAAAACGGGACCCTATTACTAAGACTCCGCTGTCCGTCTGTCTCCAGGCTGTATCTCATGAACCGTGATAGTTAGACAGTTGAAATTTTTACAGATGATGTATTTCTATTGCCGCTATAGCATTTATTTATTTATTTTAAAATTATTTAAGAGGGCTCCCATACAACAAACCTGATTTGGTTGCTCGTTTTTATAGATAATGGTACGGAACCCTTCATGTGCTAGTCTGAATCGCACTTGACTGGTTTTTTTAGTCTACGTACCGTGCCAATAAGGTTATCGACGTCATCTGATTATGCATTTCTGTTGCCGCTATAACATTAGATACGAAAAACTAAATAAAATAAATATTTAAGGGGACACCCATACAAGAAACCTGATTTGTTTGCTCGTTTTTATAGATAATGGTACGGAACCCTTCGTGCGCGAATCTGAATCGCACTTGACTGGTTTTTTTTACTATGTACCGTGCCAAGAAGTTTATCGACGTCATTTGATTACAATCGAGTCAAGTGGAACGCGGCATGGAAAGTTTTATATTTAATTAAAATCTGCCAAGATGATTATTTATGACGCCTAACAGATTAATATATTATTTGATGGTTCATGAAAGCGTGATGGATTTAAGTTTAAATATATAGAACTCGGCTATTAAATGAGTGGTAACCACAAATTAGTTTAATTATGTTTTCCCGCAATTATTATCATAAATAACTTGAGAGGGCTTCATTACTGAAAAGGTCCCTTAAAACGGGGCTACTTTGCACAGGTTGATGTGAATGTAAGAATGAATGTAAAAAATAACCTTTTTAATACTTTTTTATATTCAGTTTTCTAACTTTTGTTCTTCTACAGAACATTGTGTCGTTTGGCTATCAGGTAATCCTCGCCCTGCATCTGTAATAAATAAAAATGAATCGCTGAATGTGTGTTGCTAAGCGCAAATCTCGAGCGCAGCTGGACCGATTTTGTTAATTCTTTTTTTAGAATATTCCTTGAAGTACAAGGATGGTTCTTACGGAGAGAAAGATTTTAATAATTGCCTGAAAAGGTCTAAAAAAATGTTCTATGCTCCCATACAATCGATTCGTAATAATACTTAAAAAGTCAATTTGAACTTTAATACCATACTATAAAGTTTAAGTATTAGTAGAGAGGTTCCGGGAAGGCAAAACAATTGAGTGACGTTAGTATAGTATAAATTAGTTTTTTACATAATGTAATTGTTGACTTATTAACTTTATTTTTCTTTTTTTTATCTGTTAGGCGGTACGAAGTGCGCCGGGTCAGAACATGGTCAGTTTTGTCAAGGTTCTATCACCTTTCTGCAGACTGGATATGTTGCATAAACATACCCAGTCTGCAGAAAGGTGATAGAACCGGTCTTCTTTGTTGTTCTTCTTTATTCGCTTGTGGCGAGCCAAATCGTTCCGGGGTTTATTTTCATCGGAAGAAGTCTGGTCTTTCACAGGTGGTGCACCAGAAATAGACGGTAAAGAGGTCGGGTCATCCTCAATAGCTGAAATAGTGTGAAACCCTGGGGGCAAAGTTCACGGTTTCTGGAGTCCACGCACTGTCAAATTAGACCAAAAAACTGTCATAGTTACCCATTATGACATAGTAACCCCATTTTACGGTACCAAGTACTTTTATTGTCATTGCAATCTATAAGTTGTGAACTGTTACATCCGTTGTCTGCATTTATATATTTAATCTTATTACAAATATCCAACTTGAATGTTTCTGACACTCTACATATGTAGAGCATCTATAATCTTACACCAATCGAGAAAATCTATTATAATATTATCAAAAGTTTATCTTATTCTCTTGCTACCCATTGCTAACAAGACCAATTATAATTTTAAAGCAACATCTATATCTATATAGTGGCAAGTATATTATAAACTTTACAATCTCTAGAATACAGAAAAAAAAGTGAAACCTGAACTCAATTGTGACAACTTGTATAGGTATGATACTACGTGTATATGATGCATAAAATTATTTTGATAGACATTTTTTTTTATTATCAAAGTGTTATTACTATTTAATAGTTATTAGGTGATATTAATGCGGTTGTAATTTAATTTTGGACCTATTATTGCCAATAGTCAATTTGTCCCACACGCCGACGTTTTCACGAAACTTATGCTGTCAGGCGCACGAGTTACGTTGCCCTTTATTTCGTTGCTTGATCGTATAAACAAATAATAAATGTAATTTATATTTATTGTATCTATATTATTATGACGACAAGACAAGTCTTCGACCAATGTGTGTTACCAGTGATGACTTATGGCACTGAAACGTGGTCTCTTGCTATGGTCAACATAGATAAGCTCAAAGTCGCACTACGAGCTATGGAGAGGGCTATGCTCGGGGTTTCACTACGTGATCGGATCAGAAATGGGGAGATCTGTAGAAGAACGAAAGTCACCGACATAGCCTAGAAGATTAGCCAGTTAAAGTTAGTGGGCAGGGCACATAGCACGCAGAACAGATGGCCGATGGGGCCGGAAGGTTCTGGAATGGAGACCACGGACCGGCAAGCGCAGCGTAGGTCGTCCACCGACACGGTGGAAAGACGGCCTCAGGTAGGTCGCAGGACGACGTTGGATGCAGGCCGCTTCCAACCGGTCCTTTTGGAAAATTATGGGGGAGGCGTATGTTCAGCAGTGGATGTCCTACGGCTGAGATGATGATTATATTATTATGTAGTTCTGTCCTAATTAGAAACGCTTCTTAGTGCATTCAAACGTTGTGTGTGGGAAAAAGCCTAAGTTTACTTCAATTCTAACAATAGTATTATAAATACGAAAGTATGTTTGTCCTCACAGTACGTTGCACGTGCTGTACTCCTTATAATTCTAAACTAGCTGCTCTCCGCGGTTTCACCCGCGCGGTGATGGATAAAGATGATGATGATGATGATGAATCTTATTTAGCCTATGTTACTCAGGGTGAATGTAGCTTTCTAATGGTGAAAGAATTTTTGAAATCGGCCCAGTACTTTTAAACCAATTCGTTACAAACATACTTACACATCTTTCCTCTATATAAAATGTGTATTAATTGCTATGGACATACTGCTCAGCCAGCTACTCATTTATAACATACTAGCTGCACTCCGTAGTTTCACCCGCGTGGTGATGGATGATGGTGGTGATTACGGCCTATTTTCAGACCTGAATATATACACAAAATTTCATGAGAATGTGTCAAGCCGCTTCGGAGGAGTATTGTTACAAATACTGTGTCACGAGAATTTTATATATCATCATAATAGAGCTCTAATTGGTAACAAGGTTTAATTGTAACTATTGAAGATAAATCTATTATTAACCGGCAAAGCCGTCTTATTTCAGGTTATAAATGTAAATATAATGATAGCCCAGAGTTTCTTGCTCGTTGTTATCGGTAGTAGAGTAACTTTTTTTTACCGCGATTATTTTGGACCGCGAAGTCGAAGTTTTTATAGTATTTGGCAGCAATTGGCGTCGCTTAGTGCGGCTTTAATTCCTCACTTGAATCTTTTTTCCGTATAATACGGACTGCAGATGTGTGCATAATAAAAGTATTATGAGCCACAGCTGCATATTGTTAGCCATCACCTACGCCGAATTCTAGTAACGCGACCAATCGCGAAACCAGGAGATATATAAGACTTTCGTAGAAAACGTAATGTTTTCATTGCAACACAGCTGCCAAGTAATAATTGGATCAAATGGTCCGTGTCAAGGAACTTTCCGGTTGTAAAGCTGGAATCGTGTGTGTGAGATAGGCAAGGGGCTAAAATGAAAAGAAATTGCGATTGAGATTTTCTGTTGCATGTACTCAGTACTAGCAAGTGGATTAATTTAATAATAATAATAAGGGTGGCAAGTCACCACCTGTCTAAATATTTAAGATGAGACTAAAATTGGCAGGTGCCGTAGTCTCGTCAATAGCCATTTCCTTTATCAATTAAAAGTTGCCAAACTATGTTACCAATTTTTGCAATAGCTATACCATGTCACCTTCATCCCAAATGCTGTTTGTACTACTTTGTACATTTTACACCGAACAGGCCTCGTAAGTGTTGGCTACAGCCCCACTTATGCCTTTGTAATGGACCGGATAAAATCCGAGAAAGAAAAGAAATAATAATAATGTATATTAATATTATAAAGAGGAAAGATTTGTATGTATGTTTGTAACGAATTGCCTCAAATGGTACTGGACCGATTTCGACAATTCTTTCACCATTGGAAAGCTACATTCACCCTCAGTAACATAGGGTATATAAGATTCATCATCATCATCATCATACATCACCGCGCGGGTGAAATCGCGGAGAGAAGCTAGTAACAAATAAAGTAAGCGAATGATAAATCAAAATGTACTTTTATCGATATCGATTCTTTTACGTTCGACGATTACGTTCTTTAGGACATCACTAACTTGACAGTAGTCAAGCTGTCAAAGAACCCTTAATAAAATGGACGTAGCACCTATATTGTGTAATATTGTCGCCTATGTAGCCATAAAATAACATGGTTCCCATATAGAAACCATGTAGCTTTGTGAATGTTTGAATAATCTAAGTGCACACTGAGAGAGTTATATTTCAATAGTATAAAACACAATCCATATACGGGCAGTACCCTCTGGACCCGTGACGCACCGGATATGGGGCATGGCGCCTATTCGAAGATATCACATGCATACTAAAGTCCTAATTATATGATGAGAGACATCATAAATACGTGAGACACGCCGTTTTGAACTTTACTTTATTTATGATAGCGTTGGAGATAAACATTCGGAAAATAAAACATTTGTATAATGAGGAAAGTGGATAAAACTGTCGTAAAAGGCAACCCAGGGGAATAAGTGTAAAATTGTAAGTAACTTTAGATAACCTAAGAAAGTAAACTAGCTCTCATAAACACAGGGAATCCTACTGTGAGAGCTAGGGCTGCATGTATGTATGCTTTCTGTTCAGTATTTCTTTTATGTTTATAATTATATTAATTAAGATATATATATATATATATTATCTTAAACAAATATATAAAGCATGCATTTTGGTTACGAAAATAAATATTGTTAATATATATTGTTAATAAATATATCCTTCTTTTTAAACTTTTTCACGGATTTGTTATTCGGTCGTTTGCAAAGGCATAAGTGGGGCTACAGCTAACACCTACAGACCTGTTTGGTATAAAATATACAAAAGTGTATAAAAACATAATTTTGGATGATGGTGATATGGATTATCTATTACAAAAATGGGTTAAATAGCAAGGCTATTGATATGAACATGTTTATATAGATATTAAAAAAATCATAATAAATCATTTATAATTAATAATTGTATTAATAACAGCGCAGCGGGACAAACAGTAAGCAAAACTACAATAGCGATCGTACACTACAAAAAAGCGTGATGATAACAAGTAGGTACAAAACACTAAAATAATATTGTTTAAACAATACTAAAAAGTACTATATACAGTAAAAAGTACTGCTGAATCTATGATATCTAACAAATAAACAACTAAAAATTAAGATTTTAGAAGGTGGTAACTACGTGTATCTAGTACACAGAATATGTGCTGATCACTGCGACTGTAAATAAGAAGAAGATGACTAACTGGTCCGTAATCTGTTTAGTCGCAGCAACACCTTGCTAATCAGAATTCATAGGAATAGAAATCGACGTTACACAAAGGACAAGGATTAATGCATTCGCACAATTATTCTTTTACTTATAACAAGCACCATTCGTAATACGAAGGTAATATATTTCCAAGAAAGAATGGACCCTATATTACTTCAGAGCTGTAGTAGATTTTTAACTTTTGCGAACGAATTTCATATTTGACACTACTGGCTCTCATAAGTAGAACGTCTTCCCTACTAGCGATGACTTACGCAGGTTAGCGCGAGACGCCTATATCAACATCGCCACAAAACAAGTACACATCGCATCTACGAACAAAATGTCACCATTTTATTTGTTGCCCACACGACAAATCACAATGACATTATAAACTGCCAACCCCAACCGCTCTGCCGGCACTCACGTAATGATCGCCGGGCAGCGTTTTCCACCTCCACCGCACCGTCTCTTTCCACTTTATCGCCTATTTGTCGTGTAGACGTTTTACTTATACGGGGCCGCGCGTCCAAGTGCTTTGCCATTGCCGCGTCGTCGCACATAATAATATAAAGCATTAAAATGTGGATATTCGTTCATTTATTTATTGCATCATATGAATTACAATAGGTCATACAAATGTCATGTGTTACAGTGTCATATGACCCTGGTAGGGTGTAGCAATGTAGAGAAGAGCTGACCGATTTATTTTATATCTGTCTTTATGTAAATTAATATTGAAAGAATTCGTCTAAGTCATAAAATCATTATTCTATTAAGAACGATTTCAATTATTTAAAGAATATATTATCATTTTGAATGGATTTTATGTCCTCTGGAATTTTATTATAAATTTTTATCGACATATGAAAAGCTCCCGTTTTGTACATTGTCAGTTTCCATGGTGGTGCTATTAACTTATGTAGGTACCGAGTCGGGTACCTACGTATTTGATCACCCTCTTTTCTATACTTTGATTCTATTCCATATTTCGAATGAGTCATCTGTTATCAGTGGTAAAAATAGCCGAACGCCGGCCTAACATAACATAAAGCTAGAATCAGAGCTACAAACGACATATGAGGGAGAGCAACGCCTTTTCTCAGTCATTCAGCGTTGTCGATAAAACCATCATAATGATCATAAAACTTTACTATTTTCCTGTCCTAGATTTCTCCACAGAACTAACAATGATTTCGGCGCCTAAACATATTACATTATATCTGCAGCCACATAATAGCCCGACGTTCAAACAAAAATATACGGGTTGTTTTTCTTAAAATCATTCTTAAACGTTCGTCTAGAATATCGTATCTAATATCGGCCACATGCTCTAACTTCGGGTCAAGGCTGGCCTGAAATATCTGGCTTTCTTGCAATAGCGATAAATATAATGAATATAAAATATGCGTTGTGTTCGTGAATTTAGCTATTGGATTGGGAAATTCTCATATCCCTTGAGTGTTTCGTGATCATAATTCACGGACACAACCGAGTATAATAAGAAAAGAAGCGGAGTGTTTGACCGATCTGAAAAGAAAACCTCTCTGTTGGTTTTATTTTTAGGGTTCCTCGAGATTACTGGATTATTTATATTAATTATTTTTTTATTGGGTTGGAAAAGCTAACCGGGCCCAAATTTTAACATTGTTGAAGAATTTTATGTATGTTCTATTGTTTTACACATGACGATGCAGTTTACTGACGTATTGTACAGTACTAAACATCATTGGATCATGTTAAGAAAAATAAGTTATCTGTGGTGTCTCTTGTCAGTGGCGCTAGTGGGCTATAAAGCAAATTGAACTATGCGGTTAGCTTTGTTTTAAGATGGCGATTTTTGTGTATATAGTATATAGAGTAGTATCTATGATATAGAGTAGATTATAAATGCCAATCTGCAGATTACAATCGATCGTCTATCTACTCATATTATCAAACAAAATATGATCTAGAAAAGCTGAGCGTACTTTAGATAACTACGTGTAACATTTCGAATACTGTATTCTGCAGATTGCTTCCAAGTAATGAACAAATTCAATTACAAAACGATTTATTCATTTCAGGCATCAAAGAACGCATTTATTAATATTAAAGACGCACTGACCGTCAACGAAAGAACAAACTACGCAGCGACAGGCGGTCTGTTTTCCCCAGAATTTCTAGCATTTATATGTCTCATAATGTGACGATCCCAGTACTGGATTTACTCACGTGAGATAAAACCAATATATCAGTTTATTCTGTGAAAAAATATCTCACAATTTCACGATAGGAAACAAACTGTTAACGCTCCCACTCATCGGTTGCGATCTTGCGACACTTTCCTTAAGGCGCTGCCAGAAGCCACAATCCGTAAACCGCTACGTTTTTCGTCGCACAGTTAGTGATACAAATTTTAAAAAGTACAATTAAAAGTTTAATAATTCTTATACAATAATATTGCACAATATTTAGCTGGCACCTTGAAGAAAAAATCGCAAATAAAACGACAGAAAAAAATATTTCGTTTCGAATTTCTCAACATTTTGAGGGATAACTACTATATTTTTCTACCGACTTCCAAAAAAAAGGAGGAGGTACTCCATTCGATTCTATGTTTTTTTTGTTTATTACCTCATAACTTTCGACTGGGTGAACCGATTCTCAAAATTCTTTTTTGTTTGATAGCTGGTGCTTCCCGTGTGGTCCCATTTAAAATTCATCAAATTTGGTTGAGTAGTTTTTGAGATACATTTCAATAACTGAATAGAATGGAAGTCTGTATAAAATTTTTAAAATTTTACTTGTAATTAGAAAACAGGTATTTTATTAAATTAAAGAAATATCTAGTTTTTAACCTTTTGGTTTCCTTTATTTTTAACCCTTTGCGTCCCAGAGATGTAATTATACGTCAGTTTCATTCATAAATCTTTTGTTTTAATTATCACAGCATAGGAAGGCTTTAACACATTTAAACTGCGAAAAGGTTATCGTGTTTACAGACGCACGCTTGGTCCTGTCACGGCCAATGCTTCACCCGCTCAAATAACTAAAAGTTTGCTCTTGCAGCGCCTTAATAGTTTTTGTACATCAATATGAAACGATCTGGCAGATCGCCCGGCTGATCGAGAGGTACGTGTTGCTGTTACAACCCGTTCATTGATTTCGTCATGACGTGATGCCGCTCACGTTTAATTGGCGGTGATTTTTGTAGCAATGGATCTTGATGCTATAAACAATTTGATGGTAGACCATGAGTGGCCACTTGCTTAGCCAATAATTGTAATGTGTGAATCAGCATAGTCCTAAAACATCTTCTTCTTCTTCTTCCTACGGCGCTACAACCCGATGTGGGTCTTGGCCTCCTCTACCAACTTCCACCACTTTGCTCTATCTTTGGCTGACCTCCGCCACGCTGTGAGCTTGTCCATTCTGCTCAGGTCTTACTCTACACAGTTAATCCAGCTCTTTCTGGGTCTGCCCCTTGGTCGTGACTGTTGTGGAGTCCAACCTGAGAGAGTTTTTACAGCTCTGCTGTCTTCCATTCTCACTAAATGTCCTGCCCATCTCAATCTTTGCGCTTTAATCCACCGAACTATGGTCTCGTTCTCGATTAAATTATCCAGCTCGTGGTTCATTCTAATGCGTCTAATGCGTAAGTCCTAAAACATCATCAGTCCTAAAACAACCAATTTGATTGGTGGTACTTCAAAAAAAGGTTTCTCAATTTGACCGTAAATATATAATTATTTTTTATGGACCTATTTTGACGGTTGTTTTTTTGTTTGGTGGAGTAGTCAGATGGACCACCCATTTAATTTTCTTTAAATTCGGTCCAGCTGTTTTTGACTTACACTCCAATAACTGAAAAGTGTTAGCCTATTTTGAGGATTTGATGATATCATCATTGGCGGTTAATGGGGGTCAACGGTCACTAAAAAGAGTGATTTTTTTTTACCAAAAAATGGAACTGACTCCAATACCAAAAACGATGAAATAACTTGTCGAAGTCGGTACCATGCGCACAATGTTGTGATAATGGATACTTTGAACTATCATGGTAACGACTTCAACAAGTTATTTAATAGATTCGCTCGGATTAGTGAATATTATTATACTAGGCAACTCTTCTCGTTGGTTTAGTAATCAACGTAGTCTCCTGTACTTATTATAGGCACAATATCACACACCCATCACCTGACGTGTACTCAGCATAATTATTATATTGGTTTCTATTATTTCGTTCATATTATATAATATGTATATGTATATTGTATCTATTATGTACCTAAATTGGATGCAAATCTGGTTAATAAACAATGTCATTTCATTACCTTCGCTATTTAATCATAGTACTTAGTTCAAGTTGTATTAGTCAATATCATTAAAGTACGAATTAGAAAATAAGTGTGAAAAAATTGTGTCATGATTAATACGTATATTTGTCAAAAGCAGGCCGTCCGCGCAACAATGATTTTTTTATATTTTGTTTACTATGAAAAAGATTGATGATAGAAATTTGTTCAGACGCGACAGAATTCAAACGCGTCTCCGTTGCAATGAGTGGAGGCAACATTAACCACGCTCCATTTATTTAGTTGGCAACCCTGGGTGAATGAGAAGGTGATGCACATCACATTCGAGGCACCAGAGTTCTTGCGGACCACCCGAGCGTACGTACCGACCAGACCGACCCGAAACCATAGTATAAAGATGCAACAGTATGGAAACTAAGCCTAGTTAAGTGGAAATAAACTTATACGTGATCACTCGTCTTGACGCGTCCTCACTACTGACGTGCTGTCAGTCAGTTAACCGCTTAGGGGTCTCGTCGATGCGCATGTTTGCATGCATGCCGGAAATTGTTTGTGCTACGGCCTCTTATTACTGAAACTCAGCTTCAACTAGTTCGGAGGCCAGATGCTTCATAACTATGTACTTAATACATTCTACATCATTAAATGTTCAGATTGATGGATTGCTTGAATGCTCCGATTGTATGTACTGTGAAACTTGTGATAAGAATTGGCACGAATAGGGTTGTCAATTACCAGAAGTCAAATTATTTTTCAAGAGATCCAATGTAAATGATAGGCTATCTTTGCTTATATAGTTTGATAACTATTTCGCCCTTTTATCATATGAACAAAGCGTGATTCTTGAATTATTTCTTACTAAATATATAAGTTTAAAGTGTTTAAAAGACATAATTGAAATTAATGTATAAAAATAACAATACAAAAATAATAATAACAAAATATATTTAAAACAACCTTGAACAGATTAAATCGCATATATTCCGACGTTTCGAACTCTTTTGTGAACATGCACTCGGGGTTTGAACCGTTAACCGTATAAGCTGTTTAACCCTTTGCGTGCCATTGACGTAAATTAACGTGCGTTTTATTCATAAATATTTTGTTTTAATTATCACGATATGGGAAGGGTTGAGTATCAATAAGAAATCAATAACTATAAATAAAAACTGTACCAATTTTGTCGAAATTGACCTTTTGCGTGTTGAATAGTGGCATTTTTATCGCAATCAATTATCCACATCCAAAAACTGTACAACTGAACGTGACTTAATTCTCTTCGGATCATCAACCTTCAAAGCTTCCCAGGAATGAATGAACTGAATCATGTCAAAGAATGTTATAAAAATAATATTTAATTTTTAGGGACCTTTTATCTGTCATGTTGGTATTCCTGTAATCGGAGAGTCTCCCCCTGCAGCTAAGTGCTTCATGTTGGTATTGTGGCTTTAAAAATACATAACATTTTAGAAAGCTTTTAAAGTCCGTAATTTTAACTTGGCTGTGACGGTATAAGGAACAAAAGCTGACGACACAATGCTTGGCATCACTTTTGTCAGTGTTTAGTAATACAATAAGGCAATCCCAGTTTGTCCTTTTTTACTCAACTGCAATTACTTTACTGTAAATAAATTAGTCATGAGTGGCAGATGGGCCGTATCGGTCGGTACCCGCAAAAGTATAAATAAAAAAAATCTAAGAATTTTATGTTGGTATAAAATGAAACAAGTAAACATAAAGAAACTGTACAAATACAAGTTTAAAGTTATGTAACGGAAATACCATAAATAGGAGTACATTGATATTTTCTGATTACAGACAGCCATAGAAAGATTAAAACATTGACATTTATTTACAAAAAAATGGAACCAACTTCAACACTGAAAAGTGTAAAATTTTTAAGTTGGTATGATAATTCAAAAGTACCTATTATTAAATATTGTACGCATGGTATCGACTTCGACAAGTTATTTGACACTTTTTAGTGTTGAAGTCGGTTCCATTACATAGTAAACATTTTTTCACCCTTTTAGTGACCCTTGCTACTTACGGGATCGATTATCATTCGCCGTCAATAAGGATATCATCAAGATCACGGAGCAACACTTTTCAGTCATTGGAGTGTAACTCAAAAACAGCTTGACGGAATCTGATGATATTTAAATTGGACCACTTCGGAAGTATACTCTACCATAACAATAAAATTATTTTCAAAATCGGACTAATCTGTATAAAGTTATGCGTGGTCATTATCGATCTTATATACGTACATCCTGTGGAAGTCGGTTAAAAATAAAATAAACTAGACAAGTTTTAATTAAAAAAATTTAGATGTAGATTTAAATGTTGCTTATTATATTAATCTGTGACGTTGCTCTTAATATTATGTGGTTACAGTTATAAAATTAATTACAAAATATCAATTAGCCGGAAAACCAATAAACCCAAATATCAAGACAGTTTTTATGGCAAGCGCAATAAATTCGCATCCTTACGACGATCGCGCCTTCCGAGAAAGTATTTTATTAGGGTTAGTTGGAGAAACCTAACCGCGTTGATGTTGTAAAAAGGTTCTTTGAGTACCGGAGACCGCACACACGCGTGTCATATCAATATCACACTTCGATGGAAGCTGTTTGCTTACGTGATTAATAACATTCATATTAACCTGCTCTCAATCTTTGATCCCGTCCCGTTATTATTTTATACATACAGCGTGTAACAAAATACTAAAACCACACTCGCAGAAGTTTGGATACAATTGGGACTCGACTACTGCGCCCCAGGAAGTAGTTGGTAAAAGTTCCGAGTTATGAGTAACCAAAGATTTGCTAATACTCAAGTAGGTTCATCCCTGAAAAACTAGGCCAAAGACTGCAATGAACTCCAGAATGTAGACTAAGTAACCAAAGCGCCTTAGTAGCGGTACCTGGGCTGGGGTGCGAAGCGGAGAATGCAGGATAGGGGTACGGAGTCGAATGAATAGCTGGTATGGGGATTTCAGAGCGCAATGACCTCTACGAACTCCAAGAATAGGCATGTTTAATAGGGCTGTCCAAAAAAATTTACAAAAATTAATCTTGTAAATCGACGCGATCAAAAGATCGTTCATGTCGCATTTTTTCGTATGTTTTGCGATTTCACTAGGGAATCAAAAACGGGTACTTCCCTTTGATCTAGAATCATAAAATTTGGCAACAAGCAATGTCTTAAAGCACTTATAAAGGAAAACATCTGGAAACCTTAAATATGTAGTTTAATAACGAAAAAGCGACGAAAAACAAACTTATTATTTGCGGTTGGTGCAGTTACCATGTTTAGGGATCAAATGGCAAAGTTAAGTTTGTCCTGTAACCTAGTTTGTCTTTAGTTAGAGATAAGAGGTATTCAAATTATCAACGGAATAATTACCATGTATATTTTCTACGAGTTTCCGATATTCCGGCACTGTTGCAAGCGCCACATAGAAAATATACATGGTAATTATCCCGTTGATAATTTGAATACCTCTTATGTTTGTGACCATTTAGTTAGAGATGTTAGATCCTTTATTAATTCGCACTTAGCCGGTTTTAATTTAACTCAATATGCAATTCAATAAGTTGATGAACATTTAAAATTATATTTGCTATTAATAATTATTTTAGACTGATCTTGAGAACTGATTACTAGGCAATGTAAAATATGTAACAAAATTGTTTCCATCGTGATCGTGCCCGAAAGAAGTTGATGCTAAACAGTCATTCATCAAATTGAACAATGTTGCTTATTGTACATGCGCTTGGATCATCGTCGATCGTAAAACAACTTCATTAGTAGTTGAACGGTAATCATCGATTTCGCAGGTCGTTGATTAGGTGCGAACTGTGGAATCACGACGTTTGACCCTGATTTTGATGTGATAAAATATGTATTCGATGGCTCTTGTTCATTTGCAAACTGTTGTCCACATTGTTGCCGTCTTGTGAAACAACTAAAGTTATGCTAGACTATTTTCCAGTTTCTGGAACGTTTGTCAAAGTTTGATCAACTAACAGACGGAATACTGACCGCTTATTGGTCAAATATCGCGTCATAGAATACCGTTGACCAATGAGCGTTTAGTATTTAGTTGGTCAACTAATCAAGGCTTTGACAAATGTTCTAGAAACAGTGGGCCGAGCACGAAAATGTATTCAGTACAGACTATGAGTTGTCTGTGCCACTATTGTACTAGATAAATGACAGTTTGTACTAAATACGTTAACGATGCGATTATGTTACACTTAAATAGATTTTCGTGGTCGGCCCTCTGGCCCAGAGACTCCCAGAGGCTATAGGAGTCAGAATCTAGAATTTTATCTGGTACTACAATAGAGTTCATGTATTCAATAGTAGCAGCGGCATCTTGAGAAAATACCTCCTAAATGTTTGTCTCAAATCCCGTTATCACACGATTATATATGCGAAAGTGTGCGAGTGTGTTTGCACGTTTGTTGCTTCTTCTCGCTCAAGTGGTTGGGCCAATTTCGATGAAATTTGGTGGAAAATGAAAACTTACAGTTACTTCTAAACAATTTTGTTAATAAGGGTCAAGTTACGTAATTAAACAATGTAACGGATCGCTGTCTGTACATGAAAGATATATGAAATAAAATAATTATTGGGATTTTAATAAACCAGAATAGAATGAAAAAACATTGTTAGAATGTTTGTCTGTGCATTTGTGCACGCTAATCTCAGAAACAGCTTATCCGATTCAGATATGGTTTTCTCTATCTATACATATAATAAAAATTAAACGGATCGCTGTCTGTACATGGAAGAATATATGGAAAAAAAATATTATAGGGACTTTAAGAAACAAAAATAGAATAAAAAAAATGATTGTTAGAATTTTTGTGTGTTTATATGTTTGTATGTGCGTTTGTTCATCTCAGAAACAGCTTATCAGATCTAGATGTGGTTTTCACTAATATATTGTGGTAACATTTAGTATTTGTTTCATTTCAATCGGTTTATAAATTAAAAAGTTATTGAAAGTTAAGGAATAACTCTCGTCACTACACCAAGTCCAAGCGAGCGAAGCCGCTGGCGAGTCAACTAGTTTAAAATAAAAACTTTTAATCAATTTATCACAGCTCTCAAATAGTCTTAGACTTCATTTAATTATACACATAACTTACTACGAACATAAGATGTTAATTTACGACTATATTTATTGTCGATACACTAAGTTTATCCGCTTTTATTTTTATTCGGTCTACACATAAACGTGGTAAAAAGCTGTAGCATCCGCGTGTAGAACCAGTATGTTTAATTCACTCCCTCATCTCTTTCGGGGTTGCCATGAACTCTCGAGTAATTTATCCCCACATCCTTTTACACGAAACGGGTGTGTCCGAAAACATCGGCTCATTCCGTACCAATGCCGTTTTTTTATAACCCACTAAATGGATTCAAAGCATTCTCCAAGATCAATAGAGTAGCGTGTTAGTACTTCTACAGAGCAAAATATTTACGTTTGCTACATTGAAAAAATCAAACGCGAAGATACGCTGCCGGCGAACTGAATGTGCGCACAAAATTCGATTTGGGAACGATTCGGTTGCTATATCAATGTTTTGCATCTATCTAGGTTTATTTGTATATGCTTCTAGCGTCTTTCTTTCTTAACTAAATATATATATTCCCTCAAGTGTCGATGTCATTATAACAATGAAATTTCTATTGTGTCTGGCCGTGTCTATATAGTTTGCGAAGAACATGTCTTCGCTGTTGTATGTATGTTCTAAATAGATGTAATAAATACAAAATCTATTTAGTCCCGCGTAGAGTTTCATCGGCTCTGAAATCTAAACAATTCATCTCATCTCTCTTCGTCTCTCAGTGCCTCCACTATTGGAGGTTTGCAGTCGTCATTTGAAACTCTTCTTCCTACTTCTTCGCTGTTTCAGTTTATTGTCGGATGTTGTGATTCCTCAAAAAAATATGTTTGCCTGCAATTTTGTCCATCACAATTTTTTCTGATTCTGGTCCTGACAATGTGAGTATTTCAAATTTCAATCTGTTACGACGTTTCCTCACGTCACAGAAAATGCATTTTTTGACTATAATATTGATTAAATGAAATAGAAAATATAGATATGCCTGCGCATAATCTCACCATTGCGTATCTAAAGACCAGAACAGTAGAACAGACCTTTCTTCTTCAGAATCTTTCAATTGCTGACATATTCTGGGTAAAGCTTTGAGAATATGAAATGTTATTTGTTTGTGTGTCCTTGTATCAGGGACGCCTTTTAGAATCATCAATCAAATTCGAGTGATGATTCGATGCTTTGGTTATTTAGTTTCTTTCAAGTGATTCTAGAATGATGACCGTGGCCTTTAAATTGTTGATAAATTTATCGAAACTTCGCAACGCAAGTCATTGACTTGCCGATTTCTAGGTATAGGTTGAAACTGGATGCATCGAGATATTTATAATCGTATATGAATTTTTATGTCTACTTTATGATACTTTTTTATTAGTATAAGCTACCATTTAGTTTTTTTTTTGGAAAGGGGAGGCCCTTTTTCTAAAAAGGGGGAAGTTTACTGCGGCCCTATTTACCGACCGATTTTGATAATATTTGGTACGCACATTAGATTTTTAGCGATTAGAGACCCTGACTTTGAAGAGGAATTGCAGTTGTGAATTTTAAAACATAACGGTTATATAGCTGAGACTATAAAATATAATGTCCTGCGAAAAATTGTCGTTGATAAGACTGTGCTCGGGAGATCTAATTTTCGCAGAACTACTAGTTAATGTATATATTTTGTAAGCCGTGAGTTTTTATGAACATAATCAATATATATATATATTACAAAATATAAGTAGGTCACTCTGAATGAATCACACCAACCAGCACCCAGCGCAAGCTCACTACTGTACGTAATATCGCATAATTGTTCTCTGTTGTCACATGCCTCACGGTCCTGCAATAAACAATCACAGGTTAAATTGTAGTTTGTTCACGTAATGCTACAGATTATGTCATAGTGTGTATGCGTAATCACACAGATTATTCGAGTGTTTTAAGCGCACGTGTCTCTTATCGTGCGCCAATTTACGATTATAAACAAGCGTTTACGCTATTCAGTTGTGTAAAGTAAAGCTACGTAATGTGTACGTATAGCGTGTCTAATTGTTGTAAGGGCCAGCAATAAATATCGTAGGATAAGTCGTTTTCAATTGTGAAACGCAATTACAAAGGAAATCTGATTTTCTTCTTATTTTGCCGCAGCATCGCCATAAATGTCACTTCTTAAGTAATACTTAAGTTACCTACAAATATTAACGGGCTGGAAGAATGATTCGCAATATATATATAGTTATCGATTGATTCATCATGATAGTAATTATAATGGGATACCAGTCAGTTTGATACCTGATATTTTTATACGTTTAGCCCCAGTTTATCCATGTTCTTAGAATCAGAAATCTAATTAATCTATTGCAACATTTTAATTTAAAGAAACCGGGTCAAGCAAACTGAATACCGCAGAAAAACATTTACCAACTGTGCATAACCTTCAAGACATAATAATGTTGCGTAAAGTGGATACAAACAATATTCAAAAAACATAGTTATTTAATGTATCGTGTTGTTTCTAAAGTCTAGAATCCTATGAACGTGATATTATGTCAGAAGTTTGTACATACTTCAGTTGTGCTCCAGTGGTCAACGGACAGATGTGGGTTATGTCCTACTGGCACCGCGGACACGCCGCATAATTAAAAAGAAAATTTTAAAAGTTAGACATGTTCGCACGAAACACTAATTTTGCAAAATGTGGAATTCGACGAATATTCCCGCACTTTCATCACGGTTGCGAAGAAATGCCCGGAATCGAGGACTAGGCATGAGGTGAACGGGGAAACGAAGTCTTGGACAGATGCCCGAGGGTGGGCAGCCACTGAGATGATGATTTGTTGCGAACATTCACGTAAGAGCGATTCCGATGAACAGGTCTTTTGGGGTCGCTTAGTGTGAACATTATTTTTGCCTAAGTGAAATAAATTAGTGTTTCATTCACTCGCACGAAAGGAAGACGGCAATTTTTTTGCTTTTCCAGTTAGCTCGATCATTAAGATTAATTCAGTTAATTAGTCAGCGAGTATAACTTTAGAATATGAATTCGTTTGAAATATAAATTCAAAATATTTTCTTTGCCCTTTTTATTTTGCTTCAGCTCTATTATAAGCAATTATTAGGAATGGAAATTAAATGAAATTAAATCAAAATTGGATGCGAGAAGCCCAAGATAGACCTAAGTGGCGTGCAATTGGAGAGGCCTATGTCCAGCAGCGGACTGCTACAGGCTGATGATGATGATGATGATGATTAGGAATGTAGTATTTGCTTATACAGTATTATATAGTAGCTTGCCACGCAATTCGATTGTCCTAGTTTATTCGTCGAAAACAAACAAGGTTTTTTAGCGTCCATATGAAATAGAATAAATTCTAACATGTATATGCATATGGCACAAATTATATCTAGTCTAATGATACTTGCTATTACATATTAATCAGACTTATAAGAACCTTTGTCTCATGTGTATTGTATTTCATCAACCAAGAAGGTCGCACACGATGATGGTATAATGATATCTCATCTCCATGATAATGACTGATTAATTGCCTATGTTATATGATTAAGATACATCACGCGATTCTGCATAATAAGATTGTAAATTATCAAGGCTGGATTTAAGTAGGACATACATCCGTAGGAATACATATTAGTTTGCGGTAAAGGTTTTTAGTTTTTACATGGCTTTTCGTAGGAAATGAGTTGTAGATATTTATGTAGCATCTTGTCCTATTCGCAAACTCAACGGATTCGCAAAAGATCCTATCTAGTTCCAAAAATTAAATGAATCTACACAGACCGAACATTTTTCCGAGCGAAAAGCGGCTGATCTTTTCCTGCTTCAATAAGGAAGAATATCTTATTTCCAAGAAACGGCGTCGTCATGAATTTTCGAGAGGAAAGGGCCTATTAATTACACTTTCCCTAGTAAACAAAGCGTATTATTTTCCTTTGGGTACATTCTTGGAAAAAGTTCCGTCACAGATGATATGATACGTACTATTTCACTCCTCACACCTCCCTTCACATTGTTCATTACTTTCAACGCGTCACATCACACACATATACACCTAATTTGTATAATTACCAAAAAAAAAACGGCACTATATGCTGCTGGTACTTAATACATACATGGGAAGAATATTTAAAACTACTTTAAAAAAAAAAACCCACATAATCATCAATATTTGGTCAAACGTCTAGATTGATTCACACCTACAAATTTTATTCTAGGCATTTCCACTATTCATTAAGATATACTACATGCGCGCGGTTTATGCATGAAACTTAACCCCCTTACATAGAAATGTATCATTCATAATCACAACATTCGGCAAACTCGCGTCCTAGCTCGTTAGACCTGGCCACCGGACCAACCCCGCACCCTCCGCCCTGCCACCGCGCGGCCTTTGTTTCTTCCGAAAACGAACGAACGAAAGCCGAAAGTTGACAATCTCTTTCACACCGAACGCTCGGGTGGGGGGTGTAAGAAAGAGTAAGAGATATATTTTTTCACTGACGCGAATCATGTGTTTTCATTAATAAGTTGTACATAGGCATGTAGTATTTTTGTTAAGATGGTGTCCATACTTTTAGATGGAATTTTCGAAAACTTTAACAATTAATAATTATTTCACTGTGAAGTAATAAAAAATGTTGACTACATATCTACAATGTATTAACACTTTTGTACCGCCCATTAATTATACAAATAGGGTGTATATTTCTCAATGCTGGTATCGTGACTACACTCCATTTTTATATATTTTCATACATATTTTAATATCTGTTCTCTATTTAACAGAGTGTTTAATACAGTTTCCTTTCTGTTAATGCCCCTGTTTCTGTGTAATCTCCTATTTGTTTTCCAAGATAGCATTTAACACAGTTTTCTATTAAAATAACACTTATTTATAGACATCCGTTACTAACTTATTGTATTCGCTGGAAATCGTTGTTTTCCTAAACAATGAGATTTCCTAAAATCATAAATCTCAACAAATGTAAGTATGTACGTATGTACGTCAAACGTGATTGACGTTACCATAAATTGTGTAAACTCTAAGAAGCAGTTCGAGTACAATAACATTGTAAAAGTACGATGAAAATCAAATTTAGCTACTGATGGTTTGGTACTTTGGAACAAATTATCTCGTTCCCTAACTCATATGGATCTAGCAGAGCAGTGTGTCTCAGTTGCAAACAAATGTTGATTAAAACAAAAAAATGGCGTCAACAAGTCATCAACTTACTAAAATTTTTGTGGTTAATTAATTTTGTGGTTGGAGAAGGCTATGCTCGGGGTTTCTCTACGTGATCGAATCAGAAATGAGGAGATCCGTAGAAGAACGAAAGTCACCGACATAGCCCAGAAGGTTAGCCAGTTAAAGTGGCAGTGGGCAGGGCACATAGCATGCAGAACAGATGGCCGATGGGGCCGGAAGGTTCTGGAGTGAAGACCACGGACCGAGACGGTGCAGCAGTGGACGTTCTACGGCTGATATGATGATGAATTTTGTGGTTAAAAAATTAGAGTGAGAGAGCCGCCTTGCTTTAAGATTTTATTCAACATTTGATTGCATTTTTGCTTACTGGAGTTGTCAAAACTGACTAAAAGCCATAATTTTTCAAGATTTCAATCAATATTTGATTGCAAGTGAGATAAATAATAGCCCTGCTGGTCTTTAGGTTGCAAGAGCGACGGTTACTCTTGAAAGTCTTTATATCATATCATGTCAATATGTCTATTTCTCTCCGTGCATGGTGGTCTGGGAAAGCTCGCTCTGAGCGATCAAACCGCCCATTTTGACAATGTTAATTTGAAGCTTTTAATTGTCGTGCAAAATCATTTCTTTTATTATATTTTTAATCTTTAAAAATTATCAAATATTTGGTGTGGTTGATGATTGACGATGATTTTAGAATCATTGCTAAATTTAAGGAAATGCCACGTACCGTGAAATTCTACCTACAACATGATAGCGTTTGTCACTAAAATACGATGTAACTTCAGACGAGGAAATATATTTCTATCCAAGATATGCAATTCAGTAGAAATATTCTAGCTGGTTGGTATAAGTGTCGTATTTCAATTTCAATGAATAAATTTCAGTGGAGCGAATATTCCGGCCAGCCAATTGATATCTACTGTCTATATCGGAATTGAATCGAGAAGCTACTGTTTATTTATCTGTTTCAACGAACAAAACTTCCTAGAATAGAGATGCTGTCTTTCAATCAGTATTTACAAGATAATTAGTGTCTGTAAAATTTGCCAAACAAAAAAACATATAACGTCTGCCAAAACGTTGGTAAATATTGGGAGAACGCTTTTGTAAATATTAGCCAAGTATATGACGATAAGTTTGAGCATTTCGTTGAGCTATTGCGTCTACATTAATAATTTAATCAATAGTATGGAAGTTTGAGACTGACGGTTTCGTGTGGTGAAGAAGCGTGTTATAAGAGGTGACCTAAATATATTTAATGTACAATGCTTTTGTATATCCTTTATTTGTACTGTAGTGTTTCAAAGGCGCGCTCGTACCCTGATTAAAGAAAAAGCAGAATTTTTAAACGCATAGTGTAACGAAACAGATCGATAGTATATTATGAAAAAAATACAAAGGTTAGAAAAAGAATAGGAAAAGAGTAATAACCGAATATATTTCATAACTATAACTCTCTTTCAGCAGAAAAAAATCTTGAATAGGTCCACAAAAATAAACTTTCACGTCTAAACTCTCAGAATTTTCAGCGATAACACTATATTTTTTTTAGGTAATACTTAGCCAATGTATAGTACTAAAGTTATAACCAGCAGTTTTTTCAATTGTGTTATAGTATATATATATATAGAAAAATATATAGAAAACGTGCAAAATTAACGCATTTTCGCATTACGTCGACCAATCTAACAAGCGATTTTCAACCTTACGTAAAGCATCGTAAATTATTTTAAAATTGGGGTTGGACCGCGTCTTAATCTATCGAGTATCTACAGCGCACACAGTTAAGGTTAATACAGGATTGATTTTTGTCCAGTGCCATTTGTGCTAGTTAGTCCGACTATATAATAATTTTATTTGATGCAATGCAGAAACTTTAAACTGAACGAAGCGTTCAGCTTTAGAGGTGAAAATAGTGTGTTGAGATTTGGGTCAAACGTTGTAACGTTTCTTTTCTTTTCCGTATGTAATGTTCTAAAATTTTTTGTTTTGACTTTTGAGTAGTTACTATAAAAACTTCTTGCATTGATATGTGTAATGACCAGCCACAACTCACAGTAGAATCACAGTCTATGTAAACTTAATATGATTTCACTGTAACATGAGCCTGGAGACGAATAAAGCATCCGATACCAAGTGCATTCTGAGTACTGCGCAAGTACACAAGCACTCACAGAACCCAAACAATACACCCAAATAACCTGTGTAGGTACGTGTTAATATAAATACTACTTTATGACTCATTATGTCATGTGATAGATGAGCTTGACTTATCAACATACTCTGCTACATTCCAACTGTGAACTTAGGTCGGGTTTCACCATTGTAACTGTCCGGGATTAGTTCAACCTAAACGCAGTTAAGGCGATCAAGGCCGGTATGAAATTCAACCAGTAACATAAAAAAATACCCATAAATGGAACCGAAGTGTGAAATAACTTGTTAAAAAGTCGGTACCATGATAGTTCAAAAATACCTATTATTACAATATTGTGTGCATGGTACCGACTTCGACAAGTTATTGCACACTTTTTAGTGTTGAAGTCGGTTCCATTTTTTGATATAACATTTTTTTCTACATTTTTAGTGACCTTGCTACTTACGGGATAGATTGTCATTCACCGTCAGTTACGATATTATCAAGATAGGCAAAACACTTTTCAGTTTGTGGATTGTAACTCAAAAAACCACTTGACCAAATTTGATGAAATTTAAATGGGACCTAGGAACACCATACAAAAATGTTAAAAGTGAAACGTGAAAAAAATATACGCGTCGATTTGAGACCCTCCTCTTTTTCTTGAAAGTCGGTTGAAAAAGTCCTTTGTATTACACCAATCACAACACTCGTTGCCATGAGTACTTGATTTCGTTTATGCTGAACTCTGTTTAAACTGGATTAACGGTGAAATAGGTCCTGTTAGACCAAGTAGATCTAGCTGTTGTTTTGATTGATATAAGTCATAACTGTGATGTATTGATGATTTCAAAGCTAAATTTTAGGTACATTTAATACTTATTGTAAAAAAAAATATATAATACAGAGATACGTGGTGATAGATGATTAGGTCATTGGGTGTCTGCCAATGACGCTGGCGCTTCGCGGAACACCGCCACCGCCCCACTAATGTCATCGACTGCCGAGGTATATCCAACTCACTTCAGGGAATAACGTGAGTTACAACATTAGAGGGTTCATTGGTGTATAAGGAAAGATGAGACAGGTCGAGGAAATATAGGGAATTAGAGGATGAGAATGCAGAATGGTTTTCTTTCAATTCAAATAATTCTTAAATAAACATTTTTCTTCGTAATTAATTGTTGCGCCACAAAAGATTAGTGCGATGGATTTGAGAGTATAGAAGATCGAAAAAAAAACAACATGCAATTGACACAATATCATATAACAAAAGCGAAAAGAGAACGTAGAGAGTGAATATTATAAATGAACTAGTTGCACCCCGCGGTTTCACCCGCGTAATGATGGATGATGATGGTAATGATGACAAGTTTCCTTTGTGTTAATCCAGCGCCTCATCTTTGTCTATACCAAATTTCTCCCGTGGTTTCCCTCTCGTGGTGATGGATGATGATGATGAAAAGTATCCTATGTGTTATTACAGCGCCTCATCTCTCCCATACCAAATTTCATCAAAATTGGCCCCGCTGTTTGAGCGTGAAAGGGTAACAAACATCCATACACCCATACATTAATTTATCCATCCAATCTTTCGCGTTTATAATATTAGTAGGATTAAAATTATTTTCTACCGAATTCAACTGTTTGTTACCACAAACACATAAAAAAAACAGTGAATTCGGTCGGGGGGTGAAATCGTGTCACACAATATTAACAACTTCGTCTGATTATGTAGGTACCGAGGCCGTAGCACAATTTGCGAAAAAGTATTCTTTTGGTAAGCGTTAACGCGTCACGCTTCGCCGTACAAACTATGAGTTATCTGTGTCGCAGTTGCTCTAGATAAATTACAGTATGTTTCTTTTATGTGAACGACACCTTATGTTACACTTACGCAGTAATTCGTGCTAGGCCCACTGTAAGTCTATGTATAAAGTATTATAAAGAGGAAAGATTTGTATATATGTTTGTAACGAAATGGCTAAAAAAGTACTGGACCGATTTCAAAAATTCTTTCACCATTGGAAAGCAACATTCATCCTGAGTAACATAGGCTATATAAGATTCATCATCATCATCATCATCCATGACCGCGCGGGTGAAACCGCGGAGAGCAGTTAGGCTGTCTATAAAGCATTCCCGCAAAAACTATACACAATAAGGAGATGGCTCAAGTACTTGGCATAGACAATGGGTCATTCAGCCATCGCATCGCACGCAATGATTGACGCACGCGCGCTCCGATCAATTCGACCTGCGCCGGCGCAAGTGCGTGCGTTTAAATGATTATGCCTTTGTTAGTATTGCTTATTGTGAGGTTGTTTTATTTAGGTAGAATCGGTTTTGATTGTTTATTGTGTTTATATCTACATTACTGAAGCGTCCCTTTGTTCGGAAAATCTGCGGTTGGGTTCCCTTTAAATGTACACATTGATTGTACTTAACAGACGTTTAAAGACAGAGAATAATTGCAATCAAGATTGGAAGGTCTCGATAGGTAGAAGTTAAAAAAAAACTATATTACGATACGGTCCAAGCCTGAGGCCTTCCTGTAGTTAAGTGCTAACATCTGCCTAGAACAGAAACATTTCCTCACAAGTGACGAACTGCGCCCGTAACCCTGAGACATTAAGTTGTTAAGCCTCATGTGCCTGTAATTTCACCGGCAACCATACCTTCAAACCAAAACGCAGTATTGCGTACATTACTGCTTCACGGTAGACAAAGATATGGGGTGGCAGTACTACCCGGGACGAACTCATTCACAAAGAGTTCTACTGCTTTTGGTGCCAGTTTGCAATCCTTTCTCATCGTTTAGATATTAATATAGATACATTCGTTTATACGTTTATAGTTTCTGCTATTTAGGTATAAGTACTACTATTTTGGTCTAAGTACTACTATTTAGGTCTAATTTCGTATTTTATTCAAAGTCAAAGTCAAAGTGAAAATCATTTATTCAATTTAGGCATCAAAGACGCACTTATGAACGTCATTTTTTCATTATAATGTACTTTAAAGACCACCGCCGCGTGCCAAAATATATAGAGCCTACCGAGAAGAAGCGGCAAGAAACTCGGGGCTATTCTTTTTATATTTGGCCTTTGACCGGTATCTTTATTTCAATAGTAGACTTCGTAGGTATTGGACATGTTTCCTGTTATTATAATGAATGTGTGCAATTATGAGATAGATGGAAGTTATTATCCTTAAATGAAAGTGGCACAGAGACAGGAATTCGATCGGGTTCTTAAATACATGGGCTTTGTATTAACAATATCAAGCTTTGTTATAAACAAAGATATTCATGTTTTACACGAACGTTAACCGTAATTTAAACTAAAATAAGTAAACCAGGACATTTGGGTTAGCGGTACCTCATATTTCATATTCTTCACATAAGAGCATACTAAGTAAACATTACCGAACCAAATATAGGTCATATTTGGTTCAATCGTGTTTTCAATAATCCGATATAAGACGTTGTTCACTAAATCGGTTACCATAATATAAACATTATGATTACAAGTAATAACAGTTTCAGAATAGAAGAGTTTGAAAAAAAACAGGCAAATAATATGTCCATGTTTTCATAGATTATCAATGTTATAGAGTTCATTTTTGTTTGTAAACAGCAACTTGATTTCTAAAGTAGTTTTGTCGATAATATTACAACAAGGAAGTTTACATTGTCAGTATGATAAAATAGAAAAGTTATGTTTACGTTCTTTTATTTGAACTTTTGTAATTTGATAACATCTTCCAACAATTATTTGTGCCGATTTAACTCATGTTAATGTTGTAAGAATTGTTTTACCTTGCCTTACGGACTTTTAATAGACTTCACAAATGTGCGCTTGTTATTTCGTCACAAAGGTCTTTGGCCCATTTCGCTCAGTTTGACTGCTGACTGTGCCCTTCATAATGTAAACACTGAATTCTACTCGTACTTGCAGATAAATAGCGGTTGTTTTGCATTGCGAGCGCATCCTTACTCTTTTACCAATTCTGATCTATCTGAAGAGTTCTACTTGATGATAAAGTCTAAACACATATTAAACCTTCTTTTCTGTCTGTTCCAGGTGATAGACTTCGGCAGCTCATGCTACGAGCACCAGAGGGTGTACACGTACATCCAGTCGAGGTTCTATCGAGCCCCGGAGGTGATGATGGGCGCGCGATACGGCATGCCCATAGACATGTGGTCACTGGGGTGTATACTGGCGGAACTGCTCACAGGTGAGAGATATTTGAATTTATTTTTATGTATAGGATAGTAGATTATATAAAAAAAGGAAAAAGAAAGGATATGAAGACAGTTGTTGGGAAAATATTATAGCATTTAATCTAAGGCGTAGTAGTATCTTATGTATAAAGTTCCTAATCTGAGTCCTTGGTGAATAATACCGATATTAAAGTTGTCTATACTTCATAATCAGCCCATTTTGTTCCCACTGCTGGGACTCGAGCCTTCCTCTCGGAGAAAAGAGTTGGGCCATAATCCACCACGCGGGCCCAGTAGGGATTGGTGGATAGGTTAGTGGCCAACCCATGTCGAAGTTTTCAGGCCGCCCGAAGGCCCTCGACATAGACTAACGACTGTTGTCCTAAGACAAAACATCCAGGGCCCCTATTCTCTTAGTTATTGAACTGCGTTATCGCAACTCGATTGCACGAAAATTGACAGTATTGCGCAGTCTGCTCGCTATGTAGATTCGAACGCGATCGAAATCTACGCAATTGAGTTGCGATAACGCAGTTCAATAGCTAAGAGAAAAGGGGCCGGGGACCGATGGCTTAACGTGCCCTCCGAAGCACGGAAGCGCACAGTTGAATAATTGCACTAGTGCTCACCCATCCAAGTCCTGACCGCAGCAAGTGTTGCTTAACTTGTTGATAGGTTAAGATCGCCAAGTCAATGCTCCGCTACGAGCGTTTCTATACTACTTTGATCTAATTTATATATAGTATTTATAAATTTTACAAATTTATAAATATAAATAAGAATTACAGCGGAGTAATCATAGAAAGGTATATTATTATAATAATGTGGATTCCCAACATCATCTACAGTCTGTTTACGAAGCAGAATTAATATATTATTTTACTTTATCGATTCAGGCGTACATTGCGTATATCCATAAAATGTTAAAGAAATATCATGTATGCGTATATCGTTTTAGGTTTACATTTGAATATTCGTTGATTTACCAATAATAACAAAAAAGAACGTTGACCTATTTACTCCCAGTTGTATCCTACAAAAATGTAACAAATGTTCGACACGAATATTGCAAAGTGCTCCTGACGTTGCAGAGTTACAGGGGCCGTAGCACAAACAATTTGCTAAAAAGTATTGGTATCGAAAGCGTCAACACGCCAAGCTTCGGCGTACAAACTATGAGTTGTCTGTGTCACAGTTGTCATAGATAGTTTCACGACACGTTACGTTACACTTACGCAGTTATTCGTACTTAAGCCCACAGATTAACAGACAAGGATACGGGTTAAGAACTGATCCAGGAAAATATAAATACCATGTTCAAATAGAAGTTTTTATCGTCACATTTTTAAAGTTGTGAGAAGTGAGAGCTGCACCAAAAAATCTAATGTTTTGAGCTCATATTCAAACTTTTTTAATTCATAAAGTTCTTATTGCAGCTGTGGCTCAGCTAAAGATATTTGAAATGACTGAACTGATATCAGTTAAACTAATTACTGGCTAAGAACCGTTTAATAAAAAAACCCTTTCAAATGTAAATAAATGTAACAAACTCGGTAATTTCGTTGCATTTACTTTCTATATTCTCATTGTAACTTTCATACCATACATAAACATCGTCATCATTTCAGCCGTAGGACGTCCACTGCTGAACATATGCCTCGCCCATAATTTTCCAAAAGGACCGGTTGGAAGCGGCCTGCTTCCAACTTTGTCCTGCGATCTTTATCAGGTCGTCTGTCCAGCCCCATCGGCCATCTGTTCTGCGTGCTATGTGCCCTGCCCACTGCCACTAACTGGCTAAGCTTCTGGGCTATGTCGGTGACTTTCGTTCTTCTACGGATACATAAACATACAGATATACATATTATACAGACATGGACTGACATCGATGCAAAACTTTTTGCTGATGCAAAGCTTCCGATACCTAAAAGTTTAAATTATCACTGGCAATTTCGCAGTTATTTATTTATATATATTACTACCATTAAAAGAAAAAACTCCACATATTTTTACAAAACCTTAACCGTTTTGTTATTCATAATTTTCTCCATATACAAACTGCTAAGTTATAAAGAACGTCTACGAGCTGAATGGTGTGCCTAAATCCTTCGAAACGTCGTGCTTATGTTCCCAGACGCGAAAAAAGTTGAAGCTATTAGCTATGTCTGGCGGCGCTGACGAGCAGACAGCTTATGTACCGCTATGAGTCAAGCTATCTAACCTGTCCGTTTTACTCCTTTTGGGTGCAACTTGCAAGCTTGGTAGTTGAAGTTTATGGTTGAGTGAAGCAGTAATAATTTTAGCGATATTTCCTGTTTTATTCATTCATTGTTCATTAGGAACCTACGATGACCTGTACATTTTCGGTATTTAGCAGATTCACTAAAAAGTAAAATGTTAGAACATAGTCGAATATGGAATGGAAGCATATTTGATTTTTATAAACTTATGTCGATAATTAAGAGTAAAAATAAAATTATACGTGTTTTTTGGACCGTACATTATATTCTCTCTTGCAAAAAAAGAATAAATAATGTAGGTATATGTATGTACTTTTAACTTTGAATGGGCGTTAGCTATTGCTAAATAATGGATAAAATGTAAATTCTTATTCAGAAAATATCATAATTAGTGGCAAGCGTAAAAAGTAGCATACTTTGTAGTGTTTATTTTATTGTAGGGGAAGATGGTTTCGTATTATTAAAATAATTAGCGGTAGAGTTAAAGTGGCATTAAAAGTCACAACCACTGAGACACCCAACACTTACACTAAAAATATTGAAGATAGTCTGTTAACACTCCTATTTAATATATTCCAGGTTTCCCATTACTACCCGGCGAGGACGAAGCGGACCAGATGGCGTGTATAATAGAGCTACTGGGCATGCCGCCGCAGAAACTCATAGAACAGGGCAAGAGGTCCAAGAACTTCATCAGCAGTAAAGGACTGCCTCGGTACTGCACCGCTACCACATTAGCTGATGGCACGACCGTGCTCAGTGGAGGTAAGCTTAAGAATATTTTTTTTATGTTATTACAAAATAGCACAAGCATGCAATGAGGCCCACCTGATGTAAAGTGGTAACCTCTAGAACAGATGCATATCATCAGAAGTGACCAACTGCACTGCACTCGTAACCCTGAGACATTAAGTTGTTAAGTCTCATGTGCCTGTAAATTCGCCCGCACCCCTACCTACCATACAAACCTGAACACAGTATTGCGAGCATTACTGCTTCACGGTATAATTATGTCGGCATGGTGTCAGTACTTCCCCGGACGAATTCATTAACAAAAAGTAACGATTAGATGTGAAGATTTTGCATAGCGGTGGTCATAAAGCCAATTGAATAGCGTACTCTCATTTCATTTACGTAAAAGTATTTACGGTTCAAGTAACTGTATTGAAGTAGTGGTGAATGCGAAACAGCTCCAAACATTGTCCCGCACTTTGAATTTTATGAATCAAAGTGCGAAGGTTAATTCAGGAATAATCAATTAACAAAATTGAGAAACTGTACGAGATATTTACCTCATATCAAGTCGACTTAAATGCAAATGGTCGGCACAGTACTGGTAATTTAATCATGTCAACGAATTTAGGCTACAAATTGTAAAAAAAACTTATCTTATTATTTCTAAAGAGTATTTTAATAGATATCCAAACGTTGTGGTATTAAAAAATCTCTATTAAATAAACTTTAGGTATGAATTATAGGTATAGCTGCGAGACACTCATATTTCACTGATATTTTGTCTGATAAAAATTATGACCTCCTTCCAAAACATAAACACTACGCACCATTTCCTGCTTCATATTTACGCTCATCCCAGAGCAATAAAATAAAAAAGAGGCAATTACGAAATACAGAAATTAAACACCGGCTGTTTACAAATTAAGATAACGTCTCATAAAAAATCTAGCGGAAATTAACACCGAATCGGCAAGACAAACAAGATACTGTTATACAGTACATTACACACCGCATTTGGCACCAAACCAAAAAGATCAGACAGTTCAAACTTATCTACACTGCGTACATGACTCACCGTGTCACTTATATCATTTTAAACTAAGCAGGTGACAAAACGTATGACGAAATGAAAAGTTAGGATTCACAGATTCCAATGACCTTTGTCAATGTTTGGAATTTCTGAATCAACCTGCATTTCTGCATGTGACGTGTAAAATGTATGTCGATGTTGTGACGGTTATGTTATTTTTGGGCGTTGATCATTGGTGTCTGGGGATGTGACTGGATAGGAAACTACGTTTAAACGGACTGAAATTAATGTTTCACAGGTGTTCGGTTAATAGCTGATTATATAGTTGTCGTTTGGTTTTTACAAATTATATAATAATCCTTGTTTTTTACCATAACAATTCAGAGTCAAGGTATTGATAGGTTCAGCTCCTGGGATAAGTTACTTGCGATTCGCGTCAATGCTATTCAAATAAGTGCTGTTTGAACGGCTATTTATATTAGTAGAATTAAAAAAAAACTGTTCATACGATAAACCAAGCAACAGTGTCACAGAAGATAAGTTTGTGTCGATAATTGTACAAAACTTGTAGCTTACTTAGCACTGATTTACCGAATTGAGGCCATAACATAATAATGGGTGTTGAACCAATTGTAGGCAAAATTTTACATTACATTGCTTAGTAACCATTCTTCTAACCACACGTTATATTTTAATGTAAACAAAATAATATTTTAAAGCTACATTTGTTGTGATTTGTGACATATCTAAAATATTGAGATCAAGAAACACCCTCAAAATCTACCAAAATTTTCTAGTTGTGAGCATTTCGCTTCGTATATATTCATCAAAATATGAAACCGGCTTATATGATGCGTAAAGTAATTAGAAATAATATGATTTATTACTTTTTCATTGATATTATATTTTAACAGTTTAATGTGCTTAACTTTACCTTGTCTTATGTTCTGTTGAGCGTAACAGACACTGTGTAGCGTGCTCGAGAATGAACGTTATTTCAATGAAGTTTAATTCGGTAATTGTATATGCTAGCATAGCTTCTCAGTTAAAAAAATATACCTTAAGAAGATCAAACTAATTTAAAAAAAGTTAATACAGTTCATCGCACTTTCTCTCCCGTCGTCAAGTCATCTGCTATATTCTGAAGTGGCGCCTGGCTTCTCAGACCGCTGAATCATCGTGAGCTTGTCTATCGAGTCGTCATCCAGGAAGGTCGACCAGCAGTTCTGTGTGAATAACCGTTACCTCAGGATTCTGTGAAAACTAAATGGTGTAGCTCGTCTATTAATAGTTGTTAGATAAAGTAAATAATGTTGGGTGATATAATTTTGATATTCAGTGGGAAACCAGTTGAGTCATATCGTTATGGGAGGATGTAAAAGGTTCGGTGAGGATCAGACGTGCAGTGTTGACCAATATCACTTATACATATAGGTCAGTGCGGTGTAGCTCGCAGAAATTAAAAAAGGGCCAGCTCCATTTAACACAGAATTAATTTAAAATGTTGGAGTATAAATGTTCGTCTCAAGAATTGCTAGGATTAAGAAAGATTGGATTAGCAGTTAATTTATTGACACTGGTCAATACGGAAAAAAACAGCAAAGGCAGAGAGAGATACGTAAAAATTTCAGACAGCGTAGTACCACAGAATAATATGGTAGTACTAACTATCTATGTCCCCATTGACATATAGAGATGTCATTCAAAAATCTATACCACAACAAAGGATTTGTAGTTCATGTGGACCTAGCACGATTTACTGCGTAAGTGTAACGTAACGTATCGTTCACGTGAAACAGTGCAAGCTGTCGAGTATCTAGGGCAACTGTGACCAAGACTCGTAGTTTGTACGCCGAAGCATGACGCATTGACGCTTACAATACGAATACGTTTTCGCAAATTATTTGTGCCTATGTTCATAAACCGAGTTTAGATATGAGCTTATTTCTTTTAATTTTGTGTGTGTGTGTGATTTTTCTGTTTATTCAACACAACCAAACCACACATAACTTTTGTTGTAACAAAAAAGGTATTATGAAAATATGATAACGTGTGAATATCGGTTATCATATCGGTCAGCCTGACATTGTCAGGGCCAGCGGTTTCTGATAAATATGGATCCAAAGCTGACCTTGATTCCGGTTACGAATAATATAACAATATATTGCTGTGCCATCCGGGTTCATTAACTATCATATATTAACTAGCTTTCGCAACATGAAACTCCTTCTGGGATAAAAAGTATCTACGTTCTTTTCCAGACTAATTATTCCAATCATTAAGTCCAATTCTCCGATGATACGCAACCCTATTGTATCTATGCCTAGTTTTCATGAAGTGTATTTTATCTGTGGAGCTCTCTCTCTCTCTTTGCATGAATATAGCGTGCGTAGGTCGTGTTCAACAGCCTTGTAATAATTCTAAGCTAAGAAATCTTATCCGTCTTGAATTGGAAGTTTTTCACTTATTTACAAAATAACTTCGCTCAGATATAGTTTAAAAGGTTATCTCCAAGTCAATCAAAATTGGTTCATTAGTGTAAGAATTAAAGAAGAAAGTAGTGATAACAAAACATCAAAATAGTATTGATATGTAAAAATATGCTCCATATGATATCGATTTATGTTTGAAATGATAGAATAAATTATAAGGACTATATATATCTTCAATATTAATATTATCGTCAAACACAGCAAAATAAAGTCAAATTAATACTTTATAGTAGCAAAAATAGTAAATAATCACATAAATGAAAATATAACAAAAAATGTAACTGATCACCAAATATAGCACATACGAGTATATATGTACAAAAGGTAACGATTTGTATTGAAACCCGTACGGACTTATTAATGAATTACGTGATTTTACGAATTATATAATTTTAAAATAACTTACCTGTGATAGGAAATATGTTCTTGCCGTTGGGGCCTGAAATTTTTGGGCTTTTGCAGTTAATTATTACGCAATTGATATCTGTGTATGTATAAATATGCTCGATATAATATCGGTTAATGATTAAAATGATAGAATAATATATATGTCATAATGTGTAATTTATCATCACAGATAGAAATATATAAACTTCAAATAAATACTTTATGGTACTTACCATAAATACCAAAAATAATAAATCATCACCAAAATTAAAACGATAGATGTAACTGATCGCCAAATATAGCAAAATAATACCTACCCTAAAAGCCTTATTTAAAATGTATGCTGACCATTTACTAAATTTGGTTTTTAAATACACTTTGTAGTACAGTCATAGATAAAACAGTAGACAAACTGAAAACGAACATCGTCCAATCTCGATTTTATGAAAGGTATCGCTTTCATGATATATTCTACCCCCAAGTCACGCGAAACACTTTATCCTTGCATATTATCTGCATGGTTGCATATCACATCACATATCGGCATAAGCAGTTGATATTTAGGAATTACAAGGCAATATTTATTGTTCGACGGATCACGCGATCGACAGCGAATGGAAAAACAGTAATGAGGGAAATTGGTTCATTATTTACGTAGATTTAAACCGTTTGCACACATATGTGGTTAAGCTTGTTCTACATATATTTTAATAATAGGATAGGTTGTCCGTAACGTTTGGCGTATAGTTATAATCATACTAATAGTTTCATGTATGTTTTTGTTTATGGAGAGATTTGTATGTATGTTTGTAACGAATTGGCTTAAAAAGTACTGGACCAATTTCAAAAATTCTTTCACCATTGGAAAGCTACATTCACCCTGAGAGACAAAATTCATCATCATCATCACCTTAATAAACAAAATAAAAAAAAAAAAACATTAAACCACCATTAATCAGTGTGAAACCGCGGAGAGCAGCTAGTCTATATACTGTTTGTTGTGCATATATTTGCGAACCGAGAACCTTTATGCGGACCGATATAATTCTCGCTATAAGTCTTTGGACCAATGTGTGTTACCAGTGATGACATATGGCACTGAAACGTGGTCTTTTACTATGGGTCTCATAGTCGTACAACGAGCTATGGAGAGGGTTATGCTCGGGGTTCCTAACGACGGGGTTTTTTTCGGGGAACGAACTAAAGTCACCGACAGAACCCAGAAGATAAGCCGGATGAAGGTTCTGGAGTGGAGATACCACGGACCGGCAAACGCAGCGAAGGTTTACCTCCGACAAGGTAGACTGATGATCTGATAAAAGGTAGCAGGACGACGTTGGATGCAGGCCGCTTCCAACCGGACCTCAAATTTGTAGAGGTGGCCTATGTTCAGCAGTGGACGCCTTACAGCTGAGATGATGATATAATTGTCAATGGAAGCAAAAACATTTTAGAAGTCCATACGCGCTACACAGTGGCTTGACAATTTTGAAGGAGGAATACGATTTTTTTCTTACTACATATTTCTAGTATGTAGACTAAGTAAAAAGACTAGAATCAAACTATACGTGTAATCACAAATATAGTATTACCCGTAAAATAATATTATTACAATACTATAAAATCTAAAGGTACCGAGATAAATGGTACTTAGTAATGTATACTCGTAATTTTGCCTTCAATCGATCCAAGGATTCGAAATCTAACACGTAGTGGACCGCACGTAACTTAAGTGCGACGTTACAACTAACCAGCATCGTTCTTCTCTACCGACTTCCAAAAAAAGGAGGAGGTACTCAATTCGACTGTATTTTTTTTAATGTTTGTTACCTCATAACTTTTGACTGGGAGAACCGATTCTCAAAATTCTTTTGTTCTGAAATTCTTTCGTTTGAAAGCTGGTACTTCCCGTGTGGTCCCATTTAAATTTCATCAAATTCGGCCCAGTAGTTTTTGAGATACACTCCAATAACTGAATAGAATGGACAAAAATGAAAATGTCGGTATTATTTTTTTCAAATTGTACTTGTTAGTTAGATGATTTAAATTCTTATAAACGATGCTCACGTTAAATGCTGCGCACAGCAAAATTGTTGTGCGCAGTACTAAATTACGTATTTAAAACATAGGCAGCGTTTTTATGTAAGGCCGTTTTAATTCATCCTTCCTATAAAGTAATAATTAAAACAAAAGATTTATGAATGAGACTGATGTTATGTACTCGTTCGTCTCTGGAACGCAAAGGGTTAAGGTACAATAAGTAGGTAATTCAATGCGTTCACGAATGTAATGTGTTATTTTTGATTGTGTTTCCAGGAATGTCAAGAAGAGGCAAGCCCAGAGGAACGCCTGGCTCGAAGAGCTTCGTCACGGCCCTCAAGGGCTGTCAGGACAAATTCTTTATCGATTTTATTAGAAGGTCAGTTTTATATCTATACTATAATATTATAAATAGGAAATTTTTTGTATGTATGTTTGTAACGGATTGGCTCAACAAGTACTGGGCCGATTTCAAAAAATCTTTCACCATTGGAAAGCTACATTCACCCTGAGTAACATAAGATATATAACATTCATCATCATCATCCATCACCGCGCGGATGAAACCGCGGAGAGCAGCTAGTTTAATAGTAAACTAGCTGCTCTCGCATATATACTTGCTTAATTATTTATAAAATAAAGAATAAAAGCCTTAGCTACTCCTGATAACATCAACCATATGCTAGAGAAAGTCCCACCAAAATGGGTCCGTTTCGGAGATTAACCGGAAACACAGACAGACATGAGTTTTGTAAATAGTTTTTTGTTATATGTACTTAACCACCATACATACTTTTGTGAATATTTATTCACAAACAATTATTTTACCAATTATTTTATTATTACAATTATTATTTACAGACACACGATTTAATTTGTTTGTATACATAAGTTTTCCTTTGACTGAATTTACCTAATAAAATTGGGAGGAAATATGTTTCTTTTTACAATTTACAATTATATATTTGATCAGATCCTGAGACAGTAAAGGTAAAGCGAATTATTATACACGCTTTCTCAGATGAATCTGTTTGTTCATAGACATATATGTGACATATTAAAACTATTATTATATATTTGTAAAATCGACTACAAACAGATGAAATTCCACCCTTAGACTTGTGGTTCTAATGTGGAATGGAGACGATAGAATGATATCTGTTCTTAAGTTGAATGTATTCATAAAAGTGGTTAACGGATTCACGTTGAATAAACTGGCAACCTATTATCTGTGTTGCAAGTTTTGTTGTACTTATCTATTTCCTAGTCTACTTTTTCTTCGGTTTTAATGCCTCTTTTCACTTAAAAGTAGTGGACTAGTAAAGCTATCAGATATATCACTTTTACTGCTCAGCTCTGCTCTGCTACACTTTTGAGCATTCTTCTTCGAGGGTTTTGTAAATTGGCAACTGGGCTAGTGTTCAAAGTGTCATAGTTTCCAGACCGTCCGAAGGCCACCAACATAAAACCATGAAACTTGAATCTAAACCTTTGTTCTGGCAAACAGAACCGGCGCAATGACTTGTGCCCTTCTAGATTCACGGATGGAACGATCAGATTAGATCCACTACGGGTACGTTCCGGTAAGCGTCAACGCTCACAACTATCCCGTCCCGGTTTGCCGTTCGCTTTGGTTCCAATGCATATAATGCCGAACCCGAATAGAACACCTAACGCGGTCGCGAAATGCGCGCCTAGTTATCTGTCAAAAGTTGAAAGAGTCCTTGATGTTTTGACAGTGACAGCTCGCAACGACCACAAAGCCTTCCATTCTCGAGCGTTGTGGTCGCGACATCTCTCTAAGCGTCTAAGAACAATAAACAATTTGAATTTGAATTTGACATGAGCGTTATCGGTGACGTTATCGATGACGTTATCGATGACGTATATTGAGCTCGCTCAAGATGATCGTGGGCTTGTAAGGAAACGGGTGTGCGAACGTCGCTATTATTTTCGGTTCATAAAGGAACACGACCTACTTCACCTCGGTATTTGATGATTTCTTAATTGAGATTAAAACCTTAGCAGACCCATCTTGCTTTACAATTAGAGGGGGTAATTTAAAGAAGTAAGATTGCAAACTTTGAAAGCAAAACAGTGACCTCATTATATGAAGCCCTTGACATATATGTGTTCTAGTTTAAAAAAAGTAAACATACTCATTCACGGTTACTCTGCACTGCTTTCTCAGATTCACCGTTTGCAGAATCAACAACGAATAATGTTTATTCTGTCAGAGTTTGTTTCTTTGATGGTTTTTCTAAATCTATGGTCGATACAGCAGTAAACCCACCTGTTGGAAATTGTGTTTCGGCAGATATCCGCCACACACAATAATATATTTCCGTGAATGAATTTTATTCTTGGTTTGTTTAAGTTTTGAAGCGTTCGGGGTCGCGGAGTTTATGTTATTTATTAATGCTAACAGAACTGAGAACACAGTGGAAAAGTACTCCACTTTTATTTTGTTTGGTTTCCCGTGGGAATATCGGCCAGTACCTGAGAATTGTTACAAGAACTCGTTTTATTTTGATATCCAATGAAAATGGATTTTGTGAAATGAGTATTTAGGAGTGAGTACTAGTACATAAAAATGTTTAAGATTTTATGAGTAGCAGTCTACTAATTGAAGATATTGATATTAATATATCATGAAACATAATGTCTTTTCTACCGACTTCCATAAAAAGGAGGAGGTACTAATTTCGACTGTATTTTTTTAATTTTTATATCTCAGAACTTTGGACTGGGTAAACCGATTCTCAAAATTATTTTTTTGTTTGAAAGCTGGTGCTTGGTCCCATTTAATCCAAAGAAATATTAAGTCCCAATTTCATCAAATTGTTTCCAGTAGTTTTTGAGTTACACTGAATAGAATGGAAGTCGGTATTACATTTTTCAAATTGTACTTGTGTACCACAGGTTTTATTAAATCAGAAGGCAGAGATACGAAAACCTGTGTTATACTATGTATATATTTATTTTAATAAAGATAACTATAATATTAATATCTTCAGCTATCAGTCCGACTAGTGGAGTATGTGTGATATGCTACGGAGTATGCTGCACGTTTTGATATGTTGATTAACCAAAGTAGTCATAGTTGTTAGATGAAATACAGCAATACAGTTCACAAATTCGAATGTACCTCCCGCGCATCGTTGAGGTTCGATTAATTTTATGAAGAGTTAACAAATACGAAAATATGTATGTTTTAATACCTAACCACTCAGTGGAGTGTACCATTTTATTACTTTTCCTTTGCTCCAACGTGATTCCTTAACTTTAACCGTCGTTAAAATCATCTTGATTATATAGACGGTTTTCGACTATCTAACAAACCGATTTCGTACGATAGTTATCGGTTGTTTTACCAGAGACGTTATTATACATCGGAAACATTGAAAGTATGTTTAATTACTATGGTTATTTTATATCCTTTTCTACCGACTTCCAAAAAGGAGGTACTCAAGACTGTTTTTGTTCTGTTTTTTGTTACCTCATAACTTTCGATAGGATGAACCGATTCTCAAAATTCTTTTTTTGTTTGAAAGCTGGTGCTTCCCGTGTGGTTCCATTCATCAAATTCGGTCCAGTAGTTTTTGAGTTACACTCCAATAACTGAATAGAATGGAAGTCGGTATTACATTTTTCAAATTGTACTTGTTAATCACTAAACACGAAATCAGAACACCTATTGCGTGAGCAAGAACCGCTGAATGAATGGGCCATTGCGCGATAAGGCTCGATTTTAAAAAAGGCCGTATTCAGTATCGGAGACATAGTAAGAAAAACTAAACCCCTCAAAGTGTTACCAAATGACTTTCGGTCGAAAACAGAACCCAATAGAATTTCATTACAAGTTGGGCCAAAATTTTATCGCACGGGCAACATTAATAAAAGATCTGGGTGTTACCTTTGATCGAAAGCTCACTTTTAACGACCATATTACTACAATTGCCAAAGAGTCGTACCGACGGCTAGGTTTTGTGCTTCGGAACTCTCGAGATTTTCAAAATATCGATGTGATTAAGCTTTTATATAATGCTTTGGTGCGAAGTAAGCTAGAGGCTAGTGCTTGTGTATGGCATCCTCATGAGGACAGCTATACCCTTGTGTTGGAGAAAGTTCAAAAGGCATTTCTCAGGTACTTATTTAAGCGCACGTATGGTTATTACCCTTACATGTACCCCACTAAATTTCTGCTTGGCAGCCTGGGGTACAATTCGCTAAAAGTCCGGAGATCTTATGATCAGCTAGCCATAATGTGCAAAGTTCTGCATGGCAAGATAGACGCTCCAGATCTTAGTGATCAGTTGTGTCGACTTTATGTTCCCGGCAACTATCTTTCGGCGAGGAAACATAAACTGTTTGCGGTTCCAAGCTGTAGGACAGTCGCTCACGCCGTGTCCCCGATACCGCGATCCCTTAACGCACTCAATGCTCTTGTAGACAACAATCGAGAGCGTGACGTCTTTAATGATGCCTTGAACGACATTTTAGCTGAATGTTTGACGCTCTGCGAAGCGATGGTATAATTATTGTATTATTCTGACATTGATATTTTAATTGACATTTGTTTTGTATTTTGACATTTTGTAATGAGTATTAAGTTAGTTTTGTTTTATCATTAGTGTAAGTGGTGTACATAACCGTTCTAGTTGAAATAAATAAATAAAGAAATCAAATCATCATTATTCCAAACTCCTTTCGCGGCAGTACGTGCTGGTGCTGGTATACGACGGTTACAAGAATATCTACAGGTTGTGTTGTGACAACGTTAAAAAACCTTTTGCGATAGTGTAGTGGAGTGTCACCCAAAATTGCTATACCCGAAAATGTACTGGAGAACATTTTAACAAAAATTTTAAAATGTCATCCATTCTATTAGAGAAAGATCTACTCGTAATACAGACGACTTTAGAACCTCCTCCTTTGTTGGAAGGTTGTAAATGTAAAATGAAAATGGACATATATAGATGTATTTGTAAATATAATGTATGTTCGTAAAAAAATACATAAACATAATTTAAATAGTGATCCTCACCCTTTTAATACCTACTAGAAATAAGAATAGGATAGCTGTACCTGACCTTAGACCTTCGAAGACTAATGAGTCGTTCCTAGGAAATTGTGTGCGTTTTTACTATAAAATCACAAAAAACATAAGTAACTGAACTCTGAACTAACTGAAGTAACTGAAAATTCAAGTTGTCTGTAAAAAACATTTAATAAAAAAACATATTATAGGTAAAAACCGATATGAAAAGAATGGCCCCGAATTTCTTGCCGCTTCTCGTTAGGCTCAATATATTTTGGAACGCGGCGGTAGATACTTTAAAGTACATTATAATTAATAATTGACGTTTATAAGTGCGTCTTTGTAGTCTACATTTTAATAAATGATTTTGATTTTGATTTTGTAACTTTGCAGATGCCTAGAATGGGACCCGGAGAAGCGACTGACGCCCGCGCAAGCCCTGCGCCACGCGTGGCTGCGCCGGCGCCTACCCCGTCCCCCGCACGACGACGAGCCCGCCCCCGCTAACCACGTTAGTATCGCGCTCGCGAAGCGCGTGCAACCCAAATGCACTGATAAATAGGTTTGTTTTTAGTTTGCCTTTTTTGTTTTGGTTTTTAGTGGCGGGCTCACTCACGCTTCACATGTAGTTCATACTCTTGCGCTAAGGTTCAGAAACGATCTCGGTAGGTTAGGTATCTCAATTGCTACAAATGTTGATTGACATCGAAAAAAATGGCACATTTTTGCTTACTGGAGGTCAGTGGAGGTGTCTAAACGGACATAGAGCCGCCGTTTTTCAAGATTTTAATCAACATTTGTTGGTAACTGAGATACATAATCGAATTAGCTCTGTGGCAGCGGTATTATGTATCTCAATTGCTAACAAATGTTTATTGAAATAAAGAAAAATGGCGGCTCTATGACACTTTTGTCAGCTCCAGTCATCAACTTTTTTGCTCACTGGAGTTCTCAAAACTGACACAGAGCCGCCATTTTTCAAGGTTTCTTGCAGTCGAGATACATAATAGCCCTGATGATCTCCAGTATCAAAACATGCTTCCTAACTAAAAAATATTAAATAAAGTGGTGATAGCTTGAACTGAAGAACTGTTTCTAGATCCTTATTAACCGCTACATAGTGTATAAAAGTGATTTAAAACATAATTGTGAAGGAAATCAATGCGGCGAGAGAGAAATATAGCGCAAATGGAATTTCCACAGGACATTGTGTATAAGGACAGTATTCTTTTTCTTGCAACTATTAGACAAAAAATTACAAAAGCAAGAAAAAAAAAGAATAAATAAAAATTCACAAAAAAACTGGGGAAAAACAGTGAGAAATAGGTTCATATGGAATCGGTGTAGAGTGAACGGAGAGAAGTGTATTGACTAGAGTTAAAATCTCTTATGTGGAAATGGTTTGGATGTGGATGATTGGATTCGATGAATAGATGGAGATAGAAAAAGAAGAAGAAGAAAATTGATAAAGCACGTGTAATTACAACTACGCCTGTCTCGCCATGACGTCACGCCTACTGGCGTAAATAGGGCTGTTCTAGTGAAGAGGTTGGTTAACATATTCTGACCAAATTCGAGTGTGAAGATCAGAGTGAGAGAGTGAATAGGATTTTAGACGTATGCCACAATAGTGACCGTGGTCGTTTACCCTTCCGGAAATAGGTGTGGCTTTATGTCTGTATTGAGTAATAGCTGCGCCCTGTGGTTACACCCGTGTGGTGATGGATGATAATGATTGAAAGTATCCTATATGTTAATCCAGCGCCTCATCTACCTCCATACCAGATTTCATCAAAACTTGTCTAGCCGTTTGAGCGTAAAGCGTAACAAACATACAAGCGTAGTAACAAACATACAAACACACTCACAAACTTTCGCTTGTATAATATTAGGCTGTAGGTTTGATTTGATGGATGAGCTTGCGCCTAACCGCAATAATATCGCTCTAGGTTTGATGAACTCTAGTGCGCTGATTAGTAGATTTGTTTTTAGTTTGCTTTTTACTATTGTTTCTCTTTTATTTCTGGTGGTAGGGATTTTCAGGGTTACGTATCTCAGTTGCTAACGAATGTTGATGGATATCTTGAAAAATGATGGCTCAATGTCAGTTTTCACAACTGCAGTGAGCGCAATTTTACGACTGGAGCTGACAAAGGAGACATAAAGCCACCATTTTTTTAGGTTTCAATCAACATTTGCTTGCAACTGAGGTATATATTAGCCCTGCTTTCGGTACAGATTTTTATAATATCTCGTTACCGAGTATGACTTTACTTTTATTTTAACTAGATCATAATTGTTTCTCTTGTCTTAGCACATAAGTATGAGAATAATTGTATCAAACATATGTTAATAATAACGTGATCCGGTTAATTGATCAAACAAAAGGGCTAAAGGGCTAATCAATTCTGTTTTTTGGATAAGCTATACGTGTATAAATAACAAGTTAAAAAGATGTTTCAGATATTTGAATATAGCTTTTAAAAGTAATAGTGAGTGAATTAATTAAATTCACCAGTTTATTTGTCGGTTTCCACTTTTAATATATTTGTTTGTAATTTGGTTCGATTACGAACAATTGTAGTTATAGTAGCTAGTTGTTAGAATTTAATAGTTTACGCATAAATACAAATATAATATTTCATAATATTTCATTTATAAAGTTGGCCAGTATTACTTACTTCTAAAAGTTGCTTAACTTTAAAGTGCGCGCTACTAAATGACGTTATTTAAATTTAAGCAGCGTTTACAAGAAGGCCAGATTAGTTTTATTATTTCTAGTAAATGGGTAATGTCATCATTACCCATTTACTACAAACTACATCTACATCAAATGCATGTTAGTAATATATAGTAATGTTTCATTTGTATATTGCATGGAGTCCTTAGCATTGACATGACTTTTAATCCATGAAGTGGTGGGGCTGGCCCTGCTCTCTCCCCTTTGAGATTTGAGGCCATTCTACTCACTAGGTGGAAGGTGTTTTGAGTAAGAGAGTTTCTTACGAGTAGTTAGTACCAACATAGTGCTAGGTATAGTTTGCCTCAAAGAGAAATTTCTAGGTTAGTGAAAACTGTGTCGTAAAAGCGAATGTCTCGGGGAGACAAGCGTAGTGCAGTGCCTGTCAAACTTCAACTTAAATCTCTCGTGGCACATATCGTATAAGACACATGGCTTGATTTTTAGATAATAAATAGTACATAAATTAATCTATATATAGGCAGATTAATTCTTTATTCAAACACTACACAATACAATTTTGTAATGAGAAAAAATAAAAATATTTCACAATTAAATATTTAAAATTAAATGCGTCATAATGGGCGGTTTTATCGCTCAGGGCGAACTCATCCAGACAAATTTATATTTACATTTTATCGTTAATTTATTAAATTTTTATTGTTTGCTTTTGTACAATATAAAATTATTACAAGATCATAAGTTACTAATATAAATAAATGTACCTATTCTAATAAAACTAATTTGCTCAAATATCTCAAAATTATAGATATATTATAGATAAAAAAACAGCATTTAAGTCCCTGTCTGCGGGTAGGGTGCCCAAAAAGCTGCAACATTACATCGTTGAATAGCCAGGCTGATATGGTGCTTGAGGTAAGCACCAGCTGTTTGGTCACCTGTAGTTTCTTTGAGGCTTCTGGACAGCTTCTTTACTAAAGAAACATAGCGGAATTAATTGGTAATTATTCTCATTGTTCATAATACTTTTTGTACCCTTTCAACTGCTATGTTTCATTTATTCTATCAAAATCTGTATCGCTTTGCGTAGTTACGTATTTAAAAATTACGCATTATGTAGTATTTATGCTCGCATGTTCGATACATTATAATATTTATCAATATTTGACTGTTATGTAACAAAATTAGTAACAGCAGTAAATTTTTTTCAGGAATTTGAAAGGCTTGGTTTCAGAGCACAATGAGTCATCAAAATCGAATGATTCTTCTGGGTATTTAAGACTAGTATATATTTATTTAAGTATGTACAACTAGCTAGTTGCTGTCTATGTATGTATACTGACAAAACTTGTTGGAGAAAAACGTAGTGAATGAATGAATGAATGAATGAATGAAAACGGATTTTTTGCGTGACTAAGTAGAAAAGTATAGTGCACAGAAGACTCGTCAAATGGTTCACGTCGAATTGGTGGATAATCAAACGGGATTGATTTTGTAAATTATATGGTCTGCAGATATAGGCCCGGTGGGTTAGGTACCTCAACTATGTGGACCCACACACGACAACTACGAGCCGTGCGATGCAATTGGCATTTATATGTACGTATAGCCGTTCATTGTGATGTTGAAAGGGAAGCCTATGTGCAATAATTATTAACATTTTCCGACTGCTAAAGATACAGTCGCTGTTCGGAGCGGTGGTTTTTATACCAAAATTTGTATTTTTGTAATTATTGAGGTAACAAAATGGTGTGAATGGTACCTAAATTATGTCTATAGCCTGTACAGGCAATATTTTTTTTACCTATAGAACTGCTATGTTCATAGCCTTATTGCGTTCCGAATTCGTGTGAATTGCATTGTACATACTTATACTAAAACTGTTATCAGTGAAACTACATGCGGTCACTTGACTTATTAAACGACTCACAGGTATCTGCAGTCTGATCTGACCGCTGAAAACCGCGCAGCATAGGCATTTATATCTTATTTTATCATCATCTATCAGCATTTATATCTTAAGATAAACATTTATTATAAGATATAAATGTTTCTTATGGTGCTATAAAAAGGTTTGGTGGTTGCCGTAAGCAGTCAACAATGCAAAGCATGCCTTCACACCACATGCTTACTCGTGTGCAGTTGAATCCATGATTTCACGAAGTTGAGGGCGCAAGCAGTTCATCTGACAGCATCCTACCTACTTAGATTTAATGTTTCACCTAACTATTAATAATGTTAAGGTTAGGTAGGCCAGCAGGAGACGGCTGATGATGATATCATCATCATCAGCCGTCGTCGGACGTCTACTGCTGAACATAGCCTTCCGTTACAACTTTCCAAAGAGACCGGTTGGAAGCGGCCTGCATCCAACGTCGTTCTGAGATCTTTATCAGTTCGTCTACCTTATCGGTGGACCTACGCTTGCCAGTCCGCAGTCTCCACTGCGGACTGCCTCGACCAGCCGCCAAAACTTCGCGTCCATTATGCAGTAATTGAAAGCCGGCTGAATGGAAGCGTGTTTAAGACACGTTTTTGTTGTGTAAATGGCATATATATATAATTATAAATCATTGTTGATCCGTTTTTTAAACAATGTAACGAATACTCAACTATTTGTATAGGGTTGGCTTCAGATCAGACAATCGCCAGTAAAGTGAGCTAAGTTTTTGGTGAAGGTTGCGTCGAGAGGAAACCCACGTAGTATGTAGGTTTGTATATTTGTTTGAGGCAACGTTTTAATGCCCGAGAATTTTGAATAAACATGGGCCGTTTAATAAGGAAATTGTGACTTTTTATTAAATAATTTCTATAAGGCATAAGATTTTATTGGGTATAAAAGTTTTATATACATAATAGATCATGTCTACATACCTGATGATTTCGAAAATTACCTATTGAAGCAATTTCGATTAAGATCAGTATTATATGATCGAACACCGCATTACATTTGGTTAGAACGCGTTTGAGATAATACTTTCTTGTTCCTTCGAGTTCTAACTCTAAGCAACTTTTAAAGAGCATATTTTTCATTTGTTCCCTAGGTCACAAAGGTTTACTATGTTTTGTCTCTGTCTTGCAGCAAACAAGCGTGTGCAGTGGGAGCGGGACGGGTGGCGCGGGGAGCGGGACGCGGGGCGGGTCGCTTCGCACGCCACTGGCGCGCACTCCTGTCACATTCAACGCCATGTCACAAGTCGCCAGTGAGTCACGCATTTTATTTTCTCTCCTACTTATCTTTCGTAATACTTATTAAGTCAGTTAGGCTAAGTTTCAGCAAGCGCCGTTAATGCTCACATCTGTCGTGCCCCTGTTTGCTGTTCCCTTTAGTTCCAATGCTTTTAATGCTGAAGTCGAATGAAACACTAACGCGGTCGCGAAAAAGGCGTACATTTTATGTCAAATTAACCGAATGAATCATTTACAAATTTGATATTTTGACAGTGACAGCTCGCAACGACCGCAAACACCACCTCTTCCATTCGCGAGCGTTGTGGTCGCGACGTGAGCCTTATCGGTGACGTCATCGATGACGTATTAAGCACGCTCACGATGATTGTTGGTTTGAAAGTGAACGATGCGATTGATTTCGGCTAATAATGGAACACGACCTTAGTCCTGATCCACTTGGATGATGATGAAAACCGTGAGTCGCGGTGCCTGCACAAAAGGTTTACTCATATGAATTGCAAGTATATTATATATGAATCGACAGATACGTAGTTGATAAAGAACCAGCGGTGCTAGCATGGATTCTCGATAAAATTATCGGTTAAAGACAGCCCGCGTTATAGCTATCGTAGTTAGATCCATACTAGAGACAAGGGAAGATAGCTGAAGAAAAGTCAGTTTATCGACTCGACACAAGTTTATCGTAAGATCCATGCTCGCACGGCACGCCTGCTATATCCCATATCAGGTTCGGAAGGTCAAAAAGATATCCACAACAAAAGCCTGCTGTCCAGAGCTAGTGCCATTAGACGGTAGATCGCATACTAATAGTACCAGGGGCCATCTTGCCAGACCGGGAAGGTGGCAGCCAACCCTGAGTGAGGCCTTTCGTCTGGCTTCTTATTGACCACGTCATTACCTACAGATTAATAAATAACTAGCTGCGACCCGCGGTTTTACCCTTGTCGTGATGTATGATGATGATGAAAAGTATCCTATGTACCGGGTTGTAATGTCTCTAATCCTATATCCTTGCCAAATTTCATCACGATCGGTTCAGCCTAGGAGTGTTAAAGTAACAAACAGACAGAGACAAAGAGAGTGACAAAGTTACGAACGTTTTTATAATATTACTTGTAGTATGAATGTACCGGTAAGTCTTATGAGGGGGGAACCTTTTGAACAGTCGCCGCTCTGTCCAAGCATCGTAACTAATTAGAGATCGCGTCGCGTTGTCACTCGAGTATAGACCCCGACCCGCAGCTCCTCGTTTGCTGAAGTAATCCGACCGAAGCAACCCTTCAGAAAACATCGCACACGCACAAGTAGCTTCACATGTATTGGAAGTACCTAACGCCGCGTGCTCTAGGAAGTTGGAAGCTGTTACTCTGTACGTTCTCTGTGGTCACACCCTGGACACTCCATTGACTGGAATCGATTAGAAATCGTGCAGCCCCGGATCTAGAGGGGGGTAAACCCCGGGCGGCAGGTTCAGGGGGCGCCAAAATCATAATACTCGTAATACGATTCAAAGGATCAAACTTGTTTTTACTTAGAAATACGGGATTACTCACGTCATTTTTCAAAGTCAAAGTCAAATATAGTATTGAATAGGTCCGACTATAGTATTGAAACTTTATCACTACTATCATGTTTCTACCCCGGTTAGAAAAAATCGTAGATAAGGCGCTGAAATCGTGACATAATGTAATCGTTACTCAAGCATCATGACGCTGAGTGGAATGACTTGCGCATGCGCAGATAATACTCGTATAACCATGCACGAAGTTCAGACAATAGCTAGATAACAATGAAATATAAAAAATCTAAAAGGGGGGCTGTGTACTGCATATAATTTGTCATTGGACAACACACACAGCCCTATCTGCTGTAGCGCTATTTTATTGTATTTTTTTAAAGGTTGGTTATCAATAAGGAATTTTTGTATTGTTTTGTCTTGTATTGTCATTAAAACATGTGTGTGTTTGTCGTGTAGAAGCGAAACAACTCCAAGCGGCGATGTCGGAAGACAGCAGCGCGGGCGCGGGGCGGTACTGGACGGGGGGCAAGCTGCCGCACCTCCCCGCACCCTCCTAGCCGCCGTCCCGCCGCCTCGCTAAGGTACACTTCTCATACGTTTTTCTGTACTACATTAACAGACAGCAGAAGTGTGACGTCTCAAAATGGCAATATTGGACAATTGGGTAAAAACAAACTTCTGTCACAAGGGATTTGTATTGTTTTTAAAAAATAATGCTTAAAACTAGGTGCAACAATGGGTGGTCTTATCGCTCAGAGCGATCTCTTCCGAACAACCCATTCGCAGAGGAATAGGTATACAATAAAAGATGTTTATACAGAATTGTAGAGCAATTTAAAGAGGAAATTGCAGTGAGGAAAGGTGAAAAAAAAACGAAAGAACACATGTACAGAAAATGATCTTTTGTCAGAACCCTTTCTCTTCTAGAGACATGGTTGCACCCGGGGGCAAAACAATACGGCATTTTTTTTTCACAACAAAATAAGGGCGTAATAATTTACACCACATAAGTTTAAGTTTGTGTTTTTACCCCAAATCGCCATTTTGTGGCGTCAAAGCTTCCGCAGTTTATAAAATGTAGCTTTACTAGCAGTATTAGTGGTACATATACTTTTTTCATCCAACGTACGGGTTACGTACACTTAAATTACTTGTAAACTGCTAACGTAGCGCGACTGCGTTCGCACCTCTCATTGTGTTTTTTTGCGTATAAATCAGTCTGCCAATCAGCGATCGGTCCAACACGGTGTTTCTTTTCTACCGACTTCCAAATAGGAGGAGGTACTCAATTCGATAATTTTTATGTTTGGTACCTCATAACTTTCGATAGGGTGAACCGATTCTCAAAAAGCTGGTGTTACCCGTGTGGTGCCATTTAAATTTCATCAAAATCGGTCCAGTAAGTTTTGAGTTACACTCCAATAACTGCATAGAATGGAAGTCGGTATTCAATTTTTAAAATTGTATTGTTATCATTATTTTATGCACGGACAAAAAAGCATACTACATAAATGGTCCTTCGAGCCGGATTATTGATTTTGAAACCATTATATTTCTCTAAGACCCGTTTTAAAGCTATGGGTTTGGTATGTTACATTTTGTAAAACACATTTGTAACTAGCTGCGCCCCGCGGTTTCACCCGCGTGTTGATTAATAATAATAATGATGAAAAGCACCGATATGTATGATGAAAATAATGTCCTTCCCCAAAATATAATTTATCTACTTGCCAAATTTCATCAGGATCCGTTCAGCATATGATAAGGTATAACTAACAGACAGAGAGTCAGAGTGACAGAGTTACAAACGTTTTTTATAATAATCGTATGGAATTGGGAATGTTGACTGAGTGTGAAGTGTTATTTATTTATAAAATATGTAAAACGGACTGAAAACGGGATTTAAAGCTTTTTGACTACTTTCACACCACTTGAACAGTTCGTCCTGTCTACACGGTGCAAATTATCTTATTATTAGTATATCATTAGCTACTACTGAGTAATATCCGTTAACTAGTTCAACCCGTTAACTAGTTCAAAAGGTAATAAGGTAGATTAACTATACGCATACTAATAATATGCAGTGGTGTTGCAGGTGTCATCGCTAGAGGCGCCGGCGCGGCGGGCGGGGGGTGCGGGTGCGGGGGCGGGGGGCGCTCGGCTCGAGTTGGAGCGACGCTCGCTCGACCTGGAGCGCGACTTGCGACCCGACCGCGACTCGGACGGATCGCTCGACGACCGCGACCATCTCGTTTGAAAACAACGCCATCTAGCCACGCCATCCGCGCAACTCTAACACCCTCGTCTACCCAAGAGACGCACGTCGTCAACAGCCAATAGGACGTCGCTGTTATAATGTGATCACAACGAAATTCCATTGGCTGTTGTTTACGTTCGACTGTCCATTTGGGGGGCGAGGGTAGTAAACAAACTAACTTTGTACTTTGTTAGCTAAGTTGCCGAGATTTGGTGATGATTCCGAATTACGGTAATGAAGTGACGTCATTGTGAGGAAGGTGATCTTTGAAACTGTGAGATGTTAGGATTTATTTGAGATGTTGAGTGAGTTTATTGTTCACATCGAGATCTGTCTCGAGCGTATACGATGACCTTGTCTCGGCATGAAATTTGGAACCATTCTACATTTTCTAAAAATATTACATTATAAAAAAAAATTTAATCAATTTGGGCACTGACACTGTGATTTTTTTAGTATCCGCAATTTCAAAGATTCCCTCCTAAAAAAGAAGTTGTACAGGTTGCTTGGTAAAGTTGTGTTGTGCTGAAGAAAATTCTATTACACAGTAGCTGAGAATTGTGGGTGTCTTAAATGACTTCCAACACACTTTTAGTGTGTCTTCCAATTTAGTACACATCGAAAATTAAAAGGCACATCAAAAAACATTACATTAAAGTCAGTATTCTTTACGCAATCGGAAAGGATTTGTAATGACCATCAAAGTATTTGTCTATTTTAATAAATTTAATGCATTTCAGTAAAACACAAAAGCGATAACATTAGCTTTTCTGAATTCTTCTGAAGTCTACTTTACCAAGTGAGTATTTGTAAACTACTTTCTTCATAAGACGTTTAAGTTTAAAAGTTAGTTTCGGGTGGCGAAGCTATATGTGGACACGTCTTTTTGACATTCTCCCTATTCATGTCAAAACCGATATAGTGCATTGAGTCTATAAACCCTAACATAATATTGGAAATTTTATGAACTGTGTTGATCAGTCGCTGGACTGATGTCAGGTTTGTACAGTTTCAATTATGCTAGATTAATAATCAGGCATTTATCACTTATGTCATGAAAAGTGATAGTGTGGAAAAGACGAGTTGACGTTTGGCGAATGTATATACGTTTCGCCGCTGCCTTTTTAGTGATTGGTCGTAACTATTGAGTGCTCTCTCGAATAATTTACACGTGTAAAAAAAAACGAGTTATCATTCACTAGAATTGTATGTTTAGCGGATAAACTTTAAAAGAAACTGCGACATCGAATCGGTTTCAGCACTTAAATGCCGAATGAAATCGATTTCGATTTGTAGTTTTTTTCAACAGCTTACTCCCCTGTTTCTTTTATTGACGTAAGTGACTCTCTTGGAATGATACAACTTATACTCCCGACCATATATATACTCTTTATATGTGTCATTTGAACAGAATCATTACGTGAATGCACAATACTTTCATGTTCCTAAGTAGTTGTGTGTGTACAAAAGGCAGCGGTGAAATAAGTGGCGTTAAAACGGCGAGGACTTAGCTAGGCGGCGCGCTACCATTCTAGTGCATAGAGGCAAAATTGATCTCAATAATAAAATAAAGACTATGAATAAGTTATACGGACATCTAGTGGAATTGTGCGAGTAATCTAACGTGTTTTACTATTTTCTATGTATTATATACGTACGAAGTAAACGTGAGGACGTTCCGATTGTCGGTGTTAGTGCCTAATAAGTCTGGTAGTGTTAGGAACCTCGACCACTGTTAAGGGAAATATGAAAACTCTTTTACCGAAACGACTTCGAGCTATCGAGAGCTGAATTTTTATTGTTTCGCTCGAGCTTTTGTACGCGTTCGGAATTCGTAGAATCTTGCGGTTGTCACCAACAAGATTGTATTTGAATTTTTTGGTACGTCACAAACTACGCTTCGGTTGCCCAATCGAACTGATTACGAGCGAAAGTTTTTCTATTTAGTTTTAATTGTAAAAAATCTCTCTCGAAGCTGGCTAGTGTAAGCGAACTTATGTGTGTGATTAAAAATAACAATTTTCTACAGTAATTTTTTAAAATATAATTTGAATTAAGTTTACTATTTGTAATTAGTTAATTTCTCTCAAGTGATATAGTGAAGTTGTAATTTTAACGAAATGGTGACCTTAAACGGAATTTCTAATGCATATAAGGGTAGTTAAATACAAGGCCTTCTAAAAAATAGTTTAAGAGCTAAAGCTACGCGTTTTTCTTTTTGGTGGATAATAGCGTAGTGAATGTCGTGATGTATTGATTTATCTTGTATGATTTAAAGCGCTTATTGTATTCGTACCAGTAGATAAATACATATAGTACTGTGCTCTTGGCCATGCATATTATATGGGAAGTTACATTTATACATATAGCACGTGTTAAGTACATTTTTGTGAGGATTTTATGTTTATTTTGTGACTACTTACTGTGAATTGTTCCTTTCTTTTATTTTAAATGATCGAATGTTCGTCAAACATATCTTGGCATTTAATGCTTTTGACATAGAGCACCTTAGTACTAATATCACTCGAGAAACTGATTTTGTTCGTTGCGTCTCTAAAAATATAACAAATTTTACGGTTGAAAAAACTCATCGTAATCCGCATCGTCTCGTCTTAAATTTTACAAAATAATGCTGGTTATTTTTGTCAAAATTTTTCCGAATTTTTTTCTACCTTCATTATGCAAAAAAGATTAAAATCAGGTAGATTTTTTTTTTACAATTCGCAGAAATAACAGTTATTGTGTGATTTTTCATATGTTGTATTTTTGAGCGTATTTATAATATTGCATAGTTGATTTGTAAACTTCCGCAGTACTAACAATAATTACATATGTGCAATATGTTTGACATGAAATGAAATAATTTTATAATTTTGTCTTCCTTTATTATACACGTGTGTGTAATGTTTTTTTACAAAGGCCTATATTGTTGTGTATAGGTATATTCAATACGAGCATTTTTTGTTAATAGATATTATTGTTTCTATACGTATGGGATTATTATGATTTATTTAATGAAATGTATGATTCGATATTGGCTCAATGCCTACTTCTTGGGCCATGTTGTGTGAGCAGATACGTTTTTTTTATACGATTGTTGCACTGAAATAAATTATTGCCATTGTCACTATGTTACATTTAATATTATAATATTTTCTTTGGTTTACACACAATATCATAAATAAGTAAACAAAAAAAAATTGACTACATGAGGGTTTAATTTTAAACTAGACAAGTTTGTACAGATATACCTTTTGATGTGGCAGTATTATCAGCAAGATAAAAGTGTCGTATATCAAGCAGTTTAAAGTTATATTTGGCTTGGCAGTTGTTATGGGCTGATATTTAAATATCATCAGACATATAATTTACATGTAAAATGATTTTTCACTGAAATATGAATAATTTTTAGGAGCACAATTGTAGTTTTTGAACGTATCTGGCTCACAAACATTGTTTTTTATAATTTGACCAGTCTCACTATACTCAATATAGCATTTTTTCGTAAATTGTATTATTTTCGACTGCCTCACGTTATTATTATGCTCAATAATGGTTTAATACCGCGGTAGTCTTGTTTCTCGTTTAGGTACTGACAATTTTCGATGACATTAGTTTATTTTGTGTGCGAACGCGGATGTATCACGTGCCGAGAAGAAACGTCACATTTTATATATAAATACATGAGCAATAAAAGTACAATAAATAGTTAATTAAACGTCGTTTCTTCATAACGTTTCTGTGAATTTTTTCTACTTATATTTTCACATTCTTTCGTGCCAACTTCAAAGTAAATGCTGGCTGTTGATTCCTGCACGTGTAGCGTCCGTGTTCGCGCGTGTAGCGTTTTAAGGTATTTAGTCAATTAATGTATAGCTTTCTTTTAATTTAAACTGGGATTGTGCGGCTGAGACGAGTCAATTCACTTCAGCCTTGAAATTACAAAAAATGTGTTCGCTCTCATGATGCGCATCTGTTTTTATTCATTGACGGAGGTTCGTACTTCGGTGAAACGAATTTTAATCGAATATACATTGGCCTTATAAAGGTTGCATAACTTTAAATAACGCAATTTAGTACTGCGAACTACCCTGTTTTACGCCGTACTAATTCCCGTTATTTAAATTTACGCAGCGTTCATAAGTAAGGCCGTAATTGTTTTATCTGTATGATGAACGATTACGTGTTGTTACAATGTTAATACATTTTCAAAGTATGTACGTATACCATATACTGTGGTGGTACCCACCAAGCCAGCCTCTAAATAAAATCGATAAGAAGAGAAATATACAATTCGTTATAATAAAAAAATAGGCTGTTTTGATTGAGCGAGTTGATGATTAGTTAAATACTTTATTAGAATACTCAGTTAATATACTTATACCTGGTATATTACCTTTGCAGATACCACAAATACTGGTATCCTTATAATCCCCCAGTGGCCACAAATTGTAGCATCAACGACGCAAATTATAATGTACGAAACGTGTTTTTGTGTCTGTTATATTTTTGGAAAATTTGTTTCGCCGTGTACACAACTCCAGCATATACTTTTTCATCAGCGTCTCATAAGCTATATTGGCTTGGCATCGATCAGTATTAACCATTTCGTTTCGTCCACGCTATAACATACTGCCAAGTACATTTTAGTTAAATTATAAGTTTGCGTATTGCGGAAGCTGCGTAGTACGTCAGTATTGGTGGAGGTAATCTCATATACATAAATATCACTTATTATTTTATATTTTTAAACCCAAAAATCCATTTTGCGGTAGCACTATTACGATTCTCTTATTATTTTTGATAAGAAATTGAGAACGACACTTTCAAACGCGTCTACTTAAACTTTAAGCTATTTTGTAATGTAAAATACATATATATTTTAGCGACATACTTAAAAGAACTCAGCTGCTACTATATACGAAGAAACTAGTACCTAATTACGAGTATATACATAAAGCTCATGCTTACAAATGGACCAGTAATGCTATTATGTATGTCAATTACAATCAATAGTTGATACAGATAACGCTCGCGTTATCAACAGGCTCGCATCCCACTTACTACTAGGGCTAAATGTATTTAGCGCTAAGTTTATATACCATACTTTCATACCAGTTACATATACCAGGATATGTTTTACATGAGAATACCGCCACCATACCGGATACCATACAGTTACTATTTAAGCTTTGTTGGAACGCTGCATTTCTCTTTGTACCTAGTTATTTTGTCAAATATTGTGTTCTCATTTTTTTATGATGCTGATGTTTCATATCGTGAAACGTGGCGACAATGTGAATACTATACAATTAATAAATGAAATTATATAAATAAATCAATTGTTTGTGTTTTTATTGGGGATCCACTTCTTCACAATGTCCTATCTTATTCTGATTGGGGCGCTAAGTCCTGCACTGTCGTCCCGTTTGGGATGTATTGTACCCGAGCCATCCCAAATCCTTAATGTAACGGAGTATGACCCTGGGTCGCTGCCACAACTGCTCCAGTGATATTTGTGGTATGTATGCCGATGAAAATCTAGAGCTATATTGATCGTGTCCGGTTGTATTCCGTATACTTTCTGTGGCCGAGCAATGCAACAGCACGTGACTCACGGTTTCGTCGTGCAAACGTCCTCTGTACAGTGGACTATCCGTTGCACCAGTCTTGTACAGATGATAGTTGAGGTTGCAGTGACCTGTGATAAGGCATACTAGTACTTAGATCCTGTTTGAGTAGATTCCGTACTTCCATCGCTGAGGGCTTGCAGAGATCATTTAAGTCTCCACTTACTTCTTTTTGCAGTTTTGGCTAGGGTCTGCCTCATTCCTGGGCATGAGCCATGGCCTTTTGTCCATGCTATTAAAATCCTGTATCTGTATATAAGTTTTGTAGAGTCTCGTGACACTCGGCTATCACTCTTGACCTGGTTACTGGCCTGAGTGCATTGATGACCGCCGCGCTATCCAAGGTAAATTAGTTGTTCTTTCTCTTCAGAGAATATGGTACCGACCTCGTCTCTGTATGATATAGCTATTGCTGCTAACAGTAGGCCCATGGTCTCTGCTTGTGTCGGTGATGTGTTCTTAATCAAAGCCTTCCAATCTGAGATAACAAGTTCCGGCGAGAAATACCCGCAACCTGCCCCGCTTTATTTTTGCCCCGTACTGCATACACGGATGTTGTATGACGATGAAAACCCATCCAAAGTAGCCTTTTCGGTGGCCAGCTCGTACTTTTTTTGTCAAGGTACGTCCTGATGCTGACTATCTGTCAGTGCCTTGTGTATATTCTGGGATACTTTTGTCCCTTTTCGTAGTATTCTACTGTGGTTTTTATCAGGGCTTGTGTGATCTTCACTGGCCCGTAGATTATATCCGTAGCGCTGATGACATTGCATCCTGCTGTCTGTGAAGATGCAAGGGCGTCAGGCCTAACATTAGGTCTAGGATGCCGGTGGTGAAGTTTTCGTGCATCCACTAATAAGAGAGCAAGCCATTCTTTGGGTTTGCTGTAGTTTAGCTATTGTGGTTACCAAATTCGTTCGTGGCCACCTCATTACACATCCGTAGGTGAGGACTGGCCTTACTATGACCGTGTAAAGCCACCGGCACAGCTTCGGTTAGTCTTGCCTACCACTCTGAGCTAAATATATTCTCATGCAGAGCACTAGATTTTATTGATTCTGGCTCCATCAGTATAATTTCAGTAATGGAGTCAATGAAATAAATACCTACAAAATGCCGAAAGTGCATAGATAATAATAATATTATTCATATTCATTTAAATATATAATTTACTTTTTCCCTATAAAACGCCAATTCCGTATTTAAAGATCTAATACGAGGGCGGGTCAATAAGTCCGTGACTTTTTGAATTTCTGACCTCTTTACTGAAAAAGCAACACTACTCCTGTCAACAGGCATCTGTCAGTTGACTTCTGTCAATATTTGAACTTGCTGCGTCAGTTAGTTTGTGTTTGACAGCTATCTTTATCAGACTACCCAGTAATTTGAGGAAGAAATGGAAAAAAGTGAATTTCGTGTGCTTATTAAGCATTATTTTTTGCGAAAAAAAAACCATTACCGAGACCAAGGCTAAGCTTGATAAATACTATGGGGACTCTGCACCATCGATTTCAATGGTAAAAAAGTGGTTTACTGAATTTCGTTGTGGCCGTACAAGCACTGAAGATGCCGAACGTCCTGGACGCCCTTTTGAGGTCTCTTCACCCGAAAAAATCGAAAAAAAATCACGATATGGTGTTGGCCGACCGAAGATTGAAAGTACAAGAGATTGTGGAAGCCGTAAGGATCTCGCATGGCTCAGTGGTTTCAATTTTGAATGATTACTTGGGCATGAGAAAGCTTTCCGCAAGATGGGTGCCGCGTTTGCTCACAGTCAACCACAAACGCAACCGAACCAATGACCGATTCAATGACGATTTGAAAAAAAACCGACCTCATTTGGCCAAGAAAAAAGTTCTTTTCCACCAAGACAATGCAAGGGTGCACACATGTGCAGTTGCCATGGCAAAAATCCATGAATTGGGCTATGAATTGCTCCCTCATCCGCCCTATTCTCCAGATTTGGCTCCGAGTGACTACTTCTTGTTCCCAAACCTGATGGCTTGGTGGAAAAAGATTTGACTCCAATGATGAAGTCATCTCGCAAACAAAGGCCTATTTTGAGGACCTCGACAAATCATATTTTTTGGAAGGGATAAAAAAATTGGAGAAGCGTTGAACAAAGTGTATAGAGCTCAAGGGAGACTACGTTGAAAAATAAAATGATTTATTTATCAAAAAATCTGTGTTTTATTCCAAAAGTCACGGACTTATTGACCCGCCCTCGTACCTCGAAGAGCATATACCTAAACATCAAGGGGTCGTCTGCACCAATATGCGACTATTACATTTATACTAAGAGCCTGATCGTTTGTTGATGTTGCATTGTATTAATATGTTGCTATTTTAACATGACAGGCGCTGAAAGTCTTTATTCTCAAATTTCAAATGCCTGAAAAATCGATTATTGCTTTGATATTTTTCTTTGAACCTACATTGTTGTAAGTAATTTATAAAAACGCAAGCAACGGCTGGCCAAGTAAATATGAAATACCCATTAATGTAGAAAATGTATATCAATGGAAAAACCTATATCTGTTGTGTTTAGCAAGCCGTTTACTACAAGCCTTGTAAACTCACATCATAAACTGTCGTGTTATATAAACATGGAAGGATTTTCACTCACAACTAAGGTACCATTATTTCAGATGTGATTTAAATTTCAAAAACAAAGAAAATCTTTTTCCTAGATGAAAAGCTTACTATGTATTGGTAGCGTACCTATGGGAAACAAGGCCTCGTGAAGTACGGCACTTCCAATCAATTTAACGGTTACTTCACGATGTCCTTAAACTAAAATATAATAGTATAATTATATTATAGTATTTTGTGATAGGTAATAGATTCATAAACACACATGCAATAAGGAGATCCAGGTTGGTCGGTGATCAGCTCGGAAACAACGCGTAAGGAATGTAAGACTTTTATTGGAATGGACTCCGTTCGGGAGAGGAATGATATATCTGGGTCATTATTCATCATAATGTTGGAGTTGAGTGGTCACCATTAAACCTAAAGCTCTTCCTCGCTTCGCTCGTCGTCGCACCTTATGAAACTTTCGTTCACTCTCCTACACAAGTGAGGCATGAGGATGGGATTTTATATTTGTCTACTGTTGTCTGTGAGGCATGGAGTTATTGGCTGTACAATATTGGCTGTTCATTATAAACATGGGCCATTACCAAACATTATAAACAGTAAAATCCGACCTTGTATTTGAATTCCATGTACACGAATTATTAGCCGTGCATTATTGGCTGTACATTATTATGGTTGTACATTATTGCCTTCCTAATTTACTACAATTTATTATTTGGATTGTAAGGAAGTAGTGCCGTGGGGTACCGGCTTAGAATAGTACCCCCCCAACTCTACCCGTGGGTGCGTAAAAATCTGCTAAGGGATAACAATCGGAAGGTGGGCAGCAGCACCTTCCCAGTATTAAAACCTCAAAACTGCGCTCGCCAACCCGCCTGCCAAGCGTGGCGAGTATTGGCAAAATCCCCCCTATGGATTTGATAAAAAGAACCAGGCCCCCAGTCCCCGGCAGCCCCGCTATTCCTGGCTACGGTAGCGGCCACGGTAACGGTGGGGCAGGGGGTGCTAAGAATCCCCGGCAGACGCCTGGCTACCACCCCCAATGACGACGACTGGCCCTGGTGACACACCACATACGCACGATGAGGACAGACGAGAAGATATATGAGCTGGAAGAAGAAATGAGTAAGTTACACTGGGATATTGTAGGGTTATCTGAAGTCCGTAGAGCGGGTGAGGACACGATAACCCTAAAATCAGGTAACCTACTCTACTACCGGGAGGGCGACCAACAGTCCCAAGGTGGTGTCGGTTTTCTCGTCCACAAGTCCCTTACTAACAACATAGTTAAGATCGATAGCGTTTCCAATAGGGTCGTATACCTAATACTCAGAGTATCCAAACGATATTCGCTGAAGGTCATTCAGGTATACGCACCGACGAAGTCGCACCCGGATGATGAGGTGGAGGATATGTATGAGGACATTAGTCGGGCCATACATACCTCTGAAACGCACTTTCTAGTTGTTATGGGGGACTTCAACGCGAAGTTGGGTAAGAGAAACGAGGATGAGTTGAAAGTGGGGCAATTTGGATATGGACAACGGAACCGTAGGGGACAGAGGTTGGCCGACTTCCTGGAGAAAGAGGGACTCTTTATGATGAACTCTTTCTTTCAGAAGCCACCTCACAGGAAATGGACCTGGCTGAGTCCCGATGGTTCCACGAGAAATGAGATTGACTTCATTATGACCACCAAAAGGCAAATATTCACTGATGTCTCCGTGATCAACAGGGTTAAAACCGGTAGTGATCACCGAATGGTAAGAGGCACGGTGAATATTAATGTCAAACTGGAGAGGTCTCATCTGATGAAGTCTGCGCTCCGACCCACTCGTGCCCATATACAAGACCCCGAGAGCTTTCAATTTGAGCTATCCAATCGCTTCGATTGCCTTGAGAACATCGCTTCAGTGGACGAGATCAATAACAGGTTAGTAGAAACTGTCCATACAGTGGGTTCCAAATACTTTAAACCCCACCGTACAGATAGGCCACAGAAACTCTCCAACGATACCCTCAACCTCATGGCTGAACGACGCTCACTGAAAATGTAGTCTTCGCATGATGCTGAAGCATATAGGCTGCTCAATAGACGAATATGGAAGTTCTTGCGACACGATATCCGGATCTTTAATACAAACCGTATTAAAGAGACGATAGAGCGGAAAAAAGGCTCCAAATTGTTTGCAAGAGACATGTCTATTGGGCAAAGCCAGTTGACGAAGCTGAAGAGAGAAGACGGCAGTGTAGCGTCGACCAAAGCAGAAGTATTAGGAGAGGTAGAGAGTTTCTACGGACAGTTATACACCTCGGTCGCTAAACCTGTTAGCAGCTCGGCCAAAGACCCAAGAGCCAAGCTGACCCGACATTATACCGAAGATATCCCGGACATCAGCCTGTACGAGATTAGAATGGCCTTGAAACAGCTTAAGAACAACAAGGCGCCTGGTGACGACGGTATCACATCTGAGCTTCTGAAAGCGGGTGGAACACCGGTACTTAAAGTCCTTCAGAAGCTCTTTAATACCGTCTTACTCGAAGGTTCAACGCCAGAAGCATGGAACAAAAGCGTGGTGGTGCTGTTCTTCAAGAAAGGTGACAACACTTTACTTAAAAATTACAGACCCATCTCGCTTTTGAGCCATGTTTATAAGCTGTTTTCGAAGGTCATAACGAACCGTCTCAGTGGCAGGTTTGATGAATTTCAGCCTCCGGAACAAGCCGGTTTCCGAAAAGGCTATAGTACCATAGACCACATCCACACGCTACGGCAAGTTATACAGAAGACCGAAGAGTATAACTTGCCCCTTTGTTTAGCGTTTGTGGACTATGAGAAAGCCTTTGATTCGATCGAGACGTGGGCAGTGCTTGAGTCTCTCCAGCGGTGCCGTATTGACTATCGGTATATTAAAGTGCTGAAGTGTTTGTACAAAAACGCCTACATGTCAGTCCGAGTACAGGAGCAGAGTTCGAAGGCAATTACATTGCAAAGAGGCGTGAGACAGGGAGACGTTATATCTCCGAAACTGTTCACCGCTACATTGGAAGACGCCTTCAAGCTTCTGGAATGGCAAGGACTTGGCATTAATATTAACGGCGAATACATCACTCACCTTCGATTTGCCGACGATATTGTAGTCATGGCAGAATCCATGGAAAACCTCAGTACAATGCTCGAAGGCCTCCATCGAGTTTCCCAACGGGTAGGTCTTAAGATGAACATGGATAAGACGAAAATTATGTCTAATGCCCATGTTGTACCTACCCCAATATCAGTTGGGAACACAGTTCTCGAAGTTGTTGACGAGTACATCTACCTGGGACAGACAGTCAAACTAGGCAGGTCCAACTTCGAGAAAGAGGTCAATCGTAGAATCCAACTCGGCTGGGCAGCGTTCCGGAAACTTCGCGAAGTCTTCTCGTCAAAAATACCTCAGTGTCTCAAGACAAGAGTCTTCGACCAATGTGTGTTACCAGTGATGACTTATGGCACTGAAACGTGGTCTCTTACTATGGGCCTCATAGAAAAGCTCAAAGTCGCACAACGAGCTATGGAGAGGGCTATGCTCGGGGTTTCTCTACGTGATCGAATCAGAAATGAGGAGATCCGTAGAAGAACGAAAGTCACCGACATAGCCCAGAAGATTAGCCAGTTTAAGTGGCAGTGGGCAGGGCACATAGCGCGCAGAACAGATGGCCGATGGGGCCGAAAGGTTCTGGAGTGGAGACCACGGACCGGCAAGCGCAGCGTAGGTCGTCCACCGACACGGTGGACAGACGACCTGATGAAGGTCGCAGGACGACGTTGGATGCAGGCCGCTTCCAACCGGTCCTTTTGGAAAATCATGGGGGAGGCCTATGTTCAGCAGTGGACGTCCTACGGCTGAGATGATGATGATGATGAATAGAAAAAAAACTTCAGGGTTAATGATGAGTGGATCTCTAGATTCAATGGCCCAACGTCCCTACTTTTGACTTAGAGCGAAGAAAACGTTTAACGCACTATTGGGTCTGTTGATAATCAGATAAAGTACAACTACATCTCAATGATGTTACAGATAGCGGCACGTAAGTTCAACTATACGCAGAACACATTTTCTGGTCTCTTCGAAGTGCGGGGCGAGCGTGCGTAACCATAGCAACGCGGTGACAAATAATCACACTCGCCCTCGCTGCCCGCGCACGCTCCGCGTGACCCTGGAGTACAATCGCGCAAATAGGTTTCAGTTCTTCGTTTTATATGTCTGTCAAATGTGTGATCATTAAATTGAATTTCAAGAAAATGACAAGACCACAACCAACTTTAAGGAGATCGGTGAAGGGAATTGTTTTTGTTTTTACTTTATTTTATTTTATTGTTAATTTATTATTATTTTTTAAGAGATAAAACAAGTTAGTTATACTATAGCGTCAATACAATCGAAGAAGCTTACGTCAAAAGAGACCACTTTATCGATAATATGACGGAAGAGTTTATAACCCAGTCGGAGATTCTGATAGCAGTGATTCTGAATTGGATTCTTAAACTGGCACAGAAGACGAAATCGCAACTCTTTGTCCGAGTTCTAGAATATCACTTTAAAATCATGTAGAAGGTGTCATGCCCATGAATAATAGTGTTAACCAATTCCTAAAACTGTTCTATTTTATAATATCTAACGAATACTTATCACAACACTTTGTTCGAGAAATCCAATGTTTTGAAAGGAAATCCGAGATTATTTTTATTGACATTTTTTAATTAGAAATTTTGCTTATTTTTATACAGGGTGTTTGGTAGAGGGACCGACAAACCAAATGAGTGTGTTCGGGGGACCACTTGGAGAATACAAGTTAGCCAAAAAAAAAACCCCGGCACCCCAATATGTTTTACTTTTTTTTGTGATTTTTCCCTTTTTCTCCGAAATTGTACCTATTTACCACCATGACATTTATAAAATCTGTTTTAGACCGGATGTTTTTAGTTGAATTTGGTCTCTAGTACACCTTCAGGCCAAGCAAAGCAAAATTGGATACAAAACAGAGCTATCAAATTTAGTTAAAAAAAAATGGGGTGTCGGGGATTTTTTTTTGGCCAACTTGTATTCTCCAAGTGGGCCCCGAACACGCTCATTTGGTTTGTCGGTCCCTCTACCAAACACCCTGTATACTTGCGTTTCACCTTTAACCGCCGCAGAGTAAGTATTTGTCTTTCACATTTGTCCATAACTGTACCTGCGCAGAAGACCACCATTTTTGTTCAACTTACGTGCCTCGACCTATAATATAGCCAGAGATGCCAGATTCCGGATTTGAACTATTGAGTGTTTACTGATGAGCAGGAAAACGTCAACTGGATTTTAGTGATGGAAAGGGACAAAATCCAAAAGCCATAAAAATGTTAGACTGTATCGTGTAATATAGTTAAGTAAACCGTGGACCAAGTCAATGCCGGAGGAATACTACACTAAACATTGAAGTTAGCTATTTGTACTCGAAGGAAACATGTCTTTATTTTTAGAAATAAAAATAACTGCTTTTAGATTTTTAAAAGTCCCTTACCAAAGCCGGGAATCCAACCCGCCATATGAAGAAAAAAAAAAATGTATTTTTTTATTACCTATCGAAAGGGACAATCTTAAGGGACCAATCTCTCTGACAAACATTGCATCAAAATTTTGAAGGAGACCATGACATCGAATTGCAAAGAAAAAGTAGAAATTATGAAGAACTACTTAGAGACTACTACTTGAACATTTGGCGGGTTCGAATACTGCACTGGTGACTTAAAAACAGTTGAATGCTGAATAAGTTGCGTTTATTTCATAACATAAAGTTGCATCAAAATTTTGAAGAAGACCATTACATCGAATTGCAAAGAAAAAGTAGTCGAGTTGATTTACTACTACTAGTTATGAGGAACTACTTAGAGACTACTACTTGAACATTTGGCGGGTTCGAATACTGCACTGGTGACTTAAAAACAGTTGAATGCTGAATAAGTTGCGTTTATTTCATAACATAAAGTTGCATCAAAATTTTGAAGAAGACCATTACATCGAATTGCAAAGAAAAAGTAGTCGAGTTGATTTACTACTACTAATTATGAGGAACTACTCAGAGACTACTACTTGAACATTTGGCGGGTTCGAATACTGCACTGGTGACTTAAAAGTCATTGAATGCTGAATAAGTTGCGTTTATTTCATAACATAAAGTTGCATCAAAATTTTGAAGAAGACCATGACATCGAATTGCAAAGAAAAAGTAGTCGAGTTGATTTACTACTATTAATTATGAGGAACTACTCAGAGACTACTACTTGAACATTTGGCGGGTTCGAATACTGCACTGGTGACTTAAAAACAGTTGAATGCTGAATAATTTGCGTTTATTTCATAACATAAAGTTGTATCAAAATTTTGAAGAAGACCATTAAGTACATCGAATTGCAAAGAAAAAGTAGTCGAGTTGATTTACTACTACTAGTTATGAGGAACTACTTAGAGACTACTACTTGAACATTTGGCGGGTTCGAATACTGCACTGGTGACTTAAAAATCGTTGAATGCTGAATAAGTTGCGTTTATTTCATAACATAAAGTTATGTTTTCTAGGGATCTTCATCTAGGGATGTGAGGGGCGAGCCAACATCTTTTGACCCAAGTCAACCTCACCTGCACGCGGTGCATCCTGCTGATCGACGAACGAGGCTCTGACAACCGACCGATGGCGGTATACCCATCCCAACAGGCGTCGCTAAATGCAACAGGCCGGTGACGGGCAGCAGCGTCACCGGTGCGCGAAGCTACGCCCTGCGATCGCCAACCCGCCTGCCCAGCGTGGCGATTACGGGCAAACTCCTCCAATGCAGGACAACAAAAAGCCACGGCCCCTAGTTCCCGGTGGCCCTGCTATTCCTGGTCATGGTGGCGACCATGGTAACGGCGGGGCGAGGGGTGCTAAGAATCTCCGGGCTACGGGAGGCCACCACAAACAACTGACCCTGGCGACGTATAACGGACGCACGCTAAGGCTTGACTCGCATCTGGTGCAACTCGAGGTGGAACTTGGGAAAATTAGGTGGCACATACTGGGGTTGAGTGAAGTCCGAAGAGAGGGGGAGGACACCTTAACCCTAGAATCGGGCCACCTTATGTACTTCCGAGAGGGAGACCAACAATCCCAAGGTGGCGTTGGGTTTCTGGTAAACAAGTCCCTTTCTGACAACGTTGTGGAAGTGCCCAGTGTGTCGAACAGGGTAGCGTACCTTATTGTAAAGCTCACTGAAAGGTATAGCCTCAAGGTGGTGCAAGTGTACGCACCGACCTCGACACACTCGGACGATGAAGTGGAGGATATGTTCGATGACATATCGAGGGCCCTCCACTTCACTATAAAGACCCAGTACACCGTTGTCATGGGGGACTTTAACACTAAAGTGGGAGTACAGAATTTCAGCGAATCGGTAGTAGGATGCCATGGCTTTGGACGCAGAAATCATAGGGGGCAAATGCTCGTCAACTTCCTCGAACGGGAGGGGCTCTTCTTGATGAACTCCTTCTTTAAGAAACAGCCTCAAAGGAAGTGGACGTGGCTAAGCCCCGACACTAGGACTAAAAGTGAGATTGACTTCATCATGACGAATAAAAGGCACATATTTAGAGATGTCTCCGTGATCAACAGGTTCAATACCGGTAGCGATCACCGACTTGTCCGAGGCTCTCTGAATATCAACTTCAAGGCGCAACGTGTCCGTCTGATGAAGTCCAGGCTCCGACCAACACTGCTCCAAACCATTGCAGGATCTGAAACATTCCAGTTAAACCTGGAGAACCAATTCGCTGCTGTGGAAACCACCACAGACGTAAACCAGAACCTCGAAAATGTGACTCGGGTCCTCAGGGAAGAAGGTACGAGATTTTGTTACATGCAGCGTAAGGGCAAGAAGTCCAAGCTTTCAGAAGAGACTTTGGGGCTAACGAAGAAACGACGTGAAAACCCACCCATCACTTCGTCAGAAAAGCGGACTCTAAACCGAGAGATCAACAAGAACGTACGACACGACCTCCGGTGCTTCAATACTCTTTCGATTGAAAGAGCGATCGAGCAGAATCGGGGGTCAAAGGTGTTCGTACAATCTCTTGGAAGAAGCCACCTGACGAAGTTGACCACAGCTAGTGGAGAAGTCGTTGCTTCGAAGCCGGCAGTCCTTTCGGAAGTGGAGGACTTTTATGGCCGATTATACGCATCGCATGCATCTCGACCTGATCCCGAAAATGATCCTAGAGCCACGTTAACACGCCATTTCACCGAAGACTTGCCAGAAGTCAGTATTGGCGAAATCGAGATCGCTCTTGGACAGCTTAAAAATGGAAAAGCCCCTGGAGAGGATGGCGTTACAACAGAGCTACTAAAAGCAGGAGGTAAACCCGTACTGAGGGAGCTCCAGAAGCTTTTTAACGCTGTCCTGTTCGAAGGGAGAACTCCAGAGGCATGTAGTAGGAGTGTGGTCGTCCTGTTCTTCAAAAAGGGAGATAAGACCCTGCTGAAGAACTATCGACCCATATCCCTTCTAAGCCACGTCTATAAGCTGTTTTCAAGAGTGATCACGAACTGTCTTGCGCGTAGACTCGACGAATTCCAACCACCGGAACAGGCTGGGTTTCGGAGCGGATACGGCACCATAGACCACATTCACACAGTGCGGCAGATTATACAGAAGACCGAAGAGTATAATCAGCCCCTGTGTCTAGCATTCGTGGACTATGAGAAGGCCTTTGACTCGGTTGAAATCTGGTCTGTTCTGGAGTCCCTGCAGCGTTGCCAGATAGATTGACGATACATCCAAGTGATGTCTTTACGAAACCGCCACCATGTCCGTCCAAGTACAGAATCAGCAAACAAGTCCCATACCGTTGCATCGAGGAGTGAGACAAGGGGACGTTATTTCCCCGAAATTGTTTTCAAATGCAATGGAGGATATGTTCAAGACGCTGAACTGGAAAGGACGTGGCATTATTATCAACGGCGAATACATCTCTCACTTGCGATTTGCTGACGATATCGTCATCGTGGCAGAGACGCTGCAGGACCTGCAACAGATGCTGAATGACCTGGCTGACTCTTCTATACGCATCGGCCTACGGATGAACTTGGACAAAACCAAGGTCATGTTCAACGAACATGTTCTACCGGAACCGATTGCGATACACGGCGCCGTTCTCGAAGTTGTTCAAAAATATGTGTACCTCGGGCAGAAATTGCAGTTGGGAAAAAACAACTTTGAGAACGAGGTGAATAGAAGAATTCGGCTGGGCTGGGCAGCGTTTGGGAAGCTACGTCGAGTCCTTACTTCGCCGATTCCACAATGCCTGAAGACGAAAGTCTTCAATCAGTGCGTCCTACCCGTCATGACATACGGAGCCGAAACGTGGACACTGACGGCTCGAATGGTCCACAAGCTCAAGGTCGCTCAGCGGGCTATGGAAAGGGCTATGCTCGGTGTTTCTCTGAGGGATCGCATCAGAAATGAAGTGATCCGTCAGAGAACCAAGGTCATCGACATAGCCCACCGGATCAGCAAGCTGAAGTGGCAGTGGGCTGGCCATATTAGCCGTAGAACCGACAACCGTTGGGGTAAACGAGTTCTAGAGTGGAGACCGCGTCTCGGCAAACGTAGTGTAGGACGTCCTGAGGCACGGTGGAGTGACGATCTGCGCAAGACGGCTGGCAAAAACTGGATGCGAGAAGCCCAAGATAGACCTAAGTGGCGTGCAATTGGAGAGGCCTATGTCCAGCAGTGGACTGCTGCAGGCTGATGATGATGATGATGTTTTCTTTGATTTGATAACTTTCATATTTCGTATTTACACTCGTATTTATAAACACGTAACTAATTACTTGTTGCTAAGTAATTTGTCAATGATGTAATTACTTAGCGAATGAAGTAAATACTTCAACATAAAATCATAGTCAAGCAATGAACGTTACTTACTAAAGTAAATGCGTGAGTAATGACATTACCGTATCAAAATTAGATGTATCTTTTTACATTTGTATTTAGTTGTTGTCATTGGGATTTTAATTTTACAGCATAATAGATCCTTCACATTTCAGACTTGTGTGTGAATGTCATTTTTATACACGTTCACTTTTGCAATAAGAATGAAAAATGTATACGTGTTCTCATTGCTTAAGCAAAAGAAATGGTGACTTATACTTTGCTAAGAATTCTAGCCTTTGATAGTTCTAACTTCAGGCAAATTCTAGTCTATAGATTTAAAATCGTTGCTTAAGTAATTACTTTTAATTGTATACATATAAATACGGCTGTAGTTACAGTTAGTCTCAGATGAAAAATACTTTTTCTTGCAGTTTACTATGATTAACGTGAATCTTAAAAATATATGCCTGTTGTCCAGTCATTATTAGTATTTATCCAATTAAGTCATTTCTGTCGTTTTGTCTTTCGTCGACCATGCGAGCGAAGCCTCGGGCGGGTTAGCTAGTAACATATAAACGAGTATATGTGACATTCCAAACTGACATACATTACCATATTCACAGAGAAATTCTGCAGTCTGACAAAAACAATTTCTAATCTAACTCAATAAATATTCGAAGTGTGCATGACTCAGCACTAACTCGTACATTTAAACAGAAATTCTTATTTCAAAATATGATTTCCTCAGAACGAGTTACAACTTTTAAATTTTTCTTTTTTTTAAATCGGATCGAGACTCGGCAAAGGCGCGATGAGTAAAATGACGTTGCGTTTTGTTGATGCTCTTTATTATGTAAAGCTAAAAAAGGCTAAGCGTTTTGTTTTATTTCCGCTTTTTTTGTACCCGCATGTGGAATAATGAGGATGATTGTGGGATTATATATTAATAGAAACTTTAATATGTGCTGTGTGATGGGGAACCGATTGGACGCTTTGAATGGACGGCTTTTGTTTGAATGCGAGTTGATTTGATTGTGCTATCACTGTAATATATTACCGTGGCGCTATATGTTGATGATAATCTTAAGACTTTATAATATACCTACCTACTAATACTGTATTTAAAATTCGTTAGTAACGGTATTAACATATAAGTACACATATATGTAATAACATTTTGATATTGTAATCACATTTTTAGGAAAAATCTGACTTTAAAGTTATCTATAGTTTTAACTCCGATATGGGTAGATTTAACGGTGTTGGTTTTAAATTGTTACACAAACTCAATAAATATATTGACATCACCAATAATAATGTAGGTTTTACAAGGTATTTTTAGCAAGGATATAATCATCTAGATAATTAATGTATGCCGAAGAACTTTTAAAATACCAGGGTCGTTCTTTACTGAATTAATAAATCCGTATTACATTTTGCTATGGATGCAATGAAATATCTACGTAATACACAGGCAAATAACACAGAGCGACATTAGCCAAGTAGTTAAACCAATGAGTCTAATAGAAGTCCCTAAACAATAACAGATAATGGTCCAATTAGAGATTACTTCTGATTCCTCCGGTCCAACCAAGGAGCCCATTAAATTTAAATATCACACCCGATACACATTCTAAACCATAATAGTCCCGAGTTTGATCGCCACTAAAATTAATTGTCAATAAAACGGTAGCATACGCTGTTGGGATTCAGCCATTAACCCCTCTTCAAAACGCCATTGCCAGAAAAAAAAACATAAACAAAAAACAAGTGGTCAATGAGAACAAAACGTATCGTATCTCCATTCCATATTTCAATATTTATCACGAGATCGTTCGTTTTCGAACAAAATTCAAAATGCTTTTTTATTTTTCTCTTGTGCTCGGCTCTTATTATAAATGAGGTTGGCCGGCCGAATACATTTTTTAAAAATCATTCCGTTTTGAATTTGTTACGTGGGGGAAAGGGTTTGTTGACGTTTGAAATAAATGGATGCGATAAGATGAAATATTAGGTAGATACGTACGTATTTAAAAGAGTTATGTAATATTTTGAGCCTTAGACCTGTGCTAGACCACAGACATATATTATGTACAATATATATCATAACGCAAGAATCACGATTTGTAATTTAGGTATGCATAATATCATTTTATATGTACTGACATTGGGGGCTCGAAGTTTTTGGGCTATTGCAGTTAATTATCACGCAATTTAATTTTCGCGGCCGTCCGTCTGCACAACTGACACTACGCGGACTGTGAGTAGCGACGGCCAACCTTGACGCTTGGTCGGGGTTCGGACACGGGAAGTATTACAACATGCATTTGCGTTATCTATTGTACATATATATGTTTGGCCTAGACTGAAGTGTCGGACCCTCTAACCTGATGTATAAAATTATACTTAAAGTACAGTGGCAAGACTTTCGTGGCTTTAAGGTTTAGGTAATTGAAACTACTTAAAGTATGTTAATAAAATAATGTTATGATAGACGTATGTACCAAGTGTCGACGTTTGCATAGTTATAACTAAATTAGTCCTAAAATAGTTTAGTATAAACTAAATTAATTTAATTAATTTATTGGTTCAGGCGTTACTTTGGCGGAAATCCATTATCAAAAAACGATATAACAAAAATATTCGGTTTTTTACTAAATTAATTACTTACATAAACCAAATAAACGAAGTACCTATGCAACATATTTTACGTACATATGCAACATTATTAATTTTAAGTACAAATGTGAAGTCTATGATAAAAACAAAAACATACCTTCCTACAACCGCGCTCTGAGATAATTTTGGATTTGTTAATTTATTTTTCATCTGATTTTACCAGTCTCTATAATCTTTAACACGTTTCTATAATTACAAGTAATTAATTAAGTAAATTTTTGGACGATTGGTATTTAAACACAATACGTAGCACTTTTTGATTAAAGCTTTTCAATAACAAGGTCTTATTGTAGCTACGAACAAGTAAATAAAATAAATTTAATAATTATATGAAACCTTTAAACATTACTCTGAGTTGAACGCGTTAGTTAATTTTTCCATAATTTTATTTGATGTGCACGCTTGGAACATGGACTGCTATGGAGTAGACACTCAACAAAATATTTTGAATTCTAAGATGACGTGTCATGGTGACAGAGATAGGATAGGTCTTGGCGTCACCTTTTTAGCAGGTAGACAGTATCTCTAGATCTAGTTTAACCTGGAGCAATAGTTAATACGAGTATCTTCATGCTTATGTTGATTTGTTAAATCTCTCCTTTTTTCCCATTCTTGACTATGCTGATGCCAGTTACATAGATCTCACAGAGGCCCAGCTTAACAAGCTTGAACGTCTTCAGAATCTCTGTATTTGTTTTGTTTTGGTTGCGAAAATACGACCACGTTTCTGAATTTCGCCGTAAACTTAAGTGGTTCCCTATACACCATCGCCGGAATTCTCATATACTTTCTATTCTGTAGAACATTCTGTTTAATCCTTCTACTCCCCTCTACCTAAAAGAACGATTTAGATTTGTCCAGAGCTCTTCTTACTCTCTGAGGTCATCAGAGAACTTACTTCTAATGACTCCTGAACATTGTACTACATTCTACAACTCTTCCTTTACAGTCCAGGCTGTTCACCTCAGGAATGCACTCCCGGCTAGTATCAAACGCGCACAATCGCTGAATAGCTTCAAAGCTCAAGTGAAAGACTATTATCTCTCTTTATTAATTATTGAATCCTGACATCATTGATTGATTGATATTATTTATATTATGGATAGTTATATATATTAAGTTTACGTATTGAAGTTTATGTAAGTTTATAATTATGTATTATATTATTATTGCATGTAAGTATATGTATTGTTATATTTAAGTGTATTTTATTTAAATTCTAACCTTTTAATTAGTGATAATATATTTCTTTATGATGTTGCACCACCGTCCATATCAGTCTTGTATTCCCTATCAATCCAAAGGTTGTCTGGAAGAGATCGCTTTTAGCGATAAGAACGCCCATTTGTGCCTATTATTTAAGTGTTTTATTATTTTGTGATTTCTTTGGTGCCAATAAAGAGTTTTTGTATTGTATTGTATTGTATTGTATGTTAAGATGGGGAGTAAGCTTTCTCCACATTGATAGTGACAATACAGTGACGATCGTACAATAACCACAGAATAAATAATAGTTCTATAACAACACTCAAACAATGCTGTAAAAGTCTAACCTATACGGTTAGACTGTACATAATATATATGTACAGTGTATGTTAATTTATTTATATACATAGATACTAATCAACTACAATACTGCTCATAGTTCTTTCTAATTCGAATAATATAGTAGTAATACTTCTTTTCATTTACAAATAAAATAAAATTATATTGCTTTTATGTATATTAACGCAAAATCAAATGCGTTTGTTAACGTAGTTCGTATTAAGAAAGTTTATCTTGTATAATTAGCATGAAGAGGCAAACTTATTACTTCATCAGTCGAACGACCCAGACACAATAGAAATTTCATTGTTATATGGACAGTCGACTGGTGAGGGGTTATAGAACAAAAAAGTTTAGTAGTGTATAACTAAACTAGCATATTTTATTTATATATCATGTCCATATTTTTTTTTATTGAGATAAGTATTCACTGATTTGGGAATTACTACGACCTCGATACAAATTGTGTGGAACACACAGTTATAGCTTATGTTATATCTAACGGCGAAAAAACATCACACTTTGTAACTGTGCGTGGAGTTATATTGGGCGTTTATGAAAAAACTGGTTGTCTGTAAAGTCCGTTTAAGGACGATAATTTTACGGGATAGCGTCATAAGACAAGCCGAACGCTTAGACCCATCGTGCCTTTCAATCGCTTGTTCCGCGCTCTCACTTGCACTGTCGGCTCAGGCGGAACGTGACAAAGCTTCATACTTTTTCGTGCGTGCATGCGGCGTTCATCAAGTTATAAGATGTTATCACGTCAAAAAATATACTATAGTTTTCTCCACGGCTCCACACCACTCCTATTCCTACACTTACAATACTTTATTACGTCGTTGTTCGTTCGTTTATTTGCGCGATCTGATGGTACTGATTTAAAACGCATGTGTCTTCGCATCGAGCCGGCCGGGTGCGCTTTGTGATGCACTAGGGATTCCACCCAACAGTCTTGTAGTCTCTGATTGACTGTGATTGCAGTCTTGGGATTGTAGTCTCTAATTTAAGTACAATAGTAGTTTGTTTGAGACGATCTTTTCGATTACTATGTGGTTGTATTTGTATAAAACTTATGCGTGTATTGTGAGTGTAAATATGCATATTATTTTACGTTTTTGGACATAATAACTCCCTCAATAATTAGGAATTCACAGGCTTAGGTCATATGGTTTTCCCACATGTTTTATTTAGTTATATCATGATATTTTAGAAGTTTTTACTTATAATTTATGCACAAATCACTAGAAAAACTCAAATGCTACAACATATCAAAAAATTGTACGACTTACCTTTCTCCGATTCGCCATAATGATTAAAAATACGGTGCACTTGCCACAAAAATGTTCGTTTAGCGGCCGACCACAGATGAAATGGCTGCAAAAGTGACATTTGCGTTCCGTTCCAAGTTATTTTTTGTCTTATAAAAATAACTATATATATTTCTATGTTGGCGTTAACCATAAATAATATTTCTATGTTGGCGTTTTTGACAGATTGTGGTAGATTCTTTACCAAAACCTGGTAAAAACACATAAAAATCTAGGTGGGAAATGCTCAATCCATTTTGGTTAAGGGCTACCAAAATACACCATTCATTATGTTGATTTTTAAAAAGCTAAAAATAAATTGTAGTTTGATGTTACGACTAGTTTACTTACTTTGAGCAATGCTATAATTGATTGCTTTTCGCTATATCAATTATAGCATTACTCAAATTTGTTCATTACTCATTACAACAGCATTACATTATTAACCCATTGAATGGTGATTCGCATATTTGGCCAATAATACAATAGATTTTGCAGAAAACTACCTACTTTTCCAGGAACTGCAACGTGTGTAGTTAATCGTTACTCAGTCACGTTTTGTATATACTTACTAATATCTTACATCAATGATGTGTTTAGTTGCAGTTGCAATCAAATGTTGATTGAAACCCAAAAAAATGAGTCTTTGTTTTGTCAGCTCCAGTCAGCAACTTACCAACATTTCTGCTTACTGAAACTGTCAAAACTGACATAGACCCCAAAAATGACAATAGTAGTATTAAAAGAACTAGAAGAGAAAAAGAAAAGAACTGATTGTAACTAAAATACGTAATTGTCCTGCCAGTTTTGCATCCATGTTACAATTATGCTGTTGCTGGGTTCTGTGAATTTTGAATGATTGAAACGTTGGGTTGTAAGGCAGGTGCTTGTACAAGTTGTAGATAGCTTCAGATTGATCTACTAATTAAATAATAATTAAAATGTGATAGAGTTTAATTGAACTTTTTCATGATCCACTAATATATGTATGTATAATACTAGTACTTTCATTGGTCAACTTGCTTAAGAGCTATGTATGAATATACATATGTAAGCAAAAAATTTGTATATTGTAAAAAAAAAATGTATATTCAGCCCAAAACATATTATAATGTTTTAGTTACTCTCTGGACTGATAACAATACCTTTTAGGTTTGTAAGACTGGATCAGTCCTAAATTTTTGATGCAAGACTTCAATCTCTTAATAGTCTTGTTTTAGCCTATCACTACACTGGCGTATCAACCACATCTATCATCTTCACGTTTGCGGTTTTCACGCACTTTATCACAACGTATTAAAGCCTATTTTGCAACATCGATAACACTCATAACTTTGTGTTACTTTGTACAACAGTTTAAGTGAAGCAAAATACTTAATGCCGGTTTCTTGCACCTTAGAAGTTGGACGGTAAGGTTCACTTTACAATAATTATATGGTTAATAAGTCATGGAATAACAGAGAAATCGAAGTAGATAGAGATTATTTGATATATTCGGAATGTAAATTACTGTAAATTATTTCAGTAGATGCAGTAACTTTGATTTTGTCTATTTTTCAAATGGGAGTCGATATTGAACATGGACGCGATTTTAATACAAAGTATATGAACATAATTATAAATGGCACAAAACTTTGATAGATTTATACTATTGAAATTAAACAACAGATAAAAACGCGGTTTTTTTTACTATTTTTATTGCGACGAACTCTGTTGTTATCCCAAGATTTATAATTAAGTACTAATTATAGCTACCTACTTATAAGTATATCGAAAAAAAATATGACGTGATAATGTCTTATAAATCGATGAACGCCGGCTTCATGCACGAAAAAAGCATGACTCATTGTTTTGCTTAGCAAGAAACGAGCACAGCACTAGTGAAATAAAAGAGCCTTAAATCTACAATTTGTAGTTTTATGATAAAAGTATGTATTTATTTTTGCGTTCTTGGGGTGACGTCACGTTAATTTAACTTGACGCAAATTGATGCGTGGAAACGTGTGCGGCCGTTGTAGCAGGCGATGGGGCTAGTCACCTGACCCATCGTAGGGGGACTTAGGGCGCCCAGACTCGGTCTAGCGGTCTGGTCGACTGAGAGCGCCCAGTCTCGGTCTGGTCTATATTATCTTTGACCCCCCAATAGACACGCCGTCCTCCCAATCTTCTAGAGCTATTCTTATTACGAGTTCGGTGTATACGTTAAAAAGCAACGGTGAGATTATACAACCCTGACGGACTCCAGAACTGGGATGAAAGTTGTTGGATAGCACATCATCAGTTCTTACCGATGCCGTTCCGCTCTCGTAGAGACTTCGCAAGAGATGTACGAGATGTTTTGGTGTACCCATTTCAAGTAATGTTTTCCAAAGTGTTGGCCATTTCACAGAGTCAAAGGCTTTCGAGAAATCAACAAAACAAATATATGTCGGTTTGTTGAACTCGCGCGATTTTTCAATAATTTGACGCACTGTAAGGATCTGTTCTCGAGCACCTTTGTCCTTTACGAAGCCCGCTTGTTCTGGCGCAATCTCTTTAGACAGAAAACTCTTGAGACGTTCGTTTATAATGTGAAGCAGTATTTTACTTGCATGGGATATAAGTGCGATGAGACGGTAGTTACTACACCTTTTCGTGGACCCTTTCTTGTGTAATGGGATAAAGATAGTATGTGCCCACTCCTTTGGCCACTTTGCTGTTTGCTAGATTGTGTTGCAAATAGCATGAAATATTTGAACACCATGCATAAAGGATGCCTCTAAGTAAAAAAAAAAATTGAAGTGTGGAAAACATTTTTCCAAGTACAAAGTTTCTTCAATCAGACTTATATTTTCCTTAGAGTAAACAATTAAATTTAATTCTGTACAGCACTCTCGATTCAACAGCTATGAGCTAGACTCGCACTTGTCACCTTTTTAATTATTTTGTATAATTGTAAAGTTATTTTAAATTGATAATTAATACTACAATATTATTAGCTTTTACAAAATATGTATTAAAATTTTTACAGTACCGTTTTTAGATTAATTTTATTAAGCTTCAGAACAACTATTTGTAAAATAAGTTACATGCACCTCCAATCTATGTGTTTCAAAATATACCCCTATTTCTCATGGTCACGCTATAACGTGAGCACGGATGGAACAATCTCGCTAATTATTTTGTTGTTGTGTTAATTATTTTCAGAAGAACTTTCGTATGAAAGAAAAAGATGGGGAGGTTTTGGCGACGCCGAAGAACAAGCCTACTACGCGAACGAAGTCGCAGGCAGTCGCTTGTATGATATATTTATATTAAAAACAGTCTAATCCTACATTCTCTAAAACCGGCTCCAAATTGTAAAGCTCGAAAATCCTTTATTTTACACCCTTTTCATCACAAACTCCATCTAAAAGCGAGACAGGAATTTGTGAGTTTTTTTGAAAAATGATCAATGACAGGTATAGAATGACGGGATACTTCGACTTTTTTATTTTTCCCGGCTTTAATACTATCTTTGTGTGGCCAGAGACAATAGGCAGAGGTCAACAGCAGAGAATATCAAATTATATCGACAATATAATTATTTTATATCAAATTTATCTTTTATAGATTTGGTATGTGATTTTTATAGCACTTACGCTTGCTTGGCGGGACAAAACTGCAATTTATTAATTTTTTTTTTTTTTGAGATAATAATTAACTATAAATTATAAATTAATTAGAACTGCATCTTGCTAAACAGGCGTTAGTGCGTTAAAACACATAACTTATATAAAATATAGGTAGATAGTATATACGGGCAGAGTCATGCAGTTGCATGTATGCAGGATCAACGTAGAAGGGCGGATGCCCTTAGCTGATAAATTTAACTTTTCTTTAGCTTAGGTACTAATCATAATAGTTAATTTATTGTCTGTGAATCCCTACGCTAGGTAACACGACAGGTTCCATAGCAGGTAAATAGAGTTTTATCATTTATATAATTTAGGTGGGTTAATAATGCAGCTTCTTTGTTTTTGGGGAGAATGGAAAAAGTATCGTCTTGTGGTGACGCACCACATAGTTAGTAGTTTTAGGTAATTATTTGTATATAGCGTAGTTAGTAATGTAGGTGTAATAAATATAAATTAGTGTCGTATTATTTGTCCCGATTAGAGTTAGAGTTAATTATATCAATACTAGGTAGATTAATAGGATTTAGGCTAGGCACTAAGTTAGCAAGTTAAACTAATAAGAACCTTAGCACTGTAGAAATAAGGTCTAGGTAGCTTGACATTGGGGCTCTCTTTACGGTAAGGAACCGTCATAGCTTAGTAAATAATGTCACAGATTAGGTAGCAGTAGTTGCGCAGTTTATTACAGAGAGTCGCCATTTTCTATTGGGTTCTCCAGAAGGTAAGGGGCCGACCTAGCTCGGTAAATTATTGTCTTTTAGTATATAAGTAGGATAGATTTCTTAATAAAACACTTTTTTTTTTTTTTTTAGAACGGACTAATGCTGTTTGCCTCTACCGGCATTTACAGCGTCACCGGACGGAAAAAAAAAAAAAAAAAAAAAAAAAAAAAAATTTAAAAAACACGCCGCTCAGTACTAAATCTTTCATTCTCATCGCGACCCTTAACCAGTGCACTACAAGGTAACCAACGTAACCAACGTGACCCAGACCAATACTACAGTTCGAGTGCGTGGCTAGTAACCAGTACGCGCACCCCAAAATTGGTGACCCAGCATCGTCAAGACACGCAAGATGACGGATCAAGCCGACTCAGAACCAAGAATCGTTGCGGGTGAACTTGCTCCCATATCACTCCACGCACGCATTCCACCTTTCTGGCGCGAGAACCCTAGACTCTGGTTTGCACAATTTGAAGCTGCTACAAGGAAGATGGTTGCTACAAGGAAGCTGGGAGACGAACAAAAGTATAACCTCGTCATTCCTGTACTGGAACGAACTGACATTGAGCAAGTTAGTGATATCATCCTGAACCCACCTACTACGGATAAATACGACAGATTAAAGGAAAGGCTGGTGTCAGTGTACCAAGAGTCCGAACACAAACAGTTACAAAAGTTGCTCAGCGGGCTAGAGCTGGGCGATCAGAAACCTACACACCTGCTCAGGAGAATGAGAGAACTTGGAGGCACCAAATTTCCAGATGATGCTTTGAAGGTTATCTGGATGACCCAAATGCCCAGCCAAATACGTGCCGTGCTATCAGTAAATACTGAGGCGTCACTGGAAGTCCTTGCTACAATGGCAGATAAAATCATAGAACACACCGAGCCACTGTCGATTTCCGTGGTCAGTTCTGCAGCATCAACGCCTCACTCCAGCTCCAACGTCGCAGATACACAATTCGAGCTGCTGTCGAAGCAAATAGAAAAGCTTTCACTGGAGATCGCAGAGCTACGCGTGACAAGCACAGATAGATATCGCTATCCCACTCGCACGAACAGTGGATACCGCTCTCGCTCTCGCACACCTAGTCGAAAACCTGGAGATCCGGACTGGCAATGCAAATACCATTTTAGATTTGGTGAGAGGGCTAGACGGTGCGAATCGCCATGTTCAAGGAAGAATCAGAAAAACTAGATCAGACATCGACCATGGCGGGCGTCGATGTCCCAGCCACCAGCCACCGCCTGTGTGTCATTGATTTAAACTCCAAAGAGCGATTCCTCGTTGATACCGGCGCCGATATATCCGTGCTAGCGGCAAAGAAAACCAAGAGAGGTCAGACCACTAATTCACAGCATCAACTATACGCAGCAAATAACACGCCGATACGGACCTATGGAGAGCGCACGCTGGAACTAAATCTAGGTCTACGACGTAGTTTCAAATGGACGTTTGTGGTCGCCGATGTCAAGACATCTATACTCGGAGCAGACTTTCTAAGAAAATACAGATTACTGGTTGATCTACACCGGCGAAAACTGATAGATGAAATCACAGATATCAACGTGAACGTCTTTAAAGTCAAGAACAACGATCCTGCAGTCTTCATGATAAATCACGACCATGCTTATCATGATACTCTGACAAAATATCCAGATGTGCTCCGATCTCTGTCGACGAAGATACCTACAAAACATCGCATTGAAACTACCGGGCCACCCTTATTTGCACGACCACGACCGTTACCGCCAGATAAGTACAAAGCAGCTAAATTAGAATTCGAGAAGATGATCGAAATGGGTATTTGTCGACCTGCCAACAGTCCCTGGGCCAGTCCATTACACGTGGTGACAAAGAAAGACGGCTCGTTACGTGTATGTGGTGATTATCGCAGAGTCAACGCTGTAACCGTTCCCGACCGCTATCCGATACCGCGCATACAAGACTTCACATATCAGCTACATGGGAAAACGATATTTACGAAATTGGACATCAAAACTGCTTACTTCTGGATACCAATGGAAAAAGAAGATGCGCAGAAGACAGCTATCACAACTCCTTTTGGCATGTTTTCATTTAACTGCATGCCATTCGGATTACGTAACAGCGCGCAGACATTCCAGAGGTTTATGCATGAAGTTCTCCGGGGACTAGATAAGATCGCCTACTGCTTCGTCGATGATGTACTTATCTACTCAGAGACAGAAAATATACATAGAAAACACCTAGAACAAGTACTCGAGCGATTGAATAGTCATGGCATTGGATTGAACATCGAGAAGTGCGAATTTGGCAAGAACAAAATCGAGTTCCTCGGATACGAAGTATCATCCGAGGGAATCAAGCCAACTCAAGACCGCACGCAAGCCATTAGCAGCTACCCAAAACCAAAGACGGTACAAGAGCTTAGAAGGTTCCTCGGCATGGTGAATTTCTATCGTGACTGTTTACCACACCAGGCCGACCACCAGCATGAATTGAACAAGTATCTGCACAACTGCAAAAAGAACGACAAGACGCCGATAGTATGGACGACGCAAGCAGACAAGGCTTTCGAAAAATGCCGCCAAAGCATCGTCGAAGCCATCACTCTGACGCATCCTGTACCAAATGCTTCACTGTGCCTGATGACGGATGCTTCAGATTGCAGCATTGGCGCTGTACTACAACAGAAGGTCAGAGGTGTATGGAAGCCGCTTGCCTTCTTTTCAAAAACAATGAGCGAGACACAAAGAAGATACAGTGTGTACGACCGCGAACTCCTTGCCATGTACACGGCTGTCAAGCACCTGCGTCGCCTCATAGAAGGGAATCACGTGACCATCTACACCGACCACAAGCCGCTGTCATACGCGCTCACTAAACCGCCAAACAGTAGTGATACCCCAAGACGAGAGAGGCAACTTCACTTTATTAGCCAGTTTTGTGCGAGTATCAAGTACATCGACGGATCTCGAAATCAAGCGGCAGACGCGATGTCAAGAATAGAGGAAATAGAGTCATCAGCCAGCATCGACTATGACAAACTATCAAAACACCAAAAGGAAGATGACGAGTTGAAAAAGTTAAGAGCAAACCCGAACCTCACCTTTGCTGACGTGAATTTACCAGGCGCTACAAACTCAATCACTTGCGAAATCTCAACGAAAAACTTGCGCCCATACCTTCCTCAAGCTTATCGTTATGCAGCATTCAAAGCGCAACACGATGTAAGCCATCCAGGAGTACGAGCAACAAGGAAAATGATGACAAAAGTTTTTCTGGCCGGCAATGAACAGAGACGTCGGAAGATGGGCAAAAGCGTGCGTGGGATGTCAGAGAGCAAAAGTTCATCGACACGTCACCAGTCCTCTAGGCGAGTTCCCTGAATCTGAGAGGTTTGAACACATTCATATTGACATCGTGGGCCCGCTACCACCATCAAGAGGGTACAGATACTTGGTTACTATCATAGACCGATGTACCAAGTGGCCAGAGGCGATACCAGTTGAAGACATCACTGCAGAGACCGTGGCCAGAGCTGTATATGAGGGGTGGATATCACGATTTGGTACTCCGATGCGAGTGACAACAGATCGAGGAACTCAACTTCTTTCCTCACTGTTCACAACACTGATGAAGAAGCTTGGTATCACCCACTTGAAAACCACGGCGTTCCACCCGCAAGCAAACGGTCAAGTTGAAAGATGGCACCGCACTTTAAAAGCCGCCCTGATGGCGAGAGGCGCAAGTACAAGATGGAGCGAAGAGCTATACACCGTTCTACTTGGTCTACGAACAGCCTTAAGAGAAGACAGCAACTACAGTCCAGCTCTGATGACTTACGGAGCAACACTAAGGCTTCCGTCTGATTTCTTTGTACCCACAAAGTCGAAGATTGAAGACGCTGAATTAGTACGACGCCTGACAGAAACATGGGCCGCACTAACACCTGTGAAAAGAAAGATAGCAACGCAGAAGCAACCTTTTGTCTACAAGGACTTATCATCGTGTAGTCACGTATTTGTGCGTAATGACACCGTACGAAGTCCATTGAAACCTCCATATGATGGACCGTACGAGGTACTTAAGCGCAGCGACAAGTATTTCAAACTGCAGCTACCATTACGCACAACAAACGTATCAATCGATAGACTGAAGCCGGCGCATCTATGCAATGACGACACGCCTGAACAGACTGAAGGAAAAACAAACAGAGCAGCAGTTATTCCGACGACAACACCTACAACGAACGAGCCGGCGAGTGACAGCACATCAGCGCCTACTCAGCAGCAACAGTTAGCGAAGCCGTACACCACGAAGTCTGGACGCATCAGCAAGCAGACCGTGCGCTTCGCTTGAAGGGGGGTTATGTGGTGACGCACCACATAGTTAGTAGTTTTAGGTAATTATTTGTATATAGCGTAGTTAGTAATGTAGGTGTAATAAATATAAATTAGTGTCGTATTATTTGTCCCGATTAGAGTTAGAGTTAATTATATCAATACTAGGTAGATTAATAGGATTTAGGCTAGGCACTAAGTTAGCAAGTTAAACTAATAAGAACCTTAGCACTGTAGAAATAAGGTCTAGGTAGCTTGACATTGGGGCTCTCTTTACGGTAAGGAACCGTCATAGCTTAGTAAATAATGTCACAGATTAGGTAGCAGTAGTTGCGCAGTTTATTACAGAGAGTCGCCATTTTCTATTGGGTTCTCCAGAAGGTAAGGGGCCGACCTAGCTCGGTAAATTATTGTCTTTTAGTATATAAGTAGGATAGATTTCTTAATAAAACACGCCGCTCAGTACTAAATCTTTCATTCTCATCGCGACCCTTAACCAGTGCACTACAAGGTAACCAACGTAACCAACGTGACCCAGACCAATACTACAGTTCGAGTGCGTGGCTAGTAACCAGTACGCGCACCCCAAAAGTCTTAATTCCGATTGTAGATCTTCGGTATTGCCACAGTGGTAGAGAGAGCGCTCTCAAAGTTCTCTATGAACATATCGGCGACAACATGGGAGACAGAGGAGCCCATAGCTACACCGTCTATATTTTCATTTCTTTATTTGGATGCAATATTTATTCTGCCATACTAAGCCAGATGTACATAAGGTTATGTTCTAGTAGTCTGCATATTCCAGAGGCAGGTCATACTGATTTAACTTTCTTTTGACTATTTCAATACAATCTTGCACAGGTAGGCTCGTGAACAAGGATTGTACATCAAAACTAACCATTACTCCATGTTCACTTAATTTTTTAGTTTCAATTGGCTGATGAAGTGATAAGAATCCCTCACATGCGCATTAGTTTGACCACGAAATTCGGTCGGAGAAACGTGGGGATAAAATAATATAAAATTATACGCATTATTTATTATACTTATACGTTATTATTATTAATACCTGCAATACACATAATTATATATTTGTATACATATCGGGTGTCCTGAAACTCAACGTTAACCTGGTACCGGGCAAGAGGCCAGTTATGAAAATAATAAGAAAATCCATCCCACTTAGCCAAGCGATAATAGAATTTTTTCGAAATAGTAGAATATTTTTTACAGTGATTATTTTAATAATGTAATCTCAAATAATAGTGCTATTAATCGTAACCACAAATTAAATTAATAAACATTGATATCGAAGTAAAATTAACTATACGTTTTAACGAGTTATGGTGTACAAAGTTATTGTCAGTTAACTTTGATACTCCATGTTAGAAAAAAATATATAAATTTCCCCTTTTTTTTTCTTAACTGGTAAGTATACCTTGGCCTCTCGCCCAGTACAAATTCAAATTCAAAATTATTTACTTAGTACCAGATTATCATTGAGTTTCGGGACACCCTGTGTATTTTACTTTGTTATATATTAAATGAATACGATTAAAGTTTTTTATTTTAATATATAAAAGTCGCGAAAGTCTAAGAAATAATTAACAATACGAAAGTTTAGTGTTTGTAAAAACTCCTCTTTCGGTTGGATAAAGCTTGTCAGCAGTTACGGTTGCGGTTAAAAATCAACTAGAGAGTAACGACAATGCTCAGATGTTGTGAAGTAGCAAAAGTTACTATCTGACACGGATTGTCGGAATGCGGGTTCGAATCCCGTCCGAAGATGGAAATTTCTCTCTTTATAATGTTTGGTATCGCTAAGCAGGCGTTAAAATTCATTTTATAAAAAAATGCTCAGACTGGTCGCATCGGCGGCCTAGCGGTAATGGCATGGCGTCTGACACGGATTGTTTTTTCTCTCTAAAAGTTGCAAAGATATCTTACGTGTTATATACTATACATAGTGATAATAAGAGCAAATTGTGCACCGGATAGTAAACGCAACGCTTCGTCATGCAATGTAATTGAAATGCAGTCGCAAAAGTTACAAATACTTAGGTTGTTTCTGTACGTATTGTGTTTTAGGTTTTTTATAATGGCAGTGTGACTCACTCTCGCTTGATGGAAAGCGGAGATGGAATCAAGAAGCGATGACCATTAGTGCCGGAAGCTGCACTAATCGCCACGCCTATGATGACCTGAGAGATACTTTTTCATGCCCCGCTTGAAAGACCCACGGTCATAGCTACAAGGGAAAACGTACGCTACGAGTTAATAATAATAATATTTATTTATTAAAAAGGCTCCCTTTGTAAGCAACTGAGAAGAGCAAAGAAAAGAGCTTATATAACATCTCAGATTTACAGACTGCTTTTAGTGACGCTTTCAAAGCGCAAGGTCCAATGTTCGATCCCTACCTGGAGGGGGTAAATATTTCTGTGTTTAGCAGTAATGTTTGTTCATGGGTCTTAGATGTGATGTATATGCCCTTGCCTCCCGCCACACAGGGACTCAGAGTGCGGGGGTAAGAGTCTAAACAATATTTATGATTTATTTATTTATTAGCGAGCAAGCGAAGCGTCTTGGTTTTCACTGGCCAAACGGACTTTCATTTATTTTTATGTTTATCAGGTTAAATGTAAGTATGTTCCTGTACGGGTCGCATTTTTCAACCATAATCTTGCAAAACTTGGTATGTATGTTCTATTATTTTATAACTATTTTTCGTCGGTGATTTTGCGTGGGAAGAGGTGAGTTCTTTTCCTAAAATAGGGGGAGTTTTGCAGCGATATTCACCGACCGATTTTGATAAAATTTGGTACACACATTAGGTAACTGACTTTAAAAGAGGAATTTTGAATATGAGTATACTAGGCCAAGTCATTTCCGAGACAATAGGTTGTGATGTACTGCTAAAAATTTCCGCTGATAAGACTAGGTGCTCGCGAGGTCTCCTGTTTGCAGAACTACTAGTTAATTTTTTATTTATTTACCCCACGTGGATGACGAAATCATTCAATTAAATAAGACCAAACGGTAGACTTGCGAAATTTTATGAAATGATCACGGTTTACGCATAGACACAAGACAAGTTATAACAAAACTACCGAAACCTAGCTATTGCAGGGCATAAATTAGTGCATCTAGATTTAACACGGCTATTAATACAGAGGGGCAATGACAAAGCAATGCCACAGGTTAGGTAACAGTTGCTATGGTGCAGATGATCTGACGCAGTATAAGGATTAGCAGTAAAACAAGTCTGTACTAAATAAAATCCTTTTGTTACTATAGGACAAGGATCTATGTATAAGGTATTGAGATGGATGATATAAACGTCTTTGTCACGAGTACATACATACGAGTTTTAAAATCCTTTTGCCGATCAATAGCCGAAAAATCCGATTAGGAGTTTACTCTCTTTTTTTTATTTCTCATACTAATTATTTGAACATATGTATATTTTTTCATCAGTAATTATAGGTAATACTCGTATAATAGGTAGGTTTCAATACATTTTATATAAGTTTAGTTTCTTTTCCTACTATTTGTGCACCATCACTCGTTTTTCTGCTGGTAAGTATCCAACTACATATAATTTCCTCTCCATTTTTGAATGGAAAGATTGTCTGGACAGATAATACCACCTATTGTTACATTGTTCTAAGCTGTATAATATATTTAATGAAACATTGATTATTAAATAAAAAAGTTATGGAGATGCTGGGATTTGAACCCAGGACTTTCAGCATGCGAAGCGGACACTCTACCACTGAGTTACATCCACGGTAAGAACATTGAACGAAATACACTATCCAGTTGTGTGGTCTATGCATTGCTGTTTAGGTTTTAAGAGCAGTAGAAGTGTTTGTGAATGAGTTCGTCCCGGGTAGTACTGCCACCATATCTTTGTCTACCGTGAAGCAGTAATATTCGCAATACCGTGTTTTGGTTTATTGGAATGGTTGCCGGCGGAATTACAGACAATGAGAGTTAACAACTTAATGTCTCAGTGCAGTTCGTCACTTGTGAGGAAATGTATCTGTTTTACGCAGAGGTTTCCACTAACTCGGTGGGGAAATACCCAACAATGGCAAAGGTGTATTTGTTTCTTCGGTCGTTTTATTAACCGACGCGGTCAGAACGCCTCATGTTTGAGTATACTCGTATCTATGTAACGTAAAACTGACCGCGTAAACGCTTGACCGCTGTCTGTCTGATAGCACCCTAATTGACGAGGAAAACACAAAAACAACTTTTCATATAATTTTGTACACTTTGCGTACACTCGTTTATCGTTACGAACACTTGTACACATTAGGGCAAGTTAGTTGACAAAATCCTTCATTTGGAGTCTTGCCACCAAAAAGAGTGGCTAAGGGTATATATCTCGAAAACCGAGGGACTTTTACTGAGCATAAAGCGTATTTTTCTGAACCGCCATAACGTTCTCTACGCGCATTTACCATATTATCAATTCATTACGCCACATTCTGTATAAAAAATACACTCGAATAGCAAACGTGCTTGTTGTTTTTGATGTTCAGCAGCTCGTGGTTGAAAATATACAGTGCAGAATGCTGCAAGGTTTCTGAACGAGCAAAACTAACAGCTACTCGCGTTTCCAGGACCTGTATAGTCTCTCGGGCAGCGTGGCCAATACAAACGCTTTCTATAGATTGTTGTTAAATACTGTTTTAAACTATAACGGTTGTTCACTAAAGTTATATGATTACGAGTATTAACGGGATATTTACCGTGGTAAGGTTGTGGAATGAGCTCCCGATATTTCGGCGCAGTTACATGCACCATGTTCACGGGAAGACTGAAGAATGCGGGTGGTTGGTCGAAAAGTTAAAAAGTTAGGTGCAGACATAACGATCTACCCTCTTTCTTAGTCTTTTGCTACGGTTATCATATTTGTCGGGACTTAGGATCGAGTTCGAGTTACTCAATACTTAATTGCATTTGTAGGTAGTAAATATACAGTACAGACGGAATGCACAATGTGAAGATAGGAGGACTACTTGTTTGTTCTTGCAAAGTCAAATTTTTATTTCGATTTCAATGAAAACTTAGCCTAAATTTCATTATTAAGATAATTCATTGACTCGGGCGTTACTTTAGGGAAATCCATTTCAACCGCGCTACATCTAGCGCTTGACGATGACGAGTCAACATCTCCTGAGGATGGCTCGTGTGGAGGAGAAACACGTGTCGAATCGTTTTTGGTTGATTGAGTTGTTTTGTGTGTTGTTTATTCTGTATTACTTCCTATTAGTAAGCATTTTAGTCCGATGCACTAGGAAATTATTTGTATGGGCACCCTGACAATAATTCTTCTGTCGCTGATCTTTGCAGTACGATAAAGTAATTTTAATAGATAACGATTAAAATAATATCCAAAAAAATAATACCTTGATGGTAGGTGTATGTGCACCTAAAAATAAAAATCGCTTCTAGCTCCCGGTGGTAAATTCCTCCGTGCGAAATTCCTTTGGTATATGTTAGTTTATGTGAATATGTATAGGTATGCAACGAAGTCAAGGAATATTTAAATGTCGAAAAAGGCAGAAACTTAAAAAAACTTATTTTGCACCATAACTTGTTTAGGAAAATTCCTCCGTCAAATTTGATCTTTTTATTTTTTTATTATAATTATCAAAAAATAATACATTTCTCAAGCCGCTTTTTTGACTTAAAAGGAAAAAAAAAAGTTTATTTTTGGATAGTATGTTCATTGTAAAAATAAAAATCAAAAAAAAAATATCGTTCCCTGGTCTATCAATAGTATAATTATTTTATGGTTTTGTATCTTTTGTTGATACTTGGCTTCAAGTGAAATGATGCTGGACAGCTTTTGATAAAAACATATATTTTTATGTACTTACATTTATTTTATGAGTTATTTTATGTACATTTCAGGGGTTGTCAACCCCGAGGACTGAAGTATTTGGAAATTAAAATAATATGAATTATTTATTATACACAATTCGACCAATCAACATACAATGCTATTCAGGTTATCATAGCATCATTTTAACTTTTTTACTTAAAAAACTTTATTATAATTATCAAAAAAATAATACATTCCTTTCACGCCGCTTTTTTGACTTAAAAAAAGAAAAAAAAATATTTTTGGATAGTATGTTCATTGTAATCTATAAACATTACTCTATCATACTGCAAAGTTTCAGCGACAGAGTACTTATTGCAAAGTCAAACCCCTCAATGAATGGACTATTCGATTTCAAGAGTTCACTAATTAGGACCTTTTTATATTGAGATCCATTAATAAGTTTATATATTAACTGAGTACTAGCGAAATTAACTGGTTTCGCAACTTAAAATTACTTAGAAATCTTTTTAATGCTCCATGTGACACGAGCAAGTCGTGCGCCTGATGGTAAGAACAATACTTGACAGTTGCACTGCACAGCAACCCAGAACTGTTTTTTTCGCACTGCATTGCCTCAGGGTGACTCAGCGCATTGTTTTTCTTTCGTCTAGTAATTTCACTTGCTAGTACCAATATTGCTTCACGGCAGAATATGCTGCGGTTGGCACCAACCAAAACGGCCAAGACGGTCTAGCACAATTTAGTCCTCCAGTACAGGTCGCATTTTTCGTATGCATGTTCTACTAACTGTTTAAAAAATTTAATATGAGCATAATTAGTCAAGTGCTTTCCGAGATAACAGATTGTGAAGTACTGCGAAAAATTGCCGCTAATAAGACTATGTGCAGGTCTAAGGTCTACTCTTCGCAGAACTACTAATTACTCGTAAAATTTTCTAATTGCAGTAATATAACCATTATTCTAATTGAATTGACTTTTATAGGTTGACACTTAAACTGAAATATAAAGGTACTGATAGACATGCTAGAAGCAGTAGTAGTTAGCATGCTTATTACGAGCATGCTCAAAAGTCACGCTCGTAATAAGCATGCTAACTACTAGCAACACTTTGGCACACATACCACTAAGTAGCAATTGCTCATCAATAGATGCTTTCGTGCTAGTAATGAGTATGTCTATCAGTACCTTAATTCTATTATTCATTCCTAAACCTTGCCGTCAGGTGTAAATATTAACTAGATCGCCCCGCGGTTTCCCCGCGTGGTGAAGGATGATGATGATGATGATGATGAAAAATACTTTATAACCTTTTCTCAATCCTCACTCACTCAGAAACACTGTGACACGAGAATGTTATAATATATTAGATAATAGATTGTCTATGTGTGTGTAAATCAAGCCAGCTACTTTGTTTAAAGTTCCCTTACTGTTATATCGGAGCAATACAGACAAACAGACGTATACATAACAATGTTCATGTATTTATAAGTGAAATATATCGTACCAAGCTGCGATTGTGCTGCCTTCACCTATACATATGAATTTTATGAATCGTGGTTTAAGAAAACTGTGGAGATGATTATTGTAATCAATTATTAGAAGGTAATGAGTGAATGAACAAAGAACGAACCGATATACGAGGGAGTAAATATTCGACAGAACTTCTTATGAGAACAATCGTTGGAATATTAAAATTCTTATTGGAAGTCGGTTAAAATAAAATGTACTATCCATGTAAAATTTAAAATGTCGTTCCCCGGTCTATCAAAATAAATTATTTAATGGTTTTGTATTTTTTATTTATACTTGGTTCCAAGTGAAATGACGCTGGACAGCTTTTGATAAAAATATAAATTTTTATCAGTTATTTTTATGTACTTACATTTATTTTATGAGTTATTTTATGTACATTTCAGGGGTTGTCAACCTCGAGGACTGAAATATTTCGAAATTAAAATGATATGAAATATGTATTATACACAATTCGACCAATCAAATTACAATGTTATTCATGTTATCATAGCATCATTATAACTTTTTTACTTAAAAACTTGTAATTACAAATTTGGTTGGAACCTTTTAACGGTTTCAATCCCGGAAATAACATAAAAGCTATCTATATAAAAAGTATCTAGTATAAAATAATTGTAAAAGTCTTGAAGACATTGAATTGAATGATTTTTAATTAGCAGAACAATTGGAATATTTCTCGTACGGTTCGACTGTATGCATGCGCGTGCGCCGCTCTCGGCGGGCCCTCGGCGACGGCCATCGATTTATGCCGATACTCGATAATTAAAAACAATCCGCCATATTGCTTTTTGTTGTACCTTTTATTCCCGTTTTTGTGCATCCCTCATTTGATTGTGATGCTTTTTAACCTTTTTTCCATACTTTTTTAATTCTTTCTTTACCCTTGTTTCTTAAAGGCTGCTCTTTCGCCTCAGTTTTGTATCACAAGACGTATTAATTTATATTTTTATCATAAGAGCCTCGGCAATAGCAGAATGGAGCTTTGTTCATTAAAATGCGATTGGTTACGATATTCTTGTGAATCGATTGTATGCAATGCTCGTTAATTGCTTTCTGCTGATCTCAACTCGTAGAGCAAAAAGAGATGATGTTATTTTTCCACTATTTTGTGTAACAACGAATGTTGTAATGTTTATATGCATATCATATAATAGTAGTTTATGCAACTGTCATATAATAGAAGGTGTACATAAACATGAGTGTAGTTTTTTGAAACGAGCCGCAGGCGAGTTGTTTTTTTTCATGCAATCATTACATTGTTTGCTATGCCCGTACGTTTTGATTTGATGAAAAAAATCACTGAAATCTGACAATGTTAAGAGGTAGAAAAGAGTTTTTTCTTTTAGTATGGACAAGTACTAGCTATGCAATCCTCTTAAGCTTTGCAAAGATATACTTGCGGGCTTTACAGCTCGCCGTGAGCACAGACCGGAAAACATATCAAAAACCCTAAATGGATTATATAAACGAGCTGCACTGCGCGGTTTCACCCGCGTGGTGATGGATGATGATTGAATCAAAAATATACATAAATATATCTATTTTTATTATAATATATGTACAGATTAAATAAGTTATGTAAGTTATTATGAACATATGAACTTAGAATTTGATTTCGTTAAATTCTACAGTTTTTTCAGCTCTTAAACTATATGTACTACAATCTATGAGGACGGTATGTACTATAATGCGAGAACTTTTATAAAACTATCAATAGTCACTAAATAAAAGTTATTGCCAATTGACAATAATAGCTTCTGACATTTCGGCATCACGAGGTCATATACTAATGGCCTCATTCCAACCGTGTCAGATAACGAACGCCATTGTCAAAACGACCTATTTCTAAAGAAAAAATCAATATTGACCCCAAACAATAAGAAATTTGGCACTTTTTTAAATTTTACTCGCACAAAAACTTTGGATAAAAAAGGTCCAGGTGCTGCGAAAGGGTTTAATTGTAGTGCCGGCTCTTTCTAACTCCATATAAAATATATTTCTATCTCTACCGTTAACCCTTTGATAAAGGGTGTATTTTTTTGGGGCAAATCTCGTATTTTCTTATTGATTATTTTGTTGGATATAATGAGATATTGTGTTTCGGGTCTTTGTTGGAGTTTAAAGTTCAGATTTTGGCTTTAAAATGTTTTGTTGCACGTTACGTGCCGTAGTTTGATATTTAGGTGCCTATTAGGATATTTGCGTTTATTTGTAAAACTTACCTATATACATAACTTATGTAAACTATTAAATTTCACTAAATTCTGTGAACTGTGTATTTTGTATTGACTTTGATTCACATATTTCTTTTACTGGTTTATTGTAAGGTAAAACCTTAGTTTGCTATTAACTTGTTTTAATAGATAATGACATAAAAACTTATTAAACATTTACCTACAATGAAACTACACGTTATTAAAACATAAGCCGTTTTAGATAATAATCTGAAAAAATATCTGTTGATTGTGCCTACGTGAAAATAAAAAAACTGGTCGTACCAAATAATATAAGCCAAAATTAAAAAATAAAGACGGTTTTCTAGGATATTAGTAATGTACAACAAATTGTCTCTAAGAGTTACCAATCTACATTATAACTTGTTCTTAAAACTTGTTTTTTCTGAACTAATAGCATTGCAAAAGTATTTTATAAGTTAAAATAAAAACATTGATATGTACCAACGTGTACCAATAACTGAATCTTTTGGAAAACCTAAATAACTCCAATCAGTAAATTAAACAAGTAGAGTGGTAACACTCGTTCAGTTTTGCTTACTATTGTAAAAATCTCTTGTAAAACACTTAAAACGAAGTGTTGGAGGCTGCTTTTGCGTGAAGGGAGACCGCGGTCTCCTTTATTTTACATATCCTCTAATTTTTACGCAATCAGTAATTGAGAGATCAGTAAATTATTGAAATATTGTTTTGTTTTACTCACACGTTCATATATTATTATATATCTATTATTATGACAAAGACCGACCTATATATAGACATTGCCAAATATTAGATTATTCTACTTAATTTACCACGTGTCTAAGATGAAAAAAAAACAAGTTTTCGTGTGATACAGTGTTGAAATCATTGTAATTATGTAGGTATGCCTAGTGCGTTTACTCAATATTTAAGCCTTTCTAATTCCTCCTACAGCTAAAATTAACAAGTCAAATCCAATTTCGGCATAACGGCATCAAACATGACATTTCGAAAAACTTCGATTGTCTTCCGCAGACAACTAGGCTGAGTAACTCACGCCTACACACACCAAAATCCTAAATAACAAACGAGTAAAAAATAATTAAGTATAAATGTAATTGTGTAATATGCGCCCGCCACGCCATCTTCTGAACATCTGTTATTGTCAACACACCTGAGATCTTATATACCTATCTCATCCGCACATCAAGAAAATGTTTACGAGTAGAGGAGACAGCGACAGTGAGTTAGTAAAGGCGAGATGTGGAAATGACAAAAAACTCGAGCTTCCTGTGTCTTTCGTATCATTTGAAAAAGGAATAATGCTAGTACGGGCAGTATATGTTAGCAAAACAGATTTTTCAGTATTGTTTGCCTCTATATCATAATTAAATTGTCCGACAGTAACAAATCGCATTCTGCTCAAGTGTGGGTGCTTCGTAGCTGTTTAGGTACTAATCGATGGATAATAAAAATGTATACCATGTTCCCACTTTTTAAAATACTTTTTGTAGAAACTTTCGTATGTGATTGTGTCCAACAGGAGAGTTTGGTTTTCGGGTGTATATATTATATTATAATGTGGTCTTTAGATGCAAAGTAACAACAGCTTAAACTGGTTAAAAAAATGTCATTGGATACGTCATATGAGTGGATGTAATAGGAATCTTTATCCAAAACCATATAAAAAACTTACTGCTTTTAATCAAGAATCTAACACTAATCGTCACCCCTATGATGACCTGACAGATGCTTTTTCACGCCCAGCGTGAAAGACCCAGGGTCATAGCTGCAAGGAAATATGTACGCCGGCAAAAAAAAACACAATTTACTGACATGACAGAGGTAGGAACTGCCAAACTTTTTGGTTCGTGGTAAGAAGTTTTCAAAAGTATACGGATGTAATGCTAGGCCAGAACGCGTAGTTCGGAATCGGAACGGTGATGAAGGAATAATATTAAAAAACTCTTCAGAACATTCTCCATGAAACAACCGGTAAAAAACGCTTAGCGAAGCTATATTTGTACGCATTTGTAGGGGTTCTAGGTGTTGAGTGACTTCAGTGTCTTTTGTTATTAAATTACTTAAACGAATAGCTTAAACAACGCTTCCTATGCTTGTATGTCTTTATTGTTGTAAATGATCGTTATCTTGCGACGATTAAAAATCTTCTACATATTTATATTGTATAAATCAAAGTAACTTCGACAAAACATTAATACTCTCATAATAAACTCTTTGAATCAACTGGCTGTACAATTAACCAAAAGGTAAAGTACTAAACGTACAGTGTTTACATAAACATCATTGTTCTATTGTATTATAATACGTATTTTAATATGAAAAACGGAAATCACTCACGTAAATAAGTCAGATCTTTCCAACCATAGTTTCAACCACATCCGGTGGTCTTTTTCAAGAAGAGTGCAGAACGCTCGCGGTTGGGTCTCGCCTCACACTCTACTGTATTATAATATGTATTGTTCATAAAATAAAGTTTTTCCACCCCATATAAATAAATGATATAAATCTAACCATACTGATGTATGGCTCAGAGTGGAGTGGAATGACATCCGAATGTTACGATATAATATTGAAAGAAATTAAGGAAATATCATCATCGTATTAACTTTAACGGACTAAAGACTAAATACTTACTACGACACAATATCTATTAAGCTCTTTACAAAATCAAGATTTTAATCAGGTTAAACATAAACGAAAAAAATATTTTGCTCATTACCTTAGAGGTGTTTTGATAATGGTAATTGCCTTGTTACTTCTTAATATGTTGTTATTTAAATGAAAAATGTGAAAAAAAAACATTGCATTTCTGAATTTTTATTTGAAATGAAATTCATTTGTTTCATGTGCCGTTTTTGCGTAGACTAATCACCTTCGCCGTGTATGAAGTATTGACGTATTCTATACAATGTGGACTTTTTAACTATTCGAAAATAGAATGTTTTTAACTTAACCCTTCCATATTTGACAAAAACGATATTTTTTATATTTAGAACAAGACGCGGTCGGAATTTGAATTTGGTTCTTTTGAATTTAGAAACAGTTTTCAGATATGGAAGACGAGCGTTCGGAATATCGAAATATGGAATAATATGGATTAGGATAAGCTTTGTTTACAATGCTCGGAAAAAACGAATCGTATAGTTAATATGGCTTCATTTGGATCGGTTTTTGTTGAATATTTCAAAGATGAATGAGGTTGAGAGATATTTTTTTATTATAGGTAATTGGACTCGTATGGTTTGTATTCTTGTTTCACTCTTCAAGTTATATCAAATTCAAAATATTTCATAAATGTTAAACAACAAAACAGCCAAAAGGCCAATTTCAGCCTCGCATTTGGCTTAATCTACGTGTATGGTTTATTTTTGTATAAATAAACTCCTTTGCAGGTGTGCAGCTTAGGTGTGAATATAAGAGTATACTTTACAGACACCTTACTTGCAGTTTCTTTTAACTCGTCCGCATCAGGACAAAAAATAACAATAGATTTATGAATGAAACTTGCCTGGAATGAGAGTTGCTGATTCGGACGGGTTAAACCAACTCTAAAGCAACATTGTTTCAGTTTCTTACGCTCGAACACATTTCAAGTACAATCATCGTCCTATTATATTCACACTGTTTTTTTATACAAGGCCTTCCTTCAGGTGTCAAATTAGGCAGAGCCTGTACTATGGCAACCTGATGACTGATATATATACTTATATACATATACACACCCAGACAAAGATCAAACAGACATGTTCATGCACGCAAATGTTTGACCTGGCCAGGGATTGAACCCGGGACCAGCGTCAACACCGGACAGGTCAAACATTTGTGTGCATGAACATGTCTGTTTGATCTGTGTCTGGGTGTGTATATGTATTTCAGTATGTATATCAGTCATCAGGTTACCATAGTACAGGCTCTGCCTAATTTGGGACCTGAAGACCTTTGTGTGGATGTTGTCCCATATTTCATTATTATTATTATTATATTAATACTTTAAGCTTGCTTTATTGACGTGGTGGTACCAAATTTAATGGTAAGGTTAAAACATGATTACTTTAAGAGGTGGGAGTACCTGGTTATTCTGTATTATAAATATGACTACTATGGGTTCCGATAATCCGTGTCAGACGCCATGACCGCAAGGCCACCGAGGCATACCCTCTGAGCATCGAAGCTTAACTCTCTGATTTGAACCGTCGTATGGGGACGCGAATCCCGTCCAAGGGTGTGTATTTTTCTCTCTAACATTGCAAATTTAGTCCCAATAAGTAGGCTGCTTTAAAAAACATACAGTAAAAAATACTATGGTCAATGAAAATTGACATATCCTATTCTACTAATATTATAAACGCGAAAGTTTGTGAGTATGGATGTATGGATGTGTGGACCTTTGTTACTCTTTCACGACGCACAAACTGCGGGGGATATTTTGATGAAATTTGGTATGACGAGTTGGAAAATTGATGGACGAGACGCAGGATTAACACATAGGATACCTCATCATCCACATCATCCATCACCAAGCGGGTGAAGCGGGTGAAAAAGCGTAATATGCTTGGGTACAGCCTAGACAAAATAATAAAATCTCCGTCAAGAACTTAACGATGACAGTTCTGTCAAAGTTTGTGTCAGTTTCTGATAGCTTAGCTTAGTCAAAAGCCATGTACATTTGACAGCTCGATACACTAGACGTGCTCGGCAACCGTCAAGGGTGATGAAATGTAACGCAAATACCGTTAAGGGTGTTGAAATGTAATGACAGTTTTTTCCATGATGATTAATTTTATATTTGTACGTACGCAAGTCCTGTATGTTATTATTAATGTTTACCGATTGATATATTAAGTATTTAAATGTACTCATATAATACTATTATAGCAATTGCGTTTGACCATGTAATTTTTTTATAAATTTTGGTATAAAGATAGATATACCCTTGATAAATAATAAGCCACACGAAGTACTAATCTTGCGCAGACGTATTCGCGGGCACTAGCTAGTAGATACATATATGACTTATCATTAACTTACATATACCTAATAGGTATGTCTAGGTCATTAGTATTTAATGCGACAGATCACAGACACGCAGGCATAGACGTGTTTTTAGTTGAACTATTTATTTGTATCTTTTCCTGACAATCGCTAAATCAATCTAAGTCGCATACGAAAGATATAATTTTACAGGACATTTAAATGGAAATAAACTGAACTAAACTGTTATGTAAGCAAATACATTCTGAGTTTAAAAATTCCATTCTTATGCTATCCCGAAATTCATTTTATACATTTTTTCCTAAACTTTTTTTCAATCTCACACCGGGCTTGTAACATGACTCCGCAGTTTTGTCAAAATATTACACTGTATATAGTTTTTTTTAAATAAAATTACCCCTTTTCGTGATGTTTCTTTGCAAAGGGTTGCGACAATGTCAGCTGTTTATTTTTTGCGATCGTAGATAACGGTGGTAATGACAACTTTGATTCCAAACTCTTTTGAGTCGCTTTTTAGGATGAAGAAAAGGTTTATTCGTTATTATGAACATAGCTTTTAACAAATAAAGTTTTTAAGTAAAATAATAACGGTTACTTTTAGAATATACAACGATAATATAGTTATGTGTAGTTTACATTTCACAGATTCAAAAGTTTTCAACAATTCTCCTTCATCTTAACGAATTACAATAATGCAATAAACAGATATGTTCATACACACAGTGTGTATGAACTAAAAACTGGTAAAACATTTGTGTGTATGATACACACAAATGTTTTACCTGTCCGGGGATCGAACGCTGGACCGACTCTGAATCTCTCTGGCCAATCGGCCAGCCAATTAATGGTAAGTACTTATAGTTAATTTTATTTCCAAAAATATGACGTAAAGGCATCTCCAGGTGTCAGCGTCTCTTTCTGTATCATCTATTGTACGATGTTTTTAGATAAATATTGTTTCATCGTAATCCGCCCATTTTGTTCCCACTTTTGGGAGTCGAGCCTTCCTCTCAGCGGGAAGAGTTGGGCCATAATCCACCACGCGGACCAAGTGCGGCTTGGTGGATAGGTTAGTGGCCAACCTATGTCAACGTTTTCAGGCTGTCGCCCTTCCTATGTCATAGCAAGATGACTGTGTGTGCCCGGTAAATAAGCATACTAAAATAAACACACGACAAAGAATGTAAAGAAGAACACGTGGATGAAACAATGAGTCGACCACCAACGCACGCGATTTAGGCAACATTTGGTGCTAGGAGGCTTTGCCTCATACAAGGGTCCGTTCAGTTACCATTTGATCGACTATGGCTCCAGTCAGAGCGCAGTACCGTGTTTACTGCGCCCGGGTTTTCCCTTTACAATAGATATTGCGTATATTTATACAAGTTATCTCTCTCATTGTATTCCTGGTCAGTACAGTTTACCCCAGGAATGACACCAGCTGGACATGGGGTGTTCCCCACGAGGACCTCCACCTTCCCCATAGTCCTGCCCATATGCTCCAACAACATAGCCGATCATTTTGCTATCCCCTGTTGAGGTTACACCCAGATATGGATGCTCAGGGGGTGAACTCGCTAGGAGCTCTGCTGTCCAATTTCCTTGACTATCAGTTAATGTACATTGTACGCAATCATTAGACTCTGCCTAACCGTAAAACGGGACTCGTTAACGGTCGTCTCATTATCACATCACACGGTTCTTGTAGAACTAGGAATAATGAGCTAAAAGCACTTACCAGGACCTCTGCTAGTTGTTTTCCATCGAGACACCAGCCAGTGCCTCACACGTGCTTACCCACCCGCCATCTTTTTTCTCCGTACACTCTTTCCTGCCGCCACGCCATCCGTTCTCTGCCACAGAGATGCGTTAGCATCTGTTAGTCTGTGCCACAGAGTACCTGCGTCAAACCACTTACAAAAGGCAGAGTTGCCATAGTGCAAAAATACATTGACAATAAGTATACAGTTACAGTCACTAATGTGTTCACGGAAACTCGCGCTGACACAGGCCGCCCGAAGGCCTTCGACATAGCCTAACTTAGACTGTTATCCTAAGACAAACAACCGGGACAGATGCCTTAACGTGCCCTCCGAAGCACGGAAGCGCTCAGTTGAATAATGCCACTAGCGGTCACCCATCCAAGTCCTGACCGCAGCAAGTGTTGCTTAACTTGTTGATCGGTTACGATCGCCAAGTCAAGCTCCGCTTCAAATATTGTTTGCGCTTAATGCAGAAAAAAACTCTATTACCTTTCATTAATTAGTGCCAAATTTGAGACCGCAAGAGATGAGCAAGCAAGATTTCATACACTCTCACAACTAAATGATTTACGTGAAAAAACGTAGAACCGATTGACTGATTGCTAATTTAATATTTACTTTGATTATTATTATGCTATTTCTATTTTGATCTCAGGCTTTTATTACATCTTCTTAGCCTCAATAACAGCATAATAAGCATTATCAGTTATAAATAAAACATTTAGGTAAACATTTATGATTCCTCGCGTTATCGTTAATTCACATCACGGCAGCAGCTACCAAGAAGTGCTAAATGGATACTTATTCTATGAAAGAAATCGTATACTCTAATTTCACAGTTTGTTAACTGTCAAACCTGTAGCTGCTCAAGAATCCAGATAAAACTCATCAAAAATGACGGAACCTTGCGGTATTTCGGCTTTGATAACAAACGTATTTTCGTTGGTCATTTCACAAAAATTGCTAAATCTCCAAATATTTCTAATTAAAAGACCGAGGGACAACCAGAAATCCGCGGACCGTGAGCCGTTATTAATTTTCAAAATTTAAACAAAAGTGACATATTTCCGTTTGACAACTATGCTGGACATTTTGCGCGGGAAACGTTTTTGTGTTCCGTTTTTGAATGTTTCGCAGATAGAGAATGTTTTTTCCTTTTAGTGACGCGGCCTAATTAAAATTTCTCTTATTTCTTATTGACTTATGTACGTTCTAGACTATTTTTGTTTTGCTTGATATTTTAAGTAGGTATTTGTTCCAAAGTGACTGTTTTACGTCAAAATAGGTATGAATCCATGAACGAGTGTATGTTTAACATAGTCTGCAAGATTTAAATAATTACTTTCCATCATATTATTCAATATCAAACTACGTTATAATCCTACACCCATTAAAATATGTATGTACGTGCAGTAAAATAGCGTAAGATTAGATAAAATGAAATTAAAAGAGTTTTAATAAAATTTAATACTAAGATATTTTTTATTTGCGGAACGCGTTTAGTTTAGAAATGGCCACAACTATAATAATCGAATCAGTTCATGATAATATCGTTAAAAGTGGCAGCACTCTAGGCCTATAATGGCCACTCTCATAGGCATTACTGCGGGTACATACCGGTAGATGCTTTTTGCGAAATATATTCAAAACAATGGCCAGAATGTTGTGGATTTCCGCAAAACCGAAACTGTCAAATCAGCACCTGAGCTTCATATCATTAGCTAGGTATGTACAGTTTTTTGCAAGTAAATATTGATCTTTTAAGTTTGCCGCAACGTGATTGGTCCCAAATCTGCTTGTTTGAAATAAGAATGCGTTTTTACCACTCCATTCGGACGCGTTGAATTTCCGAAAATGTTGCGTTTTTACCAAGGGAACCAATTTTCCGAAAATTCAAGCGTGCCATCTCACCATAATTACAGCTATTTCGATCGAATGTTTTTTTAAAGTATCTGTTACATGACCTGTACATGAATGGTATAGACCTATTTTGGAAATGAAATTGGTGTTGCTACGGGATAAATCGTTATTTTGTGTGATGATCAATTTGATCCATATTTGGCGATACCTAAGTTACGTAGAAATGGCGGTAGTTGACTTTGTACAGTGTTTCTATCTATTGCGCTCTAGTTTATGTTAATTACTGCAATTAACTGTTGCAAAATTTAAATTTATATTAGGTACCATTCCCCACTTTCCCGTTCTAGTTTTAATAATTCAACACAGATTATTATTATTTTACTTTCAGTTACTGTTTTTCTTTATAAGTGGACTCGTACTTTTGTATTTTTGCCATTCCTCAAGAAATGTATGTATATGTTATTACTTTAAGTAGCCACAATTATCAAAATATCAAGTCACGGCACATACATTAATAAATAAGTATATCCTTAAGTAATTTTCCAGTTTCAGCCAAGGACCTGTCACAATAAGTATATAATAGTCATATAATAAATTGAAATTAGAACACGATGCTTGATGCACAGAATTCGCCCTTTACATAGGTCATAATATATATCTATGGCTTGATGAATGCAGCCGAGTCAGTCAAATAATTTTAAACATGAACATTATGGAGATATGTAAGATTTGAAAATGGATGCCAGTAAAAAAAGTACATAAGTGTTTTTATAGTTTGCAAGCACTGTACGCTAGTGCAACGACGCAAGCATGTATTTTTCTTCTTCTATACGTGATGTAGGCTTCACGATCATAACTTTTAAGTAAATTTCCGTTAGTAGTGTTACTAGTGTCCGTAGGAAGGTATTATGATTAGGTTCTCTTTATATAATTTTCTCTTATCTATAAATATATAATAAAATAGATAATATCCTTAGATATTAATGCTATTATTTATTCAGTGATACAGATCCAGATTGCTGATTTAGACTCATACGCATTTATTTAACATATAGCACTAACAAGTAATTGATTACTTAATCAGCGCTGTTGTCAAGTTTTTTTTAATTTGGATAGTATACAGTATAATATGTATACTGTTCAAAATGTTCAAGAAGGAATTGAGTTCGATGTTTGATTGAGCATAATGTAATTGGCGGGAAAAGGCACAATAATGGTGATCATTGATTTAATATGTTTAATTTTCCTTTGAGCCGCCACACACGCAACTTTTAGACTGAAAGCTTTGCAACGAAAATCATAAACTTTTGGTATGATTTGTTTCATAGTTCTTATCGAAGTATGTTACGGATAAATAAAATATATAATCATATACTTATATATTAAAATAAATCAGCAAAACAATCATTCTTAATAATTTTAAAATCAGAATCTTTATTCGCGGTAACATCTGACCCACCTGCGATATCTTAACGCATACACAATGAAAGGGCAAGCACAAAGGGCAACCCTCGCCCTCAGATCATCGCCCTTAGAAAAAAAAACAACAAAAAAACGGAAAGATGGCAAAGGTGTCTCAATTTTAGACAAAAAAGCTCGCCAAGGTTAAGACCCATGGGAAAGAGTTAGGTCTCCCTTTTTCGCGAAAGACGATCTCCGTTCTTCCGCGTTTACGTTAATAATCTTTTTTTTCGTCTAACTGTTTGGCAAGGGTACCGTTCTCTATTGTGCCTTTTTAAAAAATCACCGAATTCACCCCTTTAGGAAGCAACAGATGATGCGAGACGCGTGAGATACTTTTTTTTTTAATTTTTCGTATACTTTGATTTATAACTGTTTGCAGTAATTTGAGATTTTTATAGATTTTTGTTCCGTTGTGGGCGATCTTTTGGCGGATTTAATAACGGTTTTTGGTGTGAAGGACGCTTTGTCATTTAGTCTTTGGGAATTTTATTGTAGACTTATGCAATATATTTGGGTATTTTTAGGTTCTGGTACAATGTGAGGTCCCACAGTAATGTTTCTAAAAACATATCTAGCCTATCGTGTTATCGCAGGTACCTGTGTACCTACTAAATACAGAAAGAGTAACCCTGCTCTTTGCCATATATTCTCCGGAAAGCAGACGACCTGGGGGCCTACTCCCACCTTTTACGAAACTATCATAAATCAGGAGCGTTTTGTAATAAGCTAAGAATAATCATACTTACCTACTATCGTACTCCCACCGACACATAACGGTCAACCAAATTTAATGGTAAGTTGCAATATATACTCTAAGAGATGGGAGTACGGATCTTCAAAAATTTCACATTGGCACAATGAAACATAGTGTCAAAAGTCACGTCAAAGTACGTGAATCGAGTGAAATATTTGATACTACGTCATCAAAACGTCTATCGTAATCCATTACTATTTTAAGCTTGCCATATTGGTGTGGTGGTACGAAATTTAATGGTAAGGTTGAAACATGACTACTTTTGGAGGTGGGAGTGAGGTAATAAAGATCTCAGGACGACGTTGGATGCAAGCCGCTTCCAATCAGTCCCTTTGGAAATCTATAGCGGAGGCATATGTTCAGCAGTGGATTTCCTACGGCTGAGATGATGATAACGATGGTGTTTATTCGTATCTGTTGGCAAATCTTAATATCAGAGTTGTTAAATAGCAGAAGCCAATAATGGTCAAGCTGGTGTTCCTAAGACAACACCCAAGACTGTCAGGGCCTCCGAAGCACGAGATGCATCAGATGGATAGTCACTAACAGCCTCCCATACAAGTGATCGCATCATGATTTGCACAAGATAGTCAGTAACGAAGGACTAAATTAGCTGAACGACATGCGAGCTTGTCACATTGAACAATAAAAAATATGATACTACGTACATGTTGCTTCTTGAGGCCATAGCACAATTTCCGAAAAAGTATTCATAGTGTAAGCGTCAGTACGTCATGCTTCGGCGTACAAACTATGAGGTGTCTGTGTCACAGGTGCCCTAGAAAAAATATAGTTTGTACAGTTTCACGTGAACAACACGTTACGTTACACTAAGTCAAAGTCAAAGTCAAAATAATTTATTCAATTTAGGCATCAAAGACGCACTTATGAACGTCAATTTTTCATTATTAAGTACTTTAATAACTCTACCGCCGCGTTCCAAAATATATAGAGCCTACCGAGAAGAAGCGGCAAGAAACTCGGGGCCATTCTTTTTATATAGATGTTTTTACAATGTTTTTACTTAGGTACTACAAATATTAGCTCCAGTGTGTTGCCTTACAAAAGAGAACATAATAATGGTATCAGTAGGGCAAGACACGCTACACTTTGACATCTTAGTACACGAGTAGATAGATCCTGGAGTGATCAGTCCCAAGCTGTTTTATCCTCCAAGTAATCCGAAATTTTGTAATAACCTTTAACCAGCCCACTTACGCAGATATTCGTGCTAGACCCCCTGCAATGGTAGTAATTCACTTGTTCAAAAAACTAAACCAAACTAGCGAACTAAAATTTAATCATGATAGTCCTTATTCTGTTAAAACTAAAATCCAAAATCATGTAACACTTAAATTGACGTTTCTAAAAATAGGGTCTAGTAAATAGGTATTTTTACTTTAGTAGAGCAACAAGTCATGTGACGACTAATCTGTCTTAAAGAGATCTAGAGAATTTTAGTTTAAGAATACTTACAGAATCGACAGCAATCTACTAATTATAAAATTAGTCGGTTACGTAAACAATAAAAACAGACATGTCTGAATTGTGTATTTTTTACTGATCTGTGACCTGTTTGCAAATCAAGTTACAATATAGTACACCAACACAAAAACATAACTTTAACACCAAGCCAATTTTTTGCTCCTTCCAATCAGTAAAGCATTGTCCACACGAACACAATCGCGACCAAGATGCCCCTTTTTGACCATTGGCAAAAAAATAGAAAAAGGTCACTAGGGTCACAAGTCACACGCTCCATTGACACTTTAGAAGAAAGGGTCACTATTTCTTGTATTTCACCAAAAAGAGGTCAGTTATTGAATGACAAATTTCTTTCGATTTCTACGGGTCCGATTCCAGAATTGTGTTTCTTTTTTGAAAGGAAATTTGATACGTGTGTGACCCCAGGTCAATTGGGTGTATGATTGCATTGTGAAGAAACCTTGGTATGTGACAGGGTTAAATTGTGGTCAAATCAATAAAGTTCAGTTAAAAATCCACATAACAATACAATGGTTAAAAACCAAAGTGGTACATACGTCTCTTGAGAAAAGTCTGCCTTGATGTAAGAACATTTATTCGCCGAAATAATTTAGTATAACTAACGTACCAGGTTTATTGTTATATAAACATTCAGATTGTGTTTCTTTTATTTTATGATTTGTTCTTCTATATTATTTTTATGGACTTAACTAAATTTTTTTTTTTAATTTATTTACATCCCAAACAGCGGGTGCTTGATAAATACGAACCTTCTAGCTAGAAATTGAATAGTTATTTATTCAACAAATGAGCACCGTTAGTTTTTGCTTTGAGTGCAAACTTTAAATCACGTTAGTACGTAGCAGTAAAAAAAGTAGTCTAGAATTGAATCAGAAGAGTAGAAAGTGATTCTAATATAGACTACTAAGGCCGTAGCACTGTTTCCGAAAAAGTATTCGTATCGTAAGCGTCAACGCGACAACGCGTCACGCTTCGACTATGAGTTATCTGTGTCACAGTTACCCTAGATAATGAAAGCTTATACTGTTTCACGTGAACGACACGTTACGTTACACTTACGCAGTTATTCGTGCTAGGCCCACAGAAGAAAGTGAGTGGTTTAAAGGCACGACACATAAAAGTTTTCTCTCTTGTGAAACATAACTTTCCAGCTCTACCAGTGAGAAAAGTGTTATGGGATAAAGGTAAAATAAACCAGAGAATGGGTACTCGGTTACCTTGTTTTTGATAATTCCGTAAAATATGACAATACTATAGTCTCAGAATAAGTTTTAGCACCTATTGAAAGTCGCCAAATAATAAATAATTCGTAAGCCAATTTCATTTTTCATAACATTTTTCACTTGACCTTTCGTAAGAAACTAAATTCAGCATTAACTTGCTCTCTCAATTCTATTGCAGTTAAACAATTATCTTCATTATAATATCATGCAGTAATTTTTCGTAATATATGTAGTTCCACAAAACTCCTTCAAGCCACCCAATGCTGAAAAAATTGGTTTCCGCCATTTCATTTGAAATGTTGCGTTTGGAAACGGCACTGCTGCTCTTGACATTTTTATGAAACCAAAATCTAATCTTTTTAGGTAAACGATCATAGTATTATTATTTACTATTAGGTATGTATTTATACTAAATATTACGTCTCTGATGATGAAGATGGGGCGATGATATGGTGAACGCAGATCTGCCGTGCGATTCTCTAATGATTCAAATACTTTATGAGATATCGCCCTTGTACATAAGGTTGTTTTTCCAACGTTTCTTGTCATCGCGTCATTTGTTTCACGGATGTTGTCAAAGATGCAACGATGTTTGCTCTTAGAGAATCGCACAGTTGCAAGTGACTGGCGAGAAACTGCAAAAGACCGGAACTAGTGACGTATTATCATATCGGAGGCCAAGACTCACCTTGGGTCCCTGAGCCAGCGGAGTAAGTAAGTAAGTAAGTATTTAAGCAATATAACGACTCTGAAATGGCACTAATACGATTAATAAAGGTAGATATCAATAAATAATATACAACATTTTATGCCTCCGAATTAAATTGCTAGGTCAAAATCAGTATTTGAACTCACCACCGCCTAGTTTGTTTTGTCATCGTCGTGCAGAAAATAAAATTTGAATCGCTTTGTCTCACGCTCGCAGCAAAATCGCGTTTTGAGATTTTAAGAACCAAAACTGCCCTTTCTGTGCTATAGAAGTGAAAATAAATTTATTGCATCGTATACTGCTATGAGAATCAAGTCTTAACGTATTTGAATATTAATGTTAAGTAAAAAACACATTAACTCAATTTAATTGAATACCGTAACATATCTCCGTTAAACATAAAATTTAATGCAGATTAACCTCTAAATCTTTTCGCATTCGCGATCTATTCACCCCTGTTTTAAAAAGTATAATAAAAAAAGTATGTCTAGTATCTTTTCCCACGATTCACCCCAATTTTAGGGTTATCTGTGAATGCCGAGTGAACTTCCAAAAAGGAGATCACTTTAAAATAGTCTATCAATTTTTTGGTAAAAAGATTTTATCGTAAAAAAGCTCTAAAATGGGAAAATATGTGACCCCAATTCGTGATGAGGTCTCGACATTGTGAACTAGGTTTAACCCTGCGTATTTTGAAATTCGATCCGGTTACTTTTTTTGCCCTATTACGTTTTATATTATTGATAGATAGTTTGAGAAAGTTATGTGAGAATATCATTAACATTTCTAAGAATGGTGAGTATGAGGTATAAGATACTTATAAGTATTTATGACTACACCAAAGACAGAACAAAACAAAATATATATATATAATTCCCTTCCACTGTCCCGCGCGAGGGCGCACGTACCGCTCTGTGACATGGCCCTTAGCGGAAAAAAAATATGACTCTACGCATTCAAACGATGATATCTCGGGTTTGGCTAAGTTTCTAGATATGAAACATATACCGATAGAATCGTATTGAACTACCGTATAATTTTCAAGAATTATTGCGCAAAAGCCTCTTTGGTTTTTACAAATTAGTATCTACCAGATAGTTGTTTCTGTTCTTGTGAAGTTTTGAAGGGCACCGCATCAAGTCAAATTACTTACTGGGCTGTTTACGATACAATTCCTTTTATATACGCAGCGACTGGTGCTTGGCCAGACTTGGCGAGATTTAGTCAAAGCTTTTAAATTCCCAATATTAGCTTTCACGAATATTCCACTGAACGCAGTAGCTAAGTCATCCACGTACTATCACACATTTTTTTGCCTGACCATCTTAAGGGTGAATTTTGCGTGAAATTACCATTCACTGACCCCGCCTATTCTCTGCTTATTGGTGTGTTGATAAAAGAACTACTACATTTTTATTATAATAAAATACAATAATCCTCTTCAAGGTAACACTAAAAATATTAAGTGGATATAGATTTAATTTAGCTATGATATATATGATTTGCTGGCGACTGCCCGCGACTTAGTTTGCGTAGTAGGCTCCTCTCTTTCTTGATTTTCATAAGAATCTTCTCCTGACAATAATGGACACAACAAAAAATGAATTAGTGAAATCGATCTATCCGTTAACGCGTGATGCGATGACCAAGGGAAATAGAGATTTATTTTTATTTAAATAGATTGTACTCGGAAGTGATTTAGCTACAGCGTTCATATCCACATGTTTGTGTCATCTTTTTTTACCTTATATCTATACATTATAATTGTTTGTCCTGGCTGACAAGCGCGGATCCATCGTTGTGGGCACGATGGGCATGCCCATAACCCTAAAAGAGTTGTGACATCAGATGTCACACTTTCATGTTTGACAGGTCGATGATATGACCTTTTATATCCAATGTCTTAGTAAATTATACAAAACCTGGTTATCGATGCAATTATTAACATTTTCGCAAAAAATAAACGTAAGCTAGCATTTGTAATTTAAGTAATCACCCAAAAAATGTATAAGTACAAGAATTTGATATCATTTGATATGCTTTGTAGTTGCCATTGCCACGCACGGTTTTGAAGTGTTGTACCCAGTTCAAAATTCTGAATGGCACTGAACTGTTATGGGCAACCGTGACGCTTAACATCAGGCGAGTGACTTGATACTATATCGATCAAGAGAGAGTTCATACTCCGACTCACACTTGTCAGGTCAGCTCATGTCATAATTAATAGTGTACACTTGCGCTTCTTAAAGGTGTTAGCACACTAGACATAACATAACGATTGACTTTCCAAAACAGTTGCAGGAATACGGCACCAGGTATTTGGTGATAGAGTTCTCAATATTTATAGGCGTAATAGGCGACATGCTATGAGTTCTTAACGATGTTATCTTTATCGAAAACACATGCTCGAGGTAATAATCGAACCGGCGCGACTGTCTGATCTGCCAAAACCAATCTTATTCCGTCACACTCGCGCGTTGAGTGTTGATTAAGAGGGAGACAGATCTTTCCTACTAAGATATCTAAAGAATTATGGCATTGGACATAGTCTAAGAGTAGAATAAAAAAATGCTTTACTTATTCAATTAAAAAAGAGGCTAATTCTAGCAGCACTTCAAAGTTATTTCTACGCGTCAACGTCGGCAGGCTATTTTATTCTCCTTGGAAATAATACACATCAAAAAGTTTGAGATCACTTTGCAAAATCGAAATCTTTTTTGTAACGGTAGATTATAATAAAATATTTTCGTCTTTTAGTTGCTGTTGATGGAATTGTCAGACCATTCCGAGTAAACCGTGGGCACCAATTTGTACTGGTCGGTGATAATGCACCTGCCCGTAGAGCTAAACGAGTCAATGATGTTCTCCGAGAATACGATATCACTGGGTTAGACTGGCCTGCCGGCTCGTCTGACTTATGGCTTAAAAGCACGCGTGGGATGCTTTTAAGCGAGCTGTTTGGAACCGTCAGCCACGTCCCCAGACAGTGCCAGAGCTCTGGGAAGCCGATATTCAAGAATAGGACAGGTTTCCCCAAAAAATGCTGGATAACTTGATTCTGAGCATGCCTAGGAGGATCACCTTATGTGTGCCAGGGGAGGAGTTATATTATATTGAATATAAACTTTTATTAATAAATTGTTGATTAAGTTCAACTTAGAAAATTATACCAGCTTGTGCCAGTGATCACAAACCTTTTTTTGATGTGTGTAAGTTAGGTATAAGAGCGAGACACAAATCTTCAAGCTACCCTCTTAGACTATTATAATATATTTAATTTTGGCTTTGGGCACAGGTCTAACAGAAGAAATTTAGCATTACTTATTCAATTAAAAATGAGGCTAATTCTATACACTTTGAAATTATTTCAACGCGCAACCGTTTCTCCTTGGAATAACATCTAAGATCCCGTCACGATATAATTACAATGCAACTCTAATACGACTTAATCTGTTTTATTAATTCAATAAATGCATTATAGTCAATTTATATATCAATTTTATACAAAATTATACGAGACAACACAAATTCCTAACCATAAAAGGAATAAATTAGCTTGCTTCAAATTAAGCTGCTACAACATATAAAGTTACTCAAATACCTCAATAATTATTGATAACTTACTCGATAATACGCAGTTTCGACGAAAAAACAAGCAATTTGAGATAATAATGGAAGGTGGAACATGGAAACCATTTTGTATCAATAATTAATAAGCAGTAGTTGCAATTCAATGGCTAGGTCATAAATTACGTTTACTAACAGCTGGTGGAACTTTCCGATAAGTTGTTAGCGCTATCAAAGTTATAGAATCGAATAGTAATGCTAATATTATACTAGGAACTTATAAATGATAATCGATGTTATGATCATCATTTTATATATAAAAGACATGGTGTTGTACTAATCAAGCAAATCCTAAACTAAAACTTGAAAATTTAGCGTGTGTTCCTTTTGCAAAGGGTTGGCATAATGGTTTGATCGTGGCCCAACCGAACATAATTGGAGAGAGTGCTCTTCAACAACTCCGCAATAGCTCATTGTTTCAACTTTGGGGCTTTAGGATAATTACTAAGTTTGGTGCTTATGAATTACAACGGCTCTGAGAAACCCAGTCTTACTCCTCCTACACCTAGCTAGAGCTGTGTCCTCCATCAATTTTTTTAACCCGAATTCACCTGTTCTCTCACTTAGCGTTGTGTACTTTTTTATTTTTTGTTTACGGGGGGAGAATTTATCAGATACCCGGACACTATGGGGAGCATCCGGGTTATGTAGGACTTCCCACTACAGCCCACTCGGTGGCCTTTCTCGTTGTCTTATAGATGGCCCCGGGATCTGAGGACCGTACCGGAACCATCCTGCCATATTGCCCTTTGGCTCGTCTCTGAAAGCATTTCGTAACTCCTTCTAAAGCGATGAAGATGACACGCCGTCAATTGCCACGTCATGACGCCGTCTTTCTCGAGCTCATTGATGAGATACCGGATCAACCCAACGACCAAAATTCTTTTTTCACCATTAAAACTTCTCTGCCAATCAAATCATCTTTGATTTTCAAATTTATCACATCCGCTGAGCAATTCCAAGATGAGAATTAATACGAAAATAAGTAGGTAGTATCAAAAACAGTTTTCAATGGACAGTGATTGAATTGAAATCCATGATCACTGATCCACATGGCACCCTAATAGAGAATGGGAAATGAAGGTAGCCTAAAATGGGCCTTTTTGGTTCAACCAATAGGTCGAAGGCCAGTTAGTCGCCCCAGGTACAGATGGGGTGATGTGGTGAACGCGGATCTAAACGAGCTTTGTGCAAGTGACTGGTGAGAAACTCCAAAAGACCGGAACCTGTGACGTGTTCTCATATAGGACGCCAAGACTCACTTTGGGTCGCCGAGTCAGCAGAATTTGTTTTACTATTGTTTTACATTGGATAAGTTAAGAATGGTAGGTATTTCTTTCTTCATACAGGTCTAATTTTATCTTCAAATTAAGCGAATTAAAAAACAAGAGGTTCTATGTTCGACTGTATTTTTTTTTTTTGTATTTTCACCGTTTTCTCTCCCATTTGTGGACCGATCCTGAAAATTCTTCCGAACTGGTACAATTTGAATTTCATCAAATTCGGTCAAGTGGTTTTTGAGTTATTTATAACTAAAAAGTGTTTCGCACATCAGAATCTGATGACAATCGATTCCGTAAGTAGTGGGAGCGAATAAAAATGGTGATTCATTTTTTGGTAAGAAAAATGTTTGTTTTGTGTTTTATTTAGTATGAAAACCGACTTGACTCACTGGACTTGACACTCATCATGGCTCAATCAGTCATGATGAGATGGAGAGAATGGGCATCGTACATACCGGAAACCCCAGTCGATAACATCGGTTAATTACGTAAGTCACTTTATCTAAATTTTGTCATGATTTTGAATTATGGTTTTAGTCACATATAAATATGCGTATAATGACTTAAAAAATGTTTTGTTAACAGATTCGTCCGTGGAAGTATTGCTACCATACTTATTTCTACCGCAAAGCAATACGCTTCGCATTACTGTTCCGGTTTGAAGGGTACGGGCGCCGCGCCGGTGACATTACAGGCACATGGAACTTCACAACTTAATGTCTCAGGGTTACGGGAGTAGTGCAGTTCGTATGGAAATGCTATAGGAGAGATTGAGAGACAGTGACTACCGCTTAAAACCAGGTGGTCTGTAACTCACTGTGTGTTCTGTAACTTATTGACAAGTACAATTTGAAAAATTTAATACCGACTTCCATTTTATTCAGTTATTGGAGTGTAACTCAATAACTACTTGACCAAATTTGATAAAATTTAATTTAAATGGGACCACACCAGCAGCTAAAGCAGGGAAGCACCAGCTTTCAAACAAAATAGAATTTTGAGAATCGCTTCACCCTATCGAAAGTTATGTTTCGGTTCACCCTATCGAAAGTTTGTTACCTACAAACATTAAAAAAAAACAGTCGAATTGAGTACCTCCTTCTTTTTGGAAGTCGGTAGAAAATAATATACTAAATATTTCGGTAAGACGAAAGTTAAGTATTTGAAAAAAAGTCGTGTTGATTGGATAATGGTGTCAAACTGCTCAATAGATGTCGCTCCGTCCGCATACGACGGATAAAACCATAGTTATATTCGAGAGTTGTGTTGTAAAGAGTTAAAATGTGGTTAAGCCTCGGTGGCCTAGTGGTTATTGAGTCTGACACGGATTGTGGGACAACACGGATTCGAATCACGTCCGAGGATGCGAATTTTTTCTCTACAATACAAGTACAATTTGAAAAATTTTATACCGACTTCCATTCTATTCAGTTATTGGAGTGTATCTCAAAAATTATTGGACTGATTTTGATAGAATTTAAATTAAATGGGACCACACGGGAAGCACCAGCTTTTAAACAAAAAAAGAATTTTGAGAATCGCTTCACCAAGTCTAAAGTTATGAGGTAACAAACATAAAAAAACAGTCGGATTGAGTACCTCCTCCTTTTTTTGGAAGTCGGTAGAAAATTGATATTTTTGGTATAGCTGAGCAGGCGATAGTGCTTTAACAATGATGAAATAATTTTTTTTTGTTGTTTCTTGATTTTATAAAACTGTATACTACTTTTATAAAACTGAGTACGCTAGTACTTACTGTACTACTGTATAGACGGGATTCCTGGTGGTGGGGTATAAGTGCTTGAACCTTAAGATTGCATAGCTAGTACTTTCCATGCTAAAAGAGCCATGTTTACTATGCCCGTACGTTTTGATTTATTCTGTATTTTAAAATACCATAAATTTCCTTTTTTAGAACTTAAAAAAATTAAAAATCAAAACGTACGGGCATAGTAAACAATGCCATGATAACATGAAAAAAAAATCACTGAAATCGGACAATATTAAGAGGTAGAAAAGAGTTTTCTCTTTTAGCATGGAAAGTACTATCTATGCAATCCTCTTAAATATTATCATTATTTATTTCTGTCACGGAATTTTACAATAGCTTAGGCGCTGTTGCAGCCATATTGCCATGCCTGCGGATGAATTTTATTATTTTTTTGCCAAAGCTTAAAAAATTTCTCATCACATTTCATCCCATTATAAATAATGCACATTCCTATTATATAATCATAATAATTTTGAGTTTACGTACCAAAACTAAAATGACCTAAAAATAACCTCCTTTCTGCCATTTCTCGAACATTGCATGAATTGTTAGTTGTACCATCCCAATAATACAACACATCTCTAGATTATTACCTCAGTGATCTTACTGTACTTATTTAAAGGTAATTAAATAAGTAATTTTCCTAGGACTTGAATGAATAAGACATGCCACTTTAAGATCTTAAAAACTTGAAAGAAACGGTAAAAACCTAATAAGGTATCATGAAGTATATAATTACTGTGACACTAATCATAATTGAGTAATGTAAAACTGGTTTTAGATAGGAGCTCAGCTGCATTGTAAGTTTAAACTCGACTTAAGGCGCTGCCCTAAGCCAAAGATCCTTAAAACGCTATGTTTATCGTCGCACTGTCGCATAGTTACTGTTACAAACTAGGAAAAAATACAGTTCATAGTTAAGACTTTAAAAGAAGATTTATAAAATTATATTGCACAATATATATCTGGCATCTTGAAAAAAAAAATTGCTAATAAAGCGACAGAAAAAATCTTTCGTATCGCATTTTTCAATATTTTGACAACTACCTAATTTATGTTATCAGAATAAAGGTTTTTATTAAATTAAATAACTATCTAATTTTTTTAACTATTGTGATTTCTTTTATTTTTAAACACATTAAAACTGCTAAAATTATCGTGTTTACAGACGCACGCTTGTTCCTGTCACGGTCAGTGCTTCACCCCCTCAAATAACTAAAGTTTGCTCTTACAGCGCCTTAAGACGCGATTCATGCGATCCTGAAGTTAATGTCTCTTTGCATAGTTAATATATAGGTATCTCTGATCTGTGGCTCCGCTTGCAAGAGATTTAACTTTCCAAGGCCTATTAGGTCCGGGATACATAGTTTTATTAGCCTATATTATTATGTTACCCCTATGTTAAATTTTTTAGCATTTTGCTGAAAACTTTACCAGTTTAGAGGTTAAGAGTAAATATGTCCATAAAAAGAGATAAAATATTACTTTCGTATTTATATTACTGTGTCAAACAGCGCAGCGTGTTTTTCAATGTGCCATATTTTTTCTGGGATGAAAAGTAGCCTATCCCCCAGTTTCTAGAACATTTGTCAAAGCCTTGATTAGTTGACCAACTAAATACTAAACGCTTATTGGTCAATGGTATTACGCGATATGTGACCAATCAGCGGTCAGTATTATGTCTGTTAGCCGATCAAACTTTGACAAAAGTTTCAGAAACTGGAGGTATTCCTTACTCCATATTTGATTTTTATTTTATATTTTTATTGCCACATTTGATTGTATTTAACAATCCATTCAACCAATCAGACATAAGTATAATCACATGAATTTTACTATTTACTATACATTGTACCGTATTATTCAACCGGTTTATTCAATTTAGTGTAAGAATACCAATATGTTTTTTGTTATAACATGCATGAATGCGCTAAATGTAAGCTAATTTTTCAGTATGGAATAAAAACATTGACATGATGTGCGGGCTCTAGAACTAGGGAGCTGATACGTTTTTGCTGTTATTGTAAGAAATGTTGGTAATGTAGCGTTTTAATTAAGTTGGAATTATCATTCAATTTGTAGTGGAATAGTTCGCAAATTATAACTATTTTTTAGCCTACATAGCAGCTTTGGTTGACAGCTGTGTGTTTGTAAAGATAATTATCAATAGTTAAATTTCTTGAAGTAGTTTTGAATTATATAAAGGTTTATATATTCGAATGGAGTTATGATCATGAATTAGAAGTTGTTCGCGGAATCTAACATAATTGGTGAAATTAAACCCGTTGCGTGTCGCGCGTACACCATGTGTTCGTACAAAAAAGTGCTAAGTCATGTCGCGCATACGCAAAGTGTATACACATTTTTACACCTCTGGTTTGTAACTAATTTTATCAGATCAAATGCACTCCACCGGTATAAACTTGCTTTTAGTTGGTCAAACTATTCAACAGTAGTATTTTTTACCTGAACTTTTATGCGTAGTTCGGAAAGACACCAAAAGAAGTAGACAGTGGACGGGACGGACGCACAGACTTCGGTCGATAGGCCACGTTGTGCGAATGAGAGATGATCGAGCGGTGAAGCGAGCATAACTCGGCCGACCATCAGTAGGACGGCGGCCAGTTGGACACCCCATATACCGCTCGGTCAGATGAGGTGGAAAAGGACCTATGCGAGCTTCACGCACGTGCCTAACTGGCTAGAAACCGCACAATGCAAGGAGCAATGGCATCTTTTGCTGTCGGGCCAAGGCGCACTTTTGGGTCACCGCGCCATCTTAGTAAGTAAGTATAGCATTGGTTGAGAGATTTAAAGGTACAAGAAATAAATCAGTTTGCTCGCGTGTTATACGAAGTACATGTTTTTCCTAGCGAAAAGGTACAATATAGCAATAAAGGGTGTCACTAAAAGTAACGCTACACTTTATATAACAGAGCATATACAAAATTGAGCTTAATTTTTGCCTTACATTTGTAAGTCGCAAATAAATTATATGACAGAGCAAAATAGACCTTCGCTTAGTTCAAACAGAGTTAACAAGGGTCATTTTTGGTCACTGAGCAACAAAACGGTTCACCGACCGATTTGGAAATAAAATTACTAAATTGAGTTTTGCTCAAGAGTTTAAAGTACTGTCTGCTTTTGAGCTAGTGAAAGGAAAACGGAAAACGAAAGTAACATTCCCAACTCCTCTTGTTCTTTCGTTCCTCACAGCTTTCTAATCACCCCGTTCCTCAATCTCTGAAATTCCTACTTCTCAGAGTATTTTCAAAAAGAGTGTGGACTTGTCCAAAAGGCGAACAATTTTCAATCGGGCAATGTGCTTCTGCCATCTGAAAAATTAAAAACTCAGCAGTTGTATTGAATTTTGCTCGAGTGCATAGAGTTCTAAAAGAGTAAAATATTAATAAGTTAACTTAGCACCGTTTCGCCCTCACATCCCAAGTCCACTCTCTTTCCGAACAACAATCCCATTTTTACTGCATTTATTTAATTCTGAAGTTTTTACAGAAAATGACACCCAATTTTCCCAACCACACATCAATGACACTATACTTTTTATCACCCTATAGTTGACACATTTTAATGTTGCCATATTACTAGAATGTTTCTGATCGACCGTATAAAAACCTGTCAGAGGGCTGTTAAAGACAGATGAAGAAAAACGGTACAAGTTTTCAAGAAAAATGCAAAGGGCGAGTTCTGCTTAGCTCTCCAGTTAATGTTTCACAGAAAATGGTAATGTTACATTTTATGCATGTGTTATTATTTCGTACCATTTGAAAATATCTACCGAACGTTGATAATACAAGGCAGCGATAAAAACGGAGTGTTGACTTCGGGAATATTTCGTAAATTTTGTGCTTTAATGACAGTAAACATTTACTAAGTATCAATGTTAAATTGTATTAATTGTACGATTGTATTATTGAAGAAACGCTCGCAGCGGAGCTTGGCTTGGCGATCTTAACCGATCAACAAGTTAAGCAACGCTCGCTGCGGTCAGGACTTGGATGGGTGGTCACCCAAGTGGTAGTAAGGAAAACTGTGGATAGATAGAATATTGAAAACGGCCGTTAGAGAATCGCACAGCTGACAGTTTACGGATATCACGTTCACTAAGGCTAGATGTCGGTGCCGTCGGTGAGTTGAAGTTTCCCTACCACCGAAACCCTCGTGCGTGGACTATCGATTGTTGTTTTGACAACTGGAACTGATAACTAATATAATGACTGACTTAGTCCGTCTAGGCCCTAGAATATCCATACACTAGTGTCCCTTATCCCCTAGACTCTAGGGGATAAGGGATATTCGTGTATGAAATGTGTTTAAATCATGGATTAAACTAGGGACTATCTTTAGTTATTTTAGTCCATCTTTTTTTATTATGACGGTTTGTGTTCTGGGAAGCATAAAAGCTAGTTAAAAAAATGGAACGATTTCAACACTAAAAAGTGTGAAATAACTTAAAGTCGGTACCATTTAAATTCAACAGTAGGCCACCTATTATCATAATAATGTGCGCATGGTATCAACTGCAACAAATTATTTCACACTTTTCTACCGACTTCCAAAAAGGAGGAGGTACGCAATTCGACTGTATGTTTTTTTTAAATGTTTGTTACCTCATAACTTTGGACTGGGAGAACCGATTATCAAAATATTTAAAAAATAAAAATTTAAAATATTTAAAAATTTAAAAAAATATGTTTGAAAGGTGGTGCTTTTCGTGTAGTCCCATTTAAAATTCATCTAATTCGGTTCAGTAGTTTTTGATTTACACTCCAATAACTGAATAGAATGGAAGTCGGTATTAAATTTTTCAAATTGTACTTGTAATAATATGTTCATACTTGTAGTAATATGCTCTTTAAATTGTATTCACAAAGTTGTAAGTACCTACGTCCACTTCGTAGTTTTGCAAATTAACCCTCTTTCTCGGTAATCATGTAAAATGAATAGAGCATCCAATGTTCCAACTAAAAATAGCTGTTAAATGTTGACACAACTCAAATTACTTTATGGTTAACCTTTGCTTGTGACATCTGAAAACGCTGTCAAGTTAGTGGAAACTATAACGTCACATGGTAAAAACTTGTTAAAGGGGCGTTATTCTTGACGGACGAAGAAAAACGGCAAACGTTTTCTGAAGAAAAATTCTATGCGCGGCTTGCTCTTTAAAATTAACGTGAAACATGTTGACAAGATCGTTTTCTGTTCTTTTTTTTTTCATTTTTGACTTCGCACGTTTGTGCATTCAGGCATTGTCAGTTATCCAAAGTTATTCACATTTTGAAGAGGGTATCATCTGTATAGTATATTTATTCCTGGCAGCGTAGACTTTCTATATGAGTAGTTTTACAATTAGCACAGTAATTAAAATTTGCACTGTAACGACATTATAGACCGCGTGATGACGTAGCATCAGGTGAGGTCCAACTTCGAATTATTAAATAAAATTGCATTAACAAACTCTTATCTACCGACTTCCAAAAAAAGGAGGAGGTACTCAATTCGACTGTATATTTATATTTTTTTTATTTTTGTTACCTCATAACTTTCGATTGGGTAGACCGATTCTCAAAATTCTTCTTCTGTTTGAAAGCTGGTGCTTCCCGTGTCTCATTTAAATTTCATCAAATTCGGTCTAGTAGTTTTTGAGTTACACTCCAATAACTGATTTTTACGAACGTAATAGAATGGAAGTCGGTATAAAATTTTTCAAATTGCACTTTTAATTCACATTATTTTAATATGAAAAGTGTGCCGCGCGTTGCCGTTGTGCGAGGCGAGACGTGCGTTCTGCACTCTCCTTCCAACTCTCCTTCCTCCTTCCAAGAGCACTGGATGTGGTTGAAACTATAGTTGGAAAGATCAGATTAAGATTAAAGCTCCATCCGCGATTGCTCTGGAATGTTCTATGAAAAAATGTCCCGGACCGAATAACAAATCCGTGAAAAAAAAAACGTACTTATTGATAATAAATGGAATAATACTAATAATAATAAATAGAGCCGTCTCGGTGATTTGTGACACAGTGGAGAGTGAGAATCGGGGATTCTCGCTGGGGTTATATGTGACCCCTGTCCCCGGCTTGCCTTAATTGGCCGCCTGGGAGTGAGACGCAAGAGCAAGTACCAAAATGCTCTAAGAGTGGAAGTGTTAAAGGGCATAACGCCGGTAGTAGCGCTCTAGTGAAACCGCAGCACACCTCTCGACACCCTTTAGCCATCCATAGAAACGTTGCCCCTTTTGTCACCATTGATAGTGGCCCTTATGGGTAAATAAGTTTATTTTATTTTTGCCCGTTTAGTGGTACATATTCTCAGATGAGACTGAAATTGGCAGGTTTTTAGTCTCGTCCATATCATGTCCGTCTCACTTTATTTTTATCAATTAAGAGTTCATAGCCTTGCCATTTTACCCATTTTGGTAATAGATATACCATGTCACCTTCCATCCGAAATGTTTCTGTTTTTTATACTAGTTTGTATTTTTACACCAAACAGGCCTCTAAGTGTTGGCCCCACTTATGCCTTTGTAAAGGATTGGCTGAAATCCGTGAAATAAATGGAATACTATTGATAATAAGCATATTAATATGCTCGTTGAAATTGTAAGTATTCGCTGGTATACGTAATTTGTCTAAGATATCTGCGCATGGGCAAAATTATAAAAACAAAACAAATTTGATCATATAAAATAATTTAGTTATTTTAGTAAGCTTAAAGACCCTAAATAATATAAATTCCCTAAACAAAAAATCCCTAAAAAATATAAAAAAAATAATAAAATAATAGTACTAGCGGCCCGACCGGATTCGTACGGGATAATAAAGTGTGAAAACGAAAACGTGAATAAACATATTGTTATTGTTCTTAATTATCAGGAGTTCATTTTTATTTTTATTGAGAATTACCGTCCGAATAAAGAGCGAAAAATTGGTTTTCATCTACTTACATAAAAAATGTATGCCGCCTCATTCTAAAACGTGGAGTTAAGATGATTCCGTGTTTAAACTTTGGTTTAAGTGAATTTCACATACAAAACACGTTTTGTGGCGTAAATAAATAAGTCCACTATCGAATCGAGATGAACCGCTAGGAAACTAGGACTTAACAATTTAGAAAAATCGTTTTTACCATCGGGTAAAAAACTGATAGGTATATTAATATGATAAAAAAAAATTATACTAATTTACTCTATTGTATTATAGGGACGTCGAATACTGACGGAGATGCCACTAACGACGTATCAATCTTAAATCTGCGGGCAGAACTCACAAAGTAAAGATTTCCCGGTTAGAAAAATAATTATCAAATATTGTCATACAAAGTATTACGCTAAGTAAGTAAGTTTAGTACTCTTAGCAACGTTGTCTTCTAAACAACGCCTTAGTAAGTAAATCAAACTTATCATTAAAAGATTTTTGAAGCCACTTAAATTTTCTTTCTACGAGCAACGTTATGTCTTGTAGGATTTATTGTTAAAACGTACATAACTAGTTAAATAGAAAAAAATATGCATATTTGCTATTCTTAAACTAAACTACTATACTATTTCTAGTGTTACACGTGTGATATTTTTAATTATATTATATTTAAGATATAAGACTTACATTTTAACAAAACGTTACTATATAATTATTATTAATTATATAAAAAAGTAAAACAAAATAATGGACAAAGATTAAAAAACACTTAAATATATTCTAAACCATTTGTTGAAAGAACAGTAATATTTTAATAATAATAATAATAATAATAATTTATTTCATGACCATAACTTATTCACTGTGCCCAGAATGCTGATGGCTGCCATTCCACGCTGAGTAGCTGTGCTTATTTCATGCAAAATAAGAGCCAGCATTCTGGTCACCACACGACTTAACCAAAACTATGGCCAAGTCCTTGAATGTTTCGTATACGCCTAGACCCCACGGACTCAAAGTTTTACCCCAAACAGCACAAATACCTCCATCGAGATTGGCATATTTGCACCGTTTAAAGTTATCGGCATTTGTCGCTGCCAAAGTAGTAGTAAGTTTCTGGAAGACGCAAGTGTATATACATAAGTAGCATCCCACACAAGAGGCCGTCCCATCTTTCAAGGAACAAGAGTCATTCCATCAGGCCTCTTACCGTCGCACCGTATGATGGCGGTACGTCGGCACTGACAAAAGCTCGACGGATGACATCGTTCAAGCTGGCATGTCTGGAAAATCGACCTGCAATCTAACTACATGAGAGTCCGTGGGGGCCTTGACTATCTACCCAATCACCACAAAGACAACGATGAGAGACTTGGCAAATAGTTTATAATAGATTGGCTAAATTTAGCTTAATATATATCATCATCTGGACACCACTGGCATGATCCACACATGACAATGCGCTGTGGTGTATGAAGTAGACTTACCGAGCTGTAGAAACTTCTGTCAGTTCTCTAATTTTACGAACCACATTCGTTAGCATACCATAAGTAGTCATGCTACCTTATCCACAGGTTACCCCCATCTTATAAATAAAGTGAAAAGATCGAAAATGGCACATACACACATCAAAAAAGTGTGCGTACACTTTAAAAAATTGACATCTTTTTCTTACGGTAGGTTATCAGGCCATTCCGGTCTGATAATCTACCGGATGGAATTGTCAGGCCATTCCGAGTAAACCATGGGCACCAATTTCTACTGGTCGATGATATTGCGCCCGCCCATCGAGCTCAACGAGTCAATGCTGCTCTCCGAGAATACATCACACGGTTAGACTGGCCTGCCAGCTCACCTGACTTAAACCCAATACGCACGCGTGGGATGCTCTTAAGCGAGCTGTTTGGAACCGTCAGCTACGTCCCCAGACAGTGCCAGAGCTCAGGGATGCCGCTATTCAAGCATGGGACAGGTTACCCCAAGAAATGCCGTTTGTTGCCCGTAGTTCAATCGCAGAGTTCAGCTGGTTGATCCATGGGCAAATTTATTTGCCTGCGGTTCAATCAATATTATTGAAGGTATTGGTACTGGAACAACTGGTAGAGTAGGACCAATAGTAGATTAGTAGCCAAGGGCTGTAAGCTTTAATCTGTCCGCATCAGGTCAAAAAATAACAATATACCTTCAAATAACAATATAACCTTCGCTGCGCTCGTGCGCCTAAATATCTCGGGCTGCAATTGATGCTTACACCTGAGCTAACTACTCTGCTTTACATCTCGATTGTGAGATAAGTAGAAAAAACCGGCATTACAAAAATAAAATTGATGACTATTATACTCATACGAAGACAAGGCTGAATAGCGAAGCGACCTCTTTTGTCATTGGGCTGAATGCATGATGTTTATTGCCAGTATGATGGTTAGATGTACGCGAACTTTTTGAAAGAGTAAAGTGTTTTTTTTTTATTACTTACCGCCCTAGGGTTTTTCTAGCTACAATATTACCCTAGAGCGCTAATTGGCCACCTACAAGCCCCATTTGAGGGTAATAAGGACCTACTTACCGAATATGCGAGATGTAAAATAAATATAATTACCCATGGTCTTAATGCTGGATAACTTGATTCTCAGCATGCCCAGGAGGATCACCGCATGTGTTCGAGCCAGGGGAGGAGGTATATTATATTGAATACATATAAACTTAATATTAATATATTATTGATTAGGTACGTTTAATTAAAAAAAAATCAGCTTAATTATGCTAGTGATCACAAACTTTTTTGATGAGTGTACATTACTCTGTCACTCTATCTCTCCACCTAAACGCACGAACGGATCGTAATGAAATTTGGGAAGGAGATGGATTATGATACTTTTTATCATCATCATCATCATCTTTCACCACGCGGGTAACTATGGCGCGCAACTATATTATTATTTGCCGTGCCTCTAACCCGTGGCGTGGACTTAAATGTGTTTTTAAGCGACTTTAAAAAAAGGAGGAGGATTTCAATTCGACCGTATATATTTTTTTTTATTCAAGTAATCTATATAATATATATATATATATATATATATATATATATATATCGTATCAACTTAAGTTTTTTCAAAATACCAAAGAGTTGTGCATTTACTAGCTGACTCGCAGTCCGGAGTCAGGAACGCAGTGCCCGTAGATGGCAATAGGCTTGCCCCCTATTATATCTGGTAAAAAGTTGGCGGTTAAAACACCGATACTTACCCCTTCGAGGATAATAGGCGAAACTATTTAAGAATAACGTGTAAGTATTACTGGCAATTCACTCAAGACCACTAGACTGTTGTTACCGCCCCGCGGTTTCACCTCCATGGCGATGGAAGATGATGAAAAATAAATTAATTAACGCAGAGCTTAAACCACTGTTTAAAGCAGCACGTAACACATAGCAGGAGAACTCTTTGTTAACGAGTTCCTTCGTCCGAAGACGCACTGCCACCGTATCTATTTCTACCACGAAGGAGTAATATTCGCATTACTGAGCTCCGGTTCGGAGAGTATGTCTGGGAAATTACAGACACATGATACTTAACTACGTAATGTCTCAAGGTGATCGGCGCAGTGCATTTCGTCACTTGTGAGGAAATGCATCTGTTATAGGCAGAGGTTACCACTTAACATCAGGTGGTCCTCCTGCTTGTTCCGTTACCTAATGCCATAAATAAATAGCGTTTTGCTATAGGCTATTTTTGTCCCGGAAAATGCGGGTGATTCCGCAAGGTCTTTAATAAACTATGATAACGTAAATAAGAAATAAAATCTTATAAAAATAAACATATTTTTTATACATCATACTACTTTATTTAGTTATCTGTTTTTAGTATATGTCCTCCCATCTTTGACCTCTTCACTTCCCGTGAGGTAAAATAGCTATGGATGCTCGGGGTTTCTCTACGTGATCGAATCCGAGATGAGGAGATCCGTCGACGAACTAAAGTCACCGATATAGCCCAGAAGATATACCAGTTGAAGTGGCAGTGGGCAGGCCACATAGCACGCAGAACAGATGGCCGATGAGGTTGGAAGGCTCTGGAATGGAGATTACGGACCGGCAAGCGTAACGTAGGTCGTCCACCGACAATGTGGGCTGACAACCTGATAAAGATCGCCGGACAACGTTGGATGCAGGCGGCTTCCAACCGGTCCTTATGGAAAAAAATGGGAGAGGAGTATGTTCAGCAGTGGACGTCCTATAGCAGAGATGATGATGATGAAGGTATAATACATATACAAACAAGCTTGACATATTTAAGCCAAAACTTCTGTAGGCGCGTTGAGCACTTTTTGGGTGAACTAAAATTATGGAACTCGCGTCATCGTCATATGTATATTGTTTAAGTATATGTTTATTTATTTACATTAGATAGTATTTATTCATTTAAAACTTAGATTATGAATAAAGTAAACATGTTGTCTATTATTTAGTCAAGCTAAAGTAAGTACACAATTACACATAAAAGCGGGCGGTCGTCGGTGGGGGACTGGACGTAAAGGCTCGGCCGACTCCCCAGTTCTCCTCCACACATACGAAGCCGGAGTGCCGCTGGGTCGTTTAGTGGGTATACTGGCATTTGCCGGGGAGTCCCACATACCCCCCTCATCCCCAACGGGGGGGGGGATGCGTAATGCATTATTCCCAGCGGAAAAGAAAAAAAAAAAGGTACACAATTACACATAGTTATAGAATTACCTAAATATTACCATCATAGTAATATCCGTAAGCTGATATCATATGTTAATTCACATCAGAGTAAATTTAGTTAAATCTAGTGAAAAATTGGACATCACAATAATAATGGACACATGAGTGTAAGTTGGCACTCAAACTAGGCTTCCCCGTGTGATGAGTACCAGCCTTCACCTTCATTATGTATTGTACCTTTTATTTAACCTTACGGGAAGTGAACAGAGGGTCTAACACGAATAACTGCGTAAGTGTAACGTAACGTTTCGTTCACGTGAAACAGTACAAACTGTCATGTATCTACGGCAACTGCGACACAGATAACTCATAATTTGTATGCCGAAGCGTGACCCGTTGACGACCATACGAACACTTTAGCTTACTTTTTTTTTCAACTTAACTTTAGCAAACTTTACTTAACTTTAGCAAATTGTTTGTGCTACGTCTTCAGCAGGCCTAGACAAAAGATGTTTCTGTTAAGGCGCGCTCGTATCCTGATAACAGTAAAAACAGAATCTTTAAACATTTAGTGTAACGAAACTGATCGATAATATACTATGAAAAAAATTACTAGGTTAGAAAAGGAACAGCCAAAGAGTAATAACGGAACAGAATTCATAAATATTACTCGCTCTCGGCAGAAAAAAATTATGAATAGATCCATAAAAATAAACTTTCACGTCCAAACTCTCAGAATTTTCAGCGATAACACTATATTTTTATTGTTAATACATAGCCAACATACAGTACTAAATTAGTAACCAGCAGTTTTTTCAATTGTGTTAGTATATATCGAAAAATGTAAAGAAAACGTACAAAATTAATGCATTTTCGCATTACATCGTCCAAACTAACAAGCGATTTTCAACCTTACGTAAAGCATCGTAAATTATTTTAAAATTGAGGTTGGACCGCGTCTTAACGTTAACGCCAAACGACAACTCAAAATGTATGGCATTGACATTACCTGTGGAAAAGTCACGTGACGTCGTGTTCGTAGACGGGACGGGAACGTTCTGTCTGTAGCGTGTGCGGAAAAACGCCTGCTTGAGTTTTGTCTAGGCCTGCAGGCCAGAGATGGGATGCACTCAACCAGAACCCACAACTAACGTATACATTTACACATCGTGTGAAGACATATTGGTATTATTTACACGTTTACATTTCTACTATTAATACAGCTATCAATGTGAAGTCAAAGCGCTCATACATTTTAATGAATCCAGTTACATAATTAACTTTTTTACATAACTGACATTAAAAAATCAAATTAATAGAATGCAGTTCACATACAATTGTAACTTACAATTAATTATGAACAAAGTTACTGGTAACTTTCATTGTAAAGATACTAATACCTTATATGGCGTCAAAAAGATGGTCTGTTGTGAAAAAGAGCGTATCAAATTATACAAGTTATAAGTAAAATATGTAAGTTAATGTATGTACCTCGCTATGCGTATAGAATCGCAAGGAGATACATCATAATAATTGAAACTAGGTTTGCCTTGTGACGTTGTCTGCAGTTTTAATACTTTGTTGCAGATACGATATTTTCTTAGAAATATAAAGTCGTGGTAAAATTGTATACGAAATGTAATTTGGTTCTCCGTTTCCATATGACGGTTAAATAATATATAGAGTTAAAATTTCGGTGCTCGGACGGCGAGCGTCGATGGCTTAATGGTCATGGCGTCTGACACGGATTATTGGAAGACTCGGGTTCGAATCGCATCCGAGGATGTGATTTTTTCTCTCTACCCATTGTAATGTAATTTGCTTCTATTTATTATGATAATATTATATTGTGATACTGTTTATATTGTGATACTGTTCTTTGATCCTTGAAAATAATAAAAAAGAAACTATTTAAAAAGCAAGATATTTCCAAAATTGTACTCCCTCCAAATTTACTCTAATGAGACGGTACAAGAGGGATTTTTTTCTCAGGGATTAGTTTCCCGAAACCGCGACGGAGGAAAGATATCAGACCTTAGTTAATTTGGTATAATATGCAAACTATTGATACCTATTAAATACTATTTAATTATAAATCAGCCAATTCACTAAAGTTATATGATTATTAACGGGATATTTACCGTGGTAAGGTTGTGGAATGAGCTCCCGATATTTCGGCGCAGTTACATGCACCATGTTCACGGGAAGACTGAAGAATGCGGGTGGTTGGTCGAAAAGTTAAAAAGTTAGGTGCAGACATAACGATCTACCCTCTTTCTTAGTCTTTTGCTACGGTTATCACTGGAACTCGAACTCGATCCTAAGTCCCGACAAAACACACTCACTGTATTACTGCGTATAGTATTTTGAACACATTTTGAACGTGGACGCGGAAAAGTCCGCGCCGAAATATCGGGAGCTCATTCCACAACCTTACCACGGTAAATATCCCGTTAATAATCATATAACTTTAGTGAACAACCGTGATAGTTTAAAACAGTGTTTCAGCCAATTCAGCTCAGAGAAACTACTGAAACCACGCCTACTATACGTGGATTCAGTATTATTGACCTGTTTTGTTTTGCTTTGTTTTACCTGAGGTAAAGATTACATTATTCAAATCGTACTGCCAAACCTTCTACACGAGCAGCCTGTGGACTTTATATACCCAGAGGGTATATAAAGTCCACAGGCTGGGGTCCACAGGTATACGCTGAGGGCTCCTTCAGCGTGCTGCGCGTCCACTACAACAATGCCTTCATGCCTGATGCTGAGGTTGCCTCTATACTGCAGCGCGTCTGGCATGTTTGCTGAGGCACGCACTTTTAGGCTTTGCTGCAATACGGCGGAAAAAAGTCGCCTCGCTTCTGAGCAGAGTGCGCGGCAGCACCAACAGCATCCTAAAGACCATAGCCGATAATTATGACTGTCCAATGTTCAAGCACTGTGTTCGAGTGCTGATTGCATGAACGCCATGTCTAGTGCCCAACGCTTGTGAACGCGGTGATTGAGTATGGTGACTTATTATTGATATGACATTAATTTTTTTATTGATTTGATTATATTATGTAATTTTTCTGAGTAATGTAATTAATTAAATTTCTACTGCACTAACCAAATAACTTTCTAATCTGTGTTTACTAACAAATTTGGATCTCATGTTGTCTGAAGAATAAATTATATTATTATTATATTTACTACGTAATTAAATACTTTTGTCTCAGTTTGTTTAGCCATTTTTGTAAGTAACCTTGCAAAAATAGTTAGATTCTAATAATAAAGTCTCATTCAAATCACCTCACCTTTATACATAAATCAAGTACATACGAACAAACGAACTCTCGAGTTCATAATATTGAATCGAGATAGTACATTTATCGATACATTCTCGATTCTCGGTAAAAAAGCCGATACGAATACAGCGTCTGCAATACTAAAAATAATTTCCAACGTTTAATACAAAAATCGTAATAATTAACTTCGTTACAGACCAATAAATTACAATACGAGAAAGAAATGCAACACGATTCGAGTGGAGTTGTGTGTGTGAGACTTTATTGTAGCACACATCGATGCGGGTAGGGATGTACGTAATCAAATTATCGATGATTGAATAAAAAGTACATATGAATATGGTTTAAGAATTATTATTATTAAAATATGATTTTCATCGAAGACAAGAAATGCCAAACAAAAATCAAGTTATTTTTAATGCACGAATGTACATGCATAGAGGATTGTAAGTGTCGACACTAAATAGCGGTAGTGAAAGTTATGTCTAGTGCCTGGCGAGAAGTGAAAAGCACTAGAAGTCTCTCTGTCTGCACTTCCACGAAGCAGACGTGACTATATGATTTCACGTACAAGAAAAATAAATTAATATTCGTATATTAAACTCAATTTATGCAATAATTGTACGACTATGTATGTACGTTATTTGCTAGATGTTTAATTTTTTTAACTCTTTAAGAACAATTTTAGGTGATTTTATATACATTATTACATTACATATGCAAGTTATATTTTTCGTCTCATAATAATGGCTGTAGTACGACAATACTTAAGGCATTTATTATTACTTTTCTAATTCGTCAACCGTTACCATACTTTACCATTTAATAATTATTGCATAGATTATGCTTGGAAACAACATGTTTCTTCTTTATCAAATAAAGGTTTATAACGTAGTTACTTCGGACCAATGTCACCTGTATCTGGAGCAGTGTAGGACGAAAAACTGCGTACGTTTGTAAAAGTAAAACTGTCATTTATCTAGGACAACTGTGACACAGATAACTCACAGTTTTGTACGCCAAAGCGTGACGCGGTGACGCTTTCGATACGAATACTCTTTCGCAAATTGTGTGTGCTATGGCATCAGCCAATCCCTTCACGTCACCTAAGGCTCAAACAGTTTTCTGTTAGTGTGTATCCAGTAATGCTTTTATACCACTGCTTTAAAACCAGAATACTTGGCACTGCGGTACCAAGCTTGAAATACACTGTAGCAAGTGAAATTACTGGACAAATATGACCCTATAATTGTTTAAGGGGGACATGCTAAACAGACCTTTAAAACTTAAAGATCTGAGGAAAATGGTCAATCCTATAGATAGGCGTGGTGTCTGATATTATATGAATGACTCAACCTTTTTCGCGCATGCTACATACATCGAGCATTAATAAGCGTCAGATAACAATTTATCGATTTCTCTCAATACCGATCCTGCATACATCACTACAGCCAACCCGATCACAAATACACACGTATGATTTATTGTTAACACGAGTAACAACTCATGTGTGGAAAATATCATTCCCGGCGCATACACACGCACTAACGCACACATGCAAACCTGCAGATTATTATGCGGACGGGCGTATAGGACGTGAAACCTCGGAAAATGTTCGTTTTGCGTTCAAAAAAGGAATTATTACTCGTTTCTTGTTATGTTTAATATTGTCAATCGTTAAGTTTAGTTTTTATTTTGACGAATTAACTTTTTAATGAGGGCAAGGAATGTGATGTGCTTTTGGCGGACTTTGGAGACGTGAATCATTGCAGTACTTAATTACTTGTAATTAATAAATTTAAATATCTTCTTTATCAAGTGGTTGTAAAAAGTTTTAATTTTAATAATGTTGGATATTTTTTTGTATAAAGACTGCAACTGACAAAGTACATTGCAGTGCACTACTGAAAGTAGGAGACAGTGTATTTATTATGGAGAGGCGATACTCATTCAAATAGGTGACGAGCCTAGAACTTACATGAAATCCAAACATAAAGCACAGAATAAATAAAACAAGTACAATTTGAAAAATTTTATACATGTTATTATTATGGTATTAAATTTTTCAAATTGTATTTGTTTCAAACATTTTGGCGCGGCAGTCGATACCGAGGATCGATTGGTGTCAATGTTATAAACTCATTGTACACCTACAGTACTATTCAATGAAATAAAATTCTTATGTAGGTACTATGTAGTAGAACTTGGGATCCCTAAAGAAGAGAGCTTATTGCTTTCGCAAAGGTCGGCAACGCATCCTCGAGACCTCTGGTATTGCAGATGTCTGCGGGCGACGGTGATCACTTACCATGAGGTGAGCCCCCTGCTCGTTTGTCAACCTATCCCATAAAAATACTTCTTCATATTGAAATTGCTTAAAGGGGTTGAGTGACATTTGGAATGGAAACAGCTTTTATTGAGGATTAAGACGTGGACTTAATATTTAATTTACTAAAAAATATTCATATCGATGCAAGAAAACGTATTTGCTGTAAGTAGCCAAAACCCAACTGTTCACCAGAGCCAAAAATCTTTTAAAATGTTAGAAAAATCATATTTTTTTGAAAATCTTTGACAGAAGGATGATTTTCCGAACAGAATCATTGTGCAATAAGAGAAAAAAAAATTTTTACACGAGTGCTGATTTTGAATCCAGAGTGTGGCGAGGGATTCAAAGGCACGAGATGCAAAACACTTTGCTCTCGTGTAACACACATAACTTTTCACTTCAGTAGCGAGAACACTTTAGGAGATAAACTAATAAACAGGATTAGATTGAAATAACTATTTCTTGTGAAATAAAATAATTAACATTGTATAGGTAGAGGTACCAATTCAATAAATTACAAAGACATAAATATCTTTTCTGCAAAATTTATTTAGTTACTACTAAATTTCGAACGTGTTTGTCTTTGAGGTCGAATTCAAAATCGAAACTTCGAAATGGCTGGTCTCTCTCTCTCTTTCTAATGGTGGGAAAGAGATAGAGTGTGAATGTTTTGAATTGTATGATTAACCCAAGGCTGAATAAGATATTCGCGGCTATCTGAAAAATTTTTATTAAAAAGTTACTTTGTCTCACTCAGTGAGCAAAATCTCTCTCTGATTTCAGGCAGCAAAATCTACATGTTTGAGCTACTGAAGTGAAAAAATATTTGAATTTTTGTTAAAGTTATTACTAGTAGATATAGACAACACTTACAGCAATTGGCTTTACATTTTAAAGACCTGCAGAACGTCGTAAGTAGTTTTTCTTTGTACATAGCTAAGTTCCGTATATTTCTAGATATTTTAAATGCTGATAATTGAAATATATAATAAATTACGTACTATAAAAGTAATGTAAAGAGAAGAAGACTAGCTCAAAAAAATTGCTGTGGTATCAGCAAAATAGGCAAATAATGCTGTTAGTTACATCAGATGTTTATTAATAAACCGCACTTTTGCTGTAAGTAAAAGAGTGTTAAAACACCATTTTTAAATGACTTACAGCAAATTGAAAAAGGAAACTTTTCAAAATTATACCTTTTTTCAATTTTTTTGTCGTCGTAGCGATATGAGACCCAGACCGTTCGTAATGAATCTAGCTGTGTGTTCAGTCTACTTACGCCATTCTTGCTACTTCCCCCCCGAAGGGTTTCCGCATTGACGTGGCGGGGGGGCTCAGTAGCCGTGGCTTGGATCACCACGGTGAAGCCAAGAGGAACCCAGGAGCCGCGCCAGCGTTAGGGTGCGCTGGCCGGCTCAGGCGGAGCCGCTCCTATGGGCTTTGGCCGCCAAGTCCACATAGGAGTGGCGGGGTCCGGGCGCTTTGGCGCAGACTCGAGGAGGTGGGGCCCGGGCGCTTTGGTGCAGGCTCGAGGAGGGGGGCCCGGGCACTTTGGTGCAGGCTCGAGGAGGTGGGGCCCGGGCGCTTTGGCGCAGGCTCGAGGAGGGGGGCCCGGGCACTTTGGTGCAGGCTCGAGGAGGTGGGGTCGCTGGGGATTATCTCCTGTGGCTGACGTAGCAGGCGGTGGGGCTACGTATCCGACCCACCGCAGGGAGACCACGGGCGTCCAGACACGGGGAAGTCTGGCGCTCATTGTTGGCGGGTTTAGTCTCCGAGGTAGTTGCGGCGTGCCATGTGTTCTGGCGTGTCGCGAAGAGAAGGGTCCGGCAACGGAAAGCCGTGGCGGGTTCGCGGTCGTGTGGAAAATCTGTCCCGCGTTCCCGCCAAAAGCGGCAGTGACGGAACACCCAGGGGTTTTGGTGGGTATACGGACTCCCACATAACCACCTACCTCCCCGTGGTAGGTGGTATCCATAAAGGATTTCCCCGGGACAAAAAAAAAGAAAAATTCTTGCTACTTACAGCAAATACCTTTTCTTAAGTCGATATGGATAGCCACGTTACTCGCGGATAGAACTTCGGGGAGCAGTAGTAATAAATAAAATAAAATACCACACGGTAAAAAAAAAAAAAATTAAATGACTAGAGAACCATTGTTTACATATTGTTTATTCCGTTTGAAGCTTACACTAATTGTATTTTTAGAATAAACATAATCATTTCCACGAGCTTTCCTCACGTATAGGTCATAATCCAGTACAGGCACACGGGTTGGTGGCTAACCCTAATTCAGACCGCCCGAAAGCCCCAACATGGACTATTGACTATATTCTACGAGGACCGACGGTTTAAAGTGCCCTCTGCAAGAAGCACGGAAGTCCTCAGTTGACATATGGTATTAAAAATAACATTATTGAGGTCCATTGTAAGTATATTTCGTTGTAAGTAACTCACTGTATTTTTACTTACATACCTACTCGTACTCTTCGAAATAGCATTACCAGCATAAAAAATATCAAAAAGTCAAATCAATAACATCTTGTCGATTTAACACTGAGATTTGGCAGGGTCTTTCGCATGATATAAAATTAAAACGATAAAATTTACACATTCCAAATTTAATTTATGAAATAATCAGTACAAAGTTTAGGAATAGTTACTTTGTACAAGTGTTTATATTCTCTTTGAGTTTGTAGTGCATCAGCGCAATGTATATATACGGCAGGTTTTAAAAATTAAAACTCAAATATTTACACATTCTAAATTCAATTTATCAAACAAAAGCACAAACAATGGTACTTTGTTAGTGGCCAGTGCGCGTTGACGGACGCGACGACTGTTCCCGCGCAAAAATAACCGCTGACATTTCGCGCGCAAGGAATCGAACTATTTACTTGTGATTGTGTTTGTGTGCACACAGTGAGTTATGCGATTAGAGACATTAAAATAGGTGACACTACTTTGATGTACATTGTATACTTCCCATAATTTAGAATCAAATGCTTTAATGTGACATTAATAAGGTGTTCAAATTCAAATTCTTTATTGAGCCAGTGGGCCTGGGTTACAGAGTTGGTAAGTATATACGAGTAGGTATTGATTCTCCAGGTGTCGCCATGTTAGCGTACAGGCTGACACTTAAAAACTAATAACTTATTGAAAAAAAAATATCATGAAAACAAAAAGTATAGGTACTACTTTATAACCGCGAAAGTTTGTGAGTATGTATGGATGGACCTATGTATGGATGTGTGGATTTTTGTTAATCTTTCACGCTCAAACGGCGGGGGTAATATTGATGAAATTTGTAGATGTGGCCCTGGACTAACACATAGGATACTTTCATCATCATCATCATCCATCAACACGCGTGTGAAAAAGCGTAATATGCTTGGGCACAGCATAGACAAAATAATAAGATCTCCGCCTACGTCAAGATCGTAATGATAACAGTTCTGTCAAAGTTTGTGTCAGTTTCTGATAGCTTAGTCAAAAGTCAAGTCAATTTGACAGCTCGATAGACGTGCTCGTCGACCGTCAAGGGTGATGAAATGTAATGGCAGTTTTTCATGGTGATTAATTTTATATTTGTGTGTAAGTACGTAAGTCCTGTATTTTATTATACTGATTGATATACTAAGTATTTAAATTTACTCATATAATACTAGTATAGCAATTGCGTTTGACCATGTACATATGCCATCTGTTATAAAGATAGACATGGCCTTGGAGGAGATAATAAACTACTCGAAGTACTAATCCTGCGCAGACGAAGTCGCGGGCACCAGCTAGTTGTAAATAATTGTAAAATAAAGTGCAAATTAAATTATATTGGTCTGATGTTTAGTGTAAGTAATATTGACTTAGGTACGATTATGAACTAGCCATTACTTACCTGTGCATAGATGGCGCCTCGATCAAAACTTTTCCAAAGTCTAAAGAAAAATAAAAAAACCGTAGCGTATTCATGTCCCGAGCAAGAACATTTCCTAAAGTGTAACGTTATCGTATCGTTGACGTATACAGTACAAACTATCATATATCTAGTACAACTGTGGTACAGATAACTCATAGTTTGTACTATATACTCCAACGGTAACTGTAGCAAATGTTCGTGCTCGGGCCATGTAGATTGAAGTTTTCTTTAGGTTATCTCTGTTGCAAGATTAGTTATAATATATTGAAAAGGAAATAATAAATAGACGGACAGTCAACTGTGAGATATGAAATATTAAAACGTAACACGTTCTGGGAAATAGTGATGATAGCAGCAGCAAAAAAGGTGTGTCGCCATAACCTCCATAACAGAAGTAGTTTATATGGATTGATTGGGACTTAACCCGTTGAATGGCGATTCGCCATATTTGGTCAATAATACACTAGATAACGCAGACATCTTCTAACTTTTTCAGGAACTACAACGTGTGTGGTTAAATAAATTGTAATGAATACTAATATAATAATCATCATCATCTCAGCCGTAGGATGTCCACTGCTGAATATAGGCCTCCCCCATGATTTTCCAAAAGGACCGGTTGGAAGCGGCCTGTATCCAACGTCGTCCTGCGACCTTTCTCAGGTCGTCTATCCACCGTGTCGGTGGACGACCTACGCTGCGCTTGCCGGTCCGTGGTCTCCACTCCAGAACCTTTCGGCCCCATCGGCCATCTGTTCTGCGTGCTATGTGCCCTGCCCACTGCCACTTCAACTGGCTAATCTTCTGAGAATATAATAATAATTATAATTTATTAGTAATTAATGGCTTCATACGGCTTGAGACGAGTAGAAAGATCTTCCTTGTGTTTGGTGGAAGTCAATTAGTTTTTTTTTCTTGCGTCAAAGTACCTGCTCATGCTAATCTTAAACTAAATTTGTTTTATTTCCTACTGACTGACAAGATAACATGTAATATAAACGAACGATTTACGAATACTATCAATAGCCAGTTGTTATAAACATTGCTATTAACTGGCCGGTTGGCGCAGTTAATAGCCACCGTGCCTTCTGAGGTGCTGGTCACGGGTTTGATCCTTACACATGTCAAACATTTGTGTGCATGAAGATGTCTGACCTGTATCTAATAATAATAAATAGCCTATTTACATACGTAAGTAAGCAAGCCGTTCACGTACGTTACATAATGTTATAACAAATTAATTTGTATTCACAATTATAACCACAACATAATATTATTAAATTTAGTTTTAAATATTCAAATTAATAGTTCAAATAAAAATAATGATAATTTCACAATAGTTAATAAATTCAATAGTAAATATTCGTATATAAATATATTTTTCTTGTTACGTGACCCTCTACGAGTAAAGGCCTCCTCCAGGTTTTTCCATGTTGCCCTGTTAATGGCGACTTCTGCCCAGTTTTTTCCTGCTACGGATTCAATTTCGTCTTTCCACCGCGCCTTCGGTTGGCCTCTGCGTCTATAGCCGTGTGGTCCTTTCCATAGTGTTGCGGTTCTGGTCCACCTGTCGTCAGAGTAACGAGCTACATGTCCAGCCCATTTATATTTTAGACTTTGTGCGAAAGATAGAGCATCTATAATACTAGTCCTTTGTCTTATTTTGCTGTGCCATATTCTATCTTTTAGTTTGACTTTTGTAAAGCTGCGTTCTAAGGCTCTTTGACAAGATCTTAGTTTTTGCCTGACTGTGGAGTCGAATATCCATGTTTGGCATGCATACGTAAGACATGGAAGAAGACATGAGTCCATCACTTTATTTTTCCACTTTAAGTGCATATCTGACTTCATTACTTCTTTGTTAGCCCAATATTTCTTGCAGGTGATAGCGACGTCTGACCTGTATCTGGGTTTATATACAAGCTCTGTCTCAATTGAGGTTGTTGTCCCATTACTACAAAAATACGTTTTGAGATGGGGGACGCAGATAAGTGGAAACTGGCGTCAATACGTGCCTATGATTAAAATAACCACATTTGCGGTATAACACTAGGTTCCCCCGAGTTTCTTGCCGCTTCTTCTCGGTAGACTCTATATATTTTGGAACGCAGCGGTAGTCTTTAAAGTACATTATAATGAAAAATGTATGTATATAAGTGCGTCTTTGATGCCTAAATTGAATAAATGATTTTGACTTTGACTTTGGTTAGATATCTAGGTTGGCACGTACTTACCTACTATTCTGAAGTTCCATAGGTTGTACGAAAAAACCTGTTACTATGGTGGCAATACCACCGGGTTGCGTGGTGGCATGTACTCGGCATGCGACGCTCGCCCCAGGTTTAAATCTAAGCTCTCCAAGAACGCGGGTTATCATGGATGAGGTCCTGGGCCAGGTTGGAGCCCAGGTGATATAACCCGTCAACCTAGACGGGGGGTAGGCTTTTGGTCCCTTTGCCCTGATGACAAAAATTCACTATTAGAATCCTACATTATCCCTGATGAACATTGGCTATATAATTTTTCAAAAAAGAGAGGGAACTGTAAGGAAACTTCGATAATGTAACCCAAGGTGCGGAAAAATACCAAAAAAGTCCCTAGATCGCGTACGCTGCGGAAACCATTGACAATTACAGAGCAAAGTGATGTACTACAGTTTATAGAAGACGTCAATATCTACAAAGCAGTCCACATTACCATTATGTCTATCTATTACAAGTATGTAACAAATGCTTTTTCATTTTGAAATATGCAACAGTAACGCAGGTACAAACGGTCACTTATTCGTACCTTGGTATTAATCCTTATCTATACTAATAAAAAGAAAATGCTACATTATGCCTGAGTAACATACTCTATATTTGATTCATCATTATCATCCATCACCACGCGGGTGAAACCGCGGAGCGCAGCTAGTACATTAATAAACGAACGGTCTACACGAACAACCTACTTAGTAACATTATTTTGTATCTTTATTAAATACATTCATTCTACTTAATGACTTTGGTGCAACATATCCTGCTACAGTGGTTGTAGTGACCACCATTTCTAATTGTTGAAGAGGGAACTATTGCAGACCTACCACTTTGTAAAATTACCTGCCATGCGATTCTCTAATGATTCTTCGAAGCTCTCGTCGACGAGTTCACCGATGTCTAATATCGTACCTTATATATAATTTATGAGATATCGTACCTTATATATAAGGTTGTTTTTCCAACGTTTCTTGTCATCTCGTTGTCATCCGTTTGACGAATGTTGTCAAAGATGCAACGATGTTTGCTCTTAGAGAATCGCACGGCTGAAACTTACTTTTTACGACAATGTAATGGTGAACAAGGAGTTGACTAAAAACTCGTTACCTTATAATTAGTAAGAGGCATTCTAATTAAAAATGACATTTTAATTAAGAAAGGTAAAAAACTATATCATTTTCAGGAAACGATGCAATAAACGTTAAAATGGTTCGAGGTATGCTATATGATCGTAAAGGTTTTTACCCCTGCATGCCACAGAACAATGCGATACCAGTTGAAAGGCCCAAGTGTGTGTTTTTTTGTTTATGAGAGAAAATTACATGATGTTCAGGCTGATAGACACAGATAAAAAAGAACAGCACGTCATGGAGATGATAGATACAGTGCGATCCAGATCTTACAAAATATTATATGTAAATTGAAAATTATAAAATTTTAGCTGAGGATTAAGAGACGGAACAATAATAAGTGGGAAGTAATATAGGTAAAAAGTCACCTTTGAAACAGTGTCAAGTTATGTTCGTAATGCTAGAGCAATATACAATGAAATACATGAATAAATACTTCATTGTTAATAATTTATAACTAACTTATTCAAACTTGCGAGTATAGGAAACATTTTGAAAAAATGGTTTTCAAATAGGCAGTTTTTCGGCTATCTCCGCTTATTTAGCATGAAAAAGAACCTTCTCTAGGTTGCATACCTTTGCAATACACTTTCAATTATCATTACAATAATAATTAAGAAAGATAATATAAACAAAATATAACTCACCACGAGTATGTCACAATTTACAAAATAGTGATGTCAAAAAAACGATTTTAGATTTTGATTATTTGTAAATTCATTAATTGTATAAGATTTTTAATTTCAAAAATATTAAGGGCACTTTTAGAAAAACTTTAATGTAATTTTTAGCACGTATTATTTTTGGTACTTTATTAAAGATACGAGGCCGTAGCACAAACAATCTGCGAAAAACTATTCGTCTCGCAAACGTCAACGCGTCACGCTTCGGCGTACAAACTATAAGTTATCTACGACACGATTGCCCTAGATACATGACAGTTTGTACTGTTTCACGTGAACGACACGTTACGTTACACTTACGCAGTTATTCGTGCTAGGCCCACCGGTCATCTTTAATAGAGTGCAAAAAATAATACGTGCATAAGCCGTACAAAATAATGTACGTCGCAACAGGATATTTATCAAAAGAGTGGCCATTTTATAATATCCTATATTCTGTGGTCAATAAAATACCAACATTTTCAGGAAACAATGCAATAAAATTTCAAAACATGGTCCGTGTTCTGATCGTAATCGATGTCAGCATTCAATACAAGACAATATAGATAAGAATCGACATAAATAAAATGCTATTCTGTATTCCTTAATATCCCGTGGTAAGGAAAGGCTGCATTTTAAGGAAACGATGCAATAAAATTTCATGAAGAAAGAGAGAAATGATCGCTATAGTGATTCTTCAATGAATTACGAGTATAAGACCACAATCACATGCAATAGATATTAGAACTTATTCTTAGACTAGGTACATTTCGTTCACTAGTTCAATCCCTGTTACTTGCACTAGTTCAATCCCTGTTGCTTTCACTAGTTCAATCCCTGTTACTTACACTAGTTCAATCCTTGTTACTTGCACTAGTTCAATCCCTGTTAGTTTCACTAGTTCAATCCCTGTTACTTTCACTAGTTCAATCCCTGTTACTTGCACTAGTTCAATCCCTGTTACTTTCACTAGTTCAATCCCTGTTACTTGCACTAGTTCAATCCCTGTTACTTTCACTAGTTCAATGCCTGTTACTTGCACTAGTTCAATCCCTGTTACTTTCACTAGTTCAATTCCTGTTACTTGCACTAGTTCAATCCCTGTTACTTTCACTAGTTCAATCCCTGTTACTACCCATTCTTGACTATGCTGACACCTGCTACCTAGATATAACGGAGGAACAACTTAATAAGCTTGAGCGACTTTAAAATTTCTGTATTAGATTCGCATCGCAGCATTTGGTTTGCGCAAATATGATCATGTCTCTCAATTCCGTAATAAGCTCAAGTGGCTCCCCATGCGTCTTCGCCGGAATACCCACATTCTTTGCCTTCTATACAATATTTTGTTTAATCCTTCATATCCGCGCTATCTCAAAGAACGTTTTAACTTCCTTAACTGACACCCACTAAGGTCATCAGAAAATCTTGTTCTTGCGATTCCTCCACATTCAAGTTCTTTTTACAATGGTTCATTTACTGTCCAAGCTGTGGATTTCCTTGCCTATTTCAATCAGACGTCCAACATCTATAAACATTTTTAAGGATCAAATTAAAAAAATATATCTAAACATATAATACTGCACTGCACTTTTTTAATGTCCCTTAATTGCTTTAGGTTTATGTATTTATATATGTATTTATATTATTATATTGGTATGTATACCTATTGGTTACATATTTTTATTGTTGGGTATGACACTTTTCGAGTACATGGTAATAATATGATATTACAAGAGTACGTATTGTCATATCCTTTTTGTATTATCTCGCTATGTTATTGTTATATTTCCAATGCTTTTTTTATCCATGTTTACTTATGTTTTAAAGACGCGCCCACGTCGATGAATTTTAAATATACATTCCATCCTAAGGTTGCCTGGAAGAGATTGCTTTTAGCAATAAGGCCGCCCATTGTGACAATTTTTTTTATTTTAATTACATTTAAGTTTTCATATTGTTATGTTTTTGTGAACAATCAAATATTATCTATCTATCTACATTAAAGGTGCGTTCGTTTAGCTCATGAGAGCATTGGTGGCGTTGTCATTCATGCCTCTTTTGTTATAGCGTTCGTAACGCTCAAAAACGTTATTATTGCCACTTTTGCCCACACCCTATTCGAACGCTCAACTGAGCATAAGACCTAAAATCGCATAATTATGCTGTCAAATACATAGCTGTCAAAAAACGATCACAAACAACCATGATCCGGACGTCGGTCAAAAATTACACTTTTTGGTGGCACAATTTCCTCTTTTTTAGCTTTCCGAACGCTGAACAAAAAGAGACATGAACGACATTTTCACCCACAGAGTCCCAATTCGATCGCCCCTTGTGAGCGTTTTTAGCGTTATTTTCGCTAAAAACGATCACGAATGGCATATTCGAACGCACTATAAGTTGTGCATTTTATGTTACCAGGTGGAAATATGACGGATGTAGATAACCTGCGCACTGAGGCGAAGAGGGAATCTGGAGTCGTCGTCGTCACGTCGTTCTCCTCATTACCGAGGGTCGTGATTCCCCTTCTGAATAATTTTAGCTCTGACTACGCTTCTCCATCTGTTTCTATTGTTTGCGCCGTGAAGCGCCTTATGAATATTTGTGTCCAGAACAAAGTGGATCTGTTCGGACCACCTTACCTGCGCCCTCTTGATCGTTTTCCTTCGACGTTGCCCGTAACTATTATTTTTTCTAGCTTGTAACCCTCTTTCCTGGCTATATGGCCGAAGAACTCTAGTATTCTACGAAGACAGGTAGTAGAAAGTCTGATCTTAGTTTTCAGTTCTCGAAGGATGGATACATTGGTTCGAAAGGCAGTCCATGGGATTTGAAGCATTTTTCTCCACGTCCACATTTCGAAAGCATCGATACGGTCGCGATCTGTCTTCTTTAAGCACCAGGTTTCAACTCTGTAGCTGCAAGTTTAAATATCAATGTATAGACCAGTTTAACTTTCGTCCTGCGAGATATGTTGCGATCGTTCCAGACTTTGTGCAATTGAGACATTGCACCCTTGGCCATCCCTATACGTCTTCTTATTTCTCTTTCACATGAGCTGGTGTTACTTATACTGGAGCCCAGGTAACATTTTCTAGTTTAAGAGCACCTGGAGTCATAGCTTAATTAATATTAGTTTTTAACTATCTTTTTCAACATCCACACAAGGCCTTCAGGACCCAAACTAGGCAGAGCCTGTACCATGGTAAACTGATGACTGATATACATACTTATATACATATACCTAGGGTACGTTCCGGTAAGCGCCGTCAACGCTCACAACTGTCTGTTTTGCCGTTCCCTTTGGTTGACAGTGATAGCTAGCAATGACCACGTAAACCCACCGTCGAACCGCAAGCGTTGTGTTCGCAGTGTGAACGTCATCGATGACATACGAGCTCGCTCACAATGATCGTGGGCTTGTAAGGGAATGGGTGTGCGAACGCCGCGAGAGATACCATTGCCCGTAAATAATATGAGTAGTAATATTTTATAGCTTATTTAGTCCCGTTTGCTTAGAGCAGTATTGTTTCGTCATGGACAAGAAAATCTATCATTAGTAGGTATTATTTCGTAATAATGTTGGTACATGTGTACAATAAATATCTCCAATGTCTTTTTTATTTTTCAAATAATATTGGAATATAATCAACAAATGCTTTACAATTTTAAACCACAGGAAAGTGTGGGAATACTATTAACCTCTATTATTACTATTTACACTAGACCAGCGTGTTCGATTACAGCTCATACGAGTTCCAGCAGTAGTGATGTTAATGCCAAAGTAAGTAAATATCTATAAGTAGAAAGTCTTCCCTACTAGCGTTGATTCACGCAGGTTTGGCGCGAGACGCGTGTAGGGATGTCAATATCGCATCTACAAACAAATCTTCGATCGATCTTATTTTTAGGTAGCCTACAAACATAACAGAAATCAATGACATTTAAAAATAAATTTGACATTTGATTTGATACGCATGACGTGCCAACCCCGATTGCTCTGCCGGCACTCACGTAATGATCGCCGGGAAGCATCCTACGCCCCCACCTTCTTTGGTAATGGACTGGGCGCAACCCAGAGTAAATCCTGCGCGGACCCTGATATTTAGAAGCTATCTTCGCTTTATTCAAATGCATTAAACAACATAAAAAATGTAATGACAATTTCCAACATTTCTCTACATATTTTACGTTTAAAATATTATTTACGATAATTATTACCTAAACTACTAAAAAAAACAATTCCTAAAAAACAACAGAAATTGGGAATATAACACTGATTCTGTTGAGGACACTATGGGACACTAGGGTCAAGTAAGATACAATATAGATAAGTAAGGCCGCAAGCGTATCTAACGACACTAAAACCACGTAACAAAACTAGGAAAGTTAATAAAGATCACCGAATAAACCATTCAGTATGAAAATATAATAAAAACTCTTGTAAAAACAAAATTACTTTTTGCACAAATTTCTTTAAAGAACTGTTAAAACGGCCAGTATCAAAAGAGGAAATACTGTCGCCAAAAGATTCCTTGCATCTCCACATGAACTGCAATTTGTTTTTAAATTTGGTTTACCTACACTAATGGATTAATAGTTAAAAACTGGATTTATTTTAAGTTTAAAATTTTAAAACACCTATGTTTTTAACCAACTATCCAAAAAAGTATGAGAATTATCGGCAGAGGGCCGTGCGCAGAAGTCACGTATAAAGTGTATATAATATTATTGTAATAAACTAAAATTACAAAATAATTAATACAGGTTTTCTGAAGAATTTCATTTATTATTATAACTTAAAATATAATTGGGATATAATTTTTTTTCTTTTTTTCCCCGATTAGTCCGGGGCAGGTCTATCCTCCGGTGTTGGCTTATCGTTGAATTTTGGGACACATTGTATATTGTCTAGATATCATGCATATTTGCTTGATTTTTATGTTCAGTAACAGTAGACTCTTCTGATTTACTGTGTTCCAGTTTGAAGGGTGCCGGTTAAATTACAGGCACATGAGACTTAACAACTTATATTAGGGTTACAGTCGCAGTGCGGTTCGTATCAGAAGTGTATCTGTTATAGGCAGAGGTTACCCGTAACACTAAATGGGCGCAGTGCATATTATACCTTATTACATAAAAATACTTTTATTCCGATATTGAAGAAGTGAAAATGGAATTAACTTGAAGATTATCTGGATCAGTTGTACTACTGAGTAGTTCAACTTGTAGTACAAATTATACAAACTTGTATCTGTAGTACTACTACATAAAATATAAGCATTTTTTCTCGGCTTTTGATACATATCGATACATTTTTATACGATCATATTCAAACGTTAATTCAACTGGTAGTACAAATGATGCAAACTTGTATTAAAATTCTTATATTGCCACTAGTACTACTGACTCTATTGGTACCTACATATACCATGAAAAATAGGCGAATGGTAGTGTTCTATGGTTGTAAGAAATACTCAGCTTGCGCATTTTAAATGATATTTCTACTTTCAGGTAAATTACTTGTTATCACCTGTAGAGATAAAAAATGCCCAAGTCTAAAAATTCCTACAATATTTATTGATCGCAATGCGAGATCATAATGCAATAAAGGGTGATAATGATCTTTGCTCGAACCATAATTTGAAATTTTATTACATCTTTCCCTGAATATGTAGACATTTTAGAACAGCTTTTTGTTTATCATTTCTGCTGAGTTTAACAATAAACATGTTTCCAATAATTTACGTTATTGGCAAAAGTACAAAATGCATGAGCTAATTAAAGTTTAATAAAAAAAATAAAGAAGGTATGATATGCACATATGCCCGTAGCACAAACAATACAGGAATAATTATTCTTCTCTTCTCTTCTTCTTCTTCTTATGTGGCTTTTTAACGTGGGAAGACGTTACTCTGCCAGTGTCATGTTCTTGCACTCCAAGGCCTTTATTGCGTTGCGTAAACCTATATTAGGCGTAATATGCTTTGTCTTGCTTTCACGCGTGACGTTTACTGCAAGCGAAAAATTGACAGATAGATGTTTTAACTACTCCGGGTGTAAGCCAAGTTTATTCATAAGGCCGTAAAAGTTTTTGGCGGATATTTTGCCCTTGTAGGTACTCCCCCAACCCTGAAGGAGGGACCATTGTACGGTACCGGGTACGGAATCAAATCAAAGTAATATGAATATCAAAAGTATTAAAAACTGGTTTCGCTTTTACAAACGTATATTATTGGTTTTAATAAAATTACATAACATATAAATTAATGGTGTTAAAACAAGCGATGAAAGAGAGTTAATATCAGTAGGTCTAGGGATATCAGAATTAAGTTTATCATACAAAGAAGAACTTAACTTAGGACATGAAAAGTAAATGTGATTTAAAGTACCGTCATCTAGGCCACACTCACAAAGCGAATGATCCCTGACCCTGATTTTAGCAAGAAAGAAGAATTATTCGTAACGTAAGCGGCACGCTTCGGTATACAAACTATGAGTTATCTGTGTCACAGTTGCCGTAGATAAATTACAGTTTGTACTGTTTCACGTGAACGACACGTTACGTTAGTTATTCGTGCTAGGCCTACATACGATGGCTCAGTTAACTCAGTTGTTAGTGACCCTACATTCAACGCGCGTGGGTCAGATTCGTTTTCTAGTTGGGACATAATTAGCAGAAATGTTTGTTGTTGGATATTTGATGTTAAGATGTGTTATTGTGTGTTTTCATGCCTCCTGCGACACAGGGAATCCTAGTGCGGGGAAATAAAAGTGTAAAATGTTATTTATGTAATTAAATAATAATAGCAATGGTTCACTAAATTCAAACCTTAAGATTTAGATAAATAACATATGAAATTGCAAACTTTAAAGAAATCCATAGGTACTATTAAAGAATGGGGTTTTAAGATTGATTATTATTCTTATTAATTCTCACGCAATGCCCGGTGCACACAACGTTACACACAGTGTACGGTGCGCTAAACACCACAAACATTGCTTTACATACTTAAATCACTTTCATACCTACACTTCCACACCTTCACACAACATACACAAATATCCTCCAACCCACTTTTACTCCACTTGAGTTGGGTGCTTTGACGGAGATGATATACACTTAAACATACATTCACACACACATACACTACACTAACATCCCAACACACCACCAACACCATGTTGTTCCATGTGTTTTATATTTTTAGTTATATAGACTATGCTTTATGGTTATATATATAAATATATATATATGCGTGTTTATAAGCATATATGTATTTGTAAGCATAAAATATTGAAATAAATCTAGATGGGAGATTTTTAGATCTAGATTTTTAACTAGTTCGGGAGCCTATGGATTCATTATATAAAATGTAATATATTTATGCAAAATAAAATAAATTATTATTATTATTATAATTATATCAATAGTAAACTCTTTAAATAGTAAGAGTAACAGAACTTTAAAATGGTTTTGATGTTTGGGGTTACAAAGACCCCATTTCACGAACCATGCTACCAAAAATTGTGCGATGGACCGGAGGGCTTATGATAAATTTATACTTACTCTCAATTTTGAACTTCATACTTATAAGTATAGATATACATATAACACTATAAAAAGGATAATATTGTGTATTGTATAATATAATGTATATTGAAAATGTTATAACATTATAACGAGGAAATATTTGTTTGTTTGTTTGAATTGAATAGGCTCCGAAAAAATTGAACCGATATGAAAAATTCTTTCACCATCAGAATCCTACATTATCCCTGATGAACATAGGCTTCATTTTGATTCATCATCATCATCCATCATCCTTCACCACACGGGTGTAACCAAGCAGCGTAGTTAGTAGAATATAAGCTCTAAACTTAATTGAAATGTAGACATTAATTTTTACTAAAAGGAAAGTATCGAATATTGGTAAATAAAAAAGTGTAAACTAAATATGTTGTCACACGTATTACAATTACAATTATCATATTTTGCTGTAAAACGTTACGTAGATATAATTATAGTTCATAGATTAGACATTTGTCAGTTGGTAATTTTCCTAAACACTCAAACGAGGCAGCGAGGCACCTTGTTGCTACCCGTCATTACGGACTACCACCGGCTACCATCAGTAATGTTATATCATCCCGCAAAAAATATCCATCACAAAAACTAATATCCGAGCTTAAAGCTTCACTCCTTCAACTCGATTCGTGCGGCCGAAGGTCAATCCGCGTATATCTAAATACGCTCCAATTCAATGGATCATAAAAAATCATAAAAAGTCTCCGGGCTCATACAGTTAACCCTAAAGTAAAGGACTAAAGGACCCTTTCTTAAGTTTTTTGGCAGAAAAAACCCGCTCCTAAGATCGCGCCGAACGTGCTCGGTATTTGTGGCCGGACGGTTGCAGCGCACGGTCGCACCGACGTCACGTAAACACGATACCACATTCGAAATTCCAGGAGCGCGGGAAAACTCGATACGAAATCCGAACGCGATCCCTTTCCCAAATATCGATTATTAAAGTAATTAATCCGAACGCAGTCCGAATCGATTTTCGATAACACTGTAACGCGGCTCATGTTTATTATTATGATTCGTACAAATTAAACCGCGTATTGTTTTAAATATTTCGACATTGTCGGAATTCTATTGTGTGATTCTTAATTGTTTAATGTTTTGCATAAAATAGGGCTTTGTCGAGATGTATCCGAATACAATTTTGTAGTGATATAAACAATTGTTAATTTCGCGGAGGAGTCGAGCGTGGTTTTTATGAATGTTTTTGCGCGCGCGTGGTGGGGGAAGGGTGGGGCCTCGGTTGACTCGTCCCTCTACTAGCGAGTATTTTGATTTAGTTTCCAAGTCTTACGCAGATGTGGCAATTTTTTCAGTCGCGTGTGTAAGGCGCGCGCGGCTGTCGGCATTTCCCGCGTTTTGGGTTATTTTTCGTTGCGACTGTTTACCGCGCGCTTTGAAAACTTTTTCGACTGGAACTTTTTCTTTCAGATTACTAGTAACACTGAAAAAACTTTTTTAATTGCGCATCGTTTGTTTGTGTTGAGAGTATTGTTTGTGCAAGTGACACTAAGGATTTTGTGAATAAACACCAGTGATTTGTTCGTGTTAGTTGCAGAGATTTATTTCACTTTTGGATGTCATAGTTAAGGTAAGATAGAGAGTATGCTTTTTAGCTTTAATTTGATTAAAAATAACTATTTAGCATGAAACAATGCAATAATTTGTTTAATATCTAATCTAACTTTAACATCCTTCACCGACGTTCATAAATAATTATACCATGTAACTACTATATGGTATTTTTAGATTTTTTTCTAATTAATAGTATATTACCCAAATAATTACTACAGACTTAAATTTATTTACCTAAGTATAATCAAAAAACTTGAGATAGTACCTCTTTTTATTGCTCACTAGGTACACAAGATTTCAAATTCTTTTGCAATGCACTGTAGTGTTTAAACTTAACTAAGTACAAACTAGTTGTCAGTTAAAATGTGATTACCTTCTTATATATTATTTTAAAACTACTTCCATAACGTAATAGAATTAATTATTATATTATTAACACGAATAAACACCTAATACTCAAAGAAACTCCTTAAAAATGGTACATAGTTCAAAATTATAAATCTTTTGCTTTGTATTATAATGTAACTTTATATATATGTTTAATATGAAAAACGGGATTCACTCACGTAAATAAGTCAGATCTTTCCAACTTGAAAAAGACCACCTGGTGTGGTTGAAACTATAGTTATCACATTTACTTAACCACGTTGGTTTTCTTAATGTAGATATATTTTATCGATATTAGTTTCATATAATTAAATATAGAGCATAAATAAGTAACTTTTGATGAACGTGTAAACATTCTGTAACTTCGAAATATTTTTTTATGTGAAACTACGTTTACACGCTAGCGTGTAAAAGTGTCGTTTTCTGGGCGGTGGGTTTGGCCATTATGATAATAAAATAACGCATGTAAACACCCACATTTTGTGCACATGACGTATTAGACGTAGTTTAAGTCATTTTTAAAATACTTTAGTATACCGTTACAGAAAGTATTATCGTCGTTATGTTGTCTCTATTACTCCCAAACAAAAGATAGTAATAGAACGATGTTTTGAACTTGGTTAGGTTTTAGTCGAATAGCATCGGTAACCGAGATAACTTTTGCAGACCGATGCAATTAAGGAAGGAAGTTTAAAATAAGGTTTATTACCTACACATACTTACTGTTAACTCAGAATGTATCAGCTTCATATTGTTGTGTCATTTTCATTGACGAAATTATTGGAAAAATGAGAGAAAGACGACTGGGTTCCCCAATTTGGTAGATAAATACGTATATTGATCGCTTTATTAACAGAAAATATACTTTATATACCTACCAGCTAATATCTTATCTATATATATAAAAATGAAACCCTATTTCTCCTGGTCACGCTATAAATTAGGAACGGATGGAACAATCTCGCTAATCCTTTTAATCTCTCTTCTAATCTAATTATTACTGTCAGGAGAAGGTGCTTATGAAAGAAAACCTAAGTAAAGTATCAAAACCTATGCAAAGGGTAGCAGGAGAAATTATCTCCACGTAAAGGTGTATTATTCGTCTTTCTATTGAATTGTCGGATCAAAAACTTATTTAATCAGACATATTAAGTCCTTATACGCACCAGCAGTACGATTCTCTAAGAGCAAACATCTGTGAAACAAATGACGAGATGACAAGAAACGTTGGAAAAGTAACCTTAGTTACAAGGGTTATATCTCATAAAGTATTTGACATCGGTGGGCTCGTCGACGAGCGCATCGACGAATCATTAAAAAATCACACGGCAGTGGCTATGTCCTATAAATATATAAGACAATGATCCAACACTATCCAAAAAAACCAGCGAAACTAATATCCAAAAAGTCAAAGATTAAACTCCAAAACTATCACATCCAATGTAAAACTGCGAGATAGACAGGTTCTTATCAGATCATGAACATCAGATACCGTAGGCAGTAGACCAGACCTCCAGTCCAGGGTCAAAGGCGAGGATCATGACCAGAGAAATGGAATACAAACTTTTCTACTCGATCTCATTGAGGTCTGAGCGAACGAGAAACATCGTCTATATTGCTTTATTAAGAGGATCGCATAGCCAGTACTTGTCCATACTAAAAGAAAAAACTCTTTTCTACCTCTTAACATTGTCAGATTTCAGTGGTTTTTTTTCATGCAATCGCCACATTGTTTGCTATGCATTATTTCAAAGTACTTAATATAAATTTATTTTTTTAAAACATAAAAATCTGAAAATATCAAAACGTACGGGCATGGTTATCGGACAATGTTAACAGGTGGAAAAGAGGTTTTTCTTTTAGTATGGACAAGTACTAGCTATGCAATCCCCTTAAGTAAGAGGTATACGAAAGTTGAGGCAAATACGTGTCTTAAAATTTATGAATATGATTAATAGTACAATAGTTTTTGTATTGACATTCCCGTGATTTTGACACATACTAAACTATTATTAATAACCGGTAAAATACTCACGTTAGTAAAACGTGAAACGGCGGAGCGCATCTATATAGTTTAGCAAAAATTACAAAACGTTGCGAAAAAAATATTACGAAGTAAAAGTTTTTTTTTGTTTTTTGTTTTTTTTTCAGTAGTAATAGTCCCAAGGTTCGAGCTGATACGGTTAGTGTTGTGTGTTGAGATAATACAAAAACTAACAGTGCGAACAATAGTAGTGGTGCCTCGCATAGCAAACGAGTACGGAAGAGGGTAGACCGTTTCGTCTGCTCGTAAAACATTCACCCACCCGCAATTCCTCAGTTCATCCGTGATCATGGCGCTTGCAACAGTGCCGAAATATAAATGTACATGGTAATTATCCCGTTGATAATTTGAATACTTCTTATTACGAAGTAGTTTTTGGATTGTTTCGATCTAAGGGTTGAGTGTACTTATACGTTACGGGCCTTACTTATTAAACGCTGGTTAACTTTAAACGACGTAAGTTAGTATTGCGCAAAGGAAAAATGTTCTGCGCCGAATTAAGTGACGTTATTTAAATTTAAGCAACGTTTATGAGTAAGGCCGTCTATTTATTATTATTATAATTATATTAGTTTCGTAACTGCGGACGTGCCTTTTTTGCTTCACTCCTGGGGTGTCCATGTGTCATATAAATTTTCTCATCATGCTGACATATCCCAAAAATCCAAGCCTCGAGACTTAACATTCCTACTCATAGACAGTACATCAAATATTTATTAAATAAAAAATATAATCAAATAGTTATTGGACACGCAAGTCAGGATTCAAACTTGGGACCTAAGACTAGGACCCAAGTACGAAGCCAAATTTTATTTGAACAAGTACTATTTGAAAAATTTAATACCGACTTCCATTCTAATCAGTCATTGGAGGGTAACTCAAAAACTGAAATTTAAATTGGACCACACGGGAAGCGCCAGCTTTCAAACAAAAAAAAATTGAGAATCGGTTCATCCTATCGAAAGTTATGAGGTAACAAACATAAATAAATAAAATAAAAAATACAGTAGAATTGAGTACCTCCTCCTTTTTGGAAGTCGGTAGAAAATAATATTTTTAGACGTTACGTTTCCGTCCAATTATATGAATGTTAATGGCATATTAACTTGTTAAAGCCTACGTTACTATCGGATCTAGATCGGAACGATTAGTAAGCGAAGCAAATATGTGAAATGTTGTACGAATAACGACTATTCCTAGAAAATATTAAGTAAAAAGTTACAAATGCATGAAAACTAGTAGTTCTGCGAATAGTAGACCGCGCGAGCACATAGTCTTATCAGCGGCAATTTATCGCAGTACTTCACAACCATTTATTTCGGAAACCATTTGAACAATTATGCTCATATTCGAAATTCCTATTTAAAGTCAGGTACCTAATGTGTATACCAAATTTTATTAATATTGGTCGGTAAATAGCGCCGCACTAAACGTCCGCCCTAATTAGGAAGAGTACACTCAAAAGCACCGACGACGAAAAAATATATTAAATAATAAAACATGTATACCAAGTTTCGTCAAGTTGGTTGAACAATGCCATCTGTACAAACGAACAAACTTACGGACAGATAAAGACATTGAAAAGTCAATTTGGCCAGTTACAGTAAAAGTAAAGTAAAGGAAAAATAATTTATTGACATAACTTGTACAATTATTTATAACCCATAGGCTGCGGAACTAGTAAAAACTGTGTTTCAGCAGCCAGTGGCTTCTCCCATCCGGTAGACGCTATTGTAATTATGTCGAACATTCCGGAAAACTTATTCTAATATACAATTAAATAATTAAAATAAACTAAAACAAAACATTTTTACATTTTCAAAGGAAACCAAAGCAGAGACGTTTCGCTCGCTCGGTCAACTAACATATTATAAACGCGAAAGCGTGTTGTTTTCAAAAACTTCCCAAAAACTCAATAGCACAAACATGTACTATTAAAAATATAGTGTCTTATCACTAGTATCCCCAATTTATAACATATTTATAATTACATGCCCTGACTAATTCATCAATCACGGTCTATTTTATTGCAATATTAAACGCAGTACAACTCTTTTAGAATTAGCCCGTCTACCAGTACAGCCACCATACCTATGTCTACCGTGAAGCAGTAATGTTTGCAACGCTGTATTCTGGTTAAAAAGATATGGATGCCGGTCGCAACTCTGTATTCTGGTTAAAAGGTATGGATGCCGGTCGTAACTCTGTATTCTGGTTAAAAAGGTATGGATGCCGGTCGCAACTCTGTATTCTGGTTAAAAAGGTATGGATGCCGGTCGCAACTCTGTATTCTGGTTAAAAAGGTATGGATGCCGGTTGCAACTCTGTATTCTGGTTAAAAAGGTATGGATGCCGGTCGCAACTCTGTATTCTGGTTAAAAAGGTATGGATGCCGGTCGCAACTCTGTATTCTGGTTAAAAAGGTATGGATGCCGGTCGCAACTCTGTATTCTGGTTAAAAAGGTATGGGTGCCGGGGTAATTACAGGCACGTATTACTTAACAACTTAATGTCTCATGGATCACTGTCGCAGTGCAGTTCGTCACTTGTGAGGAAATGCATCTGTTCTACGCAGAGGTTAGCACTTAAGACCTGGTGAGCATTGTACTTGTACCCTCTCCCAATAACATAAAAAAAACGCCCGTGTCACAAACTCAAAATTTAGGCAGCTGATGCCTTTTATTTATAGTAATATCCACTAAAGATGGTGTTTTTGACCCACAAAGCCACTGGCGAGTCAGCAAACAAAAGGCCATCTGAAGATTGTCCCATTTTTAAGTTATAATAATTAGTATTAATATTTCGGGACTGTATTCGTGAACATAGTGTATGCAACTGCGCTGGAATATCGGGAACTCCAGAATGTATTAAATCATTGTCTAACACCCCTTGAGTACTAATTATAACTTACGAAAGTCTACAACAGAGTGTCCTTTTATTTATAGTAATATTCCACTAAAGATAATTCTTTCTCAGGCTTGACTTCGGTGAAGGGTGAAACTGCAATGTATATCACTTCAATTTTACGGGCTAAACAAATCACTACATTTGACCCAGGTTTTTTGACCCACAAAGCCATTGGCGAGTCAGCAAACAAAGGGTCATCTGAAGATTGTCCCATTTTTAAGTTATATATTTCGGGACTGTATTCGTGAACGTAGTACATGTAACTGTGCTGAAATATCGGGAACTCCAAAATGTATTAACCCTTTGCGTCCCAGAGACGTAAATTCATGTGCGTTTCATTCATAAAGCTTTTGTTTTAATTATCACGGAAGGGAGGGTTAAATCGTTGTGTACATCTCGTGAGTGCTAATTATAACATAGTTAACAACCGCGACAGTCTACAACAGAGTGTCCTATTTATTTTACCTAATATTACAAAACACTAGACGATTCACCTTTAGGACACATTTATCTAGATAAAACCAAATGAAATTTCTGCTAGGCTTTAAGTCATTAAAATAATAAATAACTCTAAACAAATACATACAAAATACCGAAAAATTATGATTGCAATTCGCTGTTAAACTTATAATTTGTTAAACAAAAAACTGTAAAGAATGTTACGGCTTCACACAGTCACTTTTAACATCAGGAAAAAACGCAAACGTTTTTTGACGTTTCTCAGAAAAATTCGTTAGGTTAGCCTTTTAGGAAAACGTGTATATACTTGATACTTATTTTGTTTTTACCATATCCATAAACGTATAACATAAGTTAGTTTGTCTGTATCTTTGTTCTTGTTCTCAACGAGAATCAAATAGGAATCGTTTATACGTCTGGTTATGAAGTACAGGCGTGGTCACAAATGAGTTATTTTAACATAAATTTAATGTCAAAAGATTTGCTGTTTTTTGTCGATATACACACATGTCTTCAGCTGCCCACCCATTTAGCTGGCAATGGAAACGCAAACTTAATTTTCTTTATACTTTCCTTCTCTACCTTTTGCATTATAAAAGTAAATATGTAATTTCAAAGCTGCATCCACGACCAGTTAATATGTTTTTTTTTCAAACGTTACTAAACATCCCGCAAAAAAATCATAAAGCCGTGCTTAATTTGACATAAGAAGTGCTTAATTTGACATTTTAAACTTAACAGCTTATATTTTATAGCGCGCGTTTATGAAATTTATTTCAATGACGTTTCCTTCGATAATTACATCGGCCCGCACAAAACTGCGTTGACGTTTGCAACGACAGATATACAGAAAAGATCATAATAATAATATCTAATATTTATCACACATAAAATGGTGAGCAAATATATAAATACATTTTGATATTTTTAATATCATTTCAACAATTAGGTACATGGTGAACAATACGATAAAAACATATGAAAATAGTAACAAAGTAAACAAATTTAATAATAACCATTTTAATGAAACCCATAAAGATTATCGTAGACTGGCGTAGAGGGACATAATTAGGTACTAGACTACTTCTTATTAGAATATATATGATTTTCTAAGACGATGGTCTCGGGTTCGATTCCTGAACAGGTGTAACATTTGTGTCCATGAACATGTCTTTTTGATTTATGTCTGGGTGTGTATATAAGTATGTACATCAGTCATGCCGTTACCATTGTACAATGTCTGCCTAGTTTGGAACTTGAACCCCATGTGTATATTAAACACTTAATCCACAATCACGATACGAACAAAGTCGTCGGCTGAACCTAGTGTTCTTATAAAATAATATAATCGTGTATTGGCTGTCGATTTTATCTTGATTACCAAGAAATTGAGTTTCTCGAATAGTTGTTACGTCAGTTTTTTGTTACATTTGTAATGTAGAGTTTTGGTAAATGGTTTTAAATGTCAGCAAATGTAATAATGTGTTTGAAAATTTATTATTACATTGTTGTAATCGAGTTAGAGTCTGTATTGAAGAACACATAGTATGGAATGTACATTCGCGACCGAGTCTAACGTTACCTGTGTGAATATGTTTGGGGACTGAAGTCTCTACAATACTCTACACGTTAGCACGAGTTAGCGACCGTAAAGAGATTCTTTAAATTGCAACAGTAGGATTTTAAGTTCACGCGACCCGTTACGAGGATGGCCGCAGCTAAGGTAAATTTCCAGTCTGTGTCTTTAGCGACCAACGTCGGTTGTTAAGCGATCTCTACCTATGTAGAGATGTCCACTCCTCGTGTCATAGGGTTCACATTCAGTTTGACAGCTCGCGAACCCTTACCAGAGAGAACCGTTATATGCCACGAATGGCTACGCCAAAGACATTGAAAGAGATAAAACACTTATTTAAACTAAAAAAATAAATCCCAAAACCTACTGTGCTAGTTTATTAGTCTAATAGTCTTCTATTATATAAAAATTAACTCCTATTTTTCCTGGTCACGCTATAACTTGAGAACGACTTTACCGATTTCATTCTTTTTTTTTAAATGTTTTTATATACTGAGTACCTAGGAGGTTACATGTAGGCTTACATTAAAAAAAATTAAGAAAAGATGGGAGGTTATGGCGAGGCCGAAGGCCGAGCCTACTACGCAAACGAAGTCGCGGGCAGTCGCTAGTAATGTATCTAAAACGTATATAAATATAATCACGTGCATTTTAGACAAATGTAGAGATGGGGCCATTGGCTCATCTAAATAATGATTCATTTTTTTATTTGAACTATACGTTGGCAGCGGACAAAATCTCAATTGCCACGCTCGTTGAGTGAGATGTCTTTCTCAGCTTCTAATTGGTTAATTGGATCTGCTCTACTTGTACTAATAACCCTTAAATATTTATTTATATTGGTCTCCACGACACAGAGTACCCAAGTTTAGGTACATACACCACTTTAGTCGTCCTAAGGTATACTAAAGCAGATAGATAGATTTATTTTAGAACTTTTTATTGTAACACCACATTACACAAGTCATTTCGATACAATTCGATTGTATACACGAAAATATCTTATTACAATTAAAATGCTTAAAACTAATAGTGTCAAGTAGATTATTGTCTTTTTGTGGTGGGGTCCAGGACTAATGGAAATACATGTTGTAAAAGGTTAATATACATAAGAAATAAATGTGAGTGAGTGAATGAGTGAGAGTCTATATGATAATAGTGAATGATAGATTGTAAATATTTTGGTCGTTAAATATTTTTATTTCAAAATATTTAAGTCTCGTTGTCCCAAGGTATGCATTTGCATTTCAATGGTTTAATCCTTCGAGTACCATTGACGTAAATGTACGTCCGTTTCATTCATAAATCCTTTGTTTTAATTATCACGGTATATGAAGGGTTAAGACCATTATTAACAAGAAAACATGCTAAAATTTTAATAACCATAATTTTATAAAACTTTCCGTAGTTTATACATATAGAAGATTTATCTAATTGTAATGTAATGAGTACAATTCAGACGACGAAACAAATATTCTATCACTCCATTCCCTCACGGAGAAAAACACCAACTTAAAAGACCATAATAAAAAAAACCTCCTATGATTGTCACTTTCTCTTTTATTATTTAGCTTCTGTTCACACGTTAATAATTCAGACACATAAATATTTATTTTGCAAAACTAATTAGATTCGCACAAAATTAATCACAAGACAGCAATGAAACTAAACTGGCAACACTACCTAATATTAGACAAAACTCAAAATTTAATTTAATTCAGACATTCATTAAATGTTTTTTGCTTGTAATTTACTCATGTTGATGATTAAGTAGGTGTTTGAAATATGGCCCACAATTGGTATAATAATATGAATTTAATTATTATTTTATTCAATCGAAATTAGTAAGAATTGATACAAGTCATGTTGGTTGAATGACAATAGCGTCTTCCAAAAGCGTACAATCGTCCACAAAAGCGTTGACTGAGGTCGTTCGTTTTGTTCGTTCGGTCATTCATTCACTCAGGATTTGGACCGGAAGGGTCCCTTATCAGGCGGTCAGCCTGCCGGAGGTGACGTCACAAGTCCTCGGCACTCTCGAACAATCAATGTGAGCCGAACGTGATTGTTATATAAATAACACACATTTTTCTTACTTTAATTGTAAAACAATGCGAAACGGGAAATGTTTGAGTTCGAGTAAAATAAACAAATTGTTCAAAATATGGCGGGAGGAAGTTTTGATTGTTCTTAGAACGTTCCTGTTCATTCATACATAACTCGTGAATGAAATAGGTCATTCAATACGTTTACTTATACTAATTATTATTAAAATTAATGTTTCGAGCAGATAATATTCGAATAAGACAATGAATAAATATTGTTAGCTACTATTCTATGTAATACAACTTAATACCTTAAATATCAAATTATTCCAAAAAGTAGTTTTTTTTATTGTTTCAACATTTCATAACTATTCTATAACTAAAAAACATAGGGGTTTAAGTCATAGTGTAGGAAAACAATGATATTATTCTAAGTTTTTCTATTCTATTTTATTATATGTAGTTCCGTGATTATATAGTATATCCTCCAAATAGAAAATTATCTACAGGGTAACCTCGACTTAGTACCTATGACTTACAAGAATGATCTCCCAGTAGTCACTTATTAAATAATAAAGAATTATGTATCATACTGTGTAACAGAATACTATTTCCAACGGTTTTGTAGCACGATGCCTGACATTATCAGCATTCACTCGTAGGGATGTTGAAGGGCAATAATTGGTCAATTTAAGTGGTCGAACAGATTTATCGTCATATTCCACATTTAAATTTCAAATATATAAATGTCAGTACACAACTAAATGATGCACGTGTGTCATGATATTCCCTTTGCCACCAATTGTAATTCCGAATGCCTTTACAATAAAAAACACATTTCCTAATTTACTTGGAGCCGACGTAAGTCAAGTATTGTGTCGGAACAATAGTCTTGACTCATGTCACGCCGTGATTCATTCAAATATCGAAACGAATTCGATAAAACTGTTTTCCATTTTTGTATATACGCGGCAAACTTACTTTTTGTAATGAAAACTTCTTTAGGCGCGTTGAGCACTTCTTAGGTGAACATAAATTATGGAATTCGCGATCGTCATCTGCTTTTTGGGTGAAGAAAAATCAAGGATGTCGCGTCATAGTCACCGAACGCTTTGTCATAGATAATGTAGTTTTGAAGTGCAAACTTCTTTAGGCACGATGATGGTTTTTATGATTACCCATTGATATTGATTGTGTGTCTTAAAATAATTCGAATAGTTCATTTCTATCGGCAGTCCCCAAATACTGCCTCGCCTGATTTTTTAATAGCCTACGAAGAAATAATATCAGGAAGCATAACTCAGAACAAATTCCACACAAAAAGTGGTCCTTCAAACCAAAACGACGTATGATTCCAAATACGAATTACTTCCGACGTTACAAATAGACATGTTCGGTGATTGGTTTAAATTTCAGAAGGAAAGCAGGGATTGGTCCACGCGAGTGCTTCAACGTCTACTATGACAGCTGAGTCGTAGCGGCGTGAACGATGTTATTGATTTAGCACGACTTTTATTGGGTCATTTTTATGGCTCTTTCTGATATTATTTCTTCGTCGATAACAGCCAATTATTAATGATTTAATATGTATAAGTATAGTAACCGTCTAGAGTCTAGAGTGTGTGAATAATAATAAAACCCATTCAAAAAATATTAGTAACAGTAAATAACCACGGATATATAAAAATTGATTGAAAATAAGATAAACAAAATCATTTTAAAAATTTCTGGTAGGTAATCCTTTACTTGACATTTCTTAATGGAATTCGTAACATATCGTTTACTTTCTTATCAGAAGGAAAATCGTTTTAAAATTATTATATTAAGGTACGAAATGGACCTTTAAACGTGTTTAACGCTAAATAAAATTGCAACTTGGTTCCGTTTCAGTCTTTGGTTTGAATTTGATAGAGACAGAACGATGTTGAAACAATTTAAACGTTGACTATATTTAAGAAGCTGTGAACAGCTGTTTTAGTAATTAATGTCACTTGAAGAAAAGTTTCATGCTATGATATGACTCACTTGATTACTTAAAGCTAGGGCTACCCCCACCTATCACTTATTAGTGATGCTGACAGTAACTAAAATTGAGAAAAGGATAGCAATATTTAAATATCGAAGTGCGCAAAAGGGACAGATATAACAAGCAAATTTTGGTTTGACTGAAAACCTATGTATTTTGCCGTGTGTATGCGCGTTATCTATTAACATCTTAGAACCTAGTCATGTTTCTATCTACTTCAAACAAAAGACAGAAACGACGTATTTAAATTATAATATGAAACTTATGGTTTTACATTAAAGTATGTCTAAAAGATAGAAACACAAGATGTCTATAATGTATTATATGTCGTCAACACGTTGAAACCTCCAGTTTTCAGAACGTTTGTCAAAGACTCGATTAGTTGACCAACCAAATACTAAACGCTCATTGCTCAATTATTCTATGACGTTATATGTGACCAATCGAAACGTTCCATAAACTGAAGTGCAGTGCCCACGAACGCCAGTTATTTATTATAACAAAAGTATACTGAGTGTTTATTACATTATAAAAATGTTTCAAATAACGTTGAGTCTTTCCTCTGTTAACTACAAAGGACAAAAATACAACAACATCTTTATTTTGTTGCATGCCTGCCAATAGGCATGTTAAGTGTTAAATACTAAAGTTTATAATGCAAAAATGTTTTGATTTTCTTGTACAACGTCTCAGCGGACAGTTTAGACTTAATATCTTTGAAACATCATTCTGTCCCCATACACTTCAAACAAAAGAAAGAAACGCAATGATATTTGAGTTTAATGTGTTATATATTTTAGACTATACTTACTATTAGTTATTCTGTGTCAGACATCGTCGAAGTGCACCATTTAGAACATGTAGCGTAGAGAACAAAACTTCGCCAGCATATTTTCTCACACTATGATAAATAAATATGCATTTATATCTTTATTGACATATTAGCTATAGCATCTGAAAAAGTACACGACTACTACAGTTTTAGACCATAACAGGCAAGCACTAAGACAACTGTCCGTCTGTCCGTCAGCCCGACAACCCAGGCCTTCTACGGAGCATTATTAACCATTAAAAAATTTAAATAAGCAATTTATTTATTACTTGACTTCAAACTGCTACTATAAATGGAAATAATTATTTTTGACGTCTCACGTTAACAGCTCAACGTGGTCAAACTATGCCTTAAATTGTACATATTATTTTGATTATTTGTCAACATCGACTGACAAGCTTTAGAATAAATACGAATATTATTATAATTTGAATGTTAATCAATTGACTGTTAACTCTTTATAAGTATTTAATCGAGCGATAAAATCATATAAAAACATTAATATAGTTGAAACTTGTAAGCATTATTGTTGGAATAATTCGATTTTGTCTTCGCATAATTATCATGATAAACGAACACATTGCAAAATCGTGCATTCGCTCCTTCTCCTTCTTATTATTTCTCTGTCTCTTTCTACACGCGCAATTCCCGTAAACCAATTAGTAGGCAATTCTCACTCTTTATTCCTTGAGATAAGAACGCTTTCGGCATAGACAGACAAACTAAAGAATACAGCTGCTTTTCACTAATTTAACCTAATAAAAGCTTTATCTTTCCTGAAGCAGAGTTGAGTATTGTTCAACGAAGAATAATCAATGAGGCATTCGCGATGAAATGCGAAATGGATTATTTTTTCAAAAATGGAATTAAGAAGAGACAATAACGTTCATTGTTTTTAAAGATGGCGGCCGGGGCTGGCTCAAATATGAGATTATTACTTGTGCGTCTGGCTTATGATAATTTTATAGCTCGGAATGGCACAATAGCGACTTCATTTTAATGCAAAATCGTAGTAGGTACTGAATACGAGAACGGAAACGTATCTCGTCATGCCGGTTATAAGCAAAAACATATTAAAAAGTTCTTTTGATCGCAGGAAATGATGTATTAAGATTCTTTCTCCGTTAAAATTAAAACATTCGATAAATTATTATCTGTAGAACTTCATATTTAACATCGGCGTTTTTATTATCTATTAATTTGACGTTTACAATCTATTAAGTATATACTTTCAATTACACAGAAACACACACAGGTCTATCTTGGTCTTATAGAGTAATGATAATAAATTATAAATTTAAAATAAAATCATTTTAGAGATCCAGTTAAGTAGTGTGTTAGTTGCTAATCGAAAACTTTTTACTGTTTATGTTTTAAATACCCGTTATTACTCTAAAAAAGGTTATTCTAACTAATCTATGTTTTCAATCACAAAAGAAAATAACAAATTTATGACTAGTAATTCTTTTTTAATTTACTAAATTTAAAAATCGAACGATACTGATTCACGAACTGAAGGTTACCAAAGTCAATAGTAGAAGCTCCAAACACCATAATCGCAGCCAGCTAAGCGGTAGAATAGTGATGGGACACGTGACAATGATCACACATGAACTGTCTACCAACTGGTACATCAGTAGTTCAGTAGTTGGAACTGATTGCGTCATATAGCTGTGTGTCCACTAAAGAGCTCTCTACTCCGTTCATTACTCCCCTATTTTCCCCAAAGCACAGGAACGTATCCACTAAGGAGAGAAGCGAGTTCGCGTCTATAGAAAAGATTTGGCTTCGTTGCTTTTCCAAGGGTTTTATACTCTATGTTGTATGTACACGTATTATATATGACTCATATAACACGACTGTTGGGCGCTTATGTTAGTAAATTACTGCCAGTTAGGTCTTCTACATTTACTGAATTCCATTTCAAAAAGCATGAAGCTACAATGTAACTTAATAACAAGAATTTTATATCTAGTGATCAAAATGTTGAATTCATTAAATTGTACAAGTAGGGTAGAATTGTTCCGCTGATAGATACAATCAATATTTGAACAATATTTCCGCTAAAGTCATCAAGCCACGTTTTTGCATGTAACATTTAATAATAATTATAGATTTTTTTCAAAAATCGAATACTATTATTTTTTAAATTCCGTGAGTTTTTCACTTATTACTTATATATTAAGAAATGAAGTTTCTCGTCAGCCAGCTGCTCGATAGATTAGTGACATGCCGCGTCAGTTCCAGAAAGCTGAATAACTAGCACGTAACGAGTAATTTAAATAGATCGCTCTCTCAATTGGGGTTAATTCTCGCGTTTAAGGAATATCGTGGACGTTTAATTATGAGAACTTGAGGCCTTGCGTTGTGGCGTTTGTAGAGTAATTGATGGTTTTTTTTTTATTTTTTATTACTTTGTTGTGTTCTCAAATTGAAGAAATGAGCGCGTAATAGCATAATGCCGAAGTACGTCACCACTTTACTAGCTATTTGGTTGAATTTGCCTTCTTGTGCTGTGTATATGATCAAAGTCGTTAAATAACTACTTCTACAACTATAATGTTCTATACTATGTTAACATAAATATATATAATCATATATATAACAAGTATTTATTGCAAAATATGAGTTTCCGTTAATCAAAGCGTAACTTTATTACCAAATCTAACTTCTATTCAGAAAGAAAGCTCAATTTTATAACTGAAGCGGAATATGTCAGTCACGATGATTCGCACAGAGTTGTTTGGCCGAACGGTAATCAAGATAATAAACTAGATGTATTTTTTGTATTTTTATGTTCCGTAATTGCCGAGTTCCTTTGAGAAATTTCAATAAAAACCAATTTACTGGGAGCTAATAGTTATCAGATGCTTGAAAACTTTCAAATCAGTCCGGAAACTTCAAATTCTAATAGCATAAAGAGGCACGTCTGCTATCTACTTACATCACTCGTTTCAACTTTTTACCGAATCGTGATCCGTTTTTTTTCTAAAGAGCACATATTCAGATGTGTAATGACCAATCTCCGGGCGTTGAACAAAAAAAAAAGAAAAAGAACATTAATGCATCAGTTACTAAACCATCAGACGCATGCTCTTGCGCATCCTTAACGCATTCATAATAAGAACAAGACGTTCCGTTTTCAAACAGACGAATTACAAACACGGGGAGCATTCCATCTTCGAATGTTTCAGTTCATATTCAAATTTTGAAAATAGAATCCGATTTATTGAATAGAGATAATAACGGATACATTGAAAGCTTTTTGTATTGATCTGGAGTTCTCTGATTGATGCGTATATTAATCACTAACTTTTAACCGTGACTCTACCTAACTGTGTAACATAAAGTTGGCTAAAGATCTTACTGACGTTTGTAAAGAAATAAAATCGGAAATCATGTAGGTACTTACACAATTATACGCGGTACGAGTATAAATACAATTTATATGTCCTCGATATTTAATCTATGGGCCAATAATAAGAAACTTGTTAGTTCTAGTAACAACATTGTTGATATAATAAGAATCGTCTATTCTAGTTTCCAGAAATTGAGTCAGTGCTACTTTTTAAGGCGTTACATCACTACTTGACACGAACAGGAAATTAGATAAATACCGCGAACGCATTCAAATTTCAAACCACTAATTTTTAAATTCAGTTCAACAAGTAAATTGTCACGTAATAAACACAATTGATAATAATAATTAAGAAATTCTGTTCGACAAATACGAGGGCGTTCTGACATGATATAAATTCTTTATACATTTTTAATTAACTTCAAAACATTGTACGTTCTATACTCCATACTTCGAACTCGGGGTCAATAATCTTAGAAAATATTACCAGTTTATCTTGAACTACGGAATTATTAGTAATGTTTATTTTCGATTCACAGTTAAACTGGTCGGAAAGAATACACGCGGCGTGGTCACCCATCAATCAATGGGATCAGATTGAAACGAGCTTACATTATGATTTTATAAGTTTGAGTAATATTTTATTCAAATTCTTTAGTTGATTGAATGTCTCGAACTTGTTCAATGTAGGTTTTAACTCAAATCAATGATTAATAATAACATTTGCAATTCAAATATCGAACGATTTGAAATAGACGAAATAGTAGTGTTTGAGTCGATAGAAAAAGAAAAACATGATTTGTAGCCAGCATCAAGATATTCCAGCATTCCGCCGTCACCCCACACGCCCGTCATAATCCATCTCGAGCTTCGATATTTGAATACATTCGAATTTGGAACGCGCTAGTAATATGAACTTGCTACGTTTCGTTTTTCAATTGCTTCACTATTATTTTGAATTTAGAACGTCGGTTTCGAGATAAGAATTTGTATTTTTTAAATTGAGCTGAGCATGCGTCTAGACAACAGACATGATTTAACAGCCAATAAATTCTCTGTGTATTGTGTTGTCACGGTTGATGTTAGTATGAAAGGTAATAGAGAAATCGCGATATTCGTGATATTCGTTTATTCCAGTCGCGTGGTTGTTACGTAAGTGGCGCGTACGTAAGTAGGTAAATGTATGGCACGCGCCTTCACCACGTATCGGCGATAAAGCGCGGGGTGGAGCGGCGGTGGCCACCACATTCTTCTGCGCGCGTCTCATAGATAAAAACCTCCATTCATGGCGATGTCAGTGTGACCGATGACGTGATAGGCTGAATAATTAGCCAAAATGTATTTAAAAAAAGAATTAGTTGCTATGTTCTCTGAGCAAGAAATATTTTATTATATTTTCTGAGGAAGAAATATTTGAAGGTGTGATTTCATGTGTAAAAAATTGTGTACCTCATTAGCCAGCAGTTTTAACAATTAAGTAGGTAATTAAATACACCTAAGTACTTCTAACTATGTATCCCTTTTATTTACGTTTTCGTGCTAATTTTAAATATCGATTGCGTATGATATTTAACATAAAGATCCATTTCAATATTTTCAACTGCTCCGATTTGTTTCCCATTTAGTATAAAGAAAATCGATTACAAAACATTAAACTATGGATCACTCATACCCCAGCATATATTCATACTCATACCTCGAATTTCCCGTGTCATGGGAGACACGGACACACAAAATAACATCAAAACATCTAAGATTCAACATTTCTACTCATCAGATATATTTGACCCGTCAAGGAACGTACCTTAGAACCTTCAAGGCACTATAATTACAATTATTTCACTACACTAACGCGCTGCCAACCAATTCTCTATAACTAATTTCCAACTATGATAGTTGTAGATGCCGGGCAGTTCAAGTATGATCACTATCTCATCTTTAAACTCTAAGTTATTCCAAACACAAACTCATCACAATTACCCCTACTATCGTCACAGGTCGAAGACAATGCCGTATGAAAGCATGCGAGTAGGGGCGCAATTACAGAGTACTAAACACGCCCTCTATTGTGCAAGCTTTGAGCTTTAAAAGCTTAACGCGATAGGTTGAATGGAATCGGCGGAAGAGGTTTACAATAAAGTTTTCAATTTTAAAATGAACTGTTCGATTTTTAAAACTTACGTATGGAGTTTAGAAAGGTGTAGAATATTTGTTTTAAATCATATACCTATGCTTTCCACGAGTCATGTAGAATAGCCAATATGTTAGATTTTTCTAGCTGTGGGAGATTCCAATTTGAAACCGAGATCGAATTCTTCACAAAGTTGGCATAATTTCTTTTTTTTATAGTTTAACAAGCAACAAATATAATTATATACAGAAAATAAGACAACAAATAACTTTTTCTTATTTTTGACTGATATAGAGAGTATTGCAATTTTAGAGATAACAATATACATTTTCGGACGGGATTCGAACCCGCGCCTTCCGGCAATCTGACCGTTAGGCCACCGATGCATACCGTCCGAGCACCTAATATTAACTTTGATGTGTATTTTTATGCCTAAAATTGTAAACTTTAGTTTAGTTAAGCTGGAGTGCTTTAAAAATCACACAATAATATACACAGCTTTGATTCCAGGGCGAAGTTCAGAAGTGATATTCTTATTCTCACTTGTCCCATTTTGCCTGTGAATCTCGTTTTGAAGCAAGTACCGACAATGAAATTAATTTCAAATTGATTTAATTTGTAGGTACTGTTTAGTTTAATTTCAAGTATAACTTACATTTAAGACAGATAGATATACATTAAAGCTATAATAAGTCCCTTACCTCTTATCTCTAACTTAAAACACTCGACTTCTAAAAATATATTGGGGATTAAAATCACTATGAAATATGAAGAACCCCGAAAGTATTGAGCATTCGTCTGTCCGTTCAAAACATTAATATAACTTATCTGTTCAGAGCACTCAAAATATCTATTTTTAAGCTAAAACCAGCCTATGTAGTCGTTATTCAGTGAGGGCAAATGAAACTACCAGTAAAAAAGACGTAAGTGATACAACATCATATAGTTACGACGTTTTTATATAAAAACGGAATGTATAAATTGTATAGCTGTGTTATGGGAAAAATGATTGATTTTATTGCCAGACTTACAGATTTCGACGTTATAAAACACTTGTTCATGAAATTTAGAAAATTCCATTTTGTTATATTGATATCGATGTGTATTTTGATTTGGGAATGACGCAGATTGTGTTTTGTTTTTGGGCGGGAATAATTTTGTAGTGATGTGTTCGCATTCCGAATTAGTACGTATTAATATTGTGTTTGCGTTGCTTTCGGCGTTCCTATTTCAAGATCTGAATGTTATTATTTTTTTATTTGTAGCTGAGGTGATTCTGTTTTTTGAGACTAATGGGCGTAGCACGAATAAATGATTCAATTTAAACTGTCACCTATTTAGAACAATTTTAGTACGAATAAATGACAGTCTATACGTTTGAAGTCTTATTCGATTATGAACGTTTACACCAAGAATATTTTTACACGAATTTTCGTGCATCACCCAAAGAACATATTTTAGTCAAAAATGAAACTAAGATCAGCAGCAAAATAAAAACTGTTTTAATGAATGGTTCACAAAAAAGTATGCTCGTGTATTAAAAAAACTTAAATAAAACGTTATTACCAATATTAATAAAAGTTAAACTGACAACGAGTCCACATAAAATCTTAACAAAACAAACAAATATGATTGAATTAGTCATGTTATTGGAACTTAAGGCGTCTGGTTCGTTTCAGAACACATCTGGTTTTCGTGTGTTTTAACGTTCATGAGAAATTTTGATGGATTTTATTGATTTGTGTTATTACATTGGAAAAACATTGGATTCTACTTATTATGTATGACTTATTAGTTATGTTAATATCTATCTATCTTCTATTTCATAAAACGTACGTTAACGTACTTCTCTGGTTTGGACATTAGTGCCGGTATTTATTGATGTAACACAGATATTGAATAGTCATTGATGCACGCGACGATGTGAGCTTAGCACACTAAACCTACCGTACACATGTGATATTTTATAGAATAATAATAAAGAATTATGCATATATTACGCATAAGATATCGTTTCTAAATATACACATACATCTGTCGCTTACTATGTAATAGTGACAGATTTTACATATTAAAATAAAAAATTGGAAAGTCGCACATGCTCGAAACCCGGGTCGACGTACTCGATCCTTAACGTGAGTGTTTTGCCGGTAAATAATAATAGTTAAATATGAAAGTACATTCATAATAACAAAATGAGGCATTGAGCTAATATTTCAATGTATTGAGGGTAGAAGTAAATTACAGAAATTTCTAGTAGAAGTCGTTACTAGAAAGCGCCATACAGCGTGTGCGATAGGCAATGAACCATTTTATTGCTATGTATGCACTGTTTTTCTGTCACTATATTGAATTGAAAGCACGGTGGATTTTGACCGTCGCGAACCTGGAATCTGGTCGTTTTTAGCCCCATTCCGCGGTGCCAAATTAAAAATGTAAGAATTCTCGCTTGCAAAGGAATTTATATTTTATTTCATTTGAATCCGCCATCTTTTGTTTCCAGTTTGCGATCGGAATTCATATTTTTCTGTGTTTTGTTTCGGCGGGCGGCGTATTGTTTTATTGTTGTTCCAAAATGTTTCGTTCCCGAACGGGTATTAATTATTTTCTTACTGACTTTTGCGTGCGGGTTTTACTGCTACAGGTTTCGTTTATACTTTGACTCTGGCAAGTTTCAATTTCTAATCGAAATTACAGAATATCAAATTTGTATATCCATCGAAATGTACTAGTTAGTAAATAAGTTAAAAAAATAAGTTATATTAAGTAAATTATTTACATTTCTGTAGCGCTTATTGAAAAGATTGTCTAGTAATTTGTAACCATTTAACTATGTTAATCTAACCATGATGAGATTTATTCCTACACTACTGGATAGATGTTTGTCTTATATTTTTACCATAGGGGTAAATTAGTAATTTTCAAGTTCACCTAGAACTTGAAAATTATTAATTTACCCCGGAAAGATAATTTTCCGGGGTAAATTAAAATATATATATATAATATACATATAATATATGAGGTATAGTCATTTGCATCGCGGGCAGAGCCGTGGGGATAACTATACAAATATCCTTACAGGAAAACTTAATTCACGATGTCTATATAAATCGTCAAAAGGACAGACATGGCTTTTAAATATAGATAAGAGATTTGATGAATTCGCCCGCCGAATTTTAAGGCCATTAACGAGTTCACGATATAATTTCCTTTTAGTAACCCAATCACGAATATCATTAAATTGTGCATTTAAAAATATTCAACGAGTCAGTTAAGATTAGAACATGGTGGCTTGCTTTGGCTAAACTATTAGACGGTACGTCGGCTCCGGACAGATCGAGATTAGAATCGTTTACCGAAATAATACCTACGAACGGTAATCTGACATTCTCATACGTGCATACGAATGCAGAGTTGGGAATATTCAGCTTCTATCCGGCCAGTATTCGGCAAAAAATAATTAGAGCCAACAATAATATACGCTCTTTTCTCATACAGTGGCGTATATGATTTTGAAAGTCTAAACATACTATAGGTACTCAAAAGTAAGCGGATTATCTAGCTTTATTAATGAAAATCTCAAACAAAAATAAGCTGTTTTGAGTAAGATAGTATTTTCCAAAATTAATACGTTGCAATGCAATGTTATATGAAACTTTATCTAAACATGTTTTAGAGACAGCAAATGTCTATGGAATACTATCATGTACTTTAAAGATAACAATATAAGTACTATACTTAAAAGTAAGCTTTATTTATTAATAGGATAACTGCATGGAAAAGCTCATTGTGGTGGGAAACGTGGAAGGGAAACGTTCACGAGGCCGGTCTCCGACCAGGTGGCCTGACCAACTTAAAGAAACACCAACCTCCCGCTTTTACACCGCGGTGGAGATGGCCACAGACCGGAGCCGATGGAGACAGTTCGTTAGAACCAAAATGCTGCCATGATGATCACGATCCTCAGTCATGAGGGAACGACCGTAGAGAGAGGATAACTTTAATATTATAACGTTATGTTTAGAAATATATGTATCAAATAGGAAGAAGGTTCCCAAGATACAGTTTAACCTAGTTTGATACCAATGAAACCATGTTCTGTAAAATGTAATCTACGTCAATAAACGTTATTACTATTATTACTTACTATAGGAATACAAAAAATAAAGGATTATCTAGTTTCACTATTGAAAACCTAAAACGAAAATAAGCTGTTTAATCAAATAAGTAATACTAATAAGACAATATTTTCAAAATTAATACGTTTAAATATGTGGAAGTTTGTCTAAAACATGTTTTAGACACAGCAAATGTTTAAGGAATTCTATCATATGTTTAGACTTAACATATACATACTTATTTCGCTATATAAAACTTTATACATTTGGCTAAAAACTGATTACTGAAAACTGAAGGTATCTTAACTCTTGATCTCCTATCGGCTAAAATAGTGCCCTGTCTCCAAACTACTTTTGGTTCAGAAAGTTACGCAACGCTTTCCGCCTTCCGATAACAACGGGGATTATTCGTTACTCATCAATCTTAAATAGACACGCGCAATCCATTGTTCCCGTGACATTTAAACCAATTTATAAATACCTACGCTCAATGCTCATATTCTATTAATAAGTTAATACATACACATATTTTAAAAATTCGAATACAAAAAAATGGAACGCGGATCATTGATTATGTCAGATTATAATTTATTCCAATTCCAAATTCAAATAGTAAGAATTGGGAATCGGAATAGACGCATCGCGATTGTCGCGCGTTGGTATTTTGGCAGCACTAGCGCTATTGGCTGCATTTTCGAACGTCTCGCTTTGTATTCGAATTTAGAAAAGGCGATTATTTTGCTTTCTTTAGTGGACGTTGAACGGTTATTGTGTGCAAATGTAATTGTTCCAGGCTGGTTATTGCTGTAAATATGATGCGGATAGTTTCGTCTCGCGGTCGCCTCGTGTGTTTCTGTCCGGGACGTCAGCCGACGTGTTGGGGAGGCATTTTGAGAATATTAAAGTTAAACATCCAAACTTTCAAAGGTTAAAGCTCTACTACTAGTTGAATTAAAACATCTTAGTAAAGCTTTCTGTACTTGTAATTGTAGTTGCATCTATTGAAAATAATGCTTAAAATAAACCTTCAGTTACCTACTAAGTTCTTTGATAGTTAGTTGATACATTTTTGCACCATGTCTGCTGGCTTTTCGAACACGTAGATCTCATTGGGTGTCATAAAGTTGCGGCGACATCATGTTATAATGATAGATGTCTGCTCAACATTATTAGTACTGACAATCAACTTTTTATATTTATCGTAGATATTCCATCCACATAGTCTATTTATAGTGTTATGATTGAAAAGTTGATCAAATATTTTCAATACAGTCAGGACGTTAGAATGATGGTATGAGCGAGTTAGCGTATATAATATAAAAAAATAATTTTATAATGGCAATCAACTCTCATAGTGTGCAAGCTTACTGTCTTCAGGTTTGAAGGGCACTATAGCAGGCTAAATTACAGGGCGAATGAGATTCACAATCAATGTCTTGTATTGAGCCAAATGCCGGTTCACTTCTGAGCATAATTTCAGTTCTAAGCAGTTATTCGTTTATGGGCAGGTGTAGTGTCTAAAATCTGATGTTAGGCACTAAACCTGCACCTAGTTCAGCAGCAGATACTCTTGCCAAAAATTGCAATTTTTTTCTAGCCCCATTACATTGTAAGAAATAACACTGTACAATTGTTTGAATAAAGATTTTATTATTATTTATTATTATCTGGCGCTGACTTGCCCGTCTCATCACTTGACAGTATGTGACTTGGCAGTTTCGCGGCACAATATCTGATAATGCAGTGGTACCAACAAAGACGCCCTCTTGCACAAGAGGCACCAGTAAGTCGAGTTTTCTCGCCACTTACGATGCACATATAAATAAACAACTCCGTCCCTTCGAGGAGTGAAAAGTCGAACATGACAAATTTAAAAATGTGTCAACTCTTAAATTCGAAACAATCGAACGCAAGCCAATCTCAAACAAACAAAATATATTTATTTACGTAAGCACTTTTGTCGGATGACTCAAATGAATTTGTCACGCTACATTGACGTATATGTAACACAATAATGGAAGGAATGCAAGTAAACAGTAAATTATAGTACACTATACTGTATGATGGCCGTTGGTGGCTGCCAAAATTACGGATTGCCAAAAATGACACATCAGAATATGATAGTGTGTAGTAAGTGCGTTTACGACGTTTTAGCATGAAACCATACAATTTAGGAATTGTCATAGAAAGTAACAAAATAAAAATTGTTCGTATTATTTGTAGTATTTTTCCATTACCTACCCGAAATAAACACATTCATTGTTATAACGATAGTAAACTGTTTTCATTATTAGTTGTTATTAATTCTGTTAACATTTAATGTGTTTTTGCTATGTAATTAAATTAAGAATGAACATTGACAACAGATCTAATATAAGTAAACAATAAACACATTGCTGAAGTTACAGATTGCCAAATTATGAGATGTACATATATGTAGACAAGCGGCTCAGGTGTTGTGTAAACACGTCCTCGAGAGGAAAAACGAATATTTATGCGAATTTCACAAATATACATTTTGAGCTGCAACATATAAAAATAATAAACTAGAAAAACCCAATACGGTCTTCTACAGTGCTTGAAATGTTGATGAGTATTAAGCCTTCTACTAAAATAAAAACTCCATTGTTATTAGGCGCGGGGACCGCAGAAGATGCCATGTTACACTGGGGCTAGGCCAATGAGCAAAATTTCATGGTTATGACCACAGTATAGCCACGCAGAACTTGAAGCTTATCTGGGTCTCTCTACAAACTTCATGGTCTGGTGTGCCATAAAGCAAAAAAAACGGCCCGTCACTTACGATGGTAAAAAAAGTCAAATGTCACCAATTCCACCATCTCTGTCTGTCCATCATGCTTATAGAGCTACAACATATAGTATACTATATCAGAGTCATTAGACAGACATTTCAGTAGAAATGCCTATTATATTATCTAAGGTGTCACGATGAGCCGTAACAGACAAATGTTCATTAAAATCGTCCGCGTATTAATAAACATGGCGGTTCTCAGTAATATTGTAATTATTTCTCGTTACCGGAGCCGTGCTGAACTTTAAGTATTGTTTATAATCGCTAAGTATACCTAGCTTAATTATTGTGATATTCAGATAATATTTCTGTAGTTATTATTTTTTTGTACATATAATGACGTTTTCTGAGATGTGTCACGTTTCTTTTTAATTGTGTAAAGCGGGTAGGTGTGCGCCTATATGTTGGCTAAAGTTCAAACTAAAGGATCGACTAATTGGAGTTATATAGAAAAACGGTATCAATGTTCATTATCTGTCGTTTTATGGAAGAAATATGTGTACTACCTTTTTAGCCGACTGCGGTGAAGCCCACCAAGAGGTTCTCTCGTATCTCAACGGATCAACTTATTTTTGTAAATGATACTTCATCAGATCCGTCTTGATGTCGCGTCTGTCACTGGATAAAATTGATAAAAATCGAAATGGCGGTTTTATTATATACGTAGCCGTGATATTCAACTTTCAGTTTATATAGTTTTTTATAATATATTATATAAAAAGAAACTACTTTAAAAGCTGTTTCAATGGTAGGTATACTTTTTTTACTAATGTTATGTAGCCTTTTTGAGGCTTAGGACGCCATAATCAGTTCATTATATTACGTTCCCCTCTAGAGACACATCACTCTTAGAAAAGACTATAGACCATATCACAACACGCGGGCCCAGCTTGGGATTTACGGGCAACCCTAGTGATGTAGTTTTTAAATCACGCCCAAAAAATTTGATGTAGCTGTTTTATATGATACGAGTATAAGGCATGCTGTTTTACAAAATAAAGCAAATTGGACAGCGCAGCTGAAAATGGCAGTGGCGGTCACCCATCTTAGTATTGGTTCCAACAAGTTTAGCGTCGTTTAACGGACAGTTTCAAACAACTGTCAATAATGAAATAAGTCGATTTCTGAAAACGACTATTTCTGGAAATGTCAGCTCCTTGACATAACCACTCCTGTCAATTACCACTACTTGGAATAACAGTTAAATGTGGATATCTAAAGTGTACCTTTACAGCGCGCGTTTATTTATTTTTTATTCTGGTGCATACAATAAATCTGATATCGTTATTGAATCAAGTTATTAAATAGTGAAATATATTAATAATATTCACAGAAATATTTTATTGTAAAAGTAATATATAACGAATACTATCTCATGTTCGTCTTTTATTTAGGAAGAACGTAATTTCTATAATAATTAACTAGCCAATCTGTCAGTCGCCATCTCTGACTAGGTATTTCATCACTTTCAATCAAGTTAATTACATTTAATGGATATCACTGAAATAGTGACAATTATAACTGTAAGTATGCTTATTGTAATTTAATTTTAGAACAAATTGAATAAATGTAAAAGTTTTAAAAACGTTTCGATTTTAGTTTATCTAATTCTAAGCTGTTAACATAAATGGATGAAAACGCAGTTAACACTATTGTAGCAGATCGATGGAAACAACGAAAACATTTCAAATATAGAACGTAACAAAACAATCTGAGATAATAACGCAGCGGAATTAAATCTATCTAAACTGTAGTGCGTCTCGAAATAGGGCACGTTTGCCGCAATTATTTTAGCTCGTGTCTTTCTGAAAATTGGCATGCGTTTGAGATCTTTTGCTGGCGGTATTCGGTTGAGAAACCGTTGTAACCGCGACCATTTTACCCAGACCCCTGTGTAACACAGCCACAGTACAAAGCACACTAAGGTGATAGTTCAAGTTAAACTGGTCGCAATGTATAAATAAAGTGCCCTGATATGCGAATAATAGGTAACTCTCGTCACAGCGTTCGATGTCCCATCTGAACTCGAGGCGGTTTTATTTTAGTCTAACTTCTGACTTGTTGTTTGTGTTAATTAACTGTTTTATTGATCCAAAAGGTCATTCGAATTTCAAATTTTATGTTACATAAACTATATTTTTATATTGAAATTCACGCTTAATAGATATCAAACATTTTCTCAGTTCCGAGGCTTAAAATACCATGTTGTAATGTAGATTATTTTATTTATAAGTAAGTAGTAAAAACAATGTACAATATTGTATTAATATTATTATGTATTCGTGTCTTAGATTGACAATACAATGATTTGCAATTTTTCATTCCTAATTAAATCTAAGACACGAATAACAATATCTGTTACAATTTAATGCAGTAAAGAAGAAATCAAACAGAAAAAATACCAGCCAACGCCGTCGCGAGCTCGAAATTTACATTTGTAATCAGAACCATTAACGTCTACAATAAACTGCATTGACATGCTACAGTGCAGGACGGAGCTATGCGGAACAAAAGAGACGAGAGATATCCGAGATTCGCGCGCCAGACACAATAGCGACGCGTGCGCCGTAGAGTGAGATCGACGTATTCAAATAGAGAAAGACAGCTATACTTCCAACTGTGTCGCATAGATTAGTCTCGCGAATTTTATGCGTTTGTGAAAAATGCACTTAGAAGACTCAGATTTATAGATAGACTTTCCGCGTTGTCTGATCTTTGTGCCGATTTATATGCTTTGATTTTTAATTATGCAAATATGTTTTATTACGAGGTTTTGTCGTGTAAATATTGCAGTGTCTATTTTAATGGTATTGTGATAAAATTTTATCTTCACGGTTTATTGTTTTCTCTTATATTAACATTTATGTTTTGTATAGGTGTGTCACTATTGTGAATAATCATATGCAAATACTGAGCAGTAAAAATAATTTTGTCTTTATATATTTTAACTTAATAATTATTAGGTATATTAAGACATGAAAATAAAATAATGACTTATTACGAGTATTTTTTGTTGGTTTACTTATACTTATGCACATTACATATTGAATCAGTTTCGAGCAAAGTAGTAATATTGGCATAATTAAAACTAGAAAATCAGACAGTTCCTGAAAAATGTTCTAAGATTTTTCAGCTCAATATTCGAAAGTAAAACAATGAAATAGCAGAAATAATAACTTTATTCTAATAAAACTTATAGTAAGTAAAAACCTTAAAAGCTTATCACATTTTTTTTCTTTATTATAATGTTTTTATAACCTAAAACTTTGATCTCCATCGAATAATGGGCTTGTAATAAAACAAATGTGACAACACCGAAATCTTTGAAAATGGAAACAAATAGGTTGTAAGGCAACGCGCGCACAAACTGCATAACAGAGTACGCGACAGGTGCGTCGGCATTCCCGCGCGTTGTGCGAATACAAGAAACGACGATTAAAATGAAATACGCTTTGATAATTAATTATTGTATACTATTCTCGTGCGACGAAATATTGTCGTTATTTATGCGTCTGGATCGCAACATTCGGAATTGTGGAGTTTCTTAATAGATTTGTAATTATGATGAGCTTGTAATAAAAGCTACCAGCTTGTTTTGATGTTATTCTTTAATTGTAATAACTACATCAATGACCTTTTTAGGACATATTGGTTCACCTTATCTTCTTCTTCTCAGTTGTTACGCTCTTGACAGAGCGGTCGTAGTCGTCATGTAGTTGTGGTGGAGGCAGATGTAATGCACCTCACGATGTCACATTAATTTATTGATTTTATCACCATAATAGGTGATAATAATATATCATTATACAAATGATAGTCGATAAATCGGATTATGACATTTATACCCGTTTAATAAAAAAAAATATTATTGACATTCTTTAAACTGATCTACGTCCTTCGTACTGTCGATTTCAACAAGGATCTTTTATTTTCTTACCTTCACTCTCTGAAATCTTAAGCCCGAGATAGGATTCAAAACTACGCTCATCTCCAAACTATCATCGCATTGAATTTTGATCTAAATATCAACGTGAGTGAATAAAAAAAATAGAACCTCCATTAAACTAAACATGCCAATTTATTATTGTGGCAACACTACAAATAACAAGAAATACTATTACATACGGAATAACAAAACGTATCAACGCAAATAGAACGTCTGACGATCCGATCGCAGTAACCGAACGTTCAGTTATTGGATTAACAGATGTGTTACGTTTGTGTGTAATATACTATTTGAATTTGGAATATGGATATGGAAATGGAATTGAAGTTTCAATTGGGGAACGAATTTGAAATACGATAGATGATTGAGAATTGTTAATTTTCGTTTTTCTAAATACGAATGTTTTTGAAGTTTTTGAACGGAGTTTTTAGGGATGGGAAAAACTAAGATTATTGTTCATACATAATTTAAACTTACAACGTTTGATATAATATAAGTAGGTATATGTTAATCTACCAATTTTTATTATTATATTCATATGATGATATAATTCTCTAAATGTACACAATTGTGAGTGATGTCTAAAACTTTATGAACGTTTTTTACGTTTTTATTATTAGTAAGTATATGTACCTACCTAATACATGTCATAATAATTATGATTGAAACGTTTCCTTTTCTGAATCTTAAACGCTCATTGAGCTTAATTTATATGTGTTGTCACAAGTCAACGATTTGGCGAATATCAAAATAATTTATTTGTTTCACACACTGCTCTATCAACACACGTGTTTGGGCCAAAATAACGTTTTAAAAGTAAAAATGCACGCTATTTGTTAGATATAGAGTTTAAAATTGTTTGTTTGAAGTTGTAGAAATACAAAACACGTGTCTAGTATAAACTTTGAAGTGTCAAGCGACTTTTATCTTTATGCTCACGAAGTAAAGTCTAGTGCTAAAGAAAGAAAATTGTGGAGAAATTAGCGAAATTCTTGTAACGAAGTGCTAAGAGCTGTGTTTATTGTTGATGCCATCATAAAGGAGAGTTTACAACTGTTTTATTAACTCTGGTAGAGCTGTGGATAATCATTTATTGCTTGGTAGAGTGTAGCGTGTAATACATTTTGTGTACACTCTAAGCTAACTACTGCTGTTGCTACTTTACGAAAAAAGTAGTAACAGAAGCGTAAAGGTTAATTTACTGGCTTCATACTGCTGCTCCACCTGTGTGGTAAATTAAGTTATAACTTACAGAAACTAAATTCATGGTAAAACCTGTGTGTAGTATGCAAGGTAGAAGTTGATTACTTTCTTATATCGCTTAAATCCATTGAGAAGTTTCAGCGCTCATTCCATCATTCATAATTGTCATTAAAAGATTTATAAGTAATTTATTTAATACCAAAGAATAATAAAGTTATATTTTTTGTATATATTTTTCATTTGCTCATCATGTGTGTATGAAATATGTACTTATTATCTTGTAGTAGTAGTATCTCTATTTTTTTTTCTGTGAAATATATGTAGTAGTAATAGTAGAGTATAGAACATCCTAATTAAACATTATTACAATAGTGGGAGCAGTGCGACATGAGGAAATATCATCCTAGATAATTTATTGATTCAGGCGTTACTTTGCGAAAACCCATTATCAAAAACGATATTAGAAGAAATATTTAGTGACTCTTCCGCTGAAAAACAATGCTTATGGCCGAGTTGCAGTGTGCTCTCACTGTCAATCTAGTGACAAGTCAACATCCCCTGAGGATGCCTCGTGTAGAGGCGAAACACGTGTCGAATCGTTTTTGGTTGATTGAGTTGTTTTGTGTTCCTTATTCTGTATACTTCCTATTTGCATTTTATGCGGGAGTGAGGATAGTGCACACCGCAACTCGGCCATAAGCATTGTTTTTCAGCCGAAGAGTCACTAAATATTTCTTCTGCTATCGTTTTTTTAAATATCATCCTATCCGAATCTCACGAGTTATGCATTTAATTTAAAAATGGTTTCTTTCTATTGATCGACATCCCCGTATATAGGTCTCTTAATAGGTCAACTACCTCACAGATAGATACTCTTTATTGAACACCTTAAAATTAAACAATCATACAGTTACAGCAAAGAACAGTAACAATAGGCGGTTTTATCGCTCCATATTGATATGCGAAAGTATGTTTGTATGTGTATGTGAGTGTATGTGTACTCAGCGATGAACCAGCTGCACGGATATGGATGAAATTTAGATTTCTGGATGAGATTTTAAGAGCAGTAGAATCTGTAGAACTCTTCCTGTATGAGTTCGTACGGGGTAGTAGGTACTGCCACCGTATCTTTGTCTACCGTGAATCAGTAATGTTCGCAATACTGTGTTTTGGTTTGGAAGTGTGGTTTCCGGCTACATTACTGGCACATGAGACTTAACAACATAATGTCATAATGTCTCATCAGGATAACGGACGCAGTGCAGTTCGTCACTTGTGACGAAATCTGTTCTAGGCAAAGGTTACTACTTTACATCAGGTAGGCCCCCGTGCTTCTACTGTTTTGTAAAAACATTACGGAAAAAATTTGAATGGAGATAGCTTATGCCCAATATTAAAACATAGTGAGTCAATTAGTTACCGAGGAATTGCAACATGCATAAAAGTAATTCTACGGGGACGTGTTAATAATTAACACAAACTACAGTTAAAAATGTTATTGAACTACATAAAAATCACGTGAAATGTATAAATACCGCGCGAACATCTGTAAGTTTTCTCAAAGGCTTAAAAACTCGTTTCTAATACGTGGCGTATCACAATGCATCATCTATTCGGCCGTGCTTCCTGTGACGTAACAAAACGACATTCTACATTGTTTTACTTCCATTGCTGCATACTTTAAATGTAAAATTAAATTAATCTATTTGAGTCGCAAATGTAATTAATATAAGAACTATGATAACCCCATAACGTGAGAGTTTTTATATGTGTCAAACTCAAGAGAATTTCAATACAACAATGTAATTAATGTTAAATAAATAGATAGTTTTATATTTTTCGTCGCTTCCTATAAATTAATCGTAATGTAAATGTTATTTAAAACTGATATGTTTGTATTAGAGTATTATAATTTGAATTTATTTATGTCTATAGTTATAGTAATTTAACGATTTATTGTTTCTCCCTACAATTTAATTAATTTACTGCACTGCTACCATTTTTTCTTGCACGTCTAGAATGACTCGTAGAAAATAATACGTAGCATTAAGTAACCTAGCATTAAATAATAAATAGATAAATAATAAATAGATAAATAAAAATCCTTTAACATGGTTATCATACTAATGTAAAAAATAAAAAGGAATATTTATAGATAAGTGAGTGAGTGCTTATAGAGTATTTATTTTCGCTGAAACTGAATGGGTTTGAATGAAATTTGGAATGAAGACGGCTTATAAATAGCATATGATTAAAAGGCTTCTTTTCGTTCCGGTAAATATTTCTGTCGGATATTAATTTTACGCGTAGATGGCGCCGCAGGATACACCTGGTTAAATATATACATATTGTGCTTTTAATACAAGCATTTTGTTTACTACAAGCATCGAGCTATTATTACTACGTAAACAATTTCATATTTCCAAGAAAACCATATATAATAATATCTGGTGGTATTTATATTTTAAATGTATCGAGTAGAGAGAAAATTAATAAACCCAGTAACCATTATAGATATATACTATACTATTGTCAATAATTTACGCAGCGCACGCGATATAAGGATGTTTTTGGAAATTTCACCAATGAGAAGTTGAAGCGAGCTAATTTCATATAATAATATGTTATTATCCCTTTTCAAACAAAAGCAGCAATGTACATCAAACCTGCGATAACTTCGCAATCCTAAACCAGACCACATGTTAGTGTACAAGGACATTCACCCGGTTTTTTGTCTTTTTTCTCTCAAAACGGATCCTTTTTAGGATCGTTTTTATTCGATATTAATTGTGAAGGGTTCAGAAAAAAGTTTAGTCATTTCGTTTAATTGTTCCTGATTGTGCAGCATGCAGTTAAACATACGTAGTGTAATTGTTATATTATATGTTATAAGAAGTTGTAATCATATACATTTACATAATTTATTTTTATTTAGACACGCGTTGAAGTCTTTTTTTCAAAACTATGTAACTGGGGAAATATTCGGACATATAAAAGCTTCAGTCACAGTTTACATAAAAATAAAACTTCTGTAGCTGTGACGCTGTAAATGCCGGTAGAGGCAAACAGCATTAGGTCGTTAAAAAAGATCCCAACTCTACTGTTATACGTCCTCCTATACGATTATAGAAAATCTGACAGAAAATGCCGTATCATAGATAGAAGATTGATAGAAAACTATATTGAAACACCACATTAAGCACTTAATATTAAAAAGTACAATTCTTTAACCTAGGTGTTACAATGGGCGGTCTTATCGCTCAGAGCGATCTCTTCCAGACAACCCATTCTCAGAGGAGTATCAATGATAACATGGACGGAAACAATACAAAAACACTAAATAGGTACACTATAAATATCTACATATATATTATAGTAAATACTACCATACTAAAGTAAGGGATGGCAATTCGCTCGCCATATATTTTTAAGATAGCATTTTCCCTTTCTGTTAAGAGGCCAAGAGTATAACAGTTAAAATTCGTGTGAACACACTTATATCAGCCACTTCAAGGATGTAAACTATACTAATTAAGATGTATATACTTTGTGGTATGTTTATGTGAAAATGTGAGGTTGAAACTTAAACGCGAGCTACAAAACCATCATATTGAAATCTTAGTTGTATACCTGCATTATATTAAAAAAAAATGTTACATTGGGGTTGTGGTATTTTTTGTGTATATATGTAAGCAGTAAAATCTTCTGTCGCATATTAATTAATAAAACTACAATAGGTACTCAAAAGTTATAATATAAAACCCTTCAAATCTTTTAGTCCAAACCAAATTCAATTCAAAAAATTAATTCGCCTACACACCACCCGCATATGCCGAGATACTCAAACAACTAAAAATATAACCAAAACTAAACCCCTTTCATATATTAAAAGAGTTTATCAATAAAAAACACCCACATAAAACCCTCACCCTAAGTTAAAAATGTTCCAGAAATATTGAAATAGTCAAAAGAGTTAAATATAAAGTAGTAAAAGGAGTTAAAAATAAAATGGAGGGTATAGAAATACGTAATCCCAAAACTAACACAGCTGAGCGGAACTTTAAATCAATTATATTTTTTGAGGGATATTTTTTTAAAGTAAGTTTGTGAAAATTGTTCTTTGTAATTCGGGCCGAATAACTAGAATAAATTGAAGTACTATAATTAATAAAAAACTTATTGATTACTAAGTCGACTTTGCTTGGTCCAGTAGGATCTCTTTTCCATAATTAATTTATACATTCGATTCCATCATCAGTTTCATAAAATTTTATTATAAGAAATATTTGTGCAGTTCTCATCTCTAGAAAACTAAACATGAACAATAACGAAAACAATAATTCAGATTCAAATTCTCTTTGTCCACGGCGAAATGATATTAAATCTTTTTATTCAAGTTTCATTCCAAAATTCCACATTTTGATGTTGTATTGTATAATAGTGGCAAAGGGAGCGCCATGACGAAAGCAATTTAAAAATGGAAGGGTTTCACTTTTAGTTCCAATTTTAAAAAATGAACCCGCGACGAGTGATTTGACGATTCGGACGGATTGTAAAATGGATCTCTTTATGCAGGATGGAACAATTCCGATGCAATTTGTTTTTTATTTACAAATATTTTTCTGGGACACGCGAGGGTAACCGTAACATATTCAATATTATTGCCAAATAGTTTTTGTTTGTTTAATTTATACGTAAAAAATATTTGTATTATACAGTAACATAACAATCTAAATATCAGTAGAAGTAGTTTATTTTTCTCATACAATCAGGTAATTAAACTACTTCTTTATCTTAATACTAATATTAAACAAGTTAACGGCAATTGTTACCTACCTAGAAAATCAGACAAACGTTTAAAATGAAATAATTGAAAAACGGTTAAAATTCTATGCTCGGACGGTATGCCTCGGTAGCCAAGCTTCATGGCGTCTGACCTGGCACGTATTGTCAAAAGACGCGGCTTCGAATTCCGTTCGTGGATGTGTATTTTTCTCTCTAAAATTAGAAAACGTAGAAGGAGCCTAGGCAGTAAATAAAATATATTTAAAAAGCTGTCAAAATGGTTCTAAAGATAACAGCTAATTGAACTTTCTGATAAACACACCTTGTAAAAAACTTGTTAAGCAATATCTAATTCTGATACCCCGAAAAGCTCTCAAAACGCTCTCAACCACTTGAGCATTTAAAGTAATTTGTTACTAAATGTATTTGAAGTATTTCTCCCTGTACGCATCTTGTATAACCCCTTCTCTGGGAATAATGCTCACACACACATAGCCGCGGCCGCAGATGTTGATTCCATAAAATAATATTTCATGTAAAGCACTAAACATCCAACCGAGGGCGGAAGGATTGCGTTCTATTTTTAAATTTATATATTTTGAACCAATTTGAGTTTTGAATCAGTACTTATTTCTGTTTAGTGATTGTTTTTTTAAAGAAATGTGAAAGGATGGGCATTTGTTGAATATTGTACTTTTAATAGTATTTTTACTCCTTCTACACACTTTTATTTTACTCTTAAACACATGGCAGACACTGCAATTTTAGTAGATATAATTAAACTAACACGCCCATAGTTTGATTAGATGTCGCAAAAGTAAAAGTATCCAAACTAGTAATATTTTAAAATGCATGCATATTGCTATGTTACAAAATGTCAAGTAATTATTGACCTCTAAGATCGTTTGAACATTTCGCTCGTGACCATTCGTCAATTAAATCGGAGGACTCGTTATTAAACGAATAAAAAAGAAATAAATCTCGATTCGAGTTTTAAAAAGCTCCGTTTCGAAGTAAAGAATGTTGTGTACAATCTCGGTTCGGACAAAAAAGTGACAACGAGTAAAAAAAGAAAACGCAACACGGCCAAAGAACAGATTATCAGCGCTAAAAGGGTTGCTCCCGCTCTCTCCTTCTTTTGTTCCTTCCAAATTCAAACTTTGCATCCGTACAAGGAGCGTTCGAATGCGAATTCTATTTTTGAATATTCTACCGAGAATTTTTAATTAATGCCGCTCAGCCGCGCTCGTATTTTTAAAATTCGTATTCTGTTTTAAATCGAGTTCGATATTCAATTTTTGTGTTCGATTTCAGATGTTTTTATTTATGTTGTGCGATAATGACGTTTCGCGTTTAAGTGCTTTATTTCGATTGGAGATTTTATTCGTTTATTCGGATGTTCCTTGAAGGTTACTGCTGTGATTAATGGCGCAGATATGTGGAGTGGGTTTTGAGCGAAATGTGGGAGTTAATAGGAAATATTGAATTATTTTTATATTATTTATTTGGTACTTTATATTGTATCCATTATATATATCTAGCATTTTTCTTAACTGACTTTGCTAACCTATTATGAACATAATATAACAATTGTATGGTTTGTTCTAAGCTTATGGTCGACCGACACCTCTTAGGAAGGATCCCAATAATCTATCTAACCACAGTTTTCCTTACTACCGATAGAAATTTGACATAACGTCCATACAAAAAGTGTCAAATATCTATCTCTAGTAAGGTAAACCGGCGATAGATAGAATATTGGGACCGGCCATTAGTATTATTAAAAAGTTTAAGTTATATGTAGACTAATTACGAATAGGTGTCATACAGACTGGCAGAAGGTCAACTGAAAATACTAATAAAATTATAAATCTCGTTGTTTACTGCACTATTTTGTAAAGTGACTTGTGAGATTGTTATGTCCAAAGACTATTTTATTTATAATATCAATTATTCATCCTTAGTTAGCAATAATATTTGCGATATTTTCACTAGTAGGTATTATTTCTTTATACATTAGGTTTTAACTAAAAACTTTAAGGACTAAAATAACCTAAAGGTTATAAATTACATATATATTGAATTGCAAGCAAAGCACTTTTATTTCATACCTCACTTGACCTAATCAACTACTCTTTAAATTCAGCTCATTAACGTAAAAATATTTTGTTTCAAACTACCCTCCTGCTAAATTTCATTAAGATCGGACCAACGGTTCTCAAGTTAAAGTTGAAACATACAAACAACGAAGTTACGGTCGAAAACTTCGATTTGTCGCAATATCGAAAGACTCGATTGGCCAATTACCCATATTATTACCACTATACATAAAGATAAATAATAAACCGTAAAAAGTGTGGATCATAATGTTAATTTGCTAGCTTTACGCCTCACGGCGCCGCCCCCTTGCGTTTTGTTTTCCGAGAATAAGAATTTTTTCAAACGAATTGGTCAATACATAATAAAAGTTACATTGTATACGTAATAGCTACGTTGATACATCACTTATTACGGCGAAAAAAGTAATGGCGTTACGGGGAGTAAATAAATTTATCAGATACTTGCTCATATCTAGATAATTATTAAGATTAGTTCCATACGGGCACACACTTAGATTCTAGTATTGTACAGAACAAACCCACTTAATTGTAAAAACTATGATAAAAACATCCATGTTAACATAGCGTTTTTGCGTAATTAATTAGTTTATTCTTGTAAAAATGGCGGGAAAAGCCAAAGTAAACGAAGTACTACATCAGTGTTTGTTCAACTCACAGATTACGAAGAGTCTTTTGTTTAACCTTTGTAAATGGTATGTTAAAAATGTTTTAATTATCAAACTATGTGATGACTATGAGATTTACGACTTTAAAAAAATGCGTGAAACTGCTGAATTCGTTTTATTGAAATATACACATCCACATAATACATCCTGGAATAAAAGATGGCAGAGTGTATTGTGTATTTGTGTAATTGTAAACCTATTATATAACGTAATCGATTACCTCGTATCTATGGAAGCATTAATATGTCACCGAGACGGCTTCACGCTCGCCTACGCATTTAAATAGTATCAACACAAAAAAAACATCGCAAGTTCTAAAAAACATCATTAATTCCATTTTAGTTTGATAACTCTTGTAAGCTTGACACATTTAATATCAAAACCAATCTAGGTTTCGGGTATGCCCGATGACGATGGGCATCGGACATGCCCGAAACCTAGGGGACGATAACGTCGGCTCATTACGAGAGTAAAGTCAGATTTGATATTAAATAATAAATAATCCCGTTTTATTAATTATATTTTTCTAATAATATTTTGACGGGTTAACTTACGCGCTAGTACTAGCGAGAACGCAGCCGGGTGCGCAAGTACTCCATGAAGAAGTGGCCCAGACTGTCACGAAACTGGTCGACATATTCGACTATACCTACCGCGTAAGTTAAACCATCAAAATATTATCAATATGTGTAATACTTACGAAAGTTTCAATCAAGTTATATATTTTTTATTATGAATTGTTAATTTTTCGTATAAAATATTCCGTATCTCCGACATTAATCAACTCTATGCCTGATGAAGCATGAGATTTGTTTCAGTAGATTATTTTCTAGATTTATATATTTGTCTTTCTTTTTTGTTAAATCACACACTTCATCATTTAATTCCATATATCGTAGGAAACTGATAATGAAGTAACTTAAAAAAACGATAACAATTTATTATTTTATACTGGCTTATATACTAAAAAGTTTATATAAGTGAGGAAAACAATCATTAGTAATAATCTTTTTTAGAATGTGACTTAGTGTTAAGTAGTGGTCGCTCCTTTTGCGTAGACCTCCCCCAGTTTTTACCTCATTACAAAAATCACGCCTTAATTTCAATTTAAACAATAACTACAATAAAAAAAATCCAATCATTCTTATCAAGTTTTTAAACATACTTTTTATCGACAATTTGTAACAGTTTCTTCCGATAATTACAAAGTCCCCTTAACAGGGCTTTTATTTTTGGTGTAGAGGGCGTTTCATATGACGTGGAATTTTAATTAAACTGGAATTCATCCTAGAACTCTAGATAAATGTTAAATCCTCCATTTACCCACTATTCATAGGTTTTTTGTTTATTTAATTTGTTTTATATCTATTTTTTATTTATTGGAAAAGGTAGGTAAGAAAGCATTATTTAAAAATTTATTTAATCTCTATTAAACTCTAGACTTTACATAATCAGCCCATTTTTTTCCCACTGCTGGGACTCGAGCCTTTATCTCAGAGAGAAGAGTTGGGCCATCCGTCACGCGGGGCTAGTATAAGCTTAATGGATATGCTAGTGGCCAACTGCCAATCCATAATGAAGTTTTCAGGTTGCCCGAAGACCTTCGACATAGACTAACGACTGTTGTCCTAAGACAAACAACCGGGACGGACAGCTTAATGTGCCCTCTGAAACACAGAAGCGCACACTGCTATAATCATCTCTAAACCTTAAAAGAGTACACTCACCGGTCAATAATAAAAAGCTGTAGCACATTGTGAACTCAATGAGCGACCAATAAGTCGCATTAAGGGGTCAGTTGACGCATCGTACGCGAATCGCATACCAAGCCGACGACCCCGATATGCGCTTGCAGAAGTTTATATCACTTAGCATATGTTAAAAACATTCATATCCCTGCACTAGAATTGTATGTGTTGCCAGAGGTCAACACTTATAATAACAACATCCTAGATCCCATAATAAACTCTTTCTTCTCATCATACAGGGTTGCCATCTCTAAAATTTGGCAACCAGGACGCGTGAAAATTCTGGATTTTAGAGCGCAGACCCCGGACATGTCAACAGGTTTTTTTAAACATAGTTAGCGTAATAAAAATGTCATAAAACACATTTTTATTTAGTTTCAGACCTTTAAATTAAATTTAGTCATCTTTATCATCATTTCAAATGTACCTAACAAAACAAAACTAATAACATTTTGTTTATAGTCAGTTAGTATTTTAATTTAGGCCTCGAACTTTAAATTTTTAAAACTACTAATGAAACCCCGCTCGGACGCTCCCCGGATGCCCTTTAAACTAAGACAAATCCGGGGAATTCCGGACAGATGGCAACCCTCATACTTAAACCGCGGTCAGGGATTGAAATTAGGACCCCGCGCTTAGAAGAAGCTAACGGATTTGTCAAAGTTTAACATCACTTTAAACGAAGGCAGTGCAGCTTGACTTGGCGATCTTAACCGATCAACAAGTTAAGTAACGATTGCTGCGGTCAGGAGTTGGATAGGTGTGTGCTAGTGGCGTTATTCAACTGAACGCTACCGTGCTTCGGAGGGCACGGTTTGTCTTAGGACAACAGTCGTTAGGCTATGTCGAAGGCTTTCGGGCGGCCTGAAAACTTAGATATGGGCCGGCCACTAGCCTATCCACCAAGCACTGGGCCCGCGTGGAGAACTTTGTCCCAACTCCTCTCTCTGAGCGGAATTCTCAATGTAACACCTTTTTAAATATATTTAATGTAACATTTTTAATGTATTTTTTTAACTATCTATAAGATAACGAGTTATGCGTTAAACCGAAATATTGCTACCTACCAACCTAGTTCAAAATATATGACTAAGGTATGGACAGACAGACTGTGGTGTGGGTTTAATAGCATGGTCTTTTCAATCTCGCATATACCTAACCTTTAAGTACTTTGGTATCTAGAATACGGAAATACAGAAAAAGAACCGGAATTTTAATTATAACGGTTTAATTTATATATTCATTTTCAAGCTTAATTGCAAGGCTTGCTATAATCGGAAAACATGCAATAGCTTTTAAATCACTCTAATATTATAAAGGCGAAAGCTTGTAAGTAGTAATATGTTTTTTACTACTTCGCGCTTAAACGCTAGGACCAATTTTGATGAAATTCGATAAAGAGGTAGATGAAACGCTGGATTAACACGTAGGATACTCATCATCATCATTATCATCCATCACCTCGCGAGTGTAACCGCGGCGCGCAGTTAGTTATATAATACGTAGATTTTAAAGTAATGTTTATTGTAAATACATTATATGAACATGGAAACTTTAGCTCGAGGTACATTATTTTGTCTTCATATTGTAAGTATGGAGCGTCTCTAAAACTAGAATCGATGACTAACATCCACTACAGCATTAAGTCATACAGATTTTAATAACACGTTCCAAATATTAAATAGTGATCGTTCGATCGTATAATGGCTTCACTTAATATTCCATTTTCGAAAATATTTGAACCGTCATGCTCTCCGTTCTTTTGTAGCCGACCAATACGGATGCTATCTGATTTGAAAATTGGAACGTTCGATCGTTCTTATTCGAAATTTGAATTTGGAACTTAATTACAGGCAGGCGCGTGTTAATTATATTAATTGAACCTGACTCTGAGTCTATAACACTTATTGGCTGGAACACATTTGAAACATTTTACTTCTCTTTAAATTAGTAACGGTACACTAACAAGTTATTAACCAAAGAGTCTGTGTCTACCTATAATATTGACGTGAGCGTAATAATTAGTTAGATAAGTCATTCGCTGTACATTGTGATGTCATTAGTCCATACTAGACTATCCCGCGCAGGAATATTTTTTCATTATAACAAGTAGGTACCATAAGTGTTATTGCAATCTCTACATCGTTCAGATATATATAATTTATTTATAAAAAGTAATTAATGTTTAACAACTTTAAGTGAAAAATAGTAATTTTAAAAGAAAGAAGGGTTTTCTTCTTCATTAATGCAACTTTCATTAATTTTCAATTTTATTTACAAGGATTACTCATAATTTTGAAATTGTCGCATTTTTTATAACTGACCCTCATTCCTTACGACTTAATTGTATGTACATGAAAATCTTAACTAATTTTAATGTATTTTTGTCCTCAGGTAAACTACTCAACTTGGTCATTGTGTTTAGAAGCCACGCGTATGAACTAAACTGGGAATGAACAGCTGTCACATCTTCAGCGAATTCGTGAGTCAGTCTATAAAACGAGTAAATATACTGTATTTATACAGTCTTATAAATGACTAGTTGTGTCCCGAGGTTTTACCCGCGTGGTGATGAACGACGGTGATGAAGAAAGTATCGTATATGTTCCAGCTTCTATCTACATACCAAATTTAATCCAAATCCGTTAATTCGTTCTGGAGTGATTGAGTAACAAATCTTCACTCATACATATTCGTACATTCGTATATAATATTAGTAAGAGTAAGATTAGATTATGTAATTTCCATTATGCAACCTAGCAGGTTGTTAGTAAAAGGACAAAACTAATGGATTTGGGAAATATTTTCTGGAAATCGATACTAATTAGCGTTGAAATTTACCTAATTGATCTAACCCGTTCAACTAGATTAAGCAAACCTTGCTGCGGGCAGGACCCGTAGACTAGCCAGTCGCCATTTTTGGCCAATAATGCAACAGGCAGTTTAAAAAATGCACAAACAATTTGCGAATAAATATTCGTATCGTAAACGTCAACGCGTCACGCTTCGGCTACAAACTATTAGTTATCTGTCTTACAGTTGCCGTAGATAAATGACAGTTTGTACTGTTTCACGTGAATGGCACGTTACGTTGCACTTACGCAGTTATTCGTGCACAGTTTTCTTAGAAACTGTACTACGTTTCCAGGAATTTAGATGTGTGTGAATGATTCGTTGATGTAGGCTTCAAAGAAAGAAGGCAAATTCTTTCTTACGACAACAGTCTATAAGATTCATTATCTTAGAATATCTATTTTGAAGCGATTAAATCACAGGACATCAAGGGTCGGCCGTCGATTGGATGGACGAGATCGATTCCTACTTCAGGCCTTTCGGTGAAGGAATCGTGAAGGAATAATCCACAGCATGGTGGTAGAATACTTTTGGAGTCCGCCTGGATAGAACACCTAACAGTGTATTCCGGCAGTTGTCCTTGAGAGCCACTTGCTTTTCTAGGTCTAGTGTGATATTTCCGACCGCATCGTCACTGGCCATCAAGTCAGATAGAGTAGCTTTTAAAGTTTAACAAAATTTAAATTCGGGCGGTTGGTTCTCTGAATACGCTGACACTGACTGCTCACTAGCTATCATCTGCCCGGCTTAATCGTACCATGACAATACAATTTAGATAATTTATAACAATGTAGCAGGCCTGCCCAGGTCTGCTAAAAACCGTACACTTTTTTGTTCGCTCTAAATCCGCTCAGTTTATCAGCTTACAAATGTCTACGCACCTGCATGTTAGTTATAGTAAATTATTAGAATGCCAGAGACATTAGCCGTTCATAGTTGAGGAAAACAATGTTCAAATAGTTCATCTAAATGAGCGTCATGGTATGATTAAATTCAAAACTGTTTAAGCCAGGTTTAAGAACTGCACGGAACTTGCATGGTTTTTATAAAGCTGAAGGCCCCTGTACTACTTTGTAGTGCAATAAGAAAACAAAAATGAACTCCTAACTGGTTAGCTTGGAGCAATATTAATAAAAAAACACAAAACAGATAAAATCATATCACGCAGTTCTATCCCCTCATCCCACAAGTAATTGTATTATTCCCTCTCCCTCTAAAGTTTATTTTAAAAATGGAAAGCTAAGCGCATTCACGAATATAATTGATGATGGTGGACGCACCCCTTTGATAATCCCAATGGTGTCTGTACTCTGTACACCTACGGACGATGTTAAATATGTAGATAAACCAGCTATATGACACAAGAGGGTTCATTTATCAGAACTCTGGTTAGCTTTGCTGGTAGATCAAATGTCCAACATATGTAGGTCCAGACATATAAAAAAGATAAAAAAAACATAAAAAACACAAAAACTTAAAAATGAGATTAAAATAAATCAATGCAGAGAGAGAGAGATCATAAATATTTGCTGGAGATTTTCATGGAATATGCAATAAAATAGGAATAAAAATAGTTTTAAATTTACAGCAAAATACGCAATGTGAAGGTAGGTATTTATTTTTCTAAAGGTTGAAACTCGAATTGATGGTTGGCGTCCTATAGCCAGTTATGTATTAAACCAAACTTTATTTAAAAAATGTATAATTTTCGTAATACTTTCCCTTAGAATAATATTTACGTGAACATCTGGTTTTTGTAGTGCTTCATTCATTCAGAGTAAATATCTTTAAACTGTGACGTCATAGAAAATGAATGAACGAAATGTGTGAAGACTAGTTAGTTGTACTTACTGTTCACGCTGAATATAGTAGCTACTTGCCTAAATTTTTTTTAAAATTATAAAATTTTTGACACACGAGGGCTCATTTATCAGAACTCTGGTTAGCTTTGCTGGTAGATCAAATTTAATTACATAGGTCCAGACATATAAAAAAAAGACGTTAAAAATGGATTAAAATAAATCAATGCAATGGCCAGAGAGTATCGTAAAAAAATGCTTGAGAGTAGTGTAATGGAATATGCAATAACTTGAGATAAAAATTAAATTTAAATTTTCAGCAAAATACGCAAGATGTTGTAACTCGGTATTTATTTTTTGTAACGGTTCAAATTGGAATTGATGATTGGCACGGCATCCCCAAGTCGGTTATATATTAAACCAAACTTTATTTTATAAAATACACAGGTGATTTTCGTAAAACTTACCCTTACAATAATACTTACGTGAACATCTGCTTTTCGTAGAGCTTCATTCATTCAGAATGATATCCATAAACTGTGACGTCACAGAAAATGAATGAACGAAATGCGTTAAGACTAGTTGTACTATTCAAACAAACTGGAATATACCAGTTTGTATTTGTTGTTATTGATACAACCTCCCTAAACTTTTTTTAGAATAAACATTAAATACATACAAAAAAATACATTATCTCTACGGAACAATTCCGAATGGTTATAGAAATCGAAGCGCTCGTAGCGGAGCTTGACTTGGCGATCTTAATCCATCAACTAGTTAAACTACACTTGCTGTGGTCAGGAGTTGGATGGGTGACCACTAGTGGCATTATTCAACTGAGCTCTCCCGTGCTTCGGAGGGCACGTTAAGCCGTCGGTCCCGGTTGTCTTAGAACAACAGTGGTTAGGCTATGTCGAAGGCCTTCGGGCGGCCTGAAAACTTCGACATAGGTAGGCCACTAGCCTATCTACCAATCCGCACGGGGCCCCCGTGGTGGTTTATGGCCCAACTCCTCTCTCTGCGAGGAAGGCTCGAGTCCCAACAGTGGGAACAAAAAGGGCTGATTATGATGATAGAAACCGGCTAGAATAGGACATGTCTTGACCTAACGAATAACACGATTCTTACCAATTTTTAAACTTTCGCGATTTGAACACATGTTTTAAATGTTTATCGGGACTTATTACACGGGGAGTCAGCTCGTGACCACGGCCATTGTAACATGGTCGAATCGTCGAGCGAAAGGTACATATTTTTACCTATATTAAATAATACGTAATAAGTCCCGATAAACTTTTCAAACACGATTCTTACCGTTGACGTGTGTCAAAGTGGAATAGTATAATAAATACTGGAAGCAGCCGTGCGATTATCTAAGAGCAACATCGTTGCATCTTAGACAACATCCGTGAAACAAATGAAGAGATGGCAAGAAACGTTGGAAATGCAACCTTATTACAAGGGCGAAGTATTTGACATCGGTGAGCTCGTCGACGAGTGCATCGAAGAATCATTACAGAATCGCACGGCTGATTCTAGTTCCTCGACATAATCTCTAAAAGACAAGAATGACTAGAGTCCTTCACACCACAAACTGGGTTTCTTAAAATTACAAATTCCACAGAATCTTGTGTGTTATGTGTCCTTTAAATCACAAAAGCCTAAACCTACTTTTAAAGAATATAAGGAACAAAAAATCGGACAAAACTTAGGAATATTTTAATAGTAAGATTTTGGAAAAATGCTGTGTCGTAGGTTTTCAAATTCTTATTATTCCGTAGTATGAATTTGTGAAGATATATTTAAAAATACACGACACTGTCAAAACAAGAATGTAACAGTCTTTTAATGCAACTTTTGCAATTTCATTCTATTTCGGTGTTCTTATTAGAAAACGGTAAACTTGGATAATATTCGAACCGTGTTTTACTTCATAATTTTAAAACTTAGAAAATAAACGATCAAAAGCAAAGGTCCCGCCCAAAATGCCTTCTTTCTTTAATAAGCGTTTAAGTATAACAATTTGCATAAATCAATAACGTGAGAATTTAAAACTATACAAAAGAATATTTGAGGCTGAGATTTGAGAGTTTCTCTCTAGACACACCGAGAGAGAAATATCAAGTTCTTAAAATAAGTACAATACATAATTAATATTCCGTTGTTAAAGTTAATTATTCTTCACACAAACTGTCCGCGGAGCTCCTCGATACACGAAGCTGATCACAGCTTCGTGTATCAAGGATAGATTCATCTTATTAGATGTTTAAATAAAAAAAAACATTACGTTCAATAAAACGAAAGATTGAAAAAGAAAAATTTTCAAAGATGGAATCCTAATTGGCGACTTTATAACTGACCAGTAACAAGCTGAGATAATAAAAATCTACTTTTAAAAAATACATTATACAAATACGAAATTCGAAATGATCTTTTTAAAACATGCAAAAACCGGCAAGTAACATTCCAACATTATGATCGATCGCCCAAAAAGGTTTAAAAGGTTTACGGACGTGATAAAAGGCTTATATTCGGAAATTTGGGTTTCCACGAAGTTTTTTAAGAGCATTAAAACTGTAATTAGGCAGCTATACACGTTTATAATAACAAATGAATGTGTATTTATAATTACAACTTGGAATCGAATGGGGTATTGATACGAAAAAAAATGTAATGTTTTATATGTTGAAACAAAGAGGCGGTAATTCGTATGAAGTGACTTGCGTTTAGTTACTCCTTTGTCTGTCCATCTGCATTCACAAAACGATGTCTTTAATTTTTTTCTTCTCAATTTCTGAACTTAATTGTCGTTAATAATTGCGTTTGAGATTAGAACATCGATTGTAGCATTAACAATGTGTTATAGAGTTTAATTTGAAAATGGAATCGGCTTTGATTGGCCAACGTTGGCCGTTTTGACGCTTGTAGAATGATTTCTATATGTACGCGGGAATGATTGGTTATTTATAAATTTTGATTTTTTTGTTAAGTTTGTACTCACAGCCAATCGTGGAAACTAAATATTACAGACAAATATTTTTTTTAGTAGTATTTTTTATAAAACCTAACCAAATGCTGCAATCAATATCTACTCAGTCTTTTTATAGTGCTTTAAAAAAGGCCTATCTTCTAATGATACACGCTGTTTATTACCGCTTTTAAAGGAGTACGTACTAAATAATTATGTAGTTTAAAAAGTCAACGCGCCTATGTGATACAATAATTATAATATATGTTAAACTTCAATCTAAAACCTTTATTTTTTATCAACGTCTAAAACTAAGGTTTAGTTAATACACACGTGTTCCTTGGTAAACAATAATAAAAAAAAAAACTTTTATTTTTACTGAATAAATAATCCCATTCTTTCATACAAAGTATAACATTGCGTACGCTACATAGCAGCTGAATTATTTATGAACTTCTTCCTGGTGGTTTCACAAGACGTTTTTGGGTATAAAATCGAAAAGGCCGTTTTTAAGACATTAACATTATTTATGCGGAGCCGAAATATTTCACTAGAAAGTTCTTTTCGGGGCACGCGAAACGTACTTTTAACTCTCACTTGCAGAATATAATATAATAATAAAATCAAAACGACAAAAAAATGCGGGCACTCTTTAGGGATTGCTGATAGAAATGAACTAAGTAACTTGAAGCGTTCGGTGACGATGACGCGAGTTCCATGATTCATGTTCACCCAAAAAGTGCTCAACGCGCAGGGAAGTTTTTACAAAAGACACAATGTGTCAAAACATTAATATGTATATACTCGTATAATAACATCATACAGAGAGCCTCACTGAGCCCACGTGTTGGATTATGCCACATAATTGGGGCCTTTATTCCTCTCAGAAAGCGAGAAGCTCTGTGGGAAGAATTAAGACCCAACTCCATTGGGAATGTAATGGCTGATTAGATTATGCTAAATAAATAGATACCTACTTTTTGAACACGAATGAATATAAAACAAAAGTACTCCCAGTTACACATAACTAAAATATATTCAGAAAATCAAGAAGAAAAACGTCACCATTGATCGAAATTCGAACGAAACTGTGAAAAAACAAAAAACGTAGTAAAAAACGTAAAACGTAGTGTTTATGTTCTCTTTGGAAACTGTGTATGTGTGCGAACAGGGTCACAATCAAGAGAATGATTTTAAATAATTTATTTGAAAATCGAATTATGTTTCTACAGACGTATTCCGTAACGCATGGTACTTTGAGGTTCGCAACAAAATCGATCCAACTTCGACGACCATCGAATTCTGAGAAAAACCTCAAGATTTTACGAATACCATATTTAGATGCAAAAAAGTATGAGACTCGCGAAAAATCGATGATTGGACCGTGGTGAGATACTTTGTAACAAAATACTTTTGCATATTAACTTTGCCTTATGGAAATGTGTGTTTGGAATTTAAAGGCATTGTTACATTATTTATAAAGTATTGCATACTTTTTTTAAGTATGATAATATGATGATAAAACTGAAATAATTATATCATTAGTCATCTTAGTTAAGACCTTAAAACCAACATTAACCTAAAAATAGTCGATTAAATTATAGAGTCGCGGTGCTCGAAGCGTTGGTCTGTTATTTGACTAATTATGCTATTGAAGCCATACTTGTATATTTGGACAAATCGCTTTTTAAATAATGTGAACACAGCACTATGCAAAAACATAATCTCTTAGTAGTCTCTTAAGCTTCTAGTTGTATATCGGCCGAAGTATTTTGCTACAAACAAAATTAATATTCAAATCACACTCTTCCTATAACGACAAGTTAAAACTGCTTTTGACTATTATAGCGAGTGTCCGTTATCGGTAAGAACTAAGGATTTGGAAAACGGATGGTGGACGTGCGTTCCGATTTTGTTTTAATTTAGGCAAGTGGCAACATAAGCAACTTGCAAATATGTATATTGTAGAAGTGTTCCGTATATTGCAAAATTTTTGCTCTAATTGAGTTTTTCTTATATTATAGGTTAACCCTTCCATATACCGTGATAATTATAACCAAAGATTTATGAATGAAACGAACGTAAATGTACGTCAATGGTACCCAAAGGATTAAACAGATAGTTCACTATGACGATCATCGAAGTAAAGTCAAGAGTTAGACTATAATTTTAAATATTTTGTAAATTATATTGAATATTTTCCATTTTAATATTGCTTTAGTTGCAATTTTCTTGTTAGTTATTAAACCTTACAAACTTTAATCTTTTTAGAGTAATAATTTTTTTGGTTATTACTAGCATGCAAAATGTATGATATAAATAACATTATGGATTAGTAGCATTATTAAATTGGAGTGAAATTGTATTACACAAACTTTGTACTTTTCATTTTCATAAATGAAAAAGTTATTCGTCAGGCACTGGAATATTCCTATATTTTTCTACGTTCGTAATAAATCGTCGTCGTTCACTTGTAGTATGAAGATACTAAGACTCATAGTCTAATAAACATAAAACGTATTGAGTTATCCTTTATCATTACTGCGCCTTCTGCCGGAACACTCCATTGAAATTGAATTACAATACCTACAACTAAACTACCTGTCGGCATCATTAAATCAGCGTACCACCAAACGCGTCACGGCACGCGTATGCCTATATTTTATTAGTCAATAAAAAAAGAAACTACAATATGGACACCTATTCCGACGCCATATTGCCTCGGATCCATTGTGAAACTTCGATATCGTGCGTAACCCGCATATTAAGGACTAAGTATGAGCGAAAACGGGAAACAATCGGCCAGTGCCATATTCGTTCAGGTTTGAATATGGAACTATTTAAAATTTCGAATCCGTTGCGTTATCGCTGATACGTGTTGGCGTTTTCCGATTGTTCTTTTTTAGTGTTCCGCGAAGGGACTGTTTGGCCTATAGGGCCGTCCAACGGACACTACATGTTGCTCAGTAACTATTGCTGAATATGAACGAAATCTTAGGAAAAGTAATATAAGTATTCAGTATTTAAAATGTCATTCTAACGCAATCAAAAGAATTATTATTAATACATTATTTCACGTAATGATTCAACATTATTTTTTCATGTATTCCGGGGGAAATGAGTGAATGAGGACGTGAGTGTGTATGATTGTTAGTTCTTTACAATGTTCAGTGCAACATATTTAATTTATATATGGAACGGTGACCACCTTATAATTACCCAAGCGTTTTTTTACCTATGTCTTATATTAGACTTACATAAGCTACATAATATATCACCTCATTTATCCTGCTAAGCTAAGCGAGTCATTCAAACATCCTTTATTTAAACAGATGGGACTCAGGATTGGAAGCTGTTTAGCATGGAACTACAAAATTGTTATAAAAGTATCTCTCATCGTCTTTCCACTTGAAATGTATTTAAAAGTTTTTTGTAATTACTAATTCATTTTAAGAGTTGTCAACATTTTCAAGATTTTAAAAACTTAACTCAATCTAAAAGCAATAAATACTATGCATTTTAAGACAAACTTACTTTCTTTGCTATTTACCTTGAAAAAAAAATTACGCTATTCATAAGTTAACCCGTCTGCTAACGTTGCCTCAGCATTTCTGACATAAAATGTACAATTGAGACTGACGGAATTAAAAACGCAACAATAACTTGAGTAATAAAATTAATAAAACTACAGTCTAAATTCTTAAACGTACAAAAGTTTAATTTCGTGGAAATATATGCTTGTATGCGTTCAAAACTTGCAATAACTGAGTAGCAATCAGTATGCATGACCCGGGTTTGATTCCCGCTCACGTCCCGATGAAAATATTCGATTGTGCCACGTAAAATTATTATTACTTACTTTCTATGCCATTTCGGGAGTCGTAATGGAAACACTCATTTTGATGGATCTAAACTGCTTTGATACTTGATTAGGGATCGTTACGTCAGAACTCGGATCACCTACGTATTGGTTATGAATACAAAGATATTTCGTAACTGAGTTTCGATAAGGACATGAAGACGCCTACACAATGATAATCAGGATAATTCAGTTACGTTTAATTACAATTTATTTAATAATTCGTCCCTGGCGATATAAATTGTTAGCAGTCTTTCATTCAATTTGTAATCTGAGTCTTTTAAATTAATTTGTAATTCTATTCTATTTCATGGGAATCAAATCATTAAACTTAATTAAATAATCATTTACATTTGTAGTCAGATTTAGTAGTACTGGTAAACATCATGCAACAGTGCTTGTAACCTCTGCGTAGTTTTGATTTGCAAAGTAATAAGTTTTGTTTATCCATTAACTCGCGATTTGCCATATTTGACCAATAATACAATAGATTTCGCAGAAATCAACCTACTTTTCCAGGAACTGCAATGTGTACGGTTAATACAGCGCCCTTCACACCTAACCCATTAACACAGTTTGCTAATACCCACCAAAACTAACTAAGTATTTGAGCAATAGTCCTACCACACTGCCATAGTTCGTAAAACATTTAAATAAACTAAAATTCGTGTTTCCCCTTTAAACATTTGTTTTCTCATCAGTATGCAGGGCTTCTAATGCAAGAAAAAACAAAAAAGTATCAAGAAGAAACAAAATATAATAATCGACATACCTAACACTAAATGCTTACAACGGACCCCATGCTACGGAACACTAATTTAATTGATTTCACAATCTATCATAACTATACAAATAGCTGTTACATCTTCACATAAAATTGTGCCTTAATGTATACAGGATAAAGTCAAGAAACGTTTGATCACAGTCCATTCTGTCTTCAAATTGGGGACTTCCTCGAGGATTTTTATTTTTATTGATAAAACCGTGCCACAATTGGTACGGATTTGGTCTCGAATTGACCGAATCTCGGTGCGGCCTCGATCTCACAGAATAGGTATTACGACATGCGCAGGGTTAACGGCAATCAAGGAGTTCTATTGTCGAGGTGGCGTTCGGAATTTGAATTTAAAAATTCTTTTTATCATTTTCACATTGAACTGCCAGTGAGAAGCTGTCAATGTGTTCCTTATTAGGTTTCAAATTTGATAAATACACAAAAAGAATTCCATAATGCAAACTTACGGCTACACTAATGGTCATTACTACTTGATTCCATCTTCTGTCCATCAGGTGAGAGGGAGTCACTTTGATGAAACATTATAAAAAAAAAAGTGTGGGCAATATACCTTGTTGTTTCTGATTACCCCGTCCAGTGTCTAATTCTTTTGATGTCTTTCCGACCTACGCATAACAGTTCAGATAAAAAATACTACACTTGAATAGTTTGACCAAATAAAAGCAAGTTTATACCGATGGAGTGCATTCTGATACGGTGTACGCGCAACATGGGTTAGCACTTTTTTGTACGTTCACATGGTGTACGCGCGACACGCGTTTATCCTATTAATATTATAAACGTGAAAGTTTGTATGTATGGATGTATGGATGTTTGTTACTCTTTCACGCACAAACGGGGGGGCTAATGTTGATGAAATTTGGTATGGGGGTAGATGAGGCGCTGGATTAACACATAGGATACTTTTCATCATCATCATCATCATCATCCATCACCACGCGGGTGAAACCGCGGGGCGCAGCTAGTATATTAATATAAGCTTTTAGAGCATGTTACCATAAAAAAATATAGATACATAATTCTTTTTATTTGTCCCTTGTCCTTATGTCAAAATACAAATGTTGCTATTGCTTACTTAATACCACAGATCACTGACTACTTAATACGTAAGGTGCATGGTATTGGATAATTAATACTAAAACTTAAATTTGATAAACAAATACCATGTTCACGGGAAGACTGTGCATGGTGCATGTAACTGCGCCGAAATATCGGGAGCTCATTCCACAACCTTACCACGGTAAATATCCCGTTAATAATCATATAACTTTAGTGAACAACCGTGATAGTTTAAAACAATAATATTCAGTCGCCATTGCTTGGACACGGCCCCTCCTACCAGACAACATTATGGGTCATAAACCACGACGCGGGCTCAAAGTCGGTTTGCGAATAGACTAGTGGCTAGTCCTAGTGCAGGTACCCACGGATGTTAGAGGGGTATCACCCGTACGCGTTCGTGGCTTAACAAAGTAATGTACTAAGACATCAACAGGGACCGAAGTCTTCCCCTTAGAAGCACAGAAGCGTTCAGTTGAAAATTCGACTAGCGGTCACCCATCCAAGAAGTGACCGTGACATGGTTTTCTTAACCAAACTGATAAACGGTTTAGGTTAGTAATATTAGGGTGTGAACTGTGAAGAGCAAGTGAATTACTAGGCTAAAGAGTAAACCAATGTCTCGGGGTGCCGAGTACAGTGCAGTACTATACAAAACTAGCGTCTGGTGACACTGCAACTTAATTATTGTTGTAAAATAAAAATATTTTTTTATGTAAATGTTTATTTTAGATTTTCCTAATATGGTATGTCAGCCTCATCGTACCCTACATATAAGTAACTAGAATTGAGTAAGTTTTTCCTTAAATCTTTGCGTCCTAGAGGCGTATATATACGTCAGTTTCATTCATAAATCTTTTGTTTCAATTATCACGGTATAGGAAAGATTAACTTAATTAACGCCTATTTTATTAAAAAATGTTCTTATGGCTTTCGCCGCATCACACACAAGTAAACCTTAAATATTTATAAATGGATGTAAAATAAAAAAAACTCGGATACAAGTACATTATTTATATGATTAAGCTTTTCGTTTGTTCCCATAAGTTTGTTAGTAATTTACGACAAAAAAAAATGTTCTAAAATTTTAATCTCAAATATGCATCAAGCAAATCCCCGGAATGGCCAAATGTCGCGTCTAGCCGTCCGAGAGATATTGCCGAAATGCATAAACATCAAAGGGGTTTTTGATAAAAAAGATTTAAATTGAAGGGCGCGTCCCCAATAGCCCCGAATGTCCCCAATAGTAGGCAAAAATGGCGTCCAAGATTATAATAACGATTTTAAACTCCCCTTCTGTGAGTTTTTAGTTTTATTTTTATTATTTTTTGGAAGGGTTGCGTAAGTGGACGCGGGGATGAAAATTTGACACTAACACTGTTTCGAAAAATGGGGTGAAAAGTTTTGCATGATTTTATCCGTCCGAGAGTAGTTTTTGAGATCAATGTCCGAAATAGGGACGCGGGATCGATAGTTTTGAAGCAGTTTGTGTGGATAGAGTAGATTTTTATACTATTTAATGGAACAGTGTTACGACAGAAATTATGAGCCTAGGAAATTATCGTCTAATTTCGAAAATAGAACTATTGACAGCTCTATGTATTTCCGAATATTAAAGCCACGCATGCTACCGTTGAAGCTCTCTAGGCACAGATGTGTCATGGAGTCGACATTGATTACATTATGCATAATAATAGAAAAACACGAAATTTTCCGACCAGGCTTTCTTTGCGATACCTACCTTTCTTTCTCACGTGTGATAAGTATTAATATTTGTAATATCTATTTTTTTATGAAAGTCAGTGACGTGATGAGCAAGTCGCTCGCCTAATGTTAAGCGTCACGTTTATCTATAAAAGTTCAGTGCCCATTCAGAATTTTAAACTATAACAGTTCAAAACCCTGAATAGCAATGCACTGCGCTTGCCACCTTGAGATATAAAATGCATTACTTATATGATAATCCCTTGCAATGTAATTTCAGTGGAAACATTGCCGTTTAAATCAAAAACACAATAATGTTTGCACACTACTGCTTCACGGATGAATAACAGGCCGGCTGTTAAAAAGTCCTACCCACCACATTTTATTGTAACCAAGCAACATAATAAGTACAAAAGCGTGTTTGTTTAGTTAGACGGTATGTCCTTCATTAACTGAGTAATGGTGCAATTGATTGATTTGATTATTTCTTGACTTGCTTCTTGCATTATATAGTTCAAAAAGAGTTGACATTGATAATAATATATGAATTTTAACTCGAAAACTTTGTTTTACCTTTTGGGGTACCTTCATAGTTTTTCACTTGGGCGGATACTTCGTGATGCAGTTCCGGTCAGTCTTATACGTGTCGTCTAAGTAAAACTCCTTAAGAGTTTAAAAACTATCGTGGGTATAACACATTACAATAATTTGAAGCAAATCGTTATAAGGCTGCACTCACTTGGCATTATGTCGGTTTAAGTCCGAAGACGTTTCGAACATAAATCCTTCTTCAGGGAGTGTTCACGCGCGGAGACCACGTCACTTCACGCCGCGACCTGCAAGGATGAACACTAAACCGACATATCAAGGCTGGTATTTATATTATTAAAAACCTTCGCATTTATAATATTAGTGTGATTTATAGTTCCAGTTATATATTAATATACCTCCAGTAAATATAAGGGTATAAGCGATCATCTGATCATATACCTTATATACACCCCTTAAAAGCTTCCCTTGAAGTGCTCCTTTCGGGGCTTGTCTTAGGACAGTGCTTTGTTCATATCAATCGGTCAAATATTAACTTCAAACTAAACTGTATTAACTAAAAACTAGGGTTGTCAAAATCTCAACCTCGGGCTTGAATGTTCATTAAAGGCAACATCGTGGTAAACCGCATATCATGAGATGACGGTAAGCTATCACCCTCAAGATTAAAAACCTGTCGGTAAGCACCTAACAGTGCGCTCTTGACATTCGACCGCATCATCACCAACCATCAAGTTAGATGGTAAAAAAATACTGATATACAAGCTTTCATGACACATTTACGGAAATATATTTATTTAATATTTAATATGATAATTTATTGATTCAGGCGTTACTTTGCGGAAATCCATTATCAAAAAACGATATTAAAAAATATTTAGTGATACTTCCGCTGAAACAATGATTTTGGCCTATTTGGGGGTGTGCAGCATAAAATGCTAATAGGAAGAATACAAAATAAAAAAACACAAGAAACCCCAAATAAACCAAAACCGATTCGACACGTGTTTCGCCTCTACACGAGGCATCCTTTCAGCGTTTTCTTTTCAGCGGAAGTGTTACTGACTAAATATTTTTTTAATATCGTTTTTTGATAAAATAATTCACTCTCTTATAGCATGTAAGGAAATCAGTAGAAATTACGATATATGGCAACCCTGGCTGTACGTAGAGATTGTAGAACAAACTCGATACGTATGTAGAGTAAGGAACAATCGTTGCCAACGTAACATCCTATTAATCAAACTCATTTAGAAAAAGAAAAAAGTCGTGTGGGAAAACACAGTACCAACCGACGCATTCCAAATTCAAACGAATCTGAAAGCGGCCGAGATTTGAAAAGAGAATGAGATTTGAAAATAGAACACGCCATTAGGAGTGAACACAATGGTCTCATTGGTCGATTTGAAAAAGGAACAATTTGTTAAACGTCAAATATGAACTTTTTATTTAAGATGTAATGAAACACTCGTAGTGATGTCTACAATCTTATGCTTTTTGTTGGATCGAAGCGCTCGTTTTTCATTTTGTTTTGTATGCATATATGTACACACTAATATACAAAGTTCGTATAGATAGTTATGGTTGAAATTTTAATAGGTGTTCAAGAGCGGTGCTTCAGGCGACAACATTAATAAGTTATCGGAAATATCTAGTATTAATTACGTATAAGTCAATTAAGTTAGATCTTGCGGATATTGGTCCACAGATTTCGATATATTACCTATATCAATTTGTCTCTACTGTATAACATTATATGATAGATATTTATTCTTTGTGATCTACTTATTATTTTCTTATCTTTAATTTCGTAATACCTTTTTTAAGTTATGTATTTGAATAAATGTTTATTTATGGCAATTTCTTAATAATATTATTTTTCTTTATTTACATAACATCTGTGCTAAGCCAATGGATTGAACGTAGACGATAGTAACATCTACTGAAAGAAAAAAGAAGAAATACCAATCGCAGAGTACGCACGAGAGTATGAGTACCATATTATAGAAAAATAAAAAATAAAAAAGATTTTTTTACTCTACTCAGATGACTTTTTAGGTGGGAAACAATACTCAAACGAGTGCAGCTAGAAATAATCTTAAAATACTTCTTCCGTAGTAATAGTCGTTAAGCTGTGAGGACATCTGAAAATGTAATTTCTTCCTAAAAAGGAAATTTGACCGTTTTTTTATGAATATACAGTGAAAAATATCAATCATTTGCAAAAATAATAACTGGCCTTAAACAATGCAAGTCGCTTAAAAATAAATTATGTAATTAAACTTACATAAAAACGAAACAAAAGAACATAGAACGTAATGAGCACAAAGATTCTTTCACAGATGGTACGCACCAAACGTTTTTTGCTATATCTACCTACGCGCATCGTGCATTCAATTTTGTATTTACTGTCATACTTTCTATCCAAGCGTTTATCAGCAATCATAAACAAGACCAATGACATGGAACTATCAATATTTCTAATAACGTTCCAAAAACAAAGTATATTAGTTTCTGTTCGGCCATATTAATCATTGGAACGAATTTCCGTGCGCCTTGTCATACAGAGTTCGTTTATTAAAAATGTGACGTATCAAGATCAACATCTCATAGGAGACAGAGATAGATACATATTAATGTTTGATGCGTGAAAGAGATGGACACGTGCTGACATTTCAACGGGTCATCAACCCTACGGGCGTCCTGCTCTAACGAGAATTCGAAGATTTGATTTGAATTGTTCCTAATTTGAAATATTGGCTCGTTCGATTCGTTTTTTATTTTTTACTTTTTTGATAAAGTTTCACATGGTTTATTAAAATTTATTTCTAATGGATATGTGAAGCTTCCGTTTGAAGTTTTAATGGGAGTTTAGTCATAAATGTGGAATAAATGCGTTGTTAGACCATTTTGTTATTTTAGATATTAATGATGAGTAATAAATACCGTTGGAAGTAAAGCGGCGATCTTGTTAAGGTTTTTTATTGGAAACTTGTGTTTTCGGGTACTTTATAGTAGTTTATTTCCTGTTTTAACTGTATTGCTAACTAAACTGTTTAATTTTGTGTTATAAATGTAGTTGAGTACGGATTGTACATTTAAAGATTTTTATTTTCGACTCTGTATTCATCCTATTATAGCCATTCCCCTATAATATGGACCCCTATTTTTTATAATTATTCTTAGACTAGCGTTTGACAATTACTACCTTCTAACTGATGGTTAGTGATGGTGCGGTTGAAGTTGGTAGCATCGTTGACCGAAACGCTTAGTCTCACATTTTCAATTTGGAGTATTTCTGCTAGACATATACATTATAAAGACATGTTTTTCTTAGTTTTTTACCTTTTGTTACTTTTCTTACCATGTTAATTTCAACAAGCCAGTGATCGTCTGATGAAACCTCACGCGAACGAAGCGAAGGCTGATCTTCACTACCCCTGACCTGTAAAATTTCAAAATTAATTAAGGGTGTATTTCATAAGGTTTTTTGTATGTGGCCTGTTAGCTGCCATCCATCGCACCGGGTGGATCTGATCATCAAACTATGAACAATTTAGATGAACTAACGAATTCGTATACCCTCTGGGTACCTACTTCAGTTTTGTGTGATATCTATAAAGGTTTTTACTATTACAAAAAAATCTATAAGCCTTGACCACCCTATTCACATTAGTATGTAAAGTACCTGGGTGTCCTCGATTTAGATACGAAATAGCAACACATGTCCCGTGAGAATCTTGTCACCGCGATTCAGGATTTGCAATGCGACTGTTACGCCATCTAGTTTGAACGCAACGAACAAGCTGATGTTTTTCATTGCCTGAAAACACGAATAAAACGACGTTTTCTACTAATGAAATCTAGCTAGATCTATTTATCGCCCTGAAATCTCCTGCATACTAAATTTCATGAAAATAGCTTGAGCCGTTTCCGAGATCCAGAGCGAATTTCCCTTTTAAAGTATTAGATATGTAAACGCTTATTATTTGTGATACACTACATAACAAAAGATATCTATCACAGTAAAAGTATGTATAAAATAAGGCTAAGCCTATACGAAAACAAAAACTTTTCCATTTTACAAAACTAAGGCACAAGCTCGTCTTGACAAAAACCGAAACAACACCATAATGGTTTAATTAATCTTCCCCTGAGTACTGGCCCAATGATTAAATCATAGTTATTTATAACCTAAAACCTTTTACTTAACCCTATGATTCAAAGATTCCCTTAACTCCGAATTAAAATGCACGAACACAGCTTCTATTCAAAACTAAAATATACTAAACAAAAGAACAAAAATGTAAAGCTGGTCTCATAACTAGTCATAACTGGTTACTCTGATCCATTTAAGGCAATGTTCTCCTATTGTAAGAGTCTTAATACGTATATAACTGGCTAAGAGCTAGCCGAGTAGTTTGCAAACAGGGTTCGGTAGAAAAAAATATAAAAACAGACAACTCATTTTGGATGGCAAAGAAATATTGAAATGTATTTGACTTTATTAGAATTGTTTATTGATTTTTTTTATGAATGTCAAAAATTAATTGAAAATTTGTAAAAATCTATTCTGTATTTTTATCGTTTTTCAATGTTGATGTTTGTTACTTTATAATGCCACAATCCCTATTACATAAGTTTATGAAGATCTGAAATAACATATATAGAACTATCTTTACTATAATATAATATTATAAAGAGGAAAGATTTGTTTGTTTATTTGTTTGTATTGAATAGCCTCCGAAACCACTGGACCGATTATCAAGTTAGTTTGCAAGGGGCTTCGGAGGCGATAATTCGATCTAGCTAGGTCTCATTTTAAGAAAACGTCGTTTTATCCGTGTTCATCCGTTTTCAGGCGATGAAAAACCGACACAGCAACATTAACGCTACTTCACAATAGATGGCGTTGTTAAGCAACACTAAAACAAAAACAGTTCAGGTTTCTCAAAAATAATCGGCCAGCTTCTTTTTTAACTTCCCTCTCGACAGAACTAAGCAATGGAAAAGGACGGCGCGGTTCAGCGACCAAGCGTTCCATTGTTACTTTCCGAAGTACAGAACCCTAATAACCTTTAAATGTGTGCGTATGAATACACATACATTAAAAATGTGTTCAATCATTAATTTGGCCGGTAATTGAACGAGTTGAGATCTGCGCTCGCACAAAAAGCCGATGTTTCTGCGAACCCAGCCGAAGTATTAAAGTGTACCGATCGGCCGAGCCGACATTTCGAATTTATACGTTCATAAAATTCTTTTGTCAAATTTACGTCGGAGTTCCGAAAGTGGACGTTGGATTCTTTACCGAAATCATCATACGTTTTTCTCGCAGTTATTATGTCCACCGTATTCAGGGATAAGTATTGAAATTAAAGGGAATCGTTAATAATTGACATCTCTTCGTTTTGCTCGGGAACATTCTTTTGAAACGTTTGATTCATTATTATCTAATACTGTCGACTGCCCGCGACTTTGTTCGCTTAGTAAGCTCGGTGTTCGGCCTCGCCCTGACCTCCCATCTTTTCTTGGTCTTCTTTCTTAGCAACCTTTTTCCTGACAATAAATAACACAACAAAAAAAGAATTAGCGAGATTGTTCCATCCGTTCTCAAGTTACAGCGTGACCAGGAGAAATAGGGGTTCATTACTATATACAGATATTAAAATTCTCGTGTCACAGTATTTGTAACAAAACTCCTCCGAAACAGCTTGACCGATTCTTATGAAATTTTGTGTGTATATTCAGTAAGTCTGAGATTAGGTCGTAAACCACTCATCACCACGCGGGTGAATCTGCTGAGCGCAGCTAGTAATGTATATAATGAAGACATACAGGAGACAGAGCATGAAGATGCTTGAAAATTTTCCTGATATATTTAGAAGTATTTTTTCTCAATTTTCCAGGCAGTTTCAGGTTTTTTAAAATTCGCGTTAGTTACTCTTTTAACTCGTAAGTAAAGACGTGCATCATGTGTTGACGGAGTGTGTTCGGAATGAGGCACAACGACGGGACATGAGCTTTATCTATGATTATAGTGTATATAGGGGTCTGCAACAGCATCTCGGCTTCCCCTCTTTCCTAGGAAGCGGAGATGCTTGTAAAACTATATTTACGGGTAGTTAAGTAGTTAGGGTATAGTATATTAAGTTTAGTCATAGTAATTAATAGGTTTATTAAGCGTTTTGTGTGGGAAGTACCTAATCACCTACTTAAGGAAGTGACGAACTCTCTGCGTAAAAAAAATGTTTTGTCATTTTAGCTCAGTTGTTCTACCTGGTCTTATAGCGATAAAACTGCTTTTAATAAAAATAAGGTTAGATCTACTTCGTTTTTTTTTGTGTATTTATGTGTATTATGTGTGTACGGGGGTGAAATGGTCACTGTGTAACAAAACCCTTTTTATAAATAAAGAATAAAGAAATAAAAAAACTCATAAGTATAAGTAAGTGTTATGTTTGTAATCATTCAGTATTACATTTCAGATTAAGTATATGTATCTATAGACATACTAAAAACATCTCATGATGTTCTCACGGCGACGATCGCGATCGAAATGAAGGTACTTGTAAAAATGCCATCGATAATAACCCGATAAAGAAACATCTACCGAAAAACGCATTCATCATTTATCAGAAACTTATATCGGCTACTTGGACAGTTGTAATTTCAAAATCAATCGAGTTTAGAATCGAATCGAGTTACATTCGATCCAATTTAGTAGAGATTATAATTTTTTTTAGAGATTATAGACCATATTATACAAGTTTATTTTTATCTTATGACTTATATGTTTCACTAAATAGGTGCAAAATGTCACTGTATTTATGTATCTGCTTTGGGAACTTTTACACGATGTTAAAAAGATATATTAGCTAGAGACCGGTCGGCTCTGAATACTGATGCAAACTCAGAAACGAAATAGCCCATAAGTAATTCAATATAAAAAGTCCTGTCCCTCAATTAAGTGTGTATTATTGTCTCTTTTTAATTATGTTTAAATGTAATTAATTTTAATTTGAATTTAGCTATTTCCGAGCTAAAAAATGGCAGGAGTCTTGAGGAGCGTGGTTATAAAAAAAAAGATATATACCTACAAAGCTACACAATATTATGTTGATTAGAATTGTATTATTACCTAGAAAACACATATAAAAGGCAAAAGTAAACTACTTCCTTAATTCGAAAGGCACACTATTTAATTTCCTTGCAGTTTAACCTAACACAATCTTCTCTCAAAATCAAGTTTAGGATCGAGTTAAAGTTTAGGATCGAGTTATTCGAACTCGATCCTAAACTTGATCTCATCATTGGTAAGCCCAGTTTTGTGTTCATTAGTACAATGTACCGTGGAGGGGCGACCGTGCTGCAACGACCTGAAATTCGGTAACTGCTTTTACATTAATAATTACTGCTCAAAATAATGCTAAGTTTGATCCACGACTTCGATAAGGTACGGTCGGCAACTACTAGATACTCGCTCAGTGGACGGAATAAGGATTTAGACGACAGGGGCTTATGACGTGTTCAAAAAAACATGAATTTTATTCTGAACTAGGGACTAGTAATTAATACAACAACAAAAAAATTGTACAGTAAAAATTATTCCTTACAATATTAACTATCTGCCAGTGAAAATCTGGTTAAAATCGGTCGAAACTTGTATATTATCTAAGTGCTTACCTTAAATACTTTCATATGCATTTAGGAAAAAGCTATTAGTTTGGAATTACAGACACTTTAATTTTATTTATCTGTATAGATTTGAAAAGATGTTCCTGGAAAATCCAAAATTAGTAATAAAGTAAGTAAGTAGATAATAAACAAGTTTCGACCGAGTTTAACCAGACTTTCACTGGCTGATAGCTGATATTGTAAGGAATAACTTAGGCTAGTCTAATTGAAAAAATATTTCTCTCTGTCTTTTTGTTACCTTATCAAACGGAACGGTTGAACGGATCGTAATTAAATTTGGCAAGGTTATAGATTATATCCCGGGAAATTACATATGATACTTTTCATCATCATCATCATCATCCAGTACCAAGCGGGGGGTAGCTAGTAACTGAATATAAATACTGTATGTAGTGGTTACAACAATAATACTAAGAGAAAAGAGGCACCTTTTATGATACCCAATTTTTTTCACTTAGTACGCCCATGTACACAGTTCTGAGATCAGCAGTCGCACAAGTAACTCTTTCAATCAATACGTCGGATTGGGTTTTTGAAACGAGTTCGGCTTCTGTTGTTTTCTCTGTAACTAGTATTTGACCGGTGATATTGCGTCAGTTAATTAATTTCATGCGGTGTCAGGATCGATCACCGAGGATTTAGGTAGCGGTAGATCAGACCGATTGGATTTTTGTTGGCGACATGAGACATCTGTACTTACATTTGTTTCGTAACTTGTTCGTAACTAGTCTTTTGTTTTGGTCAGCATTATGTATCTTGGCCCAACCTTTATGCGTTTTAGCCCTTTCTTCTTTATGCCATCTATAAAATATTACTTTATAACTAAGCCTAATTTTTTTTTATTCTTATTAATAATACAACGCTCTACAGACTACAGGGTACATGCCATTTTTTAACTATTTCTTCATTTATCACATGTGACAGAACTTTAAAAGGAACAACGTAGTATACTTATTTAGGGGACATTAGATACTTAGTTATACTTACTGTTAAAAATTATTGCTTTTTTGTGTGATATTTTTTCCTTTTTTTTATATTTGAGCTTTCGTGGGTACGAATCTAAAATAAATTATTTCATAGTCATATTTGTATGAAGCTATACGTAATACGCACAATTATTGCTTTTTAATGTGAATAGGTTACGAACAAAGCTCATGTCCCACCTAGTGTTAAGCGGTATCCTGATTATAACACATGCATTTCGTCTCAAGACAACCCTTTGCGTCATATACTTCATACATATACGTTAGTTTCATTTATAATTTTTTTTAATTATCACAGTATAGAAAGGATTAAGTTGTTAAGTCTTCATCATCATCATCATCATCTCAGCCGTAGGACGTCCACTGCTGAACATAGGCCTCCCCATGATTTTCCTAAAGGACCGGTTGGAAGCGGCCTGCATCCAACGTCGTTAAGTTATGTTAAGTCTTATGTGCCTGTAATTTCACCGGAACCCATACTCTTCAAACCGGAACACAGTAATAAGAATATTACTGCTTTCTGGTAGAGGAACAGGAGGAGTAAAACAAACATAATTAGAATGTAGAATCTAGTATTGGTACACTTACTCGAACCATCCTTGTAGTTTGTACTAAATAACAGACCACACTAAAAAAAAAAAACGAGTAAAATATAAATGTAAGCAATGCCACGGACCCATTGAGTATGTGAACATAAGCAATAATAAAAAAATGAAAAAAAATATAACAGACCACTCTGTAGTATTTGGGAATGAGCATTTTTCTTTTCAATTGCACATACATTAGATGTTTCTATTTTAATCTACAAATGTTATTGATGTATTTTCCGAAATATCGGAAACTCAAGCAAAAAGGATTACACGGTTAATATCCCGTTTCTTACGTTAAGTCTGATTAAAGCAAAACTAATATATTATCTACTAGCTGCTCTCCGCGGTTTCACCCGATGGATGATGATGAATCAAATATAGTCTATGTTACTCAGGGTGAATGTAGCTTTCCAATGGTAAAAGAATTTTTGAAATCGGTCCAGTACTTTTTGATCCAATATGTATGTATGTCTGTCCGTATGTCCGCCCGTAACTACTCAACGGCTCAACCGATTTTGATAAATTATACGTTATTAGAATCGTCTTAATGGCGCGAGTATCACTAGGTCACTTAATTGCCCGACTGCAACGAAGAGGAAGGAGAGTTGATTTTATTCGCATTAAACTGCTGGTTAGTTATAAACCTTCCCTTTGTATTCTTGTTTTTTAGTTATCAGTCGAGGTACTGAGAGTCAACGGTTTTGAGCGCCATGCGAATAAAATAACGTTTATTCGATATAACTTATTTCAATATTAGAATTAACCCTAATAAAAGTTCTCAGTTGACAATACTATTCGCAATTGCGTAAATAGTTGATTATGTAAATAGGTTAACAATCGTGCGCTCTTAGATATTTATATAGTTGGCTCGATAACATTCATTATTACACTTGATTTAAGATATTCAGAGTACAAAATTATCTGTTAACATTGATTTGGTTCTATATAACTTTTGGTTTGAAGTATGGTTAGCAAAAGCGTGTATGTTTTTGTTAATCAAGTAACACATAACTATATGATATAGTGTATTGACTAGCAATAACGGTGTCTTTAAGAAAAATCCCTGTATAAAAATTAAGAGTAAAAAGAAATACGTTAGCTCATTATGTTCCCACTGCTGGGAATCGAGCCTTCCTCTCAGAGGGAGGAGTTGGGTTATAACTTCTAACCCATGTCGAGTTTTCAGGCCGCCCGAAGGCCTTTGACATAGCCTATCGACTGTTGTCCTTAGACACACAACCGGGACCGACGGCTTAATGTGCCCTCCGAGCACGGAAGCGCTCAGTTGACTAATGCCACTAGCGGTCACCCATCCAAGTCCTGACCGCAGCAACCGTTGCTTAACTTGTTGATCGGTTAAGATTGCCAAGTCAAGCTCCGCTACCAGCGCTTCAAGTAATAGTTATCTTTTAATCATTTTAATTTTATTAATTTTAATGTACTTAAATTACTACATTTATTTTAGGATTAAATAATTCTAAATGATAATAATACTTATAAAATTAATTATTATAAAAGCGCTGTTTATATTTTGAAATTCTACACAATGTCAAATGAACCGGATAGTTATATATTTAATTGAAAAAATGGCAAAAAGAAAATTGATAAAATGTTGCTACAAAACGTTTTTTATTTCAAAGAGTTCTAACTTTAATAGTTTAACAGAAATTGCTATTAAAAGTGCGGTTGGTACTTAAGTGTTGATGGCAATATATACAAGTACAATTTGAAAAATTATAAAATACCGAATTCCATTCTATTCATTTATTGGAATGTATCTCAAAAACTACTGGACCGAATTTGATGAAATAAATGGAAACACACTGGAAGCACCAGCTTTCAAACAAAAAAAAATATTTGAGAATCGGTTCACCCAGTCGAAAGTTATGAGGTAACAAACATAAAAAAATAAACAGTCGAATTGAGTACCTCCTTTTTTTAGAAGTCGGTAGAAAATGCTGAGAAACGTAATTTATATAAATATTGCGATTGATTATAACAAGGTGTAATTGATTGTTTACTTTATTAGTTTTTGTAATGGTCACAGAGGTCGTCGTAAATTCTTTGTGTGAGTACCTAACTCACAAAAAATTCAACGTTGGCGGTATTTCTTACATTACTATAAATGTTATTTGAAACCTGCTTATTGTTCGCAGTTATACTATTACTTGGAACAGAGAATCAAATTCAACTTCAAATATCTTTTTTTGCAAAACAGGTAACATTAAATTCATAGTTATTATTATAAAAGCATATTAGATCGCCGCGTTTTAGCCGCTTTAGCATTCAAAATTATGTTACAATCTATACTAATATTACAAAGAGGAAATATTTGTATGTAAGTATACTATGTTTGTAAAGAATTGGCTCAAAAAGTACTGGATTGATTTCAAAAATACTTTCATACAGGTCGAATACAAAACCCTCCTTTTTGGATTGGCCGCATGCGGATATTATGATTATATACTTTATTGTGCTAACATGGTACATAGTAGTAAAATAAGTTGATACAAACAAGTAAAATTTGAGAAATTTAATACCGACATCCATTCTATTCAGTTATTGGAGTGTAACTCAAAAACTACTGGAACGAATTTGATGAAATTTAAATGAGACCACACGGGAAGCACCAGTTTTCAAACAAATAAATAATTTTGAGATCGGTTCACCCAGTCGAAAGTTATCAGATAACAAACATAAAAAATATAGTCGAATTGAGTAGTACCTCTTCCTTTTTTGGAAGTCGGTAGAAAGATGGGCGGTTATGGTGAAGCCGAAGGCCGAGCCTACTACGCGAACGAAGTCACGGGCAGTCGCTAGTATTTAGTAAATATATATAATTTTTATAATATTTAAAAACAGGTTACTTATTATTTCAGTAAATACCTGTGGGATATATTTTAGTATTGAAGTATTACCACGTGGGCATATTATCTACAGGGATACCAGCGCGTTTTTAAATGCCAATATTAGCACTTTTTACTATTTCAATAAATAACAGCAAAGCCCATATATGAGTTTCTTACATAATCACCTAAGGGAAGCCACACGTGGTTAGGCAAAAAATTCCCCTCGCATACTTCTACAGTATACATTGCATGTATTTTTTACAATTTGTGTAAAACAGTACATTTTTGTATGTACAAGATATTTGCGAGGCATAGGAATAGTTTGGAAGAATTCGTCTTGGCGAGTACCACCGAAGCGCTAAATATACTGCTTCCAAGGAGAAGCATACAAATACTAGCTGACCCGCCAGCGTCTTCGTACGCTTGGTCTTGGAGGTTTCATTATCAATCCCAAAAACAACCCTTAGGGGTCGAATTTCGTAAAATCCCGCCTTAGTGAGCACCTACGTCCTAAAAAGAACCCCCATGCAAAATTTTAAACTTTTAGCACTCGCAGTAGGTAACGAAGTTTCATGCAAACTATCAACCCCAAAAAAAACCCCTTAGGGGTTGAATTTCATACAATCCCGTCTTAGTGAGCACCTAAGTCCTAAAAAGAACCCCCATGCAAAATTTTAAACTTTTAGCACTCGCAGTAGGTAACGAAGTTTCATGCAAACTATCAACCCCAAAAAAACCCCTTAGGGGTTGAATTTCATACAATCCCGTCTTAGTGAGCACCTAAGTCCTAAAAAGAACCCCCATGCAAAATTTTAAATTTTTAGCACTCGCAGTAACGAAGTTTCATGCAAACTATCAACCCCAAAAAAACCCCTTATGGGTTGAAGTTCATAAAATCCCGTCTTAGTGAGCACCTACGTCCTAAAAAGAACCCGCATGCAAAATTTGAAACTCCTAGTACTTTTAGTTTCTGAGATTTCGTGATGAGTGAGTGAGTGAGTTACCTTTCGCTTTTATATATATAGATTACTGTATTTAGGTTTTGTTGGTGTGTAGCAATGATCTTAAATACCAAGTAAGCAAGTGAAGAAGCGCTGGTAGCGGAGCTTGACTTGGTGATCCTAACCGATCAACAAGTTAAGCAACGCTTGCTCCGGTCAGGAGTTGGATGGGTGTGTGCTAGTGGCATTGCTCAACTGAGCGCTGTCGTGCTACGGAAGGCACGTTAAGTCGTCGGTGCCGGTTTTTCCGTTTGTCTTAGGGCAACAGTTGCTAGGCTATTTCGAAGGCCTTCGGGCGGCCTGAAAACGTCGATATGGCTTCCCCACTAACCTATCCACCAAGCCGCACTGGGCCCGCTTGGTGATGACCCAACTCCTCTTTCTGAGAGAAGTGCTCCTGTCCAGTGTCAAGACTGTAGCGACTAAGAAGAGAAGAAAGAGGCAAAGCGAGCGAAGCCGTTGGCAGTTCAACTAGTTACAGTATAAAACAGAAAAGCTTGGCGCTTATCATCAGAATAACAACCTCACTATCCAAAACGACCACAAAACATAAAAAGACCAGCAACTACTATTTGCTTAAGAGTGTCGTAGGGGCAATTAACTCAGTGAGGCATCACGTGCGTGGGTAAAAAAACACTCCAATTTTTTCCATCGCATTCCTGTATTAATCATTGCACGTATTACTTTACAGTTTACACATACAAACATACCGAAATTAAATATATAATTATGCTAACTTTGTATAGCTTGCGGCGGTTACGGTATTCTGGTCCAAATGTCCGTTCTGTCAGTTCGGTTTAGAAACTTTTTGATGGAAAACAGTTATTAAAGACGATTATTGAACGTTAGTTTTTTTTTCGATTTCATGTTTACGGCGATGGTTACTTTTTAATTTATGTAAGGTAATGTTTCCTATTAAATTTTGAGCGTCTTATTTTTATTATTATATGTTATTAATATTAGTTAGTACTTACTAGAAAACAGTAATTCCGAAATGATTGCTGTTTGTTACTGTTGAATAATGTTAAGAAAACACGGAACTCGGCATACATGGTCGATATTCCAAAAAATCGCACGAACGCTAATCTAGCTTCATAATGCGTACAGCTGATGTATGGAACAACCTACCAGCGTATATATTTCCCGACATATACAATCTGGAGTCTTCAAATACAGAGTGAAAACCTTTTAAGCAAGCATGTACCACCGTCGACCGCGTCATCACTTTCCATCAGGTGAGACTGTGGTTAAATGCTTATTTATAAAATGTAAAAAAAAAGAAAATCTAGAAGCGGTCGCCATTTAGACGGGTACTCGCTATTTCAGCTGAATGACCGGTAATGCAGTCAATCTAGGTTGTTATCTCTGGAAAACATTTCAGAAACACATCGGAAGCGTTTGGTTCTAAAATTAATTAGACCTACATGTGGAAAAGTCCTTTTGAGGCAAATAAGCAGTTCATTGAACACTAGAACATGCCAGAGATTGTCCTTGTGTTCAATAGTGTTTTTTTAATAGACATATTGTTACTTACGGGATGAAAACCGTGGTATTTATTTTAATGAGCTCCCGATATTTCGACACTGTTGCAAGCGCCATGATCGCGGGACGACTGGAGAATGCGGGTGGGTGGATGAATTAATATTAAGACATATCTGTCTACCCTCTTTCTTTGTCTTTTGTGCGCACTGTTGGAACTCGATCGTAACAATATAAATTTAATAATAAATTCATTGAAAACAAACGTGAAAGTTTCAAAAAGTGTTTGTTGTGTTTTTTTTTAATTCTTTCCTCAATTCAATTCAGTTGAGTTCGCTAGTCTTTCCGGCTACCCACCCTAGGAGCTTGGGTCATACTCTCCCTGAAATATTATGATGACTGGGCTAATGAAATTAAATATTAAATTATTACATAATAATTGTATTAGTTTTTTTATTTATTATAAATAAATAATTTATTTAGTTGTTTAGGTTACAAATGAATAATAGTGCGTTGTGTTGTAATGTTGTAAAGATATAAGTTAACACGAATATCCCTATCCCTACAGACGCACTCTTAAATACATATTCCTATGTAAAAAAACATTTCAACATTACGTAATTGTTAAGAGAAAATTTTGATTACTATTGTTATCGATATTTAGCGCGAAATTTTATGTTGAAGTTGTAGTTTTGTTTTCATGACTGATTTGAGTGTTTCTTCCGGTTAACAATGTACCTTTGTAATAATTTAAAATAATGATTTAGTTAAATATTGCTAATTACTATTAGTTACTCACAAGTAAATATGTAATATAACGTAAATATATGCAAAGCAATTAGGTTCATTAAAAAAAAAGTTAAAATAATTTAGACACAAATTTGCAAATTTTCGCTTCTAATCCAGTCACTATACAAACATTTACGCTTTTTTCAAGATGGCGGAAAATGCAACCAAGAAATCTTGGTCGAGTTTTTCAAGTTAGCTTTTCTAGGCCACGTGATATCAAAAATTCAGCTTTCCCGGCGCACATTCTTTTCTAACTCATTTATTTCTACGGACTGGGCTATTCTATCTTTTCCCCCAAAAATGTCACTAAAGTGTCAAAGAAGTGTCCACTACTTTACTTGAAATGTTGAGCAAAACTTGAGCAAAATTTGGTATAGCAACCTAAGAAATTCACTAAGAAAAAGAGAAAATAAACAAGACAATCAAAACATAGGCCAGCCTTAATCTGCAATTATAACCCTACTAATACTATAAACGCAAAAGTTTGTAAATATGGATCTATACTGCAGTTCCAATTTTGCCCACCTGAACAGATAAGTTGGTAGCACCATACTTCTAGACACTAGGCCCAATGCATAAAACGTGCGTAGCCAAATAAAAAAAGCAACAGAGAACACGTTTAACCATGAGTATCAGTTTTAAATCTTTAAGTAAACACACAGAAATATACGTAATTCTTAACATTTTAAGTGTTTGCAGTGGTCTTACATTTTCGAGAGTAAAATATACGTACTCTGATTAAGAACAACATTGCTAAGAGCACTTCACTGATTATTTGTTTTTCAATTCTTTTGAGTAAAATCTTTTTGATATGAATGTTTTGTCAACTGGCATCCCACTCTTCTATCGCTTGGATATTGGATAAATCACTTGGAATAAAAAATATCTATATCTATATTTTTTTTATTCACGTATGCGTCTAAAGTTTCACTTTAGAAGATGGAATCTAGAATTTTACTGTGTGATAATTTTTCGGACTATCGTTTGTTACTAATATGCAAAAAAAAAACTGCATTTGTAACTAATTTCATGTATTTTCTACCGACTTCCAAAAAGGAGGCGGTACTCAATTCGACTGTTTGTCAAATGTTTGTTACCTCATAACTTTCGATTGGGTAAACCGATTCTCAAAATTCTATTTATTTTGTTTAAAAGCTGGTGCTTCCCGTGTAGCCCATTTAAATTTCATCAAATTCGGTCTAGTAGTTTTTGAGACACGAAGCCTCCAAATTATACTTGTTATCCCTAAAGGTAAAGTTATATACCATTTCGTTCCATTATTACAAATCAAAACGATATATAACAGGCAATTTAAAGTTACGATGCGTAAAATATTTTTTATTATTATATTTTTTTCTTTTCTATAGTGCAATAGTTATATAATAAAAATGAGTCTGTATTTAGATATTACTTTCAGCCTCTATGTCAATGCTTTTCCATCGATACTATATAGTGCATATAGCAATGTAATGATAAAAAAAATACTTTTAAGTGTAGGTACATCTTATTACTTACCTGTATACATTTTCGGGTTGTAGAAACAAGTTCTAACGTAAGTCTTTGTTACAAAGTAGGTATTGTTATTATCTTATAAAAATATTACGATCAGCGAATATAATCTAACACAATTACGTTTTTTCTGATCACTCAACAACTTTTTTATCCAAAATGACGTATGGCGTATACCAAACCGACAATCAAGATTACATAAAAATAGAAAACGTTACCGAAACAGGATTTCAAATATCGAAAGCAAAAAAAAACAATACTCGACCATGTTATTATCAGATGTAAGAACTGGCCACTCTCCGATCAAATCGAACCTCACGTGAGGAATTCGAATTTCAAAAAGTAATGATTGATTGTCAACCAATGACAATCGTGGCTATTCAAATTCTATTTCGATTTGAATTACGAACGGGTTTTTATAAATGTGTCGCCAGTATTTCCATAGGTATGAACAATGAGCAATTATACTTTGGTATTAAAACTTTCGGCTTATAGCAACCACGTTGATGCTATAAACAGTGCACTCACCACAGTTGCTGGCTTCAAGTGGTTTCCAAAATCTGAGAACAAAGAAAAAAAGAGTCTCAGCTGTAACGTAACGTTATTGAGTTCGATGGGCGCCACAAATATACACTACTACCGTAACCTGTGACCTCGGTACCCGTTGTTGCACTTCATAAGCAAAGATATCATTTTAAACCTGCATCTTTTCCAGCGACTTTTTTCTTTACTCCACACCAATTAAACATGTCAAAAACACAACTATCGAAATGTGCTTATTTATATACTTATGTAGAAGCCTCCCGAACAAGGATACTAAGACGTGAAGTTAGGTATTTGTAGTACCTACTTGTGTCATCTAATTTCAAAACTACATCGTACTTTACTTAGGTAATGAATTATAGCTCGGTTATGAATAAGGTAATGACATACTAGAGGTGGAGAGGTCGGACGAATGTCAAACGTTTCCACGAGGCTCTGATTTCTCCCTCAGGCCTTCGTTTTCAGTTAAGGTATCTAACATCATGAAGAAATATAACAGCATAGGTAATTGTAGGGATAGTTTTTAGCCCTTGATCACAGAGTAACTTAAGAATGAAATTCACTTTACGGTGTGTTCCGGCAGCTGTTCTTGAAATCCAGTCGTTATTGTAACTCTAGTGTCGCCTTCGACCGGATCATCGCCGATCATCAAGTATGATAGTGGTCAAACTACGGTTAAAAACAGATGCTATCTCCATTAGATACACAGTCTTCAGTATCAACATCTGAGAGCATGAAATCAATATAATTTATAACTCAAAGAATCCTGCGTCTTGCAGGAAAGTAACCTAATATTACTTTCAAGCCATTCAACTCAAAGCGCTTAAAAAGCCATATGTTTATCTTACAACCGCGTATGTGTGCGCACACATGTGGGTGTATGTGTGTATAAGTACGTAATTAAAGTATGGAAATAGTCATATTCGTTTTGAAGTGTTTTCTCTATAAAACGCTCAAGTGCCTGGGAACTTGGGTCAATGACCCCGTACATTTTTTCCCCCTTCTGTTATAATAACAGCTCTGTTTACCAACCAGTGTCTGTTATTGGTGTTCCTTTTTGAAATTTCAAATCTACAAAGGAACGGTTCTTGGAATAGTGATGTAATAGTGTTGTTCGGTTGATAGGTGAACTGATGACTCGAAAGGATCTGAAACAGTTCTTTTATGAACTCAATTGTGTAATTATTAATGTTTGTTTTTTTGTTAAATAATCCAATACTAATTATAAATCATACAATTAGGCTTTTCATTGAATAACTATTATCAAAACATAATTTTATAGCGAATTATTATGATTCCCTTCTGTTCTTCTTCTAAGCTTGCAGTCAATACTATTTTGTTTTGACTTTAAATATACCAATACGAGAGAAAACTATTGTATTAGTTAATTATTATCACAACCCAAAATTACTCGTTAAAAAACTGATCCAAACTCATTTCGACAAATCGAATTATACTAACACATTTATAAGTACAAAATAAAGGTTAAAAGTCACCATACTCTTGTTAGACCACATTGTATTCTGCGGTAGCAATATATCATTTTGATTGGTCCGCGATTTAAAGAAACAATATTTTTATCAGCTACCATTGTGTTTTACACTTAAAGATTAGTGGACTTCCGCCCGCGGCATTGCCTGACTTTCTGGTTTCTGTCACTTTCAAATCATATCGAATGCGTAAGTAGAGAAGTTAAAATACGATTTATTTGAGATGTATGTTGAAACATTAATATGAAGGAAATTACATCTAACACAAACTTTTAAAAAGTTTTATCTATCCCTTCGGAAACCTTAATGCAAATAATAATTAAGGCTAAATTTAATCCAAATCCGTTCACCGTGAAAAAGTAACGAAGTTTATTATTCGTTTGCACATTTTTTTACTAATTTGCCACACAAAATCGAGTTACGTAGTTTGCGGTCGAAATATAGGCGTTGCGAAATCAGTTTCGAACTGTTAGCATAATCATTAATCTTATGCTGATCCGAAACTGTCTGTTTGTTTGAAAAATGTACTTGTTCGAAAGTAAACTATGACGTCATAATGCCCGTAGGTAGTAATTAGCTTAAAGTGTTTCTGTAGAATAGAATTTAGAAGTACTTGTAAAAATTTGAATATTGAGTTAAACTAATATTACATATAATTCCTGCCCTCAGAGGATCAGTTGCTAGCAATAAAGATACAAGTGGTTTGTGTCGTTTGATAAACTTATTAGTTTTAAATAAACTAGATGGTTCTTGTTACAATGGACAAACGTTTGCTTTTAAACCTATCATAAATTCATCTATTCAGTTTAAAAAAAACATAAAATTTAAATCAACATCTGACGTGAATAAGTAAACGAAAAGAAACATACTAGATTTACAAATATCCAATCAACTTTGACCTTCTCACAAGCCACATCAAAATGAAATAATGTATTTTTAAGTGAATAAAATCAGTTTAAGCGTTTCTTCATTCAACGCCCAACACTATTCTTAAATAAAAAACTAGGACAATACAAAACAGAACCTCGCCAGCGACCCACGGTAATTGAAAATAATAATTGAATTTGAATTAAGAATATGAAATCGGAATAACGTGTTCCATATTTGAATTTCGCTCTTTTTTACTTATTTTGAATTCGGAATCGTGTGTTCTATTGTGTAGTAAAATAGAATTGCAAACATTGCGTATGTAATTACTTCCAATATATCATGACCTGCTTTGGGTTTGATTTGTTTTGTAATGCGGACCAATTTATAATGGTCACGTGCTTTGCAAAATTCTTTGATTTTATTGATCGTATTAGATAAAAACAACCAGTTTCAAATGAATTACACAATTTATATGTAACTTAAATAGATATTACACAATTGGCCTCAATTTGACATGGTTTTTAGTAAACAAGAATTTTATTAGCGAATTAAGGCAATAAAAATAGTGGATTACTCTCAAAATCATCCGTTTGATATTTTATGTCGATTTCAATTAATTGGCGGTTTTAGTGGTTGAGTCGTAAAACGTAAAAGTTGTTTTACATATATTTGTGAAGTTTAAAATAAACTCAATAATACCTACTTTAGTATTTAGGTGGCTTGTTTATTTATTTTTATTACGTTTGATACATGAATGAGAACTCTATATAAACATACCTAATATGTATTAATAATTATTAACCTAATAATGCCCCTATCTAATTTATTGTCTCCCTAAATTTGCAAAACTTGGTCTAAGCAGGCGTTAGCGCTTTCAAAATCATACACTAAATTATTATACTAAGTAATGTTTCTAAGCAATAAAATTTAAAACATCTTTGTAATAGCAACAGTGTATTTCATAATAGGAATACAAAATAATGAAACAATTGCCAACTGTCCACTCGTCCTTCCATAAACAATATTTTCTCCTAGCAACATTATATTGAAAAACAATTGACAATCGAATCACGCTTTCACACAGATTCAATAATAATGAATTCACAGTTATTGTTATAACCAGTAGCATCGAATGTGTGTCTCTAGGAATGTGTGTGTGTGCTTGTCTGCAATCGGCCGTACGTGCGCCGAGTCACAATAACGATTCGTAGAATGGAAAGCCAGTATCCAAGGTCCACATGTCCACCGAGATACAAAATACAAACTACAAATTCAATTGCAAGCCTTACTTAGTAATAGATTCACTGTCTGACTTACGAGAAGGCTTTTTCTTTAAAACAAATTGTTCCAATTCATTTTCTAACATCATTAGAGACATTTTCATTAGAGACATCTTAAAAGTTATTCATTAACCATAAAAGTTCGGCGCGGCAGAGCACTGCGCTTAAGATATAGGCAACTTTGAGATACGTAAATATCTGTATTATTTAGTTCTCTCTCTTGCTATATTGTCTTGCTATTGTGCCCTCTAATTCTTAATCTGTACGTCATCCTAAATGTAGAAAATCAACGAATTCTGTTCAAACGAAAGCCTTTCCAAATATCAGTCTTTTACATACGATCTACTTTTTATACGGATTCAGGTACAGGATATCAGGTTTTGCATTTTACCCATTGCTCAGTTTCTACGATGCCGCCTCTGTTGTCGCGTTTGCGGAAAAAACATTCGTCTTACAGAAGAGCGTGACTTTAGCTACTGCTTTCTTATACTTAGATATAACACACCGGAAATTTATGAATTTAAATTAGAAAGTGTTAGGAATTTAATGACTACAATTCTTAGTAAAAACGAAGCGACGTCTTCCTGGTGATCTTTATATAAATATTGAATAGTTTATTGTCTATGGACAGGAGAGCCAATAGACAATTTCGTTTTTAATCGGTTACGCTTCCTTTTACCTTTATTATTTTTATTGGTTTTTGGTTTTATGATTACAGACAAACAATAAAATGTATGTACTTACGGACTTAGAAAACTAAATATTTAAAAAAAAACGAATGCAAATTATATACCGTACCTACTGTGAGAATTAACTTAGAAACAGGATATTTACCATGAATTTTATTTGTTTTGAGCTCTCGATATTTCGGCACAGTTGCGTGTGCTATGTTCATGAGTAAACTGAAGTATTTGCGGGTAGGCGCACTCAAAATAAAAACAATACATGGTAAATATCCCGTTTCTAAAGTTTAGTCTTGCATTAGTGACCATGTCAGTTTAAAACTTTTAGTACCTACGGTTTTGAGAATTCCGCAAGATAGAGTTGAGACAATGTGATAAATTAATGAACGAATGAACGAATAATTGAATTAATTTTGATACTTTGATGGAATTTATCATTAGAAGCCCTTTTTGATAATTATTGTGAGTTCATCCAGTTTGACAATGAAGTAAGTCAAAGTAATAAGTTATACCTACATTCATTCTTTTTTGACTAATCTTCAACGTGGATTATTATTATTATAGTTTGATGGTACTTTAATGGAATTAGACCAGTATTAATATGCTTGTAGAGTTCTAATTCAGATGGATAGTTTAATTAGATAAATAATCTACTTTTGTGGAACTATAACACTATTGGTAGTTCACAGAAATACAGTTTTGAACTGATTCAGGAGCCTATGGAATCAACATGTACATATTAAGTATAGTTTTAGTCACATAAACTATTATTCGGAGAATCTCAGGAAGGTTCAGAATACAGTTTAACAAGAAATTAATAATTTGCTTCCACGTACGTTTTTAACATTGTTTGAAAATCAAAGTAAATTAATTATACCACGCTTTTAATATTCTGAAAAATTGTGCTAGAGTTCAACTAATTTTGAGTCTTATGAACAATAGAGTCAATTCTACAACAATTTTTCAATTTACTAAAATTGAATAGTAAAGTATCAAAACCTCGCCACTGTGAAAATGAATAATGGCTTTAGAGACAGAATGAGATATGGTAGGTCTTTAACGAAGTTGCGTTATGTATTTATTCGACGCAATAACGTTTTAAATTAGAACCGCGCGCAATATGTACGTTTTTTTAATTTGCATGGCAAAGGCAACAATACCATTCAGCCTAATATCGCGGCCAGTATTACCAGAACAATAATATCGCACTTACATAACGTAACCTAACCGTTAGCAACTTATGCCTAATTAGGCTTCACATGACAGCTACAAGGCGTGGCTATATACATACACTATATAATATGTATATATATCTAGTGACATACGGACGCACAGACGGTAATTCCCCTTTGTATGCAAAACAGTGAATTATCTAGGCTCGAAATTGTAATCTCGAAACTCGCTTGGAATTTCTTCATCTCTTGTTTATAGTGTGGCCAGTGTTCTGTGAGCTGTCAAATATGACTTTTGTAAAGGTTCGAAGTTTGATATTTAAAAATAAGATACCTACACCTACTTGTTTTTTTTCTTGTAATGATTTAATTTCAATCTAATGTTTAGTGTGAATTCAAATGGCACATTGACATGAAACACACCGTGTTTATCAGTTACAAATATTCGTATGTATGAATATGGTCCAACATAAATTTACAGATAAACGGCCGTTTTCAATATTCTATCTATCGCCGGTTTACCTTACTAGAGATAGATATTTGACACTATTTGTATGGACGCTATGTCAAATTTCTATCGGTAGTAAGGAAAACTGTTGATAGATAGAATATTGAAAACGGTCTTTAGAGTATTAAAGTATGGATAAATGTAAATACGCCGTGTATGAACTCCGATAAACTTAAACATCTGCAAGTTAAAATTTAACGCATTCATTTTTCGCGTTGAATTTCTTTGCACTGATAGTTTTTATGCGTTTTACAGTCTTCAGTCAAATTATTAAAAGTTCGGTTTCGATTTCTGGTAGGCAAATTAAATAAAATTTAGATAAAACTTGACATTACATGATGGTACTATAAAATTTTTACCAAATTTTAAAATTTTTCATATTTTGTTTTTAAGAAAAAAAAAACACAAAAACTGCACTACCAAGCTGCACTACTGGTAGTGCAGAAGGACATTTTATTCCCCACGGCACTACGAGCTGGGTGTGCAGTGGGGAATTTAGAATCTGCATTCTCCGCGGCACTACCAAATATTATTTCATCTATATGCAACTCGTTTAAATAAAAATCTAGACAACTTTAATAGATTTCTGAACAAAGCTTTCTTAAATAATATCAGTGTTACACATTTTTTAATTCAACATACTTTACTTTTGTAAATATTATCTTTATACATAACACAAAGACAAGACATAAACAGAAGTAACTCTGGGCGAGGTTCGAGTCATAAAAATTACCTACACGCTAATAACCGTTCACAGTTACAAGCGCGTTCTAAATACAACATGTCTACGAAATATTAATCATAATTCAAGCTTTCTTTTCGTTATGTTGGTACGACTACAGCTAATACCTATATGTGTAATACTTTCTTTTATTCTGTCTGTCAGTATCACGAACAATTAGAAATACGACCATTGTCGTTAATGCTGATTGTCGATACCGGTTTTATTTTACACTATTGCCTAAATGTGATACTGGCGCAAATGTGAACCGGTGTAGCTGGATTCAGTACAAATAAAATCAGACTTTCATACAGTCATAACTCCGCTAAAACTACAGCGAGATCCGAGCACAAACATTCCTGTACCTCTACCATGAGTTGGCAACATAAATATCATCTATATTCGATACTCGATCTCGCCTACCTATTAGGCTTGTGATTGGCGTACTCGCTGTCAATTTTAGTTCTACAATTGACCGCGAGGTGGCATTGCTCGTTTTTTCATAATTTTTTTCGTGACAGTCGATACCGAGCATCGATTGGTGTCAATGTTCTAAACTCATGGTAGGCCTACAGATCATCATCACATAAGCATTAGCCTCGGGTAGATATCGAACCTGAGACCCTGTGCTTCAAAGACAGGGTCACTACCAACTAAGCTTACGGAATCGTCAAACTTGTTAAATCTTACACTGTTTATCATTATTTTGTCTAGATATATTCTATTTATTATTATTAAAATACATACAAAAAATCATGCGGGCAGTCATTGCGGACTGCCGATAGAAGTGATGACTATTCTAGTTATTTTTAAGACACACAATCAGTAACATAGGTAGTCATGGATATCATTATCGCGCAAGAAGTTTTCACTTCAAAATTACGTTATCTATGACAAAGCGTTCGGTAACGATGACGCGAGTTCCATGATTTTTGTTCAGCTGAAAAATGCTCAACGTGTCTAAGGAAGTTTTCACTCCTTTCAGTATTAAAAAAATAATGGGCACATATTAAAAAGTACCTATGCTCGCCATATTTTGCACAGTAAATTTGCAAAGCTATTCAACGTGGAAATGCAGCAAGCATTCTGGACACTTTTCCTTTAACAAATGGTTTAATACTCAATTTTGAGTGTTTTCTAATACATGTCAATGATTTTCTGTTATTTAATTATATTTATTAAACAACCAATAACTTTATTATTATTTATTAACATACCCACAACCTATATGATAATTTTACAATTATTTTCTTCGGTCACGTAACTTATGTACTGAAGGAAGTAATTCCTAGGTTGATATATCCACGATTATAATGCGATTGTAATACCCTCAGAGTGGTTCCAAATTCGAGACAATCTAATTCTTTTTAAGCAGATTTGTGCTTCGTGTGTGGTGAAATTTAAAAAACCAGACTGATTTATGTTGTCGGATTTATGCAATAATCTTTGATAGCTGATGGATGGCTACTTTGTTTCGAAATAGATAACAGTGAGAACTGTCCAAACAATATTTTGAAACATTTTAATGTCGCCAATGATTAAATTACTGTACGGACTATGAAACAAGTACAATTTGAAAAATTTTATACCGACTTCTATTCTATTCAGTTATTAGTGTGTATCTCAAAAACGAATTGTAGATTTGATGAAATTTGAATGGGATCACGCGGGAATCACCAGCTTTCAAACAAAAAAGTTTTGACCCAGTCGAAAGTTATGAGGTAACAAACATAAAAAAATACAGTCGAATTGAGTACCTCCTCCTTTTTTGGAAGTCGGTAGACAAAGATACGTATGGATACGTATGGTAGCCAAACTTGCCTAGGTAGGCCGTTCCATACGTCTCTTTGTTTAAACTAAAAATATGTTTATAGAACTGACCGCGTTTAAAGACAGCAATCAAATTGTTTTTATAATCGTCGTCAAAGTCTCATGTGAACCATATAAATAAAGCTGATCAAAACATCCACTGATACGCTATACCCAAATATTTATAAAACAATTCGATGCTGAAACGAGTGATATCTGCCAAGCCGGCCACTTCAGCGTTATTTCAAGGATAAACTACTTGACTTCTTATATTATATTGACTTCATGTAGAGTTCGATACCACAGATTAGAATAAGGATAAGTTTATATTATTATGGATATGGATAATATATTACTTACTATATATTTATTTATTTTCAACTGACTTCCAAACGGAGGAGGTTTTCCAGTCGACGGCTCATATTTTTTGTAAATGTATGACCACGCATAACTTTTAACAGATTACTTAGTTCGATTTTGATAATTATTTTCAGAGCTGGTCTCGTTTAAATTTCATCAAATTTGTACAATCGGTTTTTGAGTTACAATTCAATAACTGAAAAGTGTTTCATACAATTTATTGATTCAGACGTTACTTTGCGGAAACCCATTATCAAAACACGATATTAACTCTTCCGCTTTTCAGCGGAAGTGTCACTAAATATTTTTTAATATCGTTTTTTTTAAAGTGTTTCACCTATCTTGATGATATCCCAATTGACGGTGAATGACAATCGATCCCGTAAGTAGCAAGGGTCACTGAAACAAAAACGGTGAAAACAATTTTGTTAACAAAAATTTGAACATACTTCAACACTAAAAAGTGTGAAATAACTTGTCAAAGTCGGTCCCTGACCTGACTGTCACGTAAAAAGCAAAAAAAGCAAAACGACTTATTACTTTACTTACAGTATTAAGTACTGTATGTAAATTACAGCACGATTTCAAAAAATATATTTTCAAAATGGCGTCACAAAAAACCGCGTAGGCCACATCCGTTACAATACACATATTCAGGTAAGTGGGTGCCACAATAGTATTAAAATTGAATACGTAATGCAAAAAGTATTTATTCATTATTGTTATAATATTACGATTCTATGCACAGAGGCAGGCACGGCATTTCAACATGTCCGTCTGTCAATCCGGCCTTCGCTACGGCAGGAAAATGGCTTGCGGTAGGTGGAAAACTGAGGTTTTTAATATTAAAATCGTGTCTGTGACCTGTTAACGTCTACTTAGCACGTAGGATTTGCGCGTTTATCTACCTACGATGACACCTTGGTGCAGTCTTGAATAACACGTTTCAAATACTACGTACAACGAAACTGATTTTAAAGGGTTGTAGGCTATTTTTCTCACCTCTGAAGCCATTTGATACGTCATATCTTACATCTAGAAAAAAACATTTAAATTAAGAATAAGTTCTTTTCTCGAATACTGGCTTGAACTAGGTTGCAAAGCATTTATCGAAACGCATACGTTCTAATTTCAAAATTCAACTTAACGCTACGTTTTCATTGTCACCAAATTTTAGCTTCACTTTTCGAACATAACTTCACTCATATCAACTCTTATAGTATTGGTTTAGAGTTGAATTTAGTTTGCGCGTATGAAGTTCATGAGATGGAACAAGTCATTGTACAATGAAGCTAATTTGACTCCTAGTTAAATAACACTAAAGTTAATATTCGTTTGTCATCTTATTTATTAGGACATAAGGAGTTATTCAAAGCTGTTAATATGGAGTGGGCTTCTCGGAAAGTAAAGGTCTGTTAGGTGTTACAATAACAATTTTTGCCGTGTTTATATCAAGTGTTGAGTTACTAAGATTAATTTATGTGTTCGAAGATTTGTGCGTAAGATACTTTAAGAATGTCTTTTGTTACTAGGTGGTCTTTATAACAAACTCATACCTAGATCCATGGACGTATAAAAAAAGATCTTTTTTTATACGTCCATGCCTAGATCGTAGCGACCAGTTTTTTATATCTAGCTTAGCTGTGTACAGTTTACGGGAGATATAAATTTGACACTAATTGTAAGGAGCATTTTTTAAATTTCTCTATCTAATATACTATCGATAGGAAATAGAAAAAAGACGTTATAAATGTATATTCTGGCGTTTTTTTTCGAAATAAGTAAATATCACTCAAAGGAAAGTAATTATATTACTAGGTGTAACTAAATATTACTATCACGCAATATCTTATAAAAAAATCGTAGGTAAGTATGTATTTTTTTTTATATAACCTTTATTCCAAATTTCACTTAAATCCTTTAGGGTGTGTTAAGGGTGATAGCAACGCAGGTACACATTAACTGTATAATGTTCGCATTAAAAAAATATACACACTCATACAAAATACGTCCTGTGTTGCGGAAGGCATGGACACACACACAATAAGACATCACAACAAATATCTCTGCTCATTACACATATAGGTACTTGCCGGACCAGGGACCGATCTCGGGACCCTACCCTTCGAAGACAGGGTTACTACCAAATGAACTGACAGAGAAAAAAGCAACTATACACTTTCGATTTTATATTAATAAAGATTATTATTATCTAATAAGTAACTGTAGTGGTAGGACTTTAGCAAAGTCCGCCTGGGCTAGTACCACACTTTTGCCAGTTAATCATGAAGCAGTAGTGTGCAAACATTACTGTAGAAGTTGAAGGCCAATGTTTCCAGCGACAAGAGATATAACATCTTATATATCAGGGTGACGAACGCTACTTACTTGCCATATCATTTAGGAATCAAAACGTGAAATTATAAATAAGTCAAATGACATGTACAATTTGATAAATTTTATACCGACCTCCATTCTATTCAGTTATTGGAGTGTAACTCAAAACTACTGGACCGAATTTGATGAAATTTAAATGGGACCACACGGGAAGCACCAGCTCACAAACAAAAGAATTTTGAGAATCGGTTCATCCTATCGAAAGTTATTAGGTAACAAACATAAAAAATAGTCAAATTGAGTCCTCCTCCTTTTTGGAAGTCGGTAGAAAAAGCCAAAATCAAGTTGTTATCTGAACTAATAGTATGTATAACAAAGTCGAAATCAAAGTTTTTATTCAAAGTACCTAATATAGTTTGTATAACAATTTTCATTTTGGTATAAAAACTTGTTTTAGCTTGCCATAGTTTTAGCTTGGTTTTAGTTCAGTTAGTTCTCAATTCAGTCCGTTTCCACATTTTATCGAAATTTTCTAAATACGGGACAAGTATGGGACATGAAGCCATACGGGACACGATGATCAAATACGGTGCCAGTCCCGTATACTCGTATACGTGACGTATGGCAAACCTTATATTCTTACTTACTATTTACGGTGCTGTCATATAATAATGTCAATAAAAATGAGGGTTTTCAAAAGCAGCTTATCTCATAAGCAGCAATTTAATTAAAACTAATAAAAAAAAATATGTGACATTTCTAAGACTTCTAAGTACACATTGACGGAATCAAAAACATATCTAAACATACAAAAAAATTCAAACATACCACATAGTTTTTCTCTTTATTCACTATTGTGTTTGTCATGAAACACGTCATAAAATAGCAATTTTGACACAAACATTGAAGATTTTTTTATTTAATTAAATTTTGTACCATTTTACGAGATGCGCTTGCTTGATTTCAAGTAAAGGAAATTAAACGTAGCAAGCTAGCTGACAGCGCCTTAAATAAAAGTTAAGAATTTATGTTTTGATTTTTCTTAGAAACTTCGTAAAGCGTAGCAATAAAACATGTGGGTAGCCAGACGTCGATTTTGCATTTCTCCGTTTGCCGACGCAGTGTTATCTTACAATAACAAACTCGACACATTGCACAAATTCCTTACACATTATTAATTATGTATCCAATTTCATAAACAAAGATAATAAATTCGCCTTCTTTATAATAAGTGGTATGAAAAGTACTATCGTATTATAATTTGTATGTCTGTTGTATTCAATTGCTAGTCTAGGGTTGGTAAACATTGAACTTTATGAGCGGAATCATTTTTTAAGTTTAAATCGGGGTTTAAATTAATTTTCTTAAAAAATAACTAAAATGGTTTAAATTAAATAATACTATCTATAAATATGTATTTGCATAGTTGATACCTTTTACGTTTTAAGTAATACTTACAACATAAAAGGTATCAACTATATATAACTATATATACTATCGATACTTAATAAGTATCGACTAAGGGCATAGCCACTGGTAAGCCAGCTATTGTTCTTATATGAACAGCTTAAGAAAAAAATGATTAAATATTGTTATATGAAAGCACTAAATATATGTAATATATCTTAAACAAAACTTTGGGTTTTATCGCATTCGATTTTCTAATAAAATCACGAATTGGTATTTGAGAAGAAATTACAATTACTTAACCTAGGGGCTTAATTAATGTGAACTAAATTGAAAAGTGACAATATAGAATTGTCATGTGTCATACATATAATTTCTACGGATGAAGCCGTTGCTTATTTATATCCTACTCTTTTAGGGTTATACAATTTTTATTGTAACCAATTGCTATCAGCAAATATAAAACCGAACCTATCGAAAGGGGCGGGTTCTATTGCATTGGTCATTAACTAATACCCAGTGAAAGGCTTTAAACCTTTCACTGGAGTATTAATTGGAGATTTATTAGATTATAAATCATGATTTATATGTAACTATTAAAAACTTGTTTTTTATTTATTGTGTTTAAAATCCTGTCAACCCTACTAGTAAGTGTCGTGACGGTAATGTAGGTATTTTAATCACGCCTGCCTATATGTTAGTTGCAGTGCGACCCAGATCTTCCCAGAAACCAGAACTTCAAATAGTACTTTCTAGTACAGTTTTTCCAAGTCCACTGCAAGATTGACACTTGAAGATACCTACCACATAATATTGTCACCACCCGGGACCCACAAGCTGGAGTTCCGTAATGTAAACGCTAATACGGTCCCCAACCAGTTTGGTAGTTAAAAACTAACACCAAATCTCTATGTGTATGACATTTTATAAAAATACGCTTCACGTACCTAAATACATAATAAAAACAAACTGTAAATAATAACTATATTTAAATTAATCAAGTAATTATTTGAAATGCATATGTGATACAGTCATTACTTTTTGCCTTCCTCCTGATTACCATATTCGGCTAAGTCCAGCTTACAAAACTCATAATTTGAATATTCCAAAAACTAATTTACCCAAACGCCAAAAAATATTAATAATCCCGGGAACATAAAACATTTTCGAACAATAAAAAAGCCACTGTCAATTTGGTAACAAATAAAAAACGATCTCTGAACACATTTACATCTCCTAATAAATCTTAAAGCATTCGAAATTTGAAAATACACAACAAAAAAGAAAAACCACAAAGGCAGTAGTCGAGCCGAAAAAAGGAATTAAAAATTCAAATAAAAGAAGGTATTGCTTAAGATAATGCTTATTCATTCCACATTTAAAATCAAATTTTCAAATAAAGAACTCGCGGCGGTCGATCGAGCGCGTGGGATGAGTGAGATGGAAAACCGCTCGTTTTCGTAGATTTGAAAGAGATGGATAGCTTATTATGATTGACAGCTGAGAACGGTTAGCCTTGAAATATTTGAAACATTATATTATTATAAAGTACACTATCTTTGGTCAACACGTGAGTAAAGCGGACATTGGAATAGTTGCTTATGTGTAGCACTTCAAATGTTTGATAAATACCTAGTTTAAAAACAAAGTTACATGTAGTTTGCGGTAACCGTACCAAAAATGAATTCCTGCGTAACCTAAATATTTACAAGTAAAAAAGTATGATTTGAGTTTTTAGAGAACATTTTATACAGGTGATAAATAGTCAAATTCAAATCATTATTGTTATTGTTTTTTGTTTGATTATAACCGTTTATAATAAGGCTGTTATTATGAAATTTACACCTTGATCAGTATTTGAGCTTTTACTGAAATGGCTTAATTTCTTCACTTCTCAAAAGCAAAGTTATTTACTTATACTGTAAACAAACCAATTAAAAAATAGAGAAACGTCCACTTTACTCCTGTGCATCACTCATTACCGTATGTATAATGACGAGCGGGCGACGCCGCTAGATATATACGTTTTTAGGAACGTCGAGTTTCTCCGGAACACGTTTGAAATCATAATTCGAACGCCGTTTTTGAATTTAGAACGTAGACTTTTTATTTTTTTAGATAAAGCTGCCAGTGTGATGTAAGAGTGATTCTGATGCGATCGGTGGGGCGTGCAACGTTAGGTTGAATAAGCTTTCGCTCGTATCACATTACTAAATGTTTTAAAAAAGTTTGAAATCAAACAAAACTTATGTTTACTTTATAACAACTTACATCATTTTTGCTTGCTTTACTTTAGTAACAATATCGTACGTTACGTTCTTAATAAATGTTTAATAACCCTAAACTAAATACTAGACATTTCGTTAACTAAAGGTTGGTAAAAATTTACATCCATATTCTGGTAGATCCACGTTTTCAATGGAGTCCAACCGCCATGCTAATACTCTTGGCTCTTCTTATATACGAAGTGGTTACTACAATCCGCATACTATGTGTCCGTTTATACACTAGTTGCTCACTCGCGACTCCGTCTGGTAAATTACTATCCCAAAAGATATACCGGTATAAAAAGTAGACTTTGTATTCTCTTTCATCGTATGTACCTACCTATTTTTATTTTTTTTTATTTTTATCATTCTGTAGCTACGCAAAAGAGTAAATAATAATACTTTCATTACACACACATCAGAATCATACACTGACAAGAAATAAAAAAAAAATTTGTAAGTATTACTGAGTTGGGACCGTTTTCACATTGGTTTTTTTATTTTCAGTTCGCAAATGAATGTCTTAAATAAATGTATCTTCTGTATTTCTTTCTATAACACGTTTTTTTATCAAGTAACGACTGATCAAATGCACCTGATGGTAAGCTAATATGCCCATGATCACCCTAAACTCCCCAAACATTGGTTTTTGATTCAAGTTCACTCAATCACTTGCTTCACACCATAAAAGTAATTCTTACCCATTATTGCTTTGTGGCAGTATATTTTGCGGTGGTATCAACCAAGGCAGCCTAATACACAAGAGACATTACACCTAGAAAGTTGAATTTGCTCACCTCTTACGATTCGGATAAAGCGGGGGAAAGATTCTTTAATGGCACCTGAAGATTTTTTTGGTACAGATTCTGTTAAAAAGATAACTACTGGATTAATTAACTAATATAGAATGACAGCTGTTTAATGAATAACTTCACATTCCGCCAGCCAATTATAATAATGTCGGAAATGGTTTAATTGCTTTCTAAATTAATACGTGTAATTTAGGCCTTTTAATGTTGCATTAAGCGTAACGACATCAACAAAATGCTAAATATGTTTTATTTGTATTAGAATGAATTATTATTTTATTTTGTAGCTTTTTCTCTCCACGACAAGAAGTGAAAAAGGGACCATGAAAATTAGTTTTAGTAATTCCACCCTATTAAAATAATAATAATTAACAATGTAATGATTTGATGGACTTACATCACAAGTTCTAGCTTCACAAAAACTGGTTTCTAACCGTAAGTTTACTTTTGGTTTTACGCAACGACTACATTTTCAATATAATTAGACTTATTCCAACTGCACTTACCTTTCGTTCATAATGCTCTAAAATGAGTATAAAGTTGCCAATTGTAAAACTTTACTAACCACAAACATTTTTGAACACGGAACGTAAAGCGGATCTCAAAAAAAAGTCTTGCGAATCTGTAACGGTCTAAACACTGGCAATAAAAAATAAAAAAAACAACGAGCTAGTTACGGTTGCGAGATAATAGCCGAGAAAGCTTGCGTGCGCTTCCGCGTATAGAGCTACGAATCTCGTAGAGACACTACGAATCTCGTAGCAGCTACTGGGTTACTTTTTATTGCACTTTTATGACAATCATTTCGTGAATTTTGTTATAAAATACAACAGTATAAAATCTACTTTAAAAGTACATTCACAGTAACGCAACTTACGTTGAAAAATACAAGTTTATACACAATAAAGCCGACTCCGTAATAGTAAGCTTCTAAAAATTCATTCACATTTTGGAAGCTGTTGGGTGGTGATTTGGAACTGGTGTTCGATATTTGAATATTCAAATCTGACGTTAATAGTGTTTATTGGTGAGTTTACGGCCTATAATGATCACTTGTAGAATACGCCTTTGATATATTGACCGGCTTCCGTGACTATTCGATTTTCAAATTCTCATGAATCGAGTATCGAACAATTAGTATTTGATATTGTTTTTATCGATTTATTTAGACCGATTGGAGGTTTCAAACAAGTGTTTACTTTTTTGTGTGGAAATTCATGTTTCTCCGTGTATTTAAAGTACCTACTTGAATTTCTATGATATACAGCCTAATATTTATAAATATAAATAAAATCTTTTAATACAAACTCACACCTACTATACTACACTAACTTCGTGCACATTTTGTAATTAATTGTTCAGAGGTAAGTATAATCTTTTGCTAGTTCTAATGTGCGGTTTAAAATGCTACTAGAAAGGAAAACAGATAATAAATTAAAAACACCGTCAAATTGTCTCAAGAATGGTAGAGTAGCAACTGTTCTAATGGCGGCCGCGAGCAAAAGCTAGCCGATATAATAAATCGATATCATAATTAAATTAGTCCAAGCCGATGCGTGGGCGCAACTCTATTATTTCTTATCTGTTTTCCAAACATAAGTGATTCCGAAATCGGCAAGTTTTGTATTTTAATTTATGACAAGCCTCGGGCAATTTTTTACTTCACATACTAATAATTATGTATTTTAATTCAAAACAAGTGTGTAGGCCGTCGTAAAATTATCGTTGTTTTGTCGTGATATTTTTATTATTAAATTAATGGTGACGTTATTTTGCGTTCGATAGGAAGAACAAATTGACCAAACCAAAATCAACAAAGAAAAATATACAATAGATACTGAAGTAATAAAACAAATTTTGCAAGAGACTTTCAAACATTCGTATGGTTACCAGAACCTTGAATATAAGTCAAAGAATGTTATTAAGTAACAAACAAAACGCCATTGTATTTTGAGCTGTAAACCAAAACTTAAACGCATTGTCTAATAATTAAAACTATAATCGAACTATTTTCGGTGGCAAAGGTCACGGTATAGAACGGGTAATTAGAAATAAAATAAAATGAAACCAGTTGCGTAATAAATTAGTCGATTATGTAATATCGATTATATGGCTTTTAGGCAAGTTCGATCTATCAATTGTGTGATATGAATGTACATTTACTGCTCTAAGAATAAACTTCGATCTTTGTAACTTTATATTTCGATCTTTTAGATAGTCTAAATTGATATCTAGATTCGTAAATGGGTACACACTTTTTGCCGTTAACACTATATTATAATGAAATAATTATATTTATTTGTAACAATAACATTGCGAAATATAAAACAAAGTAATGGACAAAGTAACCAAGAAAAATAACAATGTAAAATGTTACAAATCACAACTCAGCATTGCTAGTTCTAAGCCAGCGCTGGTCTTCCGCTGGAGCCGGGTTGTGAGTAAGTTATAAGTTTATCTGTCGTTATATTTAAGAAACAGGATTCAAAAACTAAGGAGCGCATGGAACTGTGAAGAAATAACGAGAGCTCAAAGTAAATACATGGTAAATATGATTAATAATGTTAAAAATCTCTTGCATTAGTTACCATGTTACCATTACCAGTTAAAAACATATGTTTCTCCTCTCTTCATACCAGAACGGCAGAATGGGTTCCGGTGAAATTTAGAATGGACACAGCTTATATTGGCATAGCTTATATCAGTTCTTTTTCTGAAATGTATTGTCATTTCCCTTGCCCTCGTAAGATGCTGCTTGCCTTGATTGTTATTTACTAATTGAATTAGTTTTTACTTTAAATTTAGGCGTCAACGATGATCTTATGAACGTCTCTTGTTAATTGATGTACTTGAAAGGACTCTACATCCGAATTTATAATTATATAGAGCTACCAGGACGTGGTACCTAAAAAAGGTCATTCTTTTCAAATAGTTTTATTACGATGTAATTCTAATATATCTTCATACTTCTTCACTAATATAATAAAAAGAAAAATATTTTCTTTTTCTGTGTGTTGTTTTGTGTACCTACTACTAAATCTGAACTTGGGTAGATTAGATGACAATTGTATACTATCAATGTTTCAATTGTGAATGAATGACATTTGGGATAGATGTAGGAGCTATTACTATTATTATATGGGTTACTATCTACCGCTAAAACAATTGAACGATTTGATTATAAAAAAAACATCAACACGTCATCTAAATTTAACTTGCAGCCGTACCCACACAGCACAGCTAGTTAAATTATATTCAGTATAGTAATAGAGATACCCTAACACAAACTATTTTCAAGAACATACAAACAAAGCCGTGGATGGTCTCTTGTATGATGTAAAGTAATGTAAACTATGGATATATTAAAATACATACGAGTATCTTTGAAGGTATTGAATGCCTTTCTGAGAATGTTTAATCATAACATAAAAAAAACTGATTTCTTTTAAAAGGAATGCATGATCTCGGCATACGTGATCGCCGTCAGTCGCTCATGTTTAAAAAACAATAAAAACAATTTAAATAACATCAATTTACCGTACATTAGTCAATCTAACCATATCAGACCATTCCATTATTAGCAGTCCTTACGTGCAATAGTCACGGTTTTATTATTATTGGATATTGTTCCTGCCAAGGCTGCACCGAATTTGGTGAGGCTTGCTCGTATGGAGGTTCTTAACTCCCTTAAGGAGTTACTTATACGTGTTGAGGATAATCGGACCCTTTAATGCGATGTGATGTCATGGGCAATAATTATTTCTTCCACTTAACATTAAATCTACGAAAAACACTGTAAAAATCTTGAACTTACTTACTAAAACTCATAAACAATTTAATACCGACTTCCTTTCTATTCAGTTATTGGAGTGTATCTCAGAAACTACTGAACCAAATTTGATAACATTTAAACGGGAAGCACCATCTTTCAAACAAAAATTTTGAGAATCGGTTCACCCAGTCGAAAGTTATGAGGTAACAAACATTAAAAAAAATACTGTGATTGAATTGAGTACGCCTTTCTTTTTTTGGAAGTCGGTAGATTAAATATGGCGTCTGCGATCCGCCATATTTGATTTTCGGGTTAGTTAGAAAGGCGTAACGTCCACGCTAGAAGTGTAACTAAAATCTGCTGGTCAGAAGCATGGGATTAACTAACCAAGGAATCACAAAAACAATATAAAATTCAAAGTAAATTTGTAATATAATTGATTTATGCTTTTAATGTCAAGTTAAGTTAAATTTAAACAATCTGTACTGATCCGATTGTAACATCGATAATTCCCATCACTAGATGTCACATCGAGATGTCACATTAAACATCGACACGCATCGATAACTGACAACGTGTCACATGCCTAGCGTAGGGTGAAAGCGACCATTGGGAAATATATATCTGTTGTAATCTCTTAACTATTTTTTAATTATTTGACCGTATTGTGTATGTTTTGATGATGGCAATGTTTTACTAGATGCCTGAATGGGCTGTGTGATAAACTTCGTCAAACATTTAGGAATAACTAACTTACTAGGTTAACTCCGCTACGAACGCTTTATTTATACACTAGTAGTAACTTATTTATAAATAATGACGCGTCCGTAACCTCTGGACCTGCGATGATGATGAAAAGTATCCTATGTGTTCAAGCACCTCATATAAGTAATTACCAAATTTCATCGTACAGCAGAATCTATGGCGTGATAATGGACAGTCGGTAGGAAATTATTGGTAAAATACAGCCCGTGATATAGCTATCGCAGCTAGATCCTCACTAGAAACAAGGCAAGATAGCTGATAAATGTCATTAATCGACGCGACAAGTTTATCGTAATATACGTGCTCGCACGACTGACGTGATTGAATATTTCATTTCATTTATTTATTCATAACCAAAGTACATTGTATTTGAATTTGGGGTAGAATAACAAACTTCCATCCATCCACACATTTACATTTAATTTTATAATATTAGTTACATTGAATACCAATATAATAATATATCAGTTATTTTCTATACAAGAAATAGACTTAACTAGTATAATTATAAATACTTATTCTGCATGCTAACTTTAAATTGTTCTAACGTCTTTTACTGTAATATTTATGATTCATACTAAGACACAATCAGCCTTAAACTATAATCATCATAATTAATTGAACAAGCTCCGAGTTATATTTACATCATAATACCCAAATCCAACTGTACAACCCATCAGAGCTATAACATTTTATATGTTTATATCATATTTTACAAGATGCCAACCTATACTTAATGATATAACCAGACTTTGACGAAACAGTTTTTTGTCGAGTTTAAATCCACGAACATGTGCTGTGTTATTAGATCATTCACTTATTATAATATCAAGACCGGAGACAAAACCGGATGGATACCAAAAACATATTTGTCACACTCTATTAAATGCAATGATAATTTAGCATGAAGTCGTGTCGGTGCTCTTAAAAATTAAAAAGTTGACGTTCGTATTTCAAAAGTAGAGTAAACGTACCAATTTTGAAATTTCGAGACGTTCCAATTTACGTTAACTAGATACTGAATAGTTATCTGTGACCCGCGAGCGGCGAAGGCCGTATCTTTGTATTAGTTCTAATAAGTAATTGTACACCCAAACCACGTTACCAATTTCGACATGAATACACGTTTTTTTTCTCGCCTCGCTTGAAGCAATCTCGTTTTCTCGAAAATAGATAATAAGTTGAATATAATTAATTTCATACCGAGACCGTTGATCGATGCGTGTAGCTTGTGGAAGTTTTTGGGTATCATTATTTATAAATTACTGTATATTACGTCAACTCAAATAGAAACGGAACGGCTTTTTTTATTAAATTAGTTTTACGCGAAACATCGTCTTTATAAGATTTTTTTGCGTTCCGTGTCAGACGAGATTTGGCTTCCATTTCATTATAAAAGTAATTTCGTCGTAATAATATAGAATTAATGAGACTAGACTATATTACCCAAAGTATATTTTTATTTTCGTAATATGTAATTTTGCTCAATTTTGATACAAACCCGTTTGACCGTTAACTGTGCAATGTATATTTACTTACATTCGACTTTTTTTTTGTTTCAGATGATGTATAATCATTGGCTGATATTGAAGACTGATTAATATATTTATTAAGTCAACTAGGAAATGATTAATCCATGAAGCATCACTCCAGGTGAGAATCAATCAATTCTTTTACGAATTATATTATAAGTATGCTATCTGCTATGGCTTCCTTGGAAGACCGAAGCACAATCGGTTTCGGAAGACACGTAATAAGAAACAGCGGATGTTGCTATACTTTAATTAAATTGCTTACATGTAGTTTACGACACCTAATTACACAAATACTTTTTATTATTTCCAAACAATGAAGAGAACATTTAAATTCAAAACATTCCACAGTATTCAGCTAATCTTATTGTCAACAAAAGACTATTGTTTCTTCTCGACACATTGTTTCATTTTAAATCGAAAATGAATCACTGTTATGATTGGACACTAAACTGTGTTGAGTAAATTTTGATTGTTGATACATTTTATATTAAACCAAAGTTTGTTTTCACAGGACGGACTCGTTTCAGGTTGTGACCTTTGAAAGAGTCCAAATTTTGCAATGACTACTGCGATGGCTGCACATCAAGAATCCATACATGAGAGACTTCAGCCGGCAACAGAGGAACCTTTATACATTCATCATGGAGCGACATCTTGGCCTGAGCCTTCGGACCATCAGGAAGACCACAGCACGGACTTATCCCCGTATTACAATATGCCCAAACGGAATAAGAGAAAGAATTTCAAGCCTCGATGCGCTCCCAATACCACCGCCTTCTCTGACGAGTCTAATGGAGAGAACTGTGATGAATCTGGAAGTCCACTCAATGGAAATGACAGGACTACTCCCGATCCCATCGATGACAAAGAGGATGTAAGCTATGCGAAAATTGGAGTCAAGAACTTTAGTCTACTCAAAGGAGGAGCAGTTGACCTTAGTCGGAGACTGAGTACGGACTCCAATGAAAACATAGACTCAAATTACCAAAATAGGTTACCTGAAGACAAGAAAATGGACTCCTTCCAACGTTCTTACATACACAGCTTACAGGACGTAGAAAGAGACCATACAGTCTTGAACTTTAGTAGTTTACAAAATAAAACTTTCTGTGCCAAAAATCCTTTCGCCATATCGCAATTAATTAAGACAAATTCACCTCCCAGGAGAAGGGACTCGGAATCTGATGATGACGCTAAGGGTCAGGATATTAATGCTAACGAAAGATTAGAAGTTCAGGAGCCAATCAATGTTACTGAAACCCCACAAAATGGAGACGCTTCAAACGCTACAAATAGAATCCTAAGAGACTATGCAATGAATACTATGAAGGAACTCCTTGGCATTTATGGCCTATCATCGAACGAAGTAGCAGATGCCATAACTGGACAGATTAGAGCTTTGGAAGCACTACAAGGTGGGTCCATTACATATTAATAAATTCAAAGATATAAACTAAGGTGATAACTTTATAAGCATATCAAATAGCAATAACTTACTTTAATAGTGTTTGGACAAATAAGCTAATTTTATGGCGTTCTTATCTGAATGTGATTTATGTTGATGTTTGTAGGTAAACCGTTCACGCAGCTGCCTTTGAGCTTGAAAAGGAGACATGATTCGGGGATGGAGGATGGAACTGATCGAAGTCTTAGGAGATCTTCTTCAGCCACTGAAGACGAGGGTTCTACTAACATTACACCACCGAAGACGCCTGATAACGATATCGACGCTCAGAGGTACAATATTTTTTGATTTGTGAAACATTGTATTACTAACATCGCGTCGGCGTTTACGTCCGCACGGCATACGAAGAACATATATCTCTGTCTCTTCGAGATCGTGTTGAAATGAATTATTACTCATAGAATACATATTTTATTGTTTTTCTTGGTTGAATTGAAAAACAGGCACTCGTTGCTTTATTGTTGTCTTCGTTATAACCAATATAACATTTAAATTTATTTCTGTTGTGAGTAAACTTTTTAATTAGATACTAGGTCGAATAATTTCATACAATAGACCATTGGATATCTATAGATACATACCTACCGTACATTTTCGGCCGGTCAGGCCTGTTGGTGCAGTTGGTAGCATGCCTTCTGAGCCGCCCGGGTCCCGGGTTCGACCCCGGACAGGTCAAACATTGGTGTGCATGAACATGTCTGTTTGATCTGTGTCTGGGTGTGTATGTGTATTTAAGTATGTATATCAGTCATCAGGTTACCATAGTACAGGCTCTGCCCTGTTTGGGACCTGAAGACCATTGTGTGGATGTTGTCCCTAAAAAAAAAAAATTCGCTTCAGTTTAATGTACCTAAAAATTGGATTATTGAATATTTTATAAAATAAATTTCCGAAGCCCCGACCAAAGAATAAGATGGTAATGGGTCACCACAATTACAAGTATATTAGACCAAAATCCTCTGTACTGACGATGTTCTTTTAACAATGTAAAGGTGTGATAAATGATAATGTTGATGTATCTAATTTGATTAAACAATTTCTTCACAGGCAAAGAGCATTACAAATAATAAACCAACAATCGATGCGGCTGTTCAACAGAACTCAGGGTAATGAAGAAGACGGCAGCGGGTCTGATGATGGAGACCAGACTCTTGATCTAAGTGTTTCCAGAGACGATGGACAGGTAAGAAACATAATATTTAATATGTTTATACAAATTGACCAAGATAATGGTGATCTATAAAGTGTTTCATAAATGACTAGCTGCCGTCCGCGGTTTCACCCGCGCGGTGATGGATGATGATGATGAATCTTATATAGTTACTATGTTACTCAGGGTGAATGTAGCTTTCCAATGGTGAAATAATTTTTGAAATCAGTCCAGTACTTTTTGAGCCAATTCGTTACAAACATATTTACATACAAATCTTTCTTCTTTATAATATTATTATAGACTAATACAATGGCCCTATTACCTAATATGTATTTATTTTATTTTACCCGAATGTGGCAAAACTCAAAAGTAGGGTTATGACTGTATGTGTGCTCTCTTAACTACTCACCCGCTTAATCGATTCTGATAAATAATGCGTTATTAGATTCGTCTTGATGGTGCGAGTGTCATTGGATACATAAACAGCCATATTTATAACCTTTGCTTAAGGTGCTGTCAATTCATGGTGTCAATAAAAATGAGGGATTTAAAAACAGTTTATCTCATAAGCAGCAATTTAATTAAAATTACTAAAAATAATATTTTAAAAATTCTAAGACTTCTAAGTATACATTGATGGAATTAAAAACATATTTAAACATACTAGAGTAAATAAAAAAATTAAAAACATACCACTTAATTTCGCTTTTAAAACAGTTTATCTTTATTCATATATTGTATTTGTCATGAAACACGAATTGTAATTTTCAATACACGTACACATTGACGGATTATTTTTTTACTTACGATTACTTTGATTGCACATTTAAGTTTTTATGAATTTAGTACGTTTTTACGAGATGCGCTTGATTGATTTTTAGTAAAGGAAACGTAGCCAAGCGCTGAGCTGACATTGCCTTATGTTTAAATAATGTCATATAAAATTAAGCAGCGTTTACAAGTAAGGCCGTAAATGCTTAAATTATAAAAAATAGTTGATTGCTGGCTTTAATGTATTTATTTTAGGCTTTCTTTAGGTCAGTGTCTTATTAAGCATGTAATTAGTTTTCTAGTTTTATCATACACGAGCTGATTTTTTCGATAACTTTACATTCATACGGAACATTTCTTTCATACGTCATAAGTCAAAACTTAGATCTGTTTCTAGTTAAGAAAACTCCATCAATCTACAGAGACATGATCGACAATGACGAAATGTGAGTTTCTACTCACGAATATAAAACTTCTGCGTGCGTAACCACGCGTGTCCTCAGGCGGTAGAACAGTCATAACATTTGAAAACATAAATCTATTATTCTTATTTCAATATATTATATCATTCCAATTAAAACTGTGATCTTTATCAGCTACGTTGTTTTGTTAGGAACAATCGACAACCTCGAGTGCCGGCAACAGCGTGTCGGAATTTGACCAACAAAACGTTTTGATGAGGAAAAATTTGGAGGACTTAGCTAATTTGCAAATGCAGGTCAGTCGTAGATATTTTAGAGTGTTTTTTGTTGATTTTTTACTTGAGTTCTTTTGTTATTGACCATATTACTAGGAATGCAACCGATACCGATATATCGGCAATACTTCTGGGTTGCCGATATATCGGCATCGGCGATATTTTTATGGTCGATTCAACGACACTTTTCATTACAAAAAGTAATGTAATAGCGCGTGTTGTTTCGCTTCTTTTGCAAACGAGGTACGAACTAACTATGCATGGGGACTTGCGAAACCGTCTTTCTACAAAAGAACTCAACAACAGAAAGGCAATTACAGGTCCTCACGGTTAACATCTTAATAAATATAAGTTATGAACACTACAATTAAGTCTAAATATCATGTCAATTGAATGAACGCCTCACCGATACCAAACTAATGCAGAAAAGTAAATACTAGAAATAAATATATATAAATACTATAAGAGGTAAATAAATACTATTTTTAACGCGATTACGCCCCGTCAATATATTTTAATGCAGGTTTTTTTTTGTGAATACGAATATACCTATACTGATATTTATAATTACAGGGTTTCTTTCAAAAACAGTCACCAATGGACGGAGAGGACTCGCAAGAAAGAAAACTGCAGGCGAGCGGTAAGTTTTTTTTTCAAACATATTAGAAACATGATTGAAACGTTTGTTAGTATTACACATTTTAATGTTAATTATACGGTTTACTTACGCGGTAGGAATAGACGAAAATCTCGACCGGTTTCGTGACCGTCTGGGCCACTTCTTCATGGAGTACTTGCGCACCCGGCTAGTACTAGCGCGAACGCATAAACGCAAAATAACATTAAAATATTAATAACAATTTAATTTGTAGCCATCATGACTTAATTGTAAAATTTTTAGGGACTAGTTTTCATTCAAAATCTGGTAGCGAATAGAAAATCATACGATAGTCACAATGTTTAAATAAATGGACATCATTTGATGCGCTCGCAGCCGCTTGACATGGCGAGGAGTCAGGAGTTGGATGGGTGTGTGCTAGTGGTATTATTCAACTGAGCGCTTCCCTGATTCGGAGGGCACGGTTGTTTGTCGGAGGACAACAGTCGGTAGGTGATGTCGAAGGCGTTCTAGCGACCTGAAAACACTGGGACTGCGACACGGGTTGGCCACTAGCCTATCCACCAAGCCGCACTGGGCCTAACTCCTCTCTCTTATAAGAAGGCTTGAGACCCAGCAGTGGGAACATAGTGGGCTGATTATAGTGGACTTATTATCAAAGAAAAGGACATGGTTCTTATCGGAGGGCTATAAGTATGAGTATATTTAGTACATGAGTGTAATTTTTTTTATTGCACACATATTTGCAAAGCATAGCGAGGTAATTGGTTTCGAAATAATATAAAACGATAAAATTTATCTATACTTCTATAATTACTTCTAATATACGAGTATCTAAGAAAGCGGCACTTATGTAATTCTGAAAACCTAGTTTAAAAGCATTGACACGTTTCAGTGCAGCTAAATGCCGCGTAATTTCTCAGTACGAGACTAATTATTACAACAATTAACAGCAGTTAGAACCGCGGCTTCGCTTGCAGTTTCGATACTTTGTTAACTGGTTTACGTGGAATTACGTCATTATTCAGTTGCTGAAACATTATACATGCTGAAAATCAACGTAATAATGTACTAAATTATTTTAAAACGCCAAGGACGCAGTGAAAATCAATTTAATTGCAAGAGAAGTAATATTCCTTGGATGGGGGTCTTCTTACAAACCATGTCAGACGCTTTGGTCTTTTGGCCACTGCGGTAACCTCGGTGGATTTTGACCTCTGCCTATAGGCAGCCATATAGCATAGATAATATTTAAATACATACCTCCACTACCATCTTGACTTATTTAACAAAAATAATCAAACTTTGTTAACAATTGCCGAGCGAATCGCACAAAAGAAACGTAAAACAGAAATTAGAATGTCCCCTTATTGGAAATAAGTTATAAAAAACATACAATTGAATTCAGATTCTCCTCCTTTATAGAAGTGGCAAGACTGGCCGGTTGACGCAGTTGGACCCTGCCTTCTTAGCCGCTAGTCCCGCTAGTCCCGTGATCTCCCGACAGGTCACAGGCATTTATGTGCATGAACATGTATGTTTGACCTGTGTCTTAGTGTCTATATGTATATTCTATATGTATATATGTATGTCTATATAGTCATCGAGTTATACATATTACAGTCTCTGCCTAGTTTGGGACCTGAAGACCTTGTTTGGGTATTATCCCATATTTTTAGTATTGCTATCGGTTAGGAGGATTGCATAGCTAGTACTTTCCATGCTAAAAGAGAAAACTCTTTTCTACCTCTTAACATTGTCCGATTTCAGTGATTTTTTTTCATAGAATCATGGCATTGTTTACTATGCCCGTACGTTTTGATTTTTTCAGTATTTCAAAGTACTATAAATTTCCTTTTTTAGAACTTAAAAAAACTGAAAAATGTTAAAGTATTTGAGGGGCTGCAAGCACTGGCCGTACAGGGACAAGCGCGCGTCTGTAAACACGATAACATTTCGCAGTTTTAGTTTGTTTTAAAATAAAAGAACCCGCAATGGTAAAAAATATATGGATAGTTCTTTAATTAAACAAATTACCTTTTTCTGATTACAAAACATAATTAAAATAGTAGTTGCTCAAAATATTGAGAAATGCGATACGTAAGATTTTTTCTGTCGTTTCATTGCGATTTTGTTCTTCATAATTCCAGATAGATATTTTGCAATATTAATATAAGTCTTTTTTTTTAATATTAACTATGCTCTCTATTGCTTTCAAGTTTGTATCAGTAACTAGTATGTCTAAACTATGCGACGAAAAACATAGTGTTTTACGGATTTTTGTCTTTGGGCTGCTTTTTAAGAAAACACCTTTAACATTTTAAACGCCTGATAAGTTAACATGGTAGCCGATGTCCATCTTGGTGTTCATTTTACGACGTACGAGCAGTAAACCCGCGTCCGCTCCCAGGCACCAATTGAGTGAATTCACTTTATTGAAGCAGTCGGAGCCGAGGTTTCTACAATTACGGCTAGGGGACCGCAGGAAGGGAACGGATTGTTCACGGGAATTGGGTGGAATTCATTCATAGTCCATCAATGGTTGTTTGGAGCTATTTTTATAACATACTGCTCGTGGTTTCATACGTGTTGAATGAGATTATCACTGTCTATTGGGAGGTACCAGTTCAATCTTATATTAATAGTGTATTGTCTTATCACTCACTAAATTCACTACATTAAATGAATATTAACGATACGGTGGATTTATGACCTGATAAAGGTCGTAAGACGATGCTGGATGGGGGTTGCTTCCTTTTGGAAATATATGGGAAAAGCTAAGTTATTAGCATCCTACAGCTGAATTGAAGATGAAACAGAATCTGAATTCTTTCAATAAAAAGATTAATTAACTGTTTCTGATAAATTTTACAATTAAAATATGTAAGTGAAACTTAGGATTAGTGTCTAGAAGAGGCTATTGACTCTTATTAACCACTATTCAGATTATGGACAGTTTTCAATGTAATATCAGGATCGGATTTGGTTAATCATAATTGACAATAAAAAATATTTAAATTTAAATTGATATTTTGTAATATTTAAGCTTTAAATTGGTAAACTCGCAGTTCTAAGAATTATTTTGTTAGATAAGCCTGCATGGCGTACACAACAAAATAATTTAAAGAAAAAGCAGGTAGAGTACTTTATGTTAATTATCACCATATTATATCTACCATTCCAATGATCACCGTGAAAACACGAGGAAAGCAACACACCACAAACAAACACTAAAGTTCATCGCACACCTCGCCCAATATTTAACCAGAATCGATAATTAAGTAAAAGAATCGAAATAACCGATCTCTGAATAAATTAGTCAGCCGCTACTTTTCACAGTTACGTGCAAAGAATGCACTGTTTTGTGGAGATGCTATTTTTATTTTTACGGCTAACGATTGTGACGTTATTCATTTAAATTATGTTTGATTAGGCATGTCATTACTGGTGCGTTTACCTCGTTTTATAGTCTGTGACAAAATGGGCGTGAAGGCTTGGTCTATATACTCGGAACATCCTACTTCCTACTCTAATCCTACTAATATTATAAACGTGAAAGTTTGTGAGTATGAATTTATGGTTCTTTGTTACTCTTTCATGCTCAAACGGTGGGGGCAATTTTGATAAAATTTCGTATGGAGGTAGATGAGGCGATGGATTACCACATAGCATACTTTTCATCATCATCTTCATCATCCGTTACCACGCGTGTGAAAAAGCGTAATATGCTTGGGCACAGCATAGACAAAATAATAAGATCTCCGCCTACGTCAAGATCGTAATGATGACAGTTCTTTGACAGAAGCTTAGTCAAAAGCACGCCATCATTTTGACAACTCGATACACTAGACGTGCTTGGCAACCGTCAAGGGTGATGAAATATAACACAAATGCCTTCAAGGGTCATGAAATGTAATGACAGTTTTTCCATGGTGATTAGTTTTATATTTGTTTGTACGTAGGTACTGCAATTTATTATTAGTTTTTACTGATTTTACTAAGTATTTAAATTTACTCATAGAAACATGTAAATATTATTATTATATTATTATTATAAAGATATATATGGCCTTGGATAAGATAATAAGCTACTCGAAGTACGTGCCAGCGACCACTTCCGCGCAATACTGCGCGGACGTGGTCCTGAGAAGATGTTGACTCGTCCAGCTTTAGAAAATGGATTTCCACAAAGTAACGCCTGAATCAATAAATTATGATAATTTTTGTTGTATAAATCCAAGTAAGTCCCATTAAAATCTCATAGTCAATGATATTTTTAGTGATGCTCAATATTAGAAATAAGTGGTTATCGATAAAAGACATAATAGTTTCAGGCGTCGATGTCAGTATTGAAAGTCAGTTACGTATTTTTCCAAATACTTGTGTATAACAAACGCACGTGTTTTCAAGTGAATTTACCGGAAACTGGGTGTACAATCGTAATGTACATTGGTAAATTTCGTTTTGTATTTATTACTTTATAATATAGTTAAGTAATGAAAACTGACGTGAAACATTGTTTATGAAATAAACAATGCTTCACGTCAATGAATATGAGTGAGTACATAAGATAGGAATATGCGCACATAAATAAGAAAAGCAGAGAAAGTTATTTTGTGACTGACAAATATATATTTTTCTATTTATTTCTAAAAAGCACAAATATTTATTTCACCTTACACCACACAAACAATATTAAAACCCCTTTCTCCTAATTTGTGTTAACTCAAAAATCGAATCAAATCAAAAATCTATGTTACAGAAACCTTAAAAATGGACACACAATCATAATAAAAGCATACAAACAAACTGTTATATAATGCATATAAAAAATGCCTTGTTGTCTTAAAATATGTATATCATAAAGCTATAAAAGCATTACAACATTTAACATCAATTCCAAACTACCAGTCTACGACCATACTAACGCACATTTTATTACATATTAACCAACTACAAATCGAGATGTTAGAATAGAGACATTCGAATAGAAACCTAATTAACGATACAACAACATAATCGATTAATTTATCGAATCTATTCGAGGCAATCTCTCTCGTCTACCAAATTAGAACATACATAACTATGAACATAATTACATATTTTTAATAGAAACATTTCGATTGTAACATAATAATTCAAGACTGGGTTCTCTACATTAGTTTTATAGACAAAAATAATTATTTTATTCACACTCAATCTATATATATATATAACAAGTACAATTTGAAAAATTTAATACCCACTTCCATTTTTCAGTTATTAGAGTGTAACTCAAAAACTACTGGACCGAATTTGATTAAATTTAAATGGGACCACATGGGATGTTTCAGCTTTCAAAAAAAAAATTGAGAATTGGTTCACTCTATAGAAAGTTATGAGGTAACAAACATTAAAAAAACAGTCGAATTGAGTATCTCCTACTTTTTGGAAGTCGGTAGAAATAGAACCCCTATTTTTTCTTGGAAACGCTGTAACTTGAGAACGGCTTTATCGATTTCTTTTCTAATACTTTGTAGAAGGCTCTTACATTAAAAAAAACAAGAAAAGATGGGAGGTTATGGCGAGGCTGAAGGCCGAGCCTACTACGCGAAAAAGTTAATTAAGTCGAATAAATTAAACAATTATTAAAATTATTTGAATTATTTAATAATTAATTAAACAATTAAGTCGCAGGTAGTCGCAGGTAGTCGCTAGTTCCACGTATTTACTTATCGTCTTTTCTTAAAATAATTGCTAAAAAACGATATTAAAAATATTTAGTGACATTTAATATAATTTTTTTAATATCGTTTTTTGATAGTGGATTTCCGCAAAGTAACGCCTAAGTCAATAAATTATTATATTTAAGCTGGTTAGGTGCAAAAAAATAAGACTTTATTTGATTAATACAGGTACTCCAAAAATGTTCTATATTAAATTTATTAAACTACCGAGCCAAAAGTAACCTTAGTACTATTAACTAAAAGACATAATTAACTAATATCATTTATTTATGTATATTAAGACGTTGATGGCGGTACCCTAAAAACCAACTCTCACAAACTCAAGTAACACGTAATCGATGTAATACTGATAAATATCCAGAATCACACCGTAAAGTACCAAAACATCGAAGGAGCTCCGTTAAATTATAGTAATTAACGGATTCCATATGAAATATAACTTTATAGCCCCGGGAGCATCACGCTCTAATAAAACCTCTTAGACAGAGACATAAAATATTTTAATCGATTTGTTGAAAAGAGACAAACAAAATCGAAATAATCGATGATTATAATCGGACAATCGCCGTGTCAATTCGAATAATTTATACGCTCGGTGAATACACAGCTTTTTAAATGTTTATTGGCGAATTTGGGAGGCGAATGCCAAAATTATTTTATGGCTTAAATTTAGTATTAACGATGATTAGTTTTTAATCCTAACCTGGGGTTGTAAAACTACTGTTTGACCATACATGTAACTATATTACTTTATTAGATTTATTGAAATATTTTACCGTTATGAAGCGGAGTAGATTTGATCAAAGATTTTGACATTTTGATCCAAATGGATGCAGATGCAATTTCGTTGACAATTTCAATGATTTTATTTTTTATAATATGCTTATGAAATTAATCAACTACGCAAATAAGAAATCTTTGACGAAGATATTTGGCGAACGGGATGGGCATCGGTCAAAGAAATTTGAACAAATGTTGGACATAGAATATGAACCAAGAAGTTTAACGAGCGGAATACCACCCTAAACAACAGACAAAAGCCTCATTAGTCAATAATTTCATTATTACCAAGAACAATAGAATTAGCATTAACAACTTTATAACACTTTCAAAATGAATGTTCGCTCACAACTTTGACCGCAGTACGTGGAGATAATAGCAAGTTAGGATGATCGCACATGAGCGATATTAACTGTAGAACTGAAATGAGGCGAAACTCCGCCACTGAATGGGTGGAATAGATCTGATAAATAACAAGACAAGTTACTTAATAATCTTCCAATTAACATCATAACCAGGATAGCAGAAAAAAAAACCCCAACAATGCGCATAGGTTTTCACTCGGTTTCGCCATTAAGAATGGAGTTATCTTACGAAATTTGCTCCAAATTTGAAAATTCGTTTAAAAAACTTTATAAATAACATCCCTAAAAACACCCTTGAAGACCTTGCCGTCGATGTAATGAATCAACTCCATTCAGTTTCTATGGAAGGTAATTATACAGAAAAGAATGTATTTCATCCCAACTAAAATTTAAATTTCTTTAGTGAGCTTAGTTTTTTTTTTGAAAATAAATAACTCAAATACTGTAAAAATTTTAAATCGCGCATGCTGTGTTTTTCATACAATAATACAACCTTACATCTTCGCTACCATTTCGCCAGGGGTTGCTTTGCTTCTAGGCTATCCGCTGCATCGCGCACGGACCTGCATATTAGATTATCTCCCATGCTCCTATAAGAGAATGGGCGTTGTTCCTTGGATTAGACACGAAATGGCTGGTACACATTTGTACCATACTTGTCACGGCCATCGCTTATCTGGTACAAAGTTGACAGCCTGCAAAGTTACAGTATCAAAGTTATGAAATCACAACACGGCAGTGATTCCCCTCCTCACCCGTCCGTTTCCCATTTACTGTGTAATGACTATGTGCCATATGTGTGCAGCGTCCGGTGTTCATACACACTGTGCCCACAACTGTGGTGGTGCGGTGATTTGTGCTTTATTGCCGTGCGACTTGACTATTGCGACACTAAACTACAGTCGACCTATTTACATGTATCTGCCTATATGCCTACTACTTCAATATCATTATAGACCCTGGATATGTAGATTATATGGAAGCGCTCGCAGCGGAGCTTGACTTGGCGATCTTATCCGATCAGCTCAGAGCGCTTGCTGTTGTTAGGAGTTGGATGGGTGACCGCTAGTGGCATTATTCAACTGAGCGCTTCAGAGTTAAGCCGTTGGTCCCGGTTGTTTATCTTAGGACAATAGATAGCATGGATTCGCCACTAGCCTATCCATCAAACCGCACTGTGCCGCGTAGTGCATTAAGCGTCTTTTGCAGAGGCTGTCGTGGCTGTCACCACTGCAGCACCAGAAATTCTTCCGTAAATCAGTTATTGATTGTGAAGTGAGCAGTAGAAAGTGGGATTGTTAGGGGAAAGAGACTCAAAACCAATGTCAAGGGTGACGAATACAGTGCTACGCAAAACTGCAGTTTAAAGCTCTGGATGGCACTGCAACTGTAACAAGTGTAATCACTTGCTAATGGCAGTTGCACCATCTGTAGTGTAATGCAACCACCAGGCTCATTACTTGACTATCTCTTTACTTAATTGCATAAAAAAATACATGCTAACATAAATGGTAACAAGCTATAAAGGCTATAAAACTACTTGACTATACATGCCGGAATTAAAGTACAAAATAACTTTATAGTATTTAGGGATATTATTTCAGGATCAGATTCAGGATACCATTCAATGAAGAAACGCTTTGTGGAAAGAACGGGTTTTGACTGGAAAAGCTAGGGATGTTTTCAAGCACTTCAGACAAATCATCTCGAAATAAATCAATCAAAACTAATATAATATAGTAATTAGAAATAATCAAGTAAGGAATCCTAAAAGAGAAGAAGAGCTTATTCCTTCCTTAAAGGCCGGTAACGCATCGAGAACTTTGGTATTGCGGGTGTCCGCGGGCGATGCTTATTAGAGACATATGCTTGTTAGAGAACACTTAGCAACTAAAAAGAAATCACTTTGCTTAAATACTCTCTAAAAGACATGTAGGTGGAAACAGGCATACGATTTTTAATCACTCATAGAATATTAAATAAGGTTTTGGCAATAGGTAGCTGGCTAGCAAGAAGTTTGGTGTATAATCAATTATCAACCAACTTCCAAAAGGAGTAGGTTCTCAGTACGACTATATTTTTTTTGTATGACCACACAGAGCTTTTTACAGAGTAGCCCAATTTATATATTTCTTTTTGTTTGGTATAGTATACTTGGTACATATATATACATTATATGGTATACTGGCCCCATTAAAATTTCATCAAATTCGGTGAAATGGTTTTTGAGTTACCTCACCAATAACTGAAAAGTGTTTCGCCTGTCTTGATGATATCCTTAATGACAATCTATCCCGTAAGTAGCAAGGGTCACTAAAAAGGGTGAAAAACTTTTAAACTTTTTAGTGTTGAAGTCGGTTCCATTTATTGGTCAACATATTTTTTAGTTCTTATTCTCTGTCTATAGTGATTAGTAATGTGATTTTATCCATCATCTTTAATTGTTTGATATAATGCACACAATGCAGACCGGAAAACTATAGTGTTCTAATAAATGACGCCCAGTAAAGACACGCTAACTTCATGATAAAGGACATTGGCCAGACCAAACAGTCGCCCATTGAGCACAACATGTGCAAGAATCACCAACGTCTTTTGTTAATTAACTCTGACTGCGACTGCATATCCTTTCTGTTATAAACGAAAAGCATAGAGACGTCATACTACTAAAAATATTTATACGAATTTGGGATTGTAAGTCATAACTAATAATAAATAATAAGGTAATATCACCTGAAGATTGCATTGAATTACAAAAGGCACGATTTAGTTTTAAAATATAATATAGATCTAGAATCTAGAATCTATTATAAGTAAACCTAACTACCTAGAGTCCTGAGTAATACATTTTTTTACCGACTTCCAAAAAGCAGGAGGTACTCAATTCGATTGTTTTTTTTTAAAGTTTGTTACCCCATAACTTTCGATTGGGTGGACCGACTCTCAAAATTATTTGTTTGAAAGCTGGTGCGTCCCATGTGGACATTTAAATTTTATCAAATTCGGTCAAGTAGTTTTTGAGTAACACTCCAATAACTGATTTTTAGCAAAGTAATAGAATGGAAGTCGGTATTATTTTTTTCAAATTGCACACGTTTAGTCTCTGTTTTAGGAAAAAAAGCTTTTTACAGTGGTTTTACGACTAATATAATAATATAATATATACTAATATAATGAAATAACATATCACCAATGATAACGACAGCTAGTCGCAAATTACTATAAAATTAAAATAAAATTTATCCATTAATGTATTAACATATTACATGCAAGCGCCTTGCCTATAAAGCACTACAGGGTCACAAGAACCAAAATAAAAAAAAAGTCAAACTCACACCTCTACGGATTTAATGTGCGTATAATTTCTTTGTGGCACCGCGCTGAATATGAGCAGACGTCATAAAACATGCATTTCTTCGGTGCGTGTGCGCAACACACACACATGTAAGTGCTGTATGCTTGTGTGCTATGTGTGAGTTCGCTTTCATACAATGATAAAGTAAGGGCGGGCGTCCTGAATCAGATAGCTGCTATGCATATTATTGGTATTAATAGCATTTTCATATTATCTGTTATCTTCTACTCGTCATCATCATCAGCCCGTGTCTTCGTCTATATGGTTATTGTGAGCCCTCGAAACAACCTATGAAATCGGTATACAAGTAGCCTATCTGTTTATATTGGGTATATGCTATCTTCAAACCAAACTTCATCCTAAGCTTACAATCTCAATTCATTTCCATAACTTTTATCTTATCTTTAGATAATTTTTTTTCTAACTGCCTTTTTTGAGCGTAAATCAGACTACATAGTTGTTTAAGTTGTTATTTTTCTTTATCAAATTAAGGTAATTACATAAAACTGTCACATCTGTATACTCCAACAGTTTGATGGCTCATAGTTGTTTAGTATATAAAAGGCAGTCGGAAAAGAGAATTTTCCGACTACCTTTTGTAAGTAGAAACTTGCAAGAGCTTTCATAGCATAGCTTGGCATTATCTGGTATGACATCCCAACACGCACACATGCGTCCGATCACAATAACTCAATCGCACACGCATCGCCTTTGCATATTCATTTCAGTTTGTATCTTTGTATAAAATTATAATGCATTATGTGACCTCGCCGAGCCATACTCGACGTTTTCGTTATAAAAGGCAATACCTACCTATGATGTGTATGATTTTATGTTTGGTTTACTTGTGTGTATTCGTATAGTCATTGTAGTGTAGATCAGACGTTAGGCTAAAAATCGACAAAGTTTTGCAACTATTGCAAAAATAGTTTAGTATATTGAATATTTCTTCAACATAACTACTTCTTTTTAACAAGAGTTTGGAGACGACTTCCATTATTTTTTTCTTCTTCCTTCTATTTCTTTCATACCCCAAGTTGATGACTATTTATTAAAAAAAACTGCTGGTGAGATCTACTTGATAAAAACACTATCAAAATAAATGCATCAATACGTGGACCACAAGAGAAACACCAATTTTCAAATAAAAAACCGAATCTTAAAAATCGATTCACTAGCTAAAGAGTTATGAGATAACACACAAAAATACAGGTTTGAGAATGTCCTCCTATTTTGGAAGTCGGCTGAATATAGAAATTTATCAGAAATTATGGCGTTTGCAACAGTGCCCTAATATGGAAAATTGAAACAAAACCGTTATTATGTCAACATTTCTAAAGGATAACAAATAGATTTTTGGCTGAGTTTGGAACCAGAGCAAGCGAAGGATTCTACGGGCCCAAATTCTGACCATAGCGAAGCATTCCCAAGTAGAAATAACAACTTTCTTATGACATATAACTTCTCACTAGCGAAAAATACAAGACATGGAACAGTTTATAAGAGCATTCTCAGTGCCTCAATTGAATAAATGATTTGAATTGAAATTTGAATCACATCTAGTAGAGAAGATGCCGTTTTCATAGACAAGTTCTAATAGTTTTTCCTGCTAGGTTAAGGAGTCCGGGTTAAAATGGGAATATTAACTGATATCAAAACCGTTATAGTGCAGTATTACACTAAGCTTCATTTTTCCTGCTGCGTTTAGGAGTCCGGGTACGAATAGGAATTTTAACTGATATCAAAATTGTTATATTGCAATATTGAAATTCAAATAATACAAGCATCTGAAAACAAGTTTGAAATCGGTTCAATAGCAAATGTCTAATATACAAAGTTCTAATATATCAAAGATGTAAACAAAATCTTACACGTAATAGTTTATTAAGGGTTTAACATGGTTGTAATGTCACAACTAGCTACCACTGTCAATCTCTGATTGAAGAATATAGATGCGTATTTTTTTATGTCATTGAAATAATTTTGAATCAACATTGTATATTCATTAACGTTATATAAGTCATTGCCGTTTTTGGCTGGTGCGAACTTTTTAAATTGATGATCAAATCAATCATATCAAAACTATATTTATTTCCTTATCATAAAAGGTTGGTACAGATCGATTTGATTGTGTTGAAAAAGAGTGACAAAATAAAACCTATGTGTATTGGATGATAAATGTCTGGTAGTAACCTTGCCTTCCAAGCGCGGGCTCTCAGATGCGATTTTTGTTTGGGACAAACTGTTGTTAGCAGGCCTTGGATGTTGAGTAAGTTAAAAACAGCAAGACTAAATTTGATGAAATTTAAATAAGACCAACTTCCTATAATTAAGAACCTCCTCCTTTTTTGAAGTCTGTTAAAAAGTGGCCCTCGATTTAGGGCGAATACATTTTGTAACAAATGTATTAATTTTGTAGTCATAGCAGGCTTTGACCTTTTTACATATTTGGATAGTTCACTTATTAGGAAGTACTTTCCTAAAGACATATATGGCCGAGGTGCGAATCAAAATGTCACGTATGTTTTTAATATAATGTACGAGTATAATCAGTAGCTTGGCGAAGTTCTAACCTTTACTCCTTTCATATACGATATTGTTACGATACAAAATATAACAAATGTTCTACAGAAATATGACTTTATTTCATAGGATAATCCGACTATATTTCAAGAAGATTCGATTAATTTAAGATTTCAGTAAGAAGCTAGCAGTTAAAACTATTCTATAAGGCCAAAATCGATCCATGTGTACTGAAAACTTGAATAGGTATTTATAAAAAATAACGAATAGAGTACTAATTTTATGCAAATCTGTGGAACTTTCATTTTTCCCGCTTTCTTCATTCTTTACTGTGTCTTTATCTGCTTAAAAAAAGGAGGTTCTCAAGTCGACGCGTACATATTCTTTTATGTATGATCACACATAACTTTTTACAGAGTATTCCGATTTTGGTAATTCATTTTTCGTTTGGTAGAGTATACTTCTGAGGTGGTCCTATTTATTAATTTCATCAAATCCTCGGTACTAATAAGGCTGATACTCGCACATCAGCTCAATGACTCAGTCCAATATACTCACTTCATAGAATTCAAAATATGTTTGTTACTTCTTAGGTTCTTAGTTCTTTTATGCATAAGTCAAGACAATAATCGAGACGAGACAATCAATCCTCGGTATTAATAAGGCTGCCCCTCACACATCAGCTCAGCCAATGACTCAGTCCAATATACTCACTTCATAGAATTCAAAATGTGTTTGTTACTTCGTAGGTTCTTAGTTCTTTTATGCATACATCAAGACAATAATCGAGACGAGACAATCAATCCTCGATTCTAATAAGGCTGCCCCTCGCACATCAGCTCAATGACTCAGTCCAATATACTCACTTCATAGAATTCAAAATGTGTTTGTTACTTCTTAGGTTCTTAGTTCTTTTATGCATAAATCAAGACAATAATCGAGACGAGACAATCAATCCTCTGTACTAATAAGGCTGCCCCTCGCACATCAGCTCAGCCAATGACTCAGTCCAATATACTCACTTCATAGAATACAAAATGTGTTTGTTACTTCTTAGGTTCTTAGTTCTTTTATGCATAAATCAAGACAATAATCGAGACGAGACAATCATTCCTCGGTACTAATAAGGCTGCCCCTTGCACATCAGCTCATTCCAACGACGCAGTCCAATATCTTCACTTCATTGATTTCAAAATGTGTTAGTTACTTCATAGGTTTGTCGTTATTCGTGCATAAATGAAATAATCCTCGTGCAAAACATGATAAAACCACACAGATCAATTTATCCCAATCAAACACATAGCCATTTTAACGAAAGTCGCGGCCAATAGCTAGTGATGAGTTGCAACAGAATTCGTACAACGCTCACGACACTGAACTGTCGTAAAAAGAATCAGTCACCACCTTTTATGTGTTATTCGTTGTATTATTCAAATTGTCTATTTCTAACATTGTCTTTTGAAACTTGACGCTTGTAGTTTTCTATTTCATATAACTTCCGTTGTCATCTATTACTCTATAGTTACTGTTATTAGTCAAATTTCCATACGTAACTTGAGTCTGATTAAATTGAAACACACTATTATGGGCCTACAATCACCCAATCAATTCAAAAGGGCACACAACAGATGGCCGATGGGGCTGAAAGGTTCTAGAGCGGAGAGCATGGACCGGCAAGCGCAGCGTAGGTCGTCCACCGACAAAGTGAACAGACGACCTGATAAAAGTAGCAGGATGATGTTGGATGCAGGCCGCTTCCAACCGGTCCTTTTGGAAAATAATGGGGGAGGCATATGTTCAGCAGTGGACGTCCTACGGATGAGATGATGATGAAGATGATGATTTACCAAATATCTTCACATCCCAAACTAGGCAGAGCCTGTACTAGCTACTACTGGGTGTAGCCTCAGGCACACAAATGTTTGACCTGTCCTGAAATGGAACCCAGAACCAGCAGTCAGAAAACAAGTAGGATTTAGGAATTGCAACAACCAGCCAGTCAAGTTTACTAGAATGTTTTAATTTTACGATTAGTAGGTACTTAAAGAAAATCGGTAAAAACAAACCCAAATGAGTCATGACAAAATCTACCAATAGGATCTTATTTATCCACACGTTTAATTATGTATACATATTTCTTACTGGTATTGTATTTCTTATTGGCTGCCAAATTTGTGTTCTAATGTACTTTACATATGGATTTTACTATTTTAGCTAGCATTCATTACGTACCACTCATACGAATAAATATATATAAATAATAATAATTTTAGTTAAAATATTATTATTAATAAAGGTAGAAAAGGTAGAGGGCCTCGTGGGCAAGGACCAGTCTTGGTTTAAATCACCGCAGTGTCAGATTTGCTGCTATATAAACATAACATAAGGTGTCAACGCCACCACTTGATGGCTGATTTTGGCATATAAATATATTTTTCATCGATCACTTTAAAAAAATATTCATTGGTATTATAAATTAATCAGCCAGATGGCACCAGGCTCCATAACAGTAGATATCAAGTAGACAGAACCCAAATTATAATATCAGGAATCTAGACAGCCTACTTAGCCGCACCCGGAAGCCTAATAGGTGCACGCACATAAGTTTTGTAAACTCCTACAGCCAGCTATGCTTTTGGTCTCATGTAATTATTTAATAAAGTGATTCCTATCTGTATGACTCCTTTGTCAGCATTTCAGAAATCTATGTGCGAGGAAATGTAGCAGTCCAATTCTTAAACCAGAAAGAAATATATGACATGAACAGAGTCAATCGTCTTATACAAAACTTAAATGTAGATAACCATCTAAAATCGATAACAACCCCAAAAACAAACGACAACATAATCGAGTCATCGTCCGATATCACCTGCAATGTACAAAAGAGAATCGATTTACAGCAAAAAGATAATTCATTAATCCTTATAATCGACAATCGAGGCATATAATCGTTCGATCGGTCCTGCCTTACGTCTATCCATCATTGCCTGACTTCGTTGTTTTTTTCTGTTTGTACCATAATTAGTGTCCTTTATCCATAGATGGGCCACCTAGTTTGTCCTCTGTCTCGACAGTAAGACAGTAAGAACTCTAGGTTATGGACTGATCTAACGATTGAGCAGCACAAGCAAAAAATTGGTTGATTGAACGTTGTATAAAGGTATTTAAAATAGTATGAAGATGTAAGGAAAACGTTTTTGAACCAGATTGGCCATAGTATTTTGAACCTTGTTAAAAAAGTGGGAGCTTGCTAATGGTCTGTAAATATTGATCTAGGATTTTGATCCTTGTGGCGGTCACTACAAGGATGGGCGCAAATATGAACTGAGCACACGTGCTTCGAAGCATTAAAACTTCGGCGGTCCCAACTTAAACAAACTTTTCTTATTCATATTGGTTTCTTTGAGGATTCAGACTTATACGGTGCCCATTTTTTTACAAATTAAAAAAGAAATGTGTAGTCACAAGTATCTAACTTTTAAATGGTTAAAACTTATTTTTACATTTTTAATGGTATTTTATTATCTAGTAAGTATGTAGATACATTAAAGTATGTTTTTTTTTCGAATTATGTATAGAGACTATTGGTAATATCGCACATTTTATACAGAGGAAAATATATACTTATCTCTTAATAATAAACATATTTAAAATATATTTAATGTAGGTACATATCTATATAACACAACTTTCCACCGCTAATTACAACCTTTATGCCACAGTAAATAGGTTTCGTATCTCTAATTGACTCGAGTTCAAAAACGACGACTCAAACCATCAAGTAAGACAAGGTAAACAGAGCAAAAACTAAACAAGATCATGTGGGATCATTTACTCCAATCAGGGAGCATACAGATGCTGGTGTTTTGTTATGATGATAAAGATCACACTTATTTTCTTTCTCTCTTCTACTTGAATAGAAGAATGAGATGCTTATTTTATTAACTTTTTTTTCCAACCAGCATTTCAATTTAAATGCCCAATTTTTGTAACCAAAGTTAAGAGGAAAATAAAAAAGCCTGTTTTAAATCGTAGATATATTTTCAATGCACAACATCCACAACATATTTTATCCGGAAAATCTGTATGACTACTTAAAATAATACAACGTTCAACTCTAAACGTGGTTGTTATAAGTTAAGATAATTACGGTTTAAATCAGTCGACGTCGATCACTGTAAAATTGACAAGCCAATCAAGCAACAAAGAAACAATTCAGGTCCATAATGAATTGCTATCGGTACACGTAATGCCTGCGTCGATCGCAGCTACATCTAGATCCCTTATCGATGGATGGACCGATTTGATCTACGCATGCGTTTGCTCATAATTATCTCTCTCTTTCATCCGCCGACGACGGAGTTTACGACCGCCTCCGCCGTGTAAAACGTCTTCAAATCATATCTATAGTAATTAATGGACGACATACCTTATTACGAACGATTAACTACACTGTACACAAAGAGAGTAATTATGAACGACTAATAAGTCCATTTAGATGCTGATTTCATGGGTACATAATCTAATAGATGTGCAAAAAGTTTGGACCGAAAATTGTGCCTTGGGGAACTCTACATTTGTATTTAAAATTATGTGGATCGAAAGAAATTTTTGAAAGGATTGCATTAAATTTATCGCGTCAAATGATCAAGGAAAATATGACTTTTGAAAATAAACTACACACACGTGTACGATAAATCGAAATAAGGAACGTTACTCTAACAAATGCTCGACGAAGATCCGAAGATAAACATGCAAAACCGTGAAAAAACGTTTTGTACCCGTACAGGAAAACGTTAAAATCATAATTTTAGATTGTAGCAACAATACATCGAAAAATAAAACTAGACACGTCGCTCCTTATCCATACATCTCGAAACGAAATATTGTAATAAAAAGTACGTAGAATATTCAACAAGTATATTCCTAGGACCCGCATCAATGGTTATTATTCAATTTACAGTCCTAATACCCGGACATAGAGGCCACAGTATGTAATAAATTACCGTTTCAACAGCAATAATGGCTTGTACTTACATTGACGTAATGCTACACGTAATGATATGATTCATCTTACTACAAATTGGGATATGAGATTCAAATTTTAATTCAATTAGATATGCAGGAACTTCTTATACATATTATCGTACATACCTACACCGAGTTCATCAAGTTTCATTTATTATGGAGGAATTCTTTTTGTCAACTACTTTTTTGTTTGAAATATTATCTTTAACATGTGATTAGGCTGTTAATAAGCTCTAAAATTCTTAGGTAGATAATACATAAGTATGAACTTGATTTGTGTCAATAGCTAAGATCTTTGTCCGTACATACACCCATCGGCCCCGCCTCATTACCTCCTCAATACGATACAGCCTCACTTTAATATACTATTACCTTAACCAGCTTCATCTGATCCCTCGTTTCAATAAAAACATTAATAAAGTAATCAACATCACATATCAGAATACATTGGTCGCTTATGTTTGCCCCAACTCGTATTTTGCTGTAAAACTCTTCGAGACTTTCCATATTGGAACGAAATAGAGATCATTATTAAATGACATTGTGTATCCGAGCTGCGAGTAGTGCGTCCTACACGAATTGGTATGTGTAGTAACCGCATTTACATTTTAGACATACTTGCGAGAGTAAATGTCAATTTAGATGGAAGACGAGAGCTCATGCAAGAAATTGATGCAGTTATTGAACCCAAGCCCGATGACGGACCAATTGTCGATGAAACAATGGGATTATTAATGAAACGGGTCTATCAAAAATTTATACAACTTTCCAATTGTTATAAATGTTATGGTGTACTTTATGTATGTACCTACGTAAGTTAGTTTTAAAATAGAACTGAAACAAGGAATAGATTCCTTATTTCTTATCCACACTGTTATTTTACAAATTAGTAAAATTTGATTATAAATAATTTCTAGTTCATCATTCCGGTGTAAAGATCATTGTTTGCAATTGTATTACGTAAATTTATTAATAATGTATCATTTAAAGTTGACAACAATCTCAATATCTGTCCAAAACATTGAACTCCACTTTCAGAATCCGAGATCAGTTTATCTAAAGCTTAAGTGACATTTAATTTCAATTAGTCATAGATCTGTAAATGGATCCAAAAAGTGATTTCAAACTGACATTTACCCGTTTTCCGGTTAATAAATGCCAGACGGGATTATTATGAATTCCCAAGGAATATCCACGGTCACAGCTGTCTCACAAGAGAATTTTAAATCGTGTGAAATAAATCGTAAATGTCGTTTTTTATCTCGCACACTTATGCCTTTTTGCCATCTCTTATGTCCTTTTGCCATCTTTTTTTGCTTTTCGGATCTCTTATTTCTGTTATAGATACAGATTTATGATAGTGGGATATAATTTAAGATTGTTTTTAATGTCTTATGTTGAGATATTATGGAATGCTTTAGCTGCACTCGCGGTTTAAGTAGGGTGAGCCAATGTTGCTTTTTGAATAAGAATGAGCCTGTTTAATATATTCAAATGGGCTATTGCGAACGTGTCAGAATAGATCATTCCAATTCAGTTTTACTTATTCTATTATGTCACGCGAACTTACTTTAGCTTGAGCAGAAATTGAATATCAATTTCTAGCACACACTAGCTCTGTCCAATATACTCTATGTATGCGTTGCAATGCCAATAATTTTAAGCGTCATTATCATCACCTAGAGTACCTAATCGTATATTTCTAGATAGTTCTTCTTCGGACATCAGTTCAAGAAAACAAAATGCAAAAATCAATAAGTATATCATAAGATTTTGAACAGGATTACTTTTATATTATATTAGCGCTTATCATCGCAACACACGACTATCACGTGATAGTATATTTAAAATACGTAAAGTTTACCCAATCTAACCGATCGGAAGTCCAAGATTTATTACTGATCAAAATCGATGCAGCACCAAGAGTAGGTATTGTTCAACGTCATAATGCACTCGAAGGAAGTTACACCCAAATCTCAGAATCATAAATCCCAATACTCAGAACTTTCGTCGGTCACTACGCGTGGTTCCATTGACTGGGCCCGAAAACCCATTATGTAGGACATTATCATATTATATTGATGTAACAACAGTATGATATCTTGGGACATTGTTGAACAATGCATTTTTTTACACTAGTGTTTGATCGCTATCTAACTTGATGGCCAGTGATGATGCGGACGAAGTTGGTAACACACTAGTGACTAGACCTAAAATAGATTTTGGCTCATAAGAATTATACCGTTCAATTACCTTCCAAATTTAAGGAACTGGATGGTAATGGGACGGTCGCTAGGTAGTAGGATTGTTCTACGAGTTCTGCACCGCAGTGTCAGATCTTTCACTTCGATGTTGTAGTGTAACCTTTTCTATGTCAACACTGTGACATTGTAGCAAGTCAAAGTGTTGAGTAAATGGAATTAAGTAAGAGCTATGTATTGATGGCGCTATGCTGAACTGAAAACTCATGGTCGAGTGTGATGCTTACGGCATAAGAAATAAATTGGCCGTCATTACTATAAAGGTTGCTAAAGTACAGCCATGCGATTCTCTAATGATTCGTCGACGAGATCACCGATGTCAAAAACTTTATGAGATATCGCCCTCGTACATAAAGCTGTTTTTCTAAAGTTTCTTGTCATCTGGTCATTTGTTTCACGGATGTTGTCAAAGATGCAACGATGTTTGCTCTTAGAGAATCGCACGGCAGGCTCGTCTTGCTTGTGATTAGTCAGCGTCTTATATTTTTATTGAAGATCTCACACCGTCAATAACATTATAAAAGTGACGCTGTGCGGAAAATGGTTTTTAAAGTTGACATACTGTTTATATATCAGCTCAGACATTATGGGGACCCCATTGTTTCGGCTGAATGGGCCGGCACAATATCTTACGAAATTTCCTAAAAAACACCACCTTAGCATTATAAACGTTCATTATGGCGATATCTGATCCCCTTCAATCCATTGTCTTTTTATTCATCCAAGAGTTTTGTACGTCTTTCAATTGAAGTTTAATTGTACTTATTAGTACGTACTATAAATGCATTTTAAAACTTAGTAATTATTAATACCAAGGCCGATCATCCTTGATCACCCTTGGTAATGCTGAGTAATATAATTAGGCCGTCCATTAATCACGTTTCATCATCATTTTTAGCATTTTTTCCATCTTGGTGATACGTAGTGAGGTTTAAGACTAACCCTCCACCCCCATCATCCACACGTCACGTGAATTTTTTAGTACTTACCTACAATAATCTTAAAATTTTTAGAATAATATTATCTTCAAATACAGGTAAATAAATTAATATTAGTAAATAAAGTATCATCTACTTTTATTTTAGAAAATAAAGGACCATGATAAAAAGTCTAGACAGAAAGTTGCAGGTTGTTTTTGACTCTTATACTTACAAATAATATTAAAGGAATGGTGTAATCATGCGAAAAATATATATTGTACTATAGTACATGAAGATATTTAATGAATCGCGTTTGAAGTAAAAATAAATACACGCGATGTCTCTTACTACACCCCCCTTCCCCTGGTGATATTTCGTGATTTTTGTCGTACCCCTCCCCCTCTTTTCGAACCTCACGTGATTAATCTGTAAGTGCGACGAACGGGCATGAAAGTTTCAGTGTTACCCAGAGCCTTAAGTTTATAAAGCTCTGTACATCTCTGTTAGCACTCCGAGATGTAGTTGCTTATTCATATCGCTCCAGTAATTTTACTCACTACAGTGCCCTTCAAACATAACTACAGTCAGATTTGTACATCAGTGTCTGGAGGTAGCAAATCTGAAGTGCAGTCAGTGACAAAAGTAGCCGAACAAATACTGAAATAAGATTAGTTTTATTTCATTTAATGTCATTATGATGTAATTTTTTACCAATCTCAACCGCGTCAGCTTTGTAAACAATCTAAATATAAATAGTATTTTTTTGTAAAAATATGACTCTTAATGAAGTTGTCCAGCTTCGTATATATATATATATATATTTTCAAAGCACCATATATTTCATAGGACTGTTTTGCCTAAATTCAACAATGATGAAATTACTGAAAGCACTTGGACCTCGCTCACAGTTCTGGTAAGTGGAAAGGCTCTAAAGGTCAGGTGCCTTACTATCAGCTTCGTAAAAACCATGCAAGTTCCGTGCAGTTCTTAAAACTGACAAACAGTTTTGAATGAAATCATACCATGCCGCTCATTTAGGTGAACTGTTTAAATATTGTTTTCTAAAAGGTGAACGGATAATAGTGTCTCTGGAATTCTAACAATTTAATACAGCCAACATTGCAGACGCCTAGACGCTTGTAAGCTAATAAACTGACTGGATTTAGAGTGATATGTTAACGAGAGTCCATACAAAAAAAAACAGGTGAACGGTTTTTCTGCGGTTTTTGAATAGTAGGCCTGGGCAAGCCTGTTTTAAAGTTGTCATGGTACGAATAAACTAGGCAGTTGTCTAGAAGTCTCTTTAAGAGCTTAGGAAGGTATGTAAGGCCCCAGCTCTCGTGTCAGAAGTTTTCAAACTACCCGAACGCCTCCTATATCCACTAGCGTTCACGCATGGAAGGTGCAGCTGCAACATGGTTTAGCAGTTACGAAAGAGTACGCTGCCAACTGCTTCAAGCGCTTTATCTTGTTCTTTTCGGTGTTATTATTCCATAATTGTAACAACAATCTCATTTCTCTCGTGTATCGAAAATTACAGGCAATAAACACGATTTCCCAAACGTTTCGAGATCTAACAATACGTGTTTTTTTCTACAACACATTCGCACTTGTTAAATCGTGAGCTATTAAAGTTAGATAGTTTGTGTTGCCAGAATAGGTGTTCAAACCGCAAATTGTACGGTTTTTTTTAAAATGTACCGCAATTAAAAGCTGTTTGAATCGTTTTGAAAAAAATATTATCTTCATACACGTAATAAATTCAGTTTCTATAGAGACAATATTTTAGATAAGCTTTGAAAAACTCTAAAGTATCTGTGAATGTGTTTTATGCGTACATCAGTGTAACAGTAACAAAATATTTCATGCCTGCAAATATGTCATATTGTACATTCATAAATTAAAACTTAAAAGCATCAGGCTCGCTGCGCAGACGTTAGTGCTTCAAAATGTTTATTAATTTAAAAATTGTTATTTATTATAAACAAACGACTGCTCGCGAGTTCGTTCGCGTAGTAGGCTCGGCCTTCGGCTTCGCCTTAACCTCCCATTTTTTCTTTGTTTTTCTTTCATAAGAACCTTCTCCTGACTCCTGAATAACACACAACAAAAATAAGTTTTAGCAAGATTTTTCCATCCGTTCTCAAGTTATAGCGTGACCAGAAGAAATAGGGGTTCATTTTATAGATAATATGAAATTTTGTACATACCTTTTGTACCCCTTATAATTTTAACTAACTCATAAAAAAAAAACATCAAATAGTACCAATTTTATTTTGATTCTTTCGTCTGGCCACACAACACAAAGCAAGTGATTTCTCTCTTTCATTAAAATAACAAGTTCTAAAGCTTTATAAGAATCACGAATATATCAAGCACGACTTATGTAACACACGAAATTATCAAGCGTACTAGCGTCCATTGTTATACGTTAATCTACATAAGTATAGGTATTAATACGTCTTTCAAAAACCATTTTGTAAAAAAGCTGTGGGGTTTCGTCATGACAAGACGTGAGGCTGTGTCTTAGATTTGAAACCACACGACCGAAATGGCCTCGATGCTGCTAAATCAATTTTGTTGTTATAATTCAAATCATATTTAAACTTCCAAAAAAGGAGAAGGTTCTCAAGTCGACGTATATTTTTGATCGCATAACATTTTACAGAATAGTCCGATTTTAATAATAATTTTTCGTTTGGTAGAGTATACTACCAATGTGTTCCCATTTAAATTTCATCAAATTTAGTCAAGCGGTTTTTGAGTTACAATCCAATAACTAAAAAGTGTTTCGCTTATCTCGGTGATATCGTAATTGACGATGAATGCAAGGGTCACTAAAAATGGTGAATTTTTATCGTTTTTTTGGTAATATGTTTAAAGCTCTGAATTCTGGCTTTTTGTCTTGGCTCGTACACTGTGTGAAATGCGCGTGTTTATGTCACGCGATAGATCGTTCTGCCATTACTGCTTTAACATAACTGCCGTTATCATCATCATCATCTCAGCCGTAGAACGTCCACTGCTGAACATATGCCTTCCTCATAATTTTCCAAAAGGACCGGTTGGAAGCGGCTTGCATCCAACGTGGTCCTGCGACCTTTATCAGGTCGTCTGTCCACCGTGTCGGTGGACGACCTACGCTGCGCTTGCTGGTCCGTGGTCCCCATTCCAGAAATTTCCGCTAATAACCCGCTAAAAATAAACCGCTAATAACGGCTGTATTACCTATAAAAAAGTACATCTGAAGTGTTTATTTCTATCTAGGTCGCTATTTTGTTACATTCATAATTAACTAGTAATCAATTTATCTTGAGGAATGTAAGGCAGTTAACCAGTTACTTCATAAAGAGCTTTATTAGAACGTTTTCACATACTTTTCATTTGATAAATTTTACAATTTACTTTTTATTGACGTCATTTTGCTTTGTCACTATTCAAATAACAGAATTGTCCTCTGTATTTTTAGTCAATTAAGTGTAATACTTTTTATTTATTGCAAGAGAGCGGTAGCTGTGTAAACTATTCAAATTTTTATCTATTAAAAGTTAAAACTCACTTTTGAGTTTATCATATATATATATAGGAAAATTAAGGAAAAATTAGTACCAGGAGACAAGTCCAATGTTTTACTACAAAGATATTTAAGAATCAATATACTACCAATAAGCACAGAAATTATGCATTCCATCAAAAACATGCGTTCGTTATGCGAGATAACATTTTGTTCCGAAATATTTTTGCGCATTTATTTTTGCTCGTTAATACGCTTTTTAGAAATAATTTAGAAAATGTTTTATTTGCGGGAAAATATTGCATAATTCTTTGAATGTACGATGTTTCAATCTGTTACCAAACAGTTGAAACAAAATGATAAAATAGAGACTTGACTTTTATTCGCAGATGACTGACAGGTATTATTAATTGGTAGGTACTATTACATCTGAAATAGAAATACCATCACCATATGGATTCCACTTCCAAATAAACAACATCCCCTTAAAAATAAACGTATACTCATACTGTATTGATGAAAATCTATAAAAAGGAAGATTGCTTAAGAGGCTTTTTACCTAGAACCGGATTCCTCTACCAATTTCATTTATCAGTGCATAATAAACATAAAATATATGCATAAATAAAGCAGTTGAAATGTATTACTTATTCAGGTAGAAGTATTTATAAAGTACTGTGTTAATGTTAGGGATGTAGTCTAATAATGAAACTGACGAATCAGCGACACTAATCAATAAATAAACTGACCAGTGATATGCGAAACTCAATCTCTATCTATTTAGTTTTTGTTTATTAGTTGTTCTTAAGTTTGCGCCTTGAGGGTTTTCACCTAAATCACTTCATGTGGTTTCACATTTGCGTCAAGAAAGTTTTTAATCTCTATCAAACGCTCACATAAATCCGCTTTTTCAATACAATAGACTGGTATTAGATTCATATGGAGATCGAAGTAGAGATAAGCCCAAAAGTGGATCAACATCACGCAATGGTTTTTAATTTACCTCAATCAAAGTCTGATTTGATTGAAAGTACATCATCAAATACAAACATCGTAATTTTATTGACAAAATAAGTGAATTTGTTTTAATAGAATTATTGCACATTAATATTTATATCTAATTTATTTAAAATTCAAATCTTAGTAACTTTTAGGAAATCATACGTTATTTTTTATATTATTAGTATTCTAAATATCCAACTTCTGTTATTAACATCATCAGAACAAAGATTGAAATAAAGCATCACACACACGATGAGATAAACCAATTCCAATTTCCATCAGACTCGTATTCTCTTCGTATCTCTCTTGAAAGATACGATCTAAGTAACGTACGAGAAAAAAGGCTTGATACACAAAAACACTTTCGTAATCCAATGTACCGAAGTCAACGATCACTCACAATAGCTTTGGAGTGACTAGGAGAAAACATTGATTAATTATCATAATTTATTTGATACTTCAAAACTTGATAGGGAGGGGCGGTACAGAGTTCGTGGTAAGGTGTGTATGCACGACCGTATCCTATTACTGTATCCTTCAAATTTCAATACATTCCTTAAAATTACCTCAATGTTATGAACTATTGAATTGTAAAATAATATACTTAAAGAAATAATTCTATCTGAGAGCGTATGCGTACTTCGCTCAAAAGCTGAGCCTGGCAATTCAACGAGCTATGTGGCCAGTGTTCTGGTAATCCGCACGTTGGTGATTTAGACGGTGTTTTTGTACTGTAATATTATCAATAATAGACAGAAACTATATGCATTTCTACTGATAATATTCTGCTACTGAATCAATATACTAATTCTATTAATATTAATAAGATACTTCTGCTACTAAAGCACTATTAATATTTTAAAGATAAGAGAATGGGTTCGATTCCAATTTTTTCATTTTAACTAGCGTAAGGGAATCGTCACATGTTCTAAACATCACAGAACTTGAAGTTGAATTCAATTGTCCGCCAACTTATTTTAAAGATAAAAAGACCAAACCAGAAGAATAAACTACTGTAATCCAAGTTGCATTGACTTTTAACTACCCAATTTACCCTGGTGAGAAGTTTTTTAAAATAAGAACTTTAAATCAGTGCGACTAGCGCGAAATTTTGCGTAAGTGGAACGTAGTTGTATCGTTGACGTTTACAGGCCAAACTATGAGTTATCTGTGCCACTGTCGTACTATTTAAATGGTAGTTTGTACTGTATATCTTAACAATACGATTATGTTACATTTACACCAATTATCGTACTAAATTCACTGTACGCTTATATCAATATGAAAATTCACTCATGTGAACCCACCTAAGCGAAACAAAACTTTACCGTAACGTAAACTCGGATGAAAACACCGACTTGGAAGTTTTAAAATAATCCCAAACATGACGAAAACAGATACATTGTTCGTGGATGATGCATTGAGGTGATTCGACTGTTCTGTTCCGAACAAAAGAATCACATTTGACGGAAAAGGAATGATGTTTCGTTAGCTATGATTGTTTTGGCCGTATTAACATAAGGTTCAAAACCCGTGGGGGAAATCTCAAGCAAAACAATTACGGAAGACTAGTGTGTTTGAAGTAAATTGATGTGCTCCAAATTGAGAATTTCTTTTGTTACGTGTGAAAGTGGAAATCAGGCGAAATTCTGATTGTTTTCGTCGAATGAATACATAATAAATTCTGAGGATTAGAACCAGATTTCAATTATCATGTTGTTTGTTTACCTAAACATATTCTCGTGGGGATGATATTACAAATATGACTAGAGGTTTCATTGATCCGACTCTAACTTCTATTGAATCCGTAAAAAATAATTCCGTTTTATAATAATTTGGGTACAGTGAGTTTTGGTCATATATTTTTTACAGTTTTTTGAGTTATTGATGTTTTTGTGCAGGTTTACTCTCGGCTTTGAATCATTTGGACCAGGCGAGGAAGAATTCATTACACACGACTGTGGATTACTCCAGATATGTCAAAAGGTATGTTTTTGTTTGAACTCGTTCATAAGTCATTTAAGTGTTTTCTCAGAATTACTTTGTAAGTGGTCTGGTATAGTTACGTATATTCTATTCAATGTCATGCAATAAAGTAACACAAATTAATGGACAAAAATAAAAACTAAACAATACTATTAACCATTTGTTGAAGGAAAAGTGCCCAGAACGCTGGCTGCATTTCCACTTTGAATAGCTAAGCTAACTTTTGTGCAAAATATGAAACAGCATTCTTATCATCTTGCTCTTCAATTAAACGTTTGGCCTGTATATTTCGTATGTGCCTAGACCCCACGGACCCAAAGTTTCTACCCCAAACGACACAAATATGCAACCTCCATCGAGATTGGCATATTTGCACCGTTTAACGTTTTGAAATACCTTAATAAAATTTCTCATAGGCTTGTTTGTAATGTCGCTTTATAAACTGTACTCGAACTACTCATAGATATTTTCGCTAGTCAGCATTTTATAAAGCGCCAATCTTTCAATAATTAGTATTTTATAAAGCGACATACAAAATATGCTAATGAACTTATTATTTTAATTAATTTTCAAGACACAGTTATGAATGTATCGTTACGTTTTTATTTAAGCTGGTCCGTAACTTGTAAGATAAAGGTACGTTTTTTGTTCGAACTAGTTTGTGAGTTTTTGTGAAGTGGTTCATAATGCGGCTTATTTAATATTTTCCTCGTTTGAAAGCTTTTGAATGTTTAATATTAGATTGCAAACTGGATCCGGATGAATGCAATGAACTCATTTTTTATAATTAGGTACATTGACATTCATAATTGAGCAAAGTGAAGAAACAGAGTTTGTCAAAAGTTACAAGCAGTATTTTAGTAACTGTTTCTGCTACTATAATATTTTTTTCCAATGTAATAATCCACACGAATCACTAGTTTCCACCACAATATTAAAACTGCATGAAATTCATAATGGATATTGGTCCATTTTGAATGATACAGATTATCTTATCTATTATATCTTATAACTTTGACCGTGCAGTTTTTGTCTATACCTATAATCTTTATCTCGGAAACGGCTCCAGCGATTTTCATAAAGGGTGTTTTCGGGGCGATAAATCGATCTAACTAGGATTAATTTTAAGAAGACGTCGCTTTATCAGTGTTTTCAGGCAATTAAAAACAACAGTTTGTTCGTTGCGTTCAATATAGATAGCGTAACAATCGCATTGCAAAATCCTGAATCGCAGTGACAAGTTTCTCACGAAAGATGTGTTGGTATTTTGTAGTCGTATCCAAATCGAGCAAAGCTTGGTCACCCAGGTACTTAAGTATTAAATTAAACCCACTAATAGATCAACGATATTTATAAAATAAATATCAAATATTAAGACAATGCCTCGAATTTTAGGATAAATAAAAGTTAGTAAGAGTGCGAAGGAGTATGTTACTTTTGTTTCCCTAAAATGTCCAAACGGAATTATATGAAGCTAGGTGACTCGCAAGCGGTTTCAATCGCTTAAGGGAGAAATTTCCAAAAATCCATAGTGGTATATACTTGCAACTTAAAATCGACAAAACATATATACACTGTAGTATGATAATGGAATACTACATATAGTACGGACCACCAGGATGTATTCAAGGAGTAAAGGTCTACCATTTAATTTGTAACCTAATTTGCACCAGAGAGGGTGGCCAACAGTCGTGGGAGAATAAGCTCTAAAAATAATTACTCTTCACTTCACTCTTCTCTTTGTCCTTTGGAAGTTTGTGAGGGAGGCCTACGTTTAGCAATGATCGTCCTACGGCTGAGATGATTATGATGACAATTTCAGGGGGATCAAGAAGAAGCAATGACTATAATTGCTCTTCTATAAAACTGATTTATTTATTCCAATATAATTCTATATAATCCTATATCTATTTCTAGTAAACAATGATGTATTAATCACTCGTCCTGTTCACCCAGGTACAGCTCAACCCTGGAATGTGGCTCGTCTTACTGCAAAGACCTTGGCTACCGGGAACACTTCCACTGCATGGACTGCACCGCCAGGGTCTTCTGTAAGAAGGAGGAGATGATCAGGCATTTTAAGGTAAGTACTATTGTGCCAAACCAGGGCAACATTGCTGTATACATTTCCTTGAACGTCAGACTTAAGTATTTTTATTCACCGGGGCAGACACCTTGACTACTTGGCTGACGTCGCACCCAACCGATAGAATTAATTAATTTGTCAATATGTTTTATGTACCTTAATACCTATGAGGACAAAGCGATCGTCTACCAGACAGCCTGAGAAGCGCTTCATGCGACCGAAACAAAGAGTTTATAAACTACCTTTACTAGTAATAACTATTAAATGTCGCAATCCTCTGCAAACTCATTAAATGGTTTTTAAAACACTAAAAACTACTTAACGAATACAAAATATCTGCAATTTAGAGAATAAAACAAAAGTTGTCGATGGCACTTTATAAGTTCTGTGCCCAACATCAAATTTGCACGAATTTGCTTCGCTACATCATTACATACATCATACATTGTTTTCTGATAATTTGTATGTCCGAGAACTTGAGTAGAATGCTATGAAGTTTTATTTTTCATAGCAACATTTATCTGCTAATTTATTTTAATCTCAATAGAACAGTCGAGAACTCACCTGGTAACATTATTACTGTTTTTCTTTCACAGTGGCACAAGAAGCGAGACGAATCTCTTGCCCACGGCTTCATGAGGTACTCTCCTCTCGACGACTGTTCAGAACGGTTCTCAGAGTGTCCTCACAACCGGAGTCAGACGCACTACCACTGCATCCAGGATGGCTGTGATAAGGTAAGGATATCTTTACCCTCGACACTTGCAGAGTTTCTTCCCACATCGTCATCAGATACTTACTTTGCTTTTAAATACTGTTTAATTCTTCAACCATGTGGAAGGTGGTCTTCTACGTCCTCGTTTTATATTCGGCAGATCAAGGGCAAGCTAGCCCATATGATCTTCCGGACATCTGTGTACGAGTCCGTACCATCAAAAGTCAAAACGGTTTTATCCAACAGTTGGAGGAAAGTCATGCCCGAATTAATTACCATTACCACAATTTCAAAAACATGTATAAGCCCGGGGTCGCGCAAAAAACTTTAAAACTATTTTCCAAACTTCCAGGTGTACATTTCAACATCAGACGTGCAAATGCATGCGAACTATCATCGTAAGGATTCTGCTATTCTCCAAGAAGGATTCCAGCGGTTCAGGGCCACTGAGAGCTGTGCAGCACCGCACTGCGTCTTTGCTGGTCAGAGAACTACTCATTTCCACTGCCGAAGACCTGGCTGTACCTATACTTTTAAGAACAAGGCTGATATGGGTAAGTGGACATCATTCCGTATTTTTTGGAAAATATAACTGAAAAACCATCCATATTTTAAAACTATCTAAATCTCATTAAAATTTTGTGAAATATCGATACAAACAATCAAAAATTAAACAATAGCGTTGAATTGATATGTAAACCCAATTTTTTTAAATGTAAACTATGTGCTTTCAACTTTGCCACATTATTATAATCCCTTTGTTTTTCATAATCTAGTTAGTTCATGCACTTCTTTATTTTAAATTAAAAACAAAACAACTTTGGTTCCAATAATATGAATGTAAAGAATGAAAAATAATAGTCTACATTAAGCTTAATCCATTTTTCCCACAGAAAAGCACAAAACCTATCACATTAAAGACGAGGCTCTCTCCAAAGACGGTTTCAAGAAGTACATGAAAAACGAAGCCTGTCCTTACCGCGACTGCCGATTTAGCAGGACCTGCAATCACATCCACTGCATCAGACCTCATTGCAACTACGTCCTGCATTCCAGCAGCCAGATCTTCACTCATAAGAGGAAACATGAGAGAAAAGAACAGGAAATGACTTTTGGGTAAGATTTATATTGATTACCCATTTTTTGTCTAATTAAGATATAAGACAAGTCTTTTAGAACAATAGTTCTTTGTGGTACTATACTGCGTTCGTCACCCCAAGAGATTGGTTTTCGAATCCTTTTCCCCCAGTAATTTTACTGCAGTGCACTAGCACAGAAATACTTAAGCACTATTGTTTACTGTAATTACTAAGATGGCCTCTTGGACTGGAGTTATACTACCTAGTAGGTCAGGTTTCCTCTGAGATTCGCATCCTAATGGCGGAGAGATTATTCCACTTTGTTCTCTCAATACCTATTAATCAATGATTGTGCCATAGGAACCAGAAATTTTAGGACTTATCCCCTGATATCCTATCGGATTTTATCGTATTAAGAATAATATTAATATAATATAAGAATATTTTTTAGATGAAGTGTTGTCATTTAGCGTGGCAATGCTGCGAGCGTTTTAGGAATGTTGATCCCTGGTTCATTAGATAATTCATATATTTTTAGTTTGATTTTAGGTTTACTTTTGTATATATTTTGTGTTCTTTGAAATTTATCTCATGTTCGCTTAACCCCATATTGTTATGATTCAGGTTACCAACATCAGTGATACAAAGTGCTCTGATGCAGCAAGGTGCAGACCTCAGTATGTACTCCCCCGGTGGCCACCTTCATGATGATGACATGTCCAATCCGATGATGGACTCAGACTATTCTTTTGTAAGTATTCATAGATTAAACACTTACTGTTGAAAATGTTATGATAATCTGGGCCGTAAATAAAGCAGTTATTTATAATATTGGAAACCTTTAAACCCTTTAAAATAAAAACTTAACTTTTAAATAACCATGATAGTTGTTGTTGGCTACACGTCAAATCGTATAACAGCTGTATAAACAGCAGGTACCAATTCAAAGTACTAAAATGTGTAAAAATTGCAAATTTGATACCATAACACATTTTCCGAAATCTTGTGAAAAATAATTTCAAAATACTTAATTAAACTAAAATTAGGTCATTAAAAAGGTTTTGCATCTTACCATATTATAATAAAGTCATAGACTTAAAATTAAATAATAACTTTTGATTCTTCCCGTATTCTAATGAAGTATAAGGATTGGAAAGTATTTCAAAAGTATTCGTATTTTTAATATATACCCGCTTTCTTTGCGGACTAGTGTAGTATGCTTACATTAATTGAATACATTTGCATACAATTTATAAAATTGCTACTTTCCCCACGGCTCCACACTACTCCACACAACACAAACGGATTTCTGAATCCTAGGTAATTTAACTCGAATTCCTTGTTCCATGTTCCAACAAATTTCCATTTCGTCAAGATGACTTAAAAGTACACAATTACTTGTGAATACTTCTTCACAAGTGAGTGTGTATTGTTAATTGAGTCACTCACAAACTTAACTAATGTGAATTGATTTATGTGAATTTTCATCACACCTTTCACGTACACTTGAAAACAATATTACTTGTTTACAATTAAAATAAGTATATAATCTAGAATTAATAACTGGAAACACACCAAATATATATTGGTGTAATTTATTAATTCAGTAATTTTACCTACTATATAGCGCTTAGATTAGTATTACGCTGCATTGAAGCCGAATAACCAGCGCATTAACTTTTGCAAAAAACCTTTATTATAAACAGTTTATGCAATGGCTATTTGCCAACTGGCCAAAGTTACATTTATCAGTACATTTTATATTTCTATAGAACCAATCGATGATGGAAGAAGCTTCTAGGAAGTATATAGAAACCTTCAACGGAAGTAAAGAAGGCGAAGATAAATGCAGCAAATGCAGCGCTTTGAACAAGCATTACCACTGCTTGGTTGACGGCTGCAAGATGGCTCATAGGTAAGAAGAACATTCCACTATAAACTCTAGAGTTTGGACCATCAAAAATAACAATTAAGTCTATGATTACCCTTAGGTGAGACTTTACGGTTATTGATTCTGGTCTCGCGTACTTGTAATGGCATTTGGCTGCCAATTAAAAACAGTAATGATGGGAGAAAAAATATTAGTCCTAAGATTTTCAATGCAATTTCAAAATCTATATAATATTCAGCTATTAATATGTTTAGTATGTCAGGTAATTCACTGTACGTACATTAGTCAATACTAATGTATAATTTTCTTTACATTCTTAGCACCTTCATGATTTTTTTTTATTCCTGTACCATTTTTCTCATTAACTGTTAAGTCATCAACGTCTTCTTTAAAATCAAATATTGCACCAAATTATTATGTTTCACTTGTTCATTCCAGCTGCCACACTACAATGATGAAACACGTGATGGAACATGATCAACAAAACCAAGTCACTGAAGCGTACTTCATGACTTATACCAGAAACAGCCCTTGTGGCAACTCTGCCTGCCAGCATATCAGGGATATTACCCACTATCATTGTACTTGGGTAAGCATTAAAATGTCAAACACAATACGATGGAAATGTATTTGTCCCCATAGCAATAATCTGATCATATAAATAATCGGACTACAGTTTTGCATGAACTACCAAAATGGCATTGAAAGTTCTTCTTCTTCTCACTTGAAAGGAAAACAGTTTAAGCTGACAAAATAAATTAGTTGAGAGCAAAATTCAATATTTAATGCTGCTTATTACCTATACAAAAATATGTTGTGTTTTAGGAAAATTGTGGAGCAGTAATCCTTTCATCTGAAGAGCATCCATTCAGACGTTTGGAGCATCATCGTCAACATGCGATTCTAAGTCCAATGTCTCCGAATTTAGCGGCGAGGTTCGCCCCAAACTTCACACCTCAATTATCAGCTCAATTACATCCTAACATGGCTGCTCAGCTTGGTCAAGTGCCAAATCTACCCAACCTACCTCCAAACTTGGCTCAATTGGCACAAATGGCACCAAGCCTGACTTCACAAATGAATCCAAATCTTCAAGCTCAATTGAACCTTGGACCAAATCCTAATGTAATTCCACCACAGCATGTCAACCCTTCTACTTCTTTAGATGAAATGTTCAGTAGAAAAAGGGGAAGACCTCCAAAGAATCGGGTTGTTGAAGTCTGGACTGATAACGTAAGTAGCCGACAAACATTTAATACTACATAATTATTTTTGTGGCTTAACATTTTTAACAAGTTTAACTTTTTTTAGGTGACTCCACAAGCCATTTTCACATCGTTCAAGCTCCCAAAGAGCAATCAGTTACCACCAGTAATCCAATCTCCTGTCATCACTACTATTGAGGAGTTTCCGGTAAGAATCATGAGCATAATGATCACAGAAGTAAATTTAAGTATACTCGTACGTAACTAATGAAGTTGTATCAAGGTAATGAAGATAAAAAAATGTCTTCTAATTTGGGATGTGTGGAGTCTAACGAAATCCTACTTGTTTCTGATCTAAAGTTGATGATAATCATGTAGTCTGATTCCGATTAAATTCCTAAGTTAGACAAAGCCAGCATTATAAATTCTTCTAAAATAAATTCTCCGAAAAATAAAAATAAAAATCTTATTTCAGGAGATTGCAGGATGTTATACTATACTAGTTTTAGTCTACGACTTCCTCTTAGAATAAGGTTATCTTGATCTCTTGGGAACGTAGAATCAGATAAAAAGTAACCTATGTGTAATCCTTGGCATAAACTATCTCCATCATAAGATATGATCCAAATCTATTACGCCGTTTCAGCATGAATCAGTTACCACTCAGCCACGCACATCCTCACTCAATTACAAACTTTCGCATTTATAATATTGTTATTAAATTGTGATTTTAAACGTTTCAGCGTATCAAATTCCAGCACTTTGAAGTCTTCACCAGTCCTGATACATGCTCATCATCATACCCTGCGTGCCAACTTAGAATGACCAGATTGCATCTGCATTGCTTCAATTGCAGTTTCTCTTGCGAAACCCACACCATTATGGAAACCCATATGAGAGAATCTCACGCAGTCAGCCCTCTTCTAGATGGCTTTGACTATTTCACCTCTTTTGACCAATGTGGAGGCAAAAGCTGCTTTAAGAATCAATTGAGATTCCACTTCCATTGCGCTCAAGATAACAATTGCCCAGCAATTTTAACTCAATACTCAGCTGTGGCCACTCATAAGCATGGTCGGGGAACTCCAGTTATCAAGTGTGAGGAGCAAGAAAAGAATTACGAGGAAGCCAAAGATTACTCCTTGAAAGAAAGGGCATCTGCTGATAGCATTGGTTCGATGAAAGACCATGGTGATTTCCCAGCTAATTTCTCTATCAAAAGCGAATTCGAAAGGGAACAAGACAACGTTTCGGGTGAGTATTTTTCTTTAATCTATTAGAAAAGTTAATTCGTTTAAGTTTTCATTTTTCTGTTATCCACGTTATACGTTAAAATTATGTAATTGAATGCGAGCGATGTAATCGTAAGTTAATGCATGTATTGCCAAAGGCATCTAAAGAAATCAACACAAGAAACGTGACTTATTCTAAACCTGAATCTTAATTCTAGTAGTAAAAGCGACGGGAACCTTCTATCCGTCATCACACCTCCGAAGCAACACCTCGTCACCTCGAAGCATTTACGACGCGTCTCCTTCCAAAGATCTGAAGCTTCGAATGGAACTTGATAAAAGGCCTTACGAAGCTCCAAAGATGACAAGTCCAACAATACCGCCTTCATGTCACGATCAAAGTTGTCCTTTGAATAAGAATGCTGGAGGAATGAATCTGCATTACCACTGTCCTCATTGCACCCAGGCTTATGTGGATCTGAAACTATTGTTTAGTCATATGATGAAAAAACATAGTAATGCTATGGATCCAGGACCAGTTGGATTAGCTGCTACTAAGGTAAGGAGCCGATTTAATTAAAATGTTGGTAATAGCTATTGACACAATAATGTACTCGTATGTCATAAAGTTTCTGTTCATTTATTTCTTCCATGTAATTTGAACCTAAAACTATTTAGGCATTATTTCCTCGCGCAGATCTTACCAGAGCAGATCAACATCTGGACAAGTAATTTTCACTTCCATAATAGGAATAATGTAACTATCTTTAGGGTCGCGTTAATAATATCTTGACAATACTCAATGGCATTTCTCTGCAAATGTATGTTTAAGTTATATTGTCTCCTATAGAAATATATGTCTTTCAGGAGACTTTGGAAAGAGAATACCCAGAGATATCAATACTTCCGTCTACTGCATCATCATCTTCCACTAGTCAAGCTCCATCACCTGGTCAAAGACCACCAAATACAGCTGATCAGGTAACTTTAAATCTCTTAATGTATACTAGCCGGGTAAGTTGGTTATGGTTATGTAAAATAATCCGATATAAAATTTGAACTAAATAAATAATTTTATACTTTGCAATTATTAAATAAGCATTAGAATTAAATTAAATTTGATTTATTGACGTTGATGTGGATTTAACTATATATTTGTGATGATCAATAAAAGAGACTAAAACATATCGTAACGCATTAATAATTTTCATAATTACAATATTTTAACATCGTGTGTAAAACTGTACAACCATTTCTTTGTTTTCAATGGAACCACCCAAATTGTTCTTCTAAGCAGTAACAAAGCAACATACCTACCACTAAATTATAATAATTCTACTTCAGGTTCAAGCAGTCCAAAGTCTGCTTCTTCAGCAATATCTAGCAGGTGGAAGGAAGGGTAGCCTGCAAGAACAGCTTAAAATGCAACAACAGTACACCGCTTCTTTGGCTGGTCTTCCAGGACTAGCACAAGTTGCATTGTTTTCTCAGGGGTGAGTAACATAAACGTGCCTTTGAATTTTATTTGTAATGCAATACCAACCATATAAACTATATGCTTTAAAGGTTACAAGTGTATTTAACCTTCAAAGTATGGAATATAAAGTCCCGAAATTTAAACAAATAAATCGCACGGACTTAACTGCCCAAAACACCAATGCTGCATAACCATTTTCTGGGTTAAAACTAAACTAAATGCAAAAATTTAACTTTCAGTTAAATTAACCATTTCCAACGTCCTTTAAAGTGTTGGTTATCTATTCGTGTGTATCTTTTTATTCAGAATTTACAATAGAGTCTCACCTCAAGGTTCTGGAACGTTTGTCAAAGTTTGATCAGCTAACAGACGGAATACTGACCGCTGTTTGGTCACATATCAAGTCATATAATACCATTGACGGATGAGCGTTTAGTATTTAGTTGGTCAACTAATCAATGCTTTGACAAAGGTTCTAGAAAGTGGGAGTTAACGTTAAGTTGCACTTTACTATTGTAAGAAGCTCAAGAAAATAAAACACGTAATATTTCTGATTACAGTGGTTCCCCCTTCCCCCTATACCCACCGATGCTGTACCCCCCAGATTTATTGCTGGAACAGAGTCTTCTGCAGGGTCATCTGCCCCCTGGGCTGGATAAAGAAGCTGAGATGATGGCTAAAACGTAAGTTACTAATATGAATTACTACTGTCTGAAAGTGAAGACAATTTTATTCTGCCTAGCAACTGCATCACGTTGTAGAGAATCTCATATGTTTTCGTTTATTAGACATATCTCACATATCGGTTTAACTCCTTAGAGTTACTCTTATAAATTTGAAAATATGTATTTACCGTTTACGTGGGCTCTTTTTGTCTAACATTTGCCATGCATCTTTTCTTCTTTTATTCTTCAGTCTTAAAACAATCAAAATCAAGTCCCAGCAAAGTCAAGTTAGTAAGACAAACTAGGTGAATAATCCTCCATTATTGCTTATTAATTAGTACTTATGTAATCCGAAATGCAGAGATCCGTAGGAGAACTAAGATCACCAACGAAGCTCTCAAAATTAGCAAGATGAAGTGGCAATGGGCAGGCCACATCGCTCGCTGAACTAATAACCGATGGGGAAGAAAGGTTCTTGAGTGACGACCACGCATCGGAAGACGTAGTGTAGGCCGGCTCCCCGCTAGTTGTACTGACGACCTCGTTAAAACAACGGGGAATCGCTGGATGCAGGAAGCGAGTAGCTGCTTCAAGTGGCATGGGGAGGCCTATCAGGTCATATGGACGTATTTCGGCTGATAATGATGATGATACTAAATAAATAACTAAGCCATTTTAACATTTATCCGACCACTTCTGCCTTTATCTGATTTTTGTCTTTTGGCTTTTTCAGCAGACGGAGTCACACCACACGAGGGCCTCACATGCGGGTCCTGAAAGACGAGCCAATCCCTGAAGGTTACTTGAGGTTCAGATTCAACGAGGACTGCGCTTACCCTCATTGTGGTTACAGGTACTTTTCCTATTCATAATAGATTTGTCATATCTTACATATTAACTTTCGAAGCACAGGCTCAAGATCGCGGTCTATCCAATTATTATTTCTATTCTATTCAATCATTTTGTATATTAAATAATTAAACTTCTTTGTAAATGGTTATTTCCTTATTGAAAATAAATACTTGCTAGTAACAAAAACATATATTTTATTTCAAATTAACCCTAATTAATCAAATGTTTATATTTCAGAGAACACCAAACTCACTTCCACTGCACGAGGAAAGACTGTGGCTACTCTTTCTGCGATAAGACGAGATTCGTTCAGCATACTGCCAGGCATGAAAGGTAACATATTAGGAAACATTTTTTCAATACATTTGCTAATATAGTGAGCCTTATATCATAGCTTTTAGAGTCATAAACTGAGCTATACACTCACGTGCATAATAAAATTATAACCCTATTAATAAGAAGCAATATTGCACAAGCATTAATGCGGTAGGTTGTGGAGGGCACTGTAGCTAGTCAAACTACTGGGCGAAGGATCCAAAAAAACGTCGTGACCTGCTGTACAGTGCCACCCAAAATTTAGTTCTAATCTCTTGGAGTCATTGCATCCGTCATAGGCAGAGGTAGTGCTTTTCATCTGGCACACGGCTGTCCCATAGTATCCTCTATATAGTATAAAGAAATGTGAGAGTAGCATCCTAGTTGAACAGTTCTGAACGACTGCGCAGAGTTACTTCTCTATGCACTCAGCGCAGGTAAATGAAATATCGTGGAGTAAGGGCTCCTAGAGGTCCAGCAGGGGTATAAGGAGTTGATGCTCGACACCCCCCACTACCACGAGGTGTTGATACAAAATACTTTGTCAACCATCAGGGCAAATACGTATCTCAGTTGCAATAAAATATTAATTCGAATCTGGACAAATGGCGGCTTCGTGTCAGTTTTAACAACTCCAGTAATCATAAATGTTAGTAAGTTGCTGACTGGAGCTAACAAAAGTGACATTAAGCCGCCATTTTTTTTACGTTTCAATATTTTCAATTAACATTTGCTGTAAAACTGTTACTAGTGCATATATTGATATGTTGTAATATCTGTTTTTTTTTTAATTTCTAGATTGGACACATTAATGGGCGGTGATTTCCAACAATACCGCGCTAACGTGTACTGCCAGCGGCCCGACTGTCCTCATGCGAGCACATTCAGTAAGTATTGTACGTTGTATGCCTTTTTAATTATTGTAACTATATAATAATGATAAACTAATTTATATGACCGAAATTCTCAGCTCATATCTGTTTTATTTTAAAGCGGACGAAATCGTATCAGTTCATTTTGCAAAAGTAACAGGTCCAACTTTTAGAAAAATGACCAACTTTAAAATATGTCAGTATCACAATATATTACATAAGTGTCTATTCTATATCTTAAATTATTATAAACGCTAAAGTGTGTACGTTTGCATGCATGAAGGAATGTATGTTTAGCGTATTATTTGGCTGTAAATTAACATGAAATGTCACAATATACAACCCTTAAAGTGTTCCCGTGAGCTGCAGTTAGCAAAGAAGTGATAATAATAAAAAAGCCACTTATTGGACTTGTTGAAATAGTAATGCGAAATAAAAGTTTATCTCTTCGCTCGTTTCACTTTCTTTTCCTGTGTTGCTAATAATATTTTGAACACATGTTTTTTGAAAAAAGTTAACATTTACTTTACTATTTTTAAAGTCGAATTAGGTCACCAATTTTTTTTAATAATATTTTACTACTTAAAAACATTCTTTATCGAGTTAGACTTTTTTGAATGAATAGCACCCGATTCTTTACCCATTAACTTAAAAGTTCAACGTAGTTGGCAATAAATTATTACTGCAAGCCTATATGCCTGCAAAGAGTACCTCTATTGTTTTAATTTTGAGAAACGCAATCTGCAAACAATTTTTTTCATAAATTATAATGAACATTTAATTAATTTTATTTAAGAAAAAAATATATGTAAATATATGTAATATTTTATGAATATATGTAATATTTTGTAAAAATATGTAATATTTTGTAAAAATATGCAATATTTTGCTAACAGACACAGGCCAGAACAAGGCGTCTCACTTCCACTGCCTGAAGTGTGACTTCGTATGTACGGATACGAATAAAGTGGTCGCTCACCGTCGACAACATCAGAAACTGGACTCCATCCAAGCAGCTGGCTTCGAGAAATTCCCTCCCAGCAAAGGTAAATACTATAACAACATGATCATAAATATACTAGTAGTTCTGCGAAAAGTAGACCTCACGAGCACAGTCTTATCAGCGGCAATTTGTCGTAGGAACCAATTGACCAATTATGCCCATAATCAAAATTCCTCTTTAAAGTCAGATACCTAATTTGTGTACGAAATTTCATTAAAATCGGTCTGTAAATAGCGCCGCAGCAATCTTCCCCCTTTTTTACGGAAAAGTCACACAAGTCACAACACTCAAAAACCCAGGACGAAAAAAAAATATTGAATAGTAGAACATGCATACTATGTTTCGTCATGTAGAAAAATGCGACCTGTACAGGAAGACCAACATACAACCTAACAAACATACGGACAGATGAAAGTCAATTTGGCCAGTTAAAGCAGAGATGCTTCGCTTGCTTGGTCAATTACAACTACAGGTGTTTCAAAAAATGTGCCCACACTTCTAATGACCAGAAAAACATTATTTATGAACATATAGTGAAATGGAATGGCTGTTGGAATGTAGCATTTCCAGTGCAAACGCTTCATGATGCGATCATCATCAACATCCTCTCAGCCGTAGGACGTCCACAGCTGAACATAATTAAAAAAAAAAACAGTTGGAAGCGGCCTGCATTCAACGTTGTCCTGCTACCTTTATCAGGTGCGTCTGTGCACTTTGTCGGTGGACGACCTACGCTTCCCTTGCCCGTCCGTGGTCTCCACTCCAGAACCTTCTGGCCCCATCGGCCATCTGTTTGCGTGCTATGTGCCCTGCCCACTGCTACTTCAACTGGCTTATGGTCAGTGACTTTAGCTCATCTACGGATTCTGATTCAATCACGTAGAGAAACCTCGAGCCCAGTCATAGCCCATAGCTCGTGTGCCTTTGAGCTTGCTTATGAGCGGTGACTAGCTCATGCAATAGACGCTATCTTTTGAGATGTGGGTTTCCCAAAGCAATTTCTGTGATGATCAAAGGAATGTTTACTGCACCTGCTCTCCTTTTCCATGGCTTGTTTCTAGTTGGTTCTGGAAACCATCCAGAACCAATCTGCTTTATGATCTCTCTCTATTCGAATAATGGGCGGGGCGTTGATGACAGGTTTGCGAATTCCCTTCTGAATAGTTTTTACACTTTAGCGTTTTCGTCTTCCAATAACATTTCAGGACCAACTTCCCCTCTTCCAAACTAAGTTGATTTCCTCCCGTGCTGTGATTAATTGCACCTGTAATACATAAAAGGTAGCATGTTAGTGACAGCTAGTGTGAGTACATTTTTTTGAAACACTGCATATTCAATACACAGAATGTAAATGATAAGTATTGTTATGAATAGTTATCATTTACATTCTGTGTAGCTTTGAATTTACTACCACACGAGAGCAATCCAAAAAACCTAATGATAACAAAATAAGGGGATACAATTGGAATTGTAGTTTCGAATCTATCCTATACATTCAAAATTAAATTATACCACTGGATAGCTAAACGATCAAAGAATTTATTACGATAAATGAAAACAGTGACGCATCGAGCGGGTGGGGAAAACGCTTATCCAAACGACGCCATTTTAAGTTTATTTTGCTGCGTATCGAGATTTGCTATTAGTATAACTTTAGACTCGGAGAAACGTATTCACGTACAACACACGGCCGTGTCCATGACACAGCCACAACCTATTTTGTGTTTATATTAATTCATCAAAGTGACTGACTGACTAGTTTAGCGAGCACCAAGTTATGTGACGACTAATCTGCCTAAAATATACCCACACTTGAAGAGAAACGTCTATTTTTAGTGATGTCTTTCGGAAGTGTTATACAAACTTAGATTAGTTATATTATAGTTATACAAACTTAGTGTTATACCCTTAACAGAATAAGAACTGCTATTATTTAGATATATTTAGTTTATTTCTAAACTAAAAATGTTTAAGTAATAGCAGTTATTATTCTTACAGAATCAACATCATATGCTTAGGAAAGTTTCAATCATGTAATCTTTAAGTGTGGCCCAGATGTCCGTAACCCTCGTTCAGGCTCTTGAGTGCGGTGCCCTCTTCGTTGCGCTCCGCACTCAAGAATCTGAAGAAGGCTTCCGGACAAACCTGAAGAAATGGGTCATCGTAATATCGGTGATTCTAAAGTCTCACGTTTATCCTGCTAGATTATTACAAACTAGCTCACGAGAAATTTCAATTCCGTCTTAAGTTAGAGACTGACATAATTTAAAAATTAGCGTGTTTGTAGAAAACTGACGCATTCGAGTAAGTCAAATTGGATTTCATTTTGATTCAGCTTGAGTTAACCCTAATCATATCAAACCAGATTGAAAGTAACTTTGGAACTTTTACAGTATGTGCCTATCCCTTACACATTGATTTTGTCACAGGTTGTATGTTGTATAAATGTATGTTCTAGCAATGATAGGTACCCATTTCGATAAGTTTGATTTAAATTTTATGTGAAATCGTCTACTTTTAAGGTCCCAAACCAATGCTATAACTATAAAGACGCATAAAATTAAATCACATGCCCATAGATTAAAAAAAAATTTAATCTTTACTATTATTTTAAAGGTTTAGTACGTTTGTTTAAAACGGGTTTATCTCAAATGTGATAGTAAACAGTCGTTTATTTTATTTATTCTTTTTCCAGGATGTGGTTACGAACCTCAGTGCATACACAGCAAGAAGCAAACCCACTACCACTGCCTACAGTGTGGGTTCGCTGTCCTTGGCCTTTCGCAGATGACCTCACATAAGTACAAACATCAGGACAATCTCGGACCTTCAACCAGTGGTACTAACTAAACTTGACATACGAGAATAAAAATAAAAACAAAAGGTGATGAAAATTATTGGAGGGTAGTTCCAAATTTCAATGTAGAATATGTGATTGGTTGAAAAATGATAGCAATGTTAATTGTATGGATAGGGAAGCCTGATTGGCTGGTTAATTTGAACTACTATTTTCATGTTCACCCGATGAGTTAAAAAATTTGGATATTACGAACATTGACGTAAAACTTAAGCGTAGAAAAGTACGATGTGACAATAAAACACGGAATCGACTGTAAGCAATAAACGGGTAGATATCAAAAGTCTACTTTTATCTGTATAAATCTACCATTAATAGTAGATTTATTGGTAATATGTTGTAAATCTACCATAAACGGTATATTTATACAATACTAATGCAAAATGTCCTTCAAAATTGTGCCTTAGATGCAAGTAGTTTTGGACCTGAATGTAATATGTGGCAAACGTCTGTGCCAAATGAAAATATAGATAGATATGTTATAATTGTTGATGATTGAACAATATTTATGATTCTTATGACAATGCATAGTTTTTGTAGTGCGTTTATAGATGTTTTTTCTAGAAGTGAAAATGACTAAGTGTTCAAACATGTAAGTGTATTTTAAAATGCATGTTTGGTTTAAGTGTGTGTACTTCCTAATTCCTGACCAACTTAGAATGTAGTTTATATAATATAAAAAAAATATTTATTATCTTTCCCCATATAAAAGACATTTTTACGAATAGTATTATTAATATAGATTTCGTGAAAAAACAAAGTAGGGCAATAATTGGGTTAAGAACACCATTTTGTGCCTGGGATTAAAAAATGAGACAATATTAAGTTTTGACATAATTTTTGTTGCATTCGTATGGCGTTAAGAAAATTATCTAAATATATATATTATATATATACATAGACGTTTCAAGAGCCAACACAAGTAATCAGAAATTATGTCAAAACGACGTAGTTATAAATTGAAAATTATATTAAATAAAAATCATATTTAAAGTGTCAATTCTATAACAAAAACACATTGTAAATAAGATTAGATTATACAACATCATATGTTGATAGAATGATAATTGTTACAAAAAATATAATTGGTATATAATAATATAATTGTATAAAAACGATTAGGTTTAAAAAAGTGCTAATTTTGTGATTCATGAGGTAGCCATATTTCGCCATAACTCCATACTAGTAGTGATATTTTCTAAAAGCAGTATTAGAAACCTATATGATCCTTCAAAAATGAACCTTTTGCATTCCTGATATTTGATTCCTGGCGTCCAATAGCCATTTAGTTTTTAGAAAATGGTTGATGTCATACATAATTTATATCACCTATTTTATGACCAAACATTCATACCCTATTCCTAGAGTGTATCAGTATTTGTGTAGATTAAGTTCTGTCCAGTTGTTCCTATTATGTCATCTAATACATCAATTGTAATTTTATTTATTACAATATTTGGTTCATTTACAATTTGTGGTTCATTACAATAATCGTATATTACCAAGTGTACTACCGAGATAGTACCAAGTTTCACAATCATTAGAAATCAAATTATATTTGTAAAATATATATTATTTGTCAAGGTTTTACTAGTTACTAACGAATTTATCGATATCAAATATGTATTACAATTGTGTCATATGTTAGTATTTGCGTATCTTAAATTAAGTCTATATTTGCAAAAAATCTCTTTTAAACATCTTCAATTACTTTAAAATTGTATTGCACTTTATTTTATTAAAGCTAAATATTTAAGATATTTCTAAACTTATAATCTTATTTATTGTATTAAAATCATAGTCCCGTGCCATAAAATAATTAGTCACACTATTATTATTGAATACAATTTAGTACTTTTCATTTTCTTTCGTATTAAACATTATAATTTCTAAAATAGTTTATTCTTAGTTCATCGAACAAATTTGAATTTGCAATACTTAATAATTATTTATTATCTTTTTATTGGTTGTTACAATTCTTTGTTTTAGTAATGGACGAGGAGAAAGGGCTCCATACCACAAAATGTCAAAAGTGAAGCATTGTACCATGTCTATAGTGCATGCCGCTTAAAGCGTTTGACCATAGATAAAAAATACTTTTCTATCCTACGTAAGGACATACAATGATATAAGTGTGTGTGGCATTTGTACAAATGAGGAGGTAGCAAATATACTCTTGGCTGTTGAACTGCGTTATTGCAACTTAATTGCGTCGATTTCGATCGCGTTCGAATCTAAATAGCGAGCATACTACGCAAAACTGTCAAAAACGACAATTTTCGTGCAATCGAGTTGCAATAACGCATTTCAATAGCTAAGAGAATAGGTGCCAGGTCGGCATACTTACGATCATTCACTTTGAACCGGAATGGCGTAGAGTCCTTCTTCTTTCGTTCGTGGTTTTTGTTGTCTAATTTTACGTTTTATGTTTTATTTTTCATACTCATTCTCTTCACAATCTTTTCTCGTATGTTTACGTTGTATCGTAAGTGAAACTTTGTGATTCACATATCTAAAAACGGCAGTTCTCGTCGAAAATCATTTTATAAAACGAAAAACTTTACTAAAATCTTAATTATAGTAAATTCCAATAAGTGACTACAAAAACTATTCGAAATACATATTTAGATTTTTATTAATAAATAATTCGTCAGTTTAGCAAAAAATGTTACTTTTTATAATAAATTCTTGTAATAACGACCTAAAATAATGCGTGTGAGCACACAGTTTCACATAGTGTAAAGTTTTCAGGTAAAATGTCCTATCAAAATGTATTTAATCATGATTATGTATTCTAGCATACTTAGCTTTAATTTTCGTATTCTTAAATTAATTTTCTGACGTATCCAGTATTTTGTCTGCGGAAGTATTATAAAACATGGAGTGTTAAACATTTTTATGTAATAAAATATGTGTTTCTTAAAAAATCTCATCATTTAAGTATATTCATTTGTAAGTACTGGCATCTTTTGAGTATCGTGGTGTTGAGATTATAAACGATTGGTATTCGATAAAATAGTTTAGTGTTGTTTACCTCATGAGTTCTAGAAATAAAACAAGAGTATCCTTAATTTTATGCGATTTTATTTATTACTACCCAATTTTCTTATCGGGTGAAATTTTCAATTTATCGACGGAGAATGAACAAACAGCCTGCACGGTAAATGACGCATTGTTGAACGATGAAGAGTGAGAAGGTGGTGAGCGATCTCAACAACAGAAAATTTTCAGTGTAAAGAAACGGAAAACTTCCTTAGGTGATTCTTACACATAAAATGCTTCAACTGCCAAAATTAAGATTGTACCCGCAGTGGTTATTTGCAACTTTGTGTTAATGAATCAGTCAGTCAAGTCATTGGAGTTATCAACGGCAAGTGAACAGCTTCTAGGATTGCATGTTACATAGGCTACGTTCCGGGAAGCGCCGAAATCACTCGCGGCGCTCGATACGTCAGCGAAAACGCTCACGCCGCGACCACAATGCTCGCGGTTCGAAGGTGGGTTTATGTGATCATTGCGAGCTGTCACTGTCAACCAAAGGTAAACGGGGCGCGACAGTTGTGAGCGTTGAAGGCGCTTGCCGGAACGTACCCTTAGTAGACCACAGCATCGCTTTACATCAGATGAGATACTAGTCAAACGCAACCCTATTCGGAACTCTATCTATGTATCTTCTAATCTCTATCTAGCTATGACCCTGAGCCTTTGAAACGGGTTTGCAAAAGTATATTATCATAGGGGTGGCGTTTGACGCAGCTTACGGCTGCATTAATGGTCATCGCTTCTTTATTCCATCTCCGCTTTTCATCAGGCAACAGGGATTCACTTTGATGAATAATTAGAAAAAAACCCTACATTATATTGTTTTTATTGTCTGTAGCAAAAATACGTCTCTTTAAGGACTATTGACTGTCATCCGACTAAAGTTATGATACATCGAATTATCGATGACGCGTAATGCTTATTTATTTTATTTTATTGTCATAGGAAAACTTCCAGCCTGAAAAAATAACTTAAAAAATTATATTAAACTTATTATTAAACTTACAAAACTGAAACATTTAATTTCGTTACAATTGCATCTTACTTGAGCAGTTGAACTTAGCTTAGAATAGATCAACATTACGAACGAAGCTTGCTTTGTCCATATTTAAAAAAAAATGGAAAGGTCCCAAATATAAATATAATGCAAAATTTCAAATAAATAAATCTTGAAGGGTCATAATCCATACATATCATGCAATTGCAAACCAAACATTCATACATACATACCAAGCAACGAATTTATAGACCAAAAATGTACTATAATATTATATATATACCAATAATATTATATACCATTTCATTACAAAGAATTTGGCGCGCCGCACCCATTCTTGGCGAACGAATTACTTGCGCGAGGTAATGTTCCCACTGCCGCCGCCATCTAGTTAAAAATATACGAACTAAATACAAGAAACACGCATGCAGTTTAGTTTAACACTAACGCTGAGACGACCATAGACTAAAATATATACTAGGACACACGACCGTTTTGGAAATGATTATTAGGAAAAAGTAGATGGCGTTTAGAAACTATTTGGCCAGCTGAAAACAAAATATGTCGAAAAATCGACAACAAACATAGTATTTTACTATTTGGCATCTGGTTTATCCTAATATTGATCCAAACTTTCGTAAGTATTTTTAATATTTTTTTATTTTGATGGTTTAACTAACTAGTTTACCACATTTATATATCTTAGGATCAAAATACTTACTTAATATTTTTATTTTTATTTGCATCCATACATGGTTGAACCATATTTGTTGCATGCTGGCGAAAATTTGCCATAGTCGCCTGTTACTTTTTTACTGTATATATGTAGATTATTTTAATATAGTTACTTGGAGTAAGTGTAAAATAATGTTATTATTTCATATTTGCCAATAATATGGTAAAACTTACCACGTCATTTCCGTTGCAGGTTCACCGTTAACATCCACGGGCCACATGTCAGTTAATACATGAAAAATGTATTAACGAAATTTATGTTTTTTTAACGTCGTTTGTACCGCCCGTAATTACAAAATGAAGACTCATTGTAGGTAGGTAGATTATTTCAGAAGCGAATGATCACTGGTTATGTGTTCAGCTAACATAGATTTTAAGACACCAAATGAGTACATTTTTACTAATGCTGGTAGCCTACTATTAGTAGTGAATTTTTACTATTTTATTTTGTTTTATTTGTAGTTCAGATAATTGAGTCTTAGAAGCACTACCCCAGATTTCTATAAAATATAACAAATTTGGTTTAGTGAGTTGTAAATAGTAAAACGGATTTGATGGGTTAGGCACCGATTAATATGACGAAACCATTGCTGATAATAACTTAGATTTGATGTGGTCTATCTGTGTGTGCCAATTTAAATGAGTATACATTCGTAACTCAAAATATTTTTCGTTACCTTTGTCCTCTATAGGTATGCCATTTATTGTCAAAAGTGCATGTGATGGGATATTTTTGTTTTTAGTTTTATAAACAATTTAACAAGTTTTATTTATGTTTACAGTAAGCAGGTTGTATTGGAGCCATGTTAAAAGAGTGTCCAGATCTTCTTGAGCCAGTTTAATTACTTCTTGTATAGATGATCCAAAATGAAATAGACATGTGTCATCTGCATATAGAGTTAATTCTCCATGGAACCCTAATAGGTGAATGTTATTTACATATATAAGAAATTATAGCGGTAGCCAGTATCGACCCTTGAGGTACTCCACAAGTAATCAATGACGGTTCACTTTAATATTCACCTATTTTAACAATTTTTCGTCTTTTTGTTAAGTATGGCTTGAACATTTTTAGGGTTGTATCCGCGATACCAATTTTATCTAGTTTTTTTTAGGGTTATTGAATGACTCACGGTATGAAATGCCTTTTTGAGATCAATGAATACTCCGAGGACTATTTTCTTTTTATCTATGTTGCGTTTTATTTTAGTTATAAGGTCGATTGTTGCTGAGAGTGTACTAGATTTCGGTCTGAAACCGTATTGACGTTTAAAGAGAAAGTTTATTGACATGAGATATTTTTCAAGGCGTGTATAAACAATTATCTCCAAAATTTTTGACATCCCTGAGAGATTGGACTATAATTACTTTATGAGCTTTATGAATGGGACTTTCTAATGTTTTTGTCTAAATTAAGCAATTTTAAGTCTAGCTTCACCACTAGCAAGTAATTTATTAACCCTTTAAGTACCATTGACGTAAATTTACGTGCTATTCATAAATCTTTTATTTTAATTATTGCGGTATATGAATTACGAGAATTAAAGCAGTTCGTTAAATGATTTATAATTAAAATTTTCACACAGTTGACCACTTTTGTACTTATCCCATCAATGCCCGTGCTTGAGTTTGGGTCTAAGGTATTTATAATTTTGTTAATTTCATATGTTGACCATGGCTTTTAATGTGTCAAATATGCTTGAGTTGCAGTTGTTGTTGTCTATGTTAGAACTTCTATAGGATCATAATTATATGTTTGTGGAATTTGATTTTCTAAAACTAATCCTATTGTTGAATTATTAAAATGTTCACATATTTTGACTGCATCAGTAATGGTCTCAGAATCAGTTTCAATAACTGCGTAAGTGTAACTTAACGTGGTTTTCACGTGCAACAGTACAAGCTGTCATTTATCTAGGCAACTGTGACACAGATAACTCACAGTTTGTATGCCGAAGCGTGACACATTGACGCTTACGATACGAACACTTTTTCCCAGATTGTTTGTGCCACGGCCTCTGGAGTCATACCATCGCACAAAAAAGAAATGTGACTGAATTCAGTGTGTGCAATGTTCTGGTTATATGAAGATTGCTCTCGATATCAGGAGAGATATAACAGCTGTAAGAAGTAAAATAAAGGCAAAGGAAAAGAGAAAATGTCTGTAAAGTAGAAAGCGAGACCCATTAGACTGATGTATCCGTCTAATGTGCCCTATTAACAAATATACTTGAATTCAGTTGATTTTAATTACATTTTAGACGATTTTACTTTTTGGTAATGCAAAATGAAACAATTACTGACTGATTACTTGCTAAATATTACTTAAGTACATTAATTTTTGTATTTCAAGTCTGAAAAGTGGGGTTTGCCAGGTTTACCCTGCAGCTAAAGAAAACGCTAAATAAAATAAGAAAGTACATCTAGGTTTATGTGATGAAGAGGGTGAATACTACTTATCTGGATTCTGGCCATTTTATATATTTCTGAGGACACTTACTTCTCCATCATGACCTCGGGTAGTTAACATATCACTGGTAACGTTATTAAAGTTGTGTGTGTGTCAATAAGAATAGAGTATCACTACCACCTCCTAGCCCACCACAACGGTGTTAGGGAATTTAACGCAAAAATGCCTAATATTTGCGGGAACTATAATTTTTGGAGTCACATAATACAGTCTGCTGCCTCGAAGGTAATTTTCGTAATCGTGGTCACGAATTTCAAACGTGACAATATGCGTCTAAGTTTTTTAATTAAATTTTATGGAATTAAATACAAACTAAATGAGACAATAATGGTTTAGGTGTAATGGCAAGACCATAACGTATCAGACGTAATCGTAACGTATCTAATAACTTAATTCTAACTCTAACTTATAATCATCAAACTCAAAACTCTAACATAATTAATCTAACTCTTGCATACTCTATATTATCTATCTCTATCATAAAGCAATGAAATAGGATTTGTAGAATCTCTTTTGACAATTATCAAATAAAAAAGTATGTTCAAAATGGAAGCGATCGTACGATTACATGTAATTGTAAAAAAACAGAAAACTATTCTATTTATTTGCTTAATTAATAATTAGAGTACCTGGATGATCGAGCTTTGCTTGTAAGTAAATAATTGATTTTCTTATCTAACCTCAAACCAAAACTCATTGGCATGGTGTTGCTTAACAGCGCCATCTATTGTCAAGTAGCTTTAGTGTTGAGCAGTTTTGCATTGCCTGAAAACATGGATAAAAAGAAATTTTCTAAAAATGAAACCTAGCTAGATCGATTTATCGCCCCCGAACTAAATTTCATGAAAATTGTTGCAGCCGTTTCCGAGATTTTAAAATTTACGTAAATATATATAATACAAGAGTGGTTCGTTTAATTAACAATAATTACGGAAACACGCGTAGACTAAAATGAGGAAATGAGGTCATGGATAAACCTAAATAGATCATGTGATTCATTTCCATGGATAAAGGTAAACCTTAATGTAAATCGCTGTTATATTTTTAATTAGTAGTAGTAAGTTATATCTGTCTAAGAGTCGTAAGGGTGGGAAAGGTTTGGAGAGGAGATCGGTTACTGACAAACTAAGTGTTAGATACTCTGTGCCTAGGTGGAGCTACCGTTAACGGAGAGTATACTGTAGTAGATAAGTTTGGGATCAGACGCGTTCTTAATGAGAAGTCTTTACCCAGTAAACTTAATTTTGATCAAACTATTACTATATACGGCAAAACACTCACGTTAGGGAATCGAATACGTCGACCCGGGTTTCGTGCATGTCCGATGCTCATCTTACTTTTCTACCGACTTCCAAAAAGGAGGAGGTACTCAATTCTACTGTATGTTTTTTATGTTTGTTACCTCATAACTTTCGATAGGGTGAATCGATTCTCAAAATTCTTTTTTGTATAAAAGCTGGTGCTTCCCGTGTGGTCCCATTTAAATTTCATTAAATTAGGTTTAGTAGTTTTTGAGTTACACTCCAATATCTGGATAGAATGGAAGTCGGTATTAAATTTTTCAAATTGTACTTGTGATTATTTCAGCTTACTTTTGATTATCGTACTCTACAACATATTATTAAAAAATAGAGAAAAAAATCATCTTCATCTAATAAACTTATGCAATCTTTTAATTATCGTACTCTTTACAAAATCCCATTAAAAATAGAGAAAAAATAAGATAAATAGTAGAGGAAAGAGGCTATACCAGATAAACATTCTCTGGTTAAAATACCTAAGATGCTAAGTATAAGGATACGGGCAATTTTTGCTAATTAAAAGGTGCCATAGAAAAAAACATGCGTCTAGAGTTCCATATGTGACTACGGAACCCTAATATTAAGCTTACGCTGTCTTTCCATCTGTCTGTCCTATTCCGGCCGAGGTATATTCTCACCACTATCAACATGAATAAAAAAATTATAAGTAGAGATTTGTTTAGACCGTATTTCACGGCTTCAGCGTAAACGTTGTTTTTAATTTCAATCATGTGCCGATTCCGTTAACTTAACTTATTATTCTGAAAATATGTCAAACAAAAGGTAAGACGGTTTAAGAAGAGGAAAGATTTCAGTACAATCTCCGAAGAAATGACTTATTATTTCTTCGTAGAGAACAATATAATTATGTGTATGGACTACTACGACTGACTGACTCTGTGACTGATCTATCAACGCAGAGCTTAAACAGCTGGGGCTTGAAATGTTGACAGTTGTGTCTTTTTTGTTGTAGGCATCCACAAAGGATTTTTTGAACTTTCACCTCTAAGTGGGAAAATATGTCACGCAAAAGGTAAGACTGTTATTGAGAAGAGGAAGTTTGTCAGTACAATACAATTTTGTGTACCTGTGGGCTACTTGTTTGTCTTTTTTGTTGTGGGCATCCACAAAGGATTTTTGGAACTTAAACCCCTAAAAAACAAAGCTGCTGGCGGGTCAGCTAGTGAAACGTATTATGTATTGCAGTGGATATATATTTTAATTATTTCTGATGAGACAGTTACGTCAAAGGATAAATGTCACAATTGTTAAAATCTTTTGTGTCTACAGACTTCGCTTGTCAAGACATTGGAGTGAAAGGTTTTTTTGGGCTCTATTGGCCTAGTCCGTGATATAATCTATCCCTTTTACTTTTGGGATACCATTCACAGCTACTTTCTTGATTAATTTAAATCTTATTTATTCTAATACAATAGTAGTAATTCCCTTGTACAGAACAACAAACTAAACTAGCGAACTAAAATCTATTTTTAGTAAATTATGGTAGTTCTTATTCTGTTCACGCTTAAGTATAAATTCGTATCTTGCAAGCGACAATTCTTAAATTTGCCGTTTCTGTATAATTGTGGGTATGTTTAGTGCAAATTTATTCGTCATGTAAGTTCGTGCTCTCTAGAGTAGTCTTACCGCCGTTTTCAATATTCTATCTATCCATAGTTTTCCTTACTACGGATAGAATTTTGACATAACGTCCATACAAATAGTGTCAAATATCTATCTCTAGTAAGGTAAACCGACGATAGATAGGCTATTGAAAACGGCCGTTAACTGATGTAAAACTACAATTGTATAGAATAATCATATGTTTAGAATTATCATTCTAAGTGTTATACGAATTTGGATTTTAGAATTAACATAATAAGAACTACCATAGTTTAGATAATTTTAGTTTAATTAACGTACACGCGAATCAATATAATGTTTACTACTTAACCTAAGTATTGCTACCATGTCTTTGCGACTTCCATTAGTTTCACCTGATTGCTCAGGTGAAGTAGGACCATCGCTAGTTTCATGCAAGAGATTGCATTTTTCATCTGGGGTCCTACTCCCACCTCTTAAAGTAGTCATGTTTCAATTCAACCTTACCATTAAATATGATACCTTAAATATGATACCATCACTTCAATATAGCAAACATAAAATAATGACTTACGATAGACGTTTTGATGACGTAGTATCGAATATTTCACTCAATTTTGACACTTAGTTTCACGTTTCACTGTTCCAATGTCAAATTTTGGAAGATCCGTACTCCCATCTCTTATAATAGTCATTATTGCAACCGTACCATTCAATTTGGTTGACCGTTTTGTGCAAAATAAATTAAGACAAATTTATTCATTTAAAACGTAGTCTATGAAAAGTAAATATGTTGTCTATTATTTAGTTAAGCTAAATTAGATACACAATTACAGATTATTATATTATTACCTATTACCGATTATTTAATATTATACTATCATAGTTATCTGTAAGCTGACAAATTATGTTAATTCACAGAGTAAATTTAGATAAATCTAGTGAATTGTTTGACAGTACAAAATGATAATTTAACTATTCAGCCGTGCGATTCTCTAGCAAAAACATCTGCATCTTTGACAACATCCGTGAAACAAATGACGAGATGACAAGAAACGTAGGAAAAACAACCTTATGTACAAGGGGGATATCTGATGATATCGTCGACGAACGCAACGATGAATCATTAGAGAATGGCACACACGCACGGCTGGCAATAGGTAATTGTTTCCCTGTCTAAACTAAAATTAGTTCTGGGCTAAAGACATGCATTTTTTAAATGTTTTTTTTATTCTTAGTAAGTAATAGGAGGTTGAGGTGGTTCGTTATGGTGAACAAATTATAATCATGTGAAGGTGTTTTAATAATAAAGTAGTATTTCTCGGCGTAAAATAAGTTATATATCGTGAAACATGACAAAATAAAAAAAAACTAATTAAAATTTAATTATTACTATTCAACCCGACTCGTTCATATAATGTTACGCGGTTTTTGTTAATTCATACTGTTATATAGATAAAATTAAATTTTTTTTTTTTTGGCTTTTTGTGTCGCAGCCATATTATAAATTATTTAATGCGTATCAATCAGACCGCTAATGAATAAACGTAGGCTTTCCATTAATTATATGCGACAGATACGGAGAGAGTGGAAATGAAAGGGTTTCTCTAAATCCATTGTAAATTGAAAAATACTATTTTTTGTAATGGACACTACTCTACCATTGGAACACGCCGCCCCTCCCGCTCCCCCATCGGCCGGATCGATGACGCGCATGCGTCCTACCCGCAAAAGTATTGAATGGGCCCATTCATAGCGCAACTGGTGACTTCAGAATGAAGCTCTCATATACAAGTATACGCTGTCTGTACCGTATATGTACATATCTACGTTACACCGTTCATCGTAGGCGTTCTAAATTTAAAATTGCTTTCCCGATTGGTAGTTTGAATTCCGCATTTGAATGATGGATAGAGATTTGGTGATTTTGAACTTGGAACTTGTTTTTCGTTTGGAAGCTATTTCATGGTTGGGCGACCTTTGTATTCGGTGTTCATATGTTGATAACGGCTGTTCTATATCTTCCAGTTTCTGTCAATAGTAATTTTATGTTTGGCTTAACCACTGCCATGTTAGTATTACTATTTGACAGGCTCCACCCGCTTTTCTTTCGCTTTTATTGTAATCTGTCACTTTTTTAATTAATTCGCCCCTGACCCAAATTCTTGGTTACACACTAAAACTCACTTCCCTGGCAAATTTCAGCGTCATAAGACAAGTGGCTTTAAAGATTTATGGTTCACTTATAGTGACATTTCACTTAAATATGTTTATTTTAGTTTAGTTTTTTTTAAATTAATATTTGCGATTTAGCTGTAATATTTAAAACCAATAGCATCCATACTGAAGTCTGGCCCAATTTTTATAATAAAAATATATCTCTTCAAATTCAGAAGTTTTTCTTTATTTCCTGTTATAACCACTTTCAGTGTTCATGGTCTGTCGACTCATAATATGATCTATCTTAAATTTATATGTGGGAAAAACATTAAAAAAAAATTACGTGAACGCGGGATTCCCTGTGTAAAGCAGGCACACACAATAACATCACAACATACGTGTACAAGATCCGACAACAAAAATGTCTTCTAATCCATGCATGCAACCCCGTTTATTCTCCTAATGACACAATAATGTTGCTGTGTGTAACTTCATTCAAAGTTAGCAGCGTTTCTAAATAAGGCCGTAAAGTACCATCAGGGCTATAATGTATCTCAGTTGCTAACAAATATTGAAACTTTGAAAAATAGCGGCTCTATTTGATTTTTTACGACTTCAGTACGCAAAAATGGTGGGTTGTTTGGCTGAATGATGACTGGAGCTGACTAAAGTGACATAGAGCCGCCATTTTCAAGATTTCATTCAACATTTGTTAGCAACTGAGATACATAATAACCCTGCAGATTCATAATTGTGTGTATGTTGTAAATAATGTAACAAACGTGGTTACTTTTTCAACAATCATGATATTCTCATGAAATAAATACAAAAATATTGTAGGGGCATAGACAATAGTGCTTAATAGCCCTAACGTGAGTAAAAATAATTTGAACACACTTGTAAAGTGTAAAGTGAGCCTTATTACGTAGCTTTTAGGGTCATTAACCGAGCTATAAGACACGCACATAATAGAATTATCCATACAAAATTAATTTAGCACCTTACTGCAAGTTACAGGCGAGTAATTAGAGCATTTTCAATTTAACCGGGCAATACACTTATTTTATCTAGTGACAACAAAGAGGTTGTATGCAGCAGAAATCATATAGGTACCTACCCACCTACATTTTTGTAATAAATCAATATGTACTTCCTTAACTGAGTAAAAAGCATTTATTATTATTTTCACAATAATTTGTTATGAAATATTGGCATTTTATCACTCAAAATTATAATTTTTAAAGAAGGCTGTATGTTCACTAACCTTGCTTTTGGCGCCTCAAAAAACCCTCTCCATTTCGCGTAATTTTCATATTTTGATTTTATCGAATTCGTCGCGGTGTGATAAAAGCAATATAAAATTTGCTTTTTCCTCGTAAATGTATTGAAACTCATAAGCTCTGCTCACTTGTATAATAAAAGAAACCTACTATAATGCAATATTCAACATATTACTTATAATGCGATGACAATTTGTTTTAAACTCGTGACCACACTATGAAAATAATAGTTGCCTCTTTCATACTAAGACTTGACTTGTAGCTTGGAAAGCGGAACATCTACCCCATCGAGAGATGCAAACAAAACGCTATAATAAGGTTTCACTCACTGCACATCTTCTTAGTCGTTAACTCTTGACAAAAGGCATCGTCTTCAACCACGACCACTCTGGTCGTGGTTGAAGACGATGCCTTTTCATTAAATAAATCAGCCCGCACGTTGCGCATCCACTGCAAATATTACGCTCCAATTAAATAGCACCATTCTAGACCTTCTAATATCGTACTAGACTAATGATGACCATTACGAGATTTACCTAATCCTAATTTGTGGTACTTAGCCGACTATGCTAATATTAAAAACGCGAAAGTTTGTATGTATGAACGTTTGTTACTCTTTTACGCAAAAACTACTGAATGGATTTTAATGAAATTTTATGTAGATAGATGAGGCGCTGGAATAATATATAGGATACTTTTCATACTCAGCATCATCATCATCCATCACCACGCGGGTGTTACCGTGGGGCACAGCTGTATACTATATATTTGTACCTCAACAAGTCTAAGACAAGTTTGCATTATAAAACTATAACAGATAAAAATTTAAAATAACAACAGAATCAAATATCTAAGGCTAACCCATAGCTATAATTATGATATAATAAAATATACAGCTATAAATATTATACATAGCTATAAATATTAGTCTGCACATAATACAATGAATGAATTTATCATTTGATCAAAAATCGAGTAACATGCCTATTTTAATAAACACTGATTACGTTTGTAACTACAATTTAAGTTCATCTCAGCCGTAGGACGTCCACTGCTGAACATACTTATGCCTCCCCCACAAACTTCCAAAAGAGCCGGTTGGAAGCGGCCTGCATCCAACGTCGTCCTGCTACCTTTGTCAGCTCGTCAGTCCAACGTGTACAACCTACGCTATCTAATTTATAGTTATTGGCATTTATTTCCTTTATTAGTTTATTGTAGAATTAGATAGTTAATAAGCTATCTAATTCTCGTTAGTTTAAACAGTCTTCTAAGTTGCTCCAATCGATCTAAGATGTATAAAAATGACAAGTACAATTTGAAATATTTAATACCGACTTCCATTCTATCAGTAATTGGAGTGTATCTCAAAATCTACTGGATCGAATTTGATGAAATTATAGTATTACTTTTCAAAGCACTAACGCCTGCTTAAGCGATCTCAAACATTGAAATTTATAGAAAGAAAAATTTACATCCTCGGACGGAATTCGAACCCGCGTCTTCTGACTCTCCGTGTCAGACGCCATTGACCAACTAGGCCACCGAGAATCTGGTCCGAGCATCGAATTTTTATTTCTCTATTTGACTAACCGTCTTGCGGGGACGGAGCGACATCTATTGGACAGTTAACAGTACCATCCAACCGAAAGATGCATTATTTAGAAATACTTGAACTTTCGCATTGACATCGCAACCCTTGTGATTTTTATAGTATTACTTTTCAAAGCACTAACGCCTGCTTAAGCGATCTCAAACATTGAAAAGGCAGGTGGCCTAGTTGGTCAATGGCGTCTGACACGGAGAGTCAGAAGACGCGGGTTCGAATCCCGTCCGAGGATGTAAATTTTTCTCTCTATAAATTTGATGAAATTAGTTATTAAATTATTAAATGGAACCACACGGGAAGCACCAACTTTCAAACAAAAAAATAATTTTGAGAATCGGTTTACTCTATCGAAAGTTATGAGGTAACAAACATAAAAAAACAGTCGAATTGAGTGCCTCCTCCTTTTTGGAAGTCGGTAGAAAATTAAAGAAGGCAATTCTTGGACATATCGGACATACTTCTATGCGCATTTGAAGACAATTTACTTGTAAGAAGAGTTGCTCCAAGATAATGCCCGATACTTGAGAGTGGATCTTACATAAGCATGGAAAACACTTAGATCTGTTCTGTAGCTTGTAACTTTTCTAAACATATGCAAGTGCATGCAACCTGATTCAATTTGTGGTTTCCATCAACGGTTTGATTTAATTAGTACCTTTATCATTAACATTAACTATATTTCTAACCGACTTAAACAGGAGGAGGTTTCTCAATCTATATATATTATATTTGTGTGTGTTCGCGGATAACTTCGTCGTTTATGAACTGCCGTGCGATTTTCTAATGATTCGCCGTTGCCCTCGTCGACGAACTCACCGATCTCAAATAATTTATGAGATATCGCCCTTGTAAATAAGGTTGTTTTTCCAACGTATCTTGTCATCTCGTCATTTGTTTCACTGATGTTGTCAAAGATGCAACGATGTTTGCTCTTAGAGAATCGCACGGCTGATTTTGATGATTTCTTGTTTGGTAGAGTATACTTCCGATGTGGTCCCATTTAAATTACATCTAATTCGGTGAAGCAGTTTTTGAGTTACACTCTAATAATTGAAAAGTGTTTCGCCTATCTTGATGATATCCTTTTTGATGGTGAATGACATCGATCCCGTAAGTAGTAAAGGTCACAAAAAGGGTTGAAAATTGTATTACCAAAAAATAGATACTTAACAAAGTCAAAGTCAAAAATCATTAACTCAATTTAGGCATCAAAGACGCACTTTTGAACGTCAATTTTTCATTATAATGTACTTTAAAGACTACCGCCACGTTCCAAAATATATAGAGCCTACCGAGAAGAAGCGGCAAGAAGCTCGGGGCCATTCTTTTTATAGATGTTTTTACAATGTTTTTACTTAGGTTAACCGACTTCAATACCAAAAAGTGTAAAAAAACTTGTCGAAGTCGGTGCCACAAGTCGATGTCAGGTAGCCGCACAATACTGTGGTAATAGGTATTTTTGAACTATCATCGTACCGACTTCAACAAGTTAATTTAAACTTTTTGGTGTTGAAGTCCATTCCATTTTTTTATGTTTTTTATAAATATAATAAAGAAATGTACATTGGCAACAGCTTTTCGTCTAACTGCCGTCCGGGCACGGTCCGATAACCACGCCGTGATAAATGACTACGTTTATTTACTTTTAATTTGTACGCGACAGATGGCTGTAGCCGTACCACGAATAACAGTTCGTTAAACAGAAAAAAAAATCTATTTTCTACTAAGTTCAATTGTTTAATTATAATAAAAAATAAAGAAAGAGATATAGGTAGTTTTATGCTCTAATTTTTATAACTCTTTAATAGTGAAACACACCAAGTTTCAAAGCGTCTCTGCTATTAAGTGCTGTCATATCACGATGTCGATAAAAATTAAGGTTTTTAAAGCAGTTTATCTCATAAGCAGCGATTTAATTAAACCTGCAAAAATCATATGACATTTTTAAGACTTCTAAGTACACATTGACGTATTTAAAACTTATTTTAACATACTAGAGTGCATTAAAAAAAATTAAAAATACCACTTAATTTGACCTTTAAAGCAGTTTTTCTATTTATTCGCTATTTTATTTGTCATGAAACACAAATCATAAAATATTATTTTTTAATACACATACATTGACGGATTATTTTTATATTTAAGTGTACACATTATTTTTTGATGATTTTTGTACGTTTTTACGCCATGCATTTGCTTGATTTCAAGTAAAGGAAATTGAACAGCCAAGCGCTGAGCTGACAGCGCCTTAACTGGCCAAATTGACTTTCATCAGTCGGTAAGTTTGTTAAGTTGTACGTCGTCCTGTACAGGTCACATTTTCAACCAATATTGTGGAAACTCGGTATGCATGTAATAGTGGTAAAAGTACTAGGACCCCAAACATAAATAATTTAAGAAATAAAAAATATAGTTTCTCCTGAGTTCAATTTAAAAAATCATTTATAGACATAAAGAGTGTACAATTGTTTTATTTATCAATTTCATATAAAGAAAAATGTGTAATTTTTTTGCACTGATTGTAATATCTCTATATTAGTGACGAAACACATTTTGAACTCTATCGTGTCTCTTCAATATAAAGAGTTAGATTGCATTTTAGGTGAGTGATTGAGGAGGTCTTTTGGCCATAAGTTTTAATGTTATTTTAATGAGATTAAACGTTTTCTCTTATTTGCTTGAAATAAATTGTATGCTTCATGGAAAAATATATGTATCATAGATCACAGACAAAATAAAAAAGTCATGACAGAATGTTGTGAACAGAGAAGTGAGGCCAGATATATAGTTACATACAACACGTACAACGAATCTACGCCTTGATTCGTCAGTCGAACTATCGAGGCGCGTGGAAGCAACACATAAAATTTTAATTATCATTTAATTAAAATTTACTAATAAATACTTCATTTTTAATCATTTTAATTTCATTTGAATTGTAATGGTAGAACCATAGGTTCTAACTGAGTGAGATTTAAATTGCTTCAAATATTAAGTTATTTTTTATGAAGCTGATGAGTTGATACATAAGTATAAGTATAGAACCATAGGTTCTACCATTCAATGGTTCGCGCACATGTAGTTTAGCAAACCGGCCTCACTTCTCTGTTCACGACATTCAGTCTTGACTTTTTTATTTCCTCTGAGTCATAGATATATTGTTTTTTTTAAATTAAAAGATATTTATATTGTAATTTCGTAGTCTGTCCTCTGTCTGTTCATGTATATTGAAAAGTAAATTAATTTCAATCGTTGATTTATTAAATAAAGTAACATTATACCAAGTGTCAAAATCAGTCCCAGTAGCTGTTCTTGCGTGGTTCGTACATACCAATGTGCTAGACAGACAGACAAATAATGCCTGTTTTAGTTATATATCGATAAGTATTATGTCGATTAAGTTTAAATGGCAATAGATAACTAACCGAGCGAGCAAAATCAAAAGCAAAAAGCAAGCGAAGTGTCTCTGCTTTAACTGGCCAAATTGACTTTCATCTGTACGTATATTTATTTTCATTATTCATTTTTAGTAATGCATTTCTTTGCAAATATTGATCTTTGTCAGCAACGGAATCCATTAGTTCAACAATACAGAATGTCTTTTTTAAAATCATTCGATCATCGGGTCGATTTCCGTCAAAAGTAAAAGATTAAAAAAAACTAAATTTGCAGTTATTGTTTTCTTATAAATCGAGGGCATGTCTCCTTTCACGATTTTTCTGTAACTCTCGTGGTTCCGGTCTTGGCCATGACCAGCCATCTCAAAAAACAGCATGTATGTTATATATATATACAAAATGTTAGACACATACAATCAAAAATATTATATTATAAAACAAATACGTATATGTAAAGTTACATATAAATAAAATGTTAATTTGCGTGCTATGTGCCCTGCCCACTGCCACTTCAACTGGCTCATCTTCTGGGCTTTGTCGGTGACTTTCGTTCTTCTACGGATCTCCCCATTTCTGATTCGATCACGTAGAGAAACCCGGAGCATAGCCCTCTCCATAGCTCGTTGTGCGACTTTGAGCTTATCTATGAGGCCCATAGTACGAGACCACGTTTCAGTGCCATAAGTCATCTATGGTAACACACATTGGTTGAAGACTCTTGTCTTAAGGCACCATTGGCACCATGGCAATTCCATTGAATTAACAAACTAAATATTTTGAACGAAACTGTTTTCAGATAGACATTTTGCTACGAGTATTGATAGAATTGAACTTTTAATATGGTTGTATCAAAATGTAGGCATTGTGCTATCGATTAAATGAAAATATGAAAAATTCAACAAAGTGCGATAGTAGGCACCATGCTACGGAACCAACTAAATTAAAGGTAAGCCCTTGTTTAACGTTTTTGGAATTAAAAATGTTAAGATGGCTTTAAAATTTATAATGTCTTTTCACAGCAGAAAATCGGAACTCAGCAGACCGGAAACAATCCTTTTTCGCGTTTAAATCTGTTGGTGGTTTCCAAACTGAATGTGGATAATGGAAATGTGAATTTATCGTCCATAAAGTATACGTGGGACGACATTTTGAGTGAATGGGATAAAGCTGATGAAATCTACACTAATCTATACTAATATTATAAAGAGGATAGATTTGTATTTTTCCATTTATCTATTTTTGTATGTATAACGAAGTGGCAGTGGGCAGGGCACATAGCACGCAGAACAGATGGCCGATGGGGCCGAAAGGTTCTGGAATGGAGACTACGGACCAGCAAGCGCAACATGTCGTCCACCAAGACAAGGTCGTCGACAAGGTGGACTGACGACCTGACAAAGAGGACGACGTTGGATGCAGGCCGCTTCCAACCGGTCCTTTTGGAAATTTGTGGGGGAGGCTAATGTTCAGCATTGGACGTCCTACGGGTGAGATGATGAGGGGATGTAACGAATAAACTTAAAAACCACAGGACCGATTTCAAAAATTCATTTGCCGTTAGAAAGCTACATTATCACTGAGTAACATAGACTATACAATATTTCCAAAAAATAGGGATCCGTATGAAAACTTCGACAATGTAAACCAAGGTGTGAAAAAAATACGAAAAAACATCCTTATACCGCGTACGCTGCGGAAACTATAGAGTACAATAAAGCAAAGTGATGTACAACAGTTTTATAGAAAACATCAATATCTAAAACAAAGTCTGCAATACCATATGTTTTACTATAACAGTTATGTCACAATAACTACTTTTACATTTTAGAATATGAAATAGTAAATCCTTATATCGCGTATACAGCGAAACTATTGGCAATAGAGCAAAGGGATGTACTATAGTTTTATAGAGGACATCAATGTAACCAAAAAGTATGCCATACCATGTGTCTAACTATTACAGTTATATCACAAATAACTACTTTTACATTTTAGAAATAGTAAATCCTTATATCGCGTATACAGCGAAACTATTGGCAATAGAGCAAAGTGATGTACAACAGTTTTATAGAAAACATCAATATCTAAAACAAAGTTTGCAATACCATAGGTTTTACTATAACAGTTGTCACAATAACTACTTTTACACTTTAGAATATGAAATAGTAAATCCTTAATAGAGCAAAGTGATGTACTATTATAGTACAATAATAGTTTTATAGAGGACATCAATGTAACCAAAGAGTATGCCATGCTATGTGTCTAACTATTACAGTTATATCACAAATAACTACTTTTCCATGTTTTATGTAATATTCACACCGGTACAAACTAGGCCACATTATTCGTATCTTCCTATCTGTCAATCCTTATCTACTCTAATAATAAAGAGGAAAGATTTGATAGTGTGTAACGGATTACCGCAAAAAGTACATAACCGGTTCAAAACTTTTTTCACCAGTTAGTACTGGTGAAAAAAGTTTTTTTCTGGTTAGCTATTTTATGTCTGAGTAACATACGAGTACTACGCTATATTTGATTCATCATCATCACCCACCAGCGGCGCAGCTATTATTCCATGAAGTTAATTAGGCACCAATTTCATACTAAAATAATATTTAACATAATTCAATAACCGCCAGGTTTACTAACTTTATCAGTGGACAATATCCAGGGTGATATTTCACTCGTCACATTTCTTTGTCGAATTTATATGTCTAATATTTGACCAAATTTCTTTGACACATTCCTTCCCATTCCACTGTAGATAAACGGAACCACTGGCGGGTCTGCTAATAAATGGTAAGTTTGCCGCATGTTGCGAATTCATATTGTAAGTATGTATAAAATCTATGTAATTCAATATTATTGTTTAACGTTAAAACTTCACAAACATACATTTATGGCCTAAGAACAAACATTTCCGTTCATCACAGATCAAGCCTTGGACCTCTTATTTTAAAGGCAGGGTTGACTGCACCAATAAACGATTCACTTGAGCTACAAATTTAAGTTGTACAACAAAAATACGATTTATAAAGAAACGAACTATAGATATCAGGTCAGGATATGTAGACATTTAATATAACCATTTTAATAACATTTCCTTTAATCTTGTTTACCATTCGGTACGGATGAGCATGAAACTAATTCTTGTTAATAACTAGTTGACCCGCCAGCGGTTTCGCTGGCTTGGTCTTGTTGTAGTGGCGAGAGAGTTATTCTTTAAATTTCAATAACTTTTTATTTATGAACCGATTGACGTGAAACCAACACTAAATGTTAAGTGAAGCTTACCACATCATCTTCCTAATCATGAAGTCAGAACAATTTTAAGAGCAGTAGAACTCTTGAATAAGTGAATGAGTACGTCCGGAGTCTGCCGCCATAACTTTTTCTAACGTTAATCAGTAATGTTCGCATTACTGTGTTTTAGTTTGAAGGTTGCCGGCGAAATTACAGGCACATAAGACTTAACAACGTAATGTCTCAGGGTTACGGGCGCAGTAAAGTTCGTCACTTGTGAGCAAATGCATTTGTTCTAGGCAGAGGTTACCACTTAACATCAGGCCTCGTGCTTGTTTATTATTGTTATATTTTTTTTTATAATAACATAAAAAATCGTAGACGTTGTAGAGGTGAGTGAACTTATTTCAGTTAAACAAAATCAAAACAATTACAATTTGAAAAACTTAATACTTACTTCCAATCTATTCAGTTATTGGAGTGTATCTCAAAAACTACTGGACCGAATTTAATGACATTGAATTGGGACCACACGGGAAGCACCAGCATTCAATAAAAAAAAAGAATTTAGAGAATCGGTTCCCCGAATCAAAAGTTATGAGGTAACACATAAAAAAAATAAAAAAATACAGTCGAATTGAGCACCTCCTCCTTTTTTTGGAAGTCGGTAGAAAATAGAACCATCTTGCAAAAACTCAATTCATCTGCATTGAAATCGTGGCACTCGGTATTGAGAAGATATAGTCTGATTTATCTATGGTTTTGAGCACCGGTGCCGCAAACATACTCGTACATACAGTAAATTTACATTTGACATCAGCCTATACGGTACGGTAGTAATACCGTTCCTACTATTTATTTTTAAAAGATTGCCTAACATACCTAATCAATTATTTTAAGGAATTGAGTGATAATAAGTAAAATAAGCGCAACGCTTTCTTGGCAGAAACAGCGCCACCCAGATCTAAAAACTGTACATAGTGTTTGTGTGTTTTTACTACGCTTGTCACTTGTCCCTTGTCAACACACATTAAAAAATGCAGTTGAATTGAGAACCTTCTACATTTTTAAAAGTCAGTTGTATATAGAATCCTTCTTGTTGAAATGATACTTGGCGATCAACACGCGTAGGAAAAACTTTTACTAAAAACACTTAAAACTTTAAACATGTTACGACTTTTCGTCTTTCGCTTCTTTCGATCTTTGTAGTTGCCTTTTACGGCACTTCTTTTTTTTCTTCGGTTCTTTTAGTGGCTGAGCTTAGACTTACTATTAATAGTCTAGAACTGCTTGCAAAAACTACTAATCTACTAAATGTGTTTTGTGTGAGGAGGAAGTTTTGACGCTTTATTTAGGTACTCGTTGCTACCCGTTGTGCGTAGGTAGGTATTATTAACCTAGATTATACTAAAAATCAAATAAGAGCTAACAAATAATAATAATGAAATTCATTTATTCCGGCAACTAGACCAACATAAGTCAATAATAAAGGAACATTTCACATTTAACAAAAATAATAATAATAAATTCAATAGTAAAATGTCAAAAAATCATAATAAACTAAGTTAAATAAAATCATAAAATTTGAATAAGTTTGTTAAGCTTAAGACACATACAAATGTTATAATACTATAATAAAGTTCCCAATGTTATCCGAGATTTGCCTAATAATAAGTTTAATATTACTATTAAAACTAAACTCTGTCAAAAAGGTTATTACAAAATTTCGGATTACTTGGAAGATAAAACAGCTTGGGACTGATCACTCCAGGATCTATCTACTCGTGTACTAAGATGTCAAAGTGTAGCGTGTCTTGCCCTACCGATACCATTATTTTGTTCTCTTTTGTAAGGCAACACACTGGAGCTAAAAATAAGCGAACATTTGTTATATAATTTAAGAAATTGGCGATACAGTCTGGCATTATATAGAAGACAAAGATGCTTGAAATACTCCACTTTTGGCAAGTTGTCACTCTGCCACCCATAAAATGTAATATGTGTAGTACTCGTACCTAAGTAGAAACATTGTAAAAACATCTATATAAAAAGAATGGCCCCGAGTTTCTTGCCGCTTCTTCTCGGTAGGCTCTATATATTTTGGAACGTGGCGGTAATCTTTAAAGTACATTATAATGAAAAATTGACGTTCATAAGTGCGTCTTTGATGCCTAAATTGAATAAATGATTTTGACTTTAACCTGACTTTGATTAATAGCGCCTGACAAATGGCACTGCCCGAACATTTCTGTTGCAGCTATGCAGCATGTAGAGGCAATCCAGTCAATAACCATTGCCAGCATTGCTTTGGAGCTGGCCCGTACTCTGCGCACCAAGGAGATGCCCCACCTGCGCATAGTCGCGTGAAACCAGGCGGTGCATTTAACAACCTCCTCCGACACATAACATTCGTCTGCATAACAGGGAAGCCAGACCGAAACAAAATCCCAAAATATAAAAATTTATGTATGTTAGTCTGTAAGGTAACTATATGTTAATTATGAATCTTAGAATAAATTTAATGTTTTCTTAAGTTACTTGTATTAAAGATATATTATTATTATTATTACTGTGATTATTCAGACACTCCATCAATATGGCAGTCGACATGGCGATTGCTGAGCGAGACGATCAGGTCATTCAAATACAAGTTGAATACCGGAGGAGATGTCAGCCCACCCTGCCTGCCACCACATTCAAGTTCATATTGATCTGGAGATCAATCAGATCAGATCACTGGCATCTCCCCTGCCCATGTCACATAATTCCTTTAATGGCCATAACAGAGACGAAATATACTGGTAATCTCATTTGGTAAGTATAGCCCAATGACAATGATACACAAAAATCTTGGCTGACAGGTGTCCCTAGAATCTATGGAAAAAACGAGTACTATAGTTTCGCAACAACTTCATTTGAAGCACTTGCGTTCTTTGAGTGCAAACATTTTTGCCTCAAAAGCGGAACCGTAATAACCAAGGCATTAAAAGAAAATCAGCTATATTGACTCGCTTAACATACTATATTAGTAAACTTTCTCATCTAAATAACACATATATAGTAGTATATAAAGTATATTACATTTTACCCTTAAAATTTTTCACATACAAATAAAATGTCCAAATTGATTTAATTTCACCTGAAGAAGATATTACCCGTGTCTTCAAAATGAATACCTGTGTCACTCAACACTCGCACATCACTTGTGCTGCTAATAAGAAATTCCGTAGATTTTCCCGAAGGCTTTGAGAGAATTTATATGTACCATACGTACCTGTAGCGGCCGCAGGACGGGGTCAGGAGTTATCAAAGCATTTAGCCAATAATTATCAAGATTTCAATAAAATCTGAGTAAAGTAATTTTGCCATGCAGAAAATTCTTTGTTACGTGGCCGCCTTGCCTATCAATATATATCAATACATCTTTTGGAAGCAAGACTCGAATGGTTAAAATAAGCCCCCAGGTAAAACCGATATATTACATGTTCGATGCAAGTGTAACTAACTTACAGCTTGTCCCTATAGCCTCTCCGTCGATGGTTCATCCTAATAGAGAAAGAAAAGGACAAACCCAATTGAGTTAGATAAGGTTTTTAAGAATCGGTGCGTCCGGGTAAGAAATCTTGGTTTGTTGACAGCTGCAAACCACTATTTAAAAAAACATTATTCTCCTACTTCCATGCATGTATATAAGAGACTTGTGTAGGCAAATGCTAGTCGACGAAATCGACCGAATCAAAATTTTTGCAGGTAATTTATTAGTAAATTAAAACCAGACTGCATACGTGGTTAATGATTAATTGTTTTTACAGCATGAAAGAATATCTGCACTTATTAAAACAAGACTGCATACGTGGTTAATGAATAATTGTTTTTACAGCATGAAAGAATATCTGCACTTATTAAAACAAGACTGCATACGTGGTTAATGAATAATTATTTTTACAGCATGAAAGAATATCTGCACTTATTAAAACAAGACTGCATACGTGGTTAATTAATAATTGTTTTTACAGCATGAAAGAATATCTGCACTTATTAAAACAAGACTGCATACGTGGTTAATGAATAATTATTTTTACAGCATGAAAGAATATCTGCACTTATTAAAACAAGACTGCATACGTGGTTAATGAATAAATGTTTTTACAGCATGAAAGAATATCTGCACTTATTAAAACAAGACTGCATACGTGGTTAATGAATAATTATTTTTACAGCATGAAAGAATATCTGCACTTATTAAAACAAGACTGCATACGTGGTTAATGAATAATTGTTTTTACAGCATGAAAGAATATCTGCACTTATTAAAACAAGACTGCATACGTGGTTAATGAATAATTATTTTTACAGCATGAAAGAATATCTGCACTTATTAAAACAAGACTGCATACGTGGTTAATGAATAATTATTTTTACAGAATGAAAGAATATCTGCACTTATTAAAACCAGACTGCATACGTGGTTAATGAATAATTATTTTTACAGTATGAAAGAATATCTCCACTTATTAAAACAAGACTGCATACGTGGTTAATGAATAATTGTTTTACAGCATGAAAGAATATCTGCACTTATTAAAACAAGACTGTATACGTGGTTAATGAATAATTATTTTTACAGCATGAAAGAATATCTGCACTTATTAAAACCAGACTGCATACGTGGTTAATGAATAATTATTTTTACAGCATGAAATAATATCTGCACTTATTAAAACAAGACTGCATACGTGGTTAATGAATAATTATTTTTACAGCATGAAAGAATATCTGCACTTATTAAAACAAGACTGCATACGTGGTTAATGAATAATTATTTTTTACAGAATGAAAGAATATCTGCACTTATTAAAACAAGACTGCATACGTGGTTAATGAATAATTATTTTTACAGCATGAAAGAATATCTGCACTTATTAAAACAAGACTGCATACGTGGTTAATGAATAATTATTTTTACAGAATGAAAGAATATCTGCACTTATTAAAACAAGACTGCATACGTGGTTAATGAATAATTATTTTTACAGCATGAAAGAATATCTGCACTTATTAAAACAAGACTGCATACGTGGTTAATGAATAATTGTTTTTACAGCATGAAAGAATATCTGCACTTATTAAAACAAGACTGCATACTTGGTTAATGAATAATTATTTTTACAGCATGAAAGAATATCTGCACTTATTAAAACAAGACTGCATACGTGGTTAATGAATAAATGTTTTTACAGCATGAAAGAATATCTGCACTTATTAAAACAAGACTGCATACGTGGTTAATGAATAATTATTTTTACAGCATGAAAGAATATCTGCACTTATTAAAACAAGACTGCATACGTGGTTAATGAATAATTGTTTTTACAGCATGAAAGAATATCTGCACTTATTAAAACAAGACTGCATACGTGGTTAATGAATAATTATTTTTACAGCATGAAAGAATATCTGCACTTATTAAAACAAGACTGCATACGTGGTTAATGAATAATTATTTTTACAGAATGAAAGAATATCTGCACTTATTAAAACCAGACTGCATACGTGGTTAATGAATAATTATTTTTACAGTATGAAAGAATATCTCCACTTATTAAAACAAGACTGCATACGTGGTTAATGAATAATTGTTTTACAGCATGAAAGAATATCTGCACTTATTAAAACAAGACTGTATACGTGGTTAATGAATAATTATTTTTACAGCATGAAAGAATATCTGCACTTATTAAAACCAGACTGCATACGTGGTTAATGAATAATTATTTTTACAGCATGAAATAATATCTGCACTTATTAAAACAAGACTGCATACGTGGTTAATGAATAATTATTTTTACAGCATGAAAGAATATCTGCACTTATTAAAACAAGACTGCATACGTGGTTAATGAATAATTATTTTTTACAGAATGAAAGAATATCTGCACTTATTAAAACAAGACTGCATACGTGGTTAATGAATAATTATTTTTACAGCATGAAAGAATATCTGCACTTATTAAAACAAGACTGCATACGTGGTTAATGAATAATTATTTTTACAGAATGAAAGAATATCTGCACTTATTAAAACAAGACTGCATACGTGGTTAATGAATAATTATTTTTACAGCATGAAAGAATATTTGCACTTATTAAAACAAGACTGCATACGTGGTTAATGAATAATTGTTTTTACAGCATGAAAGAATATCTGCACTTATTAAAACAAGACTGCATACTTGGTTAATGAATAATTATTTTTACAGCATGAAAGAATATCTGCACTTATTAAAACAAGACTGCATACGTGGTTAATGAATAATTATTTTAACAGAATGAAAGAATATCTGCACTTATTAAAACCAGACTGCATACGTGGTTAATGAATAATTATTTTTACAGCATGAAAGAATATCTGCACTTATTAAAACAAGACTGCATACGTGGTTAATGAATAATTGTTTTTACAGCATGAAAGAATAGCTGCACTTATTAAAACAAGACTGTATACGTGGTTAATGAATAATTGTTTTTACAGCATGAAAGAATATCTGCACTTATTAAAACAAGACTGCATACGTGGTTAATGAATAATTGTTTTTACAGCATGAAAAAATATCTGCACTTATTAAAACCAGACTGCATACGTGGTTAATGAATAATGGTTTTTCAACACACCTACTAGAAAAGAGAGTCTTATTGAATGGTAATTATAATCAAAATGCAGCGTATTTCGAACGCGTGCTTTTTACTTTTCATTCGCGCACGAGTGCGAAAATAAGACAGATTTTGACAGATTTTGAGACAGAAATGAGTCACAGATTTTTTCAAAACTATAAAAAAGGTAAATGTACAAGTCAATGCATTGGAATATATAAATTTGGTGCCATGCCGAAAGAAATCGCAAAGTTTCTAGGTTTATCAGATGCAGAATCATATACAGGACATAGCTTTAGGCGAACGTCAGCCACATTATTGGCTGATTCAGGAGCTGTTTTGCTTACATAAAAGCGCCATGGTGGGTGGCGCTCCAATGCAGTGGCAGAATCGTATGTAGAAGACTCTATACAAAATAAAGCCAACATAAGCGCCAGGATAACCCAGGATATCAATTTAGAACCAAAACCAAAAAAATATGTCCAAAACCGCTTCCTTCAACGTCCTTCGATGTCAAGACCGATTTAGTATCTGCTACTTATAATAATGATGAAACACTTTGTCTTACTCCCTACGAGAACAATCCACAATCTCCAACATTCACCGAAGGGCAAAATAATGATGTTTTAATAGCAAAGCGTTAACCTATAATTTTACCAATTGTACTTTCAATAATTGTTTTAATAAATTAAAAATACGATGAACTGAAAATTTTTCAAGCAAGTGTGTTGAAAAATGTCGTATGGAACTCGTGCGCGTTGTTGCATAATGTTCTATTACAGCATGAAAGAAAATCTGCACTTATAATCTATTATGACATAGGTATAATTAATTTAAATTATCCGATTTTGAAATAAACATGCATATTTGTACGCCTACGCCGGTATATAATCATTATAATTATAATACATTGACATACAATTATTTATAACATCTGCAAATCTAAAATTCTGGCAAATGAATGATTTGATTTGATTTGATTTGAAGAAATTTATCTGAAGGTTTACAAATTATGTCAAATTGCTAACCCCCGTAAGGCAAACCATCGATAGGTTGATTATAGTACTGACCGCAATGTGGTCTAAATATAGTTTCTAGGCAAAATGGTTGGCCCACACATACGGTCGAATGGTCCTCCGCATACTAGTACCATAAGCAAAAACACAACTTTACAGGAGAACGATGTAAATATTCTAAAGTTCATAACTTTGATATCGTTTGACCGAAATCTTTGAAATTTTGAAGTATACCTAAATATTACAACAAAAGGACAGTGTAATAAAATTTTCACATAGTTTTATATATTAGAAACTAGCGACTGACCGCGACTTCGTTAGCGTAATAGGCTTGGCCTTCGGCCTCGCCATAACCTCCCGTCTTTTCCTTAACTTTTTTAATGTAAGAACCCTCTGCGAAGTATTAGAATACATTAAAAAAAAGATGAATGAAATCTGTAAAGCCATTCTCAAGTTATAGCTTGACCAGGAGAAATAGGGGTTCATATTTATATATAGATAGAATAGCATCAGTTGTATTTGCGTAGCCTATTTTTCATTATTTGGTCCTTACATAATATGAATTTGGCGTTTTGTCGAACTGGCCGCTTTGATCCCAAATATCTGGCGTTTGGCTAGGAATTCCAATTTCAAATGTATTTCAAACCCCATTTATTTTTTCTTTGACGTCGGTCTGTTCACAATATGGAAAACTTTAATAACCCGCCTCATTTACGAATACGAGTTCTACCGTGACACCAACGCTGCAGAAATAACTCGAAGGATTGACGATGTGTATGGGGGAGCAATTGTAAAATAAAACACGGTACGTTTTTCATTCTGGAAATGTTTACCTACAAAGTACCTCTTGGACTTCCAGATACCTTAGTTGACAACGAAGAATTAAAGATTATCTTGAAAACAGATCCATCGCAAACCACGTCAGAGTTAGCGGCAGGCTTCAGTGTGGGTGACAAAATAGTTTTAACTCACTTGAAACAAATTGAAAAGTGAAAAAGTTTGAGAAATGGGTACCGCATGAATTTAGTGAAGCACGCCAACAAACAGTATTGAGCGCACATATTGCTCACCCGTTATAATAACGAGGGAATTTTTGATCATATTGTTACTTGTGATGAAAAACGGATTCTGTAAGACAATCGGAATCGCTCAACACAGTGGTGAACCCAGGAGAATCGTCTAAATCATTTTCCAACCGAAAGTTGACTCAAAAAAAGGTACTGGTTAGTGTTTGGTGGACCCGTGCTAGTATCAGACACTACAGTTTTTTAAGATCTGGCCAGAATATTACATCACTATTGTTTACAATACATATCTGTATTGAGAACAATAACAAACCATGATGGAAAAGCTCGCTATTCGACAACCGAGACTGGTCAATTGCTCTAGCCCACTGCTGCTACTGACACACCTAAATTCTAATGCGATTGGTGCAAAATAAATAGATTTCGTCATTTTGTTGATTGTATCAAACGTAGGTCCGTCCGGTCGCGGTTGTAGGTAGACACATAAGGCAAAAATGTGTGAGACATTGTACTATGACGCGGCCTTTAAATAAATTCTATAACCATACACTTAAAAGAAATTATTTTTAAACTGACTGAAATTTAATACATTTTCGTCTTAGATAATTTACCCCTCTTTGAAAATCTGGCTACGCTCATCGGAGGTATCGTTATTAAATGTTACAAAATTGAAAGAAGATTGAGAATAATCTCGTATCCTATACAATTTTTAATATAAAATGAGAACCTCAACTTCCTTCCGATGTTATTTAATAATATTTAATATGTATTTCGTTTCAAGAGGATTTCATTTAAGCTAAAGTTTATAATTTTATTGTAAGCACTCACAGAGGGAAAATTCAAGTTGATCGTAAAAAAACGTTTTAATAAAACAGACATGTTGTAAAGTCTGACATTATAAAGAAGACAAAGATGCTTGGGATACTCCACTTCTGGCAAGTTGTCATACTGCCACCCATAAAATGTAAGTAGTAGTAGTAGTAGTACCTAAGTAGAAGCATTGTAAAAGAATGGCCTGCTAGTTTCTTGCCGCCTCTTCTCGGTAGGTTCTATATGTTTTGGAACGCGGCGGTAGAGTCTTTAAAGTACATTATTATGAATCATTGATGTTCATAAGTAAGCATTTGATGCTCAACCACTAGCCTGTCCACCAGTCCACACCGGGACCGCGTGCTCCATTATGGAACATACTCTTTTCTTTGAGATGAAGGCCAGAGCTTCATCAGTATATAGAAATGCAAGGGAACGTATATTCGTAAAAACATTTGTGTTTCCATAAATGCATGGTGCTGAATTAAACTGTAGAAGCATTTGTTACAAAAACATTCTGATTGAAATCTTCTCTCTGTTAAAGTCAAAAAGAGATCGTTACTCAGTAAAAATGTCAACCCCTTCTTTTCCAGGAGACTGAATTATCTAAAAAACACTTCAGTTTAGGAAATAATCAATATTACTAAGAACGTTTTGGCAAATGGTGAAAGACTTTTAAGACTAAGGTTTATTCTATTTCCTGATATTTTCCTAATATCATGCGCGAAGCATCATTTTCTCCCGTTAACCGTCAGGCGTACCACCTCTGATATCATTTTTCTGAAAAAAATTGTTACATCAAATATTGACTGCCCTGTTCTGGTTAGTAAAATTTTCTTTTACACACCATATAGGTCATACCGAAAAAGTTCACTTTTCTACATACCTCTAGTTTCTACAAATTATAGGCAGAAGATTTATATAACAACACAAATTTTTACCTTGATTTCATCATATGTTTTTTTTCACTGTTTTTGGATTCGCTAGCCATTTTATTGAGCACAGCGTAGCGCGCGCAATTCAAATATTATAGGCGCGTTTTGAAACCGAACACTAGCATAACTTCGTTACGGAAGCAAATTAATGATAATTTCTTTATCACTTAAGAATACTACATTGCAGTATCTTCTATTAGTAAATAATAAATACCTAGTTGTAATAATAATAATAATCGGCAATTATTTAGTGTGTGCAAATGATGACCATTTTCTTATTAATGTAGTAGCTGTGTTTTATTGTAGTAAGTAACCGGTAAGACAGGCTGGTTGGCGCAGTTGGTAGCACCCCTGCCTTCTGAGCCGCTGGTTCCGGGTTCGATCCCCGGACAGGTCCAACATTTGTGTGCATGAACATGTCTGTTTGATCTGTGTCTGGGTGTGTATATGTATTTAAGTATGTATATCAGTCATCAGGTTACCATAGTACAGGCTCTGCCTAATTTGGGACCTGAAGACCTTTGTGTGGATGTTGTCCCATATTATAAAAAAAAATATTATTATATTATATTATTATTATATTATATTATATTATATTATATTATATTATATTATATTATATTATATTATATTATATTATATTATATTATATTATATTATATTATATTATATTATATTATATTATATTATATTATATTATATTATATTATATTATATTATATTATATTATATTATATTATATTATATTATATTATATTATATTATATTATATTATATTATATTATATTATATTATATTATATTATATTATATTATATTATATTATATTATATTATATTATATTATATTATATTATATTATATTATATTATATTATTATAAAAAACCTTTCATCTAGAAATTACTTATTTTAATGCTAGAAGTGGAGACTTCTAAATGACTTTTTATTGTATTATTTTAGTGCATACATATACTTTTGTAGTCGATAGTCTTCCTAATAGAAAATAAAAATAAAATAAAATAAAAATTGCACGGAAAATATAGATTGACATTATCAAAACAATCTATAAGGGTAGTTTTGGAAATCATAACCGTTATCTCATTATCAGATGTCAGGCACTGAATAATGTTTCGTCGCAAAACCATATAGCTAGCCAGGAGGCCAAAAAGTGCCATGTCGTCATCCTGCGGATATTATCAAGACGTTATATTAGATAGATAACTCTGTCTAAATATTATACTAAAAATACATTTTATAAACAGTTATTAATACTATTGTACAATGGGTATTCTTATAGCTAGTAAGTGATCTCTTCCAGACAACCTTCTGATGGAGACGACGTTACCTTCAACGATAATTTAAGTCTGTGGTAGGAATCGATCCAGCAGCCGCAGGATTGGTGGCTGAGCCACATTACCCCTAGGCCATTATCCCATCAAATTTATCTATGACTAGCTGTCTCCCGAGGTTTCACCCACGTGGTGATGAATTATGATGATAAAAAGTATCCTATGTGTTGTTGCACCTCATCTATCTGCATACCAAATGTCATCCAAATCCATTCGGTGGTTCTGGTGTTGAGTAACAAACCTCGTCCAAACATTCGCATGTATAATATTAGTAAGATTACGTACTTACTCCGCTGGTTCAGCGACCCAAAGTGGGTCCTGGCCTCTGATAAGAGAACACGTCACTGGATTCAGTCTTTGCAGTTTTCGTCAGTCGCGTTGGCCATCGCAGCGTAGGGGAGCTTCTCCAGGTGGCGGATGGGGGAATAAGCGGTAGTACTACCGACTAAGTCCGATGGACTCGTTGACCAACGACGGGTTTGGATCTCCAGGTGGCGGATGGGGGAATAAGCGGTAGTACTACCGACTAAGTCCGATGGACTCGTTGACCAACGACGGGTTTGGTCCTCCAGCATGTCGGGGGTTGTGCGGCGGGTTAACAGCCCGCCCACGTAGGAAAACTATTGTTACGAAACCGATTAGAGTAAGATTACGCAACCACTTTTATTTATAGTCCTTTTTTGTAACTTGTGTAATCGGGTAAATACACAATATAAGTGATTGTATTGTATGTATAGTAAATTAGGTTATATTTAGAAACGATGCGGTTTATACAATACAGGGTGGTTTTTTGAGAAAGGTAATGGCCAAGTCCGAAACCACGAGAGTAAGAGAAAATCCGTGAAAGGAGACAAGCCCTAGATTTATAAGAAAATAATAACTGAATATGTATTTTTTTAATGATTAGTTTTGATAGAAATCGAACCGAACGATTTTACAAAACAAGACAGCATTATTGTAGCTCATTTGTGTTCGCCACAGTATCCCGTTAATAAGACAAATGAGTTTCATGATTAACAATCAAAAAGTTTACATAGGAGGTAAGTTTTGTTTTTCCTTGTAAAATAGCAGCATAGTGTTATAAAACAGCAGGGTTCCAAAATATCCGATATTTATGATATATATCAACAATTTAATATATATCGGATATTTTCTATGACAGTAATATTATTATTTTATTATATTATTTATATATACTTTATATAATGCCGCCGCGCGCGTAACAAAGCAGTCACGTTATATTGTGTTCTATCTTTTAAATTTTCTAAAGTGCTTAAATAGTGAATGATACAACATATGGTTTATATCAATGCGTAACTTGAACTGTCAAAAGTGATTAAACATTAAAAAACGGTAGCTAACGCGCTAGGTTTAGCACAAAATCTTAAAAATTATCCATAAATTGCCGTTAAAAATCACGAAGCTATTGTGTACGTGTTATCTTGTGTCAGTGCAGTGAGATCGTGTCATTGACCGACGTAACTTGACCTTGAAACATAGCCGATATTTCTTTAAACGAATCGTGATTTTCGCTACCGACATTCAAGTATCCGTAGCCTCGTGGCTACTAAGCCACTTCTAACCGGCTGTTGAATTACGATACGTGGTACCAGGTTCGAATCACGGTGGGGCTGATTTCGTTTTGCACTTTATTTTTGCACTAATTAAACGGATTGAGGTGTAGACTTTTGTTTTAAAACACGCACATATATATATATATTAATCTATCACTCCTAATGCCGTCTGTGGTGAATAAGCTATAGAAATAGTACTACATCAAATATTTCTTTATTAAACTACGCCATCATGCTTAAGTGCGGAAGTTGCGGTAAATTCATCTCGCATCAAGATGGTGCTAAGTGTTGTAAATGCTCAAATACATTTCATAAATCTTGCGTTAATGTTCTGGAAAAGGTGCGAATATCTTCGACATGGATGTGCCCTAGCTGTAAGGCAGTGATGCCCCAAGATAATAAACCATCTACGCCAGCAAAGGGATTGTTATCACAGGATTTAGAGAAAAATAAGGGGCAAGATCGAGAAGAGAGGATAACAGCTCATAATAGCTTTACACCGACAAGTCCTGAAGTGGTCCGTCAAACTCAGTCAGTTATAGACGAATTTCATAAGGTCATGCGTAATTTCAGCGACAATGAATGTATGCTAAGAGACGAAATCATTGCTTTAAGAAGTGAACTACACGATATGAGGAAACAACTGGTGGCAATGAACAGTCTGGAAGTTGAAGTTAAGGCGCTGCGGGCTGAAATTAAGGAATTAAATAGAAATAATCCACAGCAGGCAGGCATACTGTTACCGATAAATATAGAAGACAAAACACCCATACATTCCAAAAAAAATACTAACAAGCAGCGCAGTCAGGTTCATAACGTGTCAATTGGGCCTGAGTCTGAACCAAGAGTGGAGGCATCTCTTGTACCAAGGGTGACACGTTCTCGGCCAATGTCTGCTTCGGGGAACCCTGTCTCCCCTTCTGCATCAGCGAGGGCAACTGGCTCTACTCGTTTTGCCGAAGTTACACAACCGGATAATGAGCTAGAATCTGAGCCATGGATGACTGTTAAAAGACGTCATAGGGTCACTATTCGCGGTGCCGGAGCGGTTGATGAAGAGTTGCAGGCCATAGAGAGACAGAAAAAGATTCACTTGTGGTCGCTTGCAGCAGAAACAACAGCTGATAAAGTTATTACTTATATGGCTAAGAAAAATGCATCGGGCGAAGGAAATTATGTGGCAGAAAAGTTGCAACTGAAACACAATAATTATGCATCGTTTATAGTTACAGTCCCCGAAAGTTTGTTTGGTTTCTTCATGAAAGGCGAGAACTGGCCACTAAATGCGAGAGTAAATGAGTGGTTTCGTAAAAGAAATCAACAATCAAATACAACAACTGACAAAGGACGAAACGAGTCAGAAACTACATTTCTCACTCAAAAATAGCAGAACTATACGACTCTACTATCAAAATGTAAGAGGTCTTCGTACAAAATTGCACGAGTTATCGTTAAACCTTGGATCGTCACTTGCTGACATATTTCTTTTAAGTGAAACATGGTTAACCGAAGGCATTACTGACGGAGAAATAGTACCCGCCGGATTTTCTATCATACGTGCGGATCGTCCAGGTAGTCAGCGCGGTGGTGGTGCTGCAATAATTGCGTCACCTAGATACCAACTTCGAGAACTTGATTTACCACCAGTGTCAGGAATCGATAGTGAAACTTTTCAATGTGCTAGTTCTGCAGTTTACTGTAGAAATAATTTATTGTTTATTACAGTTTGTTTATATATACCACCTAAGGCTAAAGAAATTACATATTTTAATGCTTTTGAAATCGTAGAAAATATTTGTGCAGGTTATAGCAAAATAATTATTTGTGGAGATTTTAATTTGAACTCTGCTAATCCAATAGTTAGATCTAGATTAGAACATCTATTGTCCTTCTGTGAACTTACTCAAGTGAATGTTATTAAGAATAAAACGGATAGTATGTTGGACTTGGTTTTGGTGAGTGCAGACTTGTATCAAGTAACTGTAGAGAGTGAGGATGATTGGCTGGTAAAACTTGACGGTTATGATCCGCCACTAGACATTCAAGTTCGATTTGATTTCTCAGGTACTGACAAACATTGTGGCAGAAAGAATAGAAATTCTACATGGAATTTTAATAAAGCTAATATTATTCAGTTGTATGATGCTATAAGGCTTACAGATTGGAAACCTTTGTATGACATAGGTGCCCCTCAGGAGGCTGTTAAGTATTTGTATGATATTATTAACCATCTTTTTAGCCAGTTCGTCCCGTTAAAATCGACTATCATAGCGCATTCAAGGTATGTATATCCGGAGTGGTATACAAAACGCACTATTACTAATATTGTCACCAAAGCATATTATCATCGATTATATAAAATCAGAGGCACGATAAATAACAGGCAAGAGTTCATGAAGTACAGAGCGATTGTGAAGTTAAATGTGAAAGATGACTTTCAATCTTATAAGCACAGAATGGAATCTGATATCCAACGAGATACATCGACATTTTGGGGTTATGTAGCATCAAAGAAGTCTAAGGGTAGGAATTCCAAGAAACTTTATTACAATGGTAAAACGGTTAACGACGATAAAGCGGCTGAATGTTTAGCTAGTTTTTTTCATTCCGTATATACAAAACAACAACCCCGACTAAACGTAGATGACTTAGCAGGCAATTTTGAAAATGCAAGTGCTCGCATTCACATTTCCACAATATTGGAAGGCGACGTTAGGCAAGCAATCAAATCACTAAAGCCTAAGCGATCAGTTGGTCCAGATGGTATCCCACCATACTTAGTCAAAGATTGTGGTGAGGTATTAATAAACCCACTACGTTATGTATATAATTTGTGTTTAGAGCAAGCTTTTTATCCCGAAGAATGGAAAGTGGCTCGTGTGGTGCCTATACCAAAAAGTTCAGGATCAGATATTAGCGACTACAGGCCGGTGGCGGTGTTATCAACTTTTGGTAAGGTATTGGAATCTATTCTGCAGTGTCGAATCAGCCGCCAATTCGAAAGTCAACTAACAGACGCTCAGCATGGGTTTAGAACTGGACGATCAACAACCTCTAACCTCCTTTCTTTTTGGACTTATGTTATCGATTCAGTCGATTTAGGTTTTCAATCAGATGCTGCCTATTTCGATTTCAGGAAGGCGTTTGACACTGTGGACAATGATATATTGATTCAAAAGTTCTCTAGGGCAGGATTTACTCTCCCATTGTTGAAGTTTTTCTGTTCATATCTTCGAAACCGTCGGCAGTATGTCCAATATAAAGGTTACGTGTCAGAACAGTACTTTACCTACTCTGGAGTGAGTCAAGGTAGCAACTTAGGGCCGTTACTATTTTTAATCATGATAAATGATTTGCCGGCAGTGATAAAAGCCGCTCGTTGCCTGTTGTTCGCTGATGATCTAAAACTATTCATTGAGGTGCGTGATATAGACGATTGCTATCTGTTGCAGGATGATATTGATAATGTGAAGCATTGGAGTGAGGCAAATAAGCTTCTATTTAATGAGGAGAAATGTGCGGTAATAACATTTGGACGCCTTAAAAATATAATCTCATATCAGTATATTCTTGGTACCGAAGTGATTCCAAGAGTCCATAGCATAAGAGATCTGGGAGTGATGATGAGTGAAGATATGTCATTTCGTTTGCATATCTATAAGATTTGTGGACAGGCATTTCGAACTCTAGGGTTCATCATTAGACAGTCGCGGCATCTTGACAGTATTCCAGCAATAAAGAGTCTGTATAATGCATTTGTCAGGAGCAAGCTAGAATGTAGTGCAATAGTATGGTGTCCGTATGAGCATAAATATGTGGAAATGGTAGAGAAAATACAAAGAAAGTTTTTGAGATGGCTTTACCAAAAGCAGAACGGGTATTTTGTCGGATATCCATTTTCATATCCAAGTAGTTTTATCTTAGGAATGATGGGGTATAATACCCTGGAAGCCAGGCGTGTTGTTTGTCTAATGGAGTTCATATTAAATATTTTATTGGGGCGTAAAATGATTCCGTTTCTATTAGAACGAATATATTTAGCGGTACCAGAAAAGTATATTAGAGCCAGACGGCACAATTTATTTGCGTGTCGAATTGCCAATACACAGCTTGGTCGCCAGTCCCCGATGTACCGGGCGTTGCGATTACTTGATCTTTTATGCAGACACCAGTCCCTGGACCTATTCCACTGCAGCCCACGAGAATTTCACAGAGCGGCAATGGATTTCGTCACTGGACATGACCTTATTTTAATGTAGTTTTGTAAATTAGTTTTTTATCAAGGATTGGAAATATAAATGTATGTAGGTGTATTTGTTTTGTGTATAAATATTTTACTAAAGTATCTAGTTCAATCGCTCTTTTAGTTTTTAATAAGTATTTAAATGGGTTTTTATAGAATAAATAGTAAGTTTTGTGTATTTTTTATGAGCCTTGGGTAAGCGAATTGGGTAACTGTCATGCATACCCAAGAGCATGTATATGAAACAAGTAAATAAATAAATAAATAAATAAATAAATAAATAATATATACTATTTGTATATGTGTTTTATTTATTTATGCCACGGCCACTGAGCCCCCCACCACGTCAAGGCGGGAACCCTTCGGGAGGGGGAGAATAACACCCACTGACAAACCATCTCAACCTAAATAACATACACATCGACAAAACATTGATATTATTATCTCTAAGACATATTGATATTTTAGCTTTCGTCCACAAATAGAACGATCGGAATACTAAAGTTCCGTATAATGCCGATTTTGCGCAAATACACTGGAATCGGGCACAACGGCAGAATTGCGGAACAATGGCGGAGTGCGGAATTTCATAGAGCCCGATAGGCATTCACGCTAGGAATGCCATTGACAAATTTCAGCATGAGACTAGTATGAATAACTACTTACTGCCTGCGATTTCGTCTGCGTGAAAGATAATTATCGCATTCCCTCGAAAATTACCCATTAAATTGAGATAAAAAGTCTAAGTCTTATTCCTGGGTGTCAGCTTTCAATTTCTGTGAGAACAGTAATTAATTAACCACACATGTCACAATTCTGGAAAAGTAGTATTAAATAAATATAAAATAGATTTCCGAGAACTCTATTGTATTATTGGCCAAGTATAGCCAATAATACAATTGGCGAGTCTACGGGGTAATCCTCAATCTTGTTACTTGCCTACAAGATAACTATATGCAGTTTATCCTACTAATAAACGTGAAAGTTTGTATGTATGCATTTACGTTGGTCTTTCACGCTCAAATGACTGGGTCAATTTTGATGAAATTTGGTAAGGAGGGAAATAAGGTGCTGGATTAACACATACGATAATTTTATATAGTTTGTGCATACAGTCAAGTATAGAGACTTCGCTTCAAGTGTACCTAAATGATATAATTTACCCACAGGAAAAACTTGGGCCGAACGTGGACCTGAAAAGTGGGTCGAAATAAAAATGTTTAGATTCAAATATAAATTGGGGCGAATATGGCATACAATCCGGGACGAAAGCAGATTTTATTGTGTGGGCCGAACTTCCTAGGGACGGATATGGCATAAATCGATATTTTTCTCATCATCACCATCCATCAGTTCTCGGTTGACCGTCACTGACTTAACACAGTATCAGTTAAAAGTAGTAGTGCGATAACTACCCTCATTATGGTGAAGTGTCATAGTTGTAATAAAGTGTTAACCAAAAAAACTCCTGTTTTGGAATGCAGTCGATGCCAAAAAGTGGTGCATACCACTAATGTATGCACTGGTTTAAGTGCCAAACAACTATCTGCACTAAGAGTCGCTGAAAACCTTGAATGGACTTGCAACGACTGCAGTTTGAACTCGTCGCGTAGGAAGTCATTTGTGACTATCGGTGACTGCGAGGAGGAGGAAGACGAAGATATCAACTCAACGAGCGACAATGTCGATGTAAAGAAGCTTCTACAGGAGCTGAGGAAGGAAGTTACCAATATCATTATGCAAGAAATGCGGTCAGTTACCAATTCAGTGCAGTACTGCAGTGAGAAGGTAGATGAATTCGCAGAGTCTATGCATTCTCTGACAGGCCGCATTAAGGACCTTGAAAAGAAGCAAGTTCATCTAGAAAACCGGAATAAGTATCTCGAGCTCAAGTTAGAAGCAATGGAGCAGCGAAGTAATGAAATTGAACAGCAGTTACTCGAAGGTCACGTCGAAATAGCAGGTATTCCGGAGTCCAGCGATATAGACCTAACTAAACACATTGAGAAAGTCGCGCTTCTTCTAAACTCATCAAAAGATGACATCATCTCCGTCAAACGCCTCGGAGCTCGTAAAACGGGACCCGTCTCAGTTCTCGTGAAATTACGCCACGAGTCTACCCGCCAAGCGCTTTTATCTGCTGCTCGGGGTGCTACAATTTTGGCCCGCGATATCGTACCTAACTTACCAGGACCGCTGAATACCGAAAAGGTATACATACGTGAAGCGCTTACTCCGTACCACAAGAATTTGCTGTGGCAAGCCAAACAAGATCTGAAGGGTGCCTACAAGTTCATTTGGTTCAGAGAAGGACGAGTACTAGTGCGTAAAAGCGAAAAAGAGAAGGTGTACCAGCTTAGGTCGAAAAGTGACATCAAATCGTTATTAACTAATAGTAACAATCCATAAGTAGGTATAGATTACTTCGTTAAATTCATAAGAACCGTAACCTACCTATTGCGTGCTATTATTATGGCATTATTTGACGATACAAACTTAAAAGAACTGCGCGACTGTGTTAATTACAACACATATCAAAAGCATGTACCAAAGAGTCGTCACAATCTGTCATTTGTACATGTTAATATAAGGTCAATAATTAAGAACTTTTGTCAAATTGAACACCTTATTTGTGTATCAAATTCTTCAATTGATGTTCTTGTCATCACAGAACCAAACATATCGGATAATGTTCGTTCACTTTATAATATAAAAGGTTATACAATGTACACAGAGCTACGAAAATGGCGGAAAGGAGGTGGTATAATTGTTTACGTTAATAACAAACACAAATTCACCCAACACAAAATTACTTCACTTCATTTCGAGAGCTTACTAGGAAAAATAACCACAACTTCCTACTCAGTAGCACTGTGTGCAGTGTATAAACCACCAGACACTAACAAAAATCTATTCGTTTCTGAAATTGATAACATGCTTGGTAAATACAGCACTAATACTGATTTAGTTTTGCTAGGAGACTGTAACATTAACCTAAAACCTACGACTGCTATTGATATAAACATACAGAAGGCATACATTGATGTAATGAGCGTGCACGGTCTATTATGCGGTATCTCCGACTACACGAGAATTGAAACACTAAAATTAAAAAATAGAACTATTGTAACAAAAAGCTGCATTGATCATATATTTGTGAGATCTCGCATGAGAGACGCGTTCACAGCCGCGCTCGGCACTAAACTAGCCGACCACCGAGTGACTGCGCTCACGCTTGCTCTTATCAGTGACTCCCATATACAGGATGCCCCGGCTTACGTAACGCGATACGATAATAACAAATTATACAACCTCTTAGAGGAAATAGACTGGAATGCTACTAAAAATATGAATCAACCCGATGAAATTTATAGATACATAAACCATAACATTAATAACTGTTACGAGCAATCTCAGTATAAACAGAGCACAGGTTCTTCAAAGCGAAATATTTACAAATGGGTTAATAAAAATATTACAAAATTATGTCAGTATAGAGATGAGCTGTATTCACAATGGATCAAAGACACTGGTAACAAAGAACTTAGGGCTAAGTATAATAAAATAAGAAACAAAACGAATAAATTAGTACACAAGACAAGGAACAAATACTTTAAATCAGAAATAAACAAGTATAGAACGGATAATAAAAAACTCTGGCAGATAATAAATAATATGACAGGAAGAATTACGCATTCAATTGACGATGTAATAATGAAAGCTTTTAGTTTAAACGGATGCAACAAAACAATAGCAGATAATTTTGCCCGCGAATTTAAAAATAATGTTTTATCCATTATACGAAATTGTAGTAACAAATTATTAAATGAAAATGACTACGGTCAGCCTCTTGATAAATCTATATTTTTTCCTAAAGCTACAAACTCAGATGTGCTCAAAATTATTAAAAGTTTGAATCCACACAAAGCTCCAGGAGCTGATGGCATTAGAGCCTGTGATATTATACGTTTATCTAATCGAATAATAGACACTTTAACTAGGTTGATAAACACTAGCATTTTGACTGGAAGATATCCGAGGGAGCTTAAGACTGGAATTGTGAGACCCATACATAAAGTAGGTAGTACGCAAGACTACTCGAAGTATCGTCCTATAACGATACTCCCGGTCCTAGACAAAATAGTCGAAAAGTATGTATCGAAAGTCATCCAAAACTTCTATTCATGCCATAACGTATTATGCTCACAGCAATATGGTTTCCAACCAAAAAAAAGTACATCACTTCTGTTGTCCCGATTCACGGATGATATTAACAGCTATCTTAATGACAAAAAACATATACTTCTTATTTTTATTGACTACAGTAAAGCGTTCGACACTTTGAGACATGACTTATTAATAAAACGATTAGACAGCAGCGGCATACGCGGAAACCTATTGGAATGGTGCAAGGACTATCTCCATGACCGTAGATATCAGGTAAGGGTCGGTACAGCGTACAGTGATAGTGTTTCCGTCTCAGAAGGAACCGCACAAGGGTCTGTTCTAGGTCCACTGCACTACTTGACCTATGTAAATGACCTAAATAACGTACTTAAACACTGCAAAATGTATCAGTTTGCGGACGATACCTGCCTGGTAGCTGCGAACAGAGACATATTCGTCGCACAAAGAGAAATCCAATTTGATTTTACAGCGATATGCAAATGGTCACATGACTCGGGACTTGTCCTCAACGCCAATTCAAAGACAAAAGTCATGCATGTGCATTCGAGCCATAATCCCAATCCTTGTAAAGAAGGGGTAAAGATTGTAGCCCACAGTCATGACTGCTTACATAACTGTTTTGTCCCATGTACTGCTACCTGCGAAATTATAGAACAGGTAACGGAATTTACGTACTTGGGTCTTGTCATTGATGATAGGTTCAACTGGGCAAAACACATTGATAGGGCTTGTAATAGATTGCGAGCGGTCTTGGCCAAATTGTATGTCTTAAAAAACAGAGTGCCGTTTGACATTTTACTAACAATATACAAAGCCTTAGTCGAAAATATTATTGCTTACGGTTTAAGTAGTTATGGACGTACACACAAAACCTATCTCGATGAAATCTATAAATTACAATATAGACTCTTAAAACTAATAGTACCTGCAAAAATTAAGGACAAATATAAAGACGCTTCTGAGGAACTTTTTAAGTATTGTGGTATATTACCCATTTATAAAAAGGTTGAATTTGTATTAATTTTAGAACAATACTTTAGGTGTGAACTTCAGATACCTAAAACACATAGAATAGTTACCAGAAGCATTACAAACAATATCCTACAAATACCCATTTTCAAAAACTTTTATGGCAAACGTACTACTCAATATATCATTCCTAAACTCTTAAACAAACTTCCTTCTGAATTAAAAAATTTAATAACAAATAAAAATATTAATCACGTGTTAAAAAAATATTATTTCTAATGTCAAACAAAAAACTCGTACGATTGTAAAAGCAGGAGCATCCTGTATCTGTTGCGAATGCACGACGAACACGAGTGACACTGCTGAACGCCGGTAAACATGGGAGGGGATGGTACTTGCTCGGCAACAGAGCGGAATCTAATACTTTGTGAGCAGGATAACAATACGTGAAGATAATTCTTTAAGTTCTAAGACGAGTGGAATGTTATTATAAGTTGTTATACGCATTACTCAAGCTGTGAAGTGAGCGCGCGACGCAATGTTACTCGTTTTGTTTTGTGTAATGACTATAGGTATTTACTTGCTATATTTATGTATTCGAGAACACTACTGTCTAGACAAATCTTACATAGATTTTAAGACGGTATCATTCAAACTGATGTGTATTTCTTTGTGATGTTACATCATAATTTTATTATACATCACTGATGTATAATAAATAAAATAAAAAATAAATAATCACGACGCGGGTGTCTATGAAATTTGGTAAGGAGGTATAATAAGGCACTTGATTAATACATAGGATATTTTATCATCTTCACCTTCCATCACCACGTGGGTGCTCGGTCAACTTTGACGAATTTGGTATGGAGGTAGATGAGGCGGTGAACATAGGATATTTTTCATCATCATTATGATAATAATCAATCACCACGCGGGTGAAACCGCGGTAATTAACTAGTGTGAAATAAATATTCATTCCTCATTCCTAATGTCATCAAAATAGATTCATATTTTAGCGAAATACACAGACTCACAAACTTTCGGCTTCATAATATTAGTACCTATAATAATCCAGGTATTCATATCATAACCGTAATATACCAGTATGTTTGGAATTTGATACATAAATCTGAACCTTTGAGTACACCTCTCTAGTAATTTTGAAACTTTCGCGATGTGAACACATATTTATATTATATTAACGGGGCTTAATCGCGTTAAAAGTTGTATTTATTTACCTCGGGGTTTCGATCCATTTAAAATATCTCCATACTTCGAGACACCCGCCTCTTCGGTCCGCTCTTGACCACGATCAATGTAACTTGATCGGAACGCCGAGGTAAATAAATACATTTATTAACGCGATTAAGCCCCGATAATATAATATATCGTCCCTTTATTGGTAAAACCGATTATCTACCGAAAAGTAAACTTTGGCAATGATGATTTAAAAGTTTGACTGAAAAATTATGTAACTAAATTACATATATCTTACCTGCAATCATGTAATTATAATGAAAAAAATAATAAAGTATGTTTGTAAATCATAAAAATAGAAGTACTTCATTGATAATGCTTGAAAAAAAGCTTGAATAACGACATAAGCATGTATATCATTAATTAAATCACTTAGAGCTTATCTTATAGGTTCACCGTAAGCTTTCGAAGAAAGTAATAAGGTACCAAAAACAACTGTAAATATAACACTCTGTAACATTCTAAAAAATTTAATTAAAAAAATTATAATTGGTTTTACTTGAGTAAAATTAAGAATTGTGGTAGACTATCTGCCTTCAAACATAGGTTAATAGTAATTAACTAAGTTTTGAAATAAACATTTATATTTTTTTTATCTGCATAATGTTCATACAAGGAACTACAACAGGCCTGGTCATTGTTATTTTTATAATTACAAAAATACCAAAAAATCATTATTTACATGAAAGTAAAAACTGAATAAAGTAGAAAAATAATAAGAATTATATATTAGGAAATAATCAACTTTATTACTAACTTTTTATTTTTATCTAAGTATACAAAACAATTTGTGAAACCATGAAATTAATTCATGTTTAGTATAGTTAGATAGAAAATCTAAAAACTAAAATAATGTATCTTTCATTCATCAGCTGACGAGTCCACAGATGACTCAGATTGAGACTCTTCAGAGGCGGCCACATCAGGAACGCGTTCAACGCGATCCCTATCTACAAGCAAACTTCTGTACCATCCATGGTACTCTTCTGTTATAACCCCCTTCTCACATAGATCTTTGTTCTTAGCTTCCGTTATTGGAAGAGGTCTATCATACAATTGTTCTAGAGGTAGTAACTGGAGTTCCGAGGTAGTTGGTATTTCAATTACCTGTTCTGCTGCCAATCCCTTTGCTTTGTTTCTTGTTGCATAGCTGTGGTCTCCATGTGGTGAAGATGTCGATGCTGAATTTGTATTAATCTTATTTTGTGTGTCTGAAACAGTTACATCCATTGTCATAAATGAATTTGTCATGTCATAGTTATAGTATATTTTTTTGTCGCTTATGTACTTCATCCGTTTTATTTTTAACCATTTCACTTGCTGTCCATCTGTGTTTTTGGTTCTATTCAAAATTATTGTATTCGCCAATTTTTTCAAGTCTTTAAATTCATTGAGTTTAAATTCCTTGACTTGATAACAATTTTTTGTTATAGTCTTTGTGTCTTGCCTGTATTTTTTTTTTGATCTAGCACGTTTGAAAATGTTAATCCAGTCAGTCATACAAAAAAGATCAACATTTTTCTTGGCCGACTCAATCGCAATGTGCATTGAGTCAGCTTCCATATAACTGTGACCTGACTCTAAGAACTTGTGTTCTATGATTTTCAAATGGTTGCTGTTTTGAATTACCCACAATAGGATAGCAGCCACGAATTGATTTCTATTTTGTCCTCCACATGTGTCAGAGAACAAACTGACTTCCGTGACTTCCTCTCGTACACATTTCATTAAATAGTGACACAAAATAGTTCCGATTTCTGAACTTCCCTTTTTACCATTTGTCTCGGACCATACAAAACAATAAGCTTCGTTAGGAGGCGCACTTTAGTAGAGCGTTAAATTGTATAAAGTTAATTTTCTTGTATAGTAAAGGAGACCAACATCAGTGCATGGCAATTGTAAAATTGCCTGCAAATCGAAAGTAGCAGACAGAAAATTTGGTTCTTCTTCAGCTCTCTTTTTATCTTTATCTGTTTCCTGGTTACAAATTTGCTTCCTATCAATGTGTTTCTGATATTCTCCTTGTATTTTATTTTGTTCTTCTGGATTAGCGCGATTGTACCTAGTGCACAAAAGACATTGGTATTTTTTCGACATGAAAAATCCCAAATTATATTCTGTAGAAAAAATTCTACGATATGTCATCTCCGACACAGGTTTCATACTTTCGTCTGCGCATTTTTCGACGTACAAAGAATACAATTTGCATAATGTAAGGTTTCTGTCTAAATACTTGCGTTTTGATTTCTTTCGAATGTAATGGCTTTCCATAGTAGGGAAAGATGCAATATGTTTTTTTATGTACTCAATTTCTTCAGGTGCAGTTTTATTTGGAGGCTCATTACGTCCACGAGGGTCTTCTTGCTTGGCAAAAAGTCCTAAGTTATCACGGTGCTTTACAGCATCAGCTACGACACACGGAGCAATGCATAATGTTTGGCAGAAAAACTTTTGGCAAACATATATTTCGTTCCCTTCTAGTGTGAAAAAGCATTGCTTAGCATAAGAGCGTCGTGTCGTTCTTTTCCTACTTACAAGAAGTCTCTTTACTTTACTTTTACTACTCTTTACTTTTCTTAACCCTTACGTGAGCCAAAATAAATGATTTTTTTGAGGCATAGTCTAGACTCCAATATTTTCTGCATAATATTTGGCGCTCTTCATCTGTAACTTTATCATTGCACTGAAATTTGCATTTGGAACAATAAACAGGCTTAGGATTTTTTGAGCTTCTAAATTTATTTTTTGTAACATATGGTGAGCCTTCAGCACGCTGTCTTTTTACCACATTAACTTTACAGGTTTCATGATTTCTTTGGTGCCAACGAGCTCGTGGTTTTAAGACCTTCCAACAACGTTGAAAAAGCTCGACAGCTATTGATTGTGCTACTAATAAAGACTCATTATTATTGTTATCTTTGGGAGGTTTTTGCTTATTACCAAACAGCTGAGCTATAGCTTTGCGACGGCAATTTTTTTTTTATTTCTTCAGCAGCATGAACAGAATCTGGATTTAAGAGTTCTTCTAGTGTTATTAATTCCGAATCATCCGAATCCGCTTCAGCGGGCAATTTAATAATATCAGGAGGCTGGTATGTAGGATCGTCATCAGAAAAATCGCCACCGAATAGTGATTCTATGTCAGATTCTACGCTCCTTTCTTTGTTATTTGAAACTTGTGAAGGTGAATTATTTACTGTAAACAAATAACTGAATTTAGATAGTAAGACATTATAACATGTTAGGTAAGTACCAGTTGGTTTACCTTCAGTTACATAGTGTACCCTAATCATTTTTAGAATGTATAGTCATAACAGGTATAACTAATACCTAACTAATTACCTACAATAAGTCCATGCGGCCGAAATCGCAAACACAGCGATTAGGTAGGTGTATCACAAAGTATACCTGATTGTTTAGAGATAGGCAAGTTCTAAGCACTTTTGTTATTAAATTCTTTTACCTTTTTTCGACGCTGAGGTATTATCATCCACAACTTTTTGCTCAGACTGGGTCATATATAAATCGTATGCCTGAGATATGAACAAATCTTCTTCTGGCGCATCATTCATCCAAGCGTCTTCTATTTCTACTATAAACGACAATCACATTAAAATATCACTAAATAGGCCAATGCTTATTCATAATTCTGAAACAAATCCTTAAATAGTTACTCGTACCTATATTTTTATGCATAATGAATGATTATTTTGCAAAATACCGGTAAATATAACCTCTAAACTGTTTAACACAAACAATTACCTTCTTGAAAAGCATTTCCTCCTGGATCCAATGACTCTCCAACTTCCTTAGCACTCATATTCAAACTTTATCACCACAAACGCTTAAGTAAACTACGACAAAAAGAAATAAACTTGAAAAACAAAACACTACAACCGGCCGGCGCACGATTTGTCCATCAAAGATGGCGACTAAGTCAGAGATGTGCGCGCGGAGTGCGTGTGAAACAAAAGATCAAGCGTCGATATATAGAGATATTGGTTTTAGCTGAAAATATTTATGTAGAAATATCACCATACGCTTCGGTGACAAAAAACTATTTAAGCATAGTTGCTTTTACTTGTATTTAAATCTTAACAATACGATCTCTGATGTTGTGAAAAAAACAAATAAAGCTGCATAATATCTTTTAATTGAATTAAAATCTGCACAACCGCGAAGGATTATGTTCTGTTAAAAGCAAGTAGAACTACTTACTTTCTTTTTAATGTGTAAGATTCTAAGTACTTTCCAATAATTCAGCAGTACCAGAACCATTTAAAGTATTTTAATTTGTATTAGTACAATGCTACAGTACATTCAGAGTGTAAGTAAATGCAACTAAAATAAGATATGAAACGGAATGTGTTTTTGATTGCAAGGCTTACAAAAAATCTTACAGGTTTATGACTTTAGCTGTTATTGAATGCAGATGTTACTTAAAAGCTTATATTATAATTGTTTTTTTGCGTATCTATCTCGGAAACTATGCATCGTATCAAATAATCGGTTTTACCTGTAGATAGAGCTCAAAAAGTTAAGTAGCTTGGTGTAAATAACTCATTTTTGGAAAAAAAGCACATAATCGGTTTTACCAATAAAGGGACGATATACACTCCTCTACTTAAAGCTCAGCTTGATTTTCAAATCAAATTGTCAGTGCTTAATACGTTTTTCCTGTTTATAATAGTTACACCCGGCAGTTTAGAGATGAAAATTGATGACACGCTCTCTATTTCCTATATCAGGTGTATGGCATCAATATAACAAAATTCATTCTTCATAAAGTTTATGTGAGGTAAGGTAATAAAGAGACAAACAAACATTCAGATTTTTTATCAGAAACCTTCGTTCGCATTGTAACTTACGAAAGCATCGTCGTTAGAGAAATGTATAGAAGACGAACAAATGAACAAAAATGTTCATTCTTATAAGCCGAACACAAAAGAAACTCAGACTCATAGGAAATATAACCAGTGATGATAAACGTGACAAAATATTGAAGATTTTTTATGAGCAAAATGACAGCTTTCGCCCACGTACCGCTCCATTCCTTACGTAAAACCCTTTATTTCATCAGATTCTAAGAGTGATTCGATAAGGAGTTTTCAACACGTTTTAAATTCTCACTTTACGGGCCGGAAGTATCTAAATATTTAAATCGAAAAATCATTGGTGTGGTTTGACGGCATACTCACACACCGCTCACTTCCTGATGGGCTACTTTCAAATGGGATTTTGTAATTTCCCCTTACCTTACTTTAGACTTAATTACACTTAACCCCTCAGCTGTCGTTAGCCGAGTTAACAATAGATTTTCTATAGTGTCTGGTTCTTGATAAGCCTTCAGTTGAAGGCTTAAGTATGCCATTCATAATCAGCCTTTATTGTTAACACAAGTACCTTTCTTTCAGCAACTGAGTCTCAGTGCGCAAGACGGATCCAGTAACCCAGCTAACCAGATCAAGAGTGATAGCTGAGTGGCATGAGGTTCTAGAAAACGTATCAAAGAAATACAGGATCTTACTACATGGACAAAAAGATATGGCTGTTGCCCGGGAAATACGATAGCTAAAATGCAACATAGAGACAGGTAAGTGGAGATTTAAAAGATCTCTGCAAGTCCTCAGCGATGGACGTAAATCTATTTTCTCGCTTCTTAAAAAGGACAACAGGTTGTGTGGGATAAAAAATGGATTGCAAACAAGCGAATTATCTGTTTTCCAACCTTGAACAGCAACACAAATAATAATTTGCTGAAACTTCAACAACAGGACCTGCGCCTATTAGTAGGCCTTATCACAGGTCACTACGACTTAAATTATCGTCTGCACAAAACTGGTGCAACGGACAGTCCACTGTGCAGAGGATGTTTGTAGGAGGACGAGACCGTGAGGCACGTGCTGTTGCAGTGCACGGCTACGGAAAATATACGGAACACAACCAGACTACTTGAAGATCCCTATAGTTCTAGATTATTATTAGCCTACACACCACCAATATCACTGAAACAGTTGTGCTAGCGACCTAGGGCCATACCATAGGAGTTGGGGTAGATTGGATTGGACCTTCTGCGAAGCGGTGAGGCCGCGGAGTAGGTCAGGGAGAATGATTTTTGAGCTGACCCGCTCCAATGCAGACGGACGGGGGATCATAGGACGCAACTCACACGCCTCCTCCCTCCTTCTAGTCTAGTGAGGCCACTAGCGGAGAGTCGGGGGGACTCTTTGCCGCGGCTTGCACGTAAGGCCGTGCAAGCCGCGGCTGACGTATAGGGTCTTGGAGAGCAAGGTCATCCCCTCACAGGCGCCGAGGCCTGTTTAAGATCACCTTGGCGGAGGACTGCTTACTCATCACCCTTGTGGCGGAATGGAAGTGGACAGTAATTCCTCCACTCAATTCAAATCTCCAAGGAATTACTGTCCACTTCCATTATATATCCGGCATATCCGGGGGATATGCACACCCCCAGCGGGACGTTAGTCCTGGATAAATCGCCCCATACAGAATAAGAATAAGAAGACGGGTACAGTGTGCATTGGTAGATACAGTAGCTCTATTATCTGACATTCAGAGACGACTTACATAACAGGCAGTAAGTCGAGTTTCCTCGCCTCTTATACGAATTGAATGCTGACTGCGGAAGAAATATTCTTTTACTCTGTCATTTATAGAACGTACTGACTCTGTTTCGTAGAGTACTTTCCCTATTTCATTGTGACACGAAAGCTTGTCGTTAAAAATTGCCGTCTCTAGTGTAGCTATTTCACTATACGCTCGTATCCCACTTGGCTACAAAGGAAACTCAATAGATATTGCAACAGAATTTATTGGTTTCGTGCCGATCGAAGGCGTGTGGGCGCACTTTCGTACGGGCGGCTTTTCTAGAGGGAAGTTTCGATACTTAACTTAATATGTAATTTTATGGTATTTATCCGTCATTATATTTGGACGTGATTCATTCTGAAGTTGATAAGTAAGTAAAAATGATTATAACTTTTTTTTATATTATAATACATAGCCTTTTTGTAGTAGTAGGACTTTTTCAAAGTCCGCCTAGGGAAAGACCACACCTTTGGCAGTTATTCAACCATGAAGCAGTAGTGTGCAAACATTACTGTGTTTTGTTGAACGGCGATGTTTCCGGCCAAATTAAACAGAAACAGATTTTTTAATAAAAAAATTTCACCCCTTTTCTTGACCCTTGCTACTTATTTTGTTTTTCGGATTGATACATTTTGAAGAAGCGACAATGCGCCCGATTGTCGCGCGACGCCCTTTGAGGCGTTAATATGAGAAGAAAGAACACGCAAACAGCGTTTGTTTCTAGGTTTAATTGAGATGCTTTTCTTGTGAGAGCATTTGTGAGCAGTTCTCATTGTAATCCTTTGAGAGCACCGACTTTATACGTTAAAGTGTACTTTTGCCATTGAGTGTTTCTGCTGGTTTCGTATCTCATCTTCGGCCCGCATGCAGACGGATCACTTTATATACTACTTTAATATAAGTTTAATAAGATAATGTTTATCTTTAATATATTTTCGTGTTTGCCAATAGGTCAAATATGACATTCTTTTGAGTAGTGGTGCAATAATGATAAATTGATAGCCAAAGTCCTTCGGAACATAACTTAATAAACTAATGAATGAATGTATGAATGAATGAATAAATGAATAATGAACGATTGAAGATATAAAATGTTTACTCAGTAAGTATTTAGTATCAGTGAATAGGTTTTTTTTATAGCGTAGCTTGGCAAACGAGCAAGCGGCTCACCTGATGGTAAGTGATACCGTCGCCCACGGACATCCGCAATACCAGAGGTCTCGAGGATGCGTTGCCGACCTTTGAGGAAGGATGATAGGAAGGAAGAGATAATAGGGGTGAAGGTAGAGGGGGCGGGGGAAAGAGACGGAGAACGGGGAAGGGGGGAATCGGGCCTCCGGAACCTCTCACAAACCGACGAAACGCAATAGCAGGCTACGTTACTTCACGTCGGTGTTATGTGGGAATATATATACAGTACAAACTATCATTTATATAGTATAACTATGGTACAGATTTTGAATTTGCGTAAATGTTACGTAATCTCCAGTACAAACTATGATTTATCTAGTATAAATGTGGTACAGATAATAAGATAATGAAGCTAGTTTTTTTAATCTGTATAATTTCTTAACAATAAGATCCCCTACCTAGACGTATTTCTTTACGTCTATTTTAGGTAGATGATAAATTTCTTAATGACTTCAAACTATTCTCTTAAAATAGTTATTCAACAGTGAAATATTTAATTTGTCTTGGAATTAATTTAATTTTATCATGGACGTGAAATTGTTTTTTTTTTCTCATTTGATGTTTTTATTTTACTTTACGTCACATTCTGAGAAAAATACAATGTCAGAGCGAGGCGTACGTTTATATTAGTGTAAATACCCTATTTTTAGTTTGATAATATATTGTTACGTTTACGAAATATTCAAGATACTGTGTTTACTTATATTTTTTACCGACTTCCAAAAAGGAGGAGGTACTCAATTCGACTGTATGTTTTTTTTAATGTTTGTTACCTCATAACTTTCGATAGGGTGAACCGACTCTCAAAATTCTTTTTTTGTTTGCTGCTGATAGCAGCTGATGCTTCCCGTGTGGTCCCATTTAAATATCATCAAATTCGGTCCAGTAGTTTTTGTGTTAAACTTCAATAACTGAATAGAATGGAAATCGGTATTAAACTTTTCAAATTGTACTTGTCTATTTTACCTACAAACTTTTTATCGATACTCCTATTAAGGATAATAAGCAATATTAGCTCATTGCTATACGTTGTATGGATGGGATGTAAGGGGCGAGCCAACATCTTTTGACCCAAGTCAACCTCACCTGCACGCGGTGCATCCTGCTGATCGACGAACGAGGCTCTGACAACCGACCGATGGCGGTATACCCATCCCAACAGGCGTCGCTAAATGCAATTATTTCGAGGTCGCTTACGACGCCCTCGATGTCTAACTGTGAAGACTGGAAATCCAAAATCAGACATATTACCTCTCGTGGCTCGGCGAGTAGACCCTGAAATATCTGAATCTCCATCCGAAGTACGGAAGGCAAAACCTTATATAGTCGTTATGGGCGCTTGAAAATTCCAAGTTGTGACCGCAGTAAATTTTTTTAACCTTGTTGATCACTTAAGGACGAGCACTCAACTACGAGCGCTTCCAATACCAATTGTTGTTCAAGTAGCCAGTATGTTGCAATTGCGGTTCTTATATACTAATTAAAGGAAACAAGTATAAAGGTGTCAATTTGCAGCAAACGCAACTGTCACCGCAGTTCGAGTGAGCTTTAACTTTAAGAATACGCCTACACACTGCTGTCCAAATAACAACATGAAAACTTATAGGATAATTTCCCAACTGTGAGCTTAGTTGTTATAAATAAACATTGGTATATATTTTCCAGAAAATATCGTGTCTCTGAAAGGAAACCGTAAGCACTATCTACTCTGTGTTGTAAAGTATACATTAAGCTTTTGTATAACTGAAATATGCGTTAGTAAATAACGTTTTCACAAATATACTTGAAAATTAGAGCATTTTTTGACAAACTTCTTCGATTTTTAATTAGAAATACGGGATTACTCACGTAACATTTACCGGATAGGTCCGACTATAGTTTCGACCACATTCGGTGGTCTTTTTCAAGGAGTGTTCGGGACGCCCGTGTCGATGACGTATCGCTTAGCACTGCGGGCGGCAGCTCGTAGCACTCGTGGTGTGTTGGAGCGTCTCGGTGTGAACACTCTTGATCTTCGTCGCTGCCAGAACTAAACGAGCGCATGCGAGCAGTGGCCGGCAAAGTTGTATAAAAATGAAAATCCATATCTGTCGTGGTTTAGCGGCCAAGTAAATTACAAAGTAAACTCAAATGTGCCGTGTAATTTAAAAATGAAATTATATTTTACTCTGAAACATCAGGAGGTAACTTATTAAAGGTTTTTTCTATTATTTAATAAGTTTAATATATATATTAGTAATTAAAAATAAAATAATAATAATAATAACTATCTAATCTATAAGCCCCATGGTGGGGGGAAAAGTGGCCAAAACGCTGGCCACGCTGGATGGCAATGCTAAGTTTTTGCCCAAAATAGGCGCCAGCATTTCGGTCACCCGACGCCTCAAACAAACGTTTCGCCAGATCCCTAAACAAGTTGAGAGCGGACGGCCCCCATGGGCCTAAAGTTTCGACCCCAAACGGTAAACATGTACATTCTGTCTAAATACACATTTTTATGACGTTTGAGGTCTTCCGCTTTAGACGCGGCAGCGCCAGCCCGATCAATCGTCCCAGGGAGATGAGACGGCGCCAGTGTGTCCACACATGTAGCATCCCAAACCAGGGGCTGTCCCATCTTCCACGGGACGATAGTCATCCCGTTTGGTCTCTTGCCGTCATCCCAAAGGTTTTATTTAAATTTCGAACTGGCTTGCAAATTGAAAGCAGACAGAAGAGAGAAAAACAAATGAACACTTTAACGCGGGTAAATTATTGTTGTCCGTTGAAATTTTGAAAATTAGGTAATTGTATTTTAATTTCTGCGCATTATTTGAGAAACGTACTAAGACAAGCCTTGGCCACAACTAGGCATGGATGGACTTACGTATGAGTGCCTTGCCCCACATTTACACGTTAGTCCACCAATGCTTGTTTTGCTGGCCGCTGCAGTAATGTACTATTACACATTCACACCCCCGCCATAGGGTTGCCTATGTCTCGAGAAGCATGGACAATAACACGTCACAACATGTGAGACCTTAGAACAAACATTTCGGATCACCACACAAATATGGCCTTGACCTGGATCAAACCGACTTGGCTAGCCGGTTGACGTAGTTGGTATCAACCCTGCGTTTTCCCGCTGGTTCCGGAGTCGATCCCCGGACAGGTCAAACATTTATTTGCATGAACATGTCTGTGTATATGTATTTAACTCATCAGGTTACCATAGTACAGGCTCTGCATAGTTTGGGACCTTGTCATAACAAATATAAATACCTAGAACTTTGAGTTTTAAAGGCAAGGTCGCAACCAACTTCCTTTCTGTGTTGTGTTATAATTATTATTTAGTAGGTGATGCATAACTAAAACTTAATAACTATTTACGTTAAACTTCATGTTTTTAAAACATTTACAAGTAATTTGTACCTATTAAAATTCTACACTTTCCGAACGAAGGATTGATGATTGGCAACTCGACAGACCGTACAGGCGGGGAGAAACGAACTAAGTAACGAAAAAGGCGGCTGGAAAAAAGACAGAGCGGAAGTTTTTGGCGGGAACAAACAATTGAGAGGTGTTAAATATAAGCGAATAATTGTAATTAAAGTGGTAGAAGATTAAAACAAATAAGATAAGTATCAAATGTAATAAGTTTTATTGTACATTTTATTTGATGTGGCTGAAAATTGTACTTATGTTCAGCTACCTACAGTATTTGTATGAGAGTATTTAGGTACCTACCTAAATATATTACTTTCTAATCATTATAATTATGTTACTAGCCTAAAAAAATTATGATTATGATTGCAGTAACGGTAGTTTAGCGTTTTGGTAACTCCAGTTGAGTATTGTATTGAGTAACAAGTAGCTAGTCTAACGCAATTCGGTATGCTAAAAAAAATTAACCTATGCCAATTCCGAAACCATTTCGAGATTTTATGTTACAAACCCTTATTTTTCTACTCTGACCTTTTAAAACGATAAGATGCCATTTATTTTAACAAAAAACGATGAAATAATTCGACTTTCATTGACCTCTAAATGACGTCACTTTTTTGCACTTTTGTTTTGATTGAATAGAGACTTACGAATTAGTAGGTGTCACTGTCAAGTGTTCTAGTTCCTTTTTTTTTACTCGCGTGCTTTTCTTGGCTCCTCAACGCAACTACATATTTGTGCAAAAAAGTGACGTCATAGGATTCAAATTTTCAAAAAAATATTATAAAATAACTACTGAATATAAAACAAAAATATTGAAATTAGTTTCTTATAATGACCTAATCTACGAAATAAAAATATAAAAAAAATACCAAAAAAAAACTTTACATACCGAATTCTGACGCGACAATCGTTACTATAAGAATGTAAAAGAACGCTATAAGAAGTATTCCAGTAGAATTGTAATAAACAAAGAGTAAAAGTAACTGTTGTATTATTTACGGCACATCGGTTGCGGTAAGACTATAACTCGTATGATTGGAACGTATACGAAGATCTTAGTGCTCCGGGCGACACTCCAATGTTATGGACAGTAGCTTGAGAAGTTTTTCCGACGGACGGAGACTTTTTCCAAACACTTAACTTTCGTGTAAATGTCGCAATTTTTAGTAGTAGCTTTAGTCTCTTTCGATCTTATGTTGACCTAATTCCCTTATAAGTAAGATGCCAAGGAGTGCATGATTACCTATTGCCAAATTAAGAGTAGGATCTCATGTCAAGTTCTAAATAATGCACTACCAAACACATTTCCATATTATAGCTACACAAGGGTTAGCTGGTAACAATGGTAATTATCATTAATTTTGGCTATGTATTCGTATTACATATAAGTATTGTACAGTAAATAATTTTCTATCTATCTGTCTCTTATTTTTTAAAAGAAAACGCGTATTCTTAAGTGATCATTCGATTGTGGTTAGTTTTTCCGATTCCAAATGTACGACAGGATGTATTTATAAAAATGTATGTTACCGATTTCCCTTCCATTTGTAAACCGATTCTCAAAAGTAATTTTTTTGTTTGAAAGAGGTGGTCCAATTTCAATTTCATCAAATTCGGTCAAATGGTTTTTGAATTACACTCCAATGATTGTTATATTCTAAATTTTATATGAAACTGCCTTCTACCGCATCACTATAAGCATAATGGTAGTCTATGTAGTAATTATATGTGTATATAAAAACATGTTTGAAAAGTTTCATAACATTTGCTACGAACAAACAGAAAGACATAAGTAACCGCCAGGGTTTCTATCTGTTGTAAGCCCCTTCTAGGAACTTTAAACTCGATTTGCCAAAGTACTTCTTTCAATAGACGGGATTTTTAAAGACTTTTAAAAGCAAGACTTTACTGTAAATGGATTTATAACATACCTACATCATATCATACATGTTTTGTACCAATTTTTTATTATTTGGTGATGTTCCTGTAGTTGATGCTACACTAGACAATAAAGTAAGACATATTATTTTTTGCCGCATGTCATTAGAATTAAAGTATTTATCAAAACAATAAAAACTAGCTAAGTGCGAGTAGGACTCCTGCACCAATAGGTCCGTACATTAAGATTGTAAGGGGATTGTCTTGGCGTCACCCTACAACCGGGGTAAACAGTAACTCTGGATATCGGTGACGCCAAGAGTATAGTTTTCTAGTTATATATATATTGGATGCAACCCAATCTATTACGTATAATAGGTTAGGTTGGAAAGTGAGTCATCCGCATTGACAGTGATTCTGATACAGTGGCAAACGCTCCATGACACCCAAGCATTGCCGTAAGGGCCAACACGCCTGGGATAGGAAACCAGGTACGCATACGCTGATCACCAGCCGTGTGGGATAGTCAGGCCCGTCCTCACCTCTCCCACCGGCTTACACGTTAGCGAGACTCCCAGAAGGAAGCCCGCATATTTGGGGGTTTCCCCCCACAGGCCTCCACACACCCCTTACAGCCTGCCCTTCCTCCAAAACACACACGTTCCCAACTAGTTTCTGGTTTCCCTGCGCCTCTACGCTGGGCAAACCTCCAACTACTGATCTCAGGGCTTAACCCTAGATCCTGGTGGAACCGCACCACCCACAGAGCAAAGCCAAGGACGTCTCTTGGCTGCATATTGGAACGTGCGCTTAGATGCCATCGATGGCCACAACGTGCATTATATTACTTCACAATGCCGGTCATCGGCTATTACTACAAATGGTCGCGATCTTACCACTGCCTCAGATCACTCAATGTTACATACAGGTCAGATGCAATAGAGAATAATGAACAATTGGGTTGACTCACCGACTACGGTCTCTGTACCGTATCCTTCGTCATTCGTCAGTGCGCACATCGTATCATGTGCGCCACCAGTCCTCATATCGCATCCTTACACTCGAGAGCACATGCAATCGCCTCGCATCGCGCCGATACCTGTACACACTTAAAAAAGGTTAATATTGCTTATCGCACAACCGCACGCCGAAGGCGCGAAAACGTTCTATATCAAATGTCAAACACATTGTAGAAATTGCCAGTATAAAATATTAGTAATCTTTCAACTCACCAATAGATGGAGCTAGTCGGAACTCGCGATACGTCGCGACACTCCCGACGGCGCCAGAAAAATTAAAATAGAGCAGCCAGCTGTCTAGTCCATTCAGCAATCTTCTGTCTTGCCTGAATGGCAGCTGCCCTCTTGACCCTCGAACCTTGTGTCTCTACACACTCTTCAAATAAGGGTCCTTGTAGCTCTTCAGCCATCTCGACATCCTCGTGACTAAGCGAGAGTGCTGAATCCTCTGGATTCTCCTGCTCGTCACCTGTCGCAACTTCAGTGATATCATGGCTAGCTTGCATAGGCTGGCTTATGACAAGATCTTGGGGCATTGAACTTGTCATAGTTTGATTGCATGCTGGGACAACACCAATCTTCTCTACATATTGAAGATCTAGGTCTACATCTTGAGGTTCTAGCTCTACATCAGCTTTATTAGATGTATTTTCTTCAAGTCAATATCGTACTTCACCAATGAGTATACCACTGTTGTCCTTCTCAATCTCCAGAGGATACAAGTGCCCAATAGATCTTGTAAAGTCAGTTTCACCCACTCGAACCTTAGCGACTTGACATTTACCATACGATCCTAGGATGAGAGATGTTATTCTTTCCACTTTCTAGTTATCTCTATTTTTAGAGTCTCCCTTGATCTGGACTATATGCTGATATCGTTCTCTCAAACTGGGCAAGTACTGACGAGTGAACATACGTTTTAGCTCATCCATTGTTTTCTGACCTCTCTTCCAGCCCTCTATTAGGTCTAGCTTGTGGCTGTCATTTCTTGTCCGCTTACTTGGTTTGCAGGTTTAACAGTAATGCATCTTCCTAGGGACAAGAAGTCAGATGGTCTGAGTACACTTTCAGGCTCTGAACCCACACATGTCAATGGTCGACTGTTCACTACTGCCTCAACTTCTTTGATGACTGTGGCCAATTGAATATTAGTCAGTAGGTGTTTCTCCAGGGTGCGCTTCAAGCAGTGTTTCACAAGTCCAACCAATCTTTCATAGACGCCTCCATGACATGGTGCTAGTTGGGGTATGAATTTCCAACTTATACTATTTTCAGTACAGTATGGGCTAGTCAATACCTCTGCTGTCAACTTGAACTGTGTCGCATTGTCAGATACAACAATATTTGGCAGGCCACGGCATGATGTGAATCTTCGAAAGGCAAGTAGACATTCCTGTGCTGTCAGGTCTTATAGCAAGGCAAGTAAAGAGGCATGCCCATCGTTTTTCTTTCCCACTCGCATTCCTTACAAACAGTGGGTCAAAATATTCCATACCGGTGTATGTGAACGCTGCACTGTAGTTGACTCGCTGAGCAGGTAATGCAGGTGCAGAGGGTAGTTTGTATGGTTGTACTGGAATTATCAAACAGTACCTTACTACAAGATTCTTTACAGACATAGGTACTTAATAAATATTTTTTATTCAGTTTCTAATACATTTAGCTTAGGATATACTCACTAACCTCTCTCCAGTACAATAAAAACCACTGAGATTAGTCTATCCGTGTATATATAACGGTAAGTGTCAATATAGGTAGGTACCTATATGCGTTATTCCGGCCTTTGTGAGTGAAGAATTATACTCGTTTGTGACTCCGACTGAAATAGAATCGTATACCTCTTGTTACATACCGCACATACACATATACGTAATTAATATACATAAAAGTAGCGTTCTTTTATCTTTTGAGAACTTAGATCGAACAAGCCAGCCGGTGCCGGTATAGACAAATAACATTTTGTTGATTTGGTGAAGACATGACAACTTACTTCAATGGTTTCGACGATTTGCAATGATTAGATAATGTCCTTCACTAACCAGTATCCCTCGAAACCACACTTTTACTATAAAATGTGAGAAAACGCTGTAAATCCACAAATTTCACAAATTTGGCGGCACAAAAATTAATAAGAATAGCGAAAGTGTCGCTGAGTGATGTGCCGGTTCTATCCGTTTCGTTTGGCCGGATCCAAACGATCGATTCGAAATCGGTATATTAGTTTTAAAATACATATCACTGTAACCTTTTCTTATACTAAACGTAACATGACTCGCATAATAACTTATAACTTTCCGTATTACTTTATACTTCGATACCTACTATACCGTAAAATTAAAATAATGATTTACGATAAAAGTCAAATCGGTTAAACAAATAAAATCGTTATTTTCACATCCGAAATCTTATCACAACACTCCCAGTGTTACCTTTTAATTACCGCTTATGTTATGTGTGTCCGTAAAGCGTTCGCTGTTTATATAGTATGGTATCAATAAAAGATCACCACACGTAAAAAGTAAAATAAGGTAAAAATAATCGTCGAAAAAATTTCGCGGGTAGCATAAATAATATTATCTTAAGTTAAAGTGAAAATAGTAGGTAGCATGCAAACACGATCAAAATGCAATAATTTACCAAAAACCAGGAATAAAACGCATAAGTTAAGTCTCATAGTTTATTCATTTTATTGCTACGAATATTTTAAGGATAGGGGTTCGGGAAGAAATAAGTAGGTATTTTATAGATTCATTGCCGATCTTTACTTGTGTCAAGCCAATCTTGACAAATACAATTGAGTCCGAAACTCTGGTGACTACATTGCGAGAATCAACTGTAGCCGGAACGAATCCGGCAGAGCTGTCCACGCCTCAGATTGCAGTTTCTGCCTGTCACCTGGCAGATCAGTGGATGGGTATTTACTTCCCCAAACACAAGCCAATCTTGGCAAATAAATACTATTGAGTCCGAAACTCTTGTGACTACATTGCGAGAATAAACTGTAGCCGGAACGAATCCGGCAGAGCTTGTTCCACGCCTCAGAATTCCCCAAACATGCATGTCACCCAGGCTAAGATCGACAATGAATCCCAGCATCTCCACCATGTCTTGGCGTCACCCTACAACCGGGGTAAACAGTAACTCTGGATATCGGTGACGCCAAGAGTATAGTTTTCTAGTTATATATACAAGTATATTGGATGCAACCCAATCTATTACGTATAATAGGTTAGGTTGGAAAGTGAGTCATCCGCATTGACAGTGATTCTGATACAGTGGCAAACGCTCCATGACACCCAAGCATTGCCGTAAGGGCCAACACGCCTGGGATAGGAAACCAGGTACGCATACGCTGATCACCAGCCGCATGGAATAGTCAGGCCCGTCCTCACCTCTCCCACCGGCTTACACGTTAGCGAGACTCCCAGAAGGAAGCCCGCATATTTGGGGGTTTCCCCCCACAGGCCTCCACACATCCCTTACAGCCTGCCCTTCCTCCAAATCACACACGTTCCCAACTAGTTTCTGGTTTCCCTGCGCCTCTACGCTGGGCAAACCTCCAACTACCGATCTCAGGGCTTAACCCTAGATCCTGGTGGAACCGCACCACCCACAGAGCAAAGCCAAGGACGTCTCCTGGCTGCATATTGGAACGTGCGCTTAGATGCCATCGATGGCCACAACGTGCATTATATTACTTCACAATGCCGGTCATCGGCTATTACTACAAATGGTCGCGATCTTACCACTGCCTCAGATCACTCAATGTTACATACAGGTCAGATGCAATAGAGAATAATGAACAATTGGGTTGACTCACCGACTACGGTCTCTGTACCGTATCCTTCGTCATTCGTCAGTGCGCACATCGTATCATGTGCGCCACCAGTCCTCATATCGCATCCTTACACTCGAGAGCACATGCAATCGCCTCGCATCGCGCCGATACCTGTACACACTTAAAAAAGGTTAATATTGCTTATCGCACAACCGCACGCCGAAGGCGCGAAAACGTTCTATATCAAATGTCAAACACATTGTAGAAATTGCCAGTATAAAATATTAGTAATCTTTCAACTCACCAATAGATGGAGCTAGTCGGAACTCGCGATACGTCGCGACAGGGATATTTGTTTTAATAGGTCTTAGTTATTAGCTTATCTCCTTGTGCGGCTTGAAGTATGTTTTTTTTGAAGCTCGTCTCAAGATATTACCAATTTTCGTCGTCGTTAGTTTCGAAACGTTGGGAATAAAATTTATTAAATACACGCCACTTAATCCGTGATTTATGAATAAAACTGACGTTTTTTTACGTCTCTGGGACGCAAAGGGTTAAAGTTGTTTCATTTCAATTACAAGATACATTAGGATCACACCATGATTTTTCCACATGCATAATAACGAATAGAAGACCTCATGAACCGCATTATTTTTTGTTATTATATACCGTGGTTATATACCTGAAATACTTTTTACTTATGTACTGCTAACATTGTTTTACCAGCTAGTTGGTTGCAATGAATTCTTTTCGATATCGTTTCGAATTGGAATAAATAGTAAGAAGTACTTCTTGTTAATCTCTGGTAAAATCCAACTCCTCTCCAAATTTCGTTCAAATCCGTTTAGTCATTTTTGCGTGATTGAGTAACAAATATCTATACATTGAAATGTTTAAATCCTAACTGAATATTTAGGGGTTTAAATATGAAATTGCCGATTAATCAGACTAGCCACTTAAAATTAAAAAAAACGACTGCGATACTTAAGGCGAGGTCCAATCCTAATTTTCAAACAATTGCCCTTTTGCAAATTATATTAATTGCAAAACCCTTCAAGGGTCGATGTCATTCTAACAATGAAATTTCTATTGTGTCTGGCCGTGCAACCTTTGATGCATTATCAGATTGCACAATTTATTGCGAAGATGCAATTGAATACGTGAATTTTTTTTTATATTTGGTTCGTACAATCAAATGATTAAATTTTAATGATAAAGGAGTCCATAGTTTACAAGTCAATCTCATTGGGAATTTGAATATGATTTTATTTCCCATTCATTGAAATATATTTTAGCATAATATATATTAAATATATATTATAAAATATATTTTACCATAATTGAATAAAATTGCTTTTTCCCACGAAGCCCGTAAGGAAAATTGCAAAATTTAGGGAATGTTGCCGATTTTTTTCTATAGAGCCAAGGTTGCTCAATCGTGTATTGGCTCCGATACTTCATAATAACGTATGTTCAATTTACACTACGTTTTTTTCCAACTTTGGCTATTAGCTTTAAGCATCGTAAAAACTAAGTTTTCGCGAAGTCGAACCATGAAATTTGGACGTAATTTCTCCTCATTTCCCCTTAAGGCCTAAACACGAAATCGCGATTCAAGCTATACTAAAGAACGAGATACCTAATAACTCTATCCCTAAACCACGTAAACTCTAATCACAGCATTTCCAAAACACGCCATCCCTAGTATCAGTATCCCGAAATCAAAGACTTGAAATGGTTAGCAGTTTTTTTTTATAGTTGTTAGTTTCGCAGTTTCCTGCTAGCTATATACGCTCGATGATAGGGGGGGGGGGGGGGTAAGTGTGGTTGAGCAGTTTCCTGCAACCAGAGAATAGGTAGGGAATAATTGATGGTAAATACCTGTGTCGAGGAGCTCTGGGTCTGATGAGTGCTGGTGACCGTGGGTCCTCGTGGAGGCGTCCTGCTGTCGACGGCGTGCTGAATGAGCTGAAGAACTATTGTCACTTGGTTCTAATGTTTGTATTGTCCCTTTGGGTCGTGCACTGGTTTACGCGGCGGGCTGAATGCGTGTGTACACACGTGCTGATTTAGGAGTGGTGTGTGGTCGGGCCGAACACACCCTGAAGGTCACTCGCGGCGAAGTCATTCGCGGTGACTCGTGCTGATAATAAATGGCGTCGCCATGCGGTCGCTGCGCGGAACGCAGCGGTACACGTCCGCCGGTTGCGAATATAAAAGGGTGACTGTTTCCGCTTCCTTTCGCTGCTTGCTTGTCGCCTGACAGCTGCAGGACAGCGGCGGGGGAACGCGGGGGCGCGGGTGCGCGCCTTTAGGTGACGTCACGCTCTGGCGTGAACATATTCCCCACTCGGCAAAGGTGTGGTGTGGTGGTCAATCGACAGTCAGGTGGTCGTTCTTGATTTCCACCACTCGGGTGACGCCATCCCTTCATGGGTTCGTCTCATGCGCCAGTGTAGAGGCGGCACCTGGTCGTCCACCATCAGTACCAGTTCCCCGACTTGAGGTGGGCTGGATCGGGGAGTCCGTTTGGAGCGTGTTTGGATGGTGTGCAGGTAGGGTTTGGACCAGGATTGCCAAAGGTGTTGGGATAAGGGTAGGACGAGCTTGAACCCTTTTGTGTGCAGAAATGGCTCGTCCTCCTACCGAATACTCAGGTAGGGCATTGAGCTGACGGTTTAAAAGAACATGACCCGCGGTGAGTAATTCTAATTCCGCGGGGTCAAAAGAGTGTAGGCTGAGAGGGCGTGCATTGAGCATGGCTGCAATGCGCGTTAAAAGAGCTGAAAGTGTAGGTGCGATATTGTTATTATTGGTTGCAAGAAAGTCTTGTATTTCCCTAAGTTCATTTCTAGCGCCTACATAAATTGTACCGCAATTATATCTAATTAACGTCGGTACACCGCGCCTAGAAACAAAACGCTGTAATGCCGCAAGGAACGCTTCCATGGATAACTCAGATACCGGTTCGAGATGGACCGCCTTCGTGGCTAGGCATGTAATAACACAGAAGTAGCCTTTTAATAGCTTGGCGTTTCTAAGTGTACTGGACTTTATCAAAAATGGTCCAGTAAAGTCCGTCGTGACTTTGCTAAATACGGGCTGAACGTTTACGCGGTCGGCGGGTGAGTCGGCCATGTACGGAGCCTTAGTTTGGACGCGGAAACGTAAACATTGTATACATTTGTATACTGATAACGTCCAGAATTGCTGGCGCAAGGGTGAGTGCAGAATGTCAGCACCTAACTGACTTAAGGTGTTTGCGATGACAGTTTGTCGTCGTGTTGTGTGTGTGTGCTGATTCTTTGTGGGCTGAGTCGGTATTTGTTGGATGTGCCGTCCTAGTCATTGCCTAGGCGGCGGTGAAGGACGCGAGGTAGTGCGCGGTGGAGTACGACGGGAGTACACCATCTGGCCCGTATCAGGTGAGGGACGGTGCCGTGGTACCTCGCGCTGTTGTACCGGCAATAAGCGCACTGGTAGTGCGTAGTATCGGGTACATACCCGAGGCTTGTGACCCTTTACATTACTACATGGGTAGCAATGGTTGTCACCATAGCGCGGAGGTTGCGGGTTCGATACCTGTTTGGGTCTTGTCACGGAGCTGAACGGTCGTGGGTTCGAACCCTGCGCATAGCGCGGAGGTTGTGGGTTCGAAACCTGCTGAAGCGGGGACGAGAAGCGCGCGGGTATAGGCGCGGAGCTGAGAGGGTGCAGGTTCGAATCCTGCGCACAGCACTGAGGCTGCAGGTTCGATACCTGCTGAGCTGATGATGAGGAGCGCGCGGGTATAGGCGCGGAGCTGAGAGGGTGCAGGTTCGAATCCTGCGCATAGCACTGAGGCTGCAGGTTCGATACCTGCTGTGCTGATAATGAGAAGCGCACGGGTATAGGCGCGGAGCTGATTGGGTGCAGGTTCGAAACCTGCTGGATTGACGGCGAGGGGCGCGCGGGTATAGGCGCGGAGCTGAGAGGGTGCAGGTTCGAATCCTGCGCACAGCACTGAGGCTGCAGGTTCGATACCTGCTGAGCAGATGATGAGAAGCGCGCGGTTATAGGCGCTGAGCTGAGAGGGTGCAGGTTCGAATCCTGCGCACAGCACTGAGACTGCAGGTTCGATACCTGCTGAGCAGATGACGAGAAGCGCGCGGGTATAGGCGCGGAGCTGATTGGGTGCAGGTTCGAATCCTGCGCATAGCACTGAGGCTGCAGGTTCGATACCTGCTGAGCTGATGTTGAAAAGCGCGCGGGTATAGGCGCTGAGCTGAGAGGGTGCAGGTTCGAATCCTGCGCACAGCACTGCGGCTGCAGGTTCGATACCTGCTGAGCTGATGGCGATAAGCGCGCTGGTATAGGCGCGGAGCTGAGAGGGTGCAGGTTCGAATCCTGCGCATAGCACTGAGGCTGCAGGTTCGATACCTGCTGAGCTGATGGCGGAGGGGGCGCTAATGACCATGTTTTTTGTTCCAATACTACAACGAGAATCACGTAATAGGCGTATATTGTCCTTCCATACTGCTCGTTGTAGAATTCCTCCTCGTCGTCTGATAAACCTACGGAGTCTAATATTATATAATACGCCGCGTCAAATCTATCGCGGGTTAATTTTACGCCGCCTGCTCTGGCAGCGAACTCGGGGCTATAGCGCCTTGGTTTGCTAGACCTCAATGATAACGCTTCCAAATTAAGCTTAATGATAGCGATCTGTTCCTCTCTAAATCTGGCTACCTGTGATACAGAAGGCATCGTAAATCGTCGAAGGCGAAGTCAGGCACAAGGACGCAAGCAAAATTAAAGGGAAACAAAAATATCAAAGTATTTAATCGTAGGTGGAATTCCGCACCTCCTTTTTCGGAAGTCGGTTAAAATAACGGCTAAATTAATAACGTGTGTACCAGACCTTATGTGAGCTGAGGGTTTAATCACTTTATTAATTAATTATATTCCGTAAATTTCGTTATGTTATACGTAAATTCTGTACGGGACCCTAAGACGTTTTGTGCTGATCTCTTAAATGTAAACAATTAACTTACATTAATTATTTCATGATAATCACGAACACAAGTAAATCTTTTAACAGTACTTAGTATTATTTTATAATTAAAATCAACAAAGTACCTGGCCTTTAGTTATGTTATTTACGACTTTCTTGCAAACAACAGTTAACAATCATAAATGAATAAACGCCTCATTAACGTTATCGTTAACGAGTTTGGAATGTCAAAACAAACAACTCTGCAGTATTCATGGCGCGTGAACGCGGCCGCCTGCAGTACTATTGTCTATTCTGTGGCGCGCGAGTGTCAAACGAGCTACGATAAGCGAATAGGTTAATTAGTGAACGTCACCTTTCTGGAGGCTTCTAATCGCTAGTCAGGTTTTGTTTGATAAGCAAATACCTGAGTTAATTAGGTGATTTGTATGACGTAAGGGGATTTAAATTAAATTGAATCTATAAGAAGTAGTTTGTAAATTAAATGGGGCTGATAGGGATTGGTATTCGATATTCGGGAATTAAATTGAGCTTAAATGTGGGCTGTATTAAAAGTAATTTTAATTAAGAGCTGATAAGAGCTGATTGATTTTGGACTGTATTAAAGGGGTAGGGGGTGATAGCACTTGTTTATCCGGCAGCGAAAGAGATTATGTTGCCGGATATCCGCGCTCGTGGGAAATGTGGTTTATCCGGGTACCCGGTTATATCCGGATAACCGGATATATCCGGCTCGAAGGAAAATATAGTTTCGCAGTTTCCTGCTAGCTATACGCTCGATGATAGGGGGGGGGGGGGGGGGGTAAGTGTGGTTGAGCAGTTTCCTGCAACCAGAGAATAGGTAGGGAATAATTGATGGTAAATACCTGTGTCGAGGAGCTCTGGTTCTGATGAGAGACTATTAGCACTATTTACAGCAATTGACTCGGATTCTCGCTAAGTAGTAATTTAAATCTTAATAAGAAAATACGAGTTCCAACGTGGGACTAACAGCAGCAGAAACTGCTCGATATGTTAATGCTGTGTTTGGAGAGGATATGGCTAACAAACGCTCGGTGCGTTTTTGTTTTAACCGCTTTCGAGGAAACTTCGACTTGAAGAATGAACCACTAGGAAGACCAGCCACTAAGATAAATAACGATGAATTGAAGGAGATAGTGGAAGCTAATCCATATCAAAGTACCAAGTAATGAGCGGCATGGTTTGATGTTATCATATCCACAATATTGACCCATTTAACCAAATCGGTAAAATTAAATTAAAATTAAAAATGGGTATTATTAAGGGAGAGGAGCATGCGTTTAAGCTTGAAAATTAAGGGATCTAGAACCAAATTGTAACGTGTGATGATATGTGGATTCTTTACGATAATCGCAAGCGAACTACACCATTGCATAATAACGCAAGACCTCACACTCGACAATCAGTATTAACACTATAAGACCTGCAGTTAGCCAACCGTCATCCTTCATTCTCGCCTGATCTCACCAAAACTTTTAGTCCCAAGGAGCAGTACAAAATGTCTTCACACAGTTTGTGGAGTCCAGGTCCCCAGAGTTCTATCGCAAAGGTTTGAATGATATTCCCAATTATAACTTCTCCTAGTAATATAACTAGTCATTTGTGTTTGCATGTTACATCCTCTGTACTTATATATGTTCTGTATTTGTCCTCCTTAGGTTTGTAATCCATAAGCCGATCAATCTTCCCTCCACCGACTAGTATCCTTCGTTTTTTATTCCATCCACGCGACACTGGCCAAGTTGCGGCAATACCACATAGTTCATAATCTAAGTAATAGAATGGACTGATCTTCCGATTATAGAGCATAGTGATGGTAAAAACTTTGATAAAATAATAAAATAGTATCCTACAAAAAAAATTCAGTACGAAATGGCAATTTCATACTTCCTCTAATAAATGCGATAATGAGTTCGTTTGTTAGTTACGCTTTCACGTCTAACGGCTGAGCGGATCTCGATGAAATGTGGCATAGAAATAGATTATATCCCGAAGCACATAGGATTTTCACCATCATCATCATCGTCCAACACCACGCGGGTGAAACCACGGGGAGCAGGTTGTAATAATTACGTGATAAGTATCACTAAAATCTGCACAGAACTAAATCTCTGATAACCTGACTCTGCAAATGTTATAGATTGGTATTATTATTATTTAAACAATTTCACGGGTTTCACCCGGACCTTTACATAGGCATAAGTGGAGCTTAGAGGCCCGTTTGGTATAAAAATACAATGTAGTATAAAAAAACAGACATTTTGGATGAAGGGTAACATGGTATATTACAAAAATGGGTAAAATGGCATGGCTATTGATATGTGCTTATTAGTGGTACGGGAGATTGTGGGCTATGGACGAGACTACGGCACCTGCCAATTTCAGTCTTATTTAAAATATTTAGGCAGGTGGTGACTCGCCACCCACTAAACAGGCCCCCATAAAAGCCACCATCAATGGTGACAAAAGGGGCAACGTTGGTGTGGATGGCTGAAGGGTGTTGAGAGGTGTGCTGCGGTTTCACTAGAGCGCTACTACCGGCGTTATGCCCTTTAACACTTCCACCTTTGGAGCTTTTTGCTCTTGCGTTTCCACCCCCAGACAGCCAATTAAGCCAAGCCGGGGGTCAGGAGTCTCATTTAGCCCCAGGGAGAATCAGGGTCCACGGTGTCGCCACTTATCGACGGCTCGCCACAAAGCCGCCCCTGCGGTATTATAATTATTATTATTATGACCTTAACTAACGACTTGTCGTCTGTCTCACTTGGTAACACAAACATAAGGTAGATATGAAATACTAAAAATATCAAATCATAATAAGCTTACCAAAAGCGATCAATCAACTTAATATCATCCGTACAAATATTATCTTTGGGACTCCATTCATCGCATGAAAGGAACCTTTTTATATTCCAATAAAGAAGAATCGATATTTTTGTAATCGAGTAGGCTTTTTCTCTGTGATTGAATCTGATATATTTCATATTATATTATTCAAATGTAGCTGGCAACAGGTAATTTAAAAAAAAAACATCAACCTCCAGGTTTGCCAGAACAGCAGGGCTATTCAGCGTACTTTTGGTAATAGAAACTTTGCCGTGGAATTAATTACCAATCCGTCATAAGGGGCAGTCGAGAAGCCTTATCAATAACGTTCGCACGAAATCCGCCATGCGCTATTGAAACTTCCCAGAAAACTTCTGATAATGAAATTCCGCTAATTGCCGTTGGTTGCTACCTGAATGTTTAAAATTTGATATCTTTCTATATATCTATTCAATGAGAATTGGTGAATATGGTGTACAGCCATAATTGTATTTTAGTAAGTGCTGAAACGGACAAGTCGTTCCCTGAAGGATAGTAAGTCTCACACCTAGACATGAAACATATAAATAAAACGAACTAGATAATGAAACTTCAGAGCTTTACGCGACTCTGCACTACGCTCGAAATTCCAAGACATCTCTGTCTCGACGTGAGAAGCATAGTCCTAATTAATAATCATTATGATTAATAATGTTCATGAATTATGGTACAATGAATATTATTTTTATTATTATGGGTTAGTTTGGCAAACGAGCAGGCGGCTCACCTGATGGTAAGTGATCACCGCCGCCCACAGACATCTGCAATACCAGAGGTCTCGATGATGCATTGCCGGCTTTTGAGGAAGGAATAGGCTGTTTTCTTGAAGGCTCCCAAGTCGTATCTGTTCGGAAATATCTCAAATGGCAGCTGGTTCCACATAGTAGTAGGTAGTGTGAGACAGAAAGTGCCGTCGGAATTGCACGGTTGTGAACTTCCAGACGTCAACGTGATCACTATGAAATTTCATTTTTTGTCGTGACGTCTAATAGTGATGCAGGTATATTAGACCGAACAGTTCCTCGGAACACTCCCCGTGATAAAAGATGCAGAGTGATCTCATTATCATAATTAATTATTAACATAATTCAAACCTGTTCCGTGACCGTAAAATACTAAGGTAGTACTTTTAAACTTCAACTAGACGAGGCAGAGTATATCTTGAATTGCGATGGTATACCTAACCAAGAGTAACTCGTAGCCTATCAGATAGTATGTCACCTGATTGACATCACCCGGGGACCATATGTGTTCGCTGAAGGGTGCCCTGCTGAGGACATATTATGTGAGTTAGTTCTCCGAGTGGTTGATATGTACATATTGTAGTAGTGGAAATTTTGCAGTCAGGCTGGGGAAGTAGTGGTATTTCCCCAGGCAGACCACCGATTCACGATTGAATAACGGTAAAACCTTAGCTGGTTATTCAACCGTGACGCAGTAGTGTGCAAACATTATTGTGTTTCGTTAAAGGGCAATGTTCCAGTGAAAATCACAGGGCAAGAGATTTTACATCTTAAATCTCAATGTGATTAGCGCAGTGCATTGCAAGGTTGAGAAGCGCTCGCGGTGGAACTTGACTTGGCGATCTTAACCGATCAACAAGTTAAGCAACGTTTGCAGTGGTCAAGAGTTGGATGGGTGAGCGCTAGTGGCATTGTTCAAATGAGCACTTCCGTCCTTCTTAGGTTTGTCTTAATACAACCGTCATTATGTTATGTCGAAGGCCTTCGGGCGGCCTGAAAACTTTGACACTAGCCTATCCACCAAGCCGCACTGGGCCCGCGTGGTAGATTATCGCCCAACTCTTCTCTCTGATAGGAAGACTCAAGTCTGGAAATAATGGGCTGATTAATGCATCAAAGGTCGCACGGCCAGACACAATAGAAATTTCATTGTCTTAATGACATCGACCCTTGAAGGGTTATGTTATTGTAATATTATATTAAGTTATCATCCGTCTTATTTTTTAAATATTCCTTATAAATCCAAAATTTACATATTTTTTAATCTCGACTATTATTACTAAGTCCAGGTGTAATAAGGTGATTATAGTTTAAAATTCTGAATGGTACTGAACTGTTATGGGCAAGCGTGGTGCTTAACATCAGGCGAGGACATTGCTCGTCTGGTCAAAAACCATACACAGACATCACGTTTATAATATTGTGGTACTTCGACTGAAATTAAAATCTTAATTTTATTCACATTTCACATTCACCGAAATATAATTGGATTTGATTCAGAGCTGAATGAACGACTGAAATTAATCCCCTGAAAGTTTAGCTTAGCGTTCATTTCATTCAATGCTGGGTATTATATTTTGATGAATGGAGAAGCGTGTTTATGAATACACACCTCATTTTCTTTGGTGACGTTTCTTTACGTCGGCTTATTGACGTCAATGCACAAGTGACGTACTGCGGATTTGTTCACCCGATGTTGGTCAAAAAGGTGGTTGATTTTTAGTAAAAAATTCTAACTATACTAAATATCAACGCGAAATAAATAGCAAGCCTTGGGGTTTTCAATATAGATGTGATAGAACAATTAGATTTATAATATCTAAAATGAGATTTGCCCGTTGCTGTTCTGATGTCCATCTTAAAAACTCAGAATTAAAGATATACGTACATCAATATGTGAATGTGGAATGGATGAAGGCGACCATTTTTTTCTCTTGTTCCTTTGACAATTGTTCATTATATTCATCTCATGTTGATCATACATATGCTATAATTATGCCATTATATCAATTACAAAATTTGATGTTTAATGTATATTATATACAGTCGAGTACTAGTTTGAGAATGCACCATTTAAATTACATTTTTAATAGTAGCTTTAAATTGCCAGTAATCTGTATCGTTGAACTGTTGAGAAAAAACCTCAAAGTCTGTAACCAAGCTGACCCTGAGAGACACTCGCTATTCTAGGTCTAGTGCTAGCACCTTCGACCGCATCATCACTGATCATCAAGTGATAGTGGTCTGCATCAGACTAAAAAAAATGTAGTAGCAAGTGACCTTTATAATCTAAATTGCTTTACAATTTTAGACCTACTATTTAGATAATAGACTAAAATTTATTACGAGTATCCTTATTTTATACCCTCAGGATTTCCGTCGACTCATCATTATAAAAGGCAAAATCTCCGTCAATTAAGTTTCCCCTGTGAATAATTATGACTTTCTTAAATATAGGAGTTTTAGAAGTTTTATATTTTAACAATACCAGAGATAAAGCGATGCTTGCTCAGGAAGTGAGCACCAGCTGTTGATCTGGACTTAATTGGTGAGAATACTTCCTCGAACTTCAACCTGCGGTGGAGTTAAGGTGTTGTCGATAAAAATGAGGGTTTTAAAGCAGTTTATTTCATAAGCAGCGATTTAATTAAAATTACAAAAAATAATATAACATTTCTAATACTTCTAAATACAAAAGGATGGAATTATAAACATATTTTAACGTACTAGAATACACTAAAAAAACATACTATTTAATTTCACCTTTAAAACAGTTTTTGTCTTTATTAATTATTGTATTTGTCATGAAACACAAATCATAAAATAGCAATTTTGAATGCACATACATTGACGGATTAGCTTTTTATTTATGAGTGCACATTATTTTTTATGAATTTTGTGCACGAGATGCGCTTGCTTGATTTCAAGTAAAGGAAATTGAACGTGGACAAGCGCTGAGCTGACAGTGCCTTAAGGTATTTTCTAGAGCTTGCCTGACGAGCTACCACTCTCAAGACTCATAAAAAACCTATGTTCTGCCTCGAACCTGTTAAGGTTTCTGTGGGTTGGGTTGAATGGGACTAAACAATGATCTCGGGGAGTGATGAGTGGAGTGCAGTGCCGAGCAAACCTTGACAGCTTAACAGTAACGTTCATACACCTCCGAAACTAGGAAACCCTTGATCACTGGAGGCATGAACATACACAACATCCAGAACATTCAAGAGTTGTGGTTTGCCATATGTGCTTTAAAGATGCCGTCAGATCTGCTCTAACTTAAGGAATATTGCGTATAATATTGTCACATTTCTGGAATTTTGGAATTATCTCAGATGACTAGCGTTGTTTCAAATATATTAACTTGACGGTCACTTTGAATATAAAAAGTACCTACGCGTATGTACACCGGGCCGCAAAAAACGGCCGGGTCTGCGTTCCAGCAAGCCACAGGACAAGTCAAAATTTGGCCCATGATGCTAATAGGTCAAAATTTGCACGGATCGAGATTTGATGACTCCCGTTCCACGACACCCTAACAGAGCAAATTTTGTCCCGACTGCCCAAGTTTTTCTAATTTTTGAGAGAGCCAAATTCTTGGTTGGCTGTCAAAGTGACAGAGTGTTGATAGTGACAAAGTATTTTGTTGCATTTTCCTGACGAATGGACAGATTTATTTATTTGTACTTGACTGGCATTGCCTAATTATATAATCTTGGCCGGTGAAGAGTGATTAATATCCTCAAATTAGTTTGAAACCAACAAAGCTAAGAGCTTAGTATTATTTTAAACTAACAGATAATGGTAAAAACATTATTTGGTGTAAAGCTTGCTGGAACGCATCCGAACAAGTTAACATTGAGCATCCTTATAAATTTGCCATTTTTATTTATTACTACTGAGATGTTAATATAGCTGATACTAATTATAGTTAATATAGATGATAGTTATTCCCATCATAATATTGCAATGAAATAAACTTTTAATTGGTTTTTATCTTAAAGGATGCTCAAATATGGTAAAGTGTTTTTAAGCGACCTGCCTTCCGCGGCCCAGTCTACCTATATAAATTCGATGTATGGAGACAAACTCGATGCTCGGACGGGTGCTTCGGTGCTCTCGGTGGCATAGCGGTCATTGCGTCTGACACAGATAGTCCCGTCTGAAGCTGTAATTATCTGTATAAAATTAAAAAGTTTAATTTCGCAAAATAGGCGTCTCTACTGTTTTCTTCTCAGTGAGAGGAGATGGGCACTTCTACCACCATTAATTCGTAACTATCCACTAAGTGGTCGCAGTGCGGGTGGCGGATAGGCTAGTTGTAATCTGTAAACTGCGCTAATGACTTATCAATTTTCAGACCCGAAACACCCGACATAGTCTAACGACTGTTGTTCTCAAAAGCGCTCAGTTTAAAATACCACTAGCGGTCATCCATCCAAGCAGTGACCAACACAATGTTTACTTTATCTTATTGCAAAGTGTCGAACGACTATTAGCTTCGATCGCTTCAACCCACCCGTAAATTATAGATTTTTTTTATTCTAGTATTAGATATATTTAATTTTATTAACATATTTAGTTTACTCGTGAACATGGCGCATGCAACTGTGCCGAAATATCGAGAGCTCACAATTCATACAAGACATGGTAAATATCCCGTTTCTAAAGTTAATTCTTGCATTAGTAACCATGTCAGTTCAAAAACATATATTAAATTACAATATCACGTTACAAAATCGAGTTATTTGGTAACAAGGAATACCTACGGTTGAAAGGTTAGAATAAAAATTACAAAACAAAGCTCTTTTCAGATACATTTTAAGAATAGAAACCTTAACCACAAGAAAACTAAATCTATCTCCCAATTTGCTCATAAATTAGCTCGCGTAACCGCAGACCAATTCATCTGAGGTGAACCCATTCCAAATTTTAGGTCATCCAGGTCATTGCATAATTCGAGGTCAACCCGACCCGGCCAAATCAGCCGACTATTAATCACTAGAAATCACGGAATCAGCATTACCGAGCGTTAATACAAACTGACAGACGTCAGAAGCACCCACTTATGAAATTCGGAATACCTCAATCAAAGGTACAATTAACAACGCCTACAAAGTCTTCCTGGCAGACGCGGGCCCAGGCTCCCTTGGTAATATTCCACCCTTGTCCCCCAAGCGGCAAATTATGTATGTCTATCTCGCTCGATAGAACACCCACTCGTGGCCCAACTCTAGCTACATCCCCTGTTTTTCAGCCTACATTTCAGTCGCACCCCCGACGGCTCACACAGCGCGCGTCTTCGACTGCAATCGAATATCATTAAAAACGACAATAATTTGAATTAGGAACCGTACGCGTTCGATTTTAGAGGTGAGCTGTGAGGGTACAAATTGGCAAAGACAATAAAATATTCTGCCTAATATTTTGAATAGACTGTTTTTACTGGCAATATTTTATTGAAATTTTATTTTATTATCAAGGCCAGTGGTTTTGTGGCGTCGGGCGTGCGGTGAATTCCAGAACAACAGGTGAGTGTAGACGTACATAGATTAGATTTTTGAAACACTTTAATATTTTATAAAAATATATTTAGTGGATACTGGAAGAAGTCATGTGCCCGGAAATCTGTCAGCCTTAGAAGCTAAAAATAATGTCCCTAGTGGCGTACGAAAATATACTCATAAATATTGTATTTCAGTGTGGAAAAAAACTTTGCTTCTTTCGCATTGTGGTTCATTTTTTCTACTTAACCGGCCGTATTTTTAATCATGTGGATAAGATTTAATAATATTTCGTGTATTACTAGCTAAACGAAAATATTTTATGTCTAATTTAGGATATAAGGGTGTAATCTATCAGAAGATATGAATGTATTTTTTATATTAAAATACAAAAGAGCTTATATTTACATGTTTGTGTTAGTTATAGTTAACAACTAGATGATGTATCTTTTTTTAAATTAATTTTGTATCGTAAGTTTTTGTACATTACACATACTTTCGTAATGATATCACAAATAGTAATACTTTTTCAAATTAAAACATATATGTAGAGGTCAAATAAAATAAATATAATATATTTATTATATTAATTTACTCAATTACAGACTATGTAAAACTAATTATATGAAACAATAATAAAAGCTGTGAACTTTTGTTAAATAAATAAATAAAATAAAATATATAATAAGTGTAAGGTTGCTTTTGAAATACTTAGTAAATTGATGGGAGTAGCAAAAACGTGACACGTTAATACATATTTACGTCATTCCGTCTCTAACAAATAGGAAATGATGTAAGTATAGATACTTATCACAATAACATTTCAGAGAAAAATTAAGTACGATTCGAAGGTTAATCGTATGTTTTTATAAATATAATTACCCTGTTTGTAGAGCTTAGATGTTGCGAAATGAATACTTTCCTGGTAATCAGCACAAGTAAAGAATATTTTTATTCTTTAGAAAAACTACAGGTGACCAAAGAGCTGGTGCTTACCTCAAGCAACGTATCAGCCTGGCTATTCAACGAGGTAACGTTGCCAGTTTTTTGGGCACTTTACCCGTAGACAAGGATTTAAATGCTTTTTTATTTAGAATTTACCATTTAATTTATAACATGTAAATATCATTCATATCGACACTCCGTGCAACCTAGATACTACGAGCATATACATATAATACCTTTATATTATATATAACTAGCTGCTATCCGCGGTTTCAGCCGCGCGGTGATGGATGATGATGATGATGATGATGAATCTTATATAGCCTATGTTACTCAGGGTGAATGTAGCTCTCCAAATGGTGAAAGAGTTTTTGAAATCGGTCCAGTACTTTTTGAGGCAATTCGTTACAAACATACATACAAACCTCTTTATAATATTATAGTATAGATTAATAATAAGCCCTTCAATAAATTTAAACAAATGCGTAAATTATACTACTTTTATACATTGCTTTGATAATGAAAGAAACAAAATGGTTATAATAGAATTAAACAAAAACGAAACGGTGATTTTCATGTAAATGTCCAATAATTTGTAAGTATACGTAGGCCTATACAGAATAAATGATTTGATTTGATTTCATTAAATATTTACTACAAAACTAAACATAAATCCGATTCTTTTAATTTCAAGATCACAGACTACTGACAGTTAAGCTATCCCCATGATATATTCCCAAAGCATTTTTATCATCAACATCATATAAGTCGTAGGCCTACCCCACAAATTTTCAAAAGGACCGGTTGGAAGTGGTCAGCATCCAACGACTTCGCGAAGTTTCCGAAACGCTGCCCAGCCGAAATGGATTCGACGATTGACCTCTTTTTCGAAGTTGGAGCTGCCTAGTTTGACTGTCTGTCCTAGGTAGCTGTATTCGTCAACAAATTCGAGAACTGAGTTCCCAACTGATATTGGGGTAGGTACAACATGGGCATTAGACATCGTTTTCATCTTGTCCATTAATTCACTTAAAGTTCATCTTAAGGCCTACCCGTTGGGAATTTTTTTAACCCCATTAAAACCCCGTAAAGCCCCGTTTTTATCATCGATATAAAAATTATTTACACCAAGAACGGTTGCAAAGATTTTTATTAATCCAATGGCATTAAGGTGATGCCTTCTTAAGGGGATCTAGAGTGCGGTCCGCTTACCGTTGCGTCCCATCTCACATTGTCATGTGCGAAGTTTTCCGAAAGATGCAATGCCGAAAGCCGAAACATTTGTCGATCATGATAACGACAACGCGTAAGTTCGCGAACCGCGACCAAAATATTCAAACTTTACTAAATGGTTTGTTTATAGAAATAGTAAAAATAGCGTTCTAAAATAAATAAAGCCTCAAACGGCAAAACTCCGGAGCCTATTTTTCAAATATTTTTTACAATGCGACTTCACGCGTGACTTTTACACGTGAAAAAAAAGGTTAGATATTGGGATAATCTTAATAATCGTCCCTCGGAAACTATATCATCATCATCATCATCATCATCGCAGCCGTAAGACGTCCACTGCTGAACATATGCCTCCCGCATGATTTTCCAAAAGGACCGGTTGGAAGCGGCCTGCATCCAACGTCGTCCTGCGACCTTCATCAGGTCGTCTGTCCACTGTGTCGGTGGACGACCTACGCTGCGCTTGCCGGTCCGTGGTCTCCACTCCAGAACCTTTCGGCCCCATCTGCCATCTGTTCTGCGTGCTATGTGCCCTGCACACTGCCACTTCAACTGGCTTCTTCTGAGCTGTCTGAGATGTCGCTGACTTCCGTTCTTCTACGGATCTCCTCATTTCTGATTCGATCACGTAGAGAAACCCCGAGCATATCCCTCTCCATAGCTCGATGTGCGACTTTGAGCTTATCTATGAGGCCCATAGTAAGAGACCACGTTTCAGTGCCATAAGTCATCACTGGTAACACACATTGGTCGAAGACTCTTGTCTTGAGGCACTGAGGTATTTTTGACGAGAAGACTTTGTGAAGTTCCGGAAACTATATATTGGATCAGAATTAAGACTAGCATACATTATTCACAGGTACAAACATCTCTACTCAAAATTTCACCCGAATCCGTTCAACAGTTTTTTGGCGTCATTGAGTAACAAACATACAAACTTTCACGTGTTTAATTATAATTTGATATTAGGTACAAGTGATGGATGACAACTTTGGTAGACGTAAAATATTCCAAGCATATTTCTCTTCTAATCAATGCCTTACTACATAATATACGCTTATCAATAAATTATCGAGTTCATGTATGTATGTTTGTTCCCATACAAATAGATGAACTGCCTAAATTATTTGTGTTATATTTAGGCTAGAGATAGCGATAATAATACTTATATACAATACTTTATAACAATCCAACTATTAGAAATTCATTAAAGAATTAGTTCTTTAATGAATTTCTTTACTTCAAGCAGGCGACAAAAAGCGCAATAGCTAGGTTCCAAAAATACATGTTTAAACATTGTCTTCTCGTGAGTTACATTTTTAAAATATAAGTTTCATGAAACGGGGCATCTATTTTTCATTCTATTATTGATGATTGATGATGACTTATTAAGAATATATATATATATATAGGCTGTATATCAGCAGAATGCTCAGAAAATTGTACTATGAGTTTAGAAAAAACTGTATTAGTAAAATTTGAGTTTAAAAGAATACTTTCTCTCTTTTCGGTGTCTCTTCATGGTCAAAAAAACAGTATTTTGTCAGTTAGACTAGTATTTTCATTATTTTTAGTATTTAGTAAGTTCTAAATATTTATCCAATGCTATCGGTCATAAATGAACCCTTATATTTTAACATTCCCGCCTTATCTCATATTCTTCCACAAAAGCTAGCCGAGCGTGGTTAATGTTTAAAATATTGTTGCTACATTTTGTTAACACTCCATTACTCCATTGCCATTAGAAATAAAGAGGAGAAAAAAATGCCTACTTTTTATACGATCATCTGACGATACGAGCACACCGTGTGCTTAATGGTACGCAACACTTCAGCCTGTAATTGCTGCAGTGTACCTGGAGCTTTAAACTGAATTTATTGTCACGCTGCACTGCTCCTCCCGAGGCATTGGCTCTTGAATCATTTGTTCAAACCAACATTAGTAGCCCTTGTCCATTACAGCTCGGAGATATATTTAATACGAGTAGATACACCGCCCTCCCTTCGAAATTATTGTGTTTTTATATCAATCTAAAGGTTGTCTGGAAGAGACGCTCTTAATGATAAAACCTCCTAATGTACATACTTATTTAAGATAAATATGTTTATGTAATGTTTCTTTTTATAAATTGTATGTGTATTGTATTGTGTATTTGTGAGTGCAATAACAATGTTTATGTATTAGCAAAATAAACTACGTAACGTTTGCGTACAGGTCAGATAAGATTGACGAAGAATCTTTTTTTATCTGGGAAAAGCCTGGCGGATAAGATTTTTATGGGTTTTCAGGTTTTGATTTGGATTGCTGCCAGCACGTCTTATTACGTGCTAAAAGTCAAAGTCAAAGTCAAAATCATTTATTCAATTTAGACATCAAAGACGCACTTATGAACGTCAACTTTTCATTATAATGTACTTTAAAGACTCTACCGCCGCGTTCCAAAATATATAGAGCCCACCGAGAAGAAGCGGCAAGAAACTCGGGGCCATTCTTTTTATATAGATGTTTACAATGTTTCTACTTAGGTACTACAAATATTACTTTTTATGGGTGGCAGAGAGACAGCTTGCCAGAAGTGGAGTATTCCAAACATCTTTATCTTCTATATAATGTCGAACTTTATAGTAAGCTTTTTTTACTAAAACGTTTTTTACAGTCAACTTGAATTTGCCCTCTGAGAGCTCAGTTATGTGTTTTGGGATTGTATTGTAAAAACGCACACAATTTCCTAGGAATGACTTATTAGTCTTCGCAAGTCTAAAACTAGGTACAGCTATCCTATTTGTATTTCTAGTATTAAAAGTGTGGTGATCACTATTTAATTTATATTTATGTATTTTTTTACGAACATACATTATATTTTCAAATACATATAAGGAAGGCAACGTTAATATATTGATTTCTTTAAATAAATCTCTCAAAGATTCACGGGGACCCATTTCGTAGATAGCTCGAATAGCACGTTTCTGAAGGATAAAGATGGTCTCTATATCAGCCGCTGAACCCCATAGCAATATCCCATATGACATTACGCTGTGGAAATATGCAAAATACACTAACCGTGCCGTAGAAGCATCTGTTAGCTCTCTTATTTTACGTACTGCATATGCAGCAGAACTGAGTCTCCCAGACAAGGCATTTATATGAGGACCATACCATTGTAATTTTGCGTCAATTTTAATGCCTAGGAAGACTGTTGCCTTGTCCATTACGAGTTTAACTCCATCACGCGTAACGTTGGACTCCAAATATGGAACAGTAGGCAAGGAAAACTTCAAACATTTTGTCTTTTTTGAATTCAGAAGTAAATTATTAGTTGAGAACCATTTAGAGATACTAGATAGAGCGTTGTTTACTTGAATTAGTGTGCTATCTTTACTATCTACTTTAAAAACCAGAGATGTGTCATCCGCAAATAAAACAATATCACAAAGATCCTTGGCCATAAGTGGCAAGTCGTTAATGTATACTAAGAACAAAAAAGGCCCTAAAATGGACCCTTGTGGAACACCCATTTTAATTATAGATCCTGAAGATGTTACACCATTTATGCCAACCTTTTGCATCCTTTCAGATAAATATGACTCGATGACATCAAGCGGAGCTCCACGAATACCATAATGGAAAAGTTTTCGAATCAGTATACGGTGTTCCACACAATCAAATGCTTTAAAGAGATCACAAAAAACACTAATATCATCATGTGAGCTCTCCTAAGCCTTTAAGACATACGTCATTAACTTCAACAGTAGGCAAACCAGTTTTAGCAGAGTTCATCATCATCATCTCAGCCGTAGGACGTCCATCGCGGAACATACATATTTCCTAACGGACTTGTTGAAAGCGGCCTGCATCCATCGTCCTGCAACCTTTATCAGGTCGTCACTTCACCTTGTCTGTTAGCAGAGTAAAAGACATCTAACTACATATTTCCATGAGAAAGTATAGCATTCCGCATAACTGTATCATCATTCGGTATTGGGGCATGTACTACATTATTTATACATATGTTCAAAAGTATTTGGCTAAGGGGTGCTTTACGTAACCCTGTTTTTAACAGATTAATACACACTGCCATAATTAATAATTATAACACACACATATATATATATATGTATAAATAAAGTAACAATTATTATAACATATACAAGTAGCTATCGAACTTCTTAGGAGTTTATCTAATCCCAAAGTATTATTTCTTTCTTATAGTAGACCGACTGAGAAGGTATCAAATGCTTTAACCAAAACTAGAAACACTCGTTAGAAAGCCAAATTAAGAATCGTTTTATTTATGCGACGCTACTAGATTGGCAAAAAGCATGGTAATATTATCGTAAGATGGCGAAAACTGAATTATCATTCTGAAAGTTTGTGAATTATAGATCGAATAAATAAAATATAGAAGAATCGAATAAAAGCAGCTTTAAATTTTGTTAAATTAGCCAGTTTGGTTTAACTGAGTAATGGCATGCATTATTGCAGTACAAACAATATACTATTCTCTACTTTCGCTGACATATACTGATGGGTTACTAGCTTATCAACCGCAAGAGAAAGCAGACTTGCTCGCTCGTCATTTTTCGGCGAACTCCCGACTCGATGACAATGGCGCGCAGCCGCCAAGAATACCCCGGTGTAGCACCACCATGCCCGATGTCCGCATTAGGCAGTGTGACGTGCGCCGAGAGCTGTTGTCACTCGATGTTAGGAAAGCAAGGGCCCTGACGGTATTCCAGCCTTAGTACTGAAAAGATGTGTACCAGAGTTGTCCCCTGTGCTGACCCGACTATACTGCCTGTCGTATTCGTCGGGAATTGTATTTTTTACAACATCCACACAAATGTCGCCAGGTCTCAAACTAGGCAGAGCCGGTATTATGATAACCTGATGATCGAAATACACAATTATATACATATACGCACCCAGACACAGTTCAAACATACGTCGTAAGGTCGTACGTCGCGCTCATTCCAGGTCAATACCGTAGTGCCACAGGGGTCCGTCTGATCACCCACACTATTTCTCCTTCATATCAACACATTTGACATTCATTGCTACGCATATGACAGTACTGTCCTACTTTCCACGGTTAGTACTTTGGACGATCTGGTGCGACACAGACCAAAATTGTAGAGAACTGACGGTATGTCTTCGGTGAGCTTTCCGGGGTGCTTGACACCCTGGTTGATAGAGGCTAACTCACCATTTTCTTAATAAATAATTATAGTGTCAATATTGTAGTAAATCATTTAAACCTACCTACATAATAATAAAATGTGAATAGAACAAATCCGAATTTTCATAGGTATCCCTTAGAGTAAATTATTTCAATTGGTTTTCTCTAGATTTGTAAACATTTTTGCTGTACAAAAGCAAAGTAATGCACTATTGAAAAAAAAATATTTCAAAGTCCATTCCACGACGTACAACTATAATTTAGATGTTCTTTGGTGAAGGCGTGTTGTAGAAATTTCTCACATGTGAACTAACAAGAAATGATGTTCTTGCGCATAGACTCAATCTGGTCCTTATCCGGATAACAAATTTACTTTTGTAATGAAAAACATATATACACATATTGTTCTTGAGTCATCAACACCGAGCCTAAACCGGTGCTACATAATTGTGGCAGTTGATGCCGTTTATGTCCATTTAGCAAAGATTTTTCGATATTGTACCGCTAAAGGTGTGAAATGAGCAAAACCACTGGCGAGTGAGCTAGTGACACAAATTTAGTATTGCAATGAAAAATTTTAATTGTTTAAGATATTCACAGGAAGGTTGACGATAGTAATACTACACAGAATAAACATAAAATGAACAATAAATATGTTCTTGGAACCCAATTTAAGATAACTTTTTGTACTTTTATTTGTTAGAATGTCCGTAACTCACATTCTGTAAAAAAATTCAACAAGTTGCCTATTATGGTTCCAAAGATAGTCACTTAGGGGTATATAGTACAGTAATTCAACATAATTACAGCGTAGACTCAGTAATAAGGTCTCGTCGTGCAGAATCCTAAGAAGTATTTCAATACTGGCGATATCAATGAATGAAAGCTTTGTTGAATGAATATGCTCTGTAATATCTAACCATTCACGTTTGAACAAGCTGTCACATTACCTACTTTCATATTACAAGGAAACCTTTTTACTTTTATCTTTAAAAAGACTTTGTCTCAAATGACGCTGAGCTCACACAAACGCTTTGTTCTGTAGAGAATGGCAGTGAACAAATTAAATCTCTTTGTTGTTTCCTCTTAATGGAGCTAAATTCATTCATTAGAGATTTTTTTGTTTATGGCTATTGTATTCTCTTTGCTCAGTTTGTACTTTTAGCCAGAGCTGAATAGATGTCTTTGAAGTTTTGTCAAGTTGAAACAATTTGTAGGAAAAGGTGTATTTAAAGAGAATTAACGGACTAGGAACCCAAGCCTCCGAACTGGTCAAACTCTTTAAATTTCGTTTGTTTTCCGTTTGTTTTTTCATCTAAACGTGATCCGAAATATAACCTAAGTGAGAGCATCTTACGCTTTTGGAAATAGTTTCTTCCCGGTATCTACGTAGTACTCGGTATCTAAAACAATAGCAAAATATTCAAACTTCATCCGTGATGACTTAACATATCGGCATATCAGTTCTTTTTTTTTAAATGTCTGAACACAGAGTAGTGACACTAAAAAGGTTGCCAATACAAAAACCGGAAGCGAATACAACGAAATTCAAAAATGCTTGTAAGTGTAATAAAACCAATTTTCCATTGCCTCTCGCGCCCACCCCACATCTCCCACGCGCGTGGACGTAATTACAGGCATGTAATTCCTACTTCATTTTGCGTTATTGGAAACAAAAGAGAGCTTAAATCAGCAGTCCGATGCGTGGGCAGTTGCAGATAATGTCCTGATAATCATCCCAAGAAGAGTAGCATAAACGTTTGCAGTGTGTGGGCAGATAAAAGAGAAAACGTATTCTCCGTGAAGGGGCGGAGTTAAATAATATTCACTCCGCCTGCGAATCCCTTGGGAAAACTTCTTACTTCTTACTAGGCGGTAGACCTTTGTGCAAGAGGCCATCTTCGTTGGTACCAGCGCAGTGCCAGATATTCTAGTGCGATTGCGGAAGCATTACAGTTGTAGTAAGTAGTTTGAGAAGCGCTCGTAGCAGAGCTTGACTTGGCAAACTTAACCGATCAATAAGCAACGCTTGCTGCGGTCAGGACTCGGATGGGTGACCGTGGCATTATACAACTGAGCGCTTCCGTGCTTCGGAGGGCAGTTAAGCCGCCGATCCCGGTTATTTGTCTTAGGACAACAGTCGTTAGGCTACGTCGAAAGCCTTCGGGTGACCTGACAACTTCGACATGGGTTGGCCACTAACCTATCCACCAAACCGCGCTGGGCCCGCGTGGTGAAATATATAATTTGAATTTGTATTTGAATGATAATGATGATGATTACAGTAGTGTGTGTGATGGGCACTGTATAGGCAACAGAACAGCTTTATATAATAACTTGATCCGCTCCGTGGTTTCACCCGCTTTGTCATGGATGATGATGAGTTTGAATCAAAATATATAGCCTGTTACTCAGGGATAATGTGGAATTCTAATGGTGAAATATTTTTTGAAATCGGTCCAGTATTTTTTGATGTTAATCGTTACAAACATACAAATATACAAGTATTTCTCTTTATAATATTAATATGATATAGTTTTAATCCTTCCTATACCGTGATAATTAAAATAAAAGATTTATGAATGAAACTGACGTATATGTACGTCTCTGGGACGCAAAGGGTTAAACAAATTAATGTTAAAGCAACTTTGTGCTAATACATGTATTAAGCTAAGCGTCTTAAGTTAATTCCTAAATCACATGCGAACACACGTCTTATACTGAATTAATGTGAAAACACACAAATTCTGACCTTACGACATAATTAATTTCCTGACATGAACTGATTATAATTAAAATAAGCCCCGTTATTACTCGTATATTAGTACAATACTTAGAAATATTTCAATAACCTTTTTGTATCTGTTTTTATTTACTTAAGTACATTCTGTAATGTAATGATTACTTACATTGAGAATATCTAGAAGAAGGCCTAGCTAGCTATAAGAAATAAAAAGGAACATCAGAAATAAATAAAGTTATAATGATAAATAATACATGACCTGGCGGATAACGCTTCACCATAAGTCCATACACACACGTTCACCAAAGGTTCCAGTTAAATTCTGTTTTATCGGAGGCTTCAGTTCTGGGCTCAGGAGAACACGGGGTACCCTCAATAGTTTATTTATATAACCGGGTGAGAGTTCTCATTAAACCAACACCTCACCCTCAACTATAGGTTTCCAGGGAATAAATATAAATACTTCTATGTCTCGACACACTAAATTGGAATCTTCTTATAATGTTTTGTCCATTGGACGAAATCGGTAATCCAATCTTCTCTCTCACAAAATCAAAATTAAAAAATTCTTGATGTCTCCTCTGTGTCATTCAATCATTGTCTCATTTTAAAATTTGCCACCTTGCAGGTCAGTATAGAAATAGTTTTTAAATATATAGTCCAAATAAGGATTTATGCAATGAAATGAGGTATGATGTGATTTGAAATTATATTACAATTCTACAGTCGAGAACCTGTGTTCATATCAGCAAACATGGTTGAACCTCAATTTCATGTTATTTCTACCTTGGATTGAAGCTAAATATGAGCACAGCATATTATGATCTCGGTTGCAATCAAAAGTTGATTGAAATAAAGAAATGGCGGCTTTATGTCACTTTTATCAGCTGCAGTCAACTTACTAACATTTTTGCTTACTGACGATGTCAAAACTGATATAGAGCTGCCATTTTTCAAGATTTCAATCAACATTTGTTAGCAACTGAAATACATAATAGCCCTGCAGAGATACATATTGTCAGAACTTTGCGCTACGTAATAAAAGTGCTTCCGCCAGCGAAATGCCTCCTGTATATGTTGGAAACTGACAACCCAGATCGTAAAGCACGGGAGCAAGTTTTGGGATACCTTTCGAGACTACTCGCTAATTCGACGTCGTCCGTCTCTTTTTAACATACTACAAAAAAAGAGGAGGTGCTTGATTCAACCTTTTTTTTGCATTTTTTATGATATTAAACAATTTCAAACAATTCTAGCACTTATGCATTACCTCGTATAGATAACCAAGAATACTAATTTTAATTAAACTTATTAATCTGCTAGTTTAGTTTCCCTGTATTTCATATCCATACAAAAATTGCCTGTAAAATCGCTAAGAGATCTTGTGAAATTGTGCACTTACTATGAATTCATATTTCAATTGTGTGACAAGAGGAACAATCTATTATCTATCTATTTATTCACAATATCTCAATTATACGGCTTTAAGACGCGCTCGTATCCTGATAATAGTAAAAATCACAATGTTTAAACATCTAGTGTAACGAAACAGATCGATAATATTGTATGAAAAAAAATACTCAGGTTAGAAAAGGAATAGGAAAAGAGTAACAACCGAACAAAATTCCTAAATATTACTCCCTCTCTGCAGAAAAAAATGCTGTTCTCTGCAGAAAAAAAAAAGTCCATAAAAATAAACCTTCACGTCCAAACTCTCAGAATTTTCAGCGATAACACTATATTTTTTTTAGGTAATACATAGCCAACATATAGTACTAAAGTAGTAACCAGCAGTTTTTCAATTTTGTTAGTATGTATCGAAATATATTAAGAAAACGTACAAAATTTATGCTTTTTCGCATCATATCGTCTAATATAACAAGCGACTTTCAATCATACGTAAAGCATCGAGAATTATTTTAAAATTGGGTTTGGACCGCGTCTTAAGTAAAGCGAAAATGAGAATTGAAGGCACTCACCCTACAAATTTCACACTCCACTTACTGCTGGTACAGCAGTTCTACTGCAAAGTCTTAAGCTAATCCATTTAAGTCAAACGTCTGTTATACAACTCCTGCTTATCTTTATTGTTCACTCGGTCTCTAGTTGCAAGACTTTACGTCTTGGAAATACTACCTTTAGAAAGCGCGCCAGTTCAATTCTATTGTGAGAAATAAACTGCTTACTGCACACATTTCACTATTCTTTGTCATTAGTTTGTTCCATAGTTGCTTGGACGCTTTGTTCACAACCGAGTTATTCTCTTCTGTCTTCTTCTTTCATTTGTATATAATAATAATCTTTATGCAACAGAAAAAAACATAGGAACAAAATGCAGTGAACGCTGTTAACTGCTATAGTACAAAGACGCAAAGCAACGCCCTCCTCCTTAAGACAAATACAATGCTATAAAAATTAATTGTTCTTCGTTCATCTCTCAAAAACTTGATAAAAACTAGACTGACTTGAATAATTCTTGTTTGGTTTTATTTGCTTCAATACAGGGTTGGTTCGGAAAGAAAAAAATAAAATGCATCATCATTACTCAATTGAAACCGTAGAGCGCAGCTAGTTATAAATCAACTTTATATCTGGAATGTCAGCACTACATCCGGACGGGTAAACTAAATTTTACTTTGGTAGCAGTAGTAGAAAGCCATTGCGAAAACATCAGCCTGTTAAAGCAAATCTCGAGCTCGAGCTTTCAGTGATGCTGTGGCCACACATTGGCAAGCAACTCTGTACCCAAACACTGGTAATAAGTACTTCTTTCCATATGTGCGCTAATCTTTCCTGTAGCGTCTGGGTTATGGTGACTAGCACATTGGACCTATTAAAACATATCTATATTTTTTGGAATTTATTGATTGAACTCCATAACACTGGTTCTCCTTGGTATAATTCAATAAACTCTAAGATATGTTCAATCGGCCATTCAATCGAGTGCGTCGTAATTTTTAAAATATTAAGGAACTTAAACAAGAAACACGTAGGTACGAACAGCTGCAACTCGTGGCGAATGAAAGACCAATGCTTTTATTCCCTTCGCTTTTAAACTAGTTTCATAAACCGACCCGTTGCACGTCGTTATTAGACATTGGACGATGATTGGATACAATGTGAACATTGCGTCCAAAGTCTGATCAACACATTGGAGTATTGGCTGCAATACGCTGCATTGGTGCAAATATGATCAATGTGTGACCGCAGCATGAAAATAACTGCGTGAAAAATCCACACACAGTGGTAGGGCACTTGTTAGTGTTTACTTTTAAGATTGATGTGTTTTGCGAAACTGTTATATTAAGATATTTTGTATTTTGGCACAGGTCTTTGAGATCAAGTTACCCTTTGAGGTCATCTGCCTTATCATTTACAACCACATTATTGATATAAATATAATATAGTATAATATTAGTGTGTGCACCAATGACATTGGAGAATTGTGTAATTTTTTTTTTATATAAACATGTTGGTATTTTTTTTCACATTCTAGCTAATCAAAGTACCTGGCCTAAATAATCTCTAGTAAACTGCAATCAAAATGACAAAACCATTTTGATGGCAGTTTGTTTATCAGTCTGCCGGACGGAAGGCGATGGAAATCAGCAAAAGCTTTTTGTACTGCCTCTCGGGTTTTCCACTTAAAAACTTGTCTAAATTTTGAAAAAAACGAAATCTTTTGGAGCGAGGTCCGGTGAGTACGTTGGGTGACGTAGAGCTTCCAGCTGTAACTCTTGTAGCTTTGCGATGGCGTGTCGTTAAGTGTGAGCTGGCGCGTTGTCATGGAGAACTCCAAGGCCCGCAGCAAGCTCAGCCGTAGATTCAGTTGGATTCTCTTCCACTACCGCCTTCGAGCCTCGTTCTTCAATTCAAAATTTCCAGGTTTATAGCGTTTAAAACATGTTTATGCAAGCAAGGCCCGTACACGTCGTTAATGTATCGTTTTGTTGGCGCAGCGGTATTTTCACGTAGGAATCCATATTCTAAAACTGCCGCATTTCACAAAAGCAAAACACTATCTAAAAATAAATGACTGAATTTACATTAAAATAACAAGGCTTTCGAATAACATTTATTTAAATATTGAGTTGCGCGTCAATCCACAGATAATTAAATCTGTAAATGCTAGAAGAACTTCCGATTGTATATCGTTTGTTATGTTTTTGTATAGGTAAATACCTAATAGCTTATATAATTAGTTACTTGTCAGTACTGGCTGACTGAATTGTTCATCAAAGCTGAGCGTAAACCACTGAGCCCACAAACTTGAAATGTTGGCAGCTGATGTTCTTTATGTTGCGGGTGAGCACGAAGGATTTATGGAAATTTCAACCTTACGGGTTGAAAAGCTGACGGGTTAAAGTGGTTTAATTTCAAACATTGCTTAAACTTTTGTGAACTTCCTTCAAACTCATTTGTGAGGAGACTAATAACTTGCTCAGATGGCAAACACTACATCTGTTAATACTAATAGCAATACTACTCAGCATACTGCCTTATTATAGAACGTGGATTAAAGATAGTCCCGAGTTTAAACCACAATTTAAGGCGACTTACCTGGTGAAAATAGGCTTAGAAAAACAGTTTTTACCACGATGTATACAATCTAAGACAGTACAATTTGAAAAAATTAATACCGACTTCCATTCTATTCGGTTATTGGAGTGTAACTCAAAAATATATAATAAATAGAACCACACAGGAAGCATTAGCTTTCAAACACAAAAATAATTTTGAGAATCCCTTCACGCAGTCGAAAGTTATGAGGTAACAAACATAAAAAAATACAGTCGAATTGAGTACCTCCTCCTTTTCTGGAAGTTGGTATTAATAAAATACAGGTTAAAATTGATCATATTTATGAGGGGACTATTATTTCAATGCACGATTTCGTTAAATTAATTTAATAAAAAATATCATGAAATAAGCTAAATAAATATAAATAAGCTACTCGTATCATGAAATAACCGTTGTATCTACATTATTTAAGCATAAAATTTATAAAAAAATATTACATATTTTTTAAGCAAATTTCATATAGGCCTTAAACCTTGGTTTAAACTCGGAACTATCTTTTGTGCACGTTTTATAACAAGGCTGTGTGTGTGTAAAGCTCTTTCTCTATGTAGTATTCCCTATTAATTTATTTACGATTACTTCTTTCAGTCGCTACTAAGCTAGTATATCTAATCTATCTAAGCATAGTAATAGTCCATATATTGCTGGCAGGTATACCTGCCACTGCGTTGACCGATAAATATCAAATATATATACTTAGGTACTACTTCATTGGGTATAAGTTTAGTGTAGGTACTTACATAATTAGTCAATTATGTTACGAGTATCACTGCTGGGACTCAAGCCTTCCTTCCTGAGTTGGGCCTTAATACACCACGCAGGCCTACGCGGATTGATGGATAGGCTAGTGGTCAACCCATGTCCAAGTTTTCAGGCCGCCATCGACATAGCCTAACGATTAGTGTCCTAATACAAACAACCGAGACCGACAGCTTAACGTGCCTTCCAAAACAGGATGCGCTTATATGAACAATGCCACTAGCGGTCACCCTTCCAACTCCTGACCACAGCAAGCGTTGCTTAACATTGATGATCGGTTGAGATCGCCAAGTCAAGCTCCGCTGTGAGCGCTTCGTGTGTGTAGGTACCTAGTACACAAGCAACATGAACAGTACAAATGTTAAAGAAAATCCACGAAAAAATGTTCATTACATTTTACATTCAACACGTAACAAAACGTACCGTCTTGAGCCTTGCGCTTACGTTCTTCCCAATATTGAATTTTAATATAGGTCTGGTCTATTTATACACAAAATGGCATATTCTGACTTATATTAAGAATAGAGATGGAATATAAATATATGCCGGGAGGCATTATTTCGGCGTCCATATCCGGTGAAAATAGTAAGGGATCTCTAATTATGCGATTTTTCATAAAGAGTATGGGCCTTACTTATAAACGTTGCTTAACTTTAAATTACATTATTTAGTAGGGCGCACAGCAATATAGTTTTGTATAAGTAAGCCGTGCATAACAACTGCTTACTTTAGAAAGACTTGTTTGTAATGATCCTAAATATGCTTCAATTGAACTTCTGTCAAATCAGAAAATGCCTTTAAAGCGTCTAGTACTAGATGCTATACGAGGCATCGAAAAATTTTATTCGGTGACAGCTCCATTGGATTGTCTAATAGCTACCTGTCATATCATATGTCCATCAAAACCATAATGGTATTAGCCATGGTTAAGCTTGGTTTAAAAAAATAGGTAAATATCGTTGAATTGTATTTATTGTTGCCAAACGGAGCGGCATATAAGCGATAAAGATCCTTAAATAAAGAAAAAAAATCAAGTGCAAGCTTTTTTACAGAAAAAGCTAATCTAAACGATCTGTCGCATGTTAACTGCTTTTACCTACTGTAATATGAATTGGCCGGAAGCACAGTCCGGCTAAATTATTCCAGCCATGTCCAGTGAAGTAATTTCCAATTCTGTCCTTTGGTGACCCGAAATGTCGAATTCGGAAAGGACCTTTCCCTAAACCAGGTTTATAATGTGCCCTTAGTATGTAAAGGGAATACATATCTGTCTGTGATTTATGCCCTTTTAGTGCTATTTGGAGAATTTCATTTCGATATATTGAAAAGGCGTCGATATATTAGATGTACCGAATCTGATTTCTCTTACTCGCTACAGTGTCATTTAAGAGATTTATTTTATATATTTATTTATTTATTTATTCATCAAATGCATACTGTGCTTACAGGATACCCAAAGCGCACAGTAGGCCAGCCTTAAATTAACACTCACTTATCTGTCTTTAAATCTACTCTTATAAAATTTAGAATCACTAAAATAAGTTTGACAACACAACAATACATACTTATACTCGGAAAAAAAATGTCAAGGTCTGGAATCTGAGCAATCATAGCATTGAGCAAATGAAGTGTTTAATGTGTGATGAGATGTTTAATTTTAGTTTTGTTTAAGATTTGGGAATATTGAGCACACCTAATTTTAAGTGCATGGTCTTTTGCAATCATCTATTTCGCACCAGAGCCACAACATACAAGCCTTGTGCTTAGTTTGGGGCTCACTGGTATGCTCTTCTGAATTAGTACAATGTTTTCCATGTTAAGGTTAGTTAAGTTTCTTACAGTAAACTGTATAAATTGTGTACTTTTTACCCTGGATAAATAAATTTATCTTTATCTTTATTTAAAATATACTTCTTTCCATATGTGCGCTAATCTTTTCTGTAGCGTCTGGGTCACGGTGATAGAGACTATTTGATATATTCATTATATACACTTAGGTTTACTAAGAAACTCTGGGAGGTTCAAACGACTTTGACGACCTGTTGACAGAGTTGTTAGTGACCCTGCCTTCCAAGCAAATGATCCCAGGCTCGATTCCTATAGAGATAAATAAATATTAAACAAACAGAAGTTTTTTTTTTTATATCTTGGATATTTGTAATGTGGCAATGTGCTGGTGTTTCCATGCTATCCGCGACACAGGCAACCCTAGTGCGGGCTCCCCTGAGTTTTTTTAAAGGCTCTTGTCGTTTAATACTTATTTATACACAAATAAGTACATAAATACTAAGTTACCGAGCAGAAAATACAATAAACACGAGAGAAAATGTATCCTATGTCCTTTTCCGCACTATCTATGTGGCCAGTTTTATCAAATGGTTCAGTTCGGGGCTAACGGTGAAATACATAACTTCTAAGTAGCCTGTCACTCATCATGCGGTGACTCCTGCGGTAGTATCTTTTAATAGGGCGCTACGTTATCATTCCTGAACCACATTGCTACTATTGCTTATGAATAAGGATTAAGTTAATAAGTTGAAAATTCATTGTAAATGATATAAATCACTTCGAAATCAATAAAATTGCAGTTTTATTTTTTGTTTATTTGTTTTTTTAATATGGGACGACATCCACACAAAGGTCTTCAGGTCCTAAACTAGGCAGAGCCTGTACTATGGTAACCTGATGACTGATATACATACTTAAATATATACACACCCAGACACAGGTCAAACAGACATATTCATGCACACAAATGTTTGATCTGTCCGGGGATCGAACCCGGGACCAGCAGCTCAGAAGGCAGGGGTGCTACCAACTGGGCCAACCGGCCTGTCAGTTTATACACCACACTAGTTCTTTTTACTTTTTTATGAAGACTTCTGCAGTATACCCAGGGTATTAATTTAACTTTTTAGTTTTAGCTCATATTCGCTTATCTCCTACACTATTGGAGTCTAAAATCAATTCGATTGTACATATACTCCCCATTCTCACCAGAAAACTTCTCCTTCTGCCACAAACATTCAGTCGGAGAGTCAGACCAGCAAGCAGTGCTTACTGCAACTTATATGTATGGGAATTAGAAACGAAGGACTCTTATGACTGATTTACTTAGCTGTCATAGTAGGCTTCTCGTGCGATTCTCTAAGAGCAAACATCGTTGCATCTTTGACAACACCCGTGAAACAAATTAAGAGATGACAAGAAACGTTGGAAAAGCAACCTTATTTGCAAGGGCGATATCTCAAAGTATTTGACATCGGTGAGCTCGTCGACGAATGCATCGGCGAATCATTACAGAATCGCACGGCTGTGTTTTACAAAACATGTGACTACGATTCCCCCCACCGTACAGTCTTCCTTTGCAAAAGACTTACTCGTATTTAAACTTGGCACCATACCAGGTATGTATCACTACAATATAGGTTCTGTACTGTTAGTATGTGTACTACAGGATAAATACCTGTACCGTACCAGTTTCATACAATAGTATCGCACTTTATTACCTGTACCGTACTGCATCCGTTCAATTAAGTTGTAGTTTATACCCGGTACGCCATTCAAACGCTGTCGTAATAAAGGTCGTGCCTCATAAAACGCGACAACACTAATGTCGCCGCGATAAACGCCCAGCATCTTTGAATGAGTTTCCGCCGTGACTCAATGGAAAACAGTTAACAATTGTTCGAATTTCTATAAATAAACTTAGGTATCATTTCAACTTTGACATCTTTGTTTTGAAGTGAAAACTTCTTTAGGTGCGATAGTTTCCATGACTACACTCGAAAACAAATAAACAAAAATCTGTTTCGGGGGACAAGTGCAGTAAACAATGAAAAACTTCGGCTTTATCCTTTGGCCGGTACTGCAACAGTCTCGGGCAGGGGTCAAACCCCCGACTCACTTTAGGCCCCAGATACACGAGCAGCTTGAAGCAGTCAGCATGGACTCCTTGAAGCTGCGACTGCACAGTAAACTACAGTCTTCTATGTAGGTACACACATACACGAAACCGCTCAAGCAGTTGCAAATGCTTTGGGCGGATGGTGGTCAAGCAGTCGCCAGGCATATACTGACTGATCGAGCTGTCGACTGCTCTCGCGCAGTTACCTCCGCCCGCGCTTTTCATACCACGTCGCGCGCGCTTCCAGCCCCCAAATTTAAATTGTCACCAGTTGAGCAGTTAATGCCAACTGCTCGAGCAGGTATCAATGGCAGCTTCATGATGTTGGCTATGACTGCAAGAGCGAACATACACGGACTGCTAGAGCAGTTAGTCGTGATGCCTGTAGTGAAGACTGTAGCTCACTGGGCAGTCGCAGCTTGAAGCAGTCTATGCTATAACTGCTTCAAGCTGCTCTAGTATCTGTGGCCCAGTACAAAATAAAATAAATTACAAAGCTGTTTCCTAAAAACTTAGTACATTACCTTCACAAAACCAAGCGAGTTTAGCAACGTCATCGCAAATCTACTGCGCAGCCTTCCAACCCCGTTCCTTAGAACAGTTTAACCGTCTTAATTCGAGCTTGAGAAACGCTTAGCTAAGCTTTATGTGGAGCGTTGGGCGAATAAAATGTTTAATAGTTTTCAAGATTAAAATAACCGACGAAGTTTCAGCCATTATATTTCAGTGCTGCGGACTTAGTAAACGTTTCATTTAAAGCAAAAGACATTTGCTGAAAGGAGTTAATATATAGAAATTCTAAAAATATATATTTCGATTTGGCAAGAAAATACTCGTAGATTATTATATCTAATACAGTTCTTGAAGGAGTCTTATATAAAAAAACATGAGGTCGTATTCTTCTAATTTTTCATTTTAAAGAAGTTGAGATAGACACGAATTTATTAAATAACGAGAAAAGAACAGTTATTTTTTAACATATATTGTCTACTAGCGACTGCCCGTGATTTCGATCGCATATTAAGCTCGGCCGTTTCTTGATTTTTTTAATGTAAGAAAGTTATATAAAGTATAAGAAAACATTTAAAGGCAAAAAGTTTGAGATAGTATGTTTGTTACTTGTTAACGCTCAAACCAATGGACCAATGGGTGAAATTTGGTGTGGAGGTAGATGAGACGCTGGATTAACACATAGGATACTTTCAATCATCATCAACTAAAGCCCAATACCTTTAAAACCTATATGTATAGTACAGTTACAAAAGACACTCTTTTACGAAACGACTGGAGGCTTGCTGATTCGGACGGGTTAAGGCATAACCTAGAAAGTATTAAGGCCAAAACAGCATACGCGTATGCATACTCATGGCTTAAATACGACGTCATTCTCTGGGAAAGTGTAAATTCAGAAGACCTAAATGGTTCCCAAAAAATTTGCATCCGTATCCTCGCCATTAAGAAGGAAAGAAAAAAAAGGCGGTTATTTGAACAGATACTGAACACAACAACATAAAAAATCACTATCAATAAAAAATCAAGTTACATTCAAAGTACACAACCTTAAAAATAACATACAAAAAAAGATGGATCGCTGTTAAAAATTATTAAAAATACCGAAAGTTGCAAACCGTACTTCATCATATATTAAATTTTGACGCTAGTGACCACACACAGCTGACGGCACCTAAGCGACCAGTACCAGTGAAGCGAGACCCGCGACAAATACAGGAATTTACAAAACATATATATTGAATTATTTACACAGTTACAATAGTTATATACAAACCTGCCGCGACCATATGCATCTAGGTTCGAACATAAACATATACTACCGAGCTCTGAATAATGGGGGATCCCAATAATCTATCTATCCACGGTTTTCCTTACTACCGATAGATATTTGACATAACGTCCATACAAAAAGTGTCAAATATCTATCTCTAGTAAAGTAAACCGACGATAGATAGATTATTGGGACCCGCTGTTAGTAATACATTATTTAATCACCTACCTAGGAAAATAAAAAATGAAGAACATGTGACTTAATTTGTGAAATATCTGAAACCTAACTAATTGCTATTATAGTTGAAATGGTTTTTTTATTGATAAATTTCACGACAATTGAATGGGTTGGGCGCTCTAGTACTTCTTACTTACCTTCAGAATTCTTCCGCTACACCCTAGCAGGTCAAAATCATATCATATCAATACAAAAAAATTAATGCCTATTTCTCCCGGTCACGCTATACAACAATCAACAATCTTGCTTATTCTTTTTTTGTTATTGTCAGAAGAAAATTCTTATGAAAGTAATACCAAGAAAATGTGGGAGGTCATGGCAAGGCAGAAGACCGAGCCTACTAGGAGAACGAAGTCGCGGGCAATCGCTACTCTTACATAGATAACAATATGTACTTAAGATCTGCATGTATACCTATTTGTATGAATATACAATAAACTATTGAGTATTAAATGCTACTAATTCCATTATTATATCAAATATCTGCCATGTATAAAATCGAAAGTCAAAGCCAAAGTCAAAGTCATGGTTATTTATTGGTAAATATTCATTTACAAGTCAAACAAAACCAGCCGTAAACAAAAGTATACAAAATTACGTATTTTAATGAATAGCCTTATCATTCAAATTAATATTAAAAAGTCAAAACAATTATATTATACAATTTAAATAACATTAAATTCCAAAAGTAAATAATATGTCAATACTAAATGTAAACAAAGGTTAAATTATTATTTTATAATCAATTTCCAATTACCATTAATGAACACATTGACATTATAAAAAAATTGATCGATAATCTTATCTATACATAATTTTAATAATTTTATCGAATCGAATGATATCCTTCTAAAATAGCTTTTATACAAGAAGCCTATCAGCATAATAGAACCTAATATTTAGTTTATGTTAGCCGCCCGTCTCGATCTCGGGGCTCCTAACTATATTTATAGATCAAGGAATGACGTCAGTGAATCCGCGTATAATCCGGATAATCCTCGACTGGAATATAATGCGATATATTTAGCGGACCTACGGTAGTATTAGCATCGTGGCTGGCGAGGGTTACCACTTATACAATACACCAACAATGCCTAACATTGTATTAAGGACCAGCTGACGCGACCGCAACTTCGCTCACTTAGTCTATGTGAGACGGAGCCACATAAATTATTGTTAATTATATAAGTTGATCGTGCCGTGGGGTACCGGCTTAGAATAGAAATCTGTGCGCGAAAAAGTGCCGATATTCTCTTAGTTTAATTCACGCCAGTTTAAACACTTCCAGTAACGAAATACTTAAAGCTTAAAACATAATTACCAAGAATACCAAGTTAGAATTAAATGGATCGACAACAATCTATCAACTATTAATACATCCATAACGTAACTAAGTTATGCTCGAACAAGTTTGAACTCTCTTTTAACTTTACCGAAGTTCTGTAAAGGAAATTACGGATCACGAAGCACAAACTTCTTGAACAAGTTTCGTATTAAAAATTAAGCATTTTACTTGCAAATGGTGGCTCCAGACTCATCCGTTTTAAATTAAAAAGCAATTAGTTGAACTTTTTCAGGAAATGTCCAATTTAAGATCTTAGCGCCTGAGTTTTAAATTAATTTGGACGTTGTCTTCATATACTTCAAAGCTTGGGAATAATAGGTGATAATACTTCGTTATTTAATTACTTTACAGAATACAAAAAAAAAAAGAAAAACTTAACCACTTTTTTATGATAAGTTTTTCTATAATAAACCTGTACCATAGCAACAGATAGCAACGTTGTAAAATGTAAAAAGGGTGATAATGGTATCAAAAGTATAAAACAGTATTTTATGTCATGAGCGATGAATTATCTCCCCATTTTAGTTTAAAAGTCACTAGAACTGACTGTAGCGAGGTGGACCTAAGAGATTAGGATCCGAAAAAGAGTTCTTGTAAAGCTATAATCACTAGAACCCTGAGTGTAGCGAGGTGGACTAAAGGATTTTAGTGTCAAAAAAACAGTTCCGTCGGTGGTGAGTTCCTGGGGGCCAGGAGGTTATGGATCTTCAAGGTGGAATATGGCTTATCGTTCGGTAAACAGAATCAGGTGTGATCAGAATACTATTGGCTGCCTGGACTAGAACCTACTTGAACTAAATATACAAATACACATCATTGAACTTTCTGCTTGTAATGTCAAAATAACAGCTTTTAACTAAAATAAAAAAATACTAATGAAAGTATAACCTAATACAGAGTGCAGAGATGTGCAGAAATGCAGGGATAAAGGCTGAAGAAGAAAAAGATATGAAATATGTGACTTTGCACCTATTGGACTAATATTCCGCCTCTAACTACAGATAACTCAGACTGTGAAAAATCATGCTCGCGAGGTGTACTATGCGCAAAATTACTAGTATTTTATCGCATTTTAATTGTTTAACACTTAGAAATAAAATTCTACATAAAAAATATTTCAAGTTTTCAGTACGCAATGGCAATTTTATACAATATTCAAATAAAATTATAAAAACGAAAAACTTTGATTCTAGAGTACCACGTCGGCAGCGGGACATGACTCACTACCGGTTGGTTAGGACTGCCGACTGAGGAACCTCATTTAATATTGTAATAATTTATATTGGCACAGGAAAGAAAATATATTTATGGCTGAAATTAGCTTACTAATGACCAAGAAAATGCTGTTCTCTCTAATTACCGCCATTTCTTCTACTCGGCGCGCATTTAAATTAATGGCAGTAAAAGAATGTTCATCGAACGGACAGTAAGTAACTTTAGTTCTTATTTTGAAGTTTATGTTTTACAGTTTTGTGATAATTATCGTATAACTAGTGACTGCCCGCAACTTCGTTCGTGTGTAGGCTCGGCCGTCGGCCTCGCCATACTTCCTTCTTTTCTTGATTTATCTTTCACCGCTGCTTGCTGACAAAAGATAACAAAAATAGAATAGCGAAATTGTTCCATCCGTTCACGCGTGATGCGATGACATAGGGAAATAGAGATTCATTTTTATAATACAGATATAAGATTCCAAACTGCCGCTAAAACATTAGGTGGTGCTATACTGCGCTCGTCACAGACATTCAAGACTAGCTGACTCGCCAGCGGCTTCGCTCGCGTGGCCTCGCGGGGTACGGGTAATTACAGTTTTTTTTTATCCCACAGGAACTCTTTCATTTACTAGGATAAAAGTATCCTATATGTTGACCAGGGATATAAGCTACCACGATACAAAATTTCATTGAAAGTTCCAGTCGTTTTGGAGATTAACCCGTACAAACAGACAGACAAACAGATAAACACAGAAACAAAAAATTTGAAATTAAATTTAAATTAGCTCGATTTCACACCTTACTTGGCTTTCAGCATTCATTCGATAAATAATTTCATAACATAAATTCGACGTTTACAGTTATTATTTAAACCATGCTCGCTATATTGTGATAATAGGATACTTTTGAACTATCATGGTAGCTTCAACAAGTTATTTCACACTTTTTAGTGTAGAAGTCGGTTCTATTTTGTGATGAAAATATTTTTGTCAGTTGGTGCCTTACCTTACGTTTCCACATTCCTCCTTTTTAAATTTTACCTTCTAATTAATTTAATTTATTTCCGTGACTCATCATTATATCATATTCCAAGCACCCGAAGCTACTGGTGGGTCAGTACAGTCTCTAATAAATCAACCTTCCACGAGTATTATACGTAATAGCCAAGAATAGCTTGTAAGCTTTGAGAACTAGTCGCCATACAAGATTATTGTGATACCACCTCCCACCGCATCATCATTTACCATCCTGTGCGATGGTGTTCAAACAACACGTATACCAGGTGGGGCAAAAATAATCACCCAATATTCTTTTACTATAATTATTATTTATGAAAAACTTTGCTACTTGTGAACATTGTTTATTTAAATCCATTAGAATGTATTCCATCAAGTTGAGAAATAACATCGGCCAAGTGGCCTCTGCCAGAGTTGATGACCATACGGGCTCGTTTAATGGCATTTTTCATCACTCTTGCCAGAACTTCGGGCGACGGGTTCTCGAATTCTTTGCGAATATTCTTCTCGAGGGCTTCAAGAGTCTGAGGCTTGTTGACGTAAACCCGTGACTTCAACCAAAACACATAAAACGAAGTATGGAACGGTTAAATCGGGTAATCTGGGCGGCCAGTGCAAATCACCAAAACGAGAGATTAAGCGACCCGGAAATGCTAATGAAACAATTATTCCGCGTTCTTGCGGAGGAAACCGATTCATGGCTTGTCGATTTGTATTTGCTTATGTTTAATTCCCAAATGTCAAAACCGAATTGACATTTGGTGACATTTATGGTTTCAGATATCTTTATTTCTCATAAGAAAATATTTCACTTACATGAGAATAGCTTAAACATTTATTATTGTGTTAGTACGATACAAAAATATTTTGTATTTGAGGGTAGTTTGACAAGATTCAACTGTTACGTGTTGTTTAGTTCGATACTGGTTTTGCACACAGAGATTGGTCAACTAACATTACATAGATCAAGCGTATCTGGAAGTGACTCAAGCGCACTTAGTATTCATTTTATTGTTAATAAAGAGTTTATTATTATGCAGTAACTGGGCAATTATATAAATTATGTTAAGTGTCTATTATGTTTAAATAAGTAATAATTAAGTAATAAATATGGGACAACATACACACAAAGGTCTTCAAGGTCCCAAATTAGGCAGAGCCTGTACTATAGTAACCTGATGACTGATATACATACTTAAATACATATACATACCCAGACACAGAACAAACAGACATGTTCATGCACACAAATCTTTGACCTGTCCGGGGATCGAACCCGGGACCAGCGGCTCAGAAGGCAGGGGTGCTACCAACTGCGCCAACCGGCCTGTCAGTATATAGTCAATAGAGTATATATATAAACATTTGCAAAAGTTATATGGTTTTCGGGTGATTACTTTTGCCCCACCTTGTACAATAGATACATTATTATGTATACATAAGACTCCAGCAAATAGCTTAAACAACCTAATACATACAAACGTCCACGGGTAGACTCCGGATCCCCATGTAAACGTACCAGGTAAAGATAAACCAATTATATACCGTATATAGTATTTTTATATTATATAGAAGTTGTCTAGAAGTGGCTGTGCTCGTCCAAGCCTTCATGCCTTAATATTACCTTAAAAAATTTCGTGAGTAACTCTAGTTGTCGTGAATACCAGCAAAACCTACAATATCATTAACATTATTAGACAATATTATCAAGTAAGGCTGTCGGCCACCTAAATCGGCCAAACGGCACCACCCGATGTCCCGATGATATTAAACAGTCCTTCTCACCCTATACAAAGTTCTTTTTTAAAATAACTATAAAATTGTAAATGTATTAAATATTAAATTGTCAATTAGGATTTAAATCAAATATCAATGTAAATTAAAAGATTCTTCTGACCGTAGCTGAATTTATAGTTTTTAGTTCCTCTTGGATTTTACTGCAGACATTACTCTACTCAATTCCACTAAGGGAAACTTCCACTAACTATATACAACGCCAATTAACATCATGGATATTACAAACCTACCCCCTCTGTGTGGGTATGCGAGGATTGGTTTCACCCTCTCGTTAAAGAGAGTGGCTGTGTGGCAGCGACAGTGTAGACGCTTTTGCGCTCTGTTACCTTTGACTTTACGTGCATTATGTAAGGGGGAAAAGAAATATCTTTTCGGTTTTCGCAATTTTTCGGTCTCTTGATTCTGATTGTTAGCCACTGTACGAATTTTTATCAAGGAAAGCTGTAGGAACGTGTTATGCTACTAATATTATAAACGCGAACGTTTGTATGTATGTATGTTTGTTACTCATTGGCTGGGCCAATTTTGATGAAATTTGGTATGGAGGTAGATAAGGCAATGGATTAATACATTAGGATACTTTTTATAATCATCATCATCATCCATCACAACGTGGGGAGCGCACCTAGTTTGATTATAAAATGGATTTTAAATACAATACAAAGGCTTTTAGTTTTGACACGAGATAGGATCTGCGCAGTATAGTAACTAAATATAATACAAGGGAACTCATTTTAGAGATGTCATAAAGCGAATCAATACTTTTTAATTTTTATTATTACCTTCGTATTCTCGGAGAACAGCATTGACTCGTTGAGCTCGATGGGCGGGCGTGTTATCATTGACCAGTGCTCATTGGTGCCCATGGTTTACTCGGAATGGTCTGCCAATTCCATCAATAGCAACTGCTCTATACATGTCAGCGGTCATGAAGCCTCGATACTTAAATAAAGAATCTAAAAAGTCGAAGAAATCATAATATAATCTACCGTAACAAAAACGAATTCAATTTTCATAGTTTTTAATAAAGCAAACTTTTTTGATGTGTGTACGTACCCACTCGTATTACCTACCCTACTTTTTTGACCTACTCGTATTATACATGTAAGTTGCTATGTCCGCTCGTAACTACTCAACGGCTCAACCGGGTACTTAATTACCCGACCGCGACAAAGTCCAAAATTTTATGCGTTTCAATGTGCAGGCTAACTATTTCTGTAGTCCGGTTTTAAAACTTCTAGGCTGTTTTATTGTATACTATATATACTATAATAGAATCTTTAATTTTGTTGACAAAGCGAGTGCTTTTCTTACACACAATAACCTAAGTTTGAAGAGGAGACGAGAGCCTTGAAAGACTTATCGTGGTGGGGAATACGGAGGGCAAAAGACCCCGCTGGCAATCTCCAACCCGATGGAGCTATCAATTGAAACAGCTTTCCTCAATCGAGTTTTGTTCAGTTGTCAGAGACGCGATGGATAGGCACCGATGGAAGCAGATCATAAGATCTCGGTATACACCATCCACATCCACCGATAACCACGATCCTCAGTCATGAGGAAACGACCACAGAGAGAGAGAGAGAACTTAAGTATATTCAAAAAGGCAATAATGAACAACAACCCCAATCTTTTGTAATAATAAAACAGGATTAACGTGAGACTTATGCGTTGTCGATATTACGATCGACAATTGTTTCGGTTTCGTCCGGAAGCCTTCTGCCGTGCGTTTCTCTAAGAGCAAACATCGTTGCATCGTTGACAACATCCGTGAAACAAATGACGAGACGACAAGAAACGTTGGAAAAACAACCTTATGTAGAAGGGTGATATATCATAAAGTATTTGACATCGGTGAGCTCGTCGACGAGCGCATTGACGAATTATTACAGAATCGCACGGCTGGATCTTGAGTGCGGTGCGCTCGTCGTTGCGTCCCGCCTCGCACTCACATTTATTATTACAAGAGTTTAAATAACATTATACCTTAATCTTATGAACTTAACCTTCTATATTTATATATAAATCAAATTCATCTCACCTAGTGCTTTATAATTTACGTGGATTTTCATCGGGATTCCATAAATGCCTGAGGTTCGTCTCCCTCACCTTTCTGTAAAGTATTACCTATAATCTACTAAAATGTTATTCATATACATACATTCCAAAGGAACGTTTCATTAAATATATTATAAATTTGTAGCATGGAAAGTACGCAGCGGTTAATTTTAAATGCAGAGCTAAAGTGCTCTGTGGTTTCAATTGGAGTGCACTCCGGTTTTAATTTCACAGACAGTGTTTCATGTTGCATGAAATAGCAGTTATAGTCATAACTTGTACATACAGCTTTACTTATAGACTTATAGCTGCTATTTAAATTTAGATACTGCTCAATAAGATAATTTATGGATTCAAGCGTTACTTTTCGGAAATTCATATCAAAACTATATTAAAAGAAATATTTATTGACACTTCCGCTGGAAAAAAGCTTATTTCAGAGATGTGGTGTGCCACCGCCCTCACTTCCGAATAAAATGCAAATACAACACAAAAAAATCTAGTCAATCAAAAAAGGTTCGACGCGTGTTTCGCCTCTACACGAGGCATCATCAGGTGTTGACTCGTCAAGCGCTAGACCGACAGTGTTAATAAGTAAGGTGACAGTGTTTGTAGTTGTGACAAGACGAGTGAGTCACTCGCCTGATGTTAAGCGTCACGCTTGCCCATAACAATTCAGTGTTATTCAGAATTTTAAGTACAACAGTTCAAAACCTTGCATGGCAATGCACTGCGGTCATAACCCTGAGATATAAGATGATATATATCTTGCTCTGTAATTTCCTGAAATCATTGCTCTTCAACGAAACACAGTAATGTTTGCACACTGCTGCTTCACGGTTGAATAACTGGCAAAGGTGTGGTACTTCCTCAGGTGGAGTCAGTACAAGTCCCACCACTACATGCATAAGTAAGTTTCCAACATATCTGCAACTCGTTCAAAAACAACAACTTAGAATAATAAAGAGATTAGTAAGTAAACAAACAATACATTCACTCAATAAAGAATATACTAAACTATATAAAATATGTAAAATCCTGCCAGTTGAAACTAAAGTAAACTATTTGTTATTATTGCAACAATTTCAAAACGAAACTTTTAAGCCAGTTAAAACTTGTTTTACTCGAACCCGTAAATCAACTAAGCCACAACTGGAATTGCAGTATAGATATAAAAATTATTATGGCAAACGTACTAGGAAATGGCTAGTGCCTAGATTGTGTAATGATTTACCCGCAGACTTCGAAAAACAATTTAGAACCAAGTTGAGTTATAAAATAGCACTGAAAAAGTTATTGTTGGATAGATTACCTACCTGAGCACAATAAATATTACATATTAGTATAGATATTTTAAATATATATATAGATAAATAATTGTAGATGTATCAGAAATATTATTACTTATATACCTAATCTTATAATACAACTACTTACCTACACGTACGTGTATATAATTGTAATAAGTCTTGAGAGTTAGCATCTGCCTACAAACCACTACGCAGTTTGGCAGAATTATGTTATGTTACTATGTATATACTCGTTTTGTTTATAAATAAATTAAAAAAAAAAAAAAACTATACTAATATTATAAAGAGGAAAGATTTGTATGTAAGTATGTTTGTAACGAATTGGCTCAAAAAGTACTGGACCGATTTCAAAAATTCTTTCACCATTGGAAAGCTACATTCACCCTGAGTAACACAGGCTATATATGAGATTCATCATCATCATCATCATCCATCACCGCGCGGGTGAAACCGCGGAGAGTAGCTAGATAATAATAAATTAATTTATGCATAAAAGTCTACGTATAATAATAGTTAGACTAGTATAGTGAATAATCATACAATACAAATTATGAAGGGTTTCGACATCAGTATGAATGTTTGAAAAAACTCTTCTTTGGGCTGAATAATGTTTGTCAAGCTGTTCAATAGATGTCACTCCGTATTAATACGAAAATTCAAATCAAATAAAGAATGAAATTGCTAGATTTTAGGTATGCCTCGGTGACCTATTGGTCATGGCATCTGACACGGATTGTTGGATGGGGCGTGCTCGAATCCCGCCCGAGGAAGTGTACTTTCTCTCTAAAATTTTAAAGTTTCTCGCTAAGCATTCGTCAGTGCTTAAAAATCATAATCATAATCATAAAGCAAAAAATGGCGGTTTTATGTCACATTTGTCAGCTCCAATCTGCTACTTTCTAACATTTCTGCTGATAGGAGTTGTCACAACTGACATTAATCCGCCATGATTCAAGATTTCATCATTCACATTACATTTTCTACACGTAAATCAGACTGTTGCGACTCAACGAAAATCGCAACGGTCGCTAACTCGTGCTAACTTGTAGAGATAACCGGTCCTGGTTATGTCGAGGTTTCGAGAATGATGAGGAAAAACTGGACCAACCAGATAATGCAGATAGTTCAGAACTGTTCCAGGAGAAATTGGAGCTTCTGCTCGAAGAGTTATCCTAGTTACTACTTGTGCTACTAGTAGTGCTGTCCTGGTCAACAGCAGATCACGACCACAATTCTAACACAGATCACTCGCTATTCTCTCAACGTTACCGTTATTTGTAATGTCTCCTCATCATTTCGTCAACTCATTGCGTCGAATTAATTATTTTATGACTGAGCGAGCGAAGCGTCTCTGCCTTAAATGGCTAAATTGACTTTCATCTGTCCTTATGTTTGTTAGGTTATATATTGGTCTTCCTGTAAAGGTCGCATTTGTAACCAATCTACCATTCTTCCTTCTTACCTTCTTTACCAACTGATTTTAATAAAATTTGGAACACAAATTAGTCAGGTGTACTAATTTGTGTTCCAAATTGGAATTTGGAAAAGGAATTTCGAACATGAGCATAATAAAAAAAATTGTAAGCAGGTTTTTTTCGTTGATTCGGTTAATGAATATTTTACAACTAGCGGCGCGAGATACGGTTAAATACAGTTTTAACCATCCCACGGGAACTCTTTAATTTACCGGGACCAAAAGTATATATATGTTGACCAGGGATATAAGCTACCACCATACAAAAAATAATTTAAATCTATCCAGTCGTTTCGGAGATTAGACCCTTACAATCAGACAGACATTAAAACAAAAAACTAGAAAAAACATTAATATAGTTCGATTCCACTCCTTACATCCTCGGTTTTAACATTTTTTTTTCTTTGTACAGTAATTCGGCCTCTACGGTTGTATTATATGTAGTGATTAAGTAAAGGACTTTGTTTTATGTATGTTTTTAATATTTATTCTGTTTAAGCTGTAAACATATTCCCGAGGTCTACAGCTCACGGAGCCAATATTAGACCTATTAGAATTATATAATCTATTATTGATATTCGTTTCCTCTGTGTATTGTAGACGTCTTTATCGGTTACAAAGAGACAACCAGAAATGCGTGAACAAATGACGCGTACAAGATTAAGTAATAAAGGTTTTATACCGGTTTCCAGCACGCCTACGACATTAGCAAACATAATGCAAACGCGTGTGGCGCGGTGTGTAGAAACGCCCTTACGTTACGGTCTGTCTGACCCTTAACGCTCGTTATTAGGGTTAAGCTGAAGCTATTTGTATATTTTTATGAATATTTGAGGTAATTCGGTTTCAGAAGCAAACTACTATAAAAGTCGTTTTGAATCTAATAAGTACATTCTGGAGGTTGAAATTACTAAGATGAGTTTAGATTATGAATGCGTAGACACGATGATAAGCTAAGTTTGTGTAAAATAATAGTCAACTTTAAAAAATGGACATACATTATTTTCGAAACACAGTGAAAACTAGTTTGGAATCAATAGATTCATACATTTATTTTGGACAAAAATCTATGTGAAATAAACTTATTTGTATTTGTATTGTATATTATTTAGGGGTTTACCTATGAAATTGCCGTATTGTTGAATAGAAAAAAAAACATTTTTTTAATGAAATCTATTATTATATTATATAATAAAATTATATCTACAATATTGTATCGAAGTATTTACTGTAGACGCACTTGTACCATTTTCATAGAAATTAATTTAATACCCCAATAAAAGTGCAGCAATGCAGTAACTTGATTGAAATCTTGAAATGGTTTTTATATCAGACAAATTCATCTAACTGATATTGTTAGAAGATGAAGCTTTCAAAACTGCCTCTAAGCACGTTCCAAGGTTTTATTGCAACTCGATGACGGTACTGTCCTGTACCGGTATCTTTATCGGTACCGGACAATTCAGAGCAATATTGGTAATCCACATGCAATTGTACCACCCAACTGGACTAACTCTTATCTACGAAAGGATTGAATGGTTGAAGCTACTACCTTCCAGCGCCAACTCGTAATCTGTGTTGCTTGGTTATATTTGAGTGTACTCGTATGTCACAAGTATATCTTAGAAGAGTGTTAATAAATACACCTACAGATATTAAACAAAAACGATAAACCTAAATGAATCTTCAATCTATTCTTATTATTTATTATTATTTATGTTTGACATTATTTAAATAATTGTATTTTTAAATTACTTCATCACCTAAGACTTTGTTTTGTTTCATTTAAGAACTAATAATATGTATGCCAAGACAAGACAAGAGTCTTCGACCAATGTGTGTTACCAGTGATGACTTATGGCACTGAAACGTGGTCTCTTACTATGGGCCTTATAGAAAAGCTCAAAGTCGCACAACGAGCTATGGAGAGGGCTATGCTCGGGGTTTCTCTACGTGATCGAATCAGAAATGAGGAGATCCGTAGAAGAACGAAAGTCACCGACATAGCTCAGAAGATTAGCCAGTTGAAGTGGCAGTGGGCAGGGCACATAGCACGCAGAACAGATGGCCGATGGGGCCGAAAGGTTCTGGAATGGAGACCACGGACCGGCAAGCGCAGCGTAGGTCGTCCACCGACACGGTGAACAGACGACCTGATAAAGGTCGCAGGACGACGTTGGATGCAGGCCGCTTCCAACCGGTCCTTTTGGAAAATCATGGGGGAGACCTATGTTCAGCAGTGGACGTCCTACGGCTGAGATGATGATGATGATGAATATGTATGCATATATAATTATATAATATACAAATGCGTTTATATTAATAAATAAATAAATAATTCTTATAACTAATTAATTATTATCAATTCTAATATCATTTATTTTCCGGAATATCATCGAACGATATACCCTACGTAATTTTACAGATGTCATATTTTATGTTAAAATGGCCAAATAATTATGTTATAGCAGGGTTAAAATAGGATTACATATAAACAGTGTCGTGCTTTCGAACATGCAATATTGTTTTATACATACACATTTTTTTTAATGTTACTAGCCTCCACGGACTCCACGGTCAGTGCCATTTTTTAGGTTTTTTTTGCAAATTTATCGAATATAATACAATTAAAAAAGAGACAACAATATATACTTAATTAGAGGACATAGGATTTTTATGTTAAACTACTTAATTAAGGGCCATATCGTATCTAAGTTTGCATCAGCATTCAGAGCAGACCGGTCTCCGCATACATCACCCGTTCACGAGTTGACGCATGTGGCAGCCATCGCCGTCCTCAACCATATCCATATTTGAGGGAAGATGACCCGCCACACGCCGCTACTGCATGCCGACACCTTTTCGTGAGCGTGTCTGCTCTGTATGCTCATACTTACTCCTTGTCAATTACAGCTTAACTTAAATAATTACTAATATTAACTTATTCACTTAGGTACCCGTATCACACTGAAGAAGGGCTTCAATTTCTACTCCGTTTCGATCCCTGATTGCCATTTTGAGGTTGTATTCAAATATGGTTTTGGTGTTTGCAACCATCGCTTTTCTCACGAATCGCCCAATGGCATCATCATCATCATCGGCGTAATAAGTGAAGCTCCCAGTGTGCCAGTAAACTGTAACGACTGCGTGCGGGACGCTCCCGTGCAGCTTCATTTTGCTCTTTGTTTTTATGACTAGGACTGAACAGACTCGTACGTCAGTCCCTGCGCCTCGTGTATGGTAAGTGTGCGTGATCCCTCTCCCTTTCCGTAGCCCCCCCCGGCTGGTCAGTGTCTCCTTTTCTTCCTGGGTGAGAACCAGGAACAATACATACACATTGCAATGCTTCGTTATAAAAAATATTAATTTAAGTTACAAGCCTATTTGTTTATTATCATTGAAAAAAGAAATGCAAAGGAACGGTGTATGGAGAACCCTTCCTCTAGAGAAAAAAGAAAAAGCTACTTACGTTTGTTTTAAACAAAATGAAAATATGTGTATGATATAATTTTATTTTAAATGTAGCTCTTTCAATCATCAATTCCAGCAATTATTTGCTAAATTGTGATGATATTTTCGATTGTTTTCTTTATTTAACACATAGGATTACCTATAGACAGGTCATATATTTCGTGAGTTGTTATCGGTCAGTTAAATAATGATAAAATATCAATCTTACTAACAATCATATTAGCAATCCAGACTCCAGTGATCGTGGCCAAAAAAGCAATGGAAATCCTTTTTTTTATTTTCAGCTTATTATCATTAATCAAATACCCATTTCTTAATACTTGACATAAAATTTAATCATCTTCCTTCTTACTGATATTATAAGTGTGAAAGTTTGAATCTATGAAATCATGCAAAAATGGCTGAACGGATATTGGTAGTGAAAGGAAACCATTTGGAAGGCTACCTGGTTCAGCTCGCCCCGCGTGCTTGGTGTTATACGACGCGCCGTATTGCTTCTTTTCCTTTCTACATCGACGTTGATTTTCTCGGGAGTTATCCGTGGATGATTTGTAATGCGCGAGACCGCGGCTGATGTTGCCTTTCCGTCCGTTAAGCAATATTATCGAGGAGAACTATGAACATCTCGACTCGTTCGCGTGCCGGTCAGACGTCAACTCTTTTTCCAAAAACTACCGCCAAGAATGTTGTAAGATGAAATATGGAAAAATGAGGGTGATTTGGAGAAAGGTGTTGACAGGTTGCGTTCAGATAAAATAGATATAAAATAGATAGGAAATGTTGCGTTCAAACATTATGGCTCACCAATATTGCGAATATTAGCAAACAGATATGGCTAAAATTTGGTAGGTGTGTTAAGAGACACTGAATTTACACGTAGGAACTACTTTGCATGACCATCATCTATCACCACTCTAGTGATACCACAAGGCGTTATAATGTCATAGGTTCATTATTATGTGTGTAGGTGATATTTTCTCAATTTCCACGGGAAAATAAAATAGCTAAGCAGCCCATTGCTCTCATACTGTATGGGTACTGGCTATGTACCTAGAATTATATGATACAGGATAGTAGCGTCATCGAGTTGCAATAAAACCTTGGAACGTGCTTAAAGACAGTTTTGAAAGTTTCATCTTCTAACAAGTTCTAAGCTTCTAACAAGTTCAGGCTGAAGTCACCTGACATAAATACCATTTCAAGATTTCAATCAATTTACTACTCGTACATAGCTGCACTATTTTTGGGGGTATTAAATTAATTTTAATGAAAATGGTACAACTGCATCTACAGTAAATACTTTGATAAATTGATGTAGAAATAAAATACCTACATTAAAAAATTAAAGGAAATTTCAACGTTTTCGTAATATTTCTGTTATCGCTTGACTAAGTGACATATGTAGATTTTTTTCATAACTGGTATACCTTGGCCTCTCACCCAGTACCAGGTTATCGCTGAGTATCGGGACTTAGATATTATATATATATATATATATTCCTAGCTTTTAATTCGTTATACAGTTTCCCATTCAACCTCATCCCGAGAAGGGCTCTTAACGTCCCCTCGTAGGGAACAACATCATCGGAAATTCGGGTTCCGATCGTACGTTTTCAGACGTTGATTAAATATATTTATTGGGTACTACCCTGATTCGTCACAATGCTTTGTAAAGCCTTTCTTTACCTCTACCCAATTTCCTCAGCTTATTGGTTTAATAAATGTTTTTCGTATGATTTTATTATGCTATAATATACGTATATTATAGACTTGTTTGTAATGAGGGAAAAATCCTTGATTATGTACGGCTTCCGCAGATGTCCTTTAGCCATGTAATATACTGACAAATCATCATTAGGCTTATTGCAGATGAACTAGTGACAAATCTTTACTATAATCTCAACACTCTGCTAGGTTAAGATCCTATCATTAGTAATCAAGTAAAACATAGCCTTATGCTTTGTTTTACTTGTTGATAAGCGTCTGGCTTGGTCATACCAGCTCACTTCCATGGCCATTCAGAACTTTTTACTACAAGAGTTCAAAACCCTGCATTGCATCATCATCATCATTAGCCCTTTTGGTCCCACTGCTGGGACTCGAGCCTTCCTCTCAGTGAGAGGAATTGGGCCATAATCCACCACGTGGGTCCAGTGCGGCTTGATGGATAGGTTAGTGGCCAAGCCATGTCGAAGTTTTCAGGCCGCCCGAAGGCCTCCGACATAGCCTAACGACTACTGTCCTAAGACAAACAACCGGGACCGACGGCTTACCGTGCCCACTGAAACACGGAAGCGCTTTAAAAATGCCACTAGCAGTCACTCATCCAAGTCCTGACCACAGCAAGCGTTGCTTAACTTGTTGATAGGTTAAGAAGTCAAGCTCCGCGAGCGCTTCATAGCATAATATAAGATGTTAATAATAATAATAAATAATAAATTGTTTATTGAGATAAAAACGTCAGAAAATACAATTACATTTATCTCACAAAATTAATTAAATCGATAGTACCTATAGTCGCGCCAACAATGGCCCTATAGAATTTTGTAAATATTTTGTACCCATAGATAATGATGTCATGTGTCTATGGCAGTACGACGCTAGCGCCGCCACGAGCGCACGTTGTAAATCAGACACTATCCAATTGAAGTCGTTAATCTACCGCCGCCAACTAGCAAGCATTTTTTCTCTCAATTTATTTAATTGTGAATTGTTCGATTTACGAAGCTGTGTACACTTATATTACATACAATTACACATCGCACACACTAACCACAGCTAAGTATCTATTTTCAACGAATTGTGTTGTTCCCGCATCCCTGGTAAGTGATTTACTATTTTTGCTTACTTTATTTGATATCCCGCCTAAACGAGCTGATGACCATCAAACGGCCATCGGGTGATACCGATGCCCGGCTTGTTTAACCTACTTAATAAGTTTAATTTCAAACAAATTCAATAGTCTATTTTAAGATGGTAATTTATTACATGTTTTAATTTCTTATAGATTTAACAAAACATACATGGTAATCAATCAATCATTCATTAGTATCAAAAATATTATATAAATTATTACAAATTAGGTCAAACAAAATTCCATTTTACATTCAAATGTTAAATCTCTTGCCCTGTTATTTCACAGGGAACATTCAACGAAACAGTGTAATGTTTGCACTCTACTGCTTCACGGCCGAATAACCGGCAAAGGTTTGGCACTACCACTACTAGATCATAATATGTGACAAACTTACGGGATATTTTAAATTAAATTTTAATTAAATAATTGTAAATGCTGACGGAAAATTGTTTTGTCATAAAGAGCTATTATTACTATTTAAAATAAAAAAACAATAATAATCTTATCTTAAAACACAACACTTGATGAACCTAATGATATCCACTATTACGAAAGAATTTCGCATCAAAGTGTTGAAATTTGTGTAGTATAGGAAATTAGCTTTAACTTAAACTGCTTTTACAGCTTTAACGTCACTTATAATATCATGGAAATGACTCATTGAATGAACCCCAAGGGTTTATTTTTATAAAAAACATCAGAAATCATCTCATAAATTGTCTTTTACGTACATTTATCACCCACGTAATTACGGGACAACGTAGGTAGTTTCACAAGGTCCCTTCATTATTACTACGTAGATATGGTAGCATTCTATTTGTCGACGCTAAGTCGATTAAACCCGCTTCGATAAGAGCACGATAATAGAGTTAGCTGCATATGAGGGTAGAATGAAATTTGTGCCAAACGTAACACTTAAAATACGAGGTTGAACGTGGGGTATGATATTTATAAGTATTAACAATGTGACTTTTGTAGTAACATTGGTTGACTCAATGAATAGAACGAAGTATAATGTACTGCCAAGATTGTATATAATATAAATTTCAAGGAAATTATATATTAATTATAAATATTAGTACCAATAATTTGAGTATTACGAGCCACTCGACGGATCAGTTTAAATACTATTAGTGGGAAACAAAGTTATAAGATAATTGTACTGGTCGACTTTGAACCATATTTTAATTATTTAAGAGTAAAATTGTGTTGTCACATCCCGTTCTATCGTTAGATTGAGAGGTGTTTCGAAACTGAGCGAATATAAAACTTATTTTATGTATGTATTTATGTATCATATAATGGCGCCCAAATTGGGACTATCTAAATAGCAAAATTGTGGATATTATTACTTGATAGTAAGTACATTTGTCTCTAAATGTCCATAAAATAAAAAGAAAAAAAAATTGAGTTCACAGCTGCGAATATACATTTTTATAAATAAACTAAAATGTTTGATTACAAAATTCAAATGTATGTAAAACTGGCTCCCAAACCAGTATAAGCTCCGGTCCGACAAAACACTTTAATCACACTGTGGGTAGAATTAAATTTATGCGAGACTTAATGGGAGTACGTGTAGGGTGTAACAAACAAGAACGTGTGGACTCTACGATAAGATTTGTGGCTGGATATAATAACTCAACTAGTTGGATACATAATTACATACTGCTAATTAGATGCTTTAAAACATATAAGACATAATGGCCACGCTAGTAGCATCAACAAATGTGCAAGATAGATTTTACGTAGATTAGACAAATAACCAATCAATGTCCTGAATGTTCTAGATATGATTGTTTAATAAGAAAATCTATTATAAAAATGTCCTGATATAAACTGGCGCCCAACGTGGGGCAAGCATTATATATGAAAATGATATTGAGAGTTGGTTCTTCTTTTAGATACAGCACTTATACAAATTCATTTTTTTATTTGTTAGGTTTAGGTTTATGTTTAAAGACATATAAGACAGTAGAGTCACTTACATGAGAATATTAATCAAACATATTATTTTGTGTTAAAATATAGTTGTTTAGATTCAAATACGTTGAACGTATGTGTTTACTTCTTATATAATAATTTCAAACCGTGGACAAACACTGAACGTTCGCAATTTGCTCGATTTCATCTGATATCCACACTACAGAACCAGTGTCACAGCCACACGTGTCAAAATCTGGCCTAAAAACAAATCATAAACCAATTCCAGCCTCCCACAACTATTTGCCATGAACTTTCCTCCTTTACGAATTTTGTTTAACATTGGCGCCCAAAATAGAAAAAAGACACGTATTTCAAAAACCATTTCAAATATGTCGAAAGTACGTATTTTAATTATACATCTGTTACCAAAATAGTAATAAACGTAATGTGTATTACTTGAAACTCTAGGAGAACTCCGCGTCAATACATTGACAATACTGGAATTCATCGCTATTAGTGGAAAAACCGTCTATTGTACTACCCTATCTTCAGATCTCTTTGTGTGTTTTTGGTTAAAGCGTATATAATAATTATTGTATACGTACAATTAACCACTTAAATTGAATCATTGACATAACGTTTTGAAATAAAGTAAAATCTCACTAATCCGGTACTTTTAAAAACCAGCGGTTGCCGGATTGTTGGAATGTTTGGATTACTGGATTAAAGAGTCAACACATCATAATAAATAAAATAAAGCATTGCATAAAGAGTATACACACTATTCGCACTTCAAAACAACCGGTAAATACGTACGGACGTGCACTTGATAAGTTAGGCAGCCAGACGTTGACGCGGCGTCGGAGCGCATAGGCGTAGAGGGGCCAGGGAGGCACGGGTGGAGGGTGCCGGATTATTGGACGTATCGGTCTATTGAAGTGCTGGATTAGTGAGATTCTACTGTATATCTTTTACATTTGAAATATATGAAATATATCTGATACAGATGAAGGCATAATGGTTATTAAATACTAAGCACATTCATGTCTGCCAGTGTAAGCACAAACACTAAGGCTAGGTGTTACCTCTAATCAGCTTATCTATCTCGACAGACACGTAAAGCGTAGAGGCGGATCGATCGGATTAAATTTAAAACGGATTAGGCAACTCTGTTATTTCATATCATAGTCGTACTAAGCGATCATATCATATTCAAGTTTTATATAAAATTTACCTGTCGATAATTTATTTTATTTTATTGCTTGTCGACGTCAGTAACCCCAAAGCAGGTACAAATGAAACTGGTTTAATATAAGGTACAAGTATGAGCAAGTAACAATGCTTATCATACCACCTGGAGGGTTGTAAATTGCCAAAAGGGTGATGAACAATAAAGAGTGGCCTCCAGACTAGAGCACTGTAGTATCTTCACTGTATTCTGATCTGTGTATGTAGTATTTATTGTGTGTCATGTTCGCTCTCTTTTGGGTAATGACAATAGTAGCTAACATTGTACTAGTAGTTTTCTTTATCTGATAAATAAATAAGTGAGTTCTGGAGTTCCGAGTGTTAATTTCTCTTACGAATACTGAAGGCCGACTTCAATATATAATAATCACTAAACTTGAGTCTTTGAAATTGACTGTTGTCTATAAGCTTCCTCTTTAGCCCAAATGCATGCAATGCAAGACAATTATGATATCCCCTCTACGTTTAATCACAAGATTCTTCGTTTACCTGCCGTGCGATTCTCTAAGAGCATACAGCGTTGCATCTTTGACAACATCCGTGACACAAATGATAAGATGACAAGAAACTTTGTAAAAACAACCTTATGTACAAGGGCGATATCTCACAAAGTATTTGACATCGGTGATCTCGTCGACGATCCATCGATGAATTATTAGAGAATCGCACGGCTGTTAAGTATAACGAAAACAAGGCATACGTCATCGTTGAGCCGACCAAATAACATTAAAATGAAATGATTGCATTTGCGTCAAAACTTAAACGAGATGGTGAATCGAGATCATAGTGAGAATAATCTCATTATATTAAAATTATCTGTACCAGTTTTTATTTTTTATTTTTTTCCACTTTGGTCGTAACAAAGACGGCTTTGCATGCGCGCCCCTATATTTGTCTTCCCATTGGCCGAAAGGACACAAAAAATATTTACGGTTAAAAAACGCGCAAACATCACCTTTGGTGCGGCTTTCTAGAAGTTATGTTGCTGTAGTCTAACACAAATTTTTGGTGCCAGCTTGAATCTTATTATTCACAGCAGTCCACTGCATATTCACAATTTCTTCAAAGTAACTTCAGTCTTTAATTCTTTACGTTTCAGTAACTTGTCAAAGCAGTTGATAGAGGACGACCAGAGCCTAAAGGTCATGGATGATAGAGTGATATTAGCATATGAATAGATAAACTCGCAATTAGCTATTCATGTACTAAGCTTTGACTTATTATATACCGAGTGCGTGCTTACGATTATGATTTGTACTGAATGTACTCGATCTCTTATCTACATTTACTTAAACTCAGGATAGAACAGACAATTGAAAGATATTTTTTCTAGCTTCGCTATAAATAAAAGATAGTCGTTCTTTCCTGCTTTTGTATTTAATCTCTTCTTCGATATTTAACGCGTTAAGTTCAAAGAGGGCCGTAAGTACATGGACGATAAAGAGTACAATATCAATGTTGCCAGTTATATTTCTACTTATATAATATATTTTAATAATCCTAACGTTCCAAACAAAAGAGTACGTTCCCAATAATGGAACCGATGACGTGTTTTAATTAGACTTTGATCGAGTTGGGACTTCGATACCCGATGATTGATCGATTCTCGATTCGGAAATAGCCTCGATTTAGGATATATAAGTACTAACTGTTTAATCTTTTGAGGGCTTGGGCAAACACGCTAAACTTATTATAATATTAATTAAGTACTTCAGGAGTAACTCAGTATTTAAATATTTGCTTTAGTACTGACAAATCTAGAGGCATAGAAATAAGATTGTTATTTTTGGTCAACGATTTAACGAGTTCAACGCGTAAATATAAATAACCATTAGTATCTTTGTGTTTTAATTAATGTATAACGTGTTAAATTATATTTGATGTTAAATAAAACAACACAAATTAAATATTTTAATTGAAGTGGGTCAGTAGTATGACGTAAGTAAAAGAATAACAAACATCCACCCTTCCATCCAAACATACTTCTTTCGCATTTGTAATACTAGCTAGCAGCCCATCCCGACTTGGCACAGATGTGATTTAGAAAAAATGAGGTGAAAAATGTGAACTTTGTGTGTTTCTAGTTACATAAAAACTTCACTAAATTTTGTTATAGATAAATCTCTCGTTGAAAAAATTTAAATGACAGAAATCCGCATCAGAATCCATTACTAAACTTAGTTTTTTAGGAGGAGTTGGGGGATATAAAGACAGACAGATGCATAAAGCCTTAATTTTAATAATATATAGAACGTTTACATACTCATAAAACCAAACCAAACGAATTAACCTAAATAAGGTTATGTTTAGACTGACATATGTTGTTTTGTGAAATAATTACATAAAGGGAATGTATATAACTCGGATATATACGCGTACAAGACATGTAGTTGCTTATGCATGTAGGGAGTAACACATCGTCACGGGCGGCACATTGGACCCTCAGCGTAACGGGGACTCTAGAGGCAATCCCTGAGCACAGCGAGGGTTTATAGTTATGTAGAGTCCTGAGTTAAGCGAGGGGTTCAAGCCGCGCAAGACGAAGTCAGGTTTTATCCTCGAAGTGAATTCTCTACTTTTCATACTTACTACGAGACAATAAAAACTCAGAGCTTCATAAAAAAGCAATTATTTATATAGTAAAATAAATTAAAAGTAATCATAAGATGGGACACATTTGTACAGTTATGAAGGGAAAGAGTAATATTTTTAAGACTACTCTATGGAAGTTGTTAAAATAACACCAAACACGCATTTTTTCAAATTTATTACAATTGCGACTTTTTTCTTTTGATTTTCTGTGTGCTCTCTGAGGTGACCAGTTTGGTTTTCGTATAAACTCTCTTCACAATGCCCGTATTTACTTCGTGCTTAGAATTTTCTTACAACTAACGTTCCAAATACAAATCACTTCAATCCTTAGGAGTTTCATACAACATACCCTGGAGATGTAACGCCTTGCTTTAGCGTGATATGTGCTAGGACATTGTTGAGCAGGTGGTATGAAAAATGTATTATCTACCTAGTGGAAATTCAGTAAGGCTAGTGTGTACCAACTATACCTATTAAGAAACATTAATTATGATGAAATTTATATAATCAACAAAGAATGCGCACCCTAATTTAGCCAGACCTTTCACACGTTCATAACACGTAGGTACGATACACACACCTATACGTGTAAAGTCCAGAATTCCACCGAAATTGGTTAGAAATTCGCAAGCTCCCGGGCCACTTCAATTAAACTGAGCCATACCAAACTAACCCTAACATAGTTTTGGGTGAGTTGTAAAGAATGCTAAGAATTAAAATGTTCCATCCACCGAAATTCCGCAACGAATAACTTCCATTTAACATTATGTTAGATATTGCAATATTTAGAAATGAAAATTCACATTCTCGAACGGGATTCGAACCCGCGTCTTCGGATAATCTGTATCAAATGCCAGGATCAACTAGGCCACTGAAGACGCTGGTTCAAATCCCGTCCGAGGATGTGCATTTTTCTCTCTAAAAATTGCAATGTTTGGTATCGTAAGTAAGCGTTAATACTATAAAATTATGTTAGATTTCATAGTAATACAGACGGAAAATAGCAAGAGAATTTGATTTATTTGTGCAACCATGTATCAACAGCTGTTTCTAGCTATAATATTTTAATTTAGTAGCAAACATGCTCTGTTTCTTTAAATAAAAAATATGCTTGTATCGAGTTTCTATCAAAAACTTTTTAGCCGGTAAAATCATAAGGTTTGGCCATCATTGTGCAGTTGCAGCGACATAGATTGTTGAACGTTGTTAAATGGTACCATTAGCCTTTTGTACACCTACGCCATCCCATACTACCACTATCGATTGCGCGTAGGACGGAGTCAATCCACCATGTTGTTTATTTTCACGGTAGGAAAATGTTCGTCGTGATAGTACACCGTGCACACAGAGTAAATATCCCGAGAGATACAGATATAATCTGCGCCATCGTAACTATGCGTGGACTATGTAATCATTAAATTATGACTTGTCTAGGCGGGCTGAGTGCTTCATCAAAGCAGAACGTAAATCACTGTGTCTACAAACGTGAAATTGGGCAGTTGATGCCTTTTTTGCTGAGGATGCTTTCACTAAGTAAGAGTTTTTAACGCTTTCTCTCTTATGGAGATGAAATACAATTTATTTCTGTTGCTACGTATTCCGTACAAGTAAGTGGAGTCACTTGCGAGTCTACTGACTTCCAAAAAGGAGGAGGTACTCAATTCGACTGTATGTTTTTTTTATGTTATGAGGTAACTCATAACTTTCGAACTTTTTGTTTGAAAGCTGGTGATTCCCGTGTGGTCCCATTTAAATTTGATCAAATTCAGTCTAGTACTTTTTAAGTTACACTCCAACAACTGAATAGAATGGAAGTCGGTATAAATTTTTTCAAATAGTACTGTGTTATACTCGTAACTATGTTGTACATATCAAGCATAAGCAGAACTAGTACGTATCTTAGTTGCAATAATAAGTTGAACGAAATTTAAAAAACTGACGGGTCTATCTATTTTGGTCATCTCCAGCCATCAACTTACTAACATTGTTGCTTACGGAATTGCAAAAATAAACATGGGCGGCTCTATACATTTTCCAAGATTTCAATCAACATTTGATTGTAATTGAGACACGTAATTGCCCTGCATATCTGTGTTTTTGGATCCGTCAATTGCTACATTTACTATCGTGTAGTGCCATATACAGCATGATTCGTCGATGTGCTCGTCGAGGAGCTCACCGATGTCAAATACTTTATGAGATATCGCTCTTGTACATTAGGTTCTTTTTCCAACGTTTCTTGCCATCTCGTCATTCGTTTCACGGATGTTGTCAAAGATGCAACGATGTTTGCTCTTAGAGAATCTCACGGCAGGCTAGTTTTTTGAGAAGGGCGTTGATAGCCAAGTACAAAACCACGAGACAAACACATAGACATTACAGAAAATGCATGAAACTTTCCAAAGAAATGTGTTACTAAAAACAAGTTAGTCAATTTGGAAAATTTGATACCGACTTCCATTCTATTCAGTTATTGGAGTGTAACTCAAAAACTAATGAACCGTATTTGATAAAATTTTAATGGGACTACACGGGAAGCACCAGCTTTCAAACAAAAGATAATTTTAAGAATCGGTTAGAATGTGGCCTATTTTTAAAATTTTAGAAGCATAGTTCACGCACTGTAAAGTACGTAAGTGGTACCAATTGTTGTGAGTATCTATAGCCATGATAGAAAAATAAGAAGGAAAATTAACCTGCAATTCGCCATATTTGGCCAATAATACAATAGATTTTGCAGAAATCAACCTACTTTTCCAGGAACTGCAACGTGTGTGGTTAAGAATATAAAAAAAAACTGAAACAAACAAGAGAAATTATTAATCTCATGCGGCGCTCAAACAGCTCTATCTCGATGTTATTGAATCAACTACAAAGATTAAAAGCTGTTTTTATCTTTAAAGTTAACCGTTATACTGCCATAAACAAACCTTTTGTGTGATAACATAACCCATTCATACTATTCAAAGATAACACAACAATTTCCCGCCTCGCTATATAGCGTGGGCAGATTCTAATACTCCCATCTGAAAATCTATATATCTGTTTTATGTTCAGGCAGTAAGGTTCAAACTAGAAAAAAGGTTGTAAATGACTTATTTTATCGACTTTCACACTTGTAACTTCTCGGGGAGCTGGGATACTTTTACGGCATATGGAAATAGTTTGTGGTTCTCTTATTGACCACGAAAAATGAAAAACTTTTGGGATGGTGGCTACTTTGCTTGGTGGCGGACTTGGAGGGGTTGGCGGGTTGGAGTGAGGGCTTTTTGCATTTATACTGAATAACCTAATTCAACTTTGTTCACTGGTGCTACGACCGATACTAATCTCTGAAAACTCTCAGATGAAAAACTAAAATAATTATGATTTGGAACGCAGCGGAGATCTTATATTATCATATTTTAATATATATAGCAGATAACCTCTACAGGAAAATTAATTTCAGTCTGAATGAAACTGCAGCAACTGGACTTACCGACATGTTAGCTGGGGTTGAAATAAATTGAAATTGCAATATCTATGTCCCCCAACTTTGAAGTGAAATGAAATGCTTATCATGGGTGAAATGAAATGCTTAATACATATTGACTAGTTCTTTGTTCAAAAATACTTTACAAAACGCAAATTTATTATCTTGCTGGATAACTTTTCATTTACAGTTTGTAGAAATGTTTTAACAAAATATTTCTTATACAATTATAATAAACTAGCCACCCAGCCAGCTGCTTTGCTCGCATCAAGATGTGGGTACAATTATGTTTTCAAACCATCCGGGACACACAACAGTTCATCCAAATCTATCCTTTAAGGAAGAGTTAGCTGACAAAGACACGTACCGAAGAATTGTATATAACTAGCGACTCCACGCGAATTCGTTCGCGTAGTAGGCTCGGCCTTCAGCTTCGCCATAACCTTCCATCGTTTCTTATTTTTTTAATGTTCCTTTTACGAAATATGAGAAAACATTTAAAAAAAGATGAAATGAAATCGATATAGCCATTCTCAAGTAATAGCGAGACCTGGAGAAAGAGGGGTTCATATTTATATATTTTCATTCATATAAGCCTTAAGAGGTTTTCTTTTTTGTAAAATATTTTTGTGAGTTTTAAAGCAGCATAAATGTTCCGTATAATGTATTTCTAAAGTTGGAATTATTATCCCAACATTAAATACTGCTTTGCGGATTCATATGCATTCAGCAACATAAATTACAAGGTATGTACGAATAGTTTTATAATAAGAAACCCGTGCTGTCCCAAAAACGTCGTCCGCTTTACTTAACCCTATGTCAAAAAGCTAGTGTGGCAGCGCACAGCTGGCGTTTGGTCATTAATCATAGTTAATTAGATTTTTACCCGTGCCAAAATACACAACTCAACTTTATATTACATTATAATTAGTACACTTCAGACAAAACGGTCTACCCTCTTTCTCACTCTTTTACTACGGATACCACTAAGAAAAAGAGAAAAAAAGAGTGAGAAAGAGGGTAGACCGTTTTGTCTGCTCTTAATAACTTCGAACTTTTTTCACATTCACCCGCATATTCAGCCTACCCGTGAACATGGTGCTTGTAACTGCGCCGAAATATCGAGAACTCCAAAACCTGCCTAATCGTGGTGTACATCCCGTGTGTACTAATTATAATGTAGTTAACAACCGCGAAAGTCTAAAACAGTGTGTCAACTTTATATTAGTTTAATATCTAAAGTTTATAATAATTTGCCTGTTTCATACTTCCTAGATAGGACAAATGAGTATAGTATAAAACAGTCAAATTATTTTAAAAGAGAGTTCAAAAAAATGACTGGCTATGTTGGGTGGCATGTTTAAATGGGTGTCCATAGGTGTGCTGCGCTTTCACTAAAGCTCTACTCGTTATGCACTTTAACGCTGCCATCCTTGGAACTCTTTGTGATATTTAAACCTCTTGCGTATCCACCCCCGTACGACCAATTAAGGCAAGCCATGTCGCATTTAGCCCTAGATATAATCAGGGTCCGCGGTGTCGCCACTCTCCGACGGCTCGCCACAAAGCCGCCCTTGTTCCTTATTATTATTATGTAAATTGACAACTCTACTCTCTAGAGTCATACTAAGAGACAGACTACTACGTATGGACAGGATTTTGTTGTTAAGTTTTTAACCTTAAGGCCGGATTTCATAAAATAGTATTTTACTTTAACGTTTGCACCACAATCACACCAAGCATGACGTCTGTACTCTTATGTTTTAGAATTTTACAGTAAAGCAAAAACGTAAGTTTTAGGCAGTTTTTTTGCTATGGGGAATCATCTTAGCCGTAGGACGTCCACTGCTGAACATAGCTGCGGTTGGGAGCGGCCTGCATCCAACGTCGTCCTGCTACCTTTGTCAGGTCGTCAGTCCACCTTGTCGGTGGACGACCTACGCTGCGCTTGCCGGACCATGGTCTCCACTCTAGAACCTTCCGACCCCATCGGCCATCAGTGTTCTATGGGCAATGCCTCTTATAAATTTATGATTCTAGGTCAACAGGAAAAATTTGATATATTAAAGTTATATGATTATTAACGGGATATTTACCGTGGTAAGGTTGTGGAATGAGCTCCCATTTGATATATTGTAGCGATATCATAATATGCGGCAAAAAATTGCACTATTTTTTAATTGGGTTGACTTTGACACTTGATTTTTTACAGCTGCAGTGAACCGTATGTTATTTGATATTATTTTCAATTTGATTCTGCATTAATTTATAGATTTATAATTAAACATTTCATTAAAAAATGAGGCTTTTGGGTAAGTCTAAATACTTAAATCCTTGAGGTCTAGGCGCATACGAAATATTCAGGAACTTGGAAAAACGTTTGGTTGAAGCGTCAGGGGACCAGAATACTGGATCATATTTGCGAAAAAATAGCATAGCTATACGACGTGGAAGTAAAGCCAGCATTCTGGGCAATTTTCCTTCAACAAATGGTTAACTATATTTTTGAGTGTTTGTCAATCTTTGTCTATTATTTTTTGTTAATACACGTAAGTTATGTATTCAAAGATAAAAAAATGAAGAATTATTTGCGATAGGTACCAAAACATCACAGAATTTTTTTTTTAAATAAAAAAATATAATATGGGACAACATCCACACAAAGGTCTTCGGGTCCCAAACTAGGCAGAGCCTGTACTATGGTAACCTGATGACTGATATACATACTTAAATACATACACACCCAGATCAAACAGACATGTTCATGCACACAAATGTTTGACCTGTCCGGGGATCGAACCCGGGATCAGCGGCTCAGAAGGTAGGGATGCTACCAACTGCGCCAACCGGCCTGTCAAACAAAAAAACTTTGAATTTTGCGCGTCCAAAATTGTGTAAGCTAAAGAGAAAGTAAACAATAGATAAAAGAAACATATTTTTAATAATTAATTAAGCACGATATTGCGCGACGACGACTAGACCTTTGTTATGCTTAACTTGAGTTACGCTTTTTAAAAATAGGTGATCAGCCGTGCGATTCTCTAATGATTCGTCGACGAGCTCACCGATGTCAAATACTTTATGAGATATCGCCCTTGTACACAAGGTTGTTTTTCCAACGTTTCTTGTCATCTCGTCATTTGTTTCACGGATGTTGTCAAAGATGCAGCGATGTTTGCTCTAGAGAGCCGCACGGCAGATAGGAATATCGATGATTACTTCCTCTTTCGCTTTTGGAGGCCGTCTTTCGATTTTCAACTTGTTTAACAAACTACAGGTAGGTATAAAACATAAAACAAAATCTATGTTATTTGTTTAAACCAATACATAATACAGCAAAATATTGTGCTTCTATAAAATCAGTTTTTTGTTAATTCACAGTTTACATACTCTTCCTCTCTTTGTTTATAAAACTCGTTAGACATGGAGCTGGAGGCATATTTGTTCTGTGCTAGCGGCTAAAGCAAGCTGTTGAAGTTGTAAATCCAATTTAAGTTACGATCCAATGCTTGTCAAAGGGAACTGTGGTACTGCGGCTTTTAACCGCAAAGAGTAGTTACTAGTTTGTGAAGAAGAAGTTGTATGCATTAGCAGCAATTGTTGGCTAGTAGCGGGAAAAATAATTCAGGGATTCCAAGTGCTATCCTATTTATGTATAATAATTTGCCATATTGAAATTAAATGAAATGAAATTTGTTAATTTGCACGAAACATGGTACAATAAAGTTGTTAAACTATTAGATAGGTTAAGAATGCTGGCAATAACTGGCATACAAAAATTAAATATTGCAATGACAGTTGCAAACAGAAAAAATACATTTTAAATTATTAGGCTGCAATTGAAATTAAGTAAATTAAACAAAATAATATTAATGTGAAATAATTATAAAATTTAAAAATAAAATATGTCAGGCCCGTAATGTTACAATATCTTAGTCACTATTAGTCAAACAATTATAATTACAGCTGACATTACACATCCAACAATAAATGATAATTAAATTCAAATGCATAAAGTACCTATATTACAATATAATAAAATAGTCACTTTTTAAAAAATTCATAAATTCTTTGATTGTATAGAAACAGTTTTCAGTCAGCCACTGGTGTTATTTCAATTTAAAATATTTATATGTGAGCTCCCTGGTCGCCACCGGAGTTTTGTTAAAAATTTAAATAGACATAACATTACAATTTCGACTACATAAGACGGTATTACACGTGGGTACGTAGCCTGGTGGGATCTCTACTAACTAGTCGTGGATACTTAGTATTTCCTAATTTCTCAAATAGGTGAGTATGCTCTTTTACAAAATGTATTTTATTCATACTTCGAGTTTTAGACTCTCTGTTTATGTTTTTGGTAGGAATATTGCAATATATTATAGGTAGATATATATATATATAGATCAGATTATGACAACAGCAATTTTTATTTAACTCATATTTGGATGCCAATACTCTATTTCTTGTATGTCCGTAAGGTTGAAAGTCTTATTTGTGCAAATTGAACGTTGTATTTTAAAGCGATATTTATTTATTTAAATTGCAGTTGCATTCATATTGCATAGTCATCCAAATAACACTTACTTAAAAGATAAAATTATCGTAAATGGTCCAATATCAGTTGTGTTTTTTCATTCATCTATCATTCTTTATTGCCATCATCAATTGGCTTATGTGAGAATCCAAAATTTTTTCAAATTATGTTTTTCGACAGAAAGCTGTTGTTGTTGTTGTTGCTCCCTGCTAGGATGTACCACTTCCTTTGGAAACGACGGTATCTTTGGCTTACTGTTAGGTACGGGTACGCTTAGTCATTGTGATGTGATGTGATACAGTGTGGTTCAATGCCTGCCGTGACACAGAGACACCTCTTGCGGGGGTTTGAGCTTGTTTACGTTATTATTATGATTACAGAAAGCATGTGATTTAAAGTTTTTGTGAGCAGGAACATATTTTTTTACATAGGTACGTCGATGAACATTGCGCGGAGTAAATCTAAAAGTCCCAACTATAAAAACAAACAAAATTGTAAATACATTAAATTCCTAGTCATAACTGATTGTGAATCAAAACCAAATTAAAATGAACATATTAAGCTACTTGTAGAATTTTAATTTACATTTCTCAAATGAGGTTATGTACTTTGCCAGTTAAGCTTAAAGTATATCTTACAATTGCCGAATATTTGCGATACTTTTAACAATGCTGTTACAGTTTATATATATGAATATTTGTGACGAATGAGTTTTTCTTCTTTTACTTTCTTCAGCATCTTGAGTGCAGTGTGCAGGTCATTGCGTCCGACCTCACGCTACTCCTAGTAGTGCAAGCGGACACCGCATAAGCTAAAGTTATTTCAGTTTGATTATTACAATACAAATTAAATTATTTTAAACAGTACAATAAAAATAAATTACATCGTTTAATAATAAAAAAAATTCCAACCGTCGTCAAAGTCGTTTCAAATTTTTGGGAAAATAAAGTTCAGCATTTTCAATGACTCTTGCTACTTACGGATCGATTGTCATTCATCGTCAATAAGGATATCATCAAGGCGAAACATTTTTCGGCCTCAAACACCGATAGATTTTTTTGAAATTTAAATGGGACCACTTCGGAAGTATACTCTACCAATCGAAAAAGAATTAACTAAATAGAACTACACTGTAAAAAATATGCGTTTTCATACATAAATAAACATACGCGTCGAATTGAGAACCTCCTCCATTTGGAAGTCTGTTGAAAATAGCAAGTAAAGTATTAACCGGTCTCACTTCAAAGTGAAAAACATGCTGAGTAATCACCATTATATCATTGCATACAATTCTAATCACATTTTTCTGTATTACGGTTTTTGATTTGGTTGTTTGTAAAAGTTATAAGTAACTTAATTAGGTTTATGATTAATTATATTTGTGAATTTGACCATAATACAACAATAAGTCAATTTTAAATTAGGTATACCTAAACTTTGACATGAAACACGCTCAAAACTACTTTAAATAATTTTTATGACTCTTAAACTATACACTGTTTGCTTAACTACGAGTACTCGTATTACGGGGACAGGTGCTCAAATAAAGATGTTAATGATATTATTAGTTATTTTAAAAGATCAAATATGTTATCATTCATTGAAATTTATAGAGAGAAAAATTCACATCCTCGGACGGGATTCGAACCCGCGTCTTCTGACTTTCCGTGTCAGACACCATTGACCAACTAGGCCACCGAGAATCTGGTCCGAGCATCGAATTTTAACTCTCTATTTGACTAATCGTCTTGCGGCGACGGAGCGATATCTATTGGACAGTTAACAGTACTATCTAAATAATGCTTCTTTCGGTTGGATGGTACTGTTAACTGTCCAATAGATGTCGCTCCGTCTCCGCAAGATGGTTAGTCAAATAGAGAGATTTTCGAATTTGATGCTCGGACCAGATTCTCGGTGGCCTAGTTGGTCAATGGCGTCTGACACGGTAAGTCAGAAGACGCGGGTTCGAATCCCGTCCTAGGATGTGAATTTTTCTCTCTATACATTTCAATGTTTGAGATCGCTAAAGCAGGCGTTAGTGCTTTGAAAAGTAATACTATATGTTATCATTGCTTAAAATATAATATAAAAGAAATTATTATTATTATTATACAAAACCCGTGCCCTAAGTTTATTGTACGTAGATGTATGTAGGTATAGTGCTGATGATGTTAATATTATTACACCCATGCAGTTGATACTTGAGTTCTGATTTTAATCAAGAACGGGGCGGTTATAAATCCTCCTTTTCAAAGGTACCGAAGCCGGTAAAATTTTGCAATTCCAATTCTGATCGCAATCTCCGAGGTACAAACAGAATGCTCCCTTTGACAGTTTTTTGATGCTTTTTATTACTTGAGCAGATCGCCCTATTGAAATTGATTTATCAAAGTTCTACATTTATATACTATGTCTACGTGTTAAATTGTAAGGATCGATAAGGCTGTCTACGTTAGTGTTAAAAACCGGCAATCAACAACACTAGGTACTATCAAAGGAAGTATGTTTTTCGGTTTGTCAGTTTTTACACGCTGATATTACTTGACCTTTTATAAAACCTGGCATGGAGTTTGCTATATTATGAGTATTCGTCATTCCGGAAAAACAAATCACGTCACATGGTGCCCGTGTTAGCCGTGCAAGCATAGATTCTTCCATTAATCTGGCAGTATGTCAGGGGTGTTAAGCATAACAAACACAACAATAATTAACCACTTATTAAGTATAAGTTAACTAAGTAGCGATAGAATCTTTTGTGAATAAGTTCGTCCGGGGAAGAATGCTACCATACACTATTTGTACCATGAAGCAATAATGTTTGATTACTGTGTTCTGAATTGAAGGCATGGGTGCCGGTGAAATTAAAACCGCATGTACACAGGAAGACTTAACAACTGTCTCAGGGTTACGGACGCAGTACAGTTCGTCACTTCTGACGCAATGCATCTGTTATAGGCAGAGGTTACCACTTGACACCAAGTGGGCCTCATGCTTATACCATCTCCTTATAACATAAAACACAATATAAAAAAGTATAAATATCAGTTTCTACCCAGTTTTCTATTTTATTACTCAATAACTACATAATATTATCTTAATGTTTCCACAGTTGTGTTGTTGTTTTGTTGTTACATTTTAGGTTATTAGGTAGGGTAGATATTATAATGAAACTTCAGGGAGCCGAGTTACGGCAGCAGAATGATTATGAATACTCTTATCCAAATTATGGCTCACATGACATAAGAAATTCTATATTAGCGTAATAGTAGATTAGTAGCCAAGGACTGTAAGGCATGCAGTTCGAGGGTGCAATTGATGCTTACACCCGAGCTAACTACTCTGCTTTACATCTCGATTGTGAGGTAAGAAGAAAAAAACCGGCATTACAAAAATAAAATTGATGACTATTATACTCATACGAAGACAAGGCTGAATAGCGAAGCGACCTTTTTTGTCATTGGGCTGAATGCATGATGTCTATTGCCAGTATGACGGTTAGATGTACGCGAACATTTTGAAAGAGTGAAGTGTTTTTTTTATTACTTACCGCCCTAGGGCTTTTCTAGCTACATTATTACCCTAGAGCGCTAATTGATCACCTACAAGCCCCATTTAGGGGTAATAAGGACCTACTTACCGAATATAAGAGATTTAAAGTAAGTTTATCGTCGCATCAACAAGTACACGGGTTGGTATCTTAATAGTTAGAAGTTTTTTAAATAGTTTATTGGTTTGATATTTTAAAAAAAATCACACAAGGAAATAATAAGATCAGAACTTGTTTCTGTAATCGTTGAAAATATTTTTCGTAAGTTTAACTGAGATAATATCGGTCTAAACTTTAATCCATTAATCCATTCTGATATTTAAGCTTAATGTTTAATTTAATGTTTAACATCATAGTTAACTCTAGATTATCTAGATTTTCGTAATGTTTTGTTATATAACTACATGAAACACTATAACTAGACTAGATTGAAACACCAAGTTAAAACAAAACTTTGAACACATTAACTCTCCCATGGTTTACTTAGGGTTGAGAAACTTAGGCACTTAGCAAACACCAAAAAGAGACGCTCGCTAATGACAATCCGCAATGGAAAAAGGTAAAAAAGAGAAAGACAGAATAGGAACGTAAGCTAAAGAGTTAAAACAAAGTTATAGACATAATGTCCCTTAAGAAAGTGAAGACAAAAAAATTTGAAGTCACATACTCGCATCATGCGAACATATGATACCAGCCGTGCGATTCTCTAAGAGCAAACATCGTTGCATCTTTGACAACATCCGTGAAACCAATGACAAGATGACAAGAAACGTTGGAAAAACAACCTTGTGTACAAGAGCGATATCTCGTAAAGTATTTAACATCGGTGAGCTCGTCGACGGGCGCATCGATGAATCATTAGAGAATCGCACGGCTGATCGTTGAAACAAATGGAGCAAGCGACAGTAATCATGGAATGTCAAAAAGAAAAGAGGGAGACGCTCATAAAATGGTACGTCTAAATCACTGATGTCTATGTCATTATTTACACGTAATTATTATATTCATCTATGACACTGTAGTCGTAGCAATTTTCGTAGAATCGTAGCATTGCTCGTAGCGCACGTAGGCACATACGTAGGCCTCGTAGAACGTTTCAACGTGTAGGCCGATATTCCAGCCGTGCGATTCTCTAAGAGCAAACGTTGCATCTTTGACAAAATCCGTGAAACAAATGACGACATGTCAAAAAACGTTGGAAAAACAACCTTACGTACAAGGGCTATATCTCATAAAGTATCTGACATCGGTGAGCTCGTCGACGGATTATTAGAGAATCGCTAGGCAGGAATACTCTCAAGTCTCAAGTGTGAAGTGTTGATTTAATATTAAATGCCATAGAACATTTACTCTCTTTTTATTATAATATCTATAGTCAAACCTAGATTCGCTACTGGGCATACATCAGGTAATAACCTGAATACAAAAAGTGACAAAAAGAAAATGAACTACTAACTAACAAATAGAAAATGGGTAGTTTTTTGAAGAAAATTAAGCACAGTCTACACCAAAGAAAAAGTCCTTAATTACGTTTACATTCGCCTTTATTTAATTTGACATAGCTTTGTACGTAACGTGTATTTCAAAAAGAGCTTAAATTTTTCATTAGGCATTGTTGTTGAATTATTCGTTTCACAATCTGTTAGTTTTTTTACTGTCAAAACGTATTTTACTCGCAGAAATTTGCCACAATATCATCGACCAACATATAAGTCAAAGGCTAACTGACTAAATGGTCATTCCATGTATCGAGTGTACCAGCAGGGCTATTAGGTATCTCAGTTGCTAACAAAACTTGATTGAATCTTGAAAAATAGCGGTTCTATGTCACTTTTCGCAACTCCAGTAAGCAAAAATGTTAGTAAGTTGATGAGTGGAACTGGCAAAAGTGACATAGAGCGGCCATTTTTTTATATTTCAAACCACATTTGTTAGCAACTGAGATACATAATATCCCTGCAGGTCGTATACTACGAGTACATAGGTGCATTGACAATGTTCGTAAAGCAGAACATATTATTTTTTTTACTTTAAGAAAGCTGCTTAAGCCATATTGGTTTAATTTTAATTTAATGGCTTTTTGATTTTCTACACTTTCTGTAGATTTCGAGATATTCAACAAATACATTTCAATTATCTAACGGGACTTACCTGATTTTGCCTCTTATATTTTGGTTATCATCGAATGTTTAAAAATACGTCTGAATGTCAAAACTTTAATATAGGTTTCGTTGACAACACCACCGTTGTATAAAACCTTAAATAATCATCCACGCACGGTTCAACTCAACTCAAATGTTTCTTTTTATGATTTATATTGGCTTCACATCCACTGAGCGGACTGAAAATGATGGAAATTGTAGATAATATCTTCTCTTTCATTATCTATTTATAAGATCGTTGGGAATGGTTGGGGTGAGCGAACCATGGAGCATCTGTATAGAAGCGACGATAATTAAATTGATATAAAGTTGTAGGTAGAAATAGCCTGTCTGTAGTTATTTTAAGATTTTATGATAAGGCCATAATTGTGTATGCGTCTATAATTAAGGCATATAGTTTGATGGGAATCAAAGTTTCACATCAGGTCGTAACCTTTTCCTAATGTATGAATATAATTAACAAGAAACATTGTATTTACATATTTGGTAAAAGTGCAATAATGTATTGTATACAGTTTTTATTTATTTATTTATTTTCATGGATCAACAAACAGTAACACATTAAATGTAACAGTAAAAATACAAACTAGAATATAGATAACTGTGAGACCCACATCGTTGACCACAAATTACTAATTACATTGATTATTTTATATGTTGAGTAAGACAGTGGAGGTCATTTTACAACAATGGTAATACACATTAGTATACTATGGTAAAGCTACTTAGTACAATAACTCACAAGCTACAGATAACCTATTTATAATCCGAACATATTGTCAGTAAACTCAAGAACAGAATGTTTATTAACAAACTCATCGTACATTTTTATTTAATCGTGAAATATAAGCATTTAACAGTTTAAATTAAGATGTATAAATAAATTGATACTAATTTATTTACTGCATAGGTGGTTTGTACAATCAGAAACTTGTCCAAACATGGCTAAGTACATGTAAGTGGCCTACGTAGCTACTCAGTGTGAAGTACAATGTCTTATACAGCGGCCGCGATTGGCCAATGTAGTACGAAATTAAGTTTTAAGTAACTATAAGGATACAGAGATCTATTTATAATATAAGGTTATTTTGGTAACACCTTACACATAACTACCTGTCACTTATTCTTAATAACTCAAGTGCTAATCTCTTAACACGCCCTGAATTCTCGTGAAACATATCTATACATTTAAAATTGTCATTATAAGGCGACATCATAGGGGTGCAGACAGTCACAGCGGAGGTTTTATGAGAGAGACGTGGATTAGTTCTAAAAGGCACTATGAAGTTAAGCTTGTCCACCAACTCAGGGCAGTCATATCGATTACGACAAAGATCATACAGCAACATAACATCCAGTTGTTTACTTCTGGACTTTAAATTTAGTAACTTATATTTTTCCAATATATCCTCGTAATCGTATATATCGTTGGTATCAAATTATTGTAAAACTTATAATGCATACAGCGCAAACATTTCTTTTGAACTCGTTCAATATCGTTACTATAACATTGATAAAAAGGGTTCCAAACAGATACGGCATATTCCAATTGAGAACGAACCAGCGATTTATATAATAGCTGGTACGTAACTTCATTTTTAAAGTTGCAGGCGGATCTTATTACAAAATTAAACATTTTAAAACCTGTACTGATGATACTCTGTACATGTATATCTAAGGTTAATGTACTGTCTAATGTTACTCCCAGATCCTTAATAACTTTGACGTATGTAAAATTACTGGGTTTGTTTTTACGAGTGAATACCATCGATTTGCATTTATTCAAGCTAAGTGATAGCTTATTTTCAACACAGTACTCGGAAAGTCGGTCTAGATCATGCTGAAATTTAATGTGGTCCTGAAAGGCGTTAATGGCATGAAATTCCTTTAACTCATCAGCGTACAACAAGAATTTCGAGAACTTGAATCATTTATGAATATCATTGATATATAAAATAAACAAAAGTGGTCCCAATATCGATCCCTGTGTTACCCCTGAGCTTACCGGAACCATACTTGATTCGAAACCATTTATTACGACTTTTTGACTTCGATTTGTTATATATTATTTAAACCATCGCCATAGATTTCCACGAATTCCATTATACCGAATTTTATCTAGCAGAATTTTGTGGTCCACCCTGTCAAAAGCTTTTCGGAAGTCTGTATACACACTGTCGGTTTGGTTATTTTTATCAAGATTATTAAGCTGTTCCGTACTATACACTAATAAATTTGTAATTGTTGGACGTCCTTGAACGAAGCCATGTTGATTACGGATTATGTTATTAAGTAAAAGAGGATATATCACACTGTGTACGAGCCTTTCGAAAAGCTTAGACAAGGTAGGTAAGATTGAGATTGGGCGATAGTTGTCCTTTTTAGAACCTCCTTTATATACGGGTACGATACGAGCAACTTTCCATGCACGCGCTTCCCTCAAGCATTGGTTAAATATTTTGAATAATGGTATGCAAATTGTCTCAGCTGTGCATTTTAAAAAAATTTGGCGCTATATTATCTGTCCCAGCCCTTTTAGACGAATCCAATTTACATAGTTCTGATTTAACTTTTTCAATAGTAATACATACATACCTTATCCATTAGTTAAAGATTACGTCAACAAATGTAACTAGGTCTAACATTATAATCCAGGTGGATGGCATTGGTATGCCATAACACAGGTCTCCTAGTTTGGGTACCAATGTTTTTCCAACCAGGAATGTATTATTTTGATAAGCCCTACTTGATTGTAAGTGTTCATAATGATGTATGTGGAAACTCAGTAAAATGTATTATTATTATTCTTATTTGAAAGCACAGGGTTGCAGGTTCGAGGTTCCCTGACCGGGGCAAGTATTTTTGTGATGAGTGTTAGTGTTTTCGGGTCTTGCATGCTGCGATGTTGTTATTATATATGACATGGATACATGTGGATGTGTCCATGCCATATATAATCACGTAGCCATGTCTCCTCCGACACTTATGAGTGTAAATAAGTGTGTTGTACGAGTATTGTATATGTCATGCAGAGCACTGAGCCACATCCCATTTATATGTCTTTAAGAGCGACTGCCCGCGACTTCGTTCACGTAGTAACCCTTCATATTTTCTTGATTTTCTTTCATAAGAATCTTCTCCTGACAATAATTAACACATCAAATAAAGAATTCACGAAATTGTTCCATCCGATCACGCGTGATGCGTTGATTAAGGGAAATAGAGATTCATATTATCATCATCTCAGCCGTAGGACGTCCACTGCTGAACATAGGCCTCCCCCATGATTCTCCAAAAGGACCGGTTGGAAGCGGCCTGCATCCAACGTCGTCCTGCGACCTTCCTCAGGTCGTCTGTCCACCGTGTCGGTGGACGACCTACGCTGCGCTTGCCGGTCCGTGGTCTCCACTCCAGAACCTTTCGGCCCCATCGGCCATCTGTTCTGCGTGCTATGTGCCCTGCCCACTGCCACTTCAACTGGCTAATCTTCTGGCCTATGTCGGTGACTTTCGTTCTTCTACGGATCTCCTCATTTCTGATTCGATCACGTAGAGAAACCCCGAGCATAGCCCTCTCCATAGCTCGTTGTGCGACTTTGAGCTTTTCTATGAGGCCCATAGTAAGAGACCACGTTTCAGTGCCATAAGTCATCACTGGTAACACACATTGGTCGAAGACTCTTGTCTTGAGGCACTGAGGTATTTTTGACGAGAAGACTTCGCGAAGTATCCGGAACGCTGCCCAGCCGAGTTGGATTCGACGATTGACCTCTTTCTCGAAGTTGGACCTGCCTAGTTTGACTGTCTGTCCCAGGTAGATGTACTCGTCAACAACTTCAAGAACTGAGTTCCCAACTGATATTGGGGTAGGTACAACATGGGCATTAGACATAATTTTCGTCTTGTCCATGTTCATCTTAAGACCTACCCGTTGGGAAACTCGATGGAGGCCTTCGAGCATTGTACTGAGGTCTTCCATGGATTCTGCCATGACTACAATATCGTCGGCAAATCGAAGGTGAGTGATGTATTCGCCGTTAATATTGATGCCAAGTCCTTGCCATTCCAGAAGCTTGAAGGCGTCTTCCAATGTAGCGGTGAACTGTTTCGGAGATATAACGTCTCCCTGTCTCACGCCTCTTTGCAATGGAATTGCCTTCGAACTCTGCTCCTGTACTCGGACTGACATGCAGGCGTTTTTGTACAAACACTTCAGCACTTCAATATACCGATAATCAATACGGCACCGCTGGAGAGACTCAAGCACTGCCCACGTCTCGATCGAATCAAAGGCTTTCTCATAGTCCACAAACGCTAGACAAAGAGGCAAGTTATACTCTTCGGTCTTCTGTATAACTTGCCGTAGCGTGTGGATGTGGTCTATGGTACTATAGCCTTTTCGGAAACCGGCTTGTTCCGGAGGCTGGAATTCATCAAACCTGCGACTGAGACGGTTCGTTTTGACCTTCGAAAACAGCTTATAAACATGGCTCAAAAGCGAGATGGATCTGTAATTTTTAAGTAAAGTGTTGTCACCTTTCTTAAAGAACAGCACCACCACGCTTTTGATCCATGCTTCTGGCGTTGAACCTTCGAGTAAGACGGTATTAAAGAGCTTCTGAAGGACTTTAAGTACCGGTGTTCCACCCGCTCTCAGAAGCTCAGATGTGATACCGTCGTCACCAGGCGCCTTGTTGTTCTTAAGCTGTTTCAAGGCCATTCTAATCTCGTACAGGCTGATGTCCGGGATATATTCGGTATAATGTCGGGTCAGCTTGGCTCTTGGGTCTTTGACCGAGCTGCTAACAGGTTTAGCGACCGAGGTGTATAACTGTCCGTAGAAACTCTCGACCTCTCCTAACACTTCCGCTTTGGTCGACGCTACACTGCAGATTCATATATAACATTACTATCAAACAAATAACAGTTTCAACATTTCCAAAAGGGAGAATACATCTTATCTTGAGGCAGATTGGACGTTGATAAATACATTAGCTTGGTTTTGTTTCGGAGAAATAAAGTATGTGTGCTTGATAAATGTTGGATGTTATTATAAGAATAAAAGTTGTCTGTTATTTATTTTTACTCTTTAGTTAGATTAGTTTAGTCTTTAATTAGTTCTTTTAGGTTAGTGTTTCACCACTACCTCACTTGGTGGTCAGTGATGATGCGGTGGAAGGTGGTATCACGCTAGAGCTAGCCTCTATCAGCTAGAATATCTCGTGGTTCTCAAGGATAGCTGCCGGAACACACTGTTAGGTGTTTAGTGGCATAATGTCTACCTTGAAAGTGGTAGCTAGCCAGGTGGACTCCACCTGTGCGATTCTCTAAGAGAGGAACCGTGCGATTCTCTAATGATTCGTCGACGAGCTCACCGATGTCAAATACTTTATGAGATATCAACGTTGTACATAAGGTTGTTTTTCCAACGTTTCTTGTAATCTCGTCATTTGTTTCACGGATGTTGTCAAAGATGTTTGCTCTTAGAGAATCAATATATTCAAAGTCTTGCTTTCTTATGATTGGACACATGCGAATGATAAATATATATAGGAAAACTTTGTACTTAGATCTGTGTAGATTATATGCTGTCTCAGCTTGAATTACATGTAGTACTGTGGTAACTGGGAGCTCTGGGATCAGCAGAGAGAATCGCAAGTACATAGCCAACCCCTGGGCTCGATCACTTCAAATGGATACATACTCGTAGATAAGTCTGTAACTTAGGTACGTTTCAGAAGTGTGAAAGTTTTTACTCGGTGTCCGGTCTCTTGTGCAAAAGACCATCTTAATTGTTACTAGCAGTATCAGATAGTCTACCATGAAGGTATATAGTACGTAGTTTTATTGTATCAGGATTTGAAGAGCGCAGGTTACAGGTGAATTAATGGTTCAGACCAATGGGATACAAAACTCATTTCAAGAGTTACAAGAACAGCACAGTACTATGCTGAACGTCAGCGTTTTCCAATTTTTTTTATTTTAGGGAATATTAAACGTACATCTTTTTTGTTAAAACGCCTAGAGAATGATGAAAATAGTATAATGCTAGTAGTTCTGCGAACAGTAGACCTCGCGAGCACAGTCTTATTAGCGCCAATTTTTTGCAATTCGAGCTATTTGTAGTTGGAGGTGGAAGATTAGTACACAGGTACAAAATATTGTTAGTACCAAATGTTCTAGCTGTATATTACTAAAATCGTTCAGCTTTTGAACTGTTTCAAAACCTCTCTGAGCAACCACTTGACCAATTATGCATATATTTGAAATTGCTCTTTATAAGGTACCTAAAGTGTGTATATAATCAAAATCAGTCTTAAATAGCGCCGCTGCAAACTTCCCGCCTTGTTAGGAAAGAGTACCTTCCCGCTCAAAATTTGCTAGTTATAAAAAAATTAATAGTACATAGAACATGCATAACAAGTTTCATCAAGATTGCTTGAAAAATGCGAAATGTACAGGAGGACCAACATACAATCTAACAAAGCTACGGACAAATGAATATGAATTTGGTCAGTTCAAGCAGAGACGCTTCGCTCGCTCGGTCAATAAATAATATGCTAAAATCAAACCATCTGTCTTTCACTATTTCTCAGTTTGCCAAAACAAACATAATTATTTATTATTATTATAGGTTTTAATAATATAGGTGTACCGTTTTTTAATATTTCACTGTATTATTTTTTGAGATTAGATATTGTTTACTCAGATTTAAGTTGAGGTTATTAAAACTTGAACCCAGCAAAAAACTTCAAATTTCAATGAACACTTAACCGCACCAAATTTTGCTCGCAAAACTGAAACATCTCTTTATTTCCTTCGGAAACTCGTTTAATTTTCACTTATTAACTTTGACACTGGCCACTTGTTGCGAACATTTACATAAAACCACTGTCCACCTCTCCCTGACCTCCGATCTAAAATAAGTAGAAGGCTAAAGTATGAGCACTGAAAGGTCAACGTATAATAGTCATGGGAAATCATTCTGATGAAGCCCTATTTGTATAGAAATAAACTTTGTTGGCTGAAGGACGGACGGCCCATGTTTGATGAATTTGTTTGATTATAAATGGGATTATTTTATACCTGGACTTACGTATAATGAGGTCGCTCTGAATCAAAGACACCCACGCCCCGTTCGTAGACCAAAATATTACTTATAATTAAATTAGGTATTAAAAATTTCTTTTCATGTTAATCAATGGCGACAGAAAAACATGTTGGTACCCGCAACTTCGTTCGAATTTCATCAACCATGTGTGCTTTTTTACATTCACAGTAGAAAGCGTGGAATCCGTCAAATTAAACTTCGTATTTCATTTGTAGGAGTAGGCCTCCAGAACCTTATTTCAATAACCTGAAGTACTCACAATTTTCAATTTGATCGGTAATATATATACTCCTATACTAATCTATGCTAATATTATAAAGAGGAAAGATTTGTTGTTGATGTGTTGTATGTAACGAATGAACTCAAAACTACTGGACCGATTTCAAACATCCTTTAACCATTAGAATGTTTGATTCATCATCTTCTATCACCACTCGGATGTAGCTAGTAATATTATAAAGATGAAAGATTGTAGTTTGTAAAGTAATTTTTAAACTTTCGCGATTTGAACACTACAATTAGAATGCTACAATATCCTTGAATAACTTAAGGCTACGTAGTGTGTGATTCATCATCATCTTCATCATGTCATATCACGCGGGTGATACCGTGGAACGCAGCCAGTTTTTAAATAAAGTTAGGAGGTAATGTTTACAATGTTTACACAATGACTCCAAAGCAGCACATATTTGGTAAAAATAATAAAAAATAAGTTGCACATGCGGTTAAATCTTTTTAACAGTTTATTTATTCAACGCCATACTGCCAGTTAATAGCTATATATTTAATGAGTTAGTTACCCTATCTAAAACAACAGCTCCCTCATTTCTCACAGCCACAATTTCCATTCATAAAGTTGGTCTATACAGACAAGGTCCCTTAAATTAATTGTTTTCAAACAAAAGTAATCATAGAAACTTTTGTATTATATATAACCAAAACAATTAGGATAAAATAAATCTAATACTGTAATATCCCCTTTATTTCTAAATATAAACTGTTTATCGTATTATTGGAATATACATTAAACGTTGGGTACATTAAACTTTTTATAATTACTTAGGGTTTTAAAGGTTGCGGAACGGATAATCAATGATTACTTATTTGTAACCAAACTATCTGGACCGCCCGTGGCTTTGCTTACATGATTGACGGGATACGGTATGTGAAAGTTTAGATGGATGTATGGATGGATGGATGTTGATGCTCTCTCACGCTCAAACGGCTGTGCCAATTTTATTGAAACTTGGTATAGAGGTAGATGAGGCGTTGGATTACCACATAGGATACTTTTCATCGTCATCATCATCATCTATCCATCACCATGCGGAGCATTCTGTAACAATGATCCTGGTACGACAATTTGCGTAAGTATAACGTAATCGTATACAGTACAAACTATCATTTATCTAGTACAACTGTGCCACAGATAACACATAGTTTGTACTGTATACGTCAACAATACGTTAACGTTACACTTACGCAGATTTTCATGCTAGGCCCACTGGTTTACACTTACTGGCCATATGTTTGATAAAAAATAAGACATTGTTTGTGCATATATATATATTTTTTGTTAATTATAACTAGGCTTCACAGACTCCAGGATCTGTGCCATTTTTTTAGTTATTTGCAAAATTTTACATCTAATTATAATTAAAAAAGAGACACCAATACATACTTAATTAGGGGACATGGTATTTTTAAGTTATATTATTACATCCGTCAGAATCAGCAAGCCTCCAAGTTCATTCATACATCTTTTATTATAGCGTAAACTTGATGCGGACAGATAAAGGGCTATATCATTTCTGAGTTTGCATCAGCATTCAGAGCAGAGCCGGGGTCTCCTTTTTTTCCTGGGTGTGAACCAGGAACAGGGTGTTTGAAAGGGATTTAGGGATTTTCGCACCTGTGTACCTCTCGAGACGCAGGGATCTTATACGGGGAACTGAGGAATATATATCGGAGTATATTTCCCTCAGTGCATACGCGACATCCATTGGGTTCTGGTACTTACATAACAACTCTTGGCTGATGTTAGTTACCAGGTTCGGGCGATTATACCTTAGCTTCCCCAGGTTTTCCCTGTCGATATAATGTAATTAGAGTTTAAAAAGTATCGTGAGTATCACACATTATTCAAATATAAAGATACCGGCTTCACTCACTTGGTATTATGTCGGTTTAAGTGCGTCGCACACTGAAGAAGAACGTCTTACACGTTCGAAACGTCGTCGGACTTAAACCGACATAATACCAAGTAAGTGAAGCCGGTATCTTTATATTAGTACGATATAATGTAGTTGGTCGACGTATTAGCGCATATTAGTATAGTAGTATACATTTGCCACCAACTATCTGCTGCTGTGCAATTCCTAATACTTATTAAATAATATGTTTGGCGAAATGACAATAACTATAAATTAAAAGTGCTCAAACTCAAAATAGTTCAAAATAGTTTTAAAAGCCAAGTGAAAAATTCCATCAATTTTTAAAGGCGTGCGTAAAAGGGTGACGAACGCAGTGCATTGCATTGCAGAGGCTTGTTTAAACTGCTATAGTTTAGAATTCTAAATGGCACTGGACTGTTAGGAGCAAGCGTGACGCTTAACATCACGCGAGCGATTGCTCGTCTCGTCATCGATTGACAGAAATAATTCATATCTAAATACCCATTTGGAAGTTTTGAAAACCTTAACGGTCCTTAAATGATTCGTAGCACACCCAATATTTACGGGCAAGGGAAAACACATTTTACGGAAATAAAATAAGCATACAATTTCCCTGTCTCACTTCCCAAAAAGCCGCAATCGAACTTTATTCGAGTAGAAACACAAACATCAATTATGAATTCCACGCTCAGGTAGCTTATTCTGTAGCATCCGATATCGGAACTGAGATCGAATCTCGATCGGAACCTCTTAGGTAGGTACTCTCTGAGCAGGAAGCACTCGCTCCGCTCTCGATTTACTAGCTCATTTATACGCTATTCGATTCTATCCTTCTACAATACGACCTGAGCTATTTTTAGATAGAAATATTTTTCTCTTAGACTTCTATTTATCCGCGATGTAGTTTGTACTTCCGAAAGTAATATGGAAAAGTAACATGTGAAATGCATTGTTTGACGAATGGCTCACCAAGAACTAACAGATACATAAATTAGTACCTTTTTGCATATATATCTCTGTATATAATAATAAAAATTGTGACTAAATTAAAATCCCGGATACTATGGTGAATTGTTAAAAATGTAACATAGGTATTTTTGATTTTGAAATTATAATCACGCATTGTAAGTGGTCATTATTCGCATTTGAGTGACCAAAGAGTTTTAAGTAATCAAATAGAACCACATTTGCTACTTAATAAAATATACATATCTTTAGCCCAATCTATCATAGCATAATGTTTGCAGATTTGGGGCGAAGCTGCTAAAACTAAATTTATAGAGGTTGAAAGGACACAAAAAAGTTTAATAAAGGTTATGTATTTTAAGCCGTATACATATTCTACTAATGATTTGTATTCATTGAGTCAGTTATTAACTGTAAGAAAACTGTATATTGTACAGATAGTTCTAAAAGTCCACAAAATACAACTTATGATGCAAACATCCTTAATAAAAGAAGAAAAGATATTGTAATTAAAGTGCAAGCCTGTAAATCTTCTTACGACGGAAATCAATTTGTAAATAACTCAGTACGTTTATATAATTTCATAAACAAAAGTTTGGATATTTATCCAAAGAAATTTCATGATTGTAAAAAGCTTGTAATCAATTGGATACGTATTATAAACTATTATGAAACAGAAGCACAACTTTATACTGACAAGTGAACGACTACAATTATGTAATATAGAAATATATTTTTAGTTAAACATACTGGACATCGCAAACATTTTAACATGTGAAAACTTAATCTACACTCGTCACACACACACACACACACACACACACACACACACACACACACACACACGCACACACCTAGGCGTAGATGAAAATTAAAACCTTAATATTATTATATACAATTATTAAGTACCTACCTGTAACCATAACATGTAATAGTATGGATATGGAAGAGCGGGGACTTCTGACACCTTCCGGGGTTTTATACCTATTAGAAGGTCCCAACCTATCTTAAGATAAGTTAAACTTTGGCTATAGTAATAAAAACACATTTTTTTTAAATAGAACCTACGTTTATGAATGTACTATTCATTTATAAGGATTATAATCTTTAAGATATTTTAAGAGATTTCTAAATTCTAGATAGATTCTTAGTTCTATGCCTATGTAAATAGGGCGAAATCTGTGGCCAGCTGATTGCAGTTGGCTTACGCCAAAAATATAATATGTAAATGCCTCTATTCTCACATCTGAGGGCATCCTACCCGACCAAATAATGTTCCCAGCTCTAAAAAACATCTGCTTCAATGATTCTGGGACTGAATGTAAATCCCAATTAAGGGTAGACTCTGGACAAAATGAGAAACGTCCTAGGAATTGAGGTTGCGTGATCTAATTTACTGTTTTAATACAGGTAAACAAAAAAAATCTGAATAAAATTGCTTCTTATTCACTTTTTTATAGTTTTATCGAGTCGAAGTTCACACTTGACGGTTGCGTGACGGACAGATAGTAGCTGGATTGGGCTATCATATAACAATCTGAATGTTCACCGTAACGCTACGACGGAACACTTTTTGTACAAATCTTCTCTAAATAGAGACGATATATTTTGGATTATAATGTACGTTTACTAAGGCTTACGTAATGCTAGCTGAGTGATTTTGACCTAAACTTATGCCTTACTCTGATAGAGAGGATCTGGTTCATAATCTTTACACGAGCCTACGGTTACGGCTTGCCGGATAGTCTGTTGATTATAGTCAGAGTCCCAACACCGTTTGGATGCCTCCAATTTAGCCTTACGACTGTAACTGAGGCAAGAAGCAGAGCCTCCCAAGCGCAAGAACACTCAGCTGATAATATCACTAGCTATTTATCACCCATCCGCAGTGACCACAGCAAGCCAGGCTTAAATACACAGCTAATAACAATCAGGCGCTACCACTACGAGCGCTTCAGACGAGAAACTTATAGAGAGCTTAAGTCGTATAATAGCATTCACATTGAATAACTTTCGCAACTATAGGAGGCATTGTGCCGTAAATAGATCCACGCCGCAGAATAGTCTACAGTTACACCAGGCGTGTGGCCGTATCGATCATGGTTTCATTGTCTTTCGTTTTGGGAGTAGGAGGGTACGTAGGTACTGCCCTAAGCGGTTACATCGGTCATCCATCTGGGGCCGTGCTACGAAACATTTTATTCATCTCAACCTACTAGTATATGTAGATATTGTGTAATAATAAATCGGGATTAACGTGAGCTTACGCGTTGTTATAATAACAATAATTTATTTTCAAAATCATACCAGAAACCTATAATGAAGACGTATACAATGTTTTGTTTGTTGTCTTAAGACGCGGTCCAACCCCAATTTTAAAATAATTTACGATGCTTTACGTAAGGTTGAAAATCGCTTGTTAGATTGGACGATGTAATGCGAAAATGCGGTAATTTTGTACGTTTTCTTTATATCTTTCGATATATACTAACACAATTGAAAAAACTGCTGGTTACTACTTTAGTACTATATGTTGGCTATGTATTACCTAAAAAATAATATAGTGTTATCGCTGAAAATTCTGAGAGTTTGGACGTGAAATTTTATTTTTATGCACCTATTTAGGATTTTTTTCTGCAGAGAGCGAGTAATATTTATGAATTCTGTTCGGTTATTACTCTTTGCCTGTTCCTTTTCTAACCTAAGTATTTTTTTCATAGATTATTATCGAACTGTTTCGTTACACTCGATGTTTAAAGATTCTACTTTTTACAATTATCAGGGTACGACCGCGCCTTAAGTAAAATACAAATTTGGTATACATTAATAAGACCGCAGAACCTACACTAAGAATAAACTTGTGTTGTAGGTTTCTGCTTAGCTGCTCGTAGAGCTTGATATTAACGAAGAGCACTTCGTTAATATCAAGATCCGTTAATCCCGTTTTATTATTACAAAATTATAATGAATGTGAGTTTCAATAACATTCTAATGTAGATATAGTTATGAAAATAACCTCTACGAATTTGCACTACACTTTGTAACTACTACCTAAGGTAAGCTACGGGTAGTACGGTAAGCCGTACGATTCTCTAATGATTCGAGCTCGTCGACGAGTTCACCGATGACAAATACTTTGAGATATCGCCCTTATACATAAGGTTGTTTTTCCAGCGTTTCTTGTCATCCCGTCATTTGTTTCACGGATGTTGTCAAAGATGCAACGATGTTTGCTCTTAGAGAATCGCACGGCAGAATGAGAGCGAATATTTGACTGGGTTCGATCGTATACTTGAAGCCTATATGGCGTCCACCGTGATATTTTGAGTATAATAGTTCATAATACAACAGATCATCATCATCCTCATCTCAGCCGTAAGACGTCCACTTCTGAACATATGCCTCTCCCATGATTTTCCAAAAGGACCGCTTGGAAGCGGCCTGCATCCAACGTCGTCCTGCGACCTACCTCAGATCGTCTGTCCACCGTGTCGGTGGACGACCTACGCTGCGCTTGCCGGTCCGTGGTCTCCACTCCAGAACCTTTCGGCCCCATCGGCCATCTGTTCTGCGTGCTATGTGCCCTGCCCACTGCCACTTCAACTGGCTAATCTTCTGAGCTATGTCGGTGACTTTCGTTCTTCTACGGATCTCCTCATTTCTGATTCGATCACGTAGAGAAACCCCGAGCATAGCCCTCTCCATAGCTCGTTGTGCGACTTTGAACTTATACAACAGATGTATACTGCCAAATACAAACTTAATCGGGTGCAAAGAAATGCATTGACAGAGATATATGTAAAAATTGCAAGTTCAATAAAAACTTTTATTCAAGTCGATATTTTGCACTATTTGTTCCTAACGAGGTATAAAAAGAATAGAGATAGATATATCAAACGAACAAACTTTGAAACATTGAATTGATGGGTCGATGTGGATAATAATATATAAACTTTATTCTATAACCAGCGACTGCCCGCGACTTCGTTCGCGTAGTAGGCACTGCCTTCGGCCTCGCAATGACCTCCCGTCGTTTTTCATTTTTTTCATGTAAGAACCTTCTACGTATTCGAAAATTCGGCGAATTCAGTTATGTATCAGAAAGAACATGAAAAAAGCAATATACACCCACTCTAAAAACTTATCAAAGAAGCGCCTTCGCAATATAGAAGTGGGCGTGCGCTGTTCTACGCATTTTCTCAACCAATCGACCACATATTTGTCTATTTCCATATATTTCTATTGCAATATCGTATCTACTGCCTACCCCTCGTCACAGCCGAGTGCGGCGCTCGGCAATACCTCTAGAGCGGGTTTACACAGTTTCCGGGTGACTTGATACATATACATTCAATACAAACACTTCTGATACACTGCTGTCTTAATACACCTGTCGCCACTAAATAAATAACAGTACAAAGCCACAGCATTACTGATCTGTAATTACGCTTTAAAACCGGCTAGGACTCGCGTAATATATTGCGAAAGTCCTAGCCGGTTTTAATGCGTAATCATGAACATAACTCGCGATAGCTTTCTATCTCAAATTACTGATCTGGTAATTATTAACGATTCTAGCTGCATGTACATCTCAAATAATATAATTATTCCCAAATATGTGACTTCGTCGTGCGATAAACCGTTAGCACCTACTGACTACCTAGCTAAATCCGGGCTGTGGTCGGGGAAAATGGAAAGTGGGATATATCCTATTCCTCTGTATTGAGCTTTTACCACAATTTCAATGGAATGATAAACAGGAAAACAATTTTACGAATGAATCATTCTAAAATAGTGTTAGATTGGCCTATATGTTTGGTGTAAAGGTTACTTACTATAATTGTGGAATAAATTTACGTTGACTGTAATCGACTTGGTACGATTTAAACGTATTGTTAATGGGCTGGCTTTTACGACAACACAACACTTTTTACGACGACAATTTTACTGTACGTAACCACACTAGAGCCGCTAGTAAAACTACGTGTATCAGCCGACGTAATAACAACTAACTGACAACAAACAAAGAGCATGGTTACAAGTATGTAATAACTTAGTGAAGTCTTAGTGAATCTAGATTGTAGAAACACTGCACTGTTTGAAAAATAAACATACAGCAAGTCTATTAGTTTTTTTCCGGGAATGTTTTCAAACAGCTGATTGGCTTAGACTAAATTTCCTTATCCCCGAACCGATAATTGAACAACTTGATTTATGCAATATCTATAATATAACAATGAACCCCTATGTTTTCTGGTCACGCTATAACTTGAGAACGGCTTTACAGATTTCAGTCATCTTTCTTTTCCTCCTCCTCGATTCGTATTCCTCATGTCTGAAGGTCGTGACCACCTCCATCCATTATCCTCTCCCATACGATGTTTCGCCATCTACTCCTATTGTTGGCTACTTGGATAGCATCGTAGACGGAAGTTTCCAGTGCGGTTCGGACTTGGTCAGACCAACGCATCGGGCTCCGACCGCGCGATCGCTTGCCTTCCACTTTGCCAGTGACAACTCATTTTTCCAGATTGTTTCCGTCTTTTCTGGCAATGTGTCCAAGTCTTAGTGCCATAGAGGAAGATAGAGAAAACGAGAGTACGAACTAGTTTTATCTTCGTTTTTAATGAGATCTTCCTGTCCTTCCCTGTTATGTGAATGAGCCATAGCACTCTTGGAAATTCCAATCCTTTATCGTACGGCAGATTCACAGGATGGGATCACATCTTTCTTTTAAATGTTTTCAAATTCTTCGTAGAAGGTTCTTACATTTAAAGAAGAAAAGAAGGGAGGTTATTAAATTATATGTATATATGAGTATCATCCAATTTAGTATGCAGGTGGTTTCGGGGGCGATAAATCGATCTAGGTTTCATTTTTAAATAACGCCGTTTTATCCGTGTTTTCCGGCAATTAAAATCTGCTACATACTAAAGCTACTTGACAATAGATGGCGTTGTTAAGCAACACTAAGCCAATGAGTCATTAGTTTGGTTAGAATAAGAAAATCAATTGCTTACCTACGAGCGAACCTCGTTCATTCAGGTACTATTATTTAAGTAACCATATATATTAATACCTTAAAAAAACAGCACTGTATTGTCCTTACTTTGTACACATAAAAATGGTGTAGAGAAAATAGAATTCCCATTTACCCTCCTTTTTTATCGTACACATGCAAAGAAGATCTATTTTTATCACGTTGGCACCAAATATGAAAGAATATTGGTATTTGGGGTTCAGCGTTAAGGAAATGAGATGCCGCGTAAAAGCCTCTTTTCGTAAACTTATTTTATCGATATTAAAAATAGGATACAGAAAATATGCTATAAAAATGAGTGATGCTACTTTTAACAGACTACAAAAAGGAATAGGTTTTCGATTCCACGTGTTTATACATGTTTTATGCACTATTACCCGAATCTGTGTAAATTGTTAACTAGTTTATGTGATCTATAGATCCGCATATATGATTCAGCTCTGCAGATGATTTTTTCATATACAACTAACAACAAACAAAAAGCATGGTTGCATGCAAGTGTGTAATAACATAGTCTTGTCTAATGTGTTGTTTTATAATGAAAAATACATGCAACTACGAGTCTGCAACTATATCAAAAATATAATCACATATAAGTTTCTAATTTATCTATCTCTCTAAAGTCAATAGAGATCAAAAAATTCCTACGACAGATGTCTTTATGCAATGCACCGCCGTACGCAATTTACAGGGAAATTATTTGGATTGTAAAGATTCTGGGAGTTTTCTACTACTGCTTAATCGTGATTTAGTACTTTAAGTAACTAATTAAGATAGTTATAAAAAATAAAATTTATAATTACTATTTCAAAAGGTTCAACTGAGTTTCTTGTCGTATTTACTCTGTAATGAATGGGTGTATCCCACTATTTCCATTAGGTATTTCTATTGATAGAAATACTGGGACTGATTCTCCCACTTTTTCCATTCTTAACAAATCAACTACTCTAACACTCTTCTTCTGACACATCGCCAACCTCTGCCGCGGCACGCTCGCTTCGCTCGTTCGGCTCGCGCTTTTTGGTCAAAAGAAACCTAACACTTTTCCATGCTTCGCGCGTCGTCGTAGGTACCTATATCTGACTTTACCTTTTGCCGCAATAGAAATAATGGGATATAATTTGGAAAAAAATCTAGTCCCACCTTTCTGTTTTGTATTTCCATGGAAATAGTGAGAAACACCCTAATGGATCTATTTACATTATTTTGGAAAACGGAAATGCCATAAACTACATCAATTATAAATTGAAGTGCTGCTTTCCAATATTACACGCGTCATAACTAAAATATCCTTCACCATCATCATCTCAGCCGTAGGACGTCCACTGCTGAACATAGACCCCCCCCACAAATTTCCGAAAGGGCCGGTTGGAAGCGGCCTGCATCCAACGTCGTCCTGCTACCTTTATCAGGTCGTCAGTCCACCTTGTCGGTGGACGACCTACGCTGCGCTTGCCGGTCCGTGGTCTCCACTCTAGAACCTCTCGGGCCCATCGGCCATCTGTTCTGCGTGCTATGTGGCCTGCCCACTGCCAATAAAAAAATATCCGTAGTAATAACAAATAGATTACACCAAATACATTTAATAATAAATGTTTTTGGCAATTTAACCGTAAATGTATATTTTTAAAATAAACCTTCTTCGGTTGACTTCAGCACAACAATAGAAGCGATAGTAAAGAACCTTTATTCAATACCTCACGAAAGTTATAAGCCATACCAACCATGCCACAATATGTTATAAGCTATTCTATACGTTATGGCTTGTCCTATAAGTTATGAGCGACAGTATCCGATCCGGATTATCCGATGTGCTATCCAGAGATAGTTTAACGTGGTTATAGAATACTAAGTTTTTATAGAAAAGGGGATATTGATGTTTACCCCGATCATGTGACTGGTGAATTTCATTTGAAAAATTGACAAGTGCGGCTTGTGCTGTTTAGTATAAAACGACGTTAAAATGTAATAATAATAATAAACTTATTTATTCAGACATCTATTTGTTTGTTAGTATGACTTATCCTGAGTTGTACACTAACCAACCAACAGGTTTGGTTTGTTAGTGTACATTTATTTATTCAAGTCCGTCAGGCCATCGTCGCCCACCTACTTCACATGGGGTCGAACATAAGTCCTCAGCAAAGCGGAGTCATATCGGCCCGCGATGGTTTGTAGAATGCAGTTAGTACCCCTCCGAACTCGTTGCAGATGGGAGGCGATTAGCTTTCGTATCAAAGCCGTCCACTCTTGCCTCTGCAAACATGCCCGATGCACTGCAGAAACGGGGTAGCCCTAACAGCATTCTAAAACCGTTATTATATTGCACACGTAAGGCATGTATCTAGCCCACAGGCCGCTCGTGTAAAAGGTTTGATAGTATGCTTTAAACAGCTTTATTTTGATTTCCTCACTGCAACGAGCAAACCTGCGTGCCAGTTTATTGCTTGTGACTGGCAATGCCCTACGTTCTCTCTACATCCATATAGTCATCGAAGCCTTCGGTAACGTAGTGCCTTAGCTACTTGAATTGTTTAACCTTATTAAGCTTCATATCCATTCAATGATATATTCCATTGAATCTAGAGGGCACATTCTAGGGAAATTCACCAGAGGCCCCAAAAACACATATTTACTCTTCGTGCAGTTATATTTCAGCCCATTCCCACGTACATAGCCCTCACAGATGGCCAACAGCCGCCTCATAACGCTAACTGATACACAGCGGCACCATGTTGTCTACATAGCTAATATTTTTATGCAAACGCCATCCTCAGAGAAACAGACGCAAGCACTGCCTAGCCCTTCTATAAGCTCATTCACAGCAGCAAAGTTAATGCTTATTTGGATACTTTGGTAAGTTATCTAAGAATCAAAATGCCTAAATATCATGTAATTATGATGAGACTTTGTAGTACTTTTTCCAGTATGATAGACTGCGCTGATAAGACTATAAACCTTGTTTTAATTTGATTAGGTATTACCAGATTCTTAACATTACCATTATCATGGCTTTTCTTATAAAAATGTCCTTCAAATTCCCATCTCGAAATTCAAAAAACCTCTTTATGTAAGTACTATTTGTTTAAATTCCAGAGAAAAAGGTTTCTATACCAAATACCAAAGTAACAGTAATCTCGAATATTTAGCGAAGCCTTTCGGCACATCGGTTGAATTTTTTTCTGGACAAATATCAGAGGAACTCAAGTTTTTCCGTAAATAAATTTCACTAAAAAATGTCCATAAAGCTTTGCCAAAATATCTTGTTGTCAAATTCCTAATCTTAATGGATTATAACAGTGGAATAATTCAGAAACAGTTTATGAGTCTTTCCTTTTTTTTTAACTTTTGTCGACTTTAATCTTTTAATATTTTTATAGGTAACAGTTTGTTAATTCATTAAGTTATTACCCATATTATACGAGTTCGAAGCGAATGTAGGAGATAGAGAAGAAGGTCGGTGACCGGTCAGGTTGCCAGTTCGAGATCGATAATAAAAAACTAATATTATTTAAATTAAACAACTCTGAACTGACGTTCACACATAAAAGTAATTTTCAAGCCTATTCTTTATCTAATTCTTTATATTAAAAAATCTTTAAAGCACATTTTGGAACGAGCTTCAATACCCTAGCACTCGTATTTTTGGATACTTTTTGTATATTTCTTCGCCACGCTTGTCAGTGAACGTAGCAGTACGACCCACATGCACACTGCAGTGGTACATGCCATGATGGACTCTTTCAAAAGAGTCGTGCGTCCTTATTTAAAACCGACTTCAAAAAAGGAGGTTTTATTTTATGTTTGTTTACCGATTTCTTCCCCATTTGTGGACCACTTCTCAAAATTCTTTTTTGTTTGGTAGAGTAGGTATACTTCCAAGGTATATCCATAAATTTCATCAAATTCGGTCAAGCAGTTTTTGAGTTACACTCAAATAACTGAAAAGTGTTTCGCCTATTTTGAGATTCCGGAAGTAGCAAAGGTTACTAAAAAGGGTGCGTCGCCTGACCTGACAATATGGACAAACACCTTTGTAATTCCGTTATCTTAAAAATTAAAAACTATCTTCTCTTCTTCCCCAGGATGTGGTTCTGGCGAGCATGGAGCGTGATCCTCTGTGCATGTACGGTCCTGGCTCAGCGCATCGACCAGGAAGCCATGATGTCCCCCCGGACTGCCAGAGTCAGGGACCGGGAGATAAAAGCAGATGAACCCAGTTGTGATCAGTTGAAGGCTATGTGGAGGTAAGGAGCATAACTAGAGAGGCTTTTTTTCAGTGGCAGTGCCACGCTGTAACTTCACAGCCGAATGGGCCGGCACGACCGGGGAAGTACCACATTCCCACATAACGACGTGAAGTAACATAGCTTGCTATTGCGTTTCGTCGGTTTGTGAGAGGTTCCGAAGGCCCGATACCCCTCTTCCCCTTTCTCTCTCTCCTTCCCCCTCCCCCCTCCCCCCTCACCTCTTTTATCTCTTCTTCCTATCATCCTTCCTCAAAGACTGGCAATGCATCCTCGAGAAGTCTGGTTTTGCGGATGTCCGTGGGCGACGGTATCACTTACCATCAGGTGAGCCGCTTGCTCGTTTACAAACTTGTCCCTAAAAAAAATAGATGTTATTATTCTTTATTTTCTTTCCTAATATCCTATTTTTATTCCCTATTCCAATTATTTCTTTTTTTTAGTCATTGATGACGCTTTATGTGGTAACTCCCGAGCATAGCTACGGTGCTTCAGTTTAGACTAGATAGATAGATAGATAGATAAACTCTTTATTGCAACACCACATTATACAGTACAACAAACAAATGAACTTAAAATTAAGTGTCAAAATGGTCTGCCTTATCGATAAGGCCGATCTCTTCCAGACAACCATAAGATCAATCAATACAAAGAGGGCTAAGTCCCCGAGAAGAAATCTCTACTTTTCACGTTCACTGCGAGTATTTTTAAGAAGCAAAGCATTTAAGAGTTATTTAAAAAGTAGTTGATATTTTACTAATAAACTTTAAAGGTTAATGTTTAAGTAGTCTATCTTTCTATGGAATATACATGTGGCATCAAACATGGATTATTATACCTACCTACTCTTCGCTTGATGTTTAATATATTAATTCAATTATTTTCTAAGGCATTAGCACAAACAATTTGCGAAAAAGTATTCGTTTCGTAAGCATCAACGTGTTACGCTTCAGCATGTATGAGTTATCTGTGTCACAGCTGTCCTAGATAAATGGCAGGTTGTACTGTTTTACGTAAACGAGAAGTAACGTTATGTTATGATATGATTGTAATGAAATGCAACACGACTTTATACCTCTCGGGATGTAATGACTTACTTTAGGTTAGGATAATAAATTGAATTGAGGACTTGCATAGTGTGACACTGTCAAGCACGTTTTAGTATGCAATACATATATATTGTTGATTGTTATATTCTCATACGTCCACTATTTTTCTTTGGTAAAGATTTTAAACAATCGTCCGGAAGCAAAATGTCAAGCAATTTAAAACGACCCATCTAATGCGATCGCCATACCCTCAACCCTCACCCATCTAAGGGGTGTCTGCAGCATGGAATTGAAGGATAACGAACGAGTACTAATCCATTACAATAGCACTCTACTGAGACCGAGTTTTATACAAGTACAATTTGAAAAAAATTATACTGACTTCCATTCTATTCAGTTATCGGAGTGTAACTCAAAAACTACTGGACCGAATTTGATGACATTTAAATGGGATCACACGGGAAGCACCAGCTTTCAAACAAAAAATAAATTTTGAGAATTAGTGCACCCAGTCGAAAGTTATGAGGTAACAAACATAAAAAAATAGTCGTATTGAGTACCTCCTCCTTTTTGGAAGTCGGTAGATAATATATTTACTTAATGAGTCACTTTTTATTGCCTCGTACAATTTGCATCCTGATCAAAGCGATGCCTCTGTACATCACAAACGGACAGAGCAAGTATGGAGAAAACAAAGCAAAAAAGAAGTAAAATACATAGATATTTCTGCGATTAATTGAAAAGATGGGCAAGTCGTGCGCCTGATGTTAAGCGCTTCGTTTGCCCATACCAGTTACAGTGTCAACCAGAGCTCAGAACTGTAGTTTTGCGAGGCGATGCACTGCGCTCGTCACCCTGAGATATTTGTTTTTGAGTCTTTATCGCCCAGTAATTTAATTTTCTGCAGTCCCCTTCACACCCTTATGCAGTCATGCATGCATGCTACAGTATTGGGTGGTTTATTCATAATTAATGTCACCTTTCCAAATGTGAAAATGTAACTAAAGGAAACCACACAATAAAGGAGATTAACTTCAAATATAAAAGGATTCTTGGAATTTGAGTGTAAGCTACCTAATGTTAAATCATAACATCTGTTACAAATTTCACCAAAAGCAGGGAGAGGCAATTCCGCAAATTAACTAAATTTAATTTGTACAACTGGGCTGAAATACCAGCCGCCTTTACGGGTCTCCACAATAAATGGGACCGTCCAATAGGGCTGTCACTCATTGTATACTCCTACATAATTACGTACATTAAAAAGATTTACAATTTGTATATTTTCGATTACAGCATTTTAGTATAACTTAGGCGTTTATAATTTAAAAAAATCTCAAGTGATTTGCTATCTATAGATTGGGCGATAGGAAGGCTAACCTCAAAGTTTTTTGGAATACTAATGTTAGAATTATAGTTATTATAAACTCCTTACGTTTTTTTTTATTATATATTGATATACCGGCGTTTGACCACCATCTTATCTGATGTTAAGTAAAAATATTGACCGCCCTACGGTTATTTACTTGTGCCTAGAAGATACAGAAGGAATGCCATAGATTCCTACTAAAAATGTTGTCCTTGCTCCTTGATCCAAATGTAGTATTCTGATTAAACATTATTATGTTTTAAACGATTCAATTCACAAAGTTGAATCTTTACTTAATGTATACTTTATAAAATTTATTTTACTAATATTAAGTTCTGAATATGGTGTTTAAATAAAATGTTAACTATTTACCTATATACACTAATCCGTGCCATAGCGAAGATTCTGCAGGACGACTCCGCACGTACGCATTTTAAGAGGCTTGGGATCTTGACATTGCCAGCACTGGTAATATTCCAAATTGCGGTATATGTCAGATTAAACCAAGCCTCTTATAACACATTAAACAGCGTCCGCAATAAGGCTAGACTCAGAGAGGTAGCACGCTGGAGAGGTCGGCCAAGTCGACGTATGTCATGGGTCCAACAGTTTATAACAAGCTGCCAGAACATATCACCGCTGCACCTACCATGGGTAGTTTTAAGTCACGGTTGAAACGCTGGCTTGTCGAGCAGACGTTCTACAGCTATGACGAATTTATTAAATTTAAATTATAAGTATGTAGGTACTTAACTATTATTATTTTTGTATTGCGTACTATAGTATTCCAATACTTGACTTGACTTGTTTTTTTGTATATTTTTGAAATTATTTTTAGTTTAAAATTTATAATTTGACATTGTGAACGATTTTATATTTTTAATCATGTAAATGTACTCTAATAATGGAAATTCAAATACTATATGTAATATAGCTTAGTACTAAATTATTTATTTATTTATTTGGTTTGCTAACAGTAGTAACACAAACTTAAAACAAATGATTTCTATAGTATTATGCTACGTGCACCACCAATTACAAGCAAACACAGCATTCTTAGATATATGTGACGTGTAACGAAAGTTATTAATAAATTGATTATGATTATGATTATTAATCTTTAATGTAGCTCATGTAAGGTACTCGTAACAATTAAAATTTATATCTAAAACTTTTTTTGAATTTGCAATGTTAATAATCTTGATCTTAAAATACAAATACTGTATATTGACCCATGTACTTAAAATCATGCTGTCTAGAAAATAGTGATTAGAGACTACTAAAATTGACCTATATTAATCTGTATTTATTGCCTCGTAAAAATAACTAAATAAAAGCTACGATTAAACTAAAAGATGAATGTATAAAATATACAAACATGTACCTACTACAAAACAAAAACGCCGTCGAGATCACCACCGTGCGGCAGGGTTCCCAGAACACTGACCGAGTTGCCCCGCTGTATAGCAATACTTAACTTTTGAGAAAAGTATGTGCCAGCTCTAGGATCCCCCGAGGCGAGGACCAGCTAGTCGAAATATCCTTGCAAATTTTTTTTGTGTCGGACGACCACGGGCCCAGTGTCTCTACAGCTAGCGCCACAAACTCATAATGTGCGTTGAGCTGTGAGTACTTCCTGTGTTTGTTCAGTTGGGCCTGTTCGGCCGCAGCCCCGACACTGCGAGCAGAACTGGCGACATGAGAAGGAGCCAGGGTGTCCACGCAGGTGGCATCCCAAACCAAGGCTCGGCCAAGACACCAAGGTACCAGACTGGCTCCGTCTGGTCTCTTGCCATCGTCTCTAGTCATACCGTTCGGTTCCAGTGTCGAGGGCACGGAAGCAGTGGAGAGTGCCCGCCTGACTAAATCATTAATAGCCCAATGACGATATAGTCGGCCGGCACTCTTCACACACGATAGCCCGTGGCGTCCAAATTGGTCCACGGCTCGTCCACACTGGCAGTGATGAGGCTCACACAACTTCGTACCTAGACGCAGACCCACCGCAATGCGAAGACAACTGGGGTCGAGGACAGTACCCAAATTGTCAGAGGGGAGTACGCGCAGCCAGTGACCCGACTCCGCTACTGACACGGCCAAGAGACGCGCACGATCCATGTCATCCACAGCTTGATCCAGTAAGGCTGTATACGTGAGTTTGGTGAGTGGAAGATCCCACAACTTCTGCAACCCCATATCGGTGGGCGGGTTGACACCTGGGCATGATGCACACCAGGCAGCCAAGGCTTCCGTCTGGCCAGCAACCCGATCATCGGCTATTGGGCTCTGATTTTGATTTTGGCTCTATCTTGTTCTTAATATTGTTATTACGTTTTGTAACGCTCAAATTAGTATACTTACCAAGTTATAGTATTATTTTGTGTTGTATTTTTATTTACCCACTTCTGACAACCCTAGCTCCGGAATTCAAATGTCGATGGCCGATATCGTCTACAATTCAGATCAATTGATATTTAGCTCCAATTCAATTGCTTTTCAGTTTGTAGAGCTTTGAGAGCATCTACTGTGGATATCTGGGTGGGTGGGTGAGAATCTGATATCCGATCTCTTTGGAAATTGTTTACTTATGTTAATAGAGTTTTATAAGTATTTCACTACTGCGGGTAAGTTAAGACACAAATACTTTGCGAGTTTACTAGCTGCGCCTCGCGATTTTAACCACGTGGTGAAGGATGAAATTCAAATTCATTTGAAGTTCAAATACTCGGGTCTATGTTCTCTTGCAGCCGTAAAATCATCAAAAAATCAAATTTGTAAGTCAACGCGATAAAAAGGTACTTATAACCGCTTATAATCGCATATTTTTGCACATTTTGCTAGTTTACGAGGGAATCAATAGGTACTTAAGCGTACCTACTTCCCGTTTACTTAAAATCATGATTTTTTGCCAAAAACATTGTCTTACAGCCGTATAGCATAACAAGTAAAGTAATTACGTAAGAAATGATTTTAATTTATATAGATAAGTATGTGCCAAAAGTTAGACCTATCAAAGGTTAGGATTCAGCTGAGTAATAGTCACAATTTCCTTTACTTATGAGCATTGAGAACACATAAACTTTTCTTTTTATTGCCAAGTGGAGTTGTATAAAAATAACATGCGCACACAAGTCTGAACTGTGAAGGATATATTATGCTGTAAATATTGAAATCCCTGACAACAACCTAATACAAGTGTAAAAAGATACATCCAATTTGATAGGGTTATGTCATTACTTACGAGTATTACGCATTTAAGTAGCAGTAAGTAACGTTCATTGATCGACTATAGAATAACGATTTTATGTCGAAGTATTTTATCGTCAAGTAATTACTTCATTGAGAAATTACTTACCAACCAGTAACTACTTGTTTAAAAATAAATACGGCTCTTAGAGCACTATAGCAATAATGAGCTAAATGCTTTCATAGTGTAACCTATGGTGCGCAAGTCCAACTCGCGCTTGGCCGGGTGTTTTTATATTACTAACTCATATTATGCGATGATGCGGTTAACGATACAATTAGAATTAAGACTAGCCCTCAAGCAAAGTACTTTTAGACCGCGCGGCCCTGAATAAGTAGAACGTCATCGCGATAAAAGTGGGAAGAGGCGGTGGGTGGGGGCGAAGAACGATTGCCGGCAATTATAACGTGAGTGCCGGCAGAGCGGTCGGGGTTGGCAGTTTTTAATATCATTGTTTCTGTTGCGTAGATATGCTACTAAGAAAACGTAGAAGCGATGTGTACTTGTTTTGTGGCGATGTTTACATCCCTACACGCGTCTCACGCCAAACGTGCGTGAATCAACGCTAGTAGGGAAGACGTTCTACTTATAGATATTTATTGCCTCAAGTACATCTGAAAAACAACGGCAGGTGGTTGGCAGATTTTCAATCTTAAAAGTGACGCCCTAACTACTTTATCCGCACCAAGCTAGCACTCGAAAGTCTACCTTTCTGTGGATGTCAATATGATTTTACTTTCAACGGAAGCGCAATCCCAAAGTCAAGCTAATATTCGAACCGTCATATTAAAGTCGCTCATAACGTCTCTCATATTGACTTTCTTGACGCTTGCAATCTTACGAAATATGCTTAAAATATGCGTATTTAAAACACTATTAAAAACCATTTAAATGCACATTAAAAAACAGTGCCTACCTACTCACTTACCTCTGTTTGATATAAACGTAGTAAATCCTTTCTTATTAGGTATTTAAAAGGTTGGTTTCGAAGATGTTGTCTGTACTAAGTATACCACTCGGAGTTTTCAAGTGAACAGAATATAATCTCTTAGGCCTGCGTGGTACACTCAGCAACTGAAGTAGCTAGACAAATACAGAAATAAGATTAACTTCATTCCAATAAATTTCATAAATTAAATTGTTCACTTAGTTAGGAAAACTAAACCAAATGTAAACAAATACCTATAAATATATAATTTTTATCATCATAGTTTTTTTTAATGCTGAGCTAATATTGTTGCTGACGTACATCATAACCATTTTCGTAACCAGACATTAAGTGAACTTTGTCCTAACGAAAGCCACTACCAACCATGAAAGTGGTAGTTGTGAAGGTAATACACGTTGTATTAAGTTTCTAGTACAGACAAAGAAATATTTCACGTCCCCCCTTCAAATATCTTTCCAAAATATAAATGTAAAAAAATGTGACACTGGTATACATTTCGAATACTGCATTGATTCGCGAATAACTCTGTAATCCTCGCTCCTCGAAATCTTTAACATTCGATACCTACAAGAGGTTTTCAGAAGTATTTTCGAACTGCGTGGGTATTTTTCTCTACGCGATTCCCGAGGGACCACTTAGCATTTACATAAACATCCATAGACTTAATGTATTAAATACTTCGTGAGGATGAGCCCAGCGATAGCCTGAAAATGGAAACATTTTTTGATTCCAATTCTTATAACTTGGAAAGAGTCACGCTAAATCATAGAGCTCTCTGAGATTAGGTTTACTAATTGTTTTCACATGATGCTGTGAATGTGTAAGTTACTTATGTTGTAAAAGTAGACTATGCACCGAGGGGGAAATAAGTGTCTTACGTCACGGGCGGCATATTGGACCCTGAGCGTAACGAAGGACTCTAAAGGTAATCTCCGAGCGCAGCGACGTCAACTAAATTAAACTCCCGAGCCAAGCGAGGGAGTTATGTAGAGTCCTGAGTGAAACGAGGGGTTTAAGCCTCCCAAGAAGAAGACAGGCTTTATTCTCGAGGTGAATATTCTACTTTTCGTACATACTGAGAGACAATAAAAAATCAGGGGTACATAAAAAGTATTTATTTAGTTAAAAGTAGAAATTTAGCAACATTCGAAAATCGAACTGGCCTCCACAGGCAGATCACATGAAAAGAAACAAAAACTAAAGGTTTTCCTACAAATGTTAACGTGCCAAGGCAAAATCACTTTAATCCCTTGGGGGGTTCATACAACATTACCTCCCTCGGATGTAATAACTTGCCATATTCTTTACGTTTAAGCGTTTACTTCGAGATTGCGTGATATGTAATTGTACATTGTCGAGCAGGTGGTATTAATAAATATATTAGTTAATAACATGGCCTTGGTTATTTTTATAAGAAAATTACAAAACTAACTTGACTAATATATCGCATATCCAATCCCACTAATATTATAAATGTGAATGTTTGGATGGATGGATGGATGGATGGATGGATGGATGGATGGATGGATGGATGGATGGATTTTAATGAATGTTTGTTACTCAATAACGGCAGAACGGCTGAACGGATCTAGTTGACGCCGACGCCAAGATCGTTATGATGACTTACTTTCTGTCAAAGTTGTGTCAGATTCTGATAGCTTATTTATAGTGCGTTCGAAGAGTTCGAATAGTATAGTTGGCGAAAATAACGCTAAAAACGCTCGTAAGGACGTTCGAATTGGGTATCTGTGGGTGAAAATGTCGTTTAGGGCTCTTTTTGTTCACCGTACGCAAAGCTAAAAAAGAGTTATTTAAGCCAACGAAAAGTACAATTTTTGACCCACGTCCGGAGCATGGTTGTTTTTGATCGTTTTTTGACAACTATCTATTTGACAGCATAAACGTGCGATTTTAGGTCTTATGCTCGGTTTAGCGTTCGAGTGGGAATAGTGGCAAAAATAACGATTTTGAGCTTTACGAACGCTTTAACAAAAGAGCCAACAATGGCAACGCCCTCATTGCTAAACTAACGCACCTAAAGTCAAAAGCACGCAATGACTTGGCCAGCTCGATACACTAGACGTGCTAGGCGATAGAGCCGGCATGTCATCCGTTTTTGTTGTTCAGCCGACTGTAGTCGAGCGATTCCGCCATCACGACGGAGGTGAAACATCACTGTAGCGGTCTTGAGTGAAAGGCCCGCAATACTTACATATTATTTTTAAACACAACATAACAAATAGTTTCGCCTATATATCCTGGAAGGGGTAAGCAGCGATATTTTAATAGGATACTTTTCCTCATCATCACCATTTATTTATTTATTTATTTTAGTTCAGATGCTTGTTGCACTTACAGTTAAACTTACCAAGCCGTGCAGCAAGCCAAAAATACATACATTCTTACATATAATAACACTAATTAACTCATAAACTTAATACAATTATAAATAAATGTGTCGCATCGCATAAAAAACAGATCAACATCTGGGTCGCTTGCAATCAAGGCATTGAGAAGATCGACGGCGTGGGCCGTGGGTGCATACCGTGCGGCGCACGTGCGCCGTGCAAGTGGCGCGAGTAAGTTCCGCGAGCGTCCCGTGCGCGCCGCCAGCATCCGGTCCGGTGCCAATAGGGAACAGCGCGCCAACGTGCAAGGATTATCTATCCTGTTATTGAGGAGCAGATAATAGTGGAACATTAAAGCACACTTACGTCTTAGTTCTAAGGTACTTATACCTACCATACCTCCAACGAATAAAGATGGATAGAGGTATGGGTAGTACATTCTTTTATAGAGATAGCGTGCGAATTTCTTTTGTACTTTTTCAATCATAACTCTGTATTTTGCTTCGTGCGGATCCCAAATTATCGCGTTATACTCCAACTTGGTCCGAACGAATGCATAATACAGAGCAATTATAGTGCATCTGTCTTGAAACCGCGCTGCCTGTCTCATGACAAAGCCGAGAGACTTAAATGCCCGGCCACACAGCTCAGTAATATGCGTATTAAAAGTTAACTCTGGATCCAGGATTAATCCTAGATCCTTAATACGATTTACACGTTCCAGAAGGACACCGTTTATGCTATAGGGATACACTATGGGCAAACGGGATCGAGTAAAAGTCATTGTTTTGCACTTCGTCAAGTTGAACTCGAGTTGGTTACGTTCACTCCATGCGACAACATTGTCGATGTCCCTCTGCAACGCATGGGCATCTTCTGTGTCTCCTACACCCAAGAACAGCTTCAAATCATCAGCAAACAAAAGGCACCTCGCCGAACTAACGACATCCGGCAAATCATTGATCATTGTTAAGAACTGCGTTGGTCCAAGCGTGCTACCTTGACTGACACCGGAGCAAGTCACATACGAGTCTGAGCGGTAATTTAAAAGTTGTACATACTGTTTCCGATTTAAAAAATAACTAGAGAAAAATTTTAATAACTTAGGGGTGAAGCCTATAGCAGAAAATTTGCTTAGCAAGATATCGTTATGGACCCGGTCGAAAGCTTTTTTGAAATCAAAATATTTTATAACCATAAATATTTTATCACCACGGAGGTGAAACCGCGGGGCGGTAACATCAGTCTAGCGGTCTTGAGTGAATCGATACTTTTGCCTATAAGTATAACCTCGAAGGTGCAGCGGTGTTTTCAACGCCTACATTTTGCCATATATGTTTTTGGTCATGTGATCATGTAATAGGGGGCGAGCCTATTGCCATCTGCGGGGCACTGTTCCAGTCTCCGGACTGTTATTAAGAATATCTTTCTTGCTCAGAAAACCCAATAACTGTCCAACCCGGGATCAAACCCATGACCTCGAGGTTCCGAAACGGCACTATCACCACTACACCAAGACTGAGCGAGCGAAGCCGCTGGCGGGTCAGCTAGTTTATCATAAACATAAATGAAATAATCAAATATTCTGCCGTGCGATTCTCTAAAGATTCGTCGATGCGGTCGTCGACGAGCTCACTAATGTCAAATACTTTGATATATCGCCCTTGTACATAAGGTTGTTTTTCCAACGTTTCTTGTCAACTCTCATTTGTTTCACGGATGTTGTCAAAGATGCAACAATGTTTGCTCTTAGATAATCGCACGGCAGAAACAAAACACTTAAGTTACTCTCGAAGCTATAGCAGCTCTTTTCATAAGTTTTGACGTACGTAAACAATTGTTTTATGTTTCAACGGCGGATTATTTTATAACGGAAAAAGCACTTTTACAGCCACCTAGCAATGAAGTAAAATAAACCCTTAAATAAATTTTTGAATATAAATGTTCTTATGACCACATCCATACACTACGTATCACTGAATACGCCCAACTTTGGTACGCGGGGGTAGGTTTGCGAGTTCGGCGGTACTTTGTCATCTGCAAGCATTTCAGTTTGCACTACCCACATAATATTAGGTACAGCATTCTGCGGTTTCCGGCGCGTTTTAAATTTATTTGTGCGCGTTTAGGTAAATTGAGTTCGTATTTATTTTAACCGCTTAGAAATAAATTTTAAATAAGTTGGTACTTACTCTATGTATAGAAAGATACAAACATGTGTGGTGGGAAAAAAGTGGTAAAACGCTGGCGGCATTGCCACGCTGGATGGCAATGCTTTGCTCGCTTTTCGTATGGGGTTCTAATAGAAATAACTTAATCTCAGCCAATTTCCGAAAATCTTACCCAAGTAAATTTTAAAAATATAAAAGCAAAAGATTGAAAAAAAAACATGCTTGTAGCTCCAGCGGTTTAGGCTCTACGTTGATGAGTCAGTCAATCAGGCAATCAGTCTTTTGTATAAAATCTGAATTAATCAACGTTTAACCTGCCGTGCGATTCTCTAAGAGCAAACACCGTTGCATCTTTGACAACATCCGTGAAACAAATGAAGAGATGACAAGAAACGTTGGAAAAGCAACCTTATGTACAAGGGCGAAGTATTTGACATCGGTGAGCTCGTCGACGAATCATTACAGAATCGCACGGCTGATATTAGATACACAATATACTAACTGTACAATAATAAAATATAGATATAAAGCTATAAATATACATTATGAAGCTAAATCTATAAGCTGTTAGTCTTTAAATAGACTCCCTCACATAATAATCTGAACATTTGTCGCGTAAATCCCATCAAATAGTGTAAGATTACACAAGCCGACGACAAAATCCTCGTTTACAAGGAAACTCTATCTTCTACGAATATCTATAGGTACTTATATATTTTCGTAGAGTCGATGTAATTCGCAAACGGGGCAGACTACGACTATGGTGTTATATTTAGATTTATTTGTACTCGATTCTGGTTTTGGTTGCTGAAGTTTGTTAATTTAATTCATTCAAATTTATTCCTCTCCCTGCCGCTTTATGCCAACAACTAAGTTCAGTCTTGAACATTCATTATTCTAATCATAAACCTTTAAAATGTTTATTGACCGACCGAGCGTAGGATCTCTCCTTTAACTGGCCAAATTGACTTGCATCAAAAAACTAATTTTAACCCCAAATAGGCCAAAATCATTGTTTTCTTTTCAGCGGAAGTGTCACTAAATATTTTTTAATATCGTTTTTTGATAATGGATTTCCGCAAAGTAACGGCTGAATCAATAAATTATCTGACTTGCATCAGTCCGTATGTTTGTTAGGTTGTGTGTTGGTCTTCCTGTATAGGACGCAATTTCAACCAAGTCTTGACTAAACTTGGCATGATAATCTACTATTCAAATATTTTTTTGTCGTCGGCGATTTTTTAATTTGGGGGGGGTACTTTTCATAAAAAGGGGGAAAATTGCTGCGGATTTACCGACTGATTTTAAAAAGATTTGGTACTCACGTTAGAACAAAATTACACATTCTCGGTCGGGATTCGAACCCGCGTCTTCCGACAATCCGTTTTAGGCGCCATGATGGACACTTGGTCTCGATGAGCAGGCGTTATTGCTTTAAAAGGCATATCATAAACATGGCGCTACGAAGCTTTTAGAATTTCCTTTTTTATCTTCTGCCACACTGTGAGACATCAGACACATCCGACGCCTTCACTGTGACCAGTGCGAGTTTTTAAAGTGTGTTAACAATACAAACGCGTTTAAAGCTCAGAACAGATACTAATTTTGACGCTCTTGTGCTCTCTCTCTCTTGTCTCGAAACATGCGATAAAACGTGCACTGGCAATCGTATTTTTGAATACTACAAAAGCAGCTCACAAACTTTCCTATATACAGGGTTATTGGTTAGTCGACCTATTCCCGTTAAGGGCCCGCCACATCGTTTTTGACTAATTTGACTATGAAACACCGTATCCTAAATCTAACCGTTATCGAGATATTTGTTTCATAGTCAAATCAGTCAAAAACGATGTAAACTACGTGCCCTTAACGGGAATAGGTCGAATAACCAATAACCCTGTATAACTATCCTTACGTTTGGCCTGGACCATAAGAGGGACGAAGAAAAGACGAGAAGACAAAGAACTACGTCACCTACTAACTAAACTAACTATTTTATCAATTTGCAGGTTCTCAAAACGGCAAGCGCGTGCCCCGGAGATCATGAACGAAGTGAGCACCTACCGCGACCCCCTGATGTACAACGAGTGGCCAGTCTACACGGCTATACCTCGAGCTGCACCAAGGTACATACCGACCTTACTCCACCGGCCCTCCAGCAAGGCAATTATCCAGCAAGCTCAGTTACAATCAAATGATAGAAATCTTAAAAATGGCGGTTTCATGTCATTTTTGTCAGACCTAGTCAGCAACTTACTGAAACTGCTTACTGGAACTGCCAAAAGTGACATAAAGCCGCCATTTTTAATGATTTCATTCAATATTTTATTGCAACTGATATAAGTGCTGGTGTTAAGTGGTAACCTCTGCCAATAACAGTTGCATATCCTCACAAGTGATGAGCCGCACTACGCACGTAACCCAAGTTGTTAAGTCTCATGTGCCTGTAATTTTGCCGGCACCGATACCCGTCAAACCGGAACACAGTAATGCGAACATTGCTGGTGTAGAAATAGCTAGGTATGCTGGCAGCTGGCAGTATAATATCTTTAATATATTAAAGTTACGTTCACTCCCGCACTAGGAATCCATCTGCCACGGGAGGCATGTGTATAAATTACCGCATCCAAGATTCTGATTACTGACTTAATTACCTTTCATGCTTCGTGACAACTGTGCTGTGTTTTATCAAGTACTAGCGACTGCCCGCGACTTCGTTCACAATGTAGGATCGGCCCTCGGCGTAACCTTCCATCTTTTTAAGTTTTTCTTTCATAAGAATCTTTCTCCTGACAATAATTAACACGACAAAAAAATTATTAGTGAGATTGTTCCATCCTTTCTCAAGTTATAGCGTAACCAGGAGAAATAGGGGCTCATTTTTATATTTCAAGTATAACTGGTGCTAGTTACCGTTAGCTAGTTGGTATTAAACATGTTTTCGAATCGCGAGGTCCCAGGTTCAATTCTTAGCCGGGGCAAGTATTTGAGTGACGAGCAAAAATGTTTGACCTCGGGCCTTGGATGTTTGTCATCTTTTAATGTGTGTCTCCGGTTCCGGTGGCATGATTTATTTATTTTTATTCATATAATTTGTTTCCTTTTGTATTTGGCCTCGTACTTCTGTACATATGCCATTCCTCAAGATAAATAAGTAAATGGGTACTCATAATTGCATCAAGTTAGATTTCCATTGAGGCAAACCACAGGTACACGAGATATCAATAAGAGATTTAAATAAGTAGTTGATAAAACGCTATAATCATGTATGAGCGTTTGTATGGAAAGTATAACGGGCTGGCCGTCCCAATGTAAACGTCTCGAAGTTGCAGGATCGGTGATGGGTGATCGAGGCACGAACACTGTGTCCCTGATCACATCCAGTCATAATGGTTCTGCTATGATGTTTTAACAACCTGGTGCCATTTTATTCCTATGAGGGGTTTCAAATTTCTTAGTAAAGAGTGTCTTAGTCACATAAATAAGTTTTGGCCTAAACGTCCGTTCTAGTAATGCGGTGGATGCATTACTAAAACTTTCTAAGGCGATTGACGAGGAAAACGCAAAACATTTCATGATTTTGTTAATTTGCCTACTTATGCCATAATTTGCCTTCATAATAATCAGCCATTGTTCCCACTGTTGGGACTCGAGCCTTGCTCTCAGAGAGAGGAGTTGGGCCATAATCCACCACGCGGGCCCAGTGCGGCTTGGTGGATTGGTGGTATGCACCATTACGAACACTTAATAATCCACCAATATTACACATCAAAACTCGTAGAAACTCAAATTTAGGAAAATTAAAGAAAATCCACGTCAGCTGTTGTAATGCTTTTTCCCGTACTTTCATTATGTTTGTGGCAAAATTCAATTAAGAGGCCAGGTCGCCAGGCAAGTGAAGTAACTAACAAACAATAGAGGCTCCTTTCCAAGCCACCTTAGTGCAACACTATAAAAGCTTTCCTACAACGTAATGTTGGAAAAGGTAGCAGTGTGACAAAAAATAATACAGCCCTTAGTTATCATTAATCCTTCGTTTACCGTGATAATTAAAATAAAATATTTATGAAGGAAACTGACGTCTATTTACGTTTCTGCGACGCAAAGGGTTAAGAAAATTCCGCGACATGAAACGATAATAAGTGCTTGGAAAATCATACATTTTGTTACAAGACATTTTATCATTTTTGTAAAAGCTTTAAGAGTTTTGAGACATTTTTTTGTAATTAAGAACATATATTAGAAGTGCAAGGTTTCTATGGGAGTGTTTCCTATATTTTTACAATTGACACGTATAATAAGAACGACCAAAGTTTAGTCAATTTTGTGCAAAAAACGATCAGTTTTTGGTATGTATTTTTTTTTATAGATTTAGTACAAATATCAATTTGTTCTAAATATTTAAAATAAGTATAGTTGATAAAACTCCATACGCCGTATGAGCATTTGTATGGAAAGTATAACGGGCTGGTCGTTACAAAGTAAACATCTTGAAGTTGTAGGATCGGTAATGGGTGTTCGAAGCACGAACGCCGTCCTCCCCCTGATCATATCCAGTAATACCTCCAATGTCCTACAATGTTTTAAACAACCTGGCGCCATTCCATTCTTATGAGGGGGTTCAAATTTTTAGTAAACTGTGTGTCCCAAGGGACATATTAGAATAAATAATATTTACTCTAGTTATGACCTTATACTTGAAAAAAAAACTATATTTATAAAGGTTGCATTTGAGGTTTAAAATCCAGTGAGTGTAAGTCAGTTTTGCTTACTCGTGATAGCTATATTATGTATCAGAATTATTGATAATATCAGATCATATCATAATATCATATGGCACTATCTATCTCTTCTCTTGGAGATAATTATATGCTTCTTCCGTTTGAGGTTGTAGCTTTGGGTTCTTGGAGTCCAGATTGCACGGCGTTTAGTGAAGGAGTTGTCCAGACGCCTTTAAAAAACATACAGGTGACCAAAGAGCTGGTGTTTATCTCGGACAACGTATCACTGATTGCCTGACTGTTCAACGCTTTTTGGGCACTCTACCCGCAGACAGGGACTTAGATATTGTTTTTTCATCTATGATATATCTATAATAAGGAGGTAATGGGGAGAACGGATTAATCTGTCCGCATCAGGTTTACGGTATAAAAAAAATTCAAGAATGAACTGGGGGCTTGCTGATTCGGACGGGTCAAACATCTTTCCAGCCCCAACTGTCGACCTCACCTGCACGCGCAGAATATTCGCAAGGATCAACTGCGGCGATAATCCTCTGATTACCGCGGACGAGCCCGATAACTGACGAGGCACTGGCGACCGAACAGTGGCGGTATAACCCCACCCCCGACTTGGCAACTGGTTGGAAGAGGCTACAGCAGCCTTGGGGCTTAAGTACTCCCAGAAAAGTCTGGTGCAGAAGGCAAGGGGAAACCACTGTTACTACATTCCCAAGATAATTGTCATGACATGACGACCACGACCACTCTGTCAAGAGCGTAACAAATTAGTTTTATTGTTTTAGGAAGATTTATTTGATCTTGGATCTTGTAATAAACATTTTATCGAATCAATATATTTTTATGAAGTCGAAGAACGAGTAATATAGAAGTAATAATTATTTTAAAATGTAAAAAAATGAAATGAATAAAGTTTTCTCATCTCTGTACGATAAATTAAAGTCTACACACCCTTAAAACCCTTACGGCCTTATTAATAAACTTGTAGTAAACCTGGTACTCCGGGTAGATAGGGTTAGATGTTTTAACAGTAGTTGGCTGTCAATTTTTCGCTTGCAGTAAATGTCACGCGTGAAAGCAAGACAAAGAATGTTACGCCTAATATAGGTTTACGCAAAGTTTGTTAATAAACGGCTTAATGAGTACAATTACGTGATATTACGTTAGTAACAGTTGGTAGTGCATGTGATGAGTAAACATTTTAACTAATTTGTTTGTGACAGGTTCCGCTACCAGTACCCGTCTGTGCCACGAGAGGCCTACGGCAGGATCCTCACCAAGGCGCCCCCCAATGTGGTCCGCACACCTGACTATGACGAGGTAAATATCAACATTAATTTAACTGTAGGTACACACGAGTATACTCTGTGGACAAATCACTTTTTTTGTTTGACAACTGATTTTGTTTCTTATAGGTACCTAAATTTACTAAGTTATATAATAATGATGCGTATCTATCAACCATTTGTTATATTGTTGTTATTGTTTGTTTGGTTAAGATTATGATTTAATTTGTAGTAAGTATTTATTTATTTTAGATTATGATCTACTTAAGACGATTTGCCAACCAAACAACTTTATAGGGACCGATACGAAATCGTAGTAATTTTCAGTAAAAAAATGTTTATGCTTCAATGAGATTGACTAATAGAGGCGTTTTACTCCTTGAATATATATGTATAAATATGGCAAATTTTATGCTATACCTACCTATAGCTAAAGTACACGACTCGCACAACGACATTAACTATATTGACAAGGTTAAAAGAGCACGAAGATATATGAATCCTAGTAGTCAGAAAGGGATCAATATATTATTAACAACGTTCGCTTGTAACCGACCATTCGACCGCCAATGACAGACGCGTTCTCTCTGTCGCTCGCTACTTGTCTCGTTCTCGTGGATGGCGAAGCGGCAACGTCGCAGGAGTTATTTTAAATTAAAATACAATTTTTGATTTTCCATTTTTGATAAATAACATAGAAAAAAAATACTTACAAATGAAAAGATACATCATTCTTGTATTTTACACTTGTTCCAGTATATGTTCTGCAGTTTCTAACACATAAGAAGGCATTTTTTCCTAAATGTAGTACACGTGCTGCGTCGTTGGCAGACAGGCTGGAACTAAGTTGACTCAAGACAACTAGCTTGTGTTGATGCCGAGCGCAGTAAGGCCCATCAACCTTAGTTTATATTAACATCATTGTTATGCTTACAATCGCTTCAAAGTTGCTCTTACGCCTAATGCCTCAGCCTCAGCTATGCAAAATTGGACATAGTATCATTAGGTTACTAGTATATAGTAGATCCGATATACGGTCCTGCGTGACATAAAAATAAACTTTTATAGTTTAGACGGCGATATAATTAATTTATTTTAAACACATACAAAAGTTGTAAAATTAGTTTTGTATTGAAACAAGCTCTTACTTTGTTTCTCACAGTTACCTTATCTTGCGTAATCGATAACGCAGATCAAACCTCAACCCCCCCGAAGGGTTCTCGCATTGACGTGGCGGGGGGGGCTCAGTAGCCGTGGCTTGGATCACCACGGTGAAGCCAAGAGGAACCCAGGGGCCGCGCCAGCGTTGGGGTGCGCTGGCCGGCTCAGGCGGGGCCGCTCCTATGGGCTTTGGCCGCCAAGTCCACATAGGAGTGGCGGGATCCGGACGCTTTGGCGCAGACTCGAGGAGGTGGGGCCCGGGCGCTTTGGCGCAGGCTCGAGGAGGGGGGCCCGGGCACTTTGGTGCAGGCTCGAGGAGGTGGGGTCCGGGCGCTCGGCGCAGACTCGAGGAGGTGGGGTCGCGGGGGGGCTATCCCCTGTGGCTGACGTAACACCACCGCAGGGAGACCACGGGCGTCCAGACACGGGGAAGTCTGGCACCCATTGTTGGCAGGTTAGGTCTCCGAGGCAGTTGCGGCGCGCCATGTGTTCTGGCGTGCCGCGAAGAGAAGGGTTCGGCAACGGACAGCCGCGGCGGGTTCGCGGTCGTGTGCAAAATCTGTCCCGCGTTCCCGCCAAAAGCGGCAGTGACGGAACACCCCGGGGTTTTGGTGGGTATACGGACTCCCACATAACCACCTACCTCCCCGTGGTGGGTGGTATCCATAAAAGATTTCCCCGGGACAAAAAAAAAGATCAAACCTCAACACTTAGTGTAAAAGTAAATTTGTCTGTTTGTTACTTCATTAATTACCGCTGTAGCGTGTCGTACAGAATAAGTAAGTTGTACGAAAATGTTGCAGCATATATCTAATGTCTTATATATTCTTGTAAGTTCCAAACTATTGGCATAATTGATATCGTCAACCTGATTTATCCTACTTCCTACTAATATTATAAACGCGAAAGTTTGTGAGTATGGATGTGGATGTATGGATGTGTGGATGTGTGGATCGTTGTTACTCTTTCACGCTCAAACGGCGAGGAGAATTTTGATGAAATTTGGTATGGAGCTTGAGAGAGTCGCTGGATTAACATATAGGATACTTTTCATCATCATCATCATCTATCACCACGCGCGGGTCAAAAAGCGTAATATGCTTGGGCACAGCATAGACATAATAATAAGATCTCCGCCTACGTCAAGATCGTAATGATGACAGTTAAGTCAAAGTGTCAGTTTCTGATAACTTAGTCAAAAGCCAAGTCAATTCTGCAGCTCGATACACTAGACGTGCTCAGCGACTGTCAAGGGTGATGAAATGTAACACAAATACCGTCAATGGTGATTAAATGTAATGACAGTTTTTTCCATGGTGATTAATTTTATATTTGTATGTTCGTAAGTCCTGTATTTTATTATGAATGTTTACAGATTGATATACTTATTTATTTAAAAAAGATAAGTATTTAAATTTAACTCATATAATACTATTATAGCAATTGCGTTTGTCCATGAACATATTTTATGACATTTTGGTATAAAGGTAGATATGACCTTAGAGAGGATAAGCTAATCGAAATACTAATCCTGCGCAGACGTAGTCGCGAGCACCAGCTAGTTCTAAATACAAAACAAATATGCCGTAAACTTTTAACGGCGCAAATGTGCCAATCTCGATGAAGGTTTCATACTCGTATTTGTGCCGTTTGAGGCAGAAACTTTGGGTCCGTGGAGTCTAGGCGCATACGAAATATTCAACAACTTTGCCAAACGATTGGTTGAAGTGTCGCAGGCTATGATAAAATAATTAGTCATTTCTTCGTAGGTCGCAGGTGACCAGAATGCTGGCTCATATTTTACACAAAACTCACAAAGAACAACGTGGAATGCAGCCAACATTCTGAGTACTTCTCAATCAAAAAATGATTTTGAAAAAGTGATTTTCATCATTGTCCATTATTTTGTGCTTTTTTATTGTGTTTATGGAATAAATCATAAGCAAATTTATGATTCGGCTCCACTCCAGACTCACGAGTAGCGGAGCTCCTACAACTGCCAACACACGGTAAATAAAATACGGAACTGCTAATACAAATATTATTTTCATAAAAGTTTCCAAGAATACCATTGTGAAACTTCGAGCGCAAGGCAGCCTCAACCTTCCTCAAAACTTTGCGAAATGAAAACAAGTTCATAAGTTACAACATCAAGAACTTGAAGCCAAGTTTCAATTTGTTCAACTTTACTTAATTGGTCCTCAAAAAACGTTCAAACTTTCGCAATAGTATGGAGTTTTTGGCGAATTTTTTCTTTGAAAAAGCAAACTTTCCGAATTACTCAATAGTCGGAAAATACTTGAGAAGATTTTTTTTGTAAGAAACCAAAACGTGATACGCTCACGTTACCAAGAAATATATTGCTCAGTGTGGGTTGCCTACATACAAGTTTACTTTTTCACGTGCCAATGGGTATCGACTGATGTTTACCTGCTTACATTTTCCTGATGCGTGGGTAGCAACCTTAAGCTTCGAAGGAATAGTGTTGTAAGTTTGTTCAGAGTGTGTTATATCGACCTCATCTTCACTTCCAGTATAGGCAAGATACAGTCAAAAGTGCCTGTTATACGCTACGTTTAAAAGAGGTGATGATAATGATAATACACACAGATGATGAAAAATTATAACAATGATACTTTGATTCTATTCATAAATAATTCAATGAGCCACAAGGTGTTTTTTTTTTAATTTATTGTAGTATTACTGTCCAGCAAATCGTTAAAATTATGCCATAATACACATTAACATACTAACTACTTACTACTAACAAGGCTAACTCTGCTAGTCTATACAATTTTAATGCCTGATCTGACATAGGACTCGCGAGAATACTGTTGCAGTATGCGACTTCCATCAACTCGATTGAAGCATGATCTTCGATAGCTTTCATTCCGCACACACTCCGTCAAGATATATATATCATCAAGATATATAAGCACATCCTCATCAGCCCCACACTTAGTACAATTGGGAGATGTAACTTTGAACAGTTTGAACTTTGACGGAACAGTTCTTGTTGTGTGAAGTGAAGTGAAGTTGCAAAAAGCAGTTCTGCTGTGATGAAATGTGTATAGAGCGCAGCCTGAGGGCTGCGCTCTATACACATTTTATTATATTATATTTATTTATTATAGACTGAAATTGCCTGGCTCATAATATTGTTAACAACACATGGATATGTTTAAAAGCTCAATAAATTCTATTATTATCTACCATAACAAATGTTTTACGGTATTATGACATCTTAAATGTTTTGTTTGACAAATTTCTTAGCCCAACACAACTCTTACCACAATAAGCTTCACCGCCTTTGCCAATTCAACAAGTACCCATTTCCTTCCATCACCCACCATTTGGTCACAAAAGGTCGGTATCGCCTTAATAGCAGCGGTGACCTTTCACATAGAGTAAGCAAGAGAGGCAGTGACAGAAGGGTCATTATGAGCAGGGCAGGGCCTCAAGTCTGCTAATCAATATTATGACATGCTCGGTTAGTAAAGGTTGACTAGGACAGTTTTGGTAGTCTACTAATCGTTTATATATATTGATCCAATCTCGGATTCCATTAATATAATGTCATTTTTTCGTAGTCTGTTATTGTTGGCGACGATACCTTCTGTATCGTTGGTTCTCTTTTTATAATTACGAAGTACTGGCCATATAATATTAGAAAGTATTATAAAGTAAAACATTGCTAAGTACAAATACAGGGTGTTTGGTAGAGGGACCGACAAACCAAATGAGCGTGTTCGGGGGCCCACTTGGAGAATACAAGTTGGCCAAAAAAAATCTCCGACCCCCAATTCTTTTTTACTTTTTTTTGTGAATTTTTCCTTTTTTTCCGAAATTGTACCTATTTACCACCATAACATTTGTAAAATCTGTTTTAGACCGGATGTTTTTAATTGAATTTGGTCTCTAATACACCTTCAGGCCACGCAAAGCAAAATTGGATACAAAACAGAGCTAACTGAAAAAAAAACCCACTAGAAAGCTTTTTTAGAAAAAAAAGGAAAATAAAATTGGGGGTAAATTTTTTTTGGCCAACTTGTATTCTCCAAGTACCCTGAACCCGAACACGCTCATTTGATTTGTCGGTCCCTCTACCAAACACCCTGTATATTTTATACAGGTAATGTAGTTTGATTGTCATTGTCTGTCTTTAAATTACGTACTAGTTTTCAACCAGCTTCCAAAAGGAGGAGGTCCTCAAGTTGACTCGTATATTTGTTTGTGTATGAACACGCATATATTTTTACAGAATAGTCTGATTTTCATAATTTTTATTTAGTTGGTAGAGTATACTTCTGAGCTCCCATTTAAGTTTCATCAAATTCGGTCAAGTGTTATTTGAGTTACAATCCCATAACTGAAAAGTGTTTCGCCATCTTGATGATACTGTAGTTGGCGGTGAATGACAATCGATCCCGTAAGTAGCGAGGGTTACTAGAAAAAACAAAAATACTTGTAAAAATTTAACCGACTTCGACACCAAAAGGTGTGAAATAACTTGTCGAAGGCCCTACTATGCGCACAATACTGTGATTATACGTACTTTTGGACCATAATGGTACCGACTTCATCAATTTATTTCACACTTAGTATTGAAGTCGGTTCCATTTTTTGGTATTTTTTCTTGTGTGCGTTGTGTTTCTTTAATTATTTAATCTAATTTACTTTAAAGAAAGCTACTGAGGCCTTTTTTGAAGTAAATATGAATGTACCGTGTAGTGTTTTTACACACGGTACATATTTGGGACCTATGAATATACACGTCCGGAACTACCTGCCATAATGAGGCGATTGGGGGAGGAATGGGGGGGCTTAATGTCATACAATATCAGTAGTATTTAAGTACAATATCTTTCTACTACACGAACAAAAGCCTAGTACACATTCAACAACAACTTAGTAAGCTAGGAAGTTGGAAGAATTTTAGTGGTTTTTGTCGTCTCATTGGAATCGACTCAGCCTGGCATTGGAATGAATACGTACATGAAATTAGCAGACTTGCCCCCAGAACGCCTACTCACACTCGCGCACTATTTGTCTTGCTACTGTGGGCGGAAAGTCGGTAGTGTTGCCAAGATATTGTGGTCGTGTCTTAACCTATATTTTGTTACTATATTTAGATTTGTAGAGAAAATTGGATTCTACAATTCCACAATATCTCCTTCATTTTAGTGTAACCAATGAAAAAGACAAGCGTACGTACAGTCGCCTGCAATAAGATGTATACATTTCACAATTTTCAAAAGTGCCTTAGCATTTTATTTCACAAAAAATTACATCAAATATAATGTCAAATCAATCCATTTAAATTATTTTATTGTTTTAAAATAATCCTTATATACATTGTTATAATATTTAGTACCGTATCATAGTTTTTTAAATTACGAAATGTCTTATTGCAGGCGACTGTACAATGTATAATTAAATTTTCTATAGAATAGTCTTCTTCGTGGCTGTATAATAACCATTTAATACATTAGTTACTGTAAGTCTATTCATTCTGAGTACCTATAGCGCAGCTGTCTCTAAATAAATTGGAATCTTTCTATATATATATAAAAATAAACCCCTATTTCTCCTGGTCACGCTATAACTTGAGAACGGACGGAACAATCTCGCTTATTCTTTTTTTGTTGTGTTAATTATTGTCAGGAGAAGTTTCTTAAGAAAAACTAAGAAAAGATGGGATGTTAAGGCGAGGCCAAAGACCGAGCCTACTACGCGAATGAAATCGCGGGCAGTGGCTAGTATTTCTATACTTACTTTGCCTATTATTCTAGTAAAAGACTAGTAAGCGACAAGTAAGCACTGTAAAGTTTAATAACACTATTTTGTTACGAAAAGAAGTTGAAAAATGTCACATTACTAACGGGATAGTTAGGTACCATTTATTTTGAGTTTGAGTTTCCGATATTTCGACACTGTTACAAGTGCCATGATCACGGATGAACTGGGGTATTGCGGTTGGTTTACTCACAGATGAAGCGGTCTACTCTCTTCCGTGCTCGTTTGTTAAACGAGGCACCACTACTGGTGTTCGCACTGTCATTTTTGGCTCCGTATCTAAAATGGAAAAAGAAACTCTTATAGGATCACTCTGGTGTCCGTCTGCCCGTCTGTCCGTGTATCTATATGTCAAGACTTTCTTCTCAGGAACGCGTAGAGACATCAAGTTGAAATTTTAAATACTCGCCCTCATGAGCGAGTCATCTAAAACGCTTTTAGCCTTTGCAGCAAAATGCCTAACACGAATGTCTCTAAAGTAATATGCCTGATATGTTAAATACATTAATCTCATGTTGCCTAACATTTTTACGTCTACTATCTCTTTCAGTTCGTGTAAAATTTTTGTAAAATTTTCGTTCTTTCAGTGCCGTATAAAATGAAATACTTGTAAGTCAACGCTATCGATAGGTAGGCATGACTGTTTATGTCGAATATATTCGCATGTTTTGGGATTTCACAAGGGAATGAAAACCTATAAACCGAATTTCATAATCTAGAATTATGAAATTCGGCAAGATGCACATGTAAAGTGAAAAAACCTAAAAACAAGAAGAAAAATAAAACATATTTACTATAACAAACTTATTATTTGCGGTTGATGAAATAACCGTGTCTAGGGATCGTACGGCAAAGTTAAGTTTGCCCTTTAGACTATCTTTTAATTAGATGTTTTCCTAATGTACTGAATCCTCGGTGCGCAAATCCAACTAGCACTTAGCCGGTTTTATGTCTTATCACGCCACACAACACTGACTGTATCAGCTGGACTTCTCGTGATTATGGCGCTTGCAATAGTGCCGAAACATCGTAAACTCAAATCAATAAAAAAAGGCGAAAAAAAGTTTTTATCAAAAAATCGAACTGACTTCAACACCAAAAAGTCTGAAATAACTTGTTGAAGTCGGTACCATGATACTTCAAAAGTACCTATTATCACAATATTGTGCGCATGGTACCGAGTCACACTTTTTGGTGTTGCAGACGATTTTATTCATTGGTAAAGTTATTTTTACACACTTGTTAGTGATCCTTGCTATTTACTAGATTAATTGTCATTCACAGTTAATAATATCATTAAAATAGGCGAAATACTTTCAGTTATTGGAGTGTCAATGAAAATCTGCTAGACTGAACTTGATGAAATTTAAATGGAATTAATATATATGTATATATATTAATATTATAATTAATCACCTAGGAATGTGTGTGGTTGTGGTTATAGTTATACTCTACCAAACAAAAACTGAATTTTGATAATCGGTCCACAAAAAGAGGACAAATCGGTGAATATACACAAAAAAACATACAGTGGACATATAACCTCCTTCTTTTTTGAAGTCAGTTAAAAATACATGATAACTATCTCGTTATTGTATGAATTATTTTAATTTAAAAAGTCTGTCGCCAGCACTGAGAGATATAGTGGTACCCAATAGGGCTGCCTAGGTTTGAACCCTCCGCTACCGCTATTCATAACCTGCAAAAATGAATTTAATTATACAATTAATTTTCTTTTAGGTACGGTAATTCAACTTATTACGAAGGGCAGGAAACCTTAGCACTTAGGAAATTTAATTGAAGGTCCCTTTTCAAGAAAAGTATATCGCAGTATTTTTTGAAATATACTGTTTTATATTTTTATAATGATATATTGGTTATGTGCCAAAGACATTCTTATAGAAATACAAAATGCACTGTGCTCTTCACCCCGGTTTGTCCGTTTCTCGTCACGAAGCAGATAGCAAAGCATAATGATTTGTAAACATTGTATGTATCTATAAACAAATATAATATTTATAGTTACAACGCAACAGATATCTTTATTCGATAATAAAGCGTGTCTTGCCCTTGCGTGTCTTGCCCTACTGATACCTTTATTATGTTCTCTTTTGTAAGGCAACACACTGGAGCTAATATTTGTAGTACCTAAGTAGAAACATTGTAAAAACATCTATATAAAAAGAATGGCCCCGAGTTTGTTGCCGCTTCTTCTCGGTAGGCTCTATATATTTTGGAACGCGGCGGTAGTCTTTAAAGTACACTATAATATAAAATGGACGTTCATAAGTGCGTCTTTGATGCCTAAATTGAATAAATGATTTTGATTTTGACTATGAGATAATTCGTTTGCAACGTTATTTTATCGAACTTAACTGTCGTTGATGTCTCAATTGCTTTTCTTGGACTTTCATGAAATATATATCAACGAAATAGAAAGGACCATTATTTTTTCATTATTTCAATATTTCTTTTTCATAAAAGTAATAATAAATATCTACAAAAGTGTGGACTGATAAAGTTATAAATGTATAATTAGATGCAAAAAGCTCACTGCGACCCTGCCAGGATTCGAACCTGGAATCTTCTGATCCGTAGTCAGACGCGTTATCCATTGCGCCACAGGGCCAGATACTAGGCTAGCTGAAAATAGCGAATATGTATCTCGTTAAAGCTAGCCTGTATGTACAATGTATGAAATTTTAACAAGAATTAAAACTAACCCGTGGTTCTTATGGATATATAGAATATGAATATATAGAAATGGATATATTTAACTAATAGATGGTTGAAAAAGTTGAATAAATATAAAATTATTGACGTAACTTCTTATACAGTTATTTAATTAATCCCCTCATGAGCGAGTCATCGAAAAAAAACAAAAGGTCAAAGTAGCTTAATACCTAAGACGAATATCTGATTTGTAAATTACCTAAATCACTTTAGGTCTTAGTAGCAAAAGACCTGAAATGCGTTATGTCTGCTTTGCTCATTACCTCCATCTTAATATGGCTAAGTAGCAGTATGCCTAAAATGCATAATTAAAGTTTATCAAATTACCCACACCGCATTATCTCTGAGTGGTCCAATAATCATGTGATGTATTTTACCAACTTTTTAACCTTGAGTGAGGTTTAGGTTAACCTCCATAGCTCTGTTGAGGAGATCTTAGAGAGTGATGGCCGTCGGGGTCACGTGGGTACCGCACCACCTCCTATGAGGCGGCGTGTGTATTGGCGGGGTCTCCCCTCTGGGATTTGGAGGCTGAAGTCCACGCGTGTGTGTACGAGTGGCGCTCGCAGCACCGAATCCGAGGGGGGATCCCTCCGCCAAGAGAGGTGCAGGCGTTGAAATTCCACGCTCAACAGTTCGTTATAGGGAAGTGGCGGGAGCGGCTTGCCCAACCTAGGGCTGGCTACAGGACTGTTGAGGCTGTCCGACCCGTCCTCCAGGATTGGTTGGATAGGGAACACGGGACACTAACCTTCCGGTTGGTGCAAGTCCTTACGGGCCACGGGTGCTTTGGGAAGTACGGAGGATACGGCGCAGCATACGCTCGAAAAGTGTCCAGCTTGGGAGAGCGAGCGCCGTGACCTCGTCGCAGTAGTGGGGGATGACCTCTCGCTTCCATCATTGGTTAAAGCCATGGTGGAGAGTGACAGGTCGTGGAACGCGGGGCTAGAATTCTGCGAACAGGTCGTGTCGCAGAAGGAGGCTACGGAGAGGGAAAGAGAGATTACCTCTACTCTTCCGATCCGCACCCGGAGAGCCGGGCGTAGGAGGAGGGCGTACCAAGCCCTCCTCCTACGTCCCCCATAACAGAGGTCCCGGTGATGGATACGGGGGTGTCCGTCACCTTTTAAAGACCTCGAGATGGCGCGCGCGGTGTTACTGCGTGCCTCTCAAGAATGTGGGGTGGAGTGACTACTGCTTCATCGCACCGGGAGGGGGGACCTCGTGGGAGGGCCAACGCCGCCGGGGCCGCGAACGATTGCAGAGCGTTCTCGTTGCCCTGACATTAGGGCGTCCGGAGAAACACCGTGTGGTGGTTTAGTCGGTATGGTCTGCTTGCTGCTATGGGTGCAGTTGGCGCGTAAAGGACGAGTCCGACATACCCCGTCGAATTCCCCCGGGTTCGGCGGGGATGTGTAAATGCATTCCCCACACGTTAATAAAAAAAAAAGGTTTAGGTTAACCTGTTTTTCGTTTGGTAATAGGAGTATTTTAAACACAGTTCAATGGATGTTACTGTAAAACTGCAGCTGAATGCGTTGGTTTAGTAAGTTATAGAAAGGGTTTGTAAAAGCAGGATTGTTATTGTCTTTGATATATAATAATATAAGATATAATAGTAATCAGATAGTTTAGAGTTTTATAAAAATCGGTTTCAGGTATTGATTGATAATTAAATAATATTTAACATTATTATTGCAAAATGATTATTTAATAAAAAGTCGTGCATTTTGCAACTGTGAAATGGAATGAATTAAGTTTAGACAGAATAACAAATACAAGGTAAAAAAAATGATAATATTAAGGCAAATTGCGTTTTAGACACTGCACAACCTAGGTTAACTGAGTTTAAAGTATATTGACATTCAAGCATTTTGCGTCTTAGGTATTTAAGATCTTAGGCAATATGAGATTAATGTATTTAACTTATCAGGCATATTACTACAAAGGCTAAAAGCGTTTTAGATGACTCGCTCATGAGGGCAACTGATGAATGTTTTCTTAATGTTTTATACCAAAACTACATTTACCTATTGTATGCTAAAACCATTAAAAAATTTGAACAGAACAGGGCCGATAATTTGAACAGAAGGAAGAAATATAATATTTTAATAGTATGATTTTAAAGCACTAACGCCTGCTTAACGATACCAAACTTTGCAATTTAAGAGAGATTAATTCACATCCTCGAACGGAATTCGACAATCCGTGTCAGGCCTAGTGGTTATGGCGTCTGACACGGGTTGTCGGAAGACGCGGGTTCGAATCCCGTCTAAAGAAGATGTGAATTATTCCCACTTAAATTGAAATGGGAAGAGAGAGACTAGCTGTGCCACGCAGTTTCACCTCCGTAGCGATGGGCGATAACGTTGATGTATTATGAGGTGAACAAAATAAACAAAAAAATATTCAACTCAGTGTATTCGTTTTCGAGACTATCAAATAGATTTTTATGTACTTACACCAAAGAATAGGTAGGCGCTGTTTAAGCCTGAAAATGTTTTTGTGGGATATATGTCGAGCTGGCGGAGCCTTGTGGAGAATCCTACCCATGGAATACTCTGCCAGCGTATGTTATTCCCTGTAATGATCCTGGGTCTTTCCGCGTGGCGTGAAAAAGCATCTCTCAGGTCATCATAGGGGTGGCGATTAACGCAGCTTACGGCTGCATTAAGGGCCCCATCCCCGCTTTTTTCAGGCGAGAGGGAGTCACTTTGATGAACCATGATGAATAAAAAAATCTTAGATTATTAATAAAAAAAAATCTTTTCCTTGCTTACCAAATAATATTATCAACAGATGTTTGGGATGCTGAACGTGCCCCACACCTCCGGCAAGATCCTGCGGTACCCTGGACCCTCACGAGCCCGAGGAGGTTCTACCTACATGGTGCCCCCACAAAGAGACAGGTATGATCAAACATACACCAGCGAAACTACTTATATATACAGCGTGTAACAAAAAGATGTAGTAATACTGAAAGGTGTGCAGACATACGTCAGGGTTCACCTGGCAAAGTATCAGAATTGAAATCGATCATTTTTTTCATACAAAGTTAATAATACTAAAAGTTTTTGGACAGCCCTATTAGACATGCGTATTATTGTAGTTTGTTGAGGTCAATGCGCTCTACAATCCCTATCATTCACCTCCGTCCCCCTACGTAGCCTGCATATGACCTCTCCCCGCGCCACACTATTATAAAAACTATGGTTACTTACCTGTGCTGCACCCCAGCCCAGGCCCATGTTTACCTATCTACGTTCTGGAGGTCATTGCCGTCTTTGGCCTAGTTTTTCAGGGATGAACCTGCTCGAGTATAGGTACAAGTAGCCCGAGTATATAAAACTTTGATTACTCAAAACTCTAATGGTTACTACTTACTGGGACGCAGTAGTTAGGTCCCAATTGTATGAAAGCTTCTGCGTGTGTGGTTTTAGTATTACTACACCTGTTTGTTACACGCTGTATAATATCACATACCATTCACACGCTTATATCCTCAGATTTAGAACTCCCTGTGTCGCGGGCGGCATGTACACACACATCATCCAAGACCCGCTGACAAATATATCTGCTCATCACACATATATGTGTCCCGGCCCAGGGATCCAACCTGAAATCCCTAGCTTCGAAGGCAGAGTCACAACCAGGGTCATCACATATGGTTTCTGTATTTATCATATACCTCACCATACCTTGTTCTACCGTGAAGCAGTAATGTTCGCAACACTGCTGGTTTGAAGGGTGCCGGCGAAATCACGAATCTTAACAACTTAATGTCTCAGGATTACGGGCACAGTGCAGTTCTTAACTCGTGAGGAAATGCAACTGTTCTGAGCAGAGGTTCTAGGCACTTAACATCAGGTGGGCCTCGTGTTTGTACCGTTGCCTAATAACAATAAAAATAAAAAAGTTCTCTCCCAAAAATAACCAGAAAAAGTAGGTTTTTAAAGAGTTTCCGGAGGCCCGATTCCCTTTCCCCCCATCCCACCTATGCTTCCCCCTCCCCTCCCCCTCCACCCTCACCCCTTCTATCTTTTCCTTCCTATCTTCCTTCCTTCGGCAACGCATCCTCGAGACCTTTTGGTATTGCGGATGTCCGTGGGCGACGGTATCACTTAGCATGAGGTGACATAAAAATAAAAATAAACTTACGGCCAGTTGCTTTATAAAACGATATTATAATAAATATTTAATGTCACTTCCGCTGGAAAATGCTTATGGCAGAGATGCAGTGTGCACCACCCTTCGAACCGCATAAAATTCAAATAAGAAGTACTTATACAGAATAAGCAACACACAAATAACCTAAACAAGCACATATAAAATTTACAACGTCTGCAGGTTCGAAGCCCTCAAGAAGTTGATCCGACAGGAGCACGTCCGTGAGTTGCAGAGGAAGTATGACACTGAACAGAAGCAGGAACTCAAGGACATCACCTCTGGACACGGGTCAGTATTCATGATCATCATCTCATCAACATTTACAGAGCAACCTTAACCCACATTCCTTAAACGAACGTCACCAAAGTAACGTTTATATTTTCTACCGACTTCCAAAAGGAGGAGGTACTCAATGCGACTGTTTTTTTTATATATTTGTTACCTCATTTTCTATAGGGTGAACCGATTCTAAAAATATTTTTTGTTTGAAAGCTGGGGCTTCCTGTGTGATCCCATTTAAATTTCATCAAATTCGGTCCAGTAGTTTTTAGTTATACTCCAATAACTGAATAGAATGGAGTCGGTATGAAATTTTTCAAATTGTACTTGTATTCTATTACGAGCGAGCGAAGCGTCTCTGCTTTAACTGGCCAAGTTCACTTTCATCTGTCCGTACTTATGTTTGTTAGGTTATTCTTTGGTTTTGACGTAATTTGGAATGCACGTTCTACTATTTAATAAAAATAATTGTCGTCGGTGTTTTTGAGTGGGGGGAGGGGACTTCTCCTAAAAAAGGGGGAAGTTTACTGCGGCCCTATTTACCGACAGATTTTGGCATCTGACTTAATTAGCTTAAATGATCAAGTGGTTTCTGAGATAGGTTGAGAAGTACTGCGAAACATCGCCGCTGATAAGACTGTGCTCGCGAGGTCTACTGTTCGCAGAACTACGTGTTATTACGTAATAACGTTTACACACTCATAGATTTTTTGCTCCGGTCAGGAATCTAACTGGGACCTCACGCTTTGAAGGCGCGGTCACTACCAACCGAGCTATCCCAGTCGTCATATTTTGCGTCATATCATGCGGTTTTGTATTTTTTCTACCTTTATGTTTTTTACATTATAATTAGCACTCACGGGATGTACACCACGATTAGGCAGGTTTTGGAGTTCAATCGTGGTGACGGGTTCCGACTTGCCAGTGCGTGGAATCGAGTGGTAGGTTGTCTAAAAAGGAATAACAATCGTCCAAAATGTGATCAAACCAACATTCGCACTGATACAGTTAGTGTGTATTGTCGAGATTTACAATCGAGTTCGAGGGCCAGTGGTATCCGTAGTAAAAGAGTGAGAAAGAGGGTAGACCGTTTTGTCTGCTCTAACTTCGAACTTTTTTCACATCAACCCGCATATTCAGCCTACCCGTGAACATGGTGCATGTAACGCCGAAATATCGGGAACTCCAAAACCTGCCTAATCGTGGTTTACATCTCGTGAGTACTAATTATAATGTAGTTAACAACCGCGAAAGTCTAAAACAGTGTCTTATGTTTTTGTAAGAGTGCGTTTTCATGCCAAAGTCATATGTAGTCTACTACAGATGCACATAAAATGATCATTGTTAGATGCCAGTAATTTTTTAAAACATATTAGATTAACGTATATTTTGAATTACTTTATAATTAAATTCTACGCTTTAGACTATTATCCATCTAAATATTTTGGGGCCTATAAAACTAATCAAATGGGGTTAATGAAATTAAAAAGGTAATATAGAAAATCTATTGATACAGTAAATTGTTCATAATAGTACATTATGATTTATAATACAAGTGTGTAATGATCAACATCCCACACGCGTGTCATACGACGTTTTTCATCACACATGCGAGGAAATAACTGACTTGTATTATTACCGTAACCTTCTAATAAAAATATACAACAAAGCTAATATTTCATATTGCTTTTTATTGTGAATTATGAACAGTTTGATAAAATTAAATATTTTTTTATTCATAGTGAAAACAAATTTATTTTTTTAATGAAAATGTATAAGTAAGTACTATTTTTAGCTATGTCCATAAACACTCTGTGTAAGTATAATCTAAATAAAGTCGTTTAAAACTAAAGTATTATCCGGGTAAATTACGCTTCATTTACATGCATATAACTTGCAACATAATACAAATTTTATTTATTCGGTATAATTCTATAACGTAGGCACTTGTGCGGTAATGGTAAAATAAAATAATCATGTGTTTAAAATCTTGAATTCCGATGCTAAAAACGATGTAACGAGCCACTTTACTTTCACATACGAGCATGTGTAATGTGAAAAAGTCCTTTGAGAACTCAGTTTTTTATTATTTGCGACTTTATTCGAAAGTTACTTATTTACAAAAAAGGGTTTTAAAAATTTTGGGACAAGTCACAAATTGCAAACATAGGTATACTTTTGATAAACATGGAAAACATTGATTTCATTTCGATCGAGCTGCATCGACGTGGCCACGAGTAGTCCAACTTTTCACTCGGTCGGTTAATGGCAGCTCTTTCCCCATATCGTAATAAAATATACATACTACAGAAATACCTAAAAATAATAACAACGAGTAGGTAATCTTTCTGGTGCTTATGACAGACTGTGCTCATTCTACTACATATATATGACCGAGAAAAATAACTTGAGAGATGATATCGTTCAATCTGTGTTCCTCGCTGGCTAAGTGTACAAGGCTGCATATGCGGGCCGTAAAATAAGAGAGCTAACAGACGCTTCTACGGCGCGGTTAATATAATATAATATAATATAATATATAATATATATATATAATATAATATATAATATAATATATAGGACAACATCCACACAAAGGCCTTCAGGTCCCAAACTAGGCATAGCCTGTACTATGGTAACCTGATGACTGATATACATACTTATATACATATAAACACCCAGACACAGATCAAACAGACATGTTCATGCACACAAATGTTTGACCTGTCCGGGGATCGAACCCGGGACCGGCGGCTCAGAAGGCAGGGGTGCTACCAACTGCGCCAACCGGCCTGTTAAGTAGTTAAAATATATTTTGGATATTTCCACAGCGTAATGTCATATGGGATATTGCTATGGGGTTCAGCGGCTGATATAGAGACCATCTTTATCCTACAGAAACGTGCTATTCGAGCTATATACGAAATGGGTCCCCGTGAATCTTTGAGAGATGTATTTAAAGAAATCAATATATTAACTTTGCCTTCCTTATATGTATTTGAAAATATAATGTATGATCGTTAAAATTTACACAAATATAAGTTAAATAGTGATCACCACACTTTTAACACTCGTACTAGAAATACAAATAGGATAGCTGTACCTAGTTTTAGACTTGCGAAGACTAATAAGTCATTCCTAGGAAATTGTGTGCGTTTTTACAATAAAATCCCAAAACACATAACTGAGCTCACAGAGGGCAAATTCAAGTTGACTGTAAAAAATGTTTTAATAAAAAAGCTTATTATAAAGTTTATATAGAAAATAAAGATGCTTGGAATACTCCATTTCTGGCAAGCTGTCACTCTGCCACCCATAAAATGTAATATTTGTAGTACTTAAGTAGAAACATTGTAAACATCTATATAAAAAGAATGGCCCCGAGATTCTTGCCGCTTCTTCTCGGTAGGCTCTATATATTTTGGAACGCGGCGGTAGAGTCTTTAAAGTACATTATAATGAAAAATTGACGTAAGTGCGTCTTTGATGCCTAAATTGAATAAATGATATTGACCTTGACTTTGACTTAGGCGTCTACTTAGGTACGGAAAGTCAGAAAATGTGGATTCGACTCCCGTCGTCCCGAGTTATTGTCATGGATTGTTACACCCAAAATAACCCCATTCTTCATAATTGGATACCTATTCAGCATAGTTTACATTTTTATCTTTCTTATAAAACAAAGTACAGAGCTAACAAATCCTAAACAAAATTACGTTGAAAATTAATTTACACAGACTTGTTTACTCCCACTTCCAACCCTTCAGGGTCTAAAGTTATGTTGCCAAGAAACGATAATCAAAATTCTCTCGATTCACCGCCATATTGGAAATAAATTATTCTCTGAATAAAGCTAGTGAAATATTTTCTATAAATAGACCACGTCTTAATGTGACAAGTTAAAAGGCTCGGCGAAAGCGTACTTACCAGAATAACTTTTTGTATTGAAATTTAATCTGACGTTTGAGTAAATCGTTACGTCAGTTTTTCCTTCCCTTTATTCTTGTTCGTAATATCTTGGTAATATTAAATCTATTCGGCGCCGAGCTCCTTTTGTAAATGCTTAGTCTCTATTTTCGTCTCGCCCATTGTTTCCAATTCAAATGTATGGAAATGACACCGTCTGAGAATACTTTGTCAACTTTTAAATCGTAATAAATATGGAGAATTCGATAAAATTCTAGCTTTCAGTCTGTAAACGTGTAATATTTGTAAATAGTCATGTATCACGCATTTTTATTCGATTTCCGTTTTAACCTATTTTTGATAACTTTGTGTAATTTCGTATTAAACCACATCTTAGAATTGGCCAGTGAAATCGAAAATTAAGAAAATGATTTTATTGACACAGAAAAATGGAGGGGAAAAGAAGAAAAGGGATTCCAGGGCCTTACTATCAGCTTCGTTAAAACCATGCAAGTTCCGTGCAGTTCTTAAACCTGTCATAAACAGTTTTGAATGAAATCATACCATGACGCTCATTTAGGTGAACTGTTTGAATATTGTTTTCTCAAAGGTGAACGGATAATATTGTCTCAGGCATTCTAATAATTTAATATAACCAACATTGCAGACGCCTAGACGATTGTAAGCTAATAAACTGAGTCGATTTAAAGCAACATGATAACGAGAGTCCATACAAAAAAAAACAGGTGAACGGTTTTTCTGCGGTTCTTGAATAGTAGGCCTGGGCAGGCCTGCTTTTAAGTTGACATGGTACGCATAAACCGGGCAGTTGTCTAGAAGTCCTGCTTTAAGAGCTCATAGTATGGCCCCAGGGGTGGTGTTGATGGATTGAACAGTCCAAGCTCTCAGTAGAGAGTAAACAATTTATCAACTGTAGGTATATGTATAACCTACTATCCAGAAAACGTAAAGTAAGGTTGGTTTTAATCCTACTTAATATTATAAACGTGAAAGTTTGTGAGTATGGATGTCTGGATGTATGGGTGTATGGATGCATGGATGTATGGATGTATGGATGTATGGATGTATGGATGTATGGATGTATGGATGTATGGATGTATGGATGTATGGATGTATGGATGTATGGATGTATGGATGTATGGATGTATGGATGTATGGATGTATGGATGTATGGATGTATGGATGTATGGATGTATGGATGTATGGATGTATGGATGTATGGATGTATGGATGTATGGATGTATGGATGTATGGATGTATGGATGTATGGATGTATGGATGTATGGATGTATGGATCTTTGTTACTCCTTCATGCTCCAACGGCGGGGGCAATTTTGATGAAAGTTGGTATATGGAGGTAGATGAGGCGCTGGATTAATCCATAGGATACTTTTCATCATCATCATCATTAATCACCACACGGGTGAAAAACGTAATATGCTTGAGTACAGCAGACAAAATAATAAGATCTCCGCCTACGTCAAGATCGTAATGATGACAGTTCTGTCAAAGTTTGTGTCGTTCGCAATCATTTTGACAGCTTGATACACTAGACGTGCACGGCGACCGTCAAGGGGCCCGTCCAGTGTCTACTTCTTTTGGTGTCTTTCTGAACTGCTTACGCATACACGTTCAGATAGAAAATACTACACTTGAATAGTTTGACCAACTAAAAGCAAGTTTATACCGGTGGAGTGCATTTGATCTGATAAAATTAGTTACAAACCAGAGGTATAAAAATGTGTATACATTAGGTGTACGCGCAGCACTTTTTTGTACGTACACATGGTGTTCGCGCGATGTTACATTATTAATTTCATAAATATGTTTATATTTCCAGTGTTTTGTATGATTAATGCTGGTCTTATAAATTGTATGCCCGCTAACGTAATCGTGTTTCTTGTAATATTACTATTTTCTTGTAATATTATTATTAATAATAGTACTTATCAAATGAATATCAAAACATAATATGGATTCCTAGTTACTATAATCTCGGTACAACATGCGCTTTTAGCGCAGTAAGTAAACCGCTTCAACACAAAGCACTCTCTGTTCTCTTTTAATTACATCACTTGTCGCCTTCCGAACACGGCCCTTTTCCGCAAACCCATCCCACGAAATTAACAACGGAGACGTAATCAGGACTATTGAATAAGGCGGTTGCAATACAATTATAATAAAATACGAAAATGCTTTATTGTGCACAAAAATTACAAACAATTTTTTAAGATTTACTATAAATCAATAAAAAGTGCTGAAAGTTATTTCTTCCAGTGATTATCTTAAGATGAAAAAGACTAATAAGTAGGAGGTAGGTGATATGCATAAATAATAATATGGTAAATTGCATAGTATAAGACAATAAAACACAAATAATAAGTATTTATATATCTTGACATTCTTTACATATCTCTCATATATATAGGGTGTTTGGTAGAGGGACCGACATACCAAATGAGCGTGTTCGGGAGCCCACTTGGAGAATACAAGTTGGCCAAAAAAAATCCCAGACCCCCTAATTTTTTTTAACTTTTTTTTTATAGAGAAGTTTTTAAATACATATTACCTCCAGAATTGCTAGTGGTTTTTTTAAATCACTGTGAAAGTTGAACTATGAGGTAAAAATTATTTCAATATTTTCACTCTATGAGCTCTAAATCAGTTAGTTAGCTCTGTTTTGTATCCAATTTTGCTTTGCTTGGCCTGAAGGTGTATAGAGACCAAATTCAACTAAAAACATCCTGTCTAAAACAGATTTTGCAAATGTTATGGTACCTATTTAGGTACGATTTCGGATAAAAAGGGAAAATTCACAAAAAGTAGTTAAAAAAAATTGGGGGGTTTGGGATTTTTTTGGCCAACTAGTATTCTCCAATTGGGCCCCCGAACACGCTCATTTGGTATGTCGGTCCCTCTACCAAACACCCTATATATCATCATTCTTTATAAGTATAACAACATATAAAATAGACATAAGGTACATTATTATTTGTGTATTTTCTTCACTAAAAAGCTCGATGAGTTGTTATTTTAATAACACTAAATTTATGTTGACTCCGAGACTATGTAATAAAGCGCAATAATGATATTGCTTTGCTAAGTATAAAACAAAATTTTATAATGACAGTATGTATGTAATGTGCACTAAATTATTCAATCATTTGCCAGATACAATTAAAGTTATGACATTTAGAAAATTTAAACATAATTTAATCAAACTATTACTTAACAAATGCCATTATAAAATTGACAATTTTTTTAATGCTAAAAAATATTTCTATGATATTATGTAATTGACATTAATTAACCATCTTATTCGCATGTATAAAATATTGTATGCCCAAAAAGATAGCTGTTGATACTTTAAGTTTTTAACACACAATTGACAATAAACGATTATGATTATGAAAAGTTTTTTAATACCCATTTTATAACAAAATTGGTGATTTTTACGTTTATACAAATCATTATTGTTTTTTTATCACGTTACGAATAAAGGATTGCTTTGCGGGCAAGTACCCCCAATAGGCTTTGGCCTGACTATGTCCACGTTATAGTAATCTCGAAGGAAATCTCTCACGTCAAGCAAACGTCACTCATTAGATCCTCGTCACCTTGCTAAGGGAACAAGTGTTCCAGCTTCGCTGTTATACTCGCCTGCAATAGATACTACTACTATATGGTACAATACTCTATTTTATAACAATATAGTATAATTATATTATAATATATATTATAATAATAAGTATATTGATACAGAAGTACGTACTTAAGGCGCGCTCGTATCCTGATATTATTAAAAAGCAGAATCTTTAAACATCTAGTATAACGAAACAAATCGATAATATTCTATGAAAAAAATACTTTGGTTAGAAAAGGAATAGCAAAAGAATAATAACCGAATAGAAGTCATAAATATTATTCGTTCTCTGCAGAAAAAAATCCTGAATAGATCCACAAAAATAAACTTACGCGTCCAAACTCTCAGAATTTTCACCGATAATACAATATTTTTTTAGGTAATACAAAGCCAACATATATACATATAACATACTAAAATAGTAACCAGCAGTTTTTTCTATTGTGTTAGTATATATTGAAAAATATAAAGAAAATGTACAAAGTTAATGCATTTTCGCATTACATCGTCCAATATGATATAGATTTTCAACCATACGTAAAGTATCGTAAATTATTTTAAGATTAGAGTTGGACCAAGCCGAGATATAGAAAGCCCTATGCGTATGCAGATTAGAATAACTGTAAGCATTTGAATCTACTATGGGCCGCCAATTTTTCTGATTTTACTATGCGCAGCGCAACCCGTGGCACGTCCTGGGTTATGGTAATATTTTCTCTCAGAGAAGGGTCCGTCTCTCAACAGTGAAGAATAGGTACAGATTATGATAATACATATAGGTTAGAAATAGGTTTGACCCGGAGCCCGAGTGGAATTGTTTCTCGTAAGTATATGTCCTTTCGGATTATGCTATCCGTTTCCCAAAATATCCATTCCCAAAATTCAAAATTCAAAATTCAAAAATTATTTATTCAGTTTAGGCATCATAGACACTCTTATGAACGTCAAAAATGTTTAAATGATTCTACCGCTGTCTTCGGAAAAGAACCACCGCCGAGAAGAAGCAGCAAGAAACTCGTGGGCCATTATTTTTTCAAGTCTTTGTACATTGAGGTTACATATGAGTAGTATTAAAATAACAAATTTATTCAATAGTTGGCTATTAGGCAGAAGTGGAAAGCTTCCAGGCATCTTTGTCTTCTAAGTAGTGACTCAATTTATAATAGGCTTTTTTCATTAGTATATTTTTGACACGTAACTTGAATTTCCCTTCAGTGAGCTCAGTAATGTCTTTCGGGATTTTATTATAGAAACGTACACAATTGCCTAAGAAGGACTTATTTTTAGTTTTCGTGAGTCTAAATTTAGATACAGCTATCCTATCCTTATTTCTAGTATTAATATTATGCATATCACTATTTATTCTAAACTTCTTTATATTTTTACGAACGTACATTATATTTTCTAGGATATACAAAGATGGAAGAGTTAATATATTAATTTCTTTGAACATTTGTCTTAAAGATTCGCGGGGACCCATTTCGTAGATGGCTCGAACTGCCCGCTTTTGCAATATAAAAACTGTCTCTATGTCCGCCGCTGACCCCCACAGCAGGATACCATATGACATTATGCTGTGGAAGTAAGCAAAGTAGACCAGTCGAGCAGTAGCTATATCTGTCAATTGCCTAATTTTATGAACCGCATATGCAGCTGAGCTCAGTCTTCCAGATAGTGCATCAATATGAGGACCCCATTGTAATTTAGAGTCTATGCTAATACCTAGAAAGACTATTGCCTTGTCAATTTTCAATTTATTTCCGTCGAGTAATACGTTTGGCTCTATATGTCTTACATTAGGCATGGAAAATTTTAAACATTTCGTTTTCTTTGCGTTGAGAAGCAGGTTGTTTGCGACGAACCAATTTGAAACAATAGTTAACGCGTTGTTGACTTGAACTAGTTCTCTATCTTTCCTATCTACTTTAAAAATCAGAGAAGTATCATCCGCAAAAAGAACTATGTCAGCAAGGCCCTCAACCATATGTGGTAAGTCATTGATATATGCTAAGAATAAAAACGGACCCAAGATCGACCCCTGTGGAACCCCCATTCTAACCAAAGATCCAGAAGATGTCACGCCATTAATGCCAACTTTTTGCTGCCTATCAGATAAGTATGATTCTACAAGATTCAGAGCAGCTCCACGAATTCCATAGTGGTGTAGCTTATAAATTAGAGTGCGGTGCTCTACACAGTCGAAAGCTTTGGAGAGATCACAAAATACGCCAATGGCATCCTGTGAGCTCTCCCAAGCCTCCAGCACATGCTTGACTAACTGGACTCCTGCATCTGTTGTTGATCTGCTTTTCGTGAAACCGAACTGATTTTCGTGTAAAATCCTATGTTCATTAAAATGAGACAAGAGTTGTTGAAGCATTATCTTTTCGAATATTTTGCTCAAAGCCGGAAGCACAGAGACCGGTCTATAATTTGAGGGGTCGGCCTTACTACCTGATTTGAAAATAGGGGTGATTTTACTCATTTTCATTAGGTCAGGAAATGTACCTCTATCAATACATAAATTAAATATGATCATCAAATGTGGCGCTATAACTTCTATTATTGACTCTAGCATTTTTACGGATAATCCCCATAAATCCTCTGTTGCTTTAACGTTTAACATCCGTTTCCGTCACCTCAGTTTCCTAAATAACCCGTTTCCCGATATAAGTGTTTCCCACAATGTACTTTTCCCGAAATATACGTTTGGCTTGATATCCGTTTCCCAATAGCCTAATCCCAACGAGTACATTCTTAATTAATACATTTATTTTCTCGTAAAGTATATATATAATCTAGTGAGCAACTAAGCTAATTTTTTATATCTATAATAGTGTATTATGATACAAATGAGCTTAGTTGCTCACTATATTATATATATACAGACGGGGTTGCAAGTTGTTGCCCGAGCCGTGGTGGGGGTATAATTCAACATCGCACACGATGTTGAATTATACCCCCACCACGGCACGGCAAATGTGTTGAAAAACGTCGTATGAAACTCGGTGAGCTCGGCTCATTACACATAATGAGCCGAGCTCACCGAGTTTCATACGACGTTTTTCAACACATTTGCGAGGAGAAAACAAACATATTACTTATGTAGTCAAAATACAATAAAAACTAAAATGAAAATTATAGGAAATGGCGCGCTAGTTTTTTTTTTCGAGCGTCAACTGTAAGGTGCGTGAACATACAGCAGCAACATACTTCAAATTATAATAAAATTGAAGTGATAAATTGCAAATATTTTATAGCAAATTCTTGTAAAATATCAAAAATTTGTTAATAAATGTACACATGGCTCTATTCAAAAAATGTATCCTTTACAGCGGCGTAAAACCTCTTTGCTGCCATTAAAAATGAGAGTGAGAGGTAATTTTGAATGTTACGGTTACTATGAGAAACGCGTCTTTTCGGGTGGGTGTACGGGTGTCATGAGAAACTGCTGTGGGTAGCGAAAAATACCACGCGGAACTCGATGGGTAAATAGTATAAAGTTCCATAACTGCAGCGAAACTTGTACCGTCTATTGAGGCGGTATTTTCTCATGTTTGGCGAAACTAGTTCCGCCGCCCCGCTAACCGTTGCCAACGAATATATAGAGATATCCGCTTTGGTGTGAACAGTAAAATTAACGCATACCCTTTCGGATTTCTCTATCGCTCGAGTTAGCGAATAACGCCCAGGTCTGAATAGGCCTTTATAGTTATCGGACTGAAATAATTTCGGACGAATTTAGAAACTAGGAATAATTAAAGTATCTCAGAAACCCAGTACGGAACTTATTGACTTATTGTTTGTATGATAATGTCAAACATCTAGATCATATCTAGAACTAGGTACGAATGATGATTTATATCCAGAAAAGAACTGTACTTAATATTACTTTTGAGACATTCCCTGTTCTCTTAAAAAAACATATGTAACTTAAACATATATAGTAAACATATAAATAAGGTGGTAGTTAAACTTTTGTATTTTGTAAGTACTTAGTAAAATTATGAGTATACACAGAAATAATTTCTATTTTAGCCATAATTCGGCCACTGTTTACTTAACAAACTGTGTTTTTATCCTTATTATCAAGTAAGAAGCTCAAAAGGTTAAAGCCACGCCTACCCAAACAACACATTACTTTTTTGTCGAAAACCCACAAGCATTCAGAGCTAGCGATATTTTCAAACGTTCTGACCATTGAGTAAATACCAAGTAGAGATGTTGTATGCAATGTAGTCCAGGTCCCAGCAGAGATTATAATTTAAAAAACTAAAACCAGTCGTTCTTCAAAATAGAAAGTAAAAGATACTTCACGAATTCATAGACGGCGAAATCAGTATAGGACAATGTATGAAAAATAATTAACTACGTAATTTTTCAATAAACAACTAATAATTTTGTATTGTTTACTGAACAAGTACAATTCGAAAAATTTGACACTCAAAAACTACTAGACCGAATTTGATGAAATTTTAATGGGACCACACGGGAAGCTTTCTAACAAAACGGGAACTAAAAAAGAATTTTGAGAATCGGTTCACCCTATCGAAAGTAATGAGGTAACAAACATAATAAAAAGACATTCGAATTGAGTAACTCCTCCGTTTTGGAAGTCTGTAGAAAAGAAGGTTAAAAGGTGTTTTAAAGTGTACATAAAAGGTTTCTTTTTGACGATTGTACGTAAAAAAACATTTTTTATTTTGTTTCTCTGTATTTTTTTGTCTAGACCAATAAACCCTTAGACCTTATGAGTAGTACAAATCGTTCCTTTATCTAAACCAGTGTGGGCCCAGTAGACCATTATCAAATTTTAAAACTGGTCCTTGGAATGAATTTCAGACTTGGTCCCTATCCCCGTTTACTGGCTTCACCTCATTCTGTAAAACCTAAATGGGTCACCTTTTCTTTGTTTTTCCTCTGAGGAAAAAATGTAGGACCAACATATTTTCTACTGTATGTACTATGTAGCCCACGCACTTTTCTGAAGACATTCGCGGGCGCTGACCACAATCAGTGTAATTAACAAATAAATAGTATAATTTAAGAAAATATCTTGTTACAGCGATGAGTATGCGTACGGTGGTTACGAAGAACAGGAGCCTCGAGGTCTGATGCCTCTTCAAGTGGAATACCCTGCTGATGAGCCCCAGTCCAGGCAACAACACAAGTAATAACTATTTTTTTTCATTTTCCCTCCTTAGAGGGTTATGGTCCCGCACTTCTCGTGCATTTGCCAGTGTCAAATTATTTGTATTACAAAGTTTTAGTAGAATATTCTGGTGATATTAGTCGTAGTCAGTCAGAGTCCAAAATGTCAGTCAGTCATGGTCTAGTCAGTCTAAGTCATGCTTTAGTAAAGTGGTGGCAACTTTACCATCAGCTTCTATGGAGTTTTGGAAACAACACGGAAAAATACGTTTCACCACATTATATCGCTTGCCCACACTCATGCACGTAAAACAGCACTTAATGAGTAAAACGCCACCAATTTTAAACATTAACACTGAAAAAAAGCATAAGTTTTGATAAATAATACAATGCAAAAACATTGATTTTTCCGCGTTCGCGCCAAAACTCCTAATTACTATTTACGTAGATATTTTTTAAGAAATCAGTCACTGTGTCAACCAAGTTGTAAGTAGACTGAAAACAATGTGTACAAATCGAGAATATTAGCAATTCACTTGTCCATAAAACTAAACTAGCGAACTAAAATTTAATTATGGCAGTCCTTATTCTGTTAACACTAAAATCCTTATTCATGTAACACTTAGAGCGAATTTTCTAAAAATATGATTAATTTGTTATATTCAATGTTGGGTATTTTTACGCTAGTTTAGTGAGCACCAAGTTACGTGACGGCTAATCTGTCTAATATATACCCACAGTTCTTATTCTTATTCTTTGTTTTCCTGGCTTTTGCGATATTGTCGCAATTTCGCCAATGTCGCGTCGGTAGAGCGAAAACAAACGCAGGAGATTGATCGGTGGCGGGAAGAATGATCAGCGATCGTGACTCTTACATATTTTTTTTTTTATCCCTGGGCATATTTTCCTGAGGAAAAGACACACATAAGACATACACAGGACAACACAATTATATAATTACACATACTATCATATCCAGTTATAAATATATTATATTAGTACTACAAATCTATGTTAACTACAGTCATAGTTTTATTTTGTTCACCAAGATACATTTATTTAATATATATACAAATGGAGTAAAGGAAAGGGAGAGAAGGGAGCTGAGGTTGGTAGGACGAGGAATATCAACAGGAAGCATGTCATAGAGAGAACAGCGCAGCTTCGAGCAGTTGAAAAAGATATGATCTGCGGTCCCTTCATCAAGTCCACATTCACATAATGAGTGATCACGGATTCTTATCTTGGCCAGAAACACTGGAGTGCATGAGTGTCCCAGCCGCAAGCGGCATATGGTGGAGGTGGCAATCTTTTTTACTTTTTTATATTTAAAAAACCAAGGCTTTAAGGGTATGTTGTGCTGAAGTTGACCATAAAATCTTCCCTTGATTACTTTTGAGTCCTGCCAAAGTTTTTCCCAGGTTTTTCTCATTTGAGGCTGACACATAGAAGAGAGGTCGTGAGAGAAAATTTTGTAATAGTCTTTGTTGCCATGAAGAGTTGCGTGTCTGGCGCACATGTCTGCATTTTCATTTCCTGGGATGCCTACATGTCCAGGGATCCACGCAAGGACTACCTTCAGCCCAAGTTGGTGACTATTATAAAGGGCTTCTTTTATTTTTAGGATAATAGGGAACTTTGACTTACATTTAAACTGATTAGCGAGGATAGCCTGAAGACTGCTTTTTGAATCTGTGAAAATAATTGCCTGGGATACCCTATGCGAGTTGACATACATAACTGCCTCCAAAATAGCAATAGCTTCGCCTGTGAACACAGAAGCTAAAGGAGGGCATTTATGATTCAAAATAATTTTATATTTAGGAATCCAGACAGCAGTACCTACATCACTGTCTTGTGATAATTTAGATGCATCTGAGTATATTGTAAGCCAGTTTTTCCATTTGGAGTCAATTATCTCATAAAAGGTTTTGCAAGGTTCTATTGTATCTTTGTCTATGCCGAAATTAAGGATAATGGAAGGCTGGAAAATTATAGATTGATAACTGATTGAGAATAGGGGATTAATTGGATATTTAACTACAGGGTATAAGAGCTCTGAATATCTAATGAAACTACGGATAATACAGGGGAGATTTGACTCAGATCTGATTTCTTGTGTAGTGTAAAGGTTATACAGCTTTTGAATTTTACTTATAAGAGGGTGAGAAGAGTTCTGCACCAGCTTAAAAAAAAATCTGTCAGACAGAAACTGTCTACGAAGGTGAAGTGGAGGCTCAACACTCTCAACCTGCATAGCATTAATAGGTGAAGATCTCATGGCCCCAAGGATAATGCGAAGGCATTTGGACTGTATTTTGTCCAGCTTTGCTAGTGCTGCTTTATTGCCCGGGTCTAGAAGAAATGTACCATAGTCCAAATGACTGCGAATAATTGCATTGTTCAGAAGTTTCTGAGAGAATGGGTGGGATCCCCACCATGACCCAGATAGGGCTCGAAGAATATTGATGTTTTTTTCACACTTCATAACAACAGTGTTAAAATGTTGAACTCCCGTCAGCCTGGAGTCTAACCAGACTCCCAAAAATTTTACAGAGCTTTGTTGTGGAATAGTTTCATTTTCACATCTTAAGTTGATGTTAGGGATGACTCTTTTTTTTGTGAAGATAATAGAGTTACTCTTAGATGCTGATATGGAGAGGCCATGGTCGGATAACCAGACTCCAAGATACTCTAATGCTGAATTGAGTTTACTTTCCGCTTCTGATATACATTTTGTTGACAGATATAGTGCTAGATCATCAGCATATTGTAGGACATGACAGAAAGAATCCACAGTAAGTGCCAGATCCCTAGTATATAGGCTGTATAGGATAGGGCTAAGAACTGAGCCTTGTGGAAGGCCTTTCCATACAGTCCTGGGTGACAGATGGGTGTTTTGGTTTCTAATCAAAATAGTTCTTTGCATCAGGAAGCAGCAAATGAAACGAGTCATCCTCACGGGAACACTCAGCTGTAACAGTTTGTTTCTGAGTTCAGGGAGGAGAACATTGTCATAGGCTGATGAAATATCAAGGAATACTCCAATGAGGTATTCCTTGGTCCTGAAGGAATGATGTATTTCAGTAGTAAGAATGCTGAGGCTGTCAAAAGTACTCATTCCCTTTCTAAAGCCAAATTGGGATTTGGGGAGTAGCGATGAAGATTCAAGCAACCATTCCAGCCTATTCTTTATGAGTAACTCTGCAATCTTGGCCAACACACAAGATAATGCAATAGGACGGTAAGAGTTAGAGTCGGTTGCGTTTTTACCTGGTTTCAAGACTGGTATGATGATTTGTGTGTTCCATGTTTCAGGAATAAGACCTTGGTCATAAAACATGTTAATAAGGTTCAGAAAATATAGCTTAGTTTTTTCAGTAGCTCTTGTGATGAAGGAGTATGTGATACCATCTACCCCAGGTGAGGAATCCACTAATCCATCCATAGCCACTTGTAATTCATCATAGGAAAATAGACTATCAATATTGTTGGAGGTGCAGATAGGAATGGGAATATTGAATGTGAGGGCTATGTGAGTAAAAGGAGGAGCAAGCTTATTGGCAAATTCATCAATCCATGCTGAGGAGTTTGAAGTTAGATTTAGGTAATTACAATAGCCTCTAAATTTGCGAATTTGTCTCCATACTAAAGATGGAGGAGTAGTGGGAGTCAGGCTCTCACAGAAGTGAATCCATCCTCTTTTTTTTTTATTTGATAGTAATCGCCTGGACTTTGCAGCGGATTTTTTGTATAGTAAATAATTAGTCATAGTCATAGAGGTATTATAATTAGTTTCGGTCTCATTCCGATTTCTGACTATGTTTGAACATTCAGAGTCCCACCAGGGAGGGGAGGGACGGTTGCACCAGGGTTTTTTGAGAGGGATATGTTCATCAGCTGAGGCAGTAAGAGATTCAATAAATTTTGTATAGCATATGAGAAGATTATTAGGATTGGGGTTAGGAATTAGTTGTACTCTATTATTAAGGTTACAGGAGTATAATTCCCAGTTAGCTGCTGAAAGTCTATATTTTAGGAGTGGGTTTGGACAGCTTTGAGGAGGAGTTCTCTGAAGTAGCTTAATTATTATAGGAAAATGGTCACTACCATATGAGAGAGGTAGCACCTCCCAGGATACGACAGAGGATAGGGATGGCGAGCAGGCAGTTAAATCCACTGCACTTCTGGGGTTTTGGGATGGTGATACACGACGAGTAGGAGACCCATCATTTATTACACAAAGATTTGCCTCATCAAATGCATCCAAAAGAGAGTAACCAAACTGGTCACAGTGGGCCGAGCCCCAGGAGGTGTGGTGAGCATTAAAATCGCCCATCACTATAACAGGAGTAGGTACGGATAAGATGATTAGAAGGATGTCAGGGATCAGATAGGAGTGGGGATGGGGGATATAAAATGATAGAAATGTGATGTTAAAAGCTCTAACAGCCACAACATTAAATTCTGTGCTGTGAGCAGGGATAGATATCTGTGAAAAGGTTAAGCTATGCTTAATCAGCAGGGCACTTCCTGCATACCCATCCTGGCGGTCATCCCGAAGACATGAGTAGCCCGAAACTCTGTAATGAGATCCAGGCACCAGCCATGTCTCCGAGATGGCTACCAGGATGGGTGAATATTTTCTGATTAAGTAATATAAATCATGAGTCTCGAAGACTGTTGCAATTCCATTGGATGATTGGACACTGGTCCATTATGTCCTATTAGGGATGAGAGTTGGCTTATCATGTGGGCAACGTTGGTCGGTAAGTTAATGGAGTTCTGGGAGATGATGTTGATGATGATTGTGAGCAGTTGCACAAGAAGCTGTTCTTGTGGTAACTCACAGGGAGAGGAGGGTTGTGACATTTGGAGGGCAAATCCATTTTGGAGGGAGGAAGGTACATTGGCTATGATATTTTGGTGGGCAGCTTTATCATAGGTCTTTCCCAGGGGGGGTCTTGGCTTGGGGTAGTGGACTACCGTTTTTCTGTATGATTGTACATGGGGATGAGGCTGAGGAGGGACCACTGGAACTGATTGTGGGGAATGGGAATCAGGTGCATATGAGGCCTTAGTAGCTTCAGTATAAGTCATGCGCACATTTGGAATCTGTGAAGATGCATCCTGATAAGAAATTCCATCTCGAGACATAATGAGCTTAATGGATTTCTGCCTGTCCTGTTCAGGGCAGGTTCTGCTGGTAGCAAAGTGATGGGCAGAGCAATATAAACACGTAGAGGAAGGCTCTTGGATACTACACTCATCTCCCGTATGGGGTTGAGCACATCTGTAGCACCTTGGTTTAGATCGACACTGAACTTTGATGTGGCCAAACCGGCAACAGTTCATACACTGTATAGTAGGAAACTGATAGGTCTCAACGGCTAAGGAAGAATAATATGAGAATACTCTTGTTGGTAATTTTTGGCCTCTAAACGTCAGAACAACAGTTTGTGTTGGTTCCCATGTGATATTACCGTCCAGTTTAACTTTCCTATTCATCCGCCTAGCCTTAAGGATTTGAGCACATTCACCTGGTGTAATTAATGACTCAACAAACTCGTCCATGGACCAATCAACAGGCACTCCTCGTACTAGTCCCATTCGTGTCACATTATAAGTAGGTATAAAAGCCTCATACTTATGCGTCCTGAGCAAAGGGTTATTTAAAAACTTATTCGCTCCCGAAGCTGATTTAAACATAATCGCGATTTTATTTCGTCCAACTCGTTTGACACCATCCTGGCAAATGTTGTCGATTTTATTTACATATAGGAATTGTCCGAATTTGATGGGTCTAATTTGAGTACCTGCGGCTGGGTCAGACTCTATTCTGGATACGTGAACGATGAAGGGACCGGAGTCAGTTGGCTCATAAGACCTTATCCCATCCACAACAATTGAAGGGTGGGTGTATACCGTTTGGATCGAGGCTGACGCTGTCTCAGAGTCCGTAATCAGTTTTTTACGAGGGGCAGGTAGATCATCGTCATTATGTTGGCGTTTAGTCGCCGTCGCACAGGCCGTCTTTGCTAATGGCAGACCTGGGTCCGGCGGGTCCGGAGGGTCAGGGGAAATGGGTTCCATTTCCCCTAAATACAAACAAAACACAAATAAAAACTCACCACCACCTGTCTAAGAATAAATATGCCTCAGAAATACGTAAACCGACTCGAAATGTGGATTTTAACACTTAAAACTCGACCCAATCTCTCTAACACGTGTGTTACGCTCGACTTCTTCTTCGCGACCCATACCCACAGTTGAAGAGAAAAATCTAATTTTAGCGCTGTCATTGTGTTTTACTAATTTTGACTTTACCTTAAACAGAATAAGATCTGCCATAATATAGGGATTTATTACCCGAATACAACAGAAAGAAGGGTTGGGTTGTGTTTTCACCGTTATGTATGTGGATGTGTACGGGTATGGTCATCCGTTCCCTCATAACCTCTAAACTATAAGGCAGAGTGGCATACGAACACAACTATTCTCTGAATATTACTATGAATAAATGATGTATTAAATACATGAAAATAAATAACGTAATAGTATATTATGCAATTAGTAAATAAAGGACGGAGTTATATCGAGGGCCATGAATCACTCGCATCGCTCAGGATTCTAACGACTGAATCACGACCGCAGGGAGTGATTTGTGATTATTGAATCACGAGTGTAGAGAGTTATTCAAGTGTTAGAATCCTGAGCGATGCGAGTGATTCATGGCCCTCGATATAAATCCGTTTTATTCAAGAGTTGCATACTATAGGTACTTTATACCATGACTACGAGAAAAAGAAATAATTTAAGCGGAAATAGACGTTAAATTAATTAAAATGCACATTAAAATTGAAACAACTAGTAAACATAAGAGTGAATTTCAATTTTTTTTATTTTTTTTTGCAATGGTAGCACAGAACGTAATTTAGTTTTTATTCTAATGCTAAACTCCTTGTCGCAAATATCGACGAATCAAATCTCAAGGAGTTATTTGCACAAAGAGTTTGTATGTCGTGTATTCTTTGCGCGAGAAGTTTGTATCTAGTATCTTTTGCGCAAGGAGGTTGTATAAGCATTGAGATGGATGTTGAATATTGGTGCGTTCTAAAGTCAAACAGTATTTAAAGGCGTTTTATTTACTGTTTTCAGTGAACAAAATAAGCTTTTTAGAGTGGGAATGGTATAAAAGTTCTTTATTTCGTTGACAATAAATATTAGATGAGAATCTTGATTATCTTGAATCATACTATTTAGAGAATAGTATTCATTTCTATGAATATATAGATCATTGAACCAAATCGTACAATTATCTAGAGAAATATTACATCCTCATATGGGATTTAGATTCCTCAGCATCGGTGGTCTAGAAGTCATGGCGTCTCATATATGGTAACTCAGAAGACGCGGTTTCTCTATATAATATCAAAATAAGGATAAATATTAATGATGACAATAATGTACGTGTAGGTTTTAAAGCCTATTTTTTTTCAATAAACACTAGTATATATGGACCTCGTTGGGCACTTTACCTTGCGGGAAGTCGGTTTAGTTTCTTACTTAGATTCTTCTTATGACTAATGATTATACAAAATGTTTAAAAAAAGTTATGTGACATCACACAATTTCACTTAAATTCAGTTTGTTTAATAATTTTGCGTATAATATTAATAAAATAATGTATATTTACAGCAGGAAACCGCAGTCTGGAAGCCGCCAGGTGTCCCAATTCTCACGCTACTCCGACGTGATGCTGCCCCCCGCGCGCCGCACCTTCTACCACCCCTACTTCGACTACGCCGCGCCCGTGCTCCCTTACTACTGAACCCTCACCACCCTTCGGACAAAGAGGACGACCTTCTTTCCACAACATTCCGGGGAGTCTTCCCTTAATGTACAAACTCTTCGCAAGCTTTAATTCCAAATATCAGTATTAATTATCTGTCATATCGAAAGCATATCTCTCGCTTTCGCTTCGACTTCTCTAGTCATATTGCGAGCTTTCTCTGCATTACCTTCTTGCAATATTTATATACTATGTCTATTTACGAGAAAACAATTTACCTACTATAGTAGATACGCAATTTATTATACCCTTTTTGAATATTATCAATTGTATTTTTGGATAGGTTTAAGGTTTGAATGCGAATCTCTTATCAATTCGAGTTCTTAGGCTGATGTAATTGAAATTGTACTTCCTCGGTGACAATAATTCACTATTTGTATACAACTTGATCAATTATATTTGACATAACAGTCAATTCCGTATAAGTTATAAAAGACAATAAAATGTATTCGGACAATAAATTTTCGATGTTATATAAATCGGTGTTTAGTAGGTAATATTTATAATTAGTGTCAATAAAATAATCTCTTATAAATAGGAATTTAATATTGTTAAATGTGGCGGCAGTCGGCTGGAAGTTATTGCGTTCCTTCGCTTCGGTTCTTTTAAAAAAATACTTCAAGATAGATTAAAATTCTTAATCGCCCCGAGAATACCACTGCTTTGGCTATTCGTTGGAAACTTTTTTATTAACAGTCAAGAGGTGGGTCTGGGCCCGACAGGCTCCGAGAATCAAATCTCTTCAACCTTCTTACTAACGTAGGTACTTTTTGAGTCCTGAGTAAGTTTATTTAAATTGAATTATGTACTAACTTTGATTAATCAGTGTAAAGTCGTATTTTATTAATGTGTTTAGATTTATTTTACGTGTGGGCTCATGGGTGTTATTCATGTTTATATTTTCTTGATAAGGAGAATCGGGTGCGCGTTCGTGTGTCGCGAATACCAAATCTTCGTGTGGGACATTTGATGACTTAAGGGCCAGAATTCTAATAAGATCGATTGCAATCCTGCTCGATAACTATCCCGGGAATTGTACTGAAAAAAAATACATGACAATTGAAAATATACTTAAAAAAATATATTGAGCTTAAATTAATGGACAGCACATAGGGCAGCATAAAGGGTTGCGTAAATATCTCGCACTTGATACAATCTTTTAGAATTATAATCCTGCTCAAGGTTTTAAAGAATATTTTTTAGGAAATATTTGTTTGTGTACCTACGTAATAATAAGCGACTGTTGGACTATTAGGAGTTGATTTTTAAATGAGAATCCTGACCCTTAACTGTTGCAACCGTGATTAGGTTGAGCGTTTAATACTCCGCCACAATTCCACCAATATTGTACCTATATTAGTTATATTAGTTAAACGTGTACGAAGTCATAAATATAATGTCGTAGACTCAACAATAATAACCGTTATATTTGTGATTGTTGTGATTAGAGGCTAAGTATGGTATCGTCTATTTTCAAAAGCCTTCAAGACGGCTAGTCGGTTCGGATGTGCGTTGAAGATAACAGATCGTGTTGAAATTGCACTGTGGAGTTTATTAAGGCGCTGTCAGCTCAGTGCTTGGCTTCGTTCAATTTCCTTTACTTGGAATAATGCAAGCGCGTCGCGTAAAAACGTACATTCATAAAAAAATAATGTGCACTCTTAAATAAAAAAATAATCCGTCAATATATGTGTTTTCAAAATTGCTATTTTATTATATGTGTTTCATGACAAACACAATAGTGAATAAAGGGAAAAACTGTTTTAATGGTGATATTAAGTGGTTTGTTTGATTTTTTCAATGTATGTATGTACGTTAAGTATGTTAAAATATGTTTTTAATTCCGTAAATATGTACTTAGGTCTTAGAAAAGTCATGTTATTTTTTTAGTTTTAATTTAAACGCTGCTTATGAGATAAACTGCTTTATAAACCCTAATTTTTATCGACATCATGATATGACAGCACCTTAAGCTCTCACCTGTCGATTGTCAATATAACAATGAAATACGAGATGAGGTTGCGCAACCGAATACCGACAGAAATGCTTTAACTACAATTAAATGTTCCATGTTTACTGTAATAGACTTTAGTGGCGCTCCCCGCGCTTATTGAATATTCTTGTACTAATCTTAGTGGTAGTTGTAAGTTGTAAGACAGCATAATTTCATGGAAATCGCTCGTCAACTCTTTCCCAGTACAATTATTCTATCAGCTTCCGAAACGTACTTATATTCTTAGTAGTGAAACGTCAAATTATAGAAAAACACATAATTGCTCTTTCACTATACCGATGGTGCTGACTTTGGCTGGATCAGCAGAATGTGTATCCAATGCAGACATTTTACTGAAAAATACGGGATTGCGCGATTCCGTAATACTTGTTGGATAGATCTGACTATACTTTCGAACACGTCCGGTGGTCTTTTTCAAGGAGTGCTAAGCGAAACGTCATCCCGTATTTTTCAGACAATTGAGTGAATACCACATTAGATTTTATAACAAAACAGTGCAAAAAAACAACAAAAAAAAACATGTTCATTTGGAATAGTTTTCCCAAATATCTGTGATTAAATTGTAGACGGACTACTCGATGACGCAGCCGATTCGCTGAACAGCTCCTGTAGTGACTCTAACCTTTCCTGAAAGCCTTTTGCTATTTTCCATTCAAACATATATAATTGGCAACGCACTGAAAGTTGAAGGCTGTAATTCTAAGAATGTTGTTATCTATTTGTGTACTATATTTATTATTATATCTTATCTACTATCGACTTTATAATTATCGACTGCAATATTGTCGACATAACCACACAGACTAAAAAATTTGGCTTTAAAATTATATTACAACATGTATTGTGGCTTTAAGCAAGTCAATGAATTCATTAAACTTCTATTTACTAACGAGGACAGTCGTCCTTTACTACATATTACGATTAGCAAGATATCTATACATATTTTTATTTATGTATATAATTATAATTTTTTTAACAATATTCGGTAGAATTTTACAAGTTATTTTATTGTCTTTTGAATCATTAATAGTTAGGTAGTTAAACGACAATAAACATTGTAGTATGTATTTGAGCGTATTGCAATTAAAATAGGTGTTTAAATTATAAATATTTCAATTTTAAGTAGGTCTTCGCCGTGACATATCCTTGCAATTAAGACGTGCTGAAAATATCTACTGTATCTATTATAAAACTACTAACCATATCAATATTGTTAAACAATTGAATTATAAAATATAATGATATACTGATTGTGGAAAACTGACCATAGCTGCCCATCCGTGCGCCGTAAAAATAAGCAAATTTTGAAACTTGGCAACACCACTACAAGTTAATATAAACTTCAAAGAATCGTGATCAGTTCTGTAGACAGGTACGTTCATATACAGCAAATTATTGTGAACATAAAACACGGTCTTGTGATTTTAAAGATATGAATGTGAAAATTGACAATAAATGTTGAATAGCATATTATTAATAAGCTTGTAATCGCGGCAGCTGTGACGCGATACCGCGCGTTTACGTGATTGAAGGTGTTACCATACACGCAAGTAAAATATCCATAAAATAATAAATTAATGTTTCAACAATGTGTATAATTGGTGTTATTTTTTTGAGAAATAAAGATAGTTACATACTCCTGAGCAGAATGGTCTGTTATTATTATTTACCTTACCTTGACCTATTCTATAAAATACTTCATATAATAATTTCAGGCGTATGATAACCCGGGGTAAGTGAAATCCGTTAAAGCTTGTCAGGAGGTTGCCTGAAATTCGATTTTGGGCTTGATTTCTGGCAAAAGAAATATCGTGAGGAATATCACATCTTGGTGATACATTATAGGTATTTCTAGTGCTTATCTGATCAGCTAGTACCACTTCAATTCGAAAATCAACAATAATATTAATAATTGTATGCCAGCAAATTATGTAGGTAAAACAAAAAGGATCTATCAGTCGTCACTAAAGTATAGGCATGCTACTAAAGCACTCGTAGCGGAGCTTGACTTGGCGATCATAACCAACCTACGACAAGATAAGGAACGCTTGCGGGCAGGAGTCGGATGGGTGACCGCTTGTGGCATTATACAACTTAGCGCTTCTGTGCTTTGGAGGGCACGTTAATCTGCCCCGGTTGTTTGTCTTAGGACAACTGTCATCAGGGTTATGTCGAAGGCCTTCGGGCGGCCTGAAACCTTCGACATGGGTTGGTCACTAGCCTATTCACCAACCCGCAGTGGGCCCTGGCAATTATGGCCCAACTGATCTCTCTGAGAAGGCCTCAAGTCCCAATAGTGGGAACATAATGGGCTGATTATGTACCCCCTTAAAGTGCCACATTGAACTCGGCAGTTGTATCCACCGCCGCGCCCCCAAAAAAGGACTCCTTCCTTTTTATTTAATACTCCTTAACACATTTAATATTCCTTAACAAATTTATTTAATTATAATCAGATCTATGGTGACCCATAAATCTGTGTTAAGCCTTCGTGGTCCACCTTAGTGCCAGGCAAGCAAGTTAGATACCTATAATAGCTTGTTGTTTCCTACAACGCAGTGCTGGAAAAGTTTCACTTAAAGTGAAACAGCGCCAGAGCTGGGCCGTAGCACAAACAATTTGCGAAAAAATATTCGAATCGAAAGCGTCACTATGTCACGCTTTGGCGTACAAACTATGAATTATCTGTGTCAAAGTTGCCCTGGATACAAGACAGTATGTACTGTTTCACGTGAATGACACGTTACGTTACACTTATAAGCAGTTATTCGTGCTAAAGCCCATAGTTAGCATTAGGTAAGAAAATTCACTGCGACGACGTACGAAAATAAATGCTTAGAAATTCGTAACATACAAACCTTTTCATATATTATTTTATTTTTATTTAATTGGACGAACAAACAGACAAAATATATATCACTATGTAGAGGAGACCAACAACACCTGGCCTTACAGTTCATCATAAAAACACAGTTATTTTGTACTTCAACAAATTTAGAATACTTACCAAATTAGTACAATATACATTATTATACACTAACTGCTCTCCGCGGTTTCACCCGCGCGGTGATGGATCATGATGATGATAATGATGTATCTTATATACCCTATGTTACTCAGGATGAATGTAGCTTTCCAATGGTGAAAGATTTTTTAAATCGGGCCAGTATTAATCGTCGTTTTGAGCCAATTCGTTACAAACATACATACAAATCTTTCCTCTTTATAATATTAATATAGATATAGAATATGGATTGTACACTTTATAGGTACTTAATTAAAATTATAAAAATATCTAAAACTATATTATTTAAAAAATGCCTCATGTTGAATATGTCCACAAGTTTAGTATAATTCTTATTGAAATAATGAACTGTGCGTGGAATATAACAATTCTGTCTGTAATTGGTGCGACAGCGGGGAACTGAGAAGTGTAGGTGGTGTATTCTGGGACAAGAGCAAGACGGAGTGACAATTTTAAATTAAGACAGTAAAGAGGAACAATCTACCTTACTCGAGAGGACATTGTGCATGAATGTTAGGTCAGCAGCCTCTTTTCTCATGTGTAGGGGTAATAACTGGTGATGTTTGCAGGTTGCTTCGTAATCAAAGTTTGCGTTTGAGATTCTCGCTTTGTAGTTGATAAACCGAAGGAATTTGCGTAGCGGTTTTTCGAGTTTTATAGACACAATTAAAAGTTATACAAAATATATCAGTATTTATATTTAGTCGAGTGTTAATATACAACACTATGGACACTAAATTTAAAGGATGGAAGACTACATGTCAAGTCATGTCCTCTTTAAAATCACCACCACACTACTGTTAAAGTGCTTACTGGTAAATAATTCTTTTCAGTTCTTGTTCTGGCTCATTCTGAAAGCTACGAATAGTCGTTTGGTTAGGTACAGGTACCTTATTCACAGCACTGTCTATAAAACAAGTGCAATTTGAAAAATTTAATATCCACTTCCATTCTATTACTTTGATAAAAATCAGTTATTTGAGTGTATCTCAAAAACGACTAAACCGAATTTGATGAAATTTAAATGGTCGGAAGCACCAGCTTTCAAACATAAAAAGAATTTTGAGAATCGGTTCACCCAGTCGAAAGCGATGATGTAACAAACATAAAAAAACAGTCGAATTGAGTACCTACTTCTTTTTTTTGAAATCGGTAGATAAATTAATAAACTTACTTCTTTAGGTATGCTTGATTGTGAACCAAAAGTTGCCTTGTTTTATAATTATTCCTTCGGGTAGGATTACCTACACCAAAGCCTGAAAAGTCTGCGGTTAAAGTTTGCCACCGCTCTTTGTAAGCAGCAGCGCAGCTCACCCTAAGTTACTTAGAGTAACTTCTGAAAAGTTTGATTGCCCCCTTAAAGTTTTTGAAGAGTTGGCTATTGATTAAATATGAGTTAGGTAGTTATAATGGAGTAGGAAACCTGTCTTAAAGTTACAGAATAATAAATTGTTTAAAAGTTACGTAATACTGGTAACATATCTCTAAAATCTCTCTATAAAAATGTATAACAATGGCTACAGAATATTTATACTTAATCTGAATGTATGAACAAATTAATAAATAACGTTATACATATACGCAATCACTGGGTTTCCCTGTATCGCGAGGTTCTCTGTGTGGCGTTTGTCTAATTGTCTAGCACAAAAATTTGATTGTATTTGCCAGACTGAGGATTGAAGCGCTCATAGCGGAGCTCGACTTGGCGATCTTAACCGATCAACAAGTTAAGCAACACTTGCTGCGGTCTGGACTTGGATGGGTGACCGCTAGTGGCATTATTCAACTGAGCGCTTCCGTGCTTCGGAGGGCACGTTAAACCGTCGGTAGCGGTTGTTTGTCTAAGGACAACAGTCGTTAGGCAATGTCGAAGGCCTGGCGGCCTGAAAACTTCGACATGAGTTGGCCACTAACCTATCCACCAATCCGCAAGGGTTTCTCCTCTCTTTGAGAAAAAAATCTCTCGAGTCCCAGCAGTGGGAACAAAATAGGCTGATTATGATGACTGAGGTTTTGTTACAGATTTACCTACACATATCTACCTAATATAATCAAAAACTTCAAAGGAAGTACCCGCTTATAAATCTGGCAGCAAAGACACGGATACTTAAAATCGGTCAATATTTCTATCAGCGCTACTACTTACTTTCAAAATTTTGAAATACATTGTCGCATAGGCATCAATATCGCAATATTGCATATACACCTACCTACCTATACTTATATCTGAGTAATAGGTTTTTTTCTACGCATATAAGATACCTACAGCGTTAACTCGAAAACTCTACAGTCCGCCTGGGCGCCTCTCTGACATGACATCTAGCATAGATAAATTAATGGAAGATCCTTAATGTATATATGCCTCTAGTGACACACGAGACTGACGCCAGCATAGGACAACAGCGCACCTCCAAAGCACTGTCGCGAATATCTAAAAGATACTTCTACTATGTACCTAAATTATAGTTTTATATTGCCATGAACAAGACATGCAATTGCCTGATGTTAGCGCGATACCCAGAATTGTTGCAATTTGTCCGCCTGATACAAAAACACATCGTACACAAGATGCTATTCGATTTAGGGTGACCAGTGAAAAACGATTTGTAACGATGAATTTATTTGTATCCTTATTTAGCAGGATACGTATGTGTGTGCCTTTACTGCCTAGTCAGGCGGACCGCGGAACGCACGGGTGAACATCGTTAACGCCAAACGACAACTCCAATATGGCGTTGACATTACCTGTGGAAAAGTCACATGCCGTCGCGCTAAGTTCGTAGACACATTTTTGTCTGTAGCGTGTGCGGAAACACGCCTGTTTAAATTTTGTCTAGACTTGCTGTGCCTTTCATACTTAATGAAACAAGGGCTGTTATAATGTAAATACGTAAGAAAGAGAAATACTCTCATACTACTTATGTACTAGAGTGGGACAGGTTTATTTTGTCATTCATATTCCAGCAGATGCGACTTTACCTTATGACAGGACAGGTTCCTATATCCTACGATGGTCGTAGAAATTTGATATTAGTTCCATACAAATAAGTGTTTTATTTCTATCACTCGTATGGCAAACTGTCGACAGTTACGGCCTTACTTATAAACGTTGCTTAAATTTAAACAACGTCACTTAGTACAGCGCAGAACATTTTTCCTTTGCGCAGTACTAAATAACGTCAATTAAAGTTAAGCAGCGTTTATAAGTAAGGCCGTAAATTATAGTAGTTTAATGCTAGATTTTTATATTATAACTTCATAAATAAGATATATTATGCAATTAAAAAGTAGTCAGTATGTACCAGTCCGTTAGAATATAAAAATCTACCGTTAGATCACAAAATGAATTTAAAGTTAAATAATCACCGATCACAAAGGGTACAGGGTACACAGGTACAGATCATTCCTACTCTCACCAAACAGATCGTAGATAACTTACGTAACGCAATGCCAATTTATTTATCCAATTCATCATTCACATGGTCCCTGGGATCACGTGCGCCCTCCAAACTATGATTAGAGCCTCGTAGGGCAGACGCAAATAAAAAGCTTGCCGTACAAAGACGAAAGGCCCTTTTGAAAGTTTCTGCGATAACTACGTGACGTGCGTGGTAATTTTTGCACAATACATTTAATAGGCAACATATTGAAGTGCTCTACTGGGACTTGCCTATTCATTATGTACGGATTAATTAGGTCAATAAATGCTACCATTCTGTCAAATATATGCTGTGCATGGGTGTACCAATGCCTATTTCAACATTTTATAAAAGTATGTTAAAAAAGTCAAAGTCGGGTTAACCAAATCTAAAAGTAATAGGTAAAAGGACCGGCTGAACAGATTTCGAGAAATTTGGTAGGATAGAGGAGGCACTTTACATCATCATCATCATCATCATCGTCAGCAATCACCACACCGGTGAAATCGCGGGGTGAAGCTAGTTTGTAATAAAGATAGTTTGTATATAAATATGGTTATGATTTTAATACAGTTATGGAACTATTAGTATAAGGTAATATAGATATCTACATATAAGTACTTAGTGATTAAAAGAAACGGCCCAGTGCGAGTCGGACTCGCTCAACGTGGTTCCGTAGATTAAGAGAGTATCTAACAATTTTCTATGTTATGAGAGTATCTAACCAAGGATGATAATTATCCTTGCTCTAACTAAAAGGTAAACTAGGGTAAATGACAAACCTAAATTTTTTGCACCAACCGAACATAATGTTCGTATTTTTTTTTGTCATAATACTACATATTTACAATTTTCAGATTTTCTGTAAGACATTGCTTAATGATTTATCGATGTCCGTCTGGCTGGATGTCCCTTCTGCATGTCCGTCAGCTCGTGTACATTGTTCTCTGCTAAAGTATCATTCAATATTGCATTGGTATGGGGTGGAGCTTTAAAATTATTGGAGTAGAAAGAGCTCAAAGGGCAATCCTCAATGTAATGACGGGAAAACCCAGGAGTTACTCTTAAGATCCATCTGCTATATACTTAGTCTAAAATCCATCTACAGTAATAATCATACAATATTTTCACCAGATCATGATATCATTCTTAGTAAAAAAGTTTTGGTAACTTGCTAAGTTATCCATAAAATAGGGTACCAGTACCTAGTTGACACAGTCAAAAATAAATTACAATGTAATGTTAACTTAATAGTAGTTGGAGCAAAGAAGTCACGTGACTACAAACGGAAGTAGCGGTGGAAATGATGTACCTATTAATGGCAAAAACATGATAGTGTCGTGTCTTATCAACAGATTGAGAATTAAGCAAGTGAAGATAGCATCTAATTTTATTGCTTTAAAACTAAATACACACTAGGTCAAAGTAAGGGAGGACAGACTGTCAATCCATAAACACGGTTATTGCCGGAACTGCAAATAATAAGTTTGTTACACATTTTTTATAATAATACTTATACAATAATATAAGTGTATAATATATACAATAATAAATTAGTTTTTCTTGTTATCATTGTTGTTAAACATTTATCGATTTCAGAAAGGACTTTGACTTGACAGACAGACAAACATAGTGATCCGATGAGGGTTCATTTTTCCTTTTGAGTTGGGAGACCCTACATAGAACAATTATACAGCTAAAATGTAGGTATATTCATGTAACTGCAGAGTTATATATACTTATCTACACTTACTTTTTTTTCAAGCTAGTTAGGGTCTGGTCTAAAAAATCATATAATAATCAAGTCAGTCATATAATTACTGTTTTGTTTAAGTCACGTGGATGCATTACTAAAACTTGCTAACATGATTGACGAAAAAAAACAAAAAGAAAGTTTCATGATTTTATACACTTTATTGACCATTGTGAACATCTACGGATATTAATCCACCACTAAAAACTTGAGAATAAACACAAAATAAAATAAATTATAATAGTCATTGTTGGTTTTTTCCCGCCATCTCCATGTTTAAGCAAGCAACCTCCAAGCAAGCAAAACGTGTTATAATCACAACACTAGGTACATATTTGTTTTGCCCTAGTGACGGACGCAGTGTAGCCAACTTGGGGCTTTTCCCCCTAAATTTAGGGGAAGATACGCGCAAAGGGGGATTTTTAGGGGCCTAAAATGTGTTGGGTTCTTTTTAGTAGGACAGAAAATTAAACAAGGTATATTCTATGACTATATTACTGTGCTTCAAGCCTGGACATATCAAGAAAATACATTAAAAACTGCAAGATAAAGCGCTCGCATCGCAGCTTGACTTGGCGATCTTCGTTCAACAATGTTAAGCAATGCTTGCTACGATCACTTTTGCTAACTTTAATGATATTCAAATTATACCAGTTAGGTACTGTCTAATAGTCGTAAAGATAATATAACAATGCAATGCAACAAAATACTAAATACAATCGTGTAGTCAATTCCACTTGTACACCAATATTAATTTGCTTTTTCAATTATAAATAATTATTGGTTTTAACAATTAACTGCCTTTTTTATATAATTTGTGTGTTAGGGGGTTTTGGTCTGATTTTAGGTCATTTTAGGGGATTTTCAAGTCGTTTTAGGGGGAAAAAGATTTCAATTTCGGCCACACTGATACGACGTATAGGCCCACCATTGAATAATTTTTTAACGCCTATTTTAAAAGTTGAAATAAAACTAAGTAGTTTAGAGTTCTTTAAGAAATACATATTAAAAAATGCTAGGTGTGTATTTCGGTGTCCTGAATAATTTAACATACTACATTAAAAAAAGGTCAACAACCCTATTCAGCACTTTTTCAGAACACAACACTTGCAATAAACATTTTTACATAATATAAAACACATTCGCACCTTAAATACTCTTCCGATTACTTACTTAAATTAACTTTTGACTCTTAACTCTTCGCTGGCTGAATCTTGTGGCGAGAACAACACAAGGTTGCGTCTAAGTTTTTTTCTTGTTAGTCACGCTCACTTCCATTGACAGACTAGCGTATTTCCTTACGACGCTGCGGAACTGGCGTTTGTCGTTTTCGTTACTTTGTCTACCAATTAGCTCACGCTAACGTTCTGTGTGTAGCGTGTGCGGAAAAACGCTTGCTTTAATTTTGTCTAGGCCTGCAAGGCCGCGAATGGCCATGGTCGCAAGTGCGTAGGCACACAAAGAATAGGTACTTGCTTTTCATTATCATCATCATCCATCATCACGCGTAACCGCGGGCCGCAGTTAACTATAAAAACTAGCACTACCTATAAAAACTTTTGTAGGTAACTTGTAAATCTGTACGTTTATCGAACGCACCCGAGAGCCCAGAAGTAGTAGCCTAGTAGTATAGGATATAATTATGAATTAAAACTTCCACCAAAGACTACAATGAATACTGGACTTCCACGCCCACCAGCCGACCGCATCGCGAATCGAGGGAAACTTCGCCTCTTCCACAAACTAATAGGTGCCATCTATTAGTTTGTGGAAGAGGCGAAGTTCACTCTTATATATTTGTAGTCTATGGCTACCCTACCGGCTGCGAAACATGCGCCGTGACTTTGTGTTGTTTATTTTTTAGTGTAATTGTTGATAGGAACTGTATGCTCTTTGAATCTGAATTCAGTAAATTTATTTTTGTTAAAAATCGAGCTTCGAACTTATTCAATCCAAAAACTCAGCCCTGAGACCAAGGATAAATGACATCATTATACTTTTCTACCGACTTCCAAAAAAAGGAGGAGGTACTCTATTCGATTGTAGGTTTTTTTCTGTTTGTTACCTCATAAATTTCGACTGGGTGAACCGATTCAAAAATTCTTTTTTGCTTGACAGCTGGTGCTCCAATAACTGAATAGAATGGAAGTCGGTATTAAATTTTTCAAGTTGTACTTGTATTAATTTTATTATGACCTTGCAATTGGTAGGAACCATTAGTAACTACGAAGACATTATTTCTTCGTAGATTGGCTAGGATCGAAATGGTGGATTAGAAATAAAAGACGAACAATTAAAGTCTTAATATATTTTTACATTTCGACATAATACAGGCGGTTACACAAAAAATAAATAAGTCTTATAAGATTTACAATTACTGTGATGTTTCGACGATTCGACAAAACAAAACGATTACAATACTATTTAACTAGTCCAATATTCAAAAAAACTGAACACAAAACGTTTTGTATAAAAGATTCAGATTCTAGATTTGTTTAATATTTTTAACTAAAACGGCATTCCATACACAAAACTAAAAAAATAATCCGACTACCCTCAACTATAGATTTTGGTAGTAAAAATGTGTTAGTTGTAAGTGGATTTAGTTAATGTGATCTATAGTAACATTAATATTTGCTCTTTAACATAAAGTGCTCGCTGTGCAACAATAAAAATACATGTAAACTAAATTGTGGCATAACTATCACATAATTAGCACTGCAATCAAAACAACTAACCTGACCAAAACAAAACAAATCTTTATCTGAAATCGTCGGGCGATGCAATATTCAGCCAAAGAAAATAAATATATAATTCTCCAGTTTCCATAACACTTGGTAAGATTTTAACTCTGGTCAGGCTATACCTAGTTTCTAATTACTCATTGCAAGCATGGATAGTCGATGGGATAAAATTTTACAGTTATTGTCGATAAAAGACAGACCACGATATATGTAGTTGCCGCGGCTTGATCCATACTAGAGACAAGGTACGATAAGCATCAGTTTATCGACGTGACAAGTTTATCGAGCCGACGATGCATGCTTAGTTTACCCATAACAATGTTTGTGCAGATTTGACAAATAAAATTCACTCGTATAGTTGAACTCGATCTAACAAATAATTACAGTGTGAAATTAAGTGAACATTTAAAATATTTAGTTAAATCACAAAACAAATAGTAAAAAAAACGAGTATATGATACAAACATTCAGGCGGGTAACAAAAATTATGGAATGCGATACACATGAAATATATTTAAAAAATTGGCACAATACAGTTTCTACAAGGCGGTACTAAAATTATACAAATAAGATTAGGGTTATAACACAATATGGCAAACACTAAGAAAAAGGAATTTTAGTTACACCCAATAAGTAATAACATTATTTATAACACAATTAAGGTGCTAAGTAAATGCTGACGTTCTTAGCGGAATTATGAACCAAATATATTTTGTAGGTCCGATCATAATAATGTTTACACTTTTTTTCCGAACGGACTAATGCTGTTTGCCTCTACCGGCATTTACAGCGTCACCGGACGGGGGGCGAGCGCAGATGGCACTCAGCCAGCGATCTTTACACGGTCGAACCTAGGCATTTATAGTCTGATATCGAGTATTCTATATATCAAAAAGATCTTATAATATAATTACATGATTCGCAAGATTTAATATATATATGAAAGGCGTTTACAACAGTCAAATTCATCGACAAATCACCCCCCAACTCCTTTCAGGGTTCCCAAAATTTTTATTTTTTATTTTCATCTGTATATATAGTTTGAACACTTTTGATTACTATACGTCCGGAGAACCGTAATTAGTTTTATTCAAAGCTTTTTTTAGGGTTCCGCACCCAAAAGGTAAAACGGAAACCTATTACTGAGACTCCGCTGTCCGTCCGTCTGTCTGTCCATCTGTCACCAGGCTGTATTTCATGAACCGCGATAGTTAGAAAGTAGAATTTTTCACAGATGATATATTTCTGTTGCCGCTATAACAAAAAATACTAAAAAACAGATGGGGTAACCCATAAAAAACGTGTATTTTTGCTCGTTTTTATAGATAATGGTACGGAACCCTTCGTGCGCAGGGTCCGACTCGCACCTAGCCGATTTTTGAAGTTACACATATGTTAATGGCTAAGCTAAAAGTTACTATATAATGTAATCTACTTCAAATCTCGCGAACCATTGATTAATTCGATAAATTACCCAGCCTGGCTTTAAACTTAAAATAAAACACTAATAAATAAATAAAACACTAAGATTCCGCTAAACGAGTGAACTCATCTTGACAATTTTATAACCTTAATTAAAACATAGTTTTAACTAAGTACATATTATGTACTTCCGAAGCAAGTACATAGCTTTAGTTGAGCGTAACTAAATTTCTTTTTTCTCGTTTCCTTGCCATACTATGCTAACAGTATTTTCCAAATATAATTAAAGTCTGGCAACATTTTTACACCTTACAACTATGGCGACACTTTCAGGCACACATACAACATGGAACATTATAATTATAATATTATTTAAGCATTGATTGAATTTAATCACAATATAGAATTACGTAAGTATTGACAGAGTCTCAGAAATGATGTATGATAATTATCACCTACGTACAAAATCCAAAGATTGTTATGCCATCGTGATATTGCCAAGGAGGCCAATTGCCACTGATTTTCCAAGACGTATTTATAAATGTCACAGCTGATAAAAATTCCCACACATTCCCAAAAATTCACACGCGTGATGATGGTTGATGATGATATTTTTGTCATCATCAACCATCATCATGCGTATGAAACTGCAAAGCGCTGGTTGTTTTATTTAACCAATGTAACAAAAATATTGAAAGCGTTCTCAGAGGATGTTATTTGTTTATAAATGTTGAAGTTTGAGTTTGAAAAGGAGTGTGAGGGTCGTGTTCCAGAAGTATGATAAATAATACAAATTTTATATTACAATATAATTGTTGTGAGATAGGGTCTTAGGGACACAACACTTTTAGCATCAGCGATCGGCGACTTAGTCTCTTCTTAGAAGCTAAATACGGCGACCAAACATTGCACACCGCACACTTAAAAGCGCCAAACGCGGCGATTGAGTCGCTTTTCGGAAGCGCGACACAGCGGTTGGACGCTACACTCCGCACACATACAGATACCGGTCGCATCGATTTAGTGTCCGCCGAACACGACTTAGTTTGACTGACAGACTGTTATTACTACAGTCTTGTAATTTGTAAGCAATACCATAGATTACAGAATACCATACTGCAATATCATTGCAAATCGGCACTGTCGATAGTCGACTATCGAGCGGCAACACTACAGCCGAGCCGATCCAGCATCGGAGCAGTCGCTAAAACGCGCAATTCCGATACCGCGTCCGAACGCGTTGCGAAATCGCAGCATCGATTTTAATCTATCTAAAACGCGCGATTTTAATACTGTGATGAAACGCAGGGAGTCGCAAAAACGCGATGCAGCATCGATACAGTCGCAAAATCGCCGATCGCCGATGCTAAAAATAGCTAGTGTGCTGTAGCCCTTATTCGCTATGACCACGCAAACACGTAACGCGCTGCGTTACGATATCTTCAATGAATGAACGTGAAATCAATACAAATTTACTATAGTTCCTTGTAGAAATCGTAGCACGCAAGTGCATGAATGATCCTAGCTAAAAGGTACCCTGAGCTTGATTTCAGATCTGAGTAAATCTTGTTGGCATGACCATTGATGCACGAAACGCGGTGCGCTACGGTATCTACAAGGAACGATACTAAAATGTATTGGCTTCACGTTCATTCCTTGAAGATATCGTAACTCAGCGCGTTACGTGTTTAGATGGTCATAGCGAGTAAAGCCCCTGAGGTTTCGAATACCAGCGTAATATTGATAATACGATTTTCATTTCACAGAATAACATCCTTTAAATAGAATAGAATGTAAAACCCAAATATTGTAAAAACCAGTTCGATATATAACAAGATATCAATTCAACACAAATCTAACTTTCACACATGATTTTCTATGTTACCATGAATGCATGACAATACCCTGATATAATTAATAATCAATAATGTAGTTGACTACCATTTAGGAATGTTTGTCCCGCGCAGAGTTTGTGTTTTCCCATGGCAACCTCTATCGAAGTCATACAACCTTGTATGATTTACTTTTTATCCGACTGCGACAAAGCCCAAAAAGAGAGTAATATGTTTGACCTGTATGTATGTCGGTTCTGATGTCCACTCGTAACTACTCAACGGCACAACCGATTTCGAAGTGATACATCCTCAGACTCGTCTTGATGGGTATAATATATATGGGTAAAATGTTTAAACAATCAAAATGGCGGATTGTGTATGTTTTCTTGTTACAATAGTCAACTACCTTTGATCTCTATGGAGATATGAAATGTGAATAGTTTGAAAATTGTACATTCACAGGTCTTAAAGGACAATGAAGTTAACGAAACATATGCATCTTTTGATATCCATTTACTTTTAAATGTACGAAGCTTTATTTTATCAGTTACTTCGATTATAGTTAATACGTTACAATATATTGATTATTGTTATATTTTGCTACTCTATATAAGTCGTGGATTTCGAGCAGGAAACGCGTAGCGTGCTGCGTGGCGTGAAACGTCGAAACATTATTCTGTTAGTATTTCTGACGGACACAAAAATAACTACTCTGGCATCATTGAATCTACAAAAAGTTAAACTCCATACATTATTTTAAACGACATTTTATTTTCACGTCAAAATACCCACAGCACGCTACGCATTACGCTACGCATAACGAAACCCACAAAGATCGAAAAAAACAGTAAAAACATCGACCTTATGTTATCATAATAATTATACAGGAAGTTCCTTACATCTACTTTAATTCTATATAGCTGCGACACTCGGGTTAGCCTACTATACTAACTCTCGATATACAATACACTATACATAGACGCTCATCTTTGGTTGACGTAGTCGGGCTAGGATGTTTACGATTATATTTACACTTAAATCATTTCAAGGCAGAATACGGCAAAAAATAAACTATTCAATGAAGAATAGAATATAACTATTTATTTGTGAGACACTTACAAACTCTACATATTACCAGGATATAGACAGTAACGTGACTGAGTCCAAAAGATATGTTTGAACGATGGTAGAATATTCTCATTCCAATAAAAAAAAATAAGTTATAAAAAATGTTTATAACTATAAAACATCCAAAATTATCTACAAAATCTAAGACCTATTGAACAATCAATATATTCTTGAATACAACTGAACAATATCGCAAGTCCTAAAGAAAAAATATATTTTTAATTTACCATGAGAATATATTTTATTTATAACTACAACGGCAATATATTTGTAACTATCTACACTATATAATTAGCTATAATAACTAGCTAATAAAAATGGCACATCTAAGTAAACATGCATATGAATTAAAGGCGTCTGCATGAACGCTCGCATACATCGACCTATGTTTGAATTTATCGCTCGACCACACGCGCCACGCAACGGACTGCTTGTCCGTTAATGCGCCCTTAGGTCTTCGTATAAATTGGAAGATAGCGAAAATAAAATTCAATCTATATCCTACCATTTAGCTTGGTATGGTAAAAATATTGAACGTGTTCAGCCAAAACAAAATCAACTTTTTGCAGCATACATAAGATTCAGTTTTGTTTTGGTCACTATCACCGATACATGGAAGATTTAGGCCGTTTTGGCAGTACAGCTCGTAAACACCCCACCCAACCTCCCTTCAATATCTTTCCTCTTATTCACACTATGAAAATATTGAGACATGAAACAATATAGGTTTATTTGAATCACTCTGAATATTTAAAACTATTAGTCATTATAAATCTAATAATAATTCTGTTCCTAATCTAATTTGTGCATGTCCGGTATCCATGTCTCGATAGTTTCAAACCTGGCAGTGATGCGAGTTAACAATAGTATATATTATTAAAAATACTATATTTTATTATTAACAGTAGTAAATTATTCGCAGTAATAAAGTACTTCATAATGGTACTATAAGTTTGATGTATCATTTACTTTATTGATGACAATGCATTCATCTTTTGACGAATGTAATTCTATACAAATTTAATGTTATGAATGTCTAAGGTGTATTATTTTAGTCGCGGTCATGTTACACCAAATGTTTTTTCTCTGTTCTGTTGTCGTTTAGCGAGAACAGAACTGTTGTCATTAAAACCAATGTAACACGTAAAAACCGTAACCACGACGTCATGAGAGATGCCATTTAATCTAAAATGTGTACCAAAATAATGGTTTATATTTTCAAGCCATTACAAATAATATTTTTAAATCGCACCACTGCACTCAAACGAACCCAAATACACCTTAATTGACGAACCACTAATAAGCAGTCTTCACATTTACAATATATTATAAACTAGTGTTATTATAATAAAAATACTGGACCATAAAATTGATTTAATAGGAATAACACGATGAGGTTCACCGATGAATATCATTATTTAGAATATCTCCGAATTTAAACTTTATTGTATAGAAACATACGATCGATAGTACAAAATCGGAAGTAGAGGAGCTTGGAAAAATAAATCTTCTTAAAGTTTAACGGCCTTACTAAAAACTTAGCTGTACCCGGAATAGTTATTGGTATCTATCTGTCAATTTTTCGCTTACTGTAAAAGTCACGCGTGAGAGCAAGACAAAGAAAGTTACGCCTAGTATAAAGTTTACGCAACGTTTATTAGTAAAGATGTTACAATTCAGTTAGAAATTAAGTTTAAGGCGCGGTCCAACCCCAATTAAACAATTTACGATGCTTTACGTAAGGTTGAAAATCGCTTGTTAGATTGGAAGAAGTAATGCGAAAATGCATGAAATTTCGAGTTCGATTTCTTAAAAAATTTTGATATATACTAACACAATTGAAAAAACTGCTGGTTACCACTTTAGTACTATATGTTGGCTATGTATTACCGAAAAAAAGTATAGTGTTATCGCTGAACATTCTGAGAGTTTGGACGCGAAAGTTTATTTTTGTGGACCTATTTAGAATTTTTTTCGAAAGCGAGCAATGTTTATGAATTCTTTTCGGTTATTAATCTTTTCCTGTTCCTTTTCTGACCAAAGTATTTTTTTCATAGAATATTATCGATCGGTTTCGTTACACTGGATGTTTAAAGATTCTGCTTTTTACAATTATCAGGATACGAGCGCGCCTTAAATGAGTGCATGTACGAGTTACGATGAGAGAAGTTATCGTTTGTTTTTCGCAATAGTCGACCAGAATCTGGTCTAGAGAAGAAAGGCCTTAAAGTTACTCAGGATCAATCGCAAATATCAAATCATATCTGTGGCTATCCACAACACAATATCATCAATGTATCGTAAAAGTTTAACATATTTACGCATCGATGTCACCTCAATCCGAAAATAGACAATTGTATACTTTAGTAACGGCTTTCATACGGTACATACTAGCTTGCACTAAAATGTCGTCAGACAGATATTATCCTAAATTTTGGCCTTGCTGAAAAAATACTGCCATATAATATAAGGTCTAGTTTACGATGATAATTTCAATTGCGAAGACACCGTGGCGTAATGATGCTTGAGCTATGGACGCAAATCAATATAAAACTTGTGCTATAATAAAAATAAAAATAAATAAAATATATATTTATCTCCATCAAACTATTGCACTGTACCTAAATATAAATGTCTAGTAATTCTATTGTTAAAACTAAATCACTTGTACATAATTTTAGACCTCGCACGAATATTTTGCAAAACCGAAACGTAATCTTATTTGACGTTAAACAATTTAGTTCAGTACATACTATCATTCATCTAGTACAACTGTGGCACAGACAACTGATAGTTTGTACTGGAGGCCGCGGTTAGTCAATTGCTACGAAGAAATAATATCAGGAAGAGTAACTGCCTTAAAAAAATGACCCATTAAAAGTCGTGCTAAATCAATAACATCGTTCACGCCGCTATGACTCAGCTGTCATAGTAGAGATTGCAGCACGCGCGTGGACCAATCCCTGCTTTCCTTCTGAAATTTAAACCAATCACCGAACATGTCTATTTGTAACCTCGGAGGTAATTCGTATTTGGAATCATACGTCGTTTTGGTTTGAAGGACCACTTTTTGTGTGGAATTTGTTCCGAGTTATGCTTCCTGACATTATTTCTTCGTAGGTCAATTGTTTACTTTGACACTTTTTCGCAAGTTCGCAAAAAGAAGACTCGATTTGTGTAAGAACTAAGTTTACGATCATATGCATAGAATAATATAAACTATCTTCAGAAACTTGTTGGTGCGGAATCATGCTTTATACGAAAACATATACAAGCTATTTTCGTTCACGTTTTGGGCGGCGAATAGTCAAAATCTCCCCACAAACTAATCACAACTCGCCATTTCATGAGTATATTCTTGACAACAGAAATATTTCAGAATAGAGAAGACAGTACCAGCCGGAAGCTCGCAGACGCCGCTCGTCTTTATAGCCTTGAACATCTGATATGTTTGAAACCCGAGTATTCCTATCGATTCCTAACGTGGGTTAGCCGGTAATTTAACAGTTTAATTTCATGATCCAATCCATGAAAAAACTAACTAACTGGGCAATAAACAGAATATCGCCATTTGTTGATCTTACTTTGTTTTTAAACAATACAATTTAACGGGAAACTGTCTAGATCAGTAGAGCGTGTGTAAAAATTTAGTTATATTTTCAAAATCGGGTCAAATTCGTTTTTGTATGGAGATTGTAACAGATACTATGCTTTTCCTGATGGTGTAAATATCAGTTTCTGAACGATCCTTATTAAAGTGCGCGACTAGCGGCCCTCGCTGCTAGACCACACTCTCCATGAGGATGGGCATCAGTACTGCTCGAACACCGGTCGGAGTATAACGACTAGACGATAGACGTGAGTGTTTGCCGGTTTTACCAATTAACGATCCTCATTAAGTTTAGGGAAACTATATTTTATTGTTATAGTTTATATAAGGTGCACTATTATTTTAGCTTAATGTAGTTACACAAAATTTAATTTCCTCATTATGTGTTATAAATTCAAATATTATTTTATTCGAATACAATATTTAAAAAGCTAAACGAAGGCATCACATGCAACGGCCGGCTAATCGAAAAAAACTGCTACAAAATACATTTTTTTTTATCATTATTGACAGTCAAAAATATCAGTTATGCACACAACCACTTCTTATTTCATAAGAGACGAAGACCTACATCCAAATTAATTTTGTCACCTTAATTTATTGTAGATTTTGAGCATTTTATTTTAAACACATGAAAGCATAATTTACACGGTCCAATCAGATTCCTAAACCAATGGGAATGGGGTTTGTTAGTAGCCGTTTGTTTATTAAAAATTAAAGTCAGTGCGATACTTTAATTACAAAATCATAATGGTAATAGAGTGGATTCAACGAACCGTTCATTCGACGAAAAGTTTGTTCTTTAATGCGACAAATGGCATAGGATGCTGTCGGTAAAGCATATACAATGTGTAACAAAAACATGTAGTACTTGGAAGGTGTGTATCTCAACTGTCGCTAAACTAGACACAAGAGTAATTCCATTGTTATCCTGGTTAACTACAACCGAGGGGTGCCAAGTCAGGATTCACATGCCAATGTATCATCATCTAAACCGCTTCTAATTTCATGCAAAGTTAAAAAGAATATAATATCTGAACTTTATTTGGACAGCCCTATTAGAACATGCCTCTATTCTTGGAGTTCGTTGGTGTCAATGAGCTCTATGCCACCTATTATTTAACATCCATTCCCCTACTGTGCATGCGCCCTCTCCCCGCACCGCAACCCAGCCCAGGCCCCGCTTAGGCCCTTTGATTACCTTGTCTACGTTCCGTAGGTCATTGCCGTCTTTGACCTAGCTTTCAGGAATGAACCTGTTTGAGTATCAGAAATATTTTGGCTACTCATAACTCGGAATGTTTACTACTTGCTGGGACGCACTAGTTAGGTCACAATTGTATGCAAGCTTCCGCGTGTGTGGTTTTAGTATTACCACACGTTTTTGTTACACGCTGTATACGAGTATGCTCGGTAAAGAGTCATTCAGCATAATATATCGAGCTAAGTGTAATCGATAACTTTGTAGTTTTCATATCGTAATTACTAAACGTTAAATCGTAACAAACCCCATCTTACACGACAAATCTTGCAACGAACAGTTTTTCATCTTTCTATAGCGAGTATAACATATGTGGTTTTACATAGTGATTACGAGGGCGCTAATCAGTAATATCGTATTGCGTTCAGCAAATATTCCAAACAAATATTTAATATACACACAGATCCAGTCCTGAAGATCTGTACCTGCAAAGGTCTTAAAAACGTGGTCGGCTTGTGTGATTTTGTGTAATAAAACACAAATTAAATCTATGACGTGTAAAGCCTTGAGAATAAATCCTTTGTTGTTTGCATAAAAACGTCTCTAATACTTAAAGGCTTCGATAATAAAATAAATAAATAATATAGGTATCTATACAATTATCTATACAAAACTTTTACTTATAATAAAAAGAAGTTTAAATAATGCTATCTCTTTCTGCTCTATGAAACATATACGTTTTCAACAAAAGTAATATAAGACCCGAAAGCAATGTCATGGTGACTAGCGCAGTGCCGAGTTGCACATTTAGCTATTTAAATTTACAATGCCACTATAATTGCAACCAGGCATAACGCTTATCACCAAACAAACGACCTTATTGTATCCTTACTTACACGTTTGAAAAATATTTTTAGACAAAAAGTATTTTAACTGATTATAAATATTTGGCATTGTTGAATGCTTCCTATTTTAAAACTGTGTCACGAGATGACGTCACATGTGGAATATCTATTGCTTTTTTGAGAACACACAGTAGTTACGAATAACAAATAATAAAACATTTTAAAACAACAACAATTGCCTCCAATTTCTGGTACGCTTGTCAATGTTTGATCAGCAGACGGAATACAGACCACTGATTGGTCGCATATCGCGTCATAGAATACAATTGACCAATGAGCGTTTAGCATTTAATTGGTCAACTAATCAAGGCTTTGACAAACGTTCTAGAAACTGGGGGTTAGTGTGAGACACCCCTGTAACATAGTTTTAAAATAATCATACATAAGCAATGAATATAACATGAAAAAATATAAGAAAAAGTTTATTATGGTGAGTACAAGCAGAAACCTATTCCTTAATTAAGTCCATGTCATTGTTTCTTTCAACTAATTAAACTGAATATCAAGCACACATCCAGCTAAATATTTTATTTAGAAAATACGGTAGAAATCAGACTAAATTCAGTTTTTTTTTGTATCGACAAAGAACACCTAAGCGTAGAAAAAATCGTATTTTCACATAAAGTCGCGTTTTGTTACGACATAATATTATCAATATAAATACCAGTCATTTACATAGAAACATATACAATTACGTATGTAACCAATTAATATTACACTACCCGCATCGAACATGGCATACTTGCGCATAGATTAAGTAATAGTCACAAAGCAGAATCTACACATCGCCTTATTAGCTATTCGCTAATCTATGTACAGATAAGCTATGTCCTCCAATGCGAGGATTAAATGCCAACCATCACATAGTCTTACCTAACACGTAAATTAATAATTATCGAGTACATTTCACGGGATTATTTACTGGAGTCAGTACATTTCGGTGGTTATAAAGGGTACAATGATGTGATGTACACAACTCACTGAGTATTCGCTTCGGATCACTTTAGTGTTTTAGCGGATCTTGTGGACTGAGATGGCGGGGTCCTGGAGAAGAAAATATTTTTATTTAATTAAATTTTCATATACATAATAAGGAATTAATTACACGAGTTTGGACGTTCTAATGGTTAGAAAATATAAAAAATATGTAATTATTGTTTCATTATTAGATAGATAGATAGATTAACAATTTATTGTAACAGCACATTACACATAAGTACATTTCGATACAATTGTATACACAAAAATATCTTAGTGAGTCTTCATCACTTTCGGACCAAATGGATTGTGTTAGTAAAATTATTTTGATTATGTATAGATTGTTTTTCGGTTTTCTTTCCGACGAATGAACGAACATAAAGCGAATATCCAAATTGAGCCTACCTTTTTTTCATATTGTATCCGATAATTCTGCCATACTGACATTATTGGCATAATAAAATAACTGTTCTGTTCCACATTTAATGGTTCGGTTTGCAGTAAGAAAAACAAATGTATAAAAAAAACAACGCATTTTCAAACTGAACTATGTTAGTAACCAATTTAGAACTATAAACCTATCGAAGAAAAACATTAGTTACACAAATAGTTTGAAAATTAGTATTATTATAATTTATTTATTAACTTTCCAAAGAAACACATCAGTTTGAATGGTACCGTCTTAAAATCTAAGTAAGATTTGTCTAGACATAGGGGTTCTCGAATACATTAATATAACAAGTATAGTAATTAGATAAAATTAACATTGCATCGCGCGCTCACATATCAGCTTGAGTAACCCGTTTATGTAGTATTGTTAATTTTGTTATTCTGCTCACAGACTAATAGATTCCGCTGTTGCCGAACAAATACTTAGGGTACGTTCCGGTAAGCGCCGTCACCGCTCACAACTGTCGCGCCCCGGTTTGGCGTTCCCTTTGGTTGACAGTGACAGCTCGCAACGACCACGTAAACCCACCGTCGATCCGCGAGCGTTGTGGTCTCGGTGCGAGCGTTTTCGGTGACGTCATCGTATTCGATCGTATCGACGTATCGAGTTGGCTCATGGGGGAACCCAATAATCTGTCTATCCACGGTTTTCCTTACTACCGATAGAAATGTGACATAACGTCCATACAAATAGTGTCAAATATCTATCTCTTGTAAGGTTAACCAGCGATAGATAGATTATTGGGGCCGGCCTTCAGTCTCTCACGATGATCGTGGGCTTGTAAGGGAATGGGTGTGCGAGCACCGCGAGTGATTTAGGCGCTTACCGGAATGTAGCCTTAGTAAGTATCCATCCCCTCCCATATGTCCAGGCGTTCCGCAGTGTCACTCGTGTACACGCATTCGCAACAGATAAAGGATATTCCTGCTTTTGACAATCTACGAGTTGTTTGTTTGATATTATTTACATTTTATATTAAATTATATTGTGTTGATTTGAGAAGCTCTTGCTTTTTGGAAGTCTTTAGTTACACTATTACAATACCTACACAATAACAATTTTACAATATTTACCTGGTTCACCTGACGGCGGGCCCGTAGCTGGCCAGCGCGCAGTACGCAGCCAGTAATGCGGAATGCGAATGTGCCCCCTTGCCCCCCACCCTGGCATGGGCCCCCAGCGCGGCCCAGCAGTATATAGACGCACAGTCATCCCCCTGGGCCCGGAACTGTGCGCTTGGGTCCGGAACGTTTGGGTCCCGGGCGCCCCCACAGGCGGCCGATAGAGTGCAGAACGTCATGGCTTTCCAACCCCCGTATCTGTTGAATTTACTTGTAATCATAGACCAATATTTACGAATTAACTTTAGAAACTTTTTACCATGTATTTATTTTGAACTCTCGACACTTCGGCACTGTCGCATGCACCATGTTCACTAGTAAACTGAAGCACCTGAGACCCAGATCGAGTTTTATATCAGTGGTAATAGAACGGAACGCAAGAAACGTAAAAGGAAGAAGGTAGACCGTTTCGTCTGCTCATAACAATACCTACCCGCAGATACTTCAGTTTACTCGTGAACATGGCGCATGCTGCTGTGCCGAAATATCGAGAGCCACAATACATGCAATAAATGGTAAATATACCATTTCTAAAGTTAATTCTTGCATTAGTGATCATGTCAGTTTAAAAACTTATATAGACGAAAATGTTACACATGTATAATAATACTAGCTCCGTGTTTTCACCCGTGTGATGATGGATGATGGTGATGATGAATAGTATCCTATGTCCTTCCCCAGGATATAATCTGTCTCCTTTCCAAATTTCATTATGACCCGTTCAGGTAACAGACAGAGTGACTGAGTTACTAACTCTTTATAATATTATCATGGATGTTAGATAAAGTATATACATATATATATAACTTCTATCCTCAGCTTCGAACGCGCGGTATAGGGATAGAGGTAGCCTGTATATAATAGTAATAATGTCTGGCTAAATATCAAATTTCATTAAAACCCGTTCAACAGTTACGGAGCTTACAATAAAAGTTACAATAAAATCCCTCATACAAAAAAATATGAGATTATTAGCTACTGACAGCAAATAGTTCGCGTGGAAAAATATTATCGCGATTTCTAGGGAACTAAGGGTTAATTTTAAGTATAAAATATCTTCTTTGCCCCATTCCCATAATCAGAATCTATGAAAGAGTTCATCCGGGAAAGTATTGCCACTATACCTACCCTTTTCTACCACCACACAATAATGCGCGAACATTACTGTGTTCCTGTTTAGGGTGCTGATAAAATTACAGGCATATAGATTTAACAACTGTATGTTAACTTGTGACAGGATACATCTGTTATAGGCAGAGGATACCACTTAAGGCGCGGTCCAATCCTAATATTAAAACAATTTATGATGCTCTACATAAGGTTGAGAATTGCTTACCAGATTGGACGATGTAATGCAAAGATGCAGTTGAATACGTGCAATACTTTTTATTTTTAGTTCGTATAATGAAATGATAAAGGAGTCCATAGTTTACTAGTAAATTTCATTGGAAATTCGAATATGATAAATTCATTGAAATATATTTGCCCATAATTGAATAAAAATGCTTTTTCCCACGAAGCACGTAAGAAAAATTGCAAAATATAGGGAATGTTGACGATTTTTTTCCACAGAGCCAAGTTTGCTTAATCGTGTATTGGGTCCCATACTTCATAGGAATATATATTCAATTTACACTACGATTTTTTTCAAACTTCAGTTATTAGTAAACGAAAAACTAAATTTTCGCGATGTCGAATCGTGAAATTTGGTCGCAATCAACACTCATTTCGCATTTAAAGGTGGACCTTATGCTTGTTCTTAATGAAATCTTTAAAATAAAATCTAAAACAGAACAACAAAATCTTAATAATTAGCTATATATATATAGATAAAAATACAAAATATACTCACTTATCAACAACAACAACGGGCCCGTTTTTATACTCCATTTGACATCCTGCAACAAACTCGACCAACCCAAACGAGTCTCTGTAAGGCGTTATCAATCGATCTATCGCCTCTTCCCGCTCAGGATCAGTCCTCGCTTGTCTAACCCCCCTCACAAATTCATTATCATCCGGTTTCCCCGCTACATACTCCGTCGTATGACCTTCTAACCAACGACTACATTTGATAAACTTCACACTGAGTTGATAATCGTCTTGTAATGAATGGACACTAACATTTGTCACTTCAATTATTCTATCCGATGGTATCGAATCGGGTATGCGATCGACTTTCTCGAATGTGTAAACTGGTCTTCTTAATTCTGCTTCCTCTTCTACTGATAACGCAGGAGCGCAAGGGGGTGGTGGAGGGGCAGTATCAGGGGGAGATCCAGCTGTTCTATTCCCGTTACCCCACTCGGGAAATTTGAACTTAGTAGGCGAACTCAGCTTGAAGTTTTTCAAAGACATCTTCGAAGGACTTCGTGGAGATTTTGGACCGTTTTTCTTTTCTGACAGAGATGAGAATAGGTCTCCGTTGGCTATAGATTTTCTTGCTGACAGGTCTCGATTTCCAGCACTAAGCCGTTCGAGCCTAAGCTCCGTTCGGTCAAAGCGATATGCGGGTTCTGTGTCTGTTATTGGAGATCCGTTTTCCGGTATTAGCCTCTCGTCGTCTGCGCAGTCACTGTTCTCTTGTCTCCTATAGCCGTTAGTTTCCGGTTCCGCTGGAGTTTCGGACGGTGTTTTTCTGTCCACTTTCCGACAAGCGATGTAAGTGTCCTTGGACACGAAGGAAGCCCTGAAATTGGCCACGAATAGTTCTTTTTCGTCTTCCGTCGGCCAGAATATTTCGCATTCCTGCAAATAAACTTAAGATGCAATAACGTTCATTCCACTAAATAGCTATTACGCCCAGCATTTGTACCTAAATCTAACAAGACGCTTCTAACAACACCTTATCTTTTCTTAGTAACAATTAGTAATAGTAGTTAACCATTCAAATTTTGGCGTTTGTCCTGTGTAGAATGCTAGTGAGTTTAGTGGGTAATCTTTTGTCGTTTGTCTGGAGTGTCCTAAGTTTAATGAGTAATTCATATTTTGTTGTTTGTGTTGTGGAGAGTCCGAGTAAGTTTAGTGGGTAACTATTAATATTTTGTTGTTTGTCTGGAGTGTCCTAAGTTTAATGAGTAATTCATATTTTGTTGTTTGTGTTGTGGCGAGTCCGAGTAAGTTTAGTGGGTAACTATTAATATTTTGTTGTTTGTCTTGTGGAGAGTCCGAGTAAGTTTAGTGGGTAACTATTAATATTTTGTTGTTTGTCTTGTGGAGAGCCCAAGTAAGTTTAGTGGGTAACCATTAATATTTTGTTGTTTGTCTTGTGGAGAATCCTAGTAGGTTTAGTGGGTAACCAGTAATATTTTGTTTGTCTTGTGGAGAATCCTAGTAGGTTTAGTGGGTAACCAGTAATATTTTGTTTGTCTTGTGGAGAATCCTAGTTAGTTTAGTGGGTAACTATTAATATTTTAGCTATTGTCTTGTGTGAAGTGCTAACGACAAAAGGTTACTTCTTAACCTTTTGTCGTTTGTCATGTGTTGAGTCCTAGAAAGTTTAGTTGGTAAGCATTAATGTTATCGCTTGTCTTGTGGAGAGTCCTAGTAAGTTTGTTGGGTAACCATCAATTTTTGTTGATTGTCTTGTGGACAATCCTAGTAAGTTTAGTGGATTAATGTTGTGTCTATTGTCTTGTGTGGACTGCTAGTAAGTTTAGTAAGTAACCATTCACCTTTTTTTTGTTTCTCATGTGTAGTGTCCTACAAAGTTTAGTGGGTAACCATTAATGTTGTGGTTTGTCTTGTGATGAGTCCAAGTTTAGTGGGTCATCTTTTGTTGTTTGTCTTGTGTGGAGTGCTAGTAGGTTTAGTGGGTAACTATTAATCTTTTGTCTATTGTCTTGTGTGGAGTGCTAGTAATTTTAGTGGGTAACCTCGTCGTCAGGATCGTCGAGCAGAAGCACTAGTTGCGCGGTGTGGTCCCATAGCAGCCGCCACAGCTCGGCCGCACATTCCCGCGCGGGTTGTTGCGCGACCGCATACTCCCGCAGACGTTTCCGTCCGCACACCCACGAAGCGTTTACGTATTCGCTGCCTGTACGATAACGTTAATATGTTATATTCGTGGGAGGACAGAGTTTAACATATTCCCTCCACCGTCGAGATGCGGACCGTAAGAAGGAAGCTAAACTAACTAAATGGTCAGTCAGTTTGTCTCTTGTACAAGAGGTCGTCTTGGTTGGTACCACCGCTGTTCCAGATACTCTGCCATGATTAGCAATAGTAACCTATACATTAATAGTATATGTATAAATATATAGTACAATAATGCGTAACCTGTTATGAAATTACTGGGCGAAAGAGGACTCTAAACTCTGTAAACCTGACACTCCTCGTTTCGCTCGTCGTCGTACCTATATATGACTTTGCCCTAGACTAGTCAGTTTAATGTTATTGTTGCATTGTCCAAGATAGGGTATATTATAAATGCTACCGGAGAAAGTGATCAGTCATGCAATTAACTATATTAACGGGGACAGGGTACAGGGACAACCGGAATAAACAGTCTTAGGCAGTACTTGTTAATTATGACGTATTCATTTTGTCATACACTAAGAAATACACTGCGACCACAGCAATGTTGCTAAAGAAAGCACTTACTGAGAGTTATGGATAAATTTAAGAATCTTACACTGTCCACATCAAAGTCGAAAATCCTGAAGCAACTACTACAAACTAAATTTCCAATAAAAGGTAATGTTTTTGGTTCGACTGTAAGTTTTTATTCATATTTCATTCATTTATATACTTGTTTGTTACGATTACACAGATATAAAGCGATTTCTTGGTGTAACGATTGTTTTGTTGGATTGTTTGTGCCTTTATAGCCGGTCCCCGTGTTGATTTATTTTCATCCAAACATACTTTCACGTGAACGTAACATTTGCGTTAGTCTGACCTAAACCGCTACCCGCTTATTAGGTTTGACACAGACGTGACGCGGCGAGAAGCCTTAGTAACTATGATGTAATCCCTGGCATTCCGTGGCAGCGAATACGCGGGCGAACCCCGCGCCACACCGCGCACACACCTAAGGCGTGGTACAGCGGTTGCGGTCAGACTATAGTGTTAATGTAAAATGTACAATAGTATCTGAAACTGCATTAGCACATTAAGGGTCACATCCCTGTGTAACGATGCTTATTAACTATTTATGAGTGGTGTATCATCATCCAACATACACAACGGTAATAGCAACGTTTGTTACCAACACCGATTTGACTACAAAATGATCCTTGTGAAAGACACTTTCCCCACGAGTGCAGCCATGGTGTGCAATTAGTAAAATAATAAACCAATTGAAATGTTATTCACCTTCAACACCAGGTTTAGGCACTAGCATGACTCTGGCAGCGTCGGACGGCAAGATGCCATTGGGTCGATTCTTTTCCGCATTATGAGATGCGCGGGCGCACACACTCGCGTCTACGCAAGACCGTGTTATAAGCTAAAACAAATAAACACAATTTCAAAAATTACTGTTCCGATGCCACGTGAGCGAAGCCGCTGGTGGGTCAGTTAGTCTCTTTATAGATTTCTCTTTATACTAAGGTGTAGTTAGTTTTTTTTTTTAACATGCAACTAAAGAGTTTCCTTTATACTCATCTAAAAGAAATTATTATTAGAGGCGTTAGTTATGAATAAATGTTCCTTCACATATCTATCTGAAGGGTTTTAAATTTATTTAAGGCATTAGTGACAAACAATTCCTCTTCTTAACATTTTTTTGTACTTACCAGGAACTGCTTTTCTAGGAGGTTGACAGGCGGTGGGCCCTGGTATGAGTTGTGTCGATTGGCCAACGTTCGCATTCGTTCTAATAACGCGTAGTTTTCTACACGATTCGCTCTGGAAATTAATAAACATGATACAATAACACGTTTAATATTTAACCTGCGTATTAACCTATGTGCCCTCCTTAATTTTTTAAACGTTTACACACTGTTACCCCCGTACTAGGATTCCGTGTCACGAGAGGCATAGACACACACAATAACACATCACGACATCCAACACCCGAGAACAAACATTTCTGTTCATTGCCCTGGCCAGGAATCAAGCCCGGAACCCCGCGCTTTAGGCTTTAGGGCAGGGTTATTACCAACTGAGCTATCAGAGCCGTCAATGACTTTATTTAGAGTAACAATCGCATTTATCTATACTAATATTATAAAGAGGAAAGATTTGTTTGTTTGAATTGTTTTGAAACTACTGGACCGATTTGAAAAATTTATTCACTATTAGAATCCTGGAATCCCCGATAAGCTTAAGCTACATATTTTGATTCATCGTCATCATCATCATCATCATCCATCACCATAACGAATAAACTCTACAATTACTAGACCTATTTCAAAAATTCTTTCATCATTAGTATTCTACATTATCCTTGAGTAACATAGGTTATATATTTCGATTCATTATCATCATCATCATCCATCACCACACGGGTAAAACCGCAGAGCGCGCTACTTTTTAATATTGACATTACTAATTCAATGGAAACACACTAAATTGGTTTAAATGAGATTTCTGTCGAATACTTTTATCTGTCTACGAATAAAACATCCTGAAACGTAACATACCTTCTAATTTCTTCTTTCTCCTGCTCGCTCATGTTATTATACGCTTGCATCTTCTTGCTGTAGGTGTCCGTCGATCTCGGCGCCAAGTCATATACTCCTTCCGACTCATCACCATTCACCATGTTCTCTTTCTGTTCCTCCGACGAATTATTCGAATTTGTATTGGAATTATTGAAATTTGAATTGGAATTGTTGAAATTCGAATGATTACAATTTGAATTATTGGAATTCTCGTTCAAATCTCTAGCTGAAGACTTGCTGTGTTCGCTATTCAAATCGTCAGTTTTTATCGAAATTTCCGAACCGTTTTCGACAATTTCTTTTTCGCTGTTTTGGCTCGATTTAATACTGGACGTTTCTCCGTTCTCTGTTATACCATTGGTCAAATCATTCGTACTCTTTTGTTTGTTCGCATTCAGATCTAAAACTGCCAATTCATCTTCAGATATATTCTCGAGTAGTTTAGCTATATATTCGCGTGCTTTAGGGAATTCGACTTCGGTGTTGCCAGATCTAACGTGTTCTAATAGTGCGTCGTGAACGAATACGTATTGTTCTTCGGTTTGTACGAGATGGTTGCGTTGGGTTCGAGCCCGACAAAGGAAGCCAAGGGGGGAGAGGGTACCGGTCAGTTTGAGTTGGTTCAGTTGTGCGTCCAAAACAATGTAAGTGCCTGTTCTGCCTACGCCAGCACTGAAAAGAGAACAGTAGTGTCATTAAAAAGAAAAACGATCTTATTTTAACGCAATAAAGTTTACAATGTAGGTAGCTGTTGAATGAATTAAAAACTAAGCTAATTAAGCTGTGGATTATAAAATTGGGGTCCCTAACATATTAACAAGACAACATCGATAGTTCTATGCAGGTTATATGCAATTATCAAAAAGATAGAAACAAACTCTAGCCTTCGTAAACGGTCCGAAAACTATGCAAGTCAATGATGTTATATATAAACGGAGGTAAATACGTCTTACTGCGCTCACCATAAGGTGATGTCGCCAAGCTCTCAAGAAAACTAGCTTGTGCTAGTTTCATGAGTCAACTTAGTTCCAGCCTACTAGCCTAGGCAACGACGTAGCGCGTGTTCAACATTTAGGAAAAAATGCCTTCTTGTGTGTTCAGAAATTGCAGAACATATACTGGGGACGAGTGTAAAAAAACAAGAATGATTTATCTTTTATTTGTACATATTGTTTTTCTATTTTATCTCTCAAAAATGGATAACAAAAATTGTATTTTAATCTAAATTAACTGCTGCGACGTTGCCGCTTCGCCACCTACGCGAACGAGACGAGTAGCGAGCGAAGGAGAGAACGAGGCTGTCGACGATTTTAAGTACTGCCAACGCCATTTAGTTTCATTTTAGAATAATAAAACCACTATCAAAATAATATTCGTTTGAAATATTACCAATAACTGAATCCACCTGTCGAAGATGACAGACGGGCATCTGTACAGACTGACATACGAAAGCATTTTTGCCCAAGCTATAGCAGAGACGCTTCAACAGTCAATGTGAATGCCATTACCTGCAATGTACGAGAACAGTAGCAGGATGGGTGGCAGCCGCTTTCACAAACGGTAGAACAGCTAGCGGGTGCCGCGGGGTGCCGTGGTCGGGCCACACTGTGTAGTGGTATTGTACCACTAGCCGTCCGGATGGGCTGGTACTGCTGTCTTCACTGTTGGGAGAGCTTGTCTGGGGACAAGATGACATTGGTTATGTTTTTTTAACATAGCTACAGAATATGTATATAATATAATACCCCTTACTGGCCAACCGTATGCAGTGCACTGCTAACTTCGGCACCTTTGATTCGTGCATGGTACAATTTGAATAAACTTTGATATTTTTGGCCAATAAAACACGCATACTCCTACCCCTACCCTCACGTGCCAACCGTATGCAGTGCACTGCTACATATCACATGTGATTCGTGCATAGTACAATTTGAATAGACTTTGATATTAGGTCAATGTGCGACTCAATCAGAGCCATATTTGTTGTCTCCAAGCACACAGTAGTGAGTTGTGTTACTGGGAGGAAATGGTCAACAAGCTTTTTACTAGCTTAGCTTTTTAGTCGAATATTTGATCAATATAGCCAAGTATTTAGACACAATCGCAACTGGTGGAAAGTGCAGATCTGGCTGAAGAGCATGCTTGTCACCGGTGACACCGGTTACTTTCGACGTCTGTCATATTATAATTTTAGGAACAAAGGACACTGGCATTCGTTCGCCGTTAGCATAATGAATATTGAGACGAAATTCTTGATACAAGTAGAGTGAACGCAATTATTTATGGACGCCGTGTATTCGTCCGCCTTATTATCCTATGGTGAAAATTATACGATGGAATTACATCGTGTAATTCCATCGCTCCAAAAAGTATCGTATTACACTGTTTTAGACTTTCATATGTTTTAGACATTCGTATACACATCTTCAGTCTACCCGTGAACATGGTGCATGTAACTGCGCCGAAATAGCAGGAACTCCAAAACCTGCCTAATCATGGTGTACATCCCGTGAGTACTAATTATAATTTAGTATCGTATCAAACTTACAAAGCTTGCAAATATTGCAAACTTAGGCTTGCGAAGGGTACAAATAGGTGATTCTTGGAAACACGAACGCAGAGGCTAAATTTTTAAGAACATTTAAATGTTAAATATAAATGTTTGTATAGTCGGTTTACGGACTATAATTTTACGTGATAACGTCATAAGACAAGCCGAATGCTTAGTCTCATCGTGCCTTTCTATCGTGTTTATATTGTTATTTTGTACCGCGTTCTCACTTACACGATCGCCTCAGGGGGAACGTGAGAATGAGTCATAATGTTTCGTGCGTGCGGCCGGCGTTCATCGATTTTAAAGACGTTATCACGTCAAAAGAAACAGACTCGGTACATATTGCCCTATTCAATTAAAAATCGAACCTTACCAGTTGATACATACAAATTACTACTAATGCAATGAATACTCACTCCGTTATTATCCGGACGGTTATTCCGTACCCGCATATGCCGTACAGTATAGGCTGCGCGTACGTCTTCATGCAACAGTGTCACGTGGACGCCGCCAAACTCCGCAGAACTGCCGCGGCCGCCCGCCGGCCAATACATGTCACATTTACGCTGGAAATAGAAAATGTTGATATTTTTCCCTTTTCCTGCACGATGGTACCGCGTGCCCGTGTGTACCCACCCGTACCCGTGTGCGCGTTGGTATTGTGGATTAGGCGAGATAGTGACTGTTTAATTGATAATTAACATAAAATCTGGTGTGGGTAGTTTAAAAAATACCCGCCTGTTAGGACGCAGACACTCGTCTCTAGTCTACTCGTGCCCACGGTCGACAACAACTCGATCGAAAAGCGATCCAAATTTATGTTTTGATATTAATCTGTGCAGTATTTAGTCCACGCTAAAATCCACACGACACTTTGGGTGTCACCTCAACTGTCATGGCCGGACAAATCTGTACCAATTTCAGATTTTGACATTGCTTCATTTTTTTTAAATGCATGGAAAAAAAATTCCAATAGTGTAAATAAAGTACTGTCAATAATAAAAAGTTTGTGAGACAATTACCCGTCCTCGCTCCACTAGGTTCGTGATCATGACGACAGTATGCACCCTGTGTTGCCATATCATTCGCCAGAACGCGTCCAATGTCGCCGGAGTGGGGCCCTGGGTTGCTATATACCGACGACGCCACACGAGCCATTCTAGTTTCACTCGGGTTTGCACTCCATCTGTAAACAATTACACTATTATTATAAAAGCAATAGCTTGCGAGTGGGTGTGTATTTTTAACCGACTGCAAAAAAGGAGGAGGTTTCTCCATTCGTCCGTATTTTTTTTTTAATGTGTGTTCGCGGAACACTTCGTCGTTTATGAATCCAAGGTACTACTTCCTACCAAAAAATTATGAATATCTTGCTGAAGTCGATACTACGACAGCTCAAAATTAACTATTATCACAGTATTGTCCGCATAATAGCGACTTCGTCAAGTTAATTTCACACTTTTTAGTGTCAAAACAGATTCAATTTAAAAAAAAAAATTAACCATTTTTAGTGACCCTTGCTACTTACGGGATTGATTGTCATTCACCATCAATAATAATATCATCAAGACAGGCGAACCACTTTTCATTTATTGGAGTGTAACTCAAAAACTGCTTCACCGAATTAGATGTAATTTAAATGGGACTACCTCGGAAGTATACTCTACCAAATAAAAATAAAAGTATGAAAATCGGACTACTGTGTAAAAAGTTATGTGTCATACATAAAAAATACGCATCGACTCGAGAACCTTCTTATTTTTTTGGAAGTCAGTTGAAAATGCTGCAAATCACATTACATTTCAGAGATATCCTTACCGATATCGACATAGACGTCGTCCAATTCAGTATCGTCGTCACTGCGATCGCTATCACTGTCACCGTCCTGCTCGTCCGACTCTACGATACCGGAGAACTCAATGTTGAGGAATGCACACTCTATACCCTCCGCTAGGTTCGGAGGCGGTTTGGTCGGCTTCACCGATGGCTGTCTGTGAAACAACACAAACAACTGTTTCATCTTTAACTGAATCAAATTAATTAATCAATTAAGATTAATACGAATTTAATTAAATAGGAATTTAATCATTTTTTGATAAAATAATTACACATTCTTGACAAACCCTAGTAAAATTCAATGCACGCTCAATTCTAACTATTATTTAAAGTATGCATATGTAATAGCATGCCGCTCATGGTAATATTGCTATACCCAAATGGGTATCATGTAAGTTCCTATATTGTTTATATCACCTTATCTGCTCATGAATGCAATAAATCACTTTGAGTTTGAATCATCATACATTCCTAAGTCATATAGCTTTATAAAAAAAACAAAGGTTGAAATCGGTAAAAAAGTGGCTAAAAAGTTATTTTCTTTTTGTGTAGGCCATGGTCAAAGCAGAAAGAGAAATGAGAAGGATACAGACAATTTTATGATAGACCTTAAAAAATAATACTTAATTAGACACACTTAGGAGGTTGTGATGCATGTTCATTCTCTGATTTGTGATAGATGTATGTAAAAGGATAAATTGTGACTAATTTTGGACTGTTTCCAAACCTGTTTCTTCTTTGATTTTTAACAGGGAAATGGAATAATGTAACTTAGAAGCTACCTGTGAGATCTCTAGGGCAACTTACATATCCCAGTTGCAATCAAATGTTAATTGAAATGGCAATGGAAAAAAATGGCAGCCTTCTGTCACTTTTGTTAACTCATACTACATTTACTAACATTTCAGTTTGCTGGAGTTGTGGAAACTGACATAAAGCACATTTTTTTTAGATTTCAATCAACATATCATTGCAACTAAGATAGGTAATAGCCCTGATGATCCTCTTCTGACTCGCGATAGAAATAGTAAAAAAGGGAGACAAAAGATAAATAATTTCGATTTTTTTACATCTCTATAATTTATAACAGATATGAATAAAGGGAATTAGAAACAAAGAGATATGAAAAAAGTAAATAAGATACTCAGCCAATCATACTGACTAGTGGGCAGAAACATCTCTAAGCGACACACATATAGGGCTGAGGGCACAATGGACCGAACTTGTACGATTAACACAAGCATAAGAAATATTGTTACGATGAAGTGTTCATTGATGACCCTGATTGTATTATTACGATTATTTAGATCTATCTAAATAGATCTGTCAACGTATCTGTTAATAAAACACAAGTTATTAATTGTGTGTTAGTTGTGGAATATTTATTTATTTATTTATTTATTATTTATTAGTGGAGACGTTCAATAAATAATTTAATAAAGTATTATATGGAAGTTCCCTGTGATGTCTTTCCTGCTTTGATTTACGACAGATTTATAGAAAAGAGGAATAGACAAAAAGCGGAATAAATGTTTAGCAAGCTACCGTTTCCTGCTTTAATTTACGACAGATTTATAGAAAAAGGGAAAAGAAAAAAGCGGAATAGATATTTTTAAAACGACCTTTTCCTGATTAGATTTACGACAAATTTATAGAAAAGGAGAATAGACAAAAAGCGGAATAGATATTTTGAAAGCTACCCTTTCCTGCTTTGATTTACGACAGATTTATAGAAAATGGGAAAAAAAAAAAAAGCGGAATAGATATTTTTAAAACGACCTTTTCCTGATTAGATTTACGACAAATTTATAGAAAAGGAGAATAGACAAAAAGCGGAATAGATATTTTGAAAGCTACCCTTTCCTGCTTTGATTTACGACAGATTTATAGAAAAGAGGAATAGACAAAAAGCGGAATAAATGTTTAGCAAGCTACCGTTTCCTGCTTTAATTTACGACAGATTTATAGAAAATGGGAAAAGAAAAAAGCGGAATAGATATTTTTAAAACGACTTTTTCCTGATTAGATTTACGACAAATTTATAGAAAAGGAGAATAGACAAAAAGCGGAATAGATATTTTGAAAGCTACCCTTTCCAGCTTTGATTACGACAGATTTATAGAAAAGGAGAATAGACAATAAGCAGAATAGATATTTTGAAAGCTACCGTTTCCTGCTTTGATTTAAGACAGATTTATAGAAAATGGGAAAAGAAAAAAGCGGAATAGATATTTTTAAAACGATCTTTTCCTGATGAGATTTACGACAAATTTATAGAAAAGGAGAATAGACAAAAAGCGGAATAGATATTTTGAAAGCTACCCTTTCCTGCTTTGATTTACGACAGATTTATAGAAAAGAGGAATAGACAAAAAAAGGAATAAATGTTTAGCAAGCTACCGTTTCCTGCTTTAATTTACGACAGATTTATAGAAAATGGGAAAAGAAAAAAGCGGAATAGATATTTTTAAAACGACTTTTTCCTGATTAGTTTTACGACAAATTTATAGAAAAGGAGAATAGACAAAAAGCGGAATAGATATTTTGAAAGCTACCCTTTCCTGCTTTGATTTACGACAGATTTATAGAAAAGAGGAATAGACAAAAAGCGGAATAAATGTTTAGCAAGCTACCGTTTCCTGCTTTAATTTACGACAGATTTATAGAAAATGGGAAAAGAAAAAAGCGGAATAGATATTTTTAAAACGACTTTTTCCTGATTAGATTTACGACAAATTCATAGAAAAGGAGAATAGACAAAAAGCGGAATAGATATTTTGAAAGCTACCCTTTCCTGCTTTGATTTACGACAGATTTATAGAAAAGAGGAATAGACAAAAAGTGGAATAAATGTTTAGCAAGCTACCGTTTCCTGCTTTAATTTACGACAGATTTATAGAAAATGGGAAAAGAAAAAAGCGGAATAGATATTTTTAAAACGACATTTTCCTGATTAGATTTACGACAAATTTATAGAAAAGGAGAATAGACAAAAAGCGGAATAGATATTTTGAAAACTACCCTTTCCAGCTTTGATTACGACAGATTTATAGAAAAAGAGAATAGACAATAAGCAGAATAGATATTTTGAAAGCTACCGTTTCCTGCTTTGATTTAAGACAGATTTATAGAAAATGGGAAAAGAAAAAAGCGGAATAGATATTTTTAAAACGATCTTTTCCTGATGAGATTTACGACAAATTTATAGAAAAGGAGAATAGACAAAAAGCGGAATAGATATTTTGAAAGCTACCCTTTCCTGCTTTGATTTACGACAGATTTATAGAAAAGAGGAATAGACAAAAAGCGGAATAAATGTTTAGCAAGCTACCGTTTCCTGCTTTAATTTACGACAGATTTATAGAAAAGGGGAATAGACATTTTGAAAACTACCTATTCCTGCTTTGATTTACGACAGATTTATAGAAAAGAGGAATAGACAAAAAGCGGAATAAATGTTTAGCAAGCTACCGTTTCCTGCTTTGATTTACGACAGATTTATAGAAAATGGGAAAAGAAAAAAGCGGAATAGATATTTTTAAAACGACCTTTTCCTGATTAGATTTACGACAAATTTATAGAAAAGGAGAATAGACAAAAAGCGGAATAGATATTTTGAAAGCTACCCTTTCCAGCTTTGATTACGACAGATTTATAGAAAAGGAGAATAGACAATAAGCAGAATAGATATTTTGAAAGCTACCGTTTCCTGCTTTGATTTAAGACAGATTTATAGAAAAGAGGAATAGACAAAAAGCGGAATAAATGTTTAGCAAGCTACCGTTTCCTGCTTTAATTTACGACAGATTTATAGAAAATGGGAAAAGAAAAAAGCGGAATAGATATTTTTAAAACGACTTTTTCCTGATTAGATTTACGACAAATTTATAGAAAAGGAGAATAGACAAAAAGCGGAATAGATATTTTGAAAGCTACCCTTTCCAGCTTTGATTACGACAGATTTATAGAAAAGGAGAATAGACAATAAGCAGAATAGATATTTTGAAAGCTACCGTTTCCTGCTTTGATTTAAGACAGATTTATAGAAAATGGGAAAAGAAAAAAGCGGAATAGATATTTTTAAAACGATCTTTTCCTGATGAGATTTACGACAAATTTATAGAAAAGGAGAATAGACAAAAAGCGGAATAGATATTTTGAAAGCTACCCTTTCCTGCTTTGATTTACGACAGATTTATAGAAAAGAGGAATAGACAAAAAGCGGAATAAATGTTTAGCAAGCTACCGTTTCCTGCTTTAATTTACGACAGATTTATAGAAAATGGGAAAAGAAAAAAGCGGAATAGATATTTTTAAAACGACTTTTTCCTGATTAGTTTTACGACAAATTTATAGAAAAGGAGAATAGACAAAAAGCGGAATAGATATTTTGAAAGCTACCCTTTCCTGCTTTGATTTACGACAGATTTATAGAAAAGAGGAATAGACAAAAAGCGGAATAGATATTTTGAAAGCTACCCTTTCCAGCTTTGATTACGACAGATTTATAGAAAAGGAGAATAGACAATAAGCAGAATAGATATTTTGAAAGCTACCGTTTCCTGCTTTGATTTAAGACAGATTTATAGAAAATGGGAAAAGAAAAAAGCGGAATAGATATTTTTAAAACGATCTTTTCCTGATGAGATTTACGACAAATTTATAGAAAAGGAGAATAGACAAAAAGCGGAATAGATATTTTGAAAGCTACCCTTTCCTGCTTTGATTTACGACAGATTTATAGAAAATGGGAAAAGAAAAAAGCGGAATAGATATTTTTAAAACGACTTTTTCCTGATTAGATTTACGACAAATTTATAGAAAAGGAGAATAGACAAAAAGCGGAATAGATATTTTGAAAACTACCCTTTCCAGCTTTGATTACGACAGATTTATAGAAAAAGAGAATAGACAATAAGCAGAATAGATATTTTGAAAGCTACCGTTTCCTGCTTTGATTTAAGACAGATTTATAGAAAATGGGAAAAGAAAAAAGCGGAATAGATATTTTTAAAACGATCTTTTCCTGATGAGATTTACGACAAATTTATAGAAAAGGAGAATAGACAAAAAGCGGAATAGATATTTTGAAAGCTACCCTTTCCTGCTTTGATTTACGACAGATTTATAGAAAAGAGGAATAGACAAAAAGCGGAATAAATGTTTAGCAAGCTACCGTTTCCTGCTTTAATTTACGACAGATTTATAGAAAATGGGAAAAGAAAAAAGCGGAATAGATATTTTTAAAACGATCTTTTCCTGATGAGATTTACGACAAATTTATAGAAAATGAGAATAGACAAAAAGCGGAATAGATATTTTGAAAGCTACCCTTTCCTGCTTTGATTTACGACAGATTTATAGAAAAGAGGAATAGACAAAAAGCGGAATAAATGTTTAGCAAGCTACCGTTTCCTGCTTTAATTTACGACAGATTTATAGAAAATGGGAAAAGAAAAAAGCGGAATAGATATTTTTAAAACGACTTTTTCCTGATTAGTTTTACGACAAATTTATAGAAAAGGAGAATAGACAAAAAGCGGAATAGATATTTTGAAAGCTACCCTTTCCTGCTTTGATTTACGACAGATTTATAGAAAAGAGGAATAGACAAAAAGCGGAATAAATGTTTAGCAAGCTACCGTTTCCTGCTTTAATTTACGACAGATTTATAGAAAATGGGAAAAGAAAAAAGCGGAATAGATATTTTTAAAACGACTTTTTCCTGATTAGATTTACGACAAATTCATAGAAAAGGAGAATAGACAAAAAGCGGAATAGATATTTTGAAAGCTACCTGTGAGGCCTGTTTCTCCTCTCCAATTTCCGGCGGATCCTGGCCACATCTCTCGGCTGCAGTTGCGGCAACATCCCATCGATATAGTTAGCGTTGACGTAGTCGCAGGGCTGCCCCCGTCCCGCGCCTACACACCCCGCCGCGCCGCATCGCGCCCCGCCAGACACGCACACGCGGGAATGATCGTCTAAAGACAACCATAATAATAGTAGAAACCGCTAAGCAAATTAGATGGTACAAGTACGAAGCTGAGGTACAAGTTGTGAAGTCTCGTGTGCCTGTAATTTCGCCGGCACCGATACCCTTCAAAACAGAACGTAGTTATGCTAATATTACTGCGGTAGAAATAGGGAATAAGTGGTATTACTTCCCCGGACGAACTCATTGACAAAGAGCTCTAATGCTACTGAAATCTAACTGCGACCATGCGACGACGGTCAGTCATTCTAGTTTAAAATTTGGTTTTATCTAAAAATCGTCGCAAATCCTGAGAGCTGGGCGCATTTGTAAATATATAGATCAGCGTATCAACTTTTTTAGCGGGGAAAACTTGTAGAACTGGGGTAGTAAATTTTGTATTAACTGCTAAGTTCAGACGGATTATCAGAAGTGGGTTCGTATCCTGTACGAGAATATGTAAAAGTTGCCATTTATTGATTTCGCTAAGCATTGCAAGCGTTGGAGCTTCCAATTTCATGTAGTAAAAGCTAACCTTATCAATAATGAGTTTTTACAGTTTAATCGGCACTTTAGTGACCCTCCTATTAGCTATTGAGCAAACGCCACACTACTGCGACGCTTCTGCGATTGAGCTGTTTTTAACGTCAAATTGTGCAGTCTGTTAGATCTCGTTCTCGATCGCAGTCTTATAGCAAGCGCATCGATGTTGTATGGCTGTGCTACGGCTTGCGAATGGTGGCATTAAAATAAGATTGAACAATTATATCCATCAATCAAAACCTCAATACCTGGTTTCCTAGCAACAAAACATTATACAACACATACAAACATAATAAAACATAAATACTTATTTCAAAATAGCAATTTTGGTATATAAAATAGGAGTCCATAATTTGACGTTTTGAAGGCAAAATGTCAAATTATGGAGAAGGCTACCGGTGTACGCCACTGTAGCAACGCCATCGTAAGGTAATAGTTTACAGCATACCAACACTGTCAAAAGCTATCGATAGCAAGCCGCTGAACCGCGACCGAACTTAAATAGCGAGCAGACTACGAAAACTGTCAAAAATATAAATTTTCACACAATCGAGTTGCAATAACGCGGTTCAATAGCTGAAAGACTTGGGCCCCAGATTGAATTTTGATACTCATTTTGCTAGCCATTGCACGCATTTATTTATCATTTATTGAATTTAGGGCACTAAGTCGCACATAAGAACGTCAATTATTCATTAAAATGTACTATCGCCGCGTTCCAAAATACATACATCCTACCATGAAGTAGCGGCAAGAAACTCGGGGCCATCCTTTTCATATAGATTTTTACAATGTTTCTACTTAGGTACTACCTACTATAATTACATTTTATGGGTGACAGATGACAAATTGCCAGAAGTGGAGTATTCCAAGCATCTTTGTCTTCTACATAGTGTGGGACTTTAAATATGTTTTTTTATTAAAACGTATTTTACAATTAACTTGAATTTTACCTACCTCTGTGGAGCTCAGTTATGTGTTTTGGGTTTTATTGTAAAAACGCACACAAATTCCTACGAACGACTTATTAGTCTTCGCAAGCCTAAGACTAGGTACAGCTATATTATATTCTTATTCTTAGTATTGAAAAGTGTGGTGATCACTATTTAACTTATATTTATGTAAAGTTTCACGAACATACATTATATTTGCAAATACATATAAGGAAGGCAAAGTTAGTATATAATTTTTTTAAATAAATCTCAAAGATTCGCGGGAACCCTTTTCGTATATAGCTCGAATAGCACGTTTTTGTAGGATAAAGATTGTCTTTATATCAGCCGCTGAACCCCATAGCAATAGCCCGTATGACAATACGCTGTAGCGGTCTACATACAGCGTGCGCCCTGCGTGGCCTGCCGGCCGCGAATGACGCGCTTGCACACGCCTCGAGTGATTTACGTAACCGTGAGCAGATGCGCCACGGCAGGAAGGGCAAGCGACGACATCCCAGCGCGGAGCCTCGGCCTGAACTGACTGGCAGACACCGGTGCGTGGATATTTACGTCGGTTAGACCGCGACAGAAACGTCGCGGCGTTTCTTTCGTTTTGCGATTGTATTGTTAAGTACTAGATGTAATAGCGCTAGTTGTGCGGAATTATTTTGTACTTAAGTAAGATGATTTGACGAATAAATAATTGTAACCTTTTCATTTGTTTTATTTGTAACCCACTAAGTAGTAACCTCCAATAGGCACCTAACCGTAACCTAAACGCAGGGCCTAATCTACCGTACAGGTAGGAACTCTTGGTTAGCCACAAGGAGTGGCTAAAGTGGTGACCCCGACGAAAGAACCTCCCGAGCATGTCTAAGGAAGAAGAAATTCAGATGATCGGTATCAGATCCCGAATACCACAATTTTGGCGAGATAAACCCAGATTATGGTTTGCTCAATTTGAGACTACGATTGCGAGCCAGAAGCTTGGCGATGAATCAAAATTTGGCCTAGTCGTTACACAACTGGAAAAAGTGGACGTAGAACAGATAAGCGATATCATATTAGCGCAACCTACTACTGGAAGGTACGATGAAGTAAAAAAACGGCTTTTATCCGTATATGAGGAATCAGACGAAGACCAGCTTCGGAAACTTTTAAATGAAGTTGATCTGGGCGACCAACGACCTTCACAACTGTTACGGCGCATGAAAGATTTAGCACGTGACAAAATACCTGATGCCACACTACGTATGTTGTGGATGGGACACTTGCCAAAGTCAACAAGGGCCGTATTGTCGGTCAGCGACGAATCAAAACTCGACGCATTGGCAGCCATGGCAGATAAAATGCACGAACATTCAAGGGAAGTAAGCAGCATATGCTCTTGTCAAAGTCGCCCTTCCACCTCTCAGCAACAGCCAACAGTTACACCCAATAATGAAATTATCAACATGATAGAAGCTCTGACGAAAGAAGTCGCCGCCTTAAAAACAGAGCGAACATATAATCGTCGACAATTCTACCATAGAGATCATTCACGCTCGGACTCGGCAAAAAGGCAGTACAGCAGTAACAAGGACTTGATATGCTACTTTCACCGCAAGTTCGGAAGAAATGCTTACAGATGCCGCAGCCCATGCAATTTTCACGCCACGAAAGATAATAAGCAAGTTAAGTCGGAAAACTAACAAAGGCTGAGGCTAAGGCGGAAGCCGAGGTCGACGAACTATCATCATACCGCCTATTTATCAAGGATATAACTAACGAACAACACTACCTTATCGACACGGGCGCTAATGTGTCTGTGCTTCCTGCCCACTCTTCCGATAAGCGAAATCGTGCACCAGAAAACTATCTTTTTGCCGCCAACAAGACACCCATACCCACTTACGGAGAGCGCACTATCTCTCTAAACTTCGGAATGCGGCGACCATACTCTTGGAAGTTCATGATAGCAGCAGTCAGTCGGCCAATAATAGGCGCTGATTTTTTACATCACCACAGGCTCATGGTAGACCTTCGTGGCCGAAGAATCATAGACCAAGAAACTAATATGTTCGTACGTGGTTATCTATCACCAGTGCTAGAAGGTAGCATACGCACCATTGACAACAGTATGCCATTCCACGATCTACTTGAAAAGTACCCGAATATTACGCGACCATCGTTAGAGAGGGCGTGTCATAGCGAAGTAGAGCATTTCATCGAAACCACCGGAGCACCTGTATACGCAAAGGCTCGCCCACTTCCCCCTCATAAGTACAAAGCGGCTAAAGAAGAATTTCAAGAGATGATGAAGCAGGGTATCTGTAGACCATCAAAAAGTCCATGGGCGAGTCCACTACACATGGTTTTGAAGAAGGATGGAACGTACCGCGCATGTGGTGACTATCGCCGACTCAACGCCATCACAGTTCCCGACCGTTACGAAATACCGCGTCTTCACGACTTTACCTACAATCTTCAGGGGAAAAAAATATTTACAAAAATAGACCTGAAGAAGGCATACTATTTAATCAGGAATCGGCAAGAAGATATTAAGAAATCAGCCGTCATAACACCATTTGGCCTCTTTGAATTCACTAAAATGTGTTTTGGCCTCCGCAACGCGGGCCAAACGTTTCAACGCCACATCGACAACGTCATGCGAGGCCTCCCTGTCTTTGGTTTCGTCGACGACCTGTTAGTTGCGTCTGAAAATGAGATCCAGCACAGACAGGAGTTAGAAGAGGTTTTCAAGCGACTCAACGACCACGGCCTACAGGTTAATGTCGCTAAATGCATTTTCGGTCAACCAAAATTAAATTTTCTTGGCTACACAATTACATCGGAAGGTATAACACCAACTGACGAAAAAGTCTCCGTTATCACCTCGTACCCGTTACCAAAAACTATTAATGATCTGCGCCGCTTCTTGGGCATGATCAATTTTTATCGGACAAACATACCCCACGCAGCAGAAAGCCAAAGGAAACTAAACGAATACCTCCATAATGCAAAGAAGAACGACCAAAGGGAGATACCATGGAATGAAAGCACTACAAAGGCGTTTGAAGATTGCAAGCAAGATATTGCAAATGCTGTTCGCCTTGCACATCCATCGATACAAGATCCTTTCGCCCTTATGACTGATGCATCAGAAACCTGCGCAGGAGCCGTCCTTCAACAAAAGATCCAAGGCAGCTGGAAGCCTCTCGGATTCTTTTCTAAGAAATTCAACGATGCCCAACAGAAATACAGTACGTACGATAGAGAGCTTTTGTCAATTTACCTAGCGGTCAGACATTTTCGGCGAATGTTTGAGGGGCGTGATCTAGTGATATTTACTGACCATAAGCCACTGCTTAATGCACTGACTGCAAACAGCAGGAACGAAACCCCACAGAGAACTAGATATCTGGAGTACATCGGGCAATTCACGTCAAAAATACAGTACATACCAGGAGGACAGAACAAAGTAGCGGACGCACTATCAAGAGTCGTAGGAATATCATGCCCGTCATCTATCGATTACAATGCCTTGGCTATGAGTCAGGATGATGATCAAGTTCTACGTAATATGAAAAAGGCAAACAAGCATGGGCTTAGAGACATAGCCGTTCCCGGCACTTCCGCCAAAATAACCTGCGATGTGTCTATGGGTACAACTCGTCCATATTTGACAGAACCATTTAGAAAAATCGCGTATCAAACTACACACGACCTCAGCCACCCAGGTATACGAGCAACAAGAAAAATGATCACCTCTCGGTATTTCTGGCCTTCAATGAACAGAGACGTAAACAACTGGACGAGATCATGCATTCAATGCCAGCGCACCAAAGTACAACGGCACAACAATGCTCCTCTCGGAACTTTTGAGAAGGCAGAGAGACTGTCACATGTCCACATCGACATTGTAGGACCTCTCCCAACGTCATCCGATGGTCATCGATACCTCCTAACGATGATTGATCGCGCTACCAAATGGCCAGAAGCATACCCAATGTCAGAAATAACCGCTGAAAAGGTCGCCGAAACGCTATACAACGGATGGATCGCTAGATTTGGTTGTCCTACCAGCGTGACCACCGATCAAGGAAGGCAATTTGAATCAGACCTATTCAACAAATTAATGCTCCGATTAGGAATAGAGAGATGTCGAACCACCGCCTATCACCCCCAAGGGAACGGATTGATTGAACGCTGGCACCGGTCGTTGAAAACAGCGTTAACAGCCAGACTCAGTACATCGTCGTGGACATATGAATTGCCCACTGTTTTACTTGGTCTACGGTCGGCTATTAAAGAAGATATCGGAACCAGTACTGCACAACTTCTCTATGGCCAAACCCTGCGTCTACCAGGAGAATTCCATGGTGAATGTACGAAGCTAGAACCATCTCCGTCGAACTTCATGGCTCACCTCAGTGAAGCGTTAAAAAAGGCTCAAGCGCAAAGAAAGGCAAACACAGCCCGCGCAGCATTTATTCACGACGATCTGTGGAAGAGCTCACACGTGTTTGTCCGCAATGATGCACAAAAGCGACCACTCGTTCCTACTTACGATGGACCCTTTGAAGTACAGCAGCGCTGGGAGAAGTATTTCAAAATTAAACTGCCGAACAGAAGCGTCAATGTTTCGGTCGATAGATTAAAGCCTGCTTTCTACATGAGTGACGGCGAATTTCAATCGCATAACCAGTCGAACTATGTAACAAGATCAGGAAGGACATCCAAACCCCCTATACGCGTCGCTTTCAATCGCGGGGGGGAGTGATGTAGCGGTCTACATACAGCGTGCGCCCTGCGTGGCCTGCCGGCCGCGAATGACGCGCTTGCACACGCCTCGAGTGATTTACGTAACCGTGAGCAGATGCGCCACGGCAGGAAGGGCAAGCGACGACATCCCAGCGCGGAGCCTCGGCCTGAACTGACTGGCAGACACCGGTGCGTGGATATTTACGTCGGTTAGACCGCGACAGAAACGTCGCGGCGTTTCTTTCGTTTTGCGATTGTATTGTTAAGTACTAGATGTAATAGCGCTAGTTGTGCGGAATTATTTTGTACTTAAGTAAGATGATTTGACGAATAAATAATTGTAACCTTTTCATTTGTTTTATTTGTAACCCACTAAGTAGTAACCTCCAATAGGCACCTAACCGTAACCTAAACGCAGGGCCTAATCTACCGTACAGGTAGGAACTCTTGGTTAGCCACAAGGAGTGGCTAAAACGCTATAGAAATATTGTCTACTTAATAATCGATGTCCAAGCATATTTGAGTAAAGTACACTATTGTAGAAACCAGTAGGGTTAGTATGTATCTCAGTTGCTAACAAATGTTGATTGAAATTTTTGCTTAGCGAGTTGTTAAAACTGACATAGAGCCGCCATTTTTCAAGATTTCAATCAACATTTTTAAGCAACTGAGATACATAATAGCCTTACTGGAGTACACTAATGCATCACTAGGGAAGCGATTGCTGGGCAATTATCGGGCTTACACGATAACACTCAGATGATAAGTAAGTTAGTTTAATTCTTTATAATTTGACATTGTGAACGATTTTATATTTTTAATTATGTAAATGTACTGTACTAATGGAAATTCAAATACTATATGTAATATAGCATTGTACTAAATTAGAAATATGTGACGTGTAACAAAAGTTATTAATAAATTGATTATGATTATGATTATGAAACGTACTATCGGGTCACCATGATGTCACAATGGCCTTAATTAATTCCACAGTATACCGCGGAATGGTTATCTACTATATAAAAATAAGTCGGGTTTTCCTTCCTGACGCTATAACTCCAGAACGCACGAACCGATTTCCATGGTTTTGCATTCGTTGGAAAGGTCTCGGGCTCCGTGAGGTTTATAGTAAAGAAAATTCAGGATAAATTTTAAAAGAAAAGCGGGAAAATCTTTTTTCACATACAGCGCCATCTCTGATACATAGCATGTACTACAAACCAATATATTAAGTAGATGACGCCAAACGAAATGTTACATAAAACGAAGTCATCTGGTGGCGAAACGGAGTTCGCAGGGTTTGCTAGTGATTTATAAGATACGAGATTTAATACTTAATTCAATGAGTATAGCGACATGCATATACCGCTATACTCATTGAATTACGAATTATGTCAGAGTACATACTCTGCAAAATTTTTAGTATTATCTTTTAATTTCCTCACAATAAATGGCAATTAATTAAGTTAAGTATAGAATACAAAGAAAAAAAAATATTTCTTCCTAATGAATACTCTGACTAAATACACTCTATGTTCTGTATAATTTGGTATGGTCTGAATAACCTGCGATTTTCTTGCAAGTTGTGGTGATTAATTATTTTCCTCGTAATAATTACATGAGATGTAAATGCTTCACCACTAAAGAATGTGTTAAACATTATTCCTTCCTCATTGTGTAACAAAGAGGAAGGAAGGATAATAAAATAAATCATACGTGTTACATTGTTAATACAAAATATTTTGATTTTTCTATAATAATGACAGTATTTATTTCAATATCTTCATTTATAATATTTCCAAGTTAAACATTTATGTGAATATACATTTATAAAGACCGAAATCTAATTGCTACGCGCTAACTCCAGGACTTTCAAACCTAGGCAGTCAATCTCAGCTCGGGTCCATCATGGTGAATGCTCACGTTTTAGCAGGAAATTCCGAATATTAAATATTTGCAAGCTTTACAAATTTTCGTAATATTTGCGAAGACAGTTGATAAATTTGACGGTTGACTACAGAGGCCATAGCACAAACAACTTTCGATTTATATAAAGTATTCGTACTGTATGTAAGCGTCAATACGTCACGCTTCGGCGGACAAACTAAAACGCGCAGTTTTTTTAGAAATTCGTGCTAAACCCCCAGTGGGCCTAGCACGAATAACTGCGCAAGTGTAACGTAACGTGTCGGTCACATGAAACAGTACAAACTGTCATTTATCTAGGGTAGGTAACTGTGACACAGATAACTCATAGTTTGTACGCCGAAGCGTGATGCGTTGACGCTTACGATACGAAATTTTCTCGCAAATTGTTTGTGCTACGGCCTCAGGTCGCATCATGTAAAAAGAACGCTGGAAGAAAGCTCGACTGACGAACAAGCCGTCAAGCTTCTTGCCGCTTCTTCTCGGCAGGCTCTATATATTTTGGAACGTGGTGGTAGTCTTTATAGAATATTACAATGCATGATTGACGTTCATAAGTGCGTCTTTGATACCTAAATTGAATAAATTGTTTTTGACTTTGACTCTGACTTTGTTATGCAAGGTATTAAACAAATTTGACAGAGCAGCCGATATTTTTGAAGACTCGCTTGGTGCCTTTCCAAAGCTGTTACTTACATGCAGTAATGTTCAAGTAGCGATTCTTCAATCGATTCTCGGGTCGATGGCTGTGATGGCTTGTGTGTCCCAAAGCAGCTGACTTGGCTACCACGATCTCATACTCTTTGCTGTGAGAAAAAAACAATATACTGTTAATTTACCTAATAGGCACCATTTACTGACAAATTGTTTTGACTTTAAGGTAATTAGAGAAACTGTCTTGAATATGACGTCTCGTACTTTTTGTTGGTTACTACGAGTAAGTTGGTTACTATGAGTAAATGTGGGCAGGGGGGAATGCACAAAACACCCCAAGCGGGACGTCAGTGCAGACCCCCAAAACCTACGAAGAAATAATACTCGTATCAGGAAGAGTAACTGCCTTAAAAAATGACCCAATAAAAGACGTGCTAAATCAATAACATCGTTCACGCCGCTATGACTCAGCTGTCATAGTAGACGTTGTAGCACGCGCGTGAACCAATCCCTGCTTTCATTCTGAATTTAAACCAATCACCGAACATGTTTATTTGTAACCTCGGAAGTAATTCGTATTTGGAATCATACGTCGTTTTGGTTTGAAGGACCACTTTTTGTGTGGAATTTGTTCAGAGTTATGCTTCCTGAAATTATTTCTTCGTAGGTTGGTTATGAGGAGCAAATAACGTTTAATATATTTACACACACTTTAACACATTGTATTGTCACATGTATTTCATATGATACAGAAAAATAAAATTTTTAAATAAGTTTAAAATTGTCTAAACATTTTTGACGAAGTAAAATACTTTTATCTACTAAAAATACGTAATGCCGGTATACGTAATTTCATTAATTATGATTTCGTTAACCTGTATATATACAGGATATTTTTTTGAGAAGGGCGGTCATGGCCAAGTCAAGGTCACAAAAGTTAGAGCAAAATCGTGAATGGAGACATGCCCTCGATTTATAAGAAAACAACATCTGCATACTGTGTTTTTTTTAACCTTTTCATTTTGACGGAAATCGACACGAATGATTTAAAAAAAAAATACAACCTGTATTATTGAACTTATGGATTTTGTTGCTGATAAAGATCAATCTTTGCAAAGAAATGCATTACTAAAAATGAAAGGAAATATCAATCAACATTTTTGTTAGCATCTAAGTTACATATACCCGCCCATCGTAATTAAATTTGGCAAGGTTATAGAGATTATATACCGGGGAAGCACATATGATACTTTCATCATCATCATTAATTGAATGATTATATAATAATTAATGAATTATGTAAATAAGTCTGAACAATTTATTAAGTGCCATAACCTTATAAAAACAACCAAAATGCATCCATACCGACCTGAAGCCAATATCCCCGTCGGCATGCAAAGCAGCGACGTGCTTGGTAAACTCCGTGGCGGGTACCGCGGGGTGCTGCGGCGCGGACATGCGCGGGGGCTTCGCCGGAGCCTCAGCTACCAGTTCCGGTTCCACCCCACCAGACGTACAAGACCGACGTGGAGAACAATTCACTACTGTGTAAGGAGACAAAATAATTATGTTTGTTTAATCATAATCATAATCAGCCCATTTTGTTTCCACTGCTGGGACTCGAGCCTTCCTCTCAGAGAGAAGCTGGGCCATAATCCACCACGCGGGCCTAGTGCGGCTTGGTGGATAGGTTACTGGCCAACCCATGTCGAAGTTTTCAGGCCGCCCGAATCCTTCAACATAGCCTAACGACTGTTGTCCTAAGACAAACAACCGGGACCGACGGCTTCACTTGCCCTCTGAAGCATGGGAGCGCTCAGTTAAATAATGTCACCCATCCAAGACATTTTTTTTCAACACAGTTTTTTTTATATACTACTAAGGGTGCGTTCCGGTAAGCGCCGTCAACGCTCACACTGTCGCGCCACGGTTTACCGTTTCCTTTATTCCAATGGTTTTAATGCCCGAACCGAATGGTAACCTAATCTAATCTAACACGGTCGCGAAATGTGGGACAAATTTTCCGTCATAAATCGAAAGAATCCTATACATATTTGATGTTTTGACAGTGACAACTCGCAACCACAAAAACCCATCATCCATCCGCGACCGTTGTGGTCGCGACACGAGCGTTATCGATGACGTATCGAGCTCGGTCACGATGACCGTGGGCTTGTAAGGAAACGGGTGTGCGAACGACGCGGTTGATTTCGGCTCAAAGGCTACGTTCCGAGAAGCGCCGAAATCACTCGCGGCATTTGATACGTCATCGATGACGTCACCGAAAACGCTCACACCGCGACCACAACGCTCGCGGTTCGAAGGCGAGTCTACGTGATCATTGCGAGCTGTCACTGTCAACCAAAGGGAACGCCAAACCGGGGCGCGAGCAGCGATAGCAGTTATAAGCGTTGACGGCGCTTCCCGGAACGTACCCAAAGGAGCATGACGTAAATAATTAAACGCCGTTGATTTCTGCGAAATCTATTATATGTATTATTGGCCAAATATGGCGAATCGCTAGTCAACGGGTTAAAGGATTAATGTTCTACGCTGCACTGCATTCATCACCCCAAGACGTAACTGTTTAGTGCCGATTGTACAGCAATTTCACTTGTACAGGGCTTTTAAACGTTCAGTAACGCTTACGTACGTTGAGGAAGAATATCTGACACCGCAGTGGTACCCAAGTGTTCTCGTTGCTAGCTGGGGACTGCCAAGCTCGCACGCTGCCGATAATGTATGTTGAAATACCGCCTATGGTATGAGCTCGTTCAGAAAGTGCAAGTCAATAATGTAATACTACCGCTAAAGTTTACATAAACCTTAAAAATATGGATTAAATCATTATGTCACTAATCAATATCATTTAATTATTATTATTTTATAAGTTTTATATAAGTTATTACTTGAGGAAACAATTTGTTATATTAATTAATGTCAGTGTATTACTAGGAATTAATTTACACTATTAGTACAGAAATTATTGTATGTTATTATGTTTAATAAAGTTACTTTGAAATTGAATTGAATTGAGTGGTACACTTGCATAAGTGTCATACTAGCTAGTAGTTCTCCACTTTTCTTTTCTTGAAATTTGCAATTTTTTATATTGTGTTTGTGTTATCCTTGACAATGTAAGGTTTTAGCAATGCATCCTCTTTACTAGAACATAATTTAGTCACCTGACTTATTCATGTTGCGGTCACTTGACTCTACTTAAATATAATAATTACAAGTATAACAATAATAATATGGGACAACATCCACACAAAGGTCTTCAAGTTCCAAACTAGGCAGAGTCTGTATTATGGCAACCTGTAGGGCTATTATGTATCTCAGTTGCTAACTAATGTTGATAGAAATCTTGCGGCTCTATGTCACTTTTAACAACTTGAGCTGACAAAAGTGATATAGAGCCACCATTTTTTTGATTTCAATCAATATTGATTAGCAACTGAGATACATAATAGCCCTACTGATGACTGATATGACATACTTATACACATATACACACCCAGGACGCAGGTCAGACATGTTCATACAAACAAAATCTTGACAAGTCCGGGGATCGAAGCCGGGACCATATAAATCTCACTTGATGCAACTATAAATATCTTCAAATATTACTTGAGGATTGACAAATGAATACAACCATATAAGTCTACTTACAAAGAAAAAAAGTGTCATTCTACTAATCTATATATATATATATATATATATATATATAAATGAACCCCTATTTCTCCTGGTCACGCTATAACTTGAGAACGGATGGAACAATCTCGCATTTTTTTTTATTGTGATAATTATTATCAGGAGAAGGTTCTTATGAAATAAAAGATGGTAGGTTGTGGCGAGGCTGCAGGTCGAGCCCACTACGCGAACGAAGTCGCGGGCAGTCGCTAGTCCTATATAAGTGTAAATTATATATATTACTTAAAATTAGGGATAACAAGTACTTTTTAAACATGTTTTACGGCAGTGAGGTTCTTTCTTACCAGGTTTCTTATTGAGCGGCGCTCTGGCAGTCTCTCCCCCCTCTTCGAGATAGTTGTACGCGGCGCTTATACATTTACTGACACGAGATCTGCATCTGCAAAATAGGAGATATCTAAACAAAATTTTAAAATACTTATTTGGTTTTCTTATAGCAAAAATATAGCAATCTCTTACAGGCAACCTTGCATGGAGAGGATTCTTAATAATAATGCGGTAGTAGATGCTAAAATAAACATTTTTATCTTGGAATTAAGTGCTAATAGATAATTAAAATAAATAAATAAATATAAATAAAATTATATAATTATAAACTAATACATACCTACTATTAAAATATAAACATAAATACAATATTTTAATTCATAATAATAATTTAAAGTAAAATATAATTCAGTAGTTATTTGATAAATATTGATATATATATATATTATATTAAGTATATGATATATAAGGCCTTTATTAATTAGTGCACAATATTGAATGGGGTGGTTTGGAATCGATAACTGGTCATTATAGTGATAGAAAAAAAAGATATTTTAATTATTATGAACCCATATTCACAGATCCGTAATAGAACCATAGTGTGACTGAACACACGAAGGCGCCGCTACATCACAGAATAGATATTGTGTGCGCTTTTACAATAAAATCCCAAAACATAACTGAGCTCACAGAGGGCAAATTCAAGTTGACTGTAAAAACGTTTTAATAAAAAAAGCTTATTATAAAGTTCGACATTATATAGAAGATAAAGATGCTTGGAATACTCCACTTCTGGCAATTTGTCATCTGTCACCCATAAAATGTAATAATAGTAGTACCTAAGTAGAAACATTGTAAAAATCTATATGAAAAGGATGGCCCTGAGTTTCTTGCCGCTACTTCATGGTAGGATGTATATATTTTGGAACGCGGCGACAGTACATTTTAATGAATAATTGACGTTCTTATGTGCGACTTAGAGCCCTAAATTGAATAAATGATAAATAACTATGTATAATGATAAATCGTAGTACCTAAGTAGAAACATTGTAAAAATCTACATAAAGAGAATGGCCCCGAGTTTCTTGCCGCTTCTTCTCGGTAGGCTCTATATATTTTGGAACGCGGTGGTAGTCTTTAAAGTACATTATAATGAAAATTTACGTTCATAAGTGCGTCTTTGATGCCTAAATTTAATAAATGATTTTTACTTCGACTTTGATAACTGTAACTTACCGCTTTACTAGAAACTATTTAAATCAGGTTCTAATAAAGCGGTAGTAATATAAATATATGTCATTACTAAAACTAACTCAATACTCAGTCATTTATAACAGCATATAATATATGTTTACATGCAGGTTTAATAACGTGTTTCAAGATGAAAATATATGACCCTGTAAGGCTATGGCAAACTTTCTAAGCCAATGTACGAGGAAAAAACAAAAATTATGTTTTACGATTGTGTACACTTTGCCTTTTCTTCAAGTTTTGATGTGTAATAGTGGAGCATGGAACCGTTATAAGCTTTCGTAACGATGCATGAGTGCAGGAAAAGTACACAAAAATGTTATTGTTCTCTTTATGCATCAACTGTTTTACTAGAACATGACTTAGATGCGACAGTGACTTAATGCCTGTTGGTCTAGTGGTTAGTGACCCTGACTGCTATGCCGGAGGTCGTGGGTTCGATTCCCACCCAGGACAAATGTTTGTGTAATGAGCACGATCATTTGTTCTGTGTCTGGGTGTAATTTATCTATAATATGTATGTATTTAGAAATATATAAGTATGTTTATCAGTTGTCTAGTACCCATAACACAAGCTCTGCTTAGCTTGGGACTAGATGGCGTTGTGTGATAGTTGTGGAATATTTATTATTATTATAAATAAATAAAAATAAAGTTAACTCTCCAATCAAATGCCTGTCTCATTTATAAGATTGTAACTTGACTTGAATAAAATATCAATACAATAAAAAAGATTACAAGAACGATCGTTCACACACGTACACGGAATCCACGAGAAATTTGGCGAGAGCAAACACGCAAGTGAAGCTCTCACAGACTCTCTTGTCGATTTCAACAATTTAATTAAATTAGGCAAACCTTCTTGGAGTAACAACTTTGTTGGCTGACCGTACATGTTCAACTGTACGATTTCGTACTTCGAAGGGCACGCTATGTCTCCGTCTCCGTGATTGACTTGTGACAAGTCTTTGAACTAAATTGAAAGGCTATATGAAAAATTATTCCATACTGGACCGCCGTTGTTGGATTACGCCTAAACACTCATTTCAGAAGTGGGAACAAGAAACACCAAATGTTTGTTTTTGGATCTTAGACATTTGTGATGTGGTGTGTGTCCGTTCATGCCTCTCGCGATACAGACAATCCTAGTGTGGTGTGTAAGGTAAGTTGTATGAGTGTGTAAGTAAGTTAACATAACTATTTGCTTTATAAATATATAACCTAATAAGGTGTTACAATTTATATTCATACCTCCAGTATAATAATGCCACTATTACCGCGGCGATTAGAGCAGCAGGACACACGGCTAACAAAGCCGCCGTGCTAACGCCGTGTGCCGCGGCTCCGGGAGACATTGCCTCCCAATGCACACTACACCACTCGCTTGACACCTCCTGACAATAAATAAACTACGTTTTAATACAATTTAATTTAAAGATGCGAATTAATGTATGACCGTGATCCGGCTCGAAGGACCAACATAATTTTATCATAGTTGTCGGTGTCTCGTATCTATTAGAATAGAAGCATTATCTATTAGAAACCAGAATATATCAAAGATAATGAGGGTCAGCTAAAATAGGCCAGTGCTGGTTAGATCTCTACCTCAAGCCTGACCATTCGATAAAGGTAACATGATGATAGCTTGGTGATAAGGCATTCTCTTGTTAGTTATAACACTCATGATTGAAAACCTGTCAAGTAGCGCGTTAAAATGAATTCCAGCGGCTATGTCCTTTAGAGCCAATCGCCATTCTTGTGAGATACTACCTTCGAGCGCATCATCACAGGCCAAACAAAAAAACTGAGTCAAACAATGGTGAATCATGCCATTAGCATATAAAAATTAAAATAAAAACAAACCTCCGGCCTGGACTCGGTCCCGTTGACTAGAACATTCTCGCGTGATACTGACTGCGTGACGGCGTAGATTTTCACTTCATATCGCGTCACGTTCCATAGTTCCACTTCCTGAAAGAGACACGGATTAATGACGTAACAAGCAAGTATTTGTGAATGAGTATGAAATCATTTCTTATAATTCGTAAACATAATGTAACATAGTAAAACATACATCTAGTACCTACACATTCTTACTTTTAATCTCGAATGGAATAACTGACGATAAAACACTGTTTTAAACTATCACGGTTGTTCTCTAAAGTTATATGATTATTAACGGGATATTTACCGTGGTAAGGTTGTGGAATGAGCTCCCGATATTTCGGCGCAGTTACATGCACCATGTTGTTGTTGTTCACGGGAAGACTTCCCGTGAACATGGTGCATGGAACTGCGCCGAAATATCGGGAGCTCATTCCACAACCTTACCACGGTAAATATCCCGTTAATAATCATATAACTTTAACTGACGATAAGTATCGTTGACAAGTACAAATTTGAAAAATTTAATTCCGACTTCCATTCTGTTCAGTTATTAGAGTGTAACTTAAAAACTACTGGACCGAATTTGATAAATGGAACCACACGGGAAGCACCAGCTTTAAAAAAAAAAATTTTGAGTTTTGGTTCACCCTATCAAAGTTATGAGGTAACAAACATATAAAAAAGACAGTCGAATTGAATACCTCCTCCTTTTTGGAAATCGGTAGAATGGTAAATAAAAAAACCAGGCTTCATATAAAAAACAGTAATTCAGGAATTTTGCATGATGATAACATTAAGCCCAAGCGCACATGATTTGTAAAACTAACGCTTGAAACGAAAAGACACGCAAAATGGGCCTCTGAGCAGAACTATAAACTCACTATAATGGATAATAAAAATCTATAGATATTTCGGGTCATATTTACCAATTTCGCCAGGGTTTTTTTATATGTATAGTCCATCCATTTAATTCAATAACTTACATTGCCTGAACTCACGAATCATGCAAAAACGAAACTCGGTTAAAACAAGCTGAATTGGCTATTAGTTCTTGCCTCAGAATCATATCCCATGACAATTGTTTTAACATTGACAATGGTTAAATATTACATCACTTTTGCTAGGAAAATTAACTTGAAATTCACGATATAAATCAAATCTACCTTCCTTACATATCTAGATATGGTAGAGTAAGTAAGGGGAATAAATCTGATAACCGAGCGAGACTCTTATAGTCCTGGTAAATATGATATAGTCAGTAAAACGTGGACAAACAAACTTTAGTTTTCGAGGTATTAAACTTGGGACGGTTTATTACATTAAGCTGTTATTAATAATATGGGCTTATTTTTAATGCAATTTTATCTTGCAATCAGTCACGTGAAATATAAGCAGATAGTCATTTTGGCAAAGAGAATGCTTGTTACTCCCAGCGGAGTCAGTACCCGCTTTTTTTACAAAGTTAGTCCATCTGACTATCTTGGTCCAAGATTTGCCGCCGTTATTTCAGCCACCGTATTGTGTCAGGGATAGTAAGCTGTCCCGCAAGGTGATTCGAGTGTTGAGTGTAAGCGAGTGAGTGCGTTTTGGTTTAAAGTTTGTTTCACGGGTAAGGATTTCTTCTTTCCATACTGAGATTTTCCTGGAGCTTTTATTATTACTTACTTAGATAACTACTTAAGCGATAATATCCTACTTACCACACTGATAGTGGTCTCAATATCGTTCTTGCTTGTGGGCAAAGTGAGCCTGGTACGTGGTTGCAGCTCTGGAATCTTCCTCAACGTCACCACATATTGGTCCAGAGAGTTGTTATACTCCAGCGGCTGTCTCCATTGCAGATATAGCGTTCCTACAAGTTGATATAAGGATTGTAACATTGATCAAAGTGCTTGTTATTTAATATAGACAGATATTTAGGTCGTTATTCCAGATATAATATGACAAAGCGAGCAGGTTGTAGAGATGTATCAATGTAAAATTGCAAGCCCTTCTAAACTTTATTATCTACATGTTTGAAAAGAAATATTTATAGAAACGCTTTAGCTGTGTGCGTGCAGCTATTTTACTGTGAACTTGGACTCGTCGTGTGCTCACACTTTCGCGTGTAGCTAGTGACTAAAGAACTAATGATATTACTTTTTATTAATATTTATACACTACTAGCGATTGCCCGCGACTTCGTTCGCGTAGTAGGCTCGGCATTTGGGCTCGTCATAACCTCCCATATTTTCTTAGTTTTTCTTTCATAAGAACCTGCTCCTGACAATAATCAACAAAATAAAAATGAATTAGCGAGATTGTTCCATCCGTTCTCAAGTTATAGCGTGACTAGGAAAATAGGGGTAAATTTTTATATATATATTTACCTATATATATAGATTTCGCATGTAAGGGTACATTGGAGGGGCGTGCATTTATTGACTGAAACATCTCTATTATCTCAGTCCCCACACGAACAACGTGTAGGGATTGGATATGGTAAATGTGGGTTTCTTCGACACCAAATATTACAAGATTCTACTTACGTTTAGGTTGATCGCAGGTGAGGTTTAAAACTATAGGGGCGGAGGGGGGTCGAACATCAGTCAACACGTACAGCGGCACGGATTGCGGGCCGAGCCGTGACGTCACGTCCCACGCGTTGAAATACCCGTGAGAAAAGTTGTAGAACGCTTGTACCCAGATCTTGTATGGGGTGAATGGTTCTGAAAAAAACTAGTAGTAAATGGGCTAATATTCAAAACTTTTTTATGCAAAGTCATAGTCATTTATTCAATTTAGTCATCAGACGCACTTGTGAACGGCAATTTAGGTGTGTCTACGCGATCATTGCGAGCCGTCACTGTCAACCAAAGGGAACGGCAAACCGGGGCGCGACAGTCGTGAGCGTTGAGGGCGCTTGCCAGAACGTAGCCATAACGTCTTTTATATAATGTCAGACTTTATATGTGACGTGAGACGGGCAAGTCGTGCATCTAACGGTAAGCCCATGCTTGCCCGTCAGTTACAACGCAAGTTGCAACCCAGAGAACAGTAGTTTTGCGTAGCACTGTACTATGCTGGTTCTACCGTAACATTAGATTCTCTTTCCCAGTAATTTCACTAAATACAATGGGCCCCTCCACCCTCTAACACTTTATTACGCCGTTTAATCGATTCCATTAACTTCTCTGAACATAATCTCTGTCAACACAAATAAACCCTAACTAAAACATGTGTTTAAACTATTGCGTTTTTAACAAATCATAGATCATATACGTATATTGAGAGACAAACAGTCGCCGTGTGGTCCCGGCGTTATAATGTGATCACCCCGTATCGTCTCGTGGGTGCCGTGTGAACCGGCAAAGAGAGCCAGCGCGGAATGAGCAGCATTCCTCCGCGCAACAGCAACTGCGATGTTTTGGGGGCTGAGTCACCCGCGTCCGTAGGAGGGAACCCTTCAGCGAAGCCCTACACGTAGTCCCCGGGCGGTGCCAATCGGGTGGCAAAAAAAAATTAAAAAATAAAAAATCTCAAAAAAATAATTCTCCATGCATAAATGTTCGGTTACTATATTCACACTACAAAACATTCAATAAACTGTACGTTAACCTGAGATGGGTCAAATATTAGATATTATTTCCAAATTGCTCAGGTGACTTTCTTTCTATAAAATATGTATTGTATAAACAAATTCAAAATTAATTGTTAACTGTACTGTTGAGCCGCTTTTCGATAGTTGACGGTGTTTCGGTTTGATGTACAACTATAGTTGAAGCACACACACACACACAATGGGCTTCACAGTACTGCTTCGCGGTATATGTACTGCGGTGGTACCAACCTAGGCTGTTTTGCACAAGAGGCCTACCACCGGTCAGTCTGGTTTCCTCACCTCTTACGATTCACTTGGTGGAAAGAATATTCTTTTACTCTGTCTCCTCACTGAGCAAATGTCACTGGCATCTGACACGGATAGACACAACACTTGCACTAACTACATTTGCAATTATATTTAATTATTAAATATTTTTATATTTCCATACAAAGTAAATCGAATCTGTCTGATTACGAGTCGTAGCTATTTGACACTTATTGCACAGAGAAAAATTACTTGAAATAAGTAAAACGATGCGTTAGAATTCATACTTCAAAAAAACTAAGGCAAAATTCCTGCAAAAAAAAACTAAGGCAAGATTTTGCACACACTTTCTACTCAATGTCATCAATATCTGTTCTAAGCTATGGGTGGCAGTGCAACTGTCAAGGCCAAGCATAGCGCTTATGAATAAAACACGATCACACACGTCAATTTAAAATTAAAGGTGAATAATAACACAGTTTAGAAATCAAATGGGTATGGCATGTATCGGCAGAAACCCAAAACGAGGTTCTGGCTTTCGCAGCAGCTATATATACCGGCCTAGCCCTCTACTAGGAGAAGGGTAGGTTTTACGACGTATTAATACGTCGTTATAAATGTTTTAAAAACTGACTCATTAATACACTGCAACAGACATCCCGTAAGTTGATTGAATTATTAATTATATTCTATATTAAATACACCAGGCTACCATAACATACAGCAGATTTAAATACGGTCAACGTAGCCTTCTACGAAGCAGAAAACCAAAAAAGGTAGAAAAGGACAGTACAAAAACTTCTAAAGGGCCGCGATTCTCGACACTGAGGTAACGACTGAGCAACGAAGGAGAAGGGTAGGTTTTACGACTTATAATTGTTTTAAAAACTGACTCATTAATACACTGCAACAGACATCCCGCTAGTTGATTGAATTATTAATTATATATTAAATACACCAGGCTACCATAACATACAGCAGATTAAAATACGGTCAACGTAGCCCTCCACGAAGCCAAAGACCGAAAAAGGTAGAAAAAAAAAAGTACAAAACAAAAAAAGGACAGTACAAAAACTTCTGAAGGGCCGCGATTCTCGACACTGAGGTAACGACTGAGCAACGAAGGAGAAGCGCAGGTTTTACGACTTATAATTGTTTTAAAAACTGACTCATTAATACACTGCAACAGACATCCCGCTAGTTGATTGAATTATTAATTATATATTAAATACACCAGGCTACCATAACATACAGCAGATTAAAATACGGTCAACGTAGCCCTCCACGAAGCCAAAGACCGAAAAAGGTAGAAAAAAAAAAGTACAAAACAAAAAAAGGACAGTACAAAAACTTCTGAAGGGCCGCGATTCTCGACACTGAGGTAACGACTGAGCAACGAAGGAGAAGGGTAGATTTTACAGCGTATTATAATTGTTTTAAAAACTGACTTATTAACCGTTTGCATGTATGTTGTACGATGTACGTCTCTGGGACGCAAAGGGTTACTACACTGCAATAGACATCCCGCTAGTTGATTGAATTATTAATTATATATTAAATACACCAGGCTACCATAACATACAGCAGATTAAAATAAACAGTAAGTACTTATAGAGGAAGGTGCATGCTATTCTATTTATTATTTCCAATTACAACAATAACAATATAACTCTGTACGTCCGTATCGAATCCGTCAAAGTCAATAACGGGATGTGAGAACCAGTTAATTATAATATTATCTATAAATACTACATTGTAGAGTTGCATCGTACGTTTACTATTGATACGGGTTATCAAAAAGATCATATATAAGTTATAATTATGAATAACTGAATGTTTAGTTGTGAGCGATGAATCGATCAATTACGCGTGCCGCTGTCGTCAGATTGTCGGACTTGAGGGGTACATATATCGGGTGTCCCGAAATTCAACGATAACCTGGTACCGGGCGCGAGACCAATGTATACCAATTATGAAAAAAAATTAAGACAAGTACAATTTGAAAAATTTAATACCGACTTCCATTCTATTCAGTTATTGGAGTGTATCTCAATACCTACTGGACCGGATTTGCTGAAATTTAAATGGGACCACACGGGAAGCACCAGCTTTCAAACAATAAACAATTTTGATAATCGGTTCACCCAGTCGAAAGTTATTAGGTAACAAACATATACAGTCGAGTTGAATACCTCCTCCTTTTTTTGGAAGTCGGTAGATAAACATCACTCATCACGTCATTTAGCCAAACGACAAGAGATATATTAAGAAAATACATTAAATTTTTATTAATGTAATTTTAAATAACAATGCTATTAATCACAAATCAAAGTAATAAACATTGCTAAGTAAAATAGATTAACTTTACAAAATTATTGTCAGTTAACTTTGACACCACATTTTGACAAAAAAAGATTTTTTTACTTATTTATGTCATAACTGGTATACCTTGGCCTCTTGCCGGGTACCAGGTTATCGTTGAGTATCGGGACAACCTGGGGCCTTATTCGCTATGACCATCAAACAAGTAACACGGCACGTTACGATATCTTCATGGAATAATGTCATAATTGTATTAATTTTATGAGTATTCCCTGAAGATATAGTAATGTGTCGTGTCGTGTTGTTTGATGGTCATAGCGAATAAGGCCCCTGTACACATAAACTTGTCGAGGACACTTAAAATGACATTGGAAGTGTAAAGTTATTACTGATTTCTTTCGTTTATATTAATGTGAAACTAATGTATATCTACTTTTGGCACAATTTGATGGTTAGATAATTTTGAGCACGTTGTTGTGCACTTATTTCTTGAATGGTTAAAGTTAATATATGTTTGAATATGTATCTATTATTGCTCGTGACAATGGGCCTATAGTCACCGCGTTACCAACTGAGTCGTGCGGCCATAAATCATTTCACTGTGTCTATTTCGCTCGCACTTGTGGGTCTTGTGGAGCCGCATAGTAATGTGCGTAAGATGGTTATAGGCGCATATCGATAAGAATGAAATCAGATAGTAACATAGTAGATAGTATTGTGGGCCTGAAAAGGGCCGTTTGTAATGAACGTTAAATAAATAACGTTTATTCTTCCTCTTCGGAATCTTCGTCCTCTGTATCGTTCCGTAGATTGATTATGAATGGTGCTTGATCTCTTATGATGGCTTTCTGTAAGTCAGTGTTTTGAAGTTCCTCGGCATGCCTCACACACTTGACCCCAGTCTTCCTGTGTCACTAACAATCAGAAGCTAGCAATAAGCGAGCGCTAATAAGAGTCGAATGCAGGTGGCGGATTATCGATAACATGTTAGGACGCGTTGCACATTTCTATCCTTATTGACGTTTATAGCCTTACGAGTTGGTAACGCGGTGACTTTAGCACGAAAGTTTTTGTAGTATCGTTTACTTATACAATACAAACTATCATTTATCTAGTACAACTGTGGCACAGATAGCTCATAGTTAGTAATGTATACGTCACGCTTACGCAAAATTTTCGTGCTAGTCCAATAAAAAGTACAAGAAGGGGATATCAGTATTGGAATTTGACATGAGCAAAAGGGACCAAGGTAAGTACACAATTCGAAATGATAATGAATAACTATGGATTTTTCTAATTTTAGATTCGGCAAAAAGTAGCCTACGTGTTATAATCTGGGTAGTTATATCCATTTCAAATTTTCCTCTTTTTTTATGGGATAGGTTGGCAAACGAGCTGGCGGCTCACCTGATACTAAGTGATCACTGTCGCCCACGGACATCCACAATAGAGGTCTCGAGGATGCCTTTGAGGAAACCTCAAAAGACATAAACCGGTGCAACGTGAAGTAACAAAAAGACACACTCACTCACTACCTAACTTTCTATCACTCAACTTGTAAACATAACACTCAATAGTGGCGGGAAGGATCATGCCATTTACCGAAACAGTAATGACAGGAAATGAAGTATACATTTAACAATACCAGTGGATGTGATGCGTTGTCAAATTTTGCGCAAATGGCGACTTTACAAACCAAAGTGCCATCGACTTATGGCATATACTGTCGAATGGTAAAACCGATGACTCGGCTCGTGTCGCGGATAAATTACACGCATTACCAAAGTTATTTACTACATACTATATAAATAGTAAGTCGGTAAGGAAAATGTACCTGCAGATTAGTAAGTAGGTTAGATAGGTCGGTTACGTATATATGTCTAATAAGTAGGTATGTAGCATACATAAAAACTTAAGCAACACGCTATACTAGATTCAGTGGGCATAACTGCGTAAGTGTAACGTAACGTGTCGTTCACGTGAAACAATACAAACTGTCATGTATCTATGGCAACTGTGACACAGATAATGCATAGTTTGTACTGAATACGTCAGCGATACGATAACGTTACACTTAATCAGATTTTCGTGCTCGGCCCACAGGTCCTACTAACAAGCCGAGTCTGTATTATGGCAACCTGCTGACTGATATACATACTTATATACATATACACACCCAGAAACAGGGTAAATATTTGAGCTGTCTGGGGATCGAGCCTAGGGCCAGCAGTTCAGAAGGTAGAGTTGCTATGAACTGCGCCAACCAGCCAGTTAAAATATAAGAAACTTACTTAGGTTCTTCAGCCAGAATCCAACCACTTTCGTGACCTTTCCAGAGGTGTTATGAAGCGTTAGATTTTTTAGAGACCTCGATTCCATTCCAATGTCAGTTGCAAATATATTTTTAGTTTTAACATCTGCTGGTGTTTGCACACCCTCGATATTGACCACATCATATCTGGACACGCCTTCTTCATAGTACAAAACGTAGGCAATATCAGTGGAATCTCCGTGCTTACTCTGTGCCAAAGATTTCTTGGCCAAACTTTTCATGTAGTCGTACTGCACATAATTAGGCTTTTCGTCTGTCTCAGTCGCGTTCTCCTGTCTTCTCTTTCTATGCCTACGTGATCTTGAATCTCTTCTATTTCTATACGAGTCCATGAGAATATCAGACGTAGAGTATTCATCGTTATACTTCTGTCTATCGTTATTATATAAGTTATATGTAGTGTATACTGACTCTTTTAGTGTTTCTGGCGTGAGCGACTCACTGATGACGTCATTGCTGTGTTCGTCCCCTTGTTGATCTGTCTTCTTGTCGGTTTCTGTGGGTGAGGACTGCTTGTCTTGTATTGAAGTTGGATTGGAGACGACATGGACCTTGGAGGTAAGGGGTGGAGCCCAAGACAGGTGGACTTCCTCGTCGGATATGTAATCGGCTGTGAGGTTTTGTGGAGCGGACGGAACTGTAAAAAAAGAAAATATATCTTTACTAATATTATTATGTCAGTATATATTTTGGTGTGTAAGAGGTAATCTCTACTAAGTACACAATCCCTGAGTGCTATAGGTTATTTTTTTATTCTGTTAAATGTGAGATTTTGGTAGGAAGTTACCATAGTCGGAAAACGGTCCTCTACTTTTTTTATAGTGATTCATTAAAGTGACTCCCTCTCGCCTGTTGGAAAGCGGAGATGGAATCAAGAACCGATGACCATTAATGCAGCCGTAAGCTGCGTTAACGCTACCCCTATGATGACCTGAGAGATGCTTTTTCACGCCCCACTTGAAACATCCAAAGTCATAGCTGCAACGTGAGAAACGTTCGCCGACCCGGTACAACGATTGGAAATAACTGATAAAAATGTGTGAAAGAAATGTAGCTATTATTAGTTTGAAATAAAGTTCGCGACATAATATGTTCATGAATATAGTCATATTTTATGATATATAAATAATCAGCCCATTATGTTCCCACTGCTGGGACTAGAACTTCCCTGTCAGAGAGATGAGTTGGGCCATAATTACTTGGCCCAGTGCGGCTTGATGGTTAGGCTAATGGCTAACCCATGTCGAAGTTTTCAGGCCGCCCGAAGGCCTTGCACATAGCCTAACGACTGTTGTCCTAAGACAAACAACGCGGGACCAACGATTTAACGTATCATACGAAGCACAGAAGTACTCAGTTTAATAATGCCACTAGCACACACCCATCCAACTTCTGACCGCAGCAAACGTTGTTTAACATTGTCGATCGGTTAAGTTCGCCAAGTCAAGCTCCGCTGCGAGTGATCATGATATTATACATAATATATTATATAGGTAGGTACTTTGTAATAATGTATATGTAAATCAGTCGGTACAACTGTTTTAATACTATTTCTATTGAATTAATGTAAGACGTTAATGTAATGCATGTCAATATACATGTAAACAGTATGTGTGTAAACAAGAACGTTATATGTTCATTCCTTTAATATTACCTTGAATATTTTAAGTTTATAGTATAGTCATAATGTCATATTTTACACTATTATAATAATATATATATGGTGTCACTTATGTGAACCTTTTGTAAGTTAATTAATTTATAGATAAAACTCTTCTTACGGATTATGTATTATTGTATTCTCGTTGGTCCTCATCAAAGCTTTTGCTGAAGGGTCCAAACTACAACGTCACCTGTGGAGTCACAACATTCGCCCAGCCGTGCGATTCTCTAATGATTCGACGATGTTCTCGTCGGCTCACCGATGTCAAATACTTTATGAGATATCGCCCTTGTACATAACGTTGCTTTTCCAACGTTTCTTGTCATCGCGTCACTTTTTTCACGGATGTTATCAAAGATGCAACGATGTTTGCCCTTAAACATCGCACTCCAGCACAGTATAAATTAAAGAAACAGTACGGAAACTACTCACAAACGTTCGAAACGGCTCACTCACACAAACATGCACATCGACGAGAGCCCTAAGCGGTTGTCGCGGCGCTGTCAGTAGTGAGGACGCGTCAAGACGAGTGGCCACGTTAAGTTTATTTCCGCTTAACAAGGCTTAGTTTCCATACTGTTGCAATTTTATACTTTGACGCCAGTTTATGCTGAATTAATTTCGATAAATTTATATGGGGTCGCCTCTGAAGAGTATGATCTACCAAACAAAATCTTAATCGAAATCAAAGGAAGAGTACTCGCGTTAAAAACACAATATAATATACACGCCGAATACCTTTCTTTTTTGAAGTCAGTTAAATAGCAAGATATGTATGTACCGTACATTTGAATGGCGATGAAATAAAACAGATCAGATTGTAGGGCAGCGTCAACTAGGAATGTGCACGTAGGCACAGAATTTGTCCTGTTTACTCTACCATGTACAATTGTACATAACTTTTATTTGGATATGTTGAAAGTTTTATTGGCTGCCTAAGAGTTCAGAGATCATAGCTTTGTCGTTTTACTCGAACACTATAAGTGAGAATTGATAAACTAGGATATACATACCCTGAAATAAAATACAATACATTTGCTCACAATATCAACTTTTTTCACGGCAAGGAGTTCACAGAACATGAAATGACACACGGATTCAGGAATCATATACTGGTGTATTCTAGTGGTCCTAAATAAAATACGCAATGATAGTTAAACTAGAACCTTAACAATTGTTTTTATGTGTGCAACTATTGTTTTGATAACTTTATAAAACTTTCATTCATCGCACAAATCGTTCGTCAAAATGAGTTGCGTACCTTTCAGTTGGATATGTTAGTATAAAACAAGTTATTTACTGCATAATTTATTCTTTTTTGCAAAATAAAGATTGCACGTAGGTTTATTTAACCATACACGTTGCAGTTCCTGGAAAATTAGGTTGATTTCGGCGAGATCTATTGTATTATTGGCCAAATATGGCGAATCGCGAGTCAACGGGTTAAGAACTTTTTATGTTGCAACTTTCATACAATCATCGAAATTATAAACATTATTATTAATAGCGTGACTTATTTTGGTGGAAACCCAAAATATAGCATCCGAGTGTTAGATCATCAGGTGCTCTTAATAAAACAATTAAGGGTATATCTACCGTTTATCAATGCAGTACTCATATAAAATAAGTAATTCCCTTTCTTCAAGAATCTTGAAAAATATGCGATGATAATTGATATGAGTTGTACTGTCATCATCATCATCATCTCAGCCGTAGGACGTCCACTGCTGACCATAAGCCTCCCCCATGATTTTCCAAAAGGACCGGTTGGAAGCGGCCTACATCCAACGTCGTCCTGCGACCTTCATCAGGTCGTCTGTCCATCGTGTCGGTGGACGACCTACGCTGCGCTTGCCGATCCGTGGTCTCCACTCCAGAACCTTTCGGCCCCATCGGCCATCTGTTCTGCGTGCTATGTGCCCTGCCCACTGCCACTTCAACTGGCTAATCTACTGGGCTATGTCGGTGACTTTCGTTCTTCTACGGATCTCCTCATTTCTGATTCGATCTCGTAGAGAAACCCCGAGCATAGCCCTCTCCATAGCTCGTTGTGCGACTTTGAGCTTATCTATGAGGCCCATAGTAAGAGACCACGTTTCAGTGCCATAAGTCATCACTGGTAACACACATTGGTCGAAGACTCTTGTCTGTAGACTGTTGTACTGTATTATGTATGTATTGTATATAATAATTGATATTGATGCATGTTCAATTAACATCGCTGTTTACCTTCAAACGAGATGGCGGTCGAACGTAAAATGTTAATTTGATACGCAGCAACAGTCAAGGAACGCATGCAATTATTCTACATAGAAACAACAAGATATGTAACGATAGAAATCAGGGTCGTCGGGGTTCAAGAACTGCGCTCTGTATTGAATCTAGGCTTGAGTACAGATCCGAGTTTTTGTATCATAATCAGCCCATTATGTTCCCACTGCTGGGACTCGAGCCTTCCTCTCAGAGAGAGAGGTGTTGGGCCATAATCCACCACGCAGGCACAGTGCGGCTTGGTGGATAGGCTAGCGGCCAACCCATGTCAAAGTTTTCAGGCGGCCCGAAGTCCTTTGATATAGCCTAACGACTGTTGTCCTAAGACCAACAACTGAGACCGACGGTTTAACTTGCCCTCAGGGAAAATTCAAGTTGACTGTAAAAAACGTTTTATTAAAAAAAGCATATTATAATGTCCGACATTATATAGAAGAAAGATGCTTGGAATACTCCACTTCTGGCAAGCTGTTATTCTGACACCCATAAAATGTAATACGAGGGCTGCACGAAACGTATCGGGAATGGAATATTTCCACTGTTCCTGTCATATTAAAATCTTTTTAATTGAAAACTCCTTGGTTTTAAAAATCGAATACCATTTATTTATTTAAAAAAAGATTCTCGGTCTTGTCACAAGGTTTTGTCAAACTTGTTTAGAAAATGGAATTGACTCGAGAAAATTCAAGAGCGATGATTTATTATGACTTTCGAAGTGGTTTAACACAAAAACAGTGTGTTGACCGGATGATTTCTGCATTTGGTGATGAAGCCCCATCCAAAACCACAATTTATCGCTGGTTTGCTGAATTTCAACGTGGACGTGTCAAGCTCAGTGATGATACTCGTCAAGGTCGTCCAAAAACTACAGTCACCCAAGAAAACGTTGATACTGTGCGTAAGCTGGTTGAGGAAGATCGACATGTGACATACCGCGAAATTCAGGCAACTTTAGACATTGGCATGAGTCAAATACAAATAATCTTGCATGAACAATTAGGTGTAAAAAAGTTGTTTTCCCGATGGATACCGCATTCGCTCTGTGAAGAGCAAAAAGCGGCTCGCGTTACTTGGTGCGTCAGAACTCTCGAAAGATTCCACGCAGGATCCTCAAATGCTGTATACAACATCGTATCAGGTGACGAATCCTGGATATATGCGTACGAACCCGAAACAAAAAACCAGTCACGAGTTTGGGTGTTCGAAAATGAGTTAAAGCCAACAAAAATTGTTCGTTCACGGAGTGTTGCAAAAAAAATGGTGGCCACGTTTGTCTCCAAAACCGGCCATGTTACGACTATTCCTCTTGAGGGACAAAGAACGGTTAATGCAGAATGGTATGCTAGCATTTGTTTGCCACAGGTCGTTTCTGAACTCCGTAAAGAGAACTGCAACCGCCGCATCATCCTGCATCACGACAATGCGAGTTCTCACTCCGCGCTCAGAACAAAAGAGTTTTTAGAGCAAGAAAACATAGAATTATTAGACCATCCGCCGTACAGCCCCGACCTAAGCCCTAATGATTTCTATACTTTCCCTAAATTAAAGAATAAATTGCGTGGACAGAGATTTTCATCACCTGAAGAAAGTGTGGACGCCTACAAAACGGCCATTTTGGAGATCCCAACTTCCAAATGGAATGGTTGCTTCAATGATTGGTTCCATCGTATGGAAAAATGTGTCAAATTTCGCGGAGAATACTTCGAAAAGCAATAAATACATTTTTAAATAGTAATGTTGTGTCACTTCCTTGATTCCCGAAATGTTCAGTGCCGCCCTCATATTAGTAGTGCCTAAGTAGAAACATTGTAAACATCTATATAAAAAGAATGGCCCCGAGTTTCTTGTCGCTTCTTCTCGGTAGGCTCTATATATATATTGAAACGCGGCGGTAGAGTCTTTAAAGTACATTATAATGAAAATTTACGTTCATAAGTGTGTCTTTGATGCCTAAATTGAATAAATGATTTTGACTTTGACAAGTGTTGCTAACTTGTTGATCTGTTAAGATCACCAAGTCAAACTCCGCTACGAGCTCTTCATCAATTTTGTATGGCGTATGCATATTGACATATTGTCAAATATATACTCGGGTCTAGATTCACAACAGAAGCCCCGATCATACTATTTCACATCGTTCAACAATCTATCTCGCTACAACTGCAGTTCGACTCTTGTTCGATAATTAGGCAAAAAGCCATTCTACTATTTCTATACACATCCTCTCTCACACATATTCATATACATTAGTACGCAACGTTATTTTAAACGCTCTTTTAAACTACATGTACGAGTAAATTAAACGCTACTATACGAATTAGTTTTAGCTTCATGTTCATGATCTGTCGAGGTAGCAGAATATAAAGTTTAGATCGATCGCTGGCGTCAACAGAAACGTAACTGCAGCTGGACTGTTTACCGATAGCAGAATAAGAAAATGCATAATTCAGCTAAGGTTCGATTGCAGTTGTAACAAATTTAGTTACTGGAATCGGCCCAAAACCCTTTCTGGATTATTTGAGGTTATTACCGTGTACTAATATTACATTAAATGAGCAGCTGACTGGCATATTGGATAAAAGTTATTAATTTTTTTAATATTTTTAACGTTCCGGAAATTTCGCGAAGTCTTCTCGTCGAAAATACTTCAGTGCCTCAAGACAAGAGTCTTCGATCAATGTGTATTACCAGTGATGACTTATGGCACTGAAACGTTCTCTTACTATGGGCCTCATAAGTAAGCTCAAAGTCGCACAAGTAATGGAGAGGGCTATGCTCGGGGTTTCTCGTGACCGAATCAGAAATGAGGAGATTCGTAGAAGAACGAAAGTCACCGACATAGCCCAGATTATTAGCCGGTTAAAGTGGCAGTGGGCAGGACACATAGCAGCAGACCAGATGGCCGACGGGGCTGGAAGGTTCTGGAATGGAGAACACGGACCGGCAAGCGCAGCGTAGGTCGTTCACCGACACGGTGGACAGACGACCTGATTAAGGTCGCAGGACGACGTTGGATGCAGGCCGTTTCCAACCGATCCTTTTGGAAAATTATGGGGGAAGCATATGTTCAGCAGTGGACGTTCTACGGCTGAGATGATGATGAATGAATTTTATTTCTAATGTATCACAACTTTTATTGTTTACCACAGAAATGTGGCCCATAAGAGACTTATGTCCACAGGACATAATAAGTCTTTGTGTCCATAGGACACAATTCTATAAAATAATAATTCGTATAAGGAAGGCCATTGACTCCTTACTACAGCTATTCTTCATATTATGTAGGGTTACTAATTATTAACATTGATTTATCATTGTCCTACAAACATTTATGTCGTAAACAATGGTATGAGTAGTCATCTTGTGGTTCTAGAAACCTATAACTTGAAAATTGTATATGAATGCTATATTTTTCCTCATTTCTTCTTTAATGCGAAATGAGTGTAGATTTCGACCATTCATATTTCATGATTCGACTTCGCGAAACCTTAGTTTTTCGACGCTTAAACCTAATAACCGAAGTTCGAAAAAAAACGTAGCGTAAATTTAATATACGTTCTTATGAAGTATGGGAGCCAATACACCATTGAGTAAACTTGGCTCGATAGAAAAAAAATCGGTAACATTCCCTAAATTTTGCAATTTTTCTTACGTGATTCGTGGGAAAAAACATTTTTATTCAATTTTGGGAAAATACATATCAATGAATATATTATATTCGAATTCCCAATGAAATTTACTAGTGAACTATGGGCTCATTTATCATTAAAATTTAACCATTTGATTGTACGAAATAATAATAAAAAGTATAAGCACGTATTCAATTGCATTTTCGCATTACATTGTCCAATCTGATAAGCAATTGTCATCCGTATGTAGAGCATCATAAATTGTTTTAAAATTAGGATTGGACCCCACCTTAAAATATCTCAAGCATAAACACTGACAGAATATATTTAAAGTCAAGTTTATATTCGTAAGCGTTAATTGTTTGCATTTAATTGACTTCAAAAAAGGAGGAGGTTATATGTTCGTGTGTATGTATTTTTTGTTTATGTTAGCCGATTTCTCCCCCATTTGCGGACGAATTCTCAATAATTTTTTTTGTTTGATTGAGTATACTTCCTACTTTCCCATTTAAATTGAATTTCATCATATTCGGTCGAGCAGTTTTTGAGTTACAGTCCAAACACTGAAAAGTGTTACAACTATCTTAATTATATCATCATTTACAACCGTAAGTAGCAAAGTCGCTAAAAATGGTGAAAAAACTTTTTGCAAAAAATGGAACCGACTTCCAACACCAAAAAGTGTTTCATTTAAAAAAGTTATTTCACACTCTTTGGTGTTGAAGTCGGTCCAATTATTAGGTAAAGATTTTTTTTTATAATTGTATGTTTTGTATATTGTTTTCGTTTTTATTCTTCATTTAACCACACCCGTTGCAGTTCCTGGAAAAGTAGGTTGATTTCTGCGAAATCTATTGTAGGTATTATTGGCCAACGGGTTAACTCGCTCTAAATGAAGGAGATAACATATTTCCTCAGAAAGAAATACCATGGGCTAATTTTTATTCCGATTCAATGTGTAGTTAATGTGATACCCCGAAAGCCTTTGTCCACGCTGACAAGTAGCAGAATGTAGTTTTAAATAATTGGTGTTTAAATATGAAATTGCCGATTTATCAAACTAGCCACTTAGTAGTAAAATTAAAGCTTCATAGTGTCAGATTTCAGATTGAAACTTTATTCAGACGTAAACTACAACTTTCTAAAATTAAAAAAGGATGTATATAACTACGAAGAAATAATATCAGGAAGAGTAACTGGCTTAAAAAAATCACCTAATAAAAGTCGTGCTAAATCAATAGCATCGTTCACGCCGCTATGACTCAGCTGCCATAGTAGACGTTGCAGCACGCGCGTGGACTAATCCCTGCTTTCCTTCTGAAATTTTAACCAATCACCGAACATGTCTATTTGTAACCTCGGAAGTAATTCGTATTGGGAATCATACGTCGTCGTTTTGGTTTGAAGGACCACTTTTTGTGTGGTATTTGCTCTGAGTTATGCTTCGATTGTTCGGCTTTCAATTGTTTTTACATTCAGTTTTTAACGTGAAGATGGAAACGGCGAAAATAAATTTTCGAATACGAGTTCCACCGTGGGAATAACACATTTTTTGTTTAACCGCTTTCGTAGTGGAAACTTGACTCGGAAGACCAGCCGCTAAGGTAAATAACGATGAATTGAAGAAGATGGTAGAAGCCTATCTCTGTCTGCATCAAACTACCAAGGTATTAGTAGTACGGTTTGATGTTGGCATACACATAATATTTGAACCAAATCGGTAAAATTAAAAAAAAAACAATTGAAAAATGGGTACTTCTTTTTTGACTGATCTGCAGAGAAGAGCGCGCTTTGAAACTTGCCTTCCTTTGTTAAACCGATTCAAAAATGAAGGTAATTTGGACCGAATAGTGACGTATGATGAAAAGTGGATTCTACTTTACGATAATCGCAAGCGAACGACGCAATAGTTGACCACAGGTCAAACGCAACAATTCCAAGCCAAGATTAGTCATAGAAAGGTGATGATAATAAAAATACACGATCTAAACGGAATTTAACAGTTCCGTGCAAGGGTTGCCGTTATAATCGTAAAATCTCATCGAATTTGTCTACCGATCGCTTAATTTTGTTACTTACTTGCAATGATCAACAAAAGTTCGATATAGCCAGTTTTTTTTTTCGAAGTATGATTCAAATTTGAATTTGATTTGAAAATGAATTCAAGATTCAAATTTATCGATCGGTAAGTTCGGTACTTGCACTGCTGCAGTTAGAAACCATCCGTCATCCTCTATACTCGCCGGATCTCGCCCTGACTACCATTTACTCCGCGATTCGGCAAATTTTTGCACGAAAATAAAAATTATTGCCAAGGAGCAGTACAAAATGCCTTGACACAGTTTGTGGAGTCCAGGTCCCCAGGGTCTATGGCAACGGTTGGAATGATTTTCCGATTAGATGGCAGGAATGTATAGATAAGGAGGGTAAATACTTTGATTAAATAAATATATTTTATCCTACAATAGAATACGAGTAACTCAATTTTTCAGTACGAAATGGGCATTTTATACTTTAACTCCTAATATAAACTTATTACGTCTAGGACCATAGTAAAAACATACCATGGAGATATTATCCTGTAGTTGCCGTAAATTAAATTTTGTGTAAGAAAATCTACCAGGAGACAAATATTTTCTACATTAAGTGTGTTATGGAGTACTATTATTTACTCTGTGATTATATACCTTCTGCAAAATTACAATTACGTATTCTTGTCTCTATTTTCCTGTCTAGACATCTGTTTGTTCGCACATCACGGAACTACTGGATGGATTTTGTATCATTCATCGTAATCCTGCGGAGGTACAGCTTTGTTTTTTTTAAACCGGTTGACGCGAAAAGAAGTTATGTGCAATAGGAACCTATAGAGAAAGAAATTCGAGGACAATAATTTGCGCATGATGCAGATGTATTTGTTGATATGAATGGATTTGATGAATTAGTGCACTCATAGTTAAATGGTCACAGTGTTCACAGATACTGATTATCCGTTGAAATCTAGACACGCAGTAGCGTGACAAGCCAAGTTCAAGCCATCAGAACTGGGGAGCATCACCATGTGTAATATTACACGAACCATTTGGAGCCACTTTTGACCCTCTCATAACTCAAATATTATTCCACATAAACATATCAAATTTGGCACATGCGCGTTTGCGATTTTGCCTTTTTTTGTGTCGATAATGACTGGCTTACTAAGTTTGCTCTTGCAGGTTACAAAGCCCTAACATTGATACACTTTTCAGTCCCCAATATGTCATGTACATACTATTTTGTAATTACTCATAGTTTTCGTATATTTCCGGAAAATTGTTAATTCCGCGGAAAAACGGAACGCAAAACCAGTCAATAAAAGCCGATGCTAAATATAAACAATACGTACCGAAAGGAAGGGAGCAAGGAGCATAGGGACTGGTGTCAGAGGAAGGTCAAATCCATTTACCACTGAGTCACCCATGTCAACAGATCTCGGGTGCATGAGTGTAGGAACTACTATGTACCTACTATTCGTTATTCTGTGCTACAAACCAACTATCTCTACTATATGCAGGACGCAGGTAGAACCTTTTGATACCTGTTTATAGCAATAAAGTAAATATCAGTACCTATTCAATCTTTGAAATATTACTCACTTGCATTACTTTGCTTCCAACTGTGTTATATTGTAAGAAAACTTAATTGTAAACATGCTCTTTTTAAGTATGTAGATTATTGGTCACTTGACTCTATATAGTTTTTCATGTATAATGAATAAAGCTTATGGATTCTAGCAGTAATTGTGACACATGTGAATATGCAGATGTGATCCTCTGATGGACTCTCCATAGAGCATCTGTGAGAGATGGCCCAATTAAGATCCTTAATGTGAACTGCTTTGATTTGGGTCTGATTCAGGACATCTTAGCTGCGCCAACATCTGATGTAGCTTGAGGTGCGTTTGTTTAGCTTTTAGAGCATTGGTGGTGTTGGCATTGATGCCTCTTTTGTTATAGCGTTCGTAAAGCTCTAGCATTATTTTTGCCACTTTCGCCCACACCCTAATCTAACGCTCAACTGAGCATAAGGCAAAACGCTTTTTTAGCTTTTTAAATGCTGAACAAAAGAGACATAAACAACATTTTCACCCACAGATTCCCAATTCAAACGCTCTATATAATATATAATAGAATCTATATGATAATGCTAAAACCGCTCTCAAGGGGTCTATTAGAACGCACAATCCGATCCTCTATCAGTTCACATATAAATGTGCTGCTCAGAGTACAAACAAAGAGCATATTTTTGCGATTAAACTATGGGACTGACATAGTTGGTGCACAACTCAGTCTAATATTAATAAAGAATAAACAAATATGTTGTATATTGTTCTAGAGCAGTGGGATCTTAACCGGTAGTCTGCGGACCACTGGTAGTCCCTGGTATCACCTGAAGTGGTCCGCAAAGACAGCAAAATTGAAAGATACATTCGAAACAGGAATTTAACTTGAAGCCTGAATTCCTGGTTCCAAGATTAGTTCCAAGGTTTCAGATGTTAATAAAAGGTCACAAAAATTGTCCCTTTGCATCCCAGAGATATGCATAAAATGTCAGTTTCATTCATAAATCTTTTGTTATAATTATCACAGTAACTATAGGAAGAATTAAAATAATATACATACCTGCTTATTTCTGTATAATAGAATTTTGGTCAAATATTTAGATACTGTAGACCTTGAACAAATTTATGTATAGTTAGAACAACCCTTTATTTGTTTACGTTTACTGCATATATTATTACCTACAAACTAGTCTGAGTAGTTGGTGATCTCCAAATCTACCTGCAGTTTTCAGCTCTTAGTTTTAGTTCAGTTATGAGCCAGATATTTATGGTGTCTCAGTTTGGCTGGGCAGCATTCTGGGAACTTTATGAAGTCTTTGTCAAAAATACCTCAGTACCTTAAGACAATAGTCTTTGACCAATATGTGTTACCTGTGACATATGGCACTGAATCATGATTTCTTACATAGCGTAGGTCATCCATCAACAAGATGGACAGATGACCTGATAAATGTTGGTAATAAATAATTAGTTACATTCTTTATTAATGGCCTCTGCAACATGAGTTTCACAACTTTGCCTATAAGTTACTCTATAGTTTTAAAAAGTGCATGGAGAAATTAACAAAGTTTTAGAATATGGTTGATGATTAGAAGACCGAATCAGCTGAACTCTTCCACTCAAGTGGTAATTGTAAGAGCAGTGTTTGGCATGACATTGTGGAGTTTACTGAATGCTGCCCTGGTGAGTTGGATTTGAAGATTGGCCTGTTTAGTTTTCTTTTATAAATGGCATGTGTGGGTTCGCCACAATTCTGCCAGTGTCTTGTAGATAGAGCAGACAACAAACGAGAGAGAATGATCGGTGGCTTCAATAACAGTCCTCATTAACTTAAATTTGGCATCCTGGTACCTGCTGCTGTATTACTTAACTGTACTATTAAGGCTGTTTGTTGTTAGCTGTACTATTTAACTTAGATAACCAACAGAATTAAGAATTGGATGTTTGAATAAATAGTCGGCACTCGCACTAATTATGATGCTGCTGAATACCTACTTATAAAGAGGCAAATTAGTCACTTCGACGGATTATTACAGCGCAAATTTTGCGACGCCGTGGGCGGTCTGCAAGCCGATAGGTATAATCACTACGTCAAACGATCCAAAGCAACAAACGCGCTCATAAATAATTTAAAAGACATTTAAACTTACCGTAAATCTCCTTGATTTCGTTGTCTTTAGAATCATTATCACAATGAACGCACAAAATAAATACAATAAAAATGGCTCCTCTAAAGTACTGAATATACATCTTAGATATTACTACAATACACACATAAACGTGCGTAAGACTCTTAAACTACATTAACATAACACATTTTCATTTCTTCATCGGATGAAAATGAAATTAATATGGATATCGAGCCATTTACTCCGTAAAAATAAAATTATTACAATCAAGCTGCCATTGCCCCGCCAACTGTCAAAACGTAGTTTTACTTCAATTTCTCCTTTTTTTTTTCTTTTCCTCTGTTCTGGAGATTCACTTCTCCTTACTTAACTCTACTTCTTCTTCTTTTTGGATGGCTTCTGTTAAACTGTCACAAAACTCTAATTCTTCTATGGCTTTTTATCAACTCTTCCTGCTTTTTTTCGCCGTCGCATACGATAGCTATCACACGCGTTAGAGAGTTTTGTGCAAATTATACTCTAATTAGCCGTTTTGCGGCTGAACTGGCTGCGCCTCCAAGCATAATAGCTAGGACGGATTACTATTTGGTGTTGGTTTGTTTTAAATCTGGTAAGTAGGGTGTTTTAACATAGTTGTTTGTCTTACTAACCCTTGGAGGAATCCAATATCGATCCTCTAAGCCCCGGACCTCCGGATCCTCCGGACATAATCATTCCCATCCTTGCTCCCGTATGTCTAATAATACCGTTGCCTCCACCGCTACCAAACGTATATCAGATGACGATCAAAACGTTAGCTCTGCTAAGAAAACTATAGTTGATACGGAAATGGCAGTAGCGTCCATACAACATACATATTTACATCCAATGCTTGTCCTAGGAATTAAAACATACACTGCTAATGATAAAGGTCCATTTATAGTCCATGTTTCTAGGACAGAACCAGACCCTTCTGCAGGGACAACCATCCGTCCAATTATGTTTGGCCAGTTTCTTTCAAGAAATAGAGTAACTAATATCTGCTCTGATGGAGTGAAGAGAGTGGGCAGGAATAAAATCTCTGTTGAGTTCCAAACTACTGCTGATGCTAATAAATTCTTAGACAGCCAGTTACTTGAAATCTGTAAATACAAAGCTACCATTCCAACTAACAACATAACCAAAATGGATATAGTACGCCAAGTTCCAGTTGATATGTCTATGGACGAGTTTGTAGAGTGACTGGTCCTACCCAGCGGGTGCGGTACAGTACTTAAGGCCTGAAGACTTAACCGTCAGACAACAGATGAAGGCAAAGTGGTATGGTTACCAACTCAGACTGTGGTTATGACCTTCCAAGGTCAAACACTGCCGTCGAGAATATTCTCCTATCACACTTCCCTCCCTTTAGAGACTTATCAATACCCAACAATCCAGTGCCTAAACTGCTGTAGATTTGGACATGTGAAAGTACAATGTCGATCGAAGAATCGTTGTTACAGATGTGCTAAACTACATACACATGAGTCATGTGACATTGAAGAGACTAAAGGCTTCCTACTTTCACTGTTCTGGTCAACACTTTGCGAACAGCAGGTCTTGCCCTGAGCTAGGGAGACAGAGGACTATAAAACTCCTTATGTCACAGGAAAACATCTCATATGATGAAGCGGCCACTCAGTACCCAAAAGTAATGAAACCTTATGCCGAATAGCACAAACCCCAACTTTAGTCCCATCCCAGGCTTCCTTCTTGACTTCCCAGTCCAATCAACTTATCCACACCTCTCCTGGTACATCCTACAGAAAAACAGTCGTCTCTGCCCCCCGCACCAAGGCCTCCTTATGAAAATTATATGACAGGACTGCCCATCAGGCTATTATTGCTGATGAGCCATCTACCCTTCCCAATGGATTCTCCTTGCTGTCCCAAAATTCACAAACCTCACTATCGTCCCAGGAGGAGAGCATCCTGTAAATTCTTCTAACCATGATCCTTAGTATCATCTCCAGAAATAACTCCAACTTACCGTCCAACGCTGCCCAGAAACTTACCCAAATCCTCTCCCTAATCAACATCAAGTGTCCATTCTACAATGGAAAACCAAGAGCATCGTTCACAAGAAGCATGAGCTTCTTCACTTAATCAACAAATTTTACCCGTCTGTCATTGCTATCTTGGAGACATGGCTAGTGCCTGGTTCCCCATTTCGGGTCCCAGGGTACTTCTGTCTCCGGGATGACAGGGCTGACGGGTATGCAGGTTGCGCCTTACTTGTAAGGCGCAATTTACCCTTTGCCCAAATCCCTCTCCCTTTTGTCTCCCCAGAAATTAATATCATAGCGGTAAAAGCATTTAACATTTCATTCCTATCAGCTTATATCCCACATCCCCACTCTAACTTAATCCCAGATATTTTATATGTCATATCCTCAGTCCCACCACCTATAATCTTAATGGGAGATTTTAACGCACATCACACATCATGGGAATCTAATGCTAATGACCTCTTTGCTCTTGCCCTTCTTGAAATCTTTGATGAAGCAAATCTATGGTTCGTCAACAATGGCACTCCCACACGAAGAGTACTGCCCACCCAAAACCCTAAAAGTGCTGTTGACCTTACCATATGCTCCGCATCCCTTATTTCTGTCCTGTCATGGAATGTGTTGCCTCATTCCTATGGCAGCGACCATTTCCCGATAACCATTACTATCTGTAATAGAGTAAGGCCAGCACAAAATTTTACTCCATTCCTTAAATACAGACTGCGCGATGTCAATTGGTCTGATTATTCTTCATCTCTGGAGAATAAATTAGAACACCTTCCTATTTCAAAAAATATTAACATCGTAGAGTGCTATGATCAATTTATAAAGGCCATTATTTTCAGTGCAGATGAACACTTCCCAATAAAAAAAATCATATGACTTTAAGGTTTCCATACCTTGGTGGGATGCAGACTGTACAACAGCCCTTAGAGAAAGGAAAATATCTGAAGAAACCTATAACGCTAACATGACAAGAGAAAACTTACTAAACTACGAGTATCAAAAGAATGCTGCCAGGGCAAGAAGATAATTGTTTAAAAAAAGATATGGATGGGTTCAATACGGCAAATGCTTATCCCCTAGACGTCATTATTCTTTAGTGTGGAAGCAAATTAAACGCTACAGAGGATCATGTAGACTTCACGGTATCACAATAAATGACCCTTAGTCATGGGTTGAGGCCTTTACAGATAAAATATCTCCTCCTTTCGTACCATATATGGACTCTTTCCCTACTTTCAAAAATCCTATCTTGACTTCTGACCATTTTGACTCACCATTCACATTCTCTGAAATTCAACTGGCACTAGATGGACTTGTGGACTCCTCTCCTGGCATAGATGGGATCCCATACTCTTTCTTAAAAAATGCTACATATAATAGTAAGATGTATTACTTGAAGCTAATAAATACATTCTTTGAACATGGAAATGTCCCCCGTCAGTAGAAAACCCAAGTAATACTTCCAATTCTTAAACCTAGCAAGAACCCATCTGACCCGAACAGTTATAAACCAATTGCTTTATCATCAGTTTTATCAAAAGTTACTGAGCACATGATTAAACAACAACTTGAGTGGTTCGTAGAAAGTAAGAACTTATTGGTGAAAACACAGTTTGGATTTCGAAAAGGTATGAGCACGATGGATAGTTTGGGTATTTTGACAACTGACATACAACTCTCATTATTGAAAAAGGGGCTTCTGATAGGTGTCTTCTTAGATATAGCGTCTGCATTCGACAATGTCTTACTTCCAGTACTCAGATATAAACTTAGACAGCTGAGTATTCCTGAGAAGCTAGTCCAGTTTGTATGCAATCTGTTTATGGAGAGAACTGTTTTAGTTAAAAATTAAAACACCTACCTTTCCTCTAGAACCATCTGGAAAAGCTTACCGCAGGGATCAGTTCTCTGCCCATTATTGTATAGTTTATACACATATGACTTAGAATCTACAGTACTCCCGTTTTGCTAAATTTTACAATATGCAGATGACCTGGCACTTTACATATCTGGTCAAAGTATAGAAGATCCTTTGAATAAATTGACCTATGCGCTTCAATACCTTTCAGACTGGCTTAAACAACATGGACTATCCATTTCGCCTTCTAAGAGCAGTGTTGTGGTTTTTACTAGGAAAAACTTGTCCCTCATGTCATCCTCAGAGTCAATAATGAAATTATCCCACAAAATCAGAATGTGAAATTCTTAGGAATTTGGCTAGACAGCAGGTTGTCTGGTACTATACACTTTGATTATGTTTCCCAAAAATGTGAAAGAAATATTAATATACTTCGTTCTTTATCTGGAGTGTGGTGGGGTGCACACCCATTCACACAAAAATTGCTGTATAATGCCATAATCATATGGATTATGGCTCATTTCTATTGTATCCTTCAAATAAATCAGGAGTTCAAAAACTGGACAAGATACAATCAAAATGTCTGCGCATCATCCTTGGAGCTATGAAGTCTTCCCCAATAAACGCTATGCAAAATGTGTCGAACCCCCTTTTGCGTTAGCATCTGTTAGTCTGTGAGTCTAACAGTGGTTATCTTCATTTCTATTAGAGCAAAGAGTTTGCGTAATCTCAAATCGTTGCCTAATCATCATTAGTTTGAGAGTTGTCATTGGTTGACACACGTATGTCAATGGTTGGCGAGGATAAAGCTCCGCCCTTGGGCTCATATGAGCCCTCTTCGACCGCTACATGCGGGAGGGGAAGTTCCCCAGGAGGTGGAAGGGAGGTCGGCTCATACTCCTGCGAAAGGAGGGGCGCTCTGCGGATGAACCCGCCGGATATCGCACTACTGTACTGCTTGATGAGGCTGGCAAGCTCCTAGAGCGTGTGGTCGCTGCCCGCCTCGTCAGGCAACTCACAAACATCGGCCCAGATCTAGTAGGTATATATATATCAGATAATATATCTTTAGATATATTCTGATTAATCTATGGTTATGACCATATATAGAATAGTACTCTGTGGTCATAACAATGGGTTGCGTTGCGACTGAAAATCAGGGGTAAGTAATATATTATGTTCGATTATTAAAATATATATAGACATAAAAAATAACAAGTTATGATATACCATTCATTTCGTTCATAATGAATATGATATAATAAACCTATGATCAAAATTCAAAACAAATAAGTTTAAATGAAAACCATTTATACACTATACATCAGTAGGTACAACTATACAGGGGCCTTACTATCAGCTTCGTAAAAAACCATGCAAGTGCAGTTCTTAAACCTGACATAAACAGTGTTGAATGAAATCATACCATGACGCTCATTTAGGTCAACTGTTTGAATATTGTTTTCTCAAAAGTGAACGGATAATATTGTCTCTGGCATTCTAACAATTTACTATAACCAACATTGCAGACGCCTAGACGTTTGTAAGCTGATAAACTGAGTGGATTTAGAGCGACATGTTAACGAGAGTCAATACAAAAAAACGGGTGAACGGTTTTTCTGCGGTTCTTGAATAGCAGGCACACTTCAAATATTCGCGTACATTTTAATTTTTATCATTGTGAACTACAGTTGTGAATCATCATGCCAGCATTCGTTGTGAAGTCGTGCAAGAGCAAAACACGATTAAAATGTCCAGGGTTCACTCTGACTAGTAAATAGTAGCAAAATGATAATTGTCCAAAGATGTTCAAATACGTTAACAAATCGAGATGGTCAATACTATGCAAAATAAAGTCAGCCTATTTTTGACTTAATTTAGGATGTATTTTTTCTTCAGTACTAAATATTGAAATGTAACAGCAATTTGTTTTGCTTATTATGTTTTATTCTCTCGCTTGCTTGCCGATTCAATGCGGCAAAATAAAAGCCAAGCTCAACTTAAGGCGCGCTCGTATCCTGATAATAGTAAAAAGCAGAATCTTTAAACATCGTGTGTAACGAAACAGATTGATAAATACTATGAAAAAAAAATACTTAGGTTAGAAAAGGAATAGGAACAGAGTAATAACCGAATAGAATTCATAAATATTCTCTCGCTCTCGACACGCTTTCTGCAGAAAGAGTCCACGAAAATAAACTTTTACATCCAAACTCTTCAGTTTTCAGCGATAACACTATATTTTTTTTAAGTAATGCAGTAATGCCATATCCAACGTACAGCACTGAAATGATAACCAGCAGTTTTTTAAATTGTAAAAGTATATATCGAAAAATATAAAAAAAAAACATACAAAATTAATACCGTTTTCCATTACATCGTCCAATCTAACAAGCGATTTTGAACCTTACGTAAGGCATCGTAAATTATTTTAAAATTGGGGTTGGACCGCGCCTTAAGCTAGAAAAATAAGGGTATGACTGCCTGTGAAAATCAGCATAATTATACTCCGTTTTAAAATACACAAAATTGCAGTACCTATTCTACCAGTTAGTAGAGTAAGTACCTACTGTTTTTTTATTTATGTTATATAAAATCTCATGTTTATCTTATTATGCTGATGATTTGTCCCGAAGAGACATCAAAATCTTTAAGAGATACTACATACAATGAACAATAAACGATTGACTACAGTTGTTATGTAATATAGGTAACTATAACATTAAAAATCAGCTCAATGTTTGGTCAAATTAAAGCACGTTAAATTTTTCAAGCTAATAAAAATTCCATCTGCAAATTTTAATGTGGTTAAGATGAATTGCTACTTAATTTGTCAGTAGTATCAACACAGTGCTTTTCTAAAGTAATTCTGTATACTGATGTGATCACTGAAAAACATCCAGCTGGCAAATAACGTTTTATTTTTTTGGTAAAATGAATAAGCGTAAAATGTTTCATAATCTTTCTTCACTACATTGCGAAGAAAGAGTGTCTTCTAATGTCTAGACAAAAACTTACTAAATTAATCATAATCACGGGACATACGAGTTTCTAAACATTGATTTATTATTGAGTTGGTCCAGTCCACTTGTTGCATAACATCGTTCTCCCGCTATGACTTAGCTGTCATTGTAGACGTTGTAGCACGCGCGTGAACCAATCTCTGCTTTCCTTCTGAATCAATCACCGAACATGTCTATTTGTAACTTCTGAAGTAATTCGTATTTGGAATCATACGTCGTTTTGGTTTGATGGGCCATTTTTTATGTGGAATTTGTTCCTGAATTATGCCTCTTGACTTATTATTTCTTCGTAGCCAAAGAATATTATTATCTAAGACTGTGCCCTACGTTTTTTAACCTGTGGAGAAAAAAGAAAATTAAATAGGTACACTATTATATTCTCTCTGATTAATGCCCGTTTTCACCAACATTTTAGGTAACACCTAAGCCAAGTTAGGTGACATTTTTGTACTACTAAGTATTACCTAACTGGGTTTTTTTTTACGTACCGTTTTCACCAACATTTTAGGTGTCACCTAAAATGTTGGTGAAAACGGGCGTTAAAGTAATAAGTAAAATCTTGTACTGCGTTCGAATAGGCCCTTCGTGAACGTTTTTTAGCGTAAATAACGCTAAAAACGCTCACAATGGGCGTTCGAATTGGGAATCTGTGGGTGAAAATGTCGTTTATGTCTCTTTTTAAAGAAAGGAAAGCTAAAAAAGAGGAATTTTTGCCACCAAAAAGTGTAATTTTTGACCCACGTCTCCGGAGCATGGTTGAGCATGGTCGTTTTTTGACAGCTATGTATTTGACAGCATAATCATGCAATTTTAGGTCTTATGCTCAGTTGAGCGTTCGAATAGAGTGTGGGCAAAAGTAGCAAAAGTTATTTTTGCCACTTTTGCCCACACGCTGAACAAAAAGAGACATGAACGACATTTTCACCCACAGATTCCCTATTGGAACGCCCCTTGTGAGCGTTTTAAGCGTTATTTTCGCTAAAATCACTCAAAAGGTGCCTTTTCGAACGCACTACTCATGTCATGAGCTAAACGAAAGCACCTATTTAATCTGATTTATCTATGGTAATAGCATAGATAAATCTGATCAGAAGTAAAATAAAATTGTACTTTGGTTTGGTATATACTTCCTAACAGAGACAATTATATGTAATACGTAAAGACTGAAAACTCAACAGGCGTGGGGTATAACGTTACGACAGGGGTACGGGAGGGGGAACCGATACACTAGAAGTCTATCGACAATAAAACTTACGATGCTATTTCACTGTTTTTTATTATTAATAAAAAACATAGAATATTATAGTTAACATACAATAAAAATTTGAAAATCAACCTGATAACTTTTTCAAACCCCACATCTTAGCACTATGATAATAACTGTATTCCGAATTGTTTGTCTTTATAACTGTGTTAATTTTGTTTTGTTTTTCTTCGGGAAATAAAGTAATTAGTAAGATAAGCATCAAAAGTGAGACCAAAATGAGTTTCCTGTGTCAGTCTTTGTCGAATGTACTTAGATGCAAAGTGTTTTTGACACACTCTTCGTCGCATAACAACCACATTATTGTTGACCTTGTACAAAGCCAAATCAATTATAGCTTTTACCCATATCTGAAATCTATTCTGGCTTCTCGGAAAAGCGTGAAGATATACATCAGTTTGCCGTGGGGTACCGGCATAGAATAGTACCCCCAACTCTACCCGTGGGTGCGTAGAAATCTGCTAAGGGATAACAATCGGAAGGTGGGCAGCAGCACCTTCCCAGTATTAAAACCTTAAAACTGCGCTCCCCAACCCGCCTGCCAAGCATGGCGAGTATTGGCAAAATCCTCCCAAATGACGGACACAATAGGAACCAGGCCCCCAGTCCCCAGCAGCCCCGCTATTCCTGACTACGGTAGCGGCCACGGTAACGGTGGGGCAGGGGGTGCTAACAATCCCTGGCAGACGCCCGGCTACCACCCCCAACGACGACGACTGGCCCTGGTAACACACAACATACGCACGATGAGGACAGACGAGAAGATTTATGAGCTGTAAGAAGAAATGAGTAAGTTACACTGGGACATTGTGGGGCTATCTGATGTCCGTAGAGCGGGTGAGGACACGATAACCCTAAAATCAGGTAGCCTACTCTATTACCGGGAGGGCGACCAACAGTCCCAAGGTGGTGTCGGTTTTCTCGTCCACAAGTCCCTTACTAATAACATAGTTAAGATCGATAGCGTTTCCAATAGGGTCGTATACCTAATACTCAGAGTATCCAAACGATATTCGCTGAAGATCATTCAGGTATACGCACCGACGAAGTCGCACCCGGATGATGAGGTGGAGGATATGTATGAGGACATTAGTCGGGCCATACATACCTCTGAAACGCACTTTCTAGTTGTTATGGGGGACTTCAACGCGAAGTTGGGTAAGAAAAGCGAGGATGAGTTGAAACTGGGGCAATTTGGCTATGGACAACGGAACCGTAGGGGACAGAGGTTGGCCGACTTCCTGGAGAAAGAGGGACTCTTTATGATGAACTCTTTCTTTCAGAAGCCACCTCACAGGAAATGGACCTGGCTGAGTCCCGATGGTTCCACAAGAAATGAGATTGACTTCATTATGACCACCAAAAGGCAAATATTCACTGATGTTTCCGTGATCAACAGGGTTAAAACCACTAGTGATCACCGAATGGTAAGAGGCACGGTAAATATTAATGTCAAACTGAAGAGGTCTCGTCTGATGAAGTCGACGCTCCGACCCACTCGTGCCCATATTCAAGACCCCGAGAGCTTTCAACTTGAGCTATCCAATCGCTTCGATTGCATTGAGAACATCACTTCAGTGGACAAGATCAATAACAGGTTAGTAGAAATTGTCCATACAGTGGGTTCCAAATACTTTAAACCCCACCGTACAGATATGCCACAGAAACTCTTCAACGATACCCTCAACCTCATGGCTGAACGACGCTCACTAAAACTGCAGTCTTCGGATGATGCTGAATAGACTGAATAGGCTGCTCAATAGACGAATATGGAAGTCCTTGCGACACGACATCCGGATCTTTAATACAAACCGTATTAAAGAGACGATAGAGCGGAAAAAAGGCTCCAAAGTGTTTGCGAGAGACATGTATATTGGGCAAAGCCAGTTGACGAAGCTGAAGAAAGAAGACGGCAGTGTAGCGTTGACCAAAGCAGAAGTATAAGGAGAGGTAGAGAGTTTCTACGGACAGCTATACACCTCGGTCGCTAAACCTGTTAGCAGCTCGGTCAAAGACCCAAGAGCCAAGCTGACCCGACATTATACCGAAGATATCCCGGACATCAGCCTGTACGAGATTAGAATGGCCTTGAAACAGCTCAAGAACAACAAGGCGCCCGGTGACGATGGTATCACATCTGAGCTTCTGAAAGCGAGTGGAACACCGGTACTTAAAGTCCTTCAGAAGCTCTTTAATACCGTCTTACTTGAAGGTTCCACGCCAGAAGCATGGAAGAAAAGCGTGGTGGTGCTGTTCTTCAAGAAATGTGACAACACTTTACTTAAAGATTACAGACCCATCTCGCTTTAGAGCCATGTTTATAAGCAGTTTTCGAAGGTCATAACGAACCGTCTCAGTCGCAGGTTTGATGAATTCCAGCCTCCGGAACAAGCCGGTTTCCGAAAATCTCAATGTGTGTTACCAGTGATTACTTATGGCACTGAAACGTGGTCTCTTACTATAGGCCTTATAGATAAGCTCAAAGTCGCACAACGAGCTATGGAGAGGGCTATGCTCGGGGTTTCTCTACGTGATCGAATCATAAATGAGGAGATCCTTAGAAGAACGAAAGTCACCGACATAGCTCAGAAGATTAGCCAGTTGAAGTGGCAGGCAGGCAGTTGAAGTCCACCGACACGGTGGACAGACGACCTGAGGAAGGTCGCAGGACGACGTTGGATGCAGGCCGCTTCCAACCGGTCTTTTTGGAAAATCGTGGGGGAGGCCTATGTTCAGCAGTAGACGTCCTACGGCTGAGATGATGATGATGACGATACATCAGGCTTAGAGCTGGTACAGCCCGGAACGCAACACGTGTCTGACATAGATTATTACTATTGTGATATTGTTCGTTAAATGTATTTTACTAACAATAGCACAATAATAATCACACGAAAACACAATTCACTAGTTTTTTCTAGTCTTTATAAAGAAAATCATGCGTTTTTTTATTATTTTTATAAAAACAACAAAGTAAATAAACAACAGAAATACCAAAAGTGTTGCCCACCCACATTTTGTAAATTGTAGAATAAGTCCTAAAAATCGGTATAAATTGGTAGAATGTCATGCTAAAAACGGTAGATTTACCTTTCTAGTTTGATAGATTTTAAATATAATAAAAAAGGTAAAACAAAAGGTTTATGAAAATTAAACAAATGTTATTTAATATTTATACATACTTTTATAAAAAAAATGTTTAAGTGTTCCGAGCTGGGTTCCCGTTCTTGGTTATAAAGGGGTTTGCGCAACATTATATGGCGTAGTGGCGTTGTTTTTCTTTTTGGCAGCCACAAAGTGCAATGCGCAAAAGTGGCGTTTTTTTACGTTTCTTCATCCACTAATGAAACAAGTATTTTTCGAAAGAAGTCTTCAAAATAAACAATTTATAGTTTTATAACAACACCGCCCGCTTACAATAGGTACGACGTCCGAACATTGACGCACCCGAGCCAGCCGTCCGTCGGCAGTAGGTTTAGGCATCAGCTGCGTAACCATTCGCGAGTAGGTAGGTTCCTTCGTCGTTATATTTATTCAAAGTGGGTAGGTATGACTGGCGTTATTACTGGTGTCTATTCTGTGATGCGTTCATTCGCGCAATGGTAAATAGATGCGAAGCAATCAATATGGGTTCATAAGAATTTAAAACATGTATTTTTTTTCTCTCACATAATGACTAGTTATCAATTCTAAACCATCTCATTCAATATTGTGCACTAATTAACAAATACCTTATTTATGTATATTGTAGTGATTTTTTGAAAATTCTTACAATAAAATAGCTCGGCCCCGATATATTTTAAGCAGCTGTTATAAAACTATAAATTGTTTATTTTGAAGACTTCTTTCCAATAATAATTGTTTCATTAGTGACTGACGAACTTAAAAAAATGCCACTTTTGCGCATTGCCCTTTCCTGCACAATTATCCTACTTGCTAGAGCCGAGCCAACTTACGAGTCTTTTGCCGGTTAATAATAATAACTTCTCACCGTTGACTCTGTTAAACTAATATTATAAACCGGCAAAACGCTCACGTTAGGGATCGAACACTTTGACTCCATGTTTTATTTTTACTGTTTAGTATATTCAAATTAAAGTTTTATTTTTTTTAAGTTTGAAATCACAATCACATCAAAACTCTACAGCTACGAAAACAAAATATAATAACACGTTAAATTAGTAGTTTTAACTTTAACTTTTTTCAAATATGGCCTCAGCGGGAGTGCCGCAATGCCGCCAGTACCACGTGGATAGATTAGAAAATAAGCTTATATTGGTGGGTTAGTTTTTTATTTTTTAGTTTTTGTCCACGTCTTTGGTTTCTACATTCCTCGCAGTTCTATTACATGTATATTGCAGCAAGATAATCAAGTAATCAACAAATGAAGAATTTATTATTACAAGGCGGACCCGTGTGAAATAAATTGTATGCGACGTGACTGCTCCTTATCGCTAGCTGCGACCTGGTCGCGGCGCGCGGGCGCGGGGCGGCCGGCCGGCAGTGATCGTACTACAGTCGTATCTACGACACGCATGCCTCTCGCGCCTACTTACATAGTTTTAACTTTTCTACGCACCTTGCATGATTCATTTTTGTACAAAACTGTAAGAATAAACGTAAAGATAAACATTGTTTGAGTGTTATCTTTACAACGCCACAATATGTTGAAGTAAAGAGTTTTTATACCTACATGATGATGGTGAACTCTTTTCTATGTATCTCATTGCATGACATATGGTAATTTGTTTATGACAGAGAATGTTTTGTCACAGCTTGACTCGAAATAAATTCGTGTAGTTACAATGTTTGTAAATTGTTGTTTTATTTTACCATTCCACTCTAACAGCATATTTGAAGTTTAATGTCAACATTATTTTCCATATGACGTGGTATCAAAACAGGTTGATTTAGGGCTTAAGGTAGTCGATAGGTAGAATCAAGCTAAAATAGGATGACACCTGCCCATGGGGGTCGGAAAAACTCGACTAAAGTCTGCTGAACAACAAAGACGGATGACATGCGGACTCTATCGCCGAGAGTTTCTAGCACAGAAAAGGATACTACGAATTCCAGTGTGTCGAGCTGTCAAAATCATAGCGTTATATTTTTTTCTATGATGATTCCATAGCGATATAATTTACATGCCATTTTAGTGCTTCCATAGTATATCTCTAAATAGTCTGTGGTGCTTCCTAATCTGTGAGTTTGGTGGATGCGGGTGTCAACCGCTATAAAAAATTCTTAAATTTATTAAGTATTTAGATAAATAACTGTGTATGTTTATAGAAAATGATTTAAAACTTGTACTATGTGTTTATTATTATCTATTCACTTTATCTGAATGTAAAAAAGTACTTCCGCCATGACAATGGGTCGCATCGATGTGAGATGTCCTGCGGCACTTGGTCTTTATTTTGTGTGTATCGGATTGTTGTATCCCATTTTAGGTAAGTGTTTAAATTTGCATCATATTTAACGTAGCGGTACACCGATACGCGCTGTATAAGATGCAGAAAAGGGTTTAGTAAATATTACATTATTTTACTTAGATGGTTTACAGTAGATACGCGGATTTTTGTGTAGTCTAGCATTAGTTGAGTCCCTCAACATTTAGGATAAGTGTTGACCACAACGAACATATTTCTGTACTTTACTGATAAAACACATGTAATAGACTACTGTAACTACTTATTGGAAATCCGCGCGACTTGAAATTGACGCAAAGCCGCACAAGCCATACAAACAAGTTTTTGCAGAAGTTACCTATTGGAATTTCTTGCCACAACATTGTACATAGTTAAGTGTTTTGGCTTTATGATGGGAATGGAGTGATGAGCTTTAGTACATACATAATTGTTAACAATTGAATACCATCAGACTGACCCCTAATTTATGTAAAATGCAGTTTTAGCCTTTGATCAGGAAATCCTTGAGAGAACCATTACTGCCATGGATATTATTATTTAACCTTTTAATTTGTTTCTAATAGTTCATATCCTGTTTCAGCACAGGATGTATTAGAAATAAAAGAAATAACTGCAGGAAGGAAAGAGGGTGGCATTGCCAATGTAAGGTGCACAGCATCCTCAGAGACAGCAAACATTACATGGCTGTACCAAGGAGAGCCTTTTCTGCCTGATGAGAGGTGAGTTGAAGTGGAGACTGTGCACAATATTATTATCTTATAATTTTAAATACAGTAGAACCTCTATAAGTCGAACATCAAGGGAGACGCCAAAAAATTCGAGTTATAGAGTTTTCAACTTATGGAGGATTTAGACTTAGGCGGATTTTGTTTCGACATAAAGAGTTTGAGGTCTTTTCTTATAAATTTTGAGTTAGAGAGGTAAAATAAATAAAAATTCAACTTGCAGAGGTGACAAACATATTTTTATTTATTATAAATCAACATTATTTCAAATCATTTTAAAGTAAAAAATATGGCATTAAAAAAAGTCAGTAATATTTTTTTGCTTTAGATAATTTGGTTGTTCTCTATCTATAGCATTGTATAGACATAGACTCAAAGTTTTTAGTTTACGTTTCACAGCACTCATGTTAACTGTTGTACTAATTGATGTGTATTGCAGTAGAACCAAACTACTTCTGACAGTATTTAAGTCGAAAACAAATGACTTGTTTAGCTAAATTTCAAAGGAAATCAAAATTGAACACCTGACACCAAGCAAGAAAACACGTGTTTACGTGAGTCATAAATTTATTATCGTATACTCCTAAAATGTTTTCTAAGAAACAATAGTGTACTCACATTGTCGGCAAGTTCTTAAAGTCGGTAACTTATTTTTGTTCGAACAATAGAGGTAATAAATTCCAAATGATCAAGTTGTAAAGGTTGTAAAATAAAACGTTGCTATGTTCGAGATACAGAGGTCAAATTTAATTTTTCGAGTTATAGAGTGAAAATATGTACCAAAATGGCTTGGAGGGACTCTGTGATTATTTCGACTAACAGAGGGTCAAGATTTCAAGTAATGGAGGTTTTGGTGTTTGAAGGGAAGGGAACCAAAAAATTTTTCGAGATTTGGAGGTTTTTGACTTATCGAGGTTCGACTTAACGAGGTTCTACTGTATATGAAAATGTTTGCTACAGCTTGCTTGATAAATCCTTCCTATACCATGATAATTGTAACAAAAGATTTATGAATGAAACTGATGTGTACTTACATCTCTGGGACGCAAAGGGTTAAGAACATTAAAAACATTAAAAAATTTATCATTTAATCTTGTATGATTTTGTACTAGCAAGTGATCAAACTGGCACGAGTTAAATACCAGTGTGTTACTGGTTATTACCCTGCTAGAAAAAAGACAATAAAGTCTAACCAGTAAAGAGTTGGAGCATGTTGACATTAGAGTCACAATAAACAAGAGCAATCGAATGGGAGTTTACTTGCTTGTATACTTGGCATTAGTGATTTATTATAGATATTGAATGCAGAAGTAACAGTAACAAATGGAAGTGCCAGCAGCTTGCATTATTACTGTTACAGCACCATCCTAGTGCTAAAATGGCACTCTCACATATGTAACCAGTGATACCATGGCAAATGTGTCACCTGAACATTTAAAATGTGGCTAGTATTATGTAATCACTATTAAAAACATAAAACCTATTCTGCCCATAACTTCGTTTGGTTTAACTTTCCATTTACATCCATTGAGTTGGGGGCTGATATTTTTTTACAGAAATGTTTCATTAGTGTAAGACCGCGGCAGCGGCCGGTGAAGCGCCAGAATTAGGTTAACCTACACCTCGATAAGGATATATAACATTCTCATAATTATAAATTTAAAAACCTCAAAAGGGGGGGCTCCGCCGTTTTTCCTTTGAGGGGAGATAGTCCCCTTTCCCTCCTCTACCCTCTCAACTTGATGGATGTTAATGAAAAGTTGTTCCTTTCATCCTTTTGATTCATGGTTACTGCAATTTCTCAAAACTGCTGTTGGGCCAGGATAAGGCCCATGGTATGGGGGAAAAGTGGACATTTACATTCTGTCTAAATACACATATCTATGATGTTTGAGGTCTTCTGTTTTAGTTTTGGCTGAGCCAGCCTGAACAATCGTCCCAGAGACAGCGCACATTTAGCATCCCAAACCAGGGGCTCATCTTCCTTGGTACTATAGTCATCCTATGTGGTCTCTTGCCGTCATCCTGCATCAGTCCATTACATTTGGTTCTAAATTTACAGTACACCAGCACTGACAAAAGACCCGACAGATGACATTATTCAAGCTGGCATGCCGCACAGGTAGTGAGGCCTGGCAGCATGTGCGATCGTCTCCCTCTGGATGTTGTCAAGTTTTCCAAAGTAAAGGATGGTGCCAAAACTGACAACATCTAAGGGTATACATAAATTTTGGAATATATAACACTTTGCGTCCCAGAGATGTACATATACGTCATTTCATTCATAAATCTTTTGTTTTAATTATCACAGTATAGGAAGGATTACGTGCTCTATGTTTGTTATCTATAATCTCATATAACATATTTAAATACACTTGTATTTTTAAGCTGTATAAGGGTTTTTTCATATCTTAAATAGCTATAGTATCTATAGGTTCCCAGTAGTTTATTACTTGAGTCTTTATATCTAGCTGATTTCATTTTGTATGCAAATCCTTGCCGAATGCTATCTGAAAAATAAGTGTTTTCATGATGTGTGTATTGGTTATGTTCGTTTTCTACTGACATGATCATTGTGTTGTCATATAAGGCTTGAGTAAATTACTATTGTTACTTTTATACTCATCATTTTCAGTATTTGTTTTGTTTCTATTTCCAACATTTTATTTGAAGTATATAAGAAATATAATAGTTCTTTGTAAGTATGTATTTTTACATGCTTCATTATCGTCTTTCTTGCGTTAAGTTTTTGCTTCGTTTTTGCTTCGTATGCTAAACTGAAAATGACTGAAATGTAATTTTTCAGTCTTGTTGCCTTTCCCTGCCTCGTTTTACCTACCTTTTTCCTTAAGCCATCCAATGTAGCTGTTCTACTTGTGTCTTTTATTCTTCAATTGCATTGCTGTCTTTCTTATAAGAGTGCATTACGTTGATGTTCTCAAAGAGTCGTCTTGCTGTTTTTATCGGTTTCTCTTTTTGCCAATGCATGCCGTACTATGCACGTCGTTAAAGTCCGTCTTTTTTTAGACATCTGTTTGTTAGCGTTCTCTAATTTTTACTCTTTCAATATCTAACAACAAAGTGTCTATTTTGTTGTGACCGGACAGAAGCTGGTTTTCTTCATGACATACTTTTTTGTCATTTACAATAAGAAAAAAGTTGAATCACAGGTTTTTTCTTTTAATAAGGTGTATTGCCTCCACGTGCCCTTATTACAGATTCTAATCGGTTCCGCATAGATCTTATTTAGGGTTATTAAACGGTCTTGCGGAATATTATTCCATTCTTGTGAAATTGCTGTTTAGTGCTGCCACTGTTGGGGGCACAGGACTTCTCGCATTAAGGTACAGCTTTTTTGAAACTGACACATGTTCAATGAGATTAAGATCTGGGCTGCATGGTGGCCATTTCATGGTACGTACCCTAACTTCTTCGCAATATTGTCGACTGGTGCAGCGGCGTGGGTCGGCATTATCTTGCATTAAAGTAAAATTTTTGCCTATTAATCCCATGTGAGGTAACACGGAGCTTCTAAAACCTCTGTTATATAGCGTTGTGCCGTCAAACCACCTCTTCTACCGTTTTGACGAACTATGTCGATGAACACAAGTTTCGTTTGCCCGATCATCGAAATGTCACCCCACACCATACACGAACTGCATCCAAAAGGAAAATGCTACTCAATGCAACTCTCTCCCCACGTCGCCGATAGACTCTTCTGCGACCGTCTGCACCACTTAAACATGTTCTACACTCATTGGTGAACAATATGGAGGCTTTTCAGTAGGTAATTAGGTATATATTATTGGTGGGCGATTCATCGGGGTCCAAATGACTATTCCACCTTATTATCAATTTTCACCATTCGCCATCAACACCAAATTGGAAGCCACGCTCCCTTAGATCTAAAATAGGAAAATAGGAGAAAAATTCGCTCCGTCCCCGCAAGACGGTTAGTCAAATAGAGAGTTAAAATTCGATGCTCGGACCCGAACCTCGGTAGCCTAATTGGTCAATGGCGTCTGACACGGAGAGTCAGAAGACGCCGGGTTCGAATCCCATCCGAGGATAGAATTTTTCTCTCTATAAATTTCAATGTTTGAGATCGCTAAAAGCAAGCGTTAGTGCTTTAAAAAGTAATACTATAAAAATTACAAGGGCTGCGATGTCAATACGAAAGTTTAAGTATTTCTAAATAATGCTTCTTTCAGTTGGATGGTACTGTTAAACTGTCCAATAGATGTCGCTCCGTCTCCGCTAGACGGTTAGTCAAATAGAGAGTTAAAATTCGATGCTCGGACCCGAATCTCGGTGGCCTAGTTGGTCAATGGCGTCTGACACAGAGAGTCAGAAGACGCGAGTTCAAATCCCGTCCGAAGATGGAATTTTTGTCTCTATAAATTTCAATGTTTGAGATCGCTAAAAGTAGGCGTTAGTGTTTTAAAAAGTAATACTATAAAAAATACAAGGGCTGGGATGTCAATACGAAAGTTTATAAGTATTTCTAAATAATGCTTCTTTCGGTTGGATGGTACTGTGAAACTGTCCAATAGATGTCGCTCCGTCCCCGCAAGACGGTTAGTCAAATAGAGAGTTAAAACTCGATGCTCGGACCCGAACCTCGGTGGCTTAGTTGGTCTATGGCGTCTGACACGGAGAGTCGGAAGACGCGGGTTCGAATCCCGTCCGAGGATGGAATTTTTCTCTCTATAAATTTCAATTATCTCCTGTGTTAAATTTTAAGAATAAGAATTATTAAACGCTTTGATGGGCAAATGAAATTCGAGATATGAATATATTCCAAGGTGCAAACTATAATTAAAAAAAACAAACAATATGAAATTGTCAGGTTAAATTTTAAAAATAAGAATTAATTATTAAAAAAGGCTATAATGGGCCAATTAAATGCGTGATATGAATATATTTCAATAAGGTGGAATGGAAAATACAAAAACTTTACATAAAGATATCAAAATATCCGCGACCTCCGCCGTAACTTGAACCACGTACCTCCAATTCGTACATTGCGTATATACCGGCTGGGCTACTGAGACTGTTTAGGTAAGCGTCGAAAATTGCAATGACTATTTTAATATCAGTGCTACACTTTATTAGTTGAGCAGCTGTTGTTTCTGGGCCCAATCCAAAGGTCGTTTCAACCAGTCCAATTAACATGTATCAGTTTATATTTTAAAGATTTTTTGAATAAGAGTATTTTAATTGTCGAATTTCATTATTTAGTACTTCTAGTTTACTGCACTGTAGAAATAATAATGTTTTATATCGTACTAGCTCTCCGCGTTTTCACCCGCGCGGTGATGTATGATGATGATGAATCTTATATAGCCTATGTTACTCAGGGTGAATGTAGCTTTCCAATGGTGAAAGAATTTTTGAAATCGTTTCTGTACTTTTTGAGCCAATTCGTTACGAACATACTTACATACAAATCTTTCCTCTTTATAATATTAGGTATAGAGTATAGATAGATTATGCCCTCAGAAATGCTCATAAAAAAGTGTTTGTAGTTTTCTCAGTGATTTTATATCCTCTTACACTTATGGATATCACTTACACTTATGCATTGGTGAACTTTCAATAAATAATATTTAATTAATATATTTTAAATAGTAGTACTTAGCAGGGAATTTTATAATTATAATAAATTTTTATACAAGAGGTAACATTACTCGTTGACTCACAGTGACAGCCGGCCCCCTCTATGTCCTGTGTTATATATACAGTTTATGCCTCATATGCATTTAGTCAAAAGTATTTTTTTGACAATTCAAACAGATTTCAATTTTATTTATATAGAAGATAACTTTTTTGTTGTAATGCTAAAACTACCTTTTTCTTGTCCAGGGGGCCTACTCCCACCTTTTACGAAACTATCATAAATTAGGAGCGTTTCGTAATAAGCTTAAAATAATCATACTTACATACATCACACATACATATACCTACATCGTACTCCCACTGACACAAAACGGTCGAACATATTACTTCAATACTACTTACGGCGTGTTCCCTTTTTAGCTGAAATCGATCCTAATGGTGTGTTTCAGGATCAATACCTATAATGCCCAACACGAATAGAACACTAACGCAGTTGCAAAGTATGCGAATTTGAGTGCACTATTTGAATTAAATTTGAAAAAAATTGAATTAAAACGTCCAATCTTAATCCATTATTATTTTAAGCTTGCTATACAACGTGTCCCAAAATTCAACGATAAGCCAACACCGGAGGATAGACCTGCCCCGGACTAATCAGGGAAAAAAAGAAAAAAAATATATCCCAATTATATTTTAAGTTATAATAAAAAAATGAAATTCTTCAGAAATTGAGACCGTTTATGAAATTTTTCACTACCATGACCACAATTTTTTTAATATTTGTTTCTTTTTTTTATAGGCAACCTGAATAGCACTGCTATCTACCACAATTCTTTAAAAATCCAGAATAACTCTTGTTTTATCACGAAAATTAATGAAACTTATTTTATTCCCCAAATTTTTTAAAGACTTTTACTTTTAACCCGTCCGCATCAGCGCAAAAAATAACAATAGATTTATGAATGAAACTTAACTCGAACGAGTCTTGCTGAGTCGGACAGATTAACCAACTTTAACTTATCGTGGTGTAAAAAAAACACTAGTATGGCAAGTTTTTTAAAAAATTAACGCAACTAACCAACATTCCAAAATGGTTTATATATGATTACTTTAAGAGGTGGGAGTACATGCAAACTTTTTTTTATAACACTTGTAAAAAACCGTTTATAGGAATAATTTACATTCAATACAGCAGTTTAAAGTAAAGATAAGAGGTAACATATGAACAATGTGTGAGAGTTTATAATATTTCTTTTACCAGAAAAAACATCACGACGACGATAGCCGAAGAACAAGCCAATGATCTAGACGCTAATAAGAAGAAAACTAAAACATCAACAATAATCATAAAGGAAGCCACACCAGCTGACGCTGGGAACTATACCTGCGTCGCCAGTGTGGGTGATGGTGCAGATGTCTACAGAGTGGTCACTCTCGACCTCAGTTTTGAGGCCAAATTCATTTATGCTACAGAGAGTCCTGTAAAGAGAAATGTCACAGAAAATGTCACTCTTGAGTGCATTTTTGAAGGTTCGTATTTTATTGTTTAAGTAACAATACGTCATTATTATTAATCATTATGTAATTCGTGTATGGTGTACTCAGCTAATAAAAAGGAACAAAAATTTCACTTATATAGGGTTTTCCAATAAGAAGTTTCATTTTGAATAGCCGGCTATTTGGTCAGCTACCTATCAATTTTGAAGCTGTCAGTCATCTTTGACATTTGACAAGTAAAAACTACGCCATTATTAATAATGGTACGATAACTGGTACGGTAGCGCAATGAAATTAGCACAAGCCAAACAAACAAGAAGTCTAAGCGGAACGCACTGAAATTGTTCATAACAAAAATGGTGAATATGGCAATTTTTTGAGATTTAAATCAAATGGCGGCATTATGTCACTTTTGTCAGTCCCAGCTAGCAACTTCATCATTCATCATCTCAGCCGTAGGACGTCCACTGCTGAACATATGCCTCCCCCATGATTTTCCAAAAGGACCGGTTGGAAGCGGCCTGCACTGTCGCTTAGTCCAAAAAAAGGAGGAGGTACTCAAATCGACTGTATTTTTTTGTTTGTTACCTCATAACTTTCGACTGGGTGAACCGATTCTCAAAATTATTTTTTGTTTGAAAGCTGGGTGCTTCCCGTGTGGTCCCATTAAAATTTCATCAAATTCGGTCCAGTACTGTTTGAGATACACTCCAATAATTGAATAGAATGGAAGTCGGTATTAAATTTTTCAAATTGTACTAGTTTTAGTTAAGTTTTAGATACATTGGTGATTGCATTTTTGTGTAGGTATGCGATAACACTATGGATTTTTGGTTAAGAATGTGATACTTTTTTTATACTAACTGATGAGACAGTAGAGCAGTAGAACTCTTTGTAACCGAGTTCGGGGTAGTTCTGCCGCCATACCTTTTTCAACCGTGAATCAGTACTGTTCGCAATACTGATGTTTGGTTGCCTAATGGTTCAGGGTTACGGCGCAGTGCACTACGTCACTTGTGAAGAAATTCATCTGTTCTAAGCAGAGGCACTTAACATAAGGTAGGCCTCTCGTGCTTGTATAATTTTCTAACTACTTAAAAAAAGGCAGGCAATATTTCAAATCGATAATCAAAATGTAAATTACGGTATCGTTCTATGAAGTGTCGGGTGTGGATAGAGAATCGGACATTAACAAAAATTTAATTTGCGTGGTTTCCTTAAATCGTATTTTACCGTATATTAAATAAGTATTCACCTCATTATTGACTCACGAATTTCGTAGGTATAATGGTAACATATGATATATAATGTAATACGAATAACTAACTATGTAACTATTCTGTGTGGGAAAAACTTTTGTGTTGACTGATTTTGAGGAAGAATAAGCCGTAATACACAGGAGCCTGGTTGATATACAATGTTGTACATTCGCGTTAGATAATAAACGCGTTATGAAAGATGGCCTTACCTTTTAACAAAACCGGAAGGGTCCGGAGTGGAGACCACGGACCGTCATGCGCAGCGTAGGTCTACGTGGACAGACGACCTGATGAAGGTCGCAGGACTACGTTGAATGCAGGCCGCTTCCAACCGGTCCCTTTTGGAAAGTTATGGGGAGGCATATGTTCAGCAGTGGACGTCCTATGTCTGAGATTATGATGATGATGACCTATCAACACTGCTTAAATTTAAATAAATTTAGCTCTGCGGAGAACAATTTTGATGTGCGCAGTACTAAATAACGTTATTTAAAGTTTAACAGTTAATATCTATCTATATTTAATATATAAAAATGAAATCCTATTTTTCTTGGTCACGCTATAACTTGAGAACGGCTTTACCGATATCATTCATTTTTTTTTAAATGTTTAATAATACATCGTAGAAGGTTCTTACATTTTAAAAAAATACGAAAAGAGGGGAAGTTATAGCGAGGCCGAAGGCCGAGCCTACTACGCGGTCGAAGTCGAAAATCGAAGTGAGCTTTCGGACGTCTACTGCTGAACATAGGCATCCATTTACATCCAAAAATACCATAAAGGCCAACGCAGACCGGGACGGGATGGCAAAGGATTTTGCCGTCAGTCAGCGCACACTAGCCGCTTAGATACCGCGGCATTCCAGCGCCTTGCCCCGGCACGACAAAGTTTAATTATTATACATGCGCCTCACCCCGCGGTATGTCACAACACGCGCCGGCGGCGTCCTCGGCATGCTGCTGCCTACCGCAGTACGCCACGGTATCCCGCCGCTGGAGCCCGTGGCGTGTCCTTCAATGCCGTGCAATGAAATCCCTTTCGATGCCGCGGCATATTTTGAAGTATAACAATTTATGTCGTATTTCTATAACAATACGTTTGAATGTCCATTGGTAAAAATGTAAATCCATGCCGTCCCGGTCTGCGTAGGCCTTAATTGGAAAGGACCAATGTGATCATTGAATTGTCTAGTCTCCTTTCTATGTTTTCCTTTGCCATTACTATGCAATTATTATACAAAATATGTATTAGGTAGGTAATGATAAGTATACTTACAAAAATAAAGCCTGACAAAATACATTACTATATTATTGCTTTGATTGTATTGTTCTGTTACAGTATACAAATTCGCGAAAGTGAAATGGTACAAGAGAGACGATGAAGAGGTATTTATTGATATTCCCAAAAGAATCAACACAACATATATCAACAGCACTTATACCATTCACATAAGCAATCCTGAAAAAAACGGCACATACATTTGTGAAATTAAGGATCCGGTGTCTTCGTTAACCAAATTTGGAACTATTGACTTATTTGTTTACGCCAGCCCCAAATTCAAATCAGTAAATGCTATAGCAATAAACACTACAGAGATCTACATAAACTGGACGTTACTGAGTTACAACTCGGATATACGGTCTTATCATTTGTATTGCAAGGAGGCAGATAGCAACCAGGATCCTAAGATGTATGCGAAAGCTAAAATCGGGACTAATAGCACTTCCTTTGTCATGCAAGAGCTGAATAAGGATACGAAATACCTGGTTTATCTCAGAGTGGAAACTGTGCATGGATCTGGGAGGTCGTCGGATATGATTTTGACAACTTTAGCTAAAGAGCCTATTTTCGTGCCAAATATATCTATCAACGGGTTCTCAGCCACATCTGTGACTATAGGCTGGGCGCCGCCTGAGAAGGACATTGAACAGTTCATACATTATTATCTGCTGGAAGCCAGAAAAAAAGACGACAATGTGTCTAGGCAAGCGTATCATTCGAGGGACGTAAGGAATTTGCCATACATGTTCGACAATTTGGAACCACACAGCACCTATGTTTTTCAGGTAAGATTTTTATTATAACGATATTTAAAGCACTAATGCCTGCTTAGCGAAACCAAACTTTGTAGTTTTAGAGGGAAAACATACTTCCTCAGACGGAATTCGAACCCGCCCTTTTCGGCAGTCCGTATCAGACCCCTTATGACGGTTAAAATCAAATACATAGTTAAATTCGAAGTTCGGACGAATCGCCTCGGTGGTCTAGTGGTCATGGCGTCTGACACGGATGGCCGGACGACGCGGGTATGAATCTTGTTCGAGGGTGTGTATTTCCTGTCTAAAATTACAAAGACTCTCTTAGATGATTGAACAATATATTTCAAGCTCTGTAATTATTATTAAACATTCAATGTACCAATTAGGAAATACTCCATCCCGTGCACGAAAAAAATAGCACAATAACTGAATTCGCGATCCGATTCTATTCAGTAGTTTTTGAGCTAGAAGGTAACAAAAATCCAGGAAGAAGACATTTTAAAAATGACTTATCCTTGATGTATTGCCATTATTAACACCATTTTAGGACATTTTTTTAAAATGTATCGATGTTTTCAACTTTTTGTCCTCTACAGTTTAATTATAGTACTACCTGCACCTCACGGTTTCACCCGCGTGGTGATGGATGATGATGACGAATAGTTTCATATGTGGTTCCCCGGGATAAGATATATACCTTGCCGAATTTCATTACGATCCGTGCAGCCTTTTAGGTGTAATAAGGTAACAAACAGACATAGAGCCAATTTTTTTCCTTTTTTTTTCTATTATAAAAGTAGCCTTAGTTACTTATTATAGCATCAGCTATCTGCCAGTGAAAGTCCCGTTAATATCGGTGCGGGCGTTTCAGAGTTTAGCCGAAGCACGCAAACAGACATTTTTTTAATGCAATTACTTTATATACTGTTTATATATGCATTAAGTAAAAAGCTGTTAATTTGGAATTACAAACAGACACTTCAAATTTATTTATTTAGATAGTATTATTTATCTATATAGATGTATAGATAGATGATCTTATAGGGTGCTTTTTATCCCAGTTATGTAGAACTTTCCCGTGGGATAGGCGATAAAAATCCTCATAATTTTTATGTTCGAGCTGTTAAATTGTTTTTGTGGTGTATTTTTATAAATTAATAGAATTAATTTTGCAAATCCACCAGTCTATATATTGTTCTTTGTGCATTACCATGCAATTGTATTGATTGCTTTGCATCCTAAAGGCCACATGGCTAAGGCAATCGATTCGTCAGCTAGCTTTTAGAATACATACATCTCATTTTTGTAGTGGTAAGACTTGCAGAATCCGCCTAGGTATCTCCTCCTTGCTGAGGGTCGTGTCGTGACCCACGTTACGGATCACCTTCCACCTTGATCCATCTTAAGCAGCGTGTATCGCATTAGGGACTTTACTATCTAGTGCGGTACGGATTTGAATCGACCAGCGCATTGGACTTCTTCCCCTTGGTCTTTTGCATTCAAACTTGCCAGTGACGACAAGTTTTTCTAGGCCTTTTTTTCGTGTAATTTGAAGTACTCGAGTACTCGTAGGCGTATAGATGACAACCTAGTGGTGATATTCAGTTCCTGTACCTGCTCAGGGAGGAAGTACCACATTTTTGCCAGTTATTCAACCGTGGATCAGTAGTGTGCAAACATTACTGTGTTTCGGTTTAAGGGGCAATGTTTCCAGCGAAATCCCAAAGCAAGAGATTTAAGTAGAGTGCAGTACATTTCCAAGCAGGCTTTGAGCAGTTGTAGTTGACATTTCTGAAAGGGACTGAACTGTGATATTAGCGTCACGGTTGCCTATAAGGGCAAGTAACATTATGCGAGCGATTGGCTTGTGTCGTCACCATTGACTAAAGTTAAAGGTCCATCCCCGTTGCAATAGTAGACCACGATAAACACCAAATGCTAATGTCACCTATGAGGAAATAAGGGGGTTTTGTCATGTACGTCATTATCCTCGTATTATATCGGGCTATTATAATGTATCACAACAATACTGCAACTGGTTACGTGATAGGCAAATTATATAAAACAATACACGATGAGTACGAAAGTTTAAATCAAGTTATTACCTTAATTTAAATATATAGTTATACATTTTACCAAATACGACATAATAATCATAGTGGTCTATGGATGCTTCTCAAGTTGATAGGCAAAATGTACAAAACCATAATAAGTTCTGTCGAAATATGTATAGTATAAAATTATGGAAAATTTTAAGACCGTTGATGACAAATTATTACTGTAGAAGTACATTTTGAAAATTTTTAATAGACTTCCATTCTATTCAGTTATTGGAGTGTAACTAAAAAAATACTTGACCGAATTTGATGAATTCTAAATAGGACACGAGAAACACCAGCTTTCAAACTAAAAAATAATTTTGATAATCGGTTCACTGAGTCGAAAGTTATGAGGTAACAAACATAAAAAATAAAATATACAGTCGAATTGAGCACCTCCTCCTTTTTGGAAGTCTGTAGAAAATTGCTTCTTAGGCCTTTTCATAGTCCACAAATGTACTGTATAGAGGCAAGTTATATTCTTACGTCTTCTGTATAACTTGCCGTAGCGTGTGGATGTGGTCTATGATACTATAGCCTTTTCGCAAACCTGCTTGTTCCGGAGGCTGGAAGTCATCAAACCTGCGACTGAGACGGTTCGTTATGACCTTCGAAAACAGCTTATAAACATGGCTCAAAAGCGAAATGGATCAGTAATTCATCAACAATATCAACAACAATTTAGTTCCATGCTTCTGGCATTGAATCTTCTATTAAAACAGTGTTAAAGAGCTTCTGAAGGACTTTAAGTACCGGTGTTCCACACGCTTTCAGAAGCTCAGATGTGATACCGTCGTCGCCCGGTGCCTTGTCGTTCTTAAGCTGTTTCAAGGCCATCCTAACCTCATACAGGCTGATATCCGGGATATCTTCGGTATAACGTCGGGACAGCTTGGCTCTTAGATCTTTGGCTGAGCTGCTAACAGGTTTAGCGACCGATGTGTATAGTATGTAGCGACCACTTCTGATTTGGTAACATTTGGTTTAAGGTATAACAATCCGTTTAGGCGTTTCAGCGTAAAGAAGAACAAACGCACTCGCTCAAATTCTCACACACTCGCAAACTTTCGCATTCTTTGACAGACATGGGCCTGTCTCACAAGAAATCATTTTCAGATTATTCCGAATCATCTAATTTTAAGGGCAACAACGCGTTCGTCTGTTATTTTATAAACCCACTTCCAAAATGTAGGAAGTTCCCAATTCCACTGTATTTTTTATGTGTATTACCTCACTTTTTTTTCAAGTTAACTACTAACTATAATGATTCTTTTTTTATTACTTCAGTCGACCGACCCAGACACAATAGAAATTTCATTGTTATATTGACAATCGACTGGTGAGGGGTTATTTGAAATTGAATGGAAGACGGTTTCAAAGCGTTAACTCGACGTGCGTGCCTCATAACAACTGTTATGAGGCACGCACTTATCTCATACAGTTCAGTGCCATTCAGAATTCTTAACTACAATGGTTCAAACCCTGCGCTCGTCACATTGAGGTATAATCTACTGCCCTGTTATCTCCCTGGAAACATTGCCCTTCAAACCGAAACAGTAATGTTTCCACTTAACAGTTGAATAACTGACAAAGGTACTTCCCCAAGGACTGTGCAAAAGTCCGACCACTACAATAATTGGTGTATCTCTGCCGAGCCCTTAGAAAAGGTAAAGGTGTGGTATTTTTCAGGTATGTGCGTGTTCCGATTACGGTGTCCAGAGATGTGGCAAGTGGTCCGATGAGATGGAAGCGGCAACCTTGGACGGGATACCTAGCAGGCCAAGTGCTGTCAAAGTGAACTGTAGCAGCAGGGCTATGAACCTCACCTGGGGGCCGCCGTTGAAGCCTAATGCTGAAATCAAAGGTTATACTGTAAGTAGTTAACTTTTTTTTAATATTAAGGTTGTTACAGCTTATAAACTCTTTATAACGAATTTCAGCTGTAAACTCTTTATATCGAGGGAATAAAAAAAATAACCAAATTTTACCAATTACAATAATTTCTAATTTTTTTACTATCAACAGGTAAATTATTCTAAACACAAATATATTCTGTTAACTTTGCCTGACCTTTTGCTATGCCAATATTTGATTAGTTTTTTTTTGGTGACATCAAATGCTTGTTGAACAGTTGGTGAACAACATTTCCTACAGACAATGTAATCTATTACATTGCAGTAACGATTAACAATAACAAAAGAGAGACGGCTGTTGATGATCTCAGATATCTTTCTTAGAAACTCAAAAGATTAGTTTTGTAAGTTGATTATGAAAACAATTGCACGGGTAAATATGTTGTTGATGTCTAAATATGAAAATATTTCTTCGTAATAGAGAATGCCTGTTGCGTTATAAAGAGTGAATTAATGTATGGGTTTCGTGGTGAACCAACCAAATTGAACTAATTTCTACATTATAGAAAGTGTTGTGTTATAACCAATGACGTTATTACGAGTTTACACTGTATTAACAATAAGGCGAATATAGTATATTTCATTACAAGTGGGGAAAGGCTGTCATTGCAAAGAGTTCCGACAAATGTCTACCCGAGCCGAGGCGCAGCCGAAGGCGAGGGTTGACAGTCGGAACAAGTTGCATTGACGGTTCCGCACGTGTACTGAACGACTATTTTTAATACAGTTGCGAAAAACAAAAAACAATTTAATAAAATAAACTCGCAACGAAAATTTCTGGATAATGGCGCCAACCGTAGAATATAAGCAGAGATAATTTTTTTTCTTCACCTATTCTGGTAGGCAAAGGGAACTATGCCCATACAGCCAAGTCTTCAGTAGAATATTTTAATTGATATGAAATGAAAATGAAATTTAATGAGATGAAATGAAATGAAACCTTACCTAAGTCATTCAATCAAATCATTAAATCTGATATTGAAACAAATTAGTGGCTTCTTTTTAGAAATATACGTATTTGCATGAATCATAAAAACTTCTATGATTTTTTTTTTGTAAAAACTTCTTGGTTGGTTTTTCTTTTTAATAGACATTATTTTGACAGCTGGGAAAGAGAACGCACGAGTTCGGGAAAGGTAAAAGAAAAGCACGAGTATGTAATAGCCCACATCCCGAACGCTATACGTCCCTGCAATACGCCACTTTTTGAGCAACTGTATTAAAAAAACATTAATGTCTGATAAGCCTTCTAAAATGCAAACACTATGAATACAAATTAGCACTCAATAAAACAAATAGATGATACATACTCGTACTATTAAATGGGACTTATTAATTAGTTACACGCACCATACTGTAGTTACTTTTAATAATTATATGTAATTAATAGGACTGAGACATGTATGTGCTAGTTGAAGCCGTGATGAAAGAGAGAGTTGCCAGGTCGGCTATTACAAATTAACCCGTATTCCTTGGCTAGTGCCATGCTATAATAATGTGCTGCTATAATATAGATAGCCTTATTATGTAGTACAACAATTATAAAACGAGAAAAATATATTAACTAAAACCTAAATAAGCTGTTTATTTTCATTTTTCTACTACTATCTATATAATAAAACCTGGTTCATAATATTATTAGAAAACAAAAACACCGTCTAAATCACCAGCGGAAGGGTTCCTAAAACACAGGCCGCATTGCCTAGTTAAATGGTCAGGCTCAACTTTTGGGCAAAGTACACACCTTACGCTCCACGCTCTTAGATCCAGTATATCCAGATAGGTAAGGCCCAGTCTTTTAGATATTTCTTTATAAAATCTTTTGGTGTCGGACGACCACGGACCCAGAGTTTCGCGCATAAAATTCGTAGTTGGCACGAAGTTGTGAATATTTTCGCCTTTTTGAAATTTGCGCCGCGGTCCCGACACTGCTAGCAGAGCTACTGACGTGAGTTGGTGCCAGAGTGTCGCCACAAGTGGTGTCCCAGACGCCATGGCAAGCTGGCACCATCTGGACTCTTACCATCATCCCTTAACATTCAACTCTGCTCCACAGTCGAAGGCTACTGTCGCCCGCCTGACTATGTCTTTCAAAGCCCACAGGCGATAATATAGCCGACCGGCACTCTACCTACGCACGACAGTCCATGCCTTCCCAATTGGTCTAGGGCTCGTCCGCACTGGCAAAGATGCGGCTCGCAGTTTAGTACCAAGGCGCAGACCTACTGATATGCGCAGGCAAGTCAAAAAAAAACTTAAATAATGTTATTTTGAAGGAAAATCATCTTAATTTTGTTGGCCGATGCATGAACAATGAACTGTCAAGCTTTTGAGAAACAGAGTTGTAGGTACGACACAAGCGGTTATTGGGTGAATTTTGAGCGTAATTTGTATCGCAAATAGGCAGGGTGAGTGTCTTGAGCTCGCGGCCATGGTTAACTGTTCGAGGAATGCTTAATTTGATTCTCTTAAGTGATTCAGGACTATCAATTACTTTATCACTTAACAACATGTACTGAAATCTTTTTTTTTATTTTTCTATTCATAGACTCCGGAGTCCGTGCCATGTTACTACCTTTTCCTTAATTTTTATTTTATCTGTAATCTGTATCTGTGTGGATATGTTAATAATTTATGGACAACTAGCTGCATCATACGGCTAAATAGAAATACGGTCTTATAGAAACATTACCTGGGAAAAAAATTCACACACTCATACTGGGATACACTTTGGGATTGCTTGTGGCACGGAACGTATGTACACACGCATTAGCACATCACAAATATCCAAGAACCGAGAACTAACTTTTCGTCTCGCAAATACTTACCCCGGCCAGGGATTAAACCTGATACCCCGCACTTCGAAGGCATATGTGACATACATGCTATTCATTTGTCAAATTTCATAAAGATCCTATGTACGGATTCATGATCATCATCATTTATGGGTCATCTAATACTTTGAAACAAGCAATTCTTGTATACAGTAGGGCCTCAGTAATCCGGACTCCCGCTTGTTCGGTGATCGCTGTAATTCGGCCGGGCAATGGGCTTCGCGGGGGAGCCGGGCGGGTATAGGTGCGGGCTGCCATGAGCCAATGCCTCGTCTCGTCTCGTCAGTCTTTTGTTTATCGCCTATCGTGTAGTACGTACAGTGTCAATTTAGCCCGCTCGTTAACATTTAAAAGACAAATTGCGGATTATAGAAATATTAGATAAAGGTGGCAGCTACCCTGTCATTGCTAGGAATTTTGGTATAGGCAGGTCAACTGTAGGCGACATAAAGAAAAACAAAGACAAAGTCTTGAAGTTTGTGAGCCTAACAGAACGTTGTACCGGTGTACGAAAAACAGTGAAGAAATCGGAAAATCCTGTTTTAGAAGATGCTTTGTTTACGTGGTTTTTGCAACAAAGGCGATTGCATGTTCCTGTAAGTCGTGATATGATTTGTGAGAAAGCTTGTATTTTTAATTGCCTGATTACAAACTCTAGTATCGGGATTAATACAAGCCGGGGATGGTTAGACATATTTAAAAAACTAAGGTTAAACATGTGTTTTATTACCATTAAATGTATGCCATCATACTATAATCCGGACGCCTTGATAATCCGGAAAGGGTTTTGTTTGTCTCTCCGGATTAACGAGGCCCTACTGTATATGTATGTATATTATCTGAATTTCGAAAACAGCTCCAACGATTCTCATGATATTTAGTATGCAGGGGTTTTCGGGGGCGATCGATCTAGCTAGGTTTGATTTTTAGAAAACGTCGCTTTATCCATGTTTTCAGGCAATGAACTAACTGAATTCTACAATATCATTATGGCAACTACGGCCATCAGCTTAGAAAAGAGGTTGATTTCTGCGAACTCTATTTTATTATTGGCCAAACATGGCGAATCGCGAGTCAACGGGTTAACACTTGACATTTCATACTTCATAATTCATAATCGAAGCGCTCGTAGCGGAGCTGGACTTGGCGATCTTAACCGATCAACAAGTTAAGCAACACTTGCTGCGGCCAGGACTTGGATGGGTGACCGCTAGTGGCATTATTCAACTGAGCGCTTCCGTGCTTCGGAGGAAACGTTAAGACGTCGGTCCCGGTTGTTTGTCTTAGGACAACAGTCGTTACGCTATGTCGAGGGCCTTCGGGTGGCCTGAAAACTTCGACATGGGTTGGCCACTAACCTATCCACCAAGCCGCACTGGGCCCGCGTGGTGGATTATGGCCCAACTCCTCTCTGAGAAGAAGGCTCGAGTCCCAGCAGTGGAAACAAAATGGGCTGATTATGATTATGACTTCATAATTATACGACACACTATAAGTACACTACAGGCTTTGAAAACATGAGCGTTACCAACTGAGAAACGAAGCCGTCAGATTGTTAGTATTAATATTATTGCCATTACTAATAATTATTACTTATGATTTAACACATTTTTCCACTGTTTCAGATGGAACTGACTGGCAACGCGACATACAACGATCGTTTTGGCAAAACTAAGCTGATAACTTGGGGGCCGCTTTCTAAGTTCACCAAAAACATCTCTACAAGTGAGAGGTATGTGCTATGCTAGCCTGTGCTCGCGAACTCGTTTTGTTCCCCATACTTACAAGAAGTGTGTTTCGTTTGGTTTTGTTCCGTTACACATAATCGTTAAGTTTTGTCAGTGAATAGGTTCACTGACACAAAATTTGATGATTATATGTGAGCATAACCTTTTCCAGAACCTCAAAATATTTTCGCAGTCCTAGTAGCATCCTCAATAGTTCTATAGTTCCTGATAGCTATTTTCAAAAATTCACCGTTATTTGACAGAAAAAGTAATTATGAAAAAATTTGATGTCTTCGCACACCGACCCAACTCAACAATTTTCAATTATTTGACCACAAATATCGTTAAAACATAAAGTTATATCGCCTACCGACGTTGCAGCGATAGCCTCGCGAAAAAACTGGCAAAAATCAAATTGAAAAAATGACAATATGCTATTTTCGGTACCATATCTGTAGTTCTGAAAACTGTAAAAATCAAGTTGAAAAAATGATGTGCTATTTTCGGTACCATCTCATGCCATCTCAGCAGTTCTGACCTGTAAGAGCACAAACACAAATACGCTACATGAATAGTTATACCTTAATAAATAAAACTTCACAAAATAATATTATGCTATGACTAGCAGAAAGTTTAGATGCGAGAATAACGTATAACTAGTTATGCAGCCACAAGGCCATACAGTTATAGTTCTAGTCACAAACATGCAATATTGTTAACAAAGTCGACAAGTTTTGAGATGGTACGAGGGCGGCACTGAACATTTCGGGAATCAAGGAAGTGACACAACATTACTATTAAAAAATGTATTTATTGCTTTTCGAAGTATTCTCCGCGAAATTTGACACATTTTTCCATACGATGGAACCAATCATTGAAGCAACCATTCCATTCGGAAGTTGGGGTCTCCAAAATGACCGTTTTGTAGGCGTCCCACACCTTCTGCGGGTGATGAAAATCTCTGTCCACGCAATTTATTCTTTATTTTAGGGAAAGTATAGAAATCATTAGGGCTTAGGTCGGGGCTGTACGGCGGATGGTCTAATAATTCTATGTTTTCTTGCTCTAAAAACTCTTTTGTTCTGAGCGCGGTGTAAGAACTCGCATTGTCGTGATGGAGGATGATCCGGCGATTGCAGTTCTCTTTACGGAGTTCAGAAACGACTTGTGGCAAACAAATGCTAGCATACCATTCTGCATTAACCGTTCTTTGTCCCTCCAGAGGAATAGTCGTAACATGGCCGGTTTTGGACAAAACAACTTTTTTACACCTAATTGTTCATGCAAGATTATTTGTATTTAACTCATGCCAATGTCTAAAGTTGCCTGAATTTCGCGGTATGTCACATGTCGATCTTCCTCAATCAGCTTACGCACAGCATCAACGTTTTCTTGGGTGACTGCAGTTTTTGGACGACCTTGACGGGGATCATCACTGAGCTTGACACGTCCACGTTGAAATTCAGCAAACCAGCGATAAATTGTGGTTTTGGATGGGGCTTCATCACCAAATGCAGAAATCATCCGATCAACACACTGTTTTTGTGTTAAACCACTTCGAAAGTCATAATGAATCATCACTCTTGAATTTTCTCGAGTTAATTCCATTTTCTCAACGACTAAACAAGTTTGACAAAACCTTGTGACAAGACAGAGAATCTTTTTTTAAATAAATAAATGGTATTCGATTTTTAAAACCAAGGAGTTTTCAATTAAAAAGATTTTAATATGACAGGAACAGTGGAAATATTCCATTCCCGATACTTTTAGTGCAGCCCTCGTATACCATAGTTGGCAGTACTCTGTAGATTCTCAAGCGTTTTCGATTCCAGGAGCACGAGTATGGCTATAACTTCACAGTTCTGCAGCCACAAGGCCATACAGTTATAGTTCTGATCCCAAAAATGCAATATTGTTACCAAAATCGACTAGTTTTGAGATGGTGTACTCTTTACCATATAATGTAGAGGGTGTAAGTCTCTACACTGGAGTTGATATACCGGGGAAAGTAATGATATGATGTCGAGCTGCATAAATGAAACCACCCGTGTTCATGGTCAATTGCTGATTTATTTTATAACAATAATGTACAAAAGCTGTCGCACGCGGAATCGTGGGCGTCAGCAAAGTCTCACAATACATGTACTTACTTCGTACAATCATCCTCCCGAATACAATAAACAAAATAAACATACAAAATACTTGTATCGGCATATAACAAAAAATAAAGAAATGTGTGAATTTTTTAAGTGAAAGAATTTGTAATATATCGTGAAACGCGTCTTTTTTAACACACAGAGACTGATCAAATGCAATTAGCATTTTCCCTGAAAATCAACAAAAACTAAAAATGACAAAAAACACAGAAGTGAAGTCCTAACTGTCAAATGAATCGTCAGGGCGACTTGTATCCACCGATTTAGTGGGGCGACCGGTGCGTCGTCGAGCGACATAATAGCATTCGCTAGGGGCATTTAACCCGTCCCGTGTCTAATGTTTTTCGGTTTATTTCCGAACTAAGCATAAAAGTTCAAATAAAAAAAATACTACTCTTGAATAGTTTGAAGAACTAAAAGCAAGTTTTTACCGGTGGAGTGTATTGGATCTGATAAAATTAGTTACAAACTCGAGGTCTAAAAATGTGTATACAATTTGTGTATGCGCGACATGGCTTAGCACTTTTTTAAACGTACACATGGTATACGCTATGGATTAAAAACACTGATGATGTGATGGGGGCTCGGTGGGCGATACTCAAAAACGCACCCTTGGAGACGCGAGCGAACCTGATAGCGGGCAGCTGGTTGTTCTAAATGCGGAAATTAAAATTATTTTAAGATCATTCTACGAGTACATGTCATCATCATCATCATCCTAGCCGTAGGACTGTGGGCCTAGCACGAATAACTGCGTAATGGTAACGTAACGTGTAGTTCACGTGAAACAGTACAAACTGTCATTTATCTAGGGAACTTGACACACAGATAACTCTTAGTTTATTCGCCGAATCGTGACGTGTTGACATTTGCGATACGGATAATTTTCCCCAAATTGTTTGTGCTACAGCCTCTTCTGAACAAATGCCTTCTCTACATATTTCCAAAAGAACCGGTTAGAAGTGGCCTGCACAATACGTCGTCCTGCTACCTTTATCAGGTCGTCAGTCCATCTTGTCGGTGGACGACCAACATGTAGCTGTATCTATCTAAGCATCAAAAAATATTCAATATTTAATATTTCCTTAGTTTCGACGATCTACAGCCGAACACAAACTACACCGTGAAACTGAGCGCGATGACTCGAACCCGCAGACGGGGCGAGGAAGAGACGCGCTACTGCACCACTGAGCCAGCGCCGCCTGATCAGCCGCCACGTCCTAGGTGGAGGAAAGTAAGTGTAGTATTATGTTAATTAATAACTATTAAACAATATTATATATTAGAGTTTTTCATCATATTTGAAAGGATAACGGCTGGTATATTTTTCCTAACGGTCGGAGTCAATAACCTATATATCGACGGTTTACCCTACTAGAGAGATATATTTAGACGGGCGCTCTTATAAAACTTATCTTGACCAAAATTTCAAAGTGCAATACCGAATACTTAAATTGATAGTCCCATCGAAAATTAAAAATAAATACGCAGGTAATTCTTATAGCCTCTTTTAAACACTGTGGAATCATACCAATTTACCATAAATTTTTGAACAATTCTTCCGTTCAGACATCCAGGTCCCTGTAAGTCATCCCTACCAAACTCGAAGTGTCACTAATATAAAACTAACTCAACCTAAATTTAGCAACGTGTACGGCAAAAGAACATCTCAATACGTCATACCATTACTTATCAATAATCTACCAGTTCAAACCAAAGAGAAAGTAAACCCTAAAAATATTAAAAGTAGAGCCTTTGATAACTGGAGCGCGCTCACAACATTAGACCGTTATACCTTTTTTGTTATTTGTTCGCTCTCTCTTTCTCATACTCATATTCATATACACTACATACAAACTCACCTAACACATACACACACACACAGTCACACAAACACACACACACACACACACACAAACACACACTTACTCACACACACACACTCACACCGACTCGCGCGCGTTTGATTTGATTATTGTATATTAGATAAATGTTTGTTGTCAAAGCTTACGTAAACTAACTGTTCTTATACCTACTTAATGCTTCAGTGACTTTTAGAAACGGAGGGCGTTGTTGCCTGTGATACAGTTTTATTACTACAACAGGCAGTACCTACTGTCTAAGAAATAAATAACATTATTATTATTATTACCTACTTATAGATGCTTGCGTACCCGTAACACTCGCACAGAACCCGTTAACTGCCCCGTTTCGTTTGTGATCACTCATTTCTTGTATTGTTTATTATAAGTAAGTTTACTGGTCGAGAATTTAGTGTCTGGACAAACCTTATATAGGTTTTAGGCACGTTGTATCCATACCACAATTGTAGCTCTTTGTTGATAATAATAAATAAATAAATAAAAATGTTACACTATTTTTGCAAAGTCAGTAAATATCTATAAGTAGAATGTCTACTAGCGATGATTTAACCATGCAGGTTTAGCCCGAGACGCGTGTAGGGATGTCAACATCGCATCTACGAACAAATATTCGATCGATCTTTTTAGTTCGTATCCTACATACACAACAGTAAACATTGTCAATGACATTTAAAAACTGCCAACCCCGAGCGCTCTGCCGCCACTCGCGTAATGATCGGCAAGCGTCCTCCGCCCGCACCACACCGCCTCTTTCCACTTTTGTCGCCTATATATCGCGCAGACGTTCTACTTACTCGGGGCTGCGCGCTCCAAGCACTTTGCTATTTGTATGGACGTTATGTCAAATTTCTATCCGTAGTAAGGACAACTGTGAAAAGATAGATTATTGGCACCGGCCGTAAGTATCGATGTCCCTTACAGTTGGATAGATACTAGACACTATTTTATAAAATTATTTATTTTTTATATTGTTGCTATCATTACTAGCATAAATCGCAAGATAAAAATTGCACCACTACTCACTGTGTTGATTCTTACTTTATATATGTATATATATATATATATCATTACAAAATTCATAGATTTAAAAATGCTAATACTTCATATTAACTTCTTATCTTCTCCTTACATTCCATTATTTAATTAATTAATTTACTTACTCTTTAATTTTTCTACAGATACTAGAAAACGACATGTACAGATTCAAAATGTACCTTCCAAGAATATCAGAGAGAAATGGACCGATATGCTGTTACAGGCAAGTACAAACACGTTAAGGAAAATTATTAAATTTATTAGACTAATCTATTATTGTTATGAACATAATATCAGTCTGAAGCTGATAACATTGTCATGCAAATATAGTTTAGAGTTTTATTTGGAATGCATATACGCATGCAAAAGGAGAAAGTCCGTTCAAATTTAGGTAAATTAACCTCCAGTTTCTGGAACGTTTGTCAGAGTTTGATCAGCTAACAGACGGAATACTGATCGCTGATTGGTCACATATCGCGTCATAGAATACCATTGACCAATGAGCGTTTAGTATTTAGATGGTCAACCAATCAAAGCTTTGATAAACGTTCCACGAGAAGTAAATCTGTCACAAGTGATATTTAAACAGTCACGACTTCAGAATACCTTAGGGGGCGTGCATAAATTACATGAAGCATATTTGGCTGAACTTTGTTCCGTCGCCCCCTCAGTGACCTCTGGGTGACATTCATGATGACCCTGATGTCACGTGACTTTTCATCATTAGAAATATAAGATTAAAATTATATATTTAAAATGTATAATTACGAACTTAAACGTAATTTTATAATGCCAGTGATTCGCTTGTGACAACTAAAATTCTCTTAACTATGGTAGTTCTTACTAAAATCCACATACATACAATACTAAAGGCCAACGCAGACCGGGACGGGATGGCAAAGGATTTTGTCGTCAGACAGCGCCCAGTCACACACACACAGTCAGCAAACTTTGTCCTGCCACGGCATGCCGCGGTAACGACAAAGTTTGCCTCCGTTTTTATATGGTAGATTGGCATTTTGTGTCTATTATTGCAGATGAAGAAGGTGCACAGGCTAGTAATATTAATAATTAATATTATTTTTTAGAGTATACATGGTACGTCTACTGCCGAACTCGGACTGGACGAATCTGCCGTCTCCCATAAACATCCCAGTGGTGGACTATAAAGATGCCCACGCCCAGACACCCGCGTTGCGAGCGTACATAACTGATATATTCTCTAAGTAAGTTTTTTTATTTTTAACATGGCTCGTCCATTCAGTAACAAAAAATATCCGAGCTATTGTGTTTAGATCGATATCTCGATAACGATGACCGGTAGGTAAAAATGTGTGGGGTAGGTAAAAAAATTATAAAGCAAAAAAGCAACAAAAAGTATTACATCACGAAGTTATGTATCTCGACGAAAAGCAGAGTTATTGTAAAATAACTGAATGAACAGCTTTTTTCTAGATGGCCGAAAATGCAACTTGCTCCTCCTAATAACATAAAAAAACAATTCTTTGCATTGCGAGAGACATGCAAAAACCCATTTCAAACATCTAAGATACAAGATCATACAATTCTGTAAATTATTCAAATACTCACTGGCTAGGGATCGTACCCTGGATCCCACGCTTCGAAGCCAGGGCCGGACCAACTTAGCTAACGATGTCATTCCTTCAATGAGGAGTCACTGACTTCTGGGGAAACCACTATCGGCAAACTGGTTTAATTTGACGATGTACCAAACACGCTTACTTTCCTTCAATAATTCATACATTTAACTTGTCTCCCCAGCGAAAGATTTCCGCAAGAATCAGAGCTAGTGATGGGAGACTCGGAAAGCTATTTCGACCGTAACGAGCCGACGTTCAAGACGGAACCTTGCCGCCGCTGTTTGAAGAAACCGAAACGATACGAGCCGGAGCCCTTCACTACTACAACCACTACCACTACGCCCTCTACTACCACTGTTATAGGTAATTATCAAACAGAACCAGCAATCATAATATGCGGACAACATCCACAAGGTATTTAGGTCCCAAACTAGGCAGAGAGACTTCTACGATCACCTGATGACTGATATACATAGTTTCTCGAGAGCGAGAGACCGTAGCACACACAATTTGCTAAAAAGTATTCATATCGTAAGCGTCAACGCGTCACGCTTAGGCGTACTGTTACAATAACTAAGAGTTATCTGTGTCACAGTTGCCCTAGATAAATTACAGTTTGTACTGTTTCACGTGAACTACGCGTTATGTTACACTTACGGAGTTATTCGTGCTAGGCCCACAGTTATCGGGCACAGACTCTGTTTATTTTGAAAACACGGCAGCAGTTTTTTTCAAAGTACATTTATTTATTAATGTTTTTTTCTATTTTCAAATGCATCTTTGATGACTAAACTGAATAAATTATTTTGATATAATTTAACTTTTTGTCAGGGTTAATACAATAAGCCTTTGTGCTTTATACGGCATTTGCCACTTTCTACAATGGGTGCGTTGCGGTAACCGCTGTTAAAACTCACGTCTGTCGTGCCCCGGTTTGCCTTTTCCTTTGGTTTGGTGATTTGTAAGGTCTTCTCAGGATTTTTACATCAAGTGAAGAGATGGGAAAGTCGAGTGTTACCATTACACCTGACTATGACAGCTGCAGTCTACCCAGGGGATTTATATATGTCGCCCGATAACATCCTAAGCGTTTTTATGTCCGGGTCGATCACTCGAAGATCTCCCGGAGCGTTTTTTATGTCGCCCGGCGGTGGATGAAAGTAGCCTGACGTTTCATTTGCCAGTTAAGACTAGATTTTAGTGATATGTTAGTTTTTTTAAGTTGTGTTGTGCCGCGGAAAAGATATTTTGTCTGAAAATCATGTTACAATACTTACGACTAATAGCCGACTTGCGGTTAATTCTAGTTTTAGCCGGCTGTAGCTACATATATTTTATTAGAACTAGGCTTAGCCTTCATCATACCGGATAGATCTATCAGTTGTTCACAGTTGACGCGAAGTATACCTAGAAAAAGACAAACCGCTAGTTCTAGCCGAAGATTTTCAGTCAAAAGTATTAATGTCGAAGTTCTTCGTTTAAAAGTACTTTTAAAAGGTTAATAGTTAGTTTTGTCTACAATATATAAGGCATTTGATAATTAGTGCACTATATTGAATGGGGTGGTTTGGAATAGATAAACTTACATGAAAGTGAAAAAAATGCACCTATTTTACAATTATGAACATAAATCCAGTTCACTGCTCCGCGGCTAAGAACCATTTTGACACTAAACGCACGACGGCACCGCAACATCACATCACAAAATAGATAAGAGTAACTACGCGAGACATATCTACCTACTTAGAATAGGCACGAAGATTGTGCACTAATTAACAAAGGCCTTATATGTATTTGCACATGCACAGTGATTTAAATTATAATATACACGTAATTTGTATAATTACAAAAAAAAAATGGGCGGTACGAAAGTGTTAATACATTGTAGATATGTAGTAAAATTTTCGAAAATTCCATCTAAAAGTATGGACACCATCTTAACAAAAATACTACATGCCTATGTACAACTTATTAATGAAAACACATGATTCGCGTCAGTGAAAAAATATCTCTTACTCTTTCTTACACCCCCCACCCGAGCGTTCGGTGTGAAAGAGATTGTCGAGTTTCGGCTTTCGTTCGTTCGTTTTCGGAAGAAACAAAGGCCGCGCGGTGGCAGGGCGGAGGGTGCGGGGTTGGTCCGGTGGCCAGGTCTTGCGAGAATGCCCGAGCGCACAGAATGAATAATAATATGTACTAACGAGCTAGGACGCGAGTTTGCCGAATGTTATGATTATGAATGATACATTTCTATGTAGGGGTGTTAAGTTTCATGCATAAACCGCGCGCATGTAGTATATCTTAATGAATAGTGGAAATGCCTTGAATAAAATTTGTAGGTGTGAATCAATCTGGACGTTTGACCAAATATTGATGATTATGTGGGTTTTTTTTTTAAAGTAGTTTTAAATATTCTTCCCATGTATGTATTAAGTACCAGCAGCATATAGTGCTGTTTTTTTTGGTAATTATACAAATTACGTGTATATGTATGTATGACATATAAGTATATCCAACCAGTATATTTACATGAGAGCATTTGATTTGGATCCAGATGATTTTATGGACGATGACGGTATAACTGTCGACACGCTAGAAGTAGAGGTGCCCACGCAACCTCCACCTGTGCCCAAAGAAAGAAGATCTATTGAAGACAATGTCAGGTAAGCAAAGATAAAAGATAGCACAACTAAAAATGTTGCAATATAGTCTAATAAATGTCTGCCATCGAAGTTCTATCCCTTAACATTGAAATTGGGTCAATTTGACCCCTTAGGAATTATTCCATTCAATACATTTCAAACCCCTCTACTTAATACTATAGTTTTAATTAGATCAGGATTAACCGATACTGGAGTCATACATTAATCCGTAGACTTGCCAATCGCCATATTTGGCAAATAATACAGTTATTGTTTTCTCAGAAATCATACTATTTTCCAGGAATTGCGACATGTGAAAATAGAGAATAAATATGGTCAATGTTCAAAAATATTATTTTTAGCTAATATTTTAGAAATTTATTTTACTATCTTACAAGCCTATGAATATATAGGACCCCCTTTTTGTAATATTACATTATACAAAAAACTTCTTTTGTGAAAGTTTTATAGTAAACACCAAGTGAGGGCGCCATTCTTAGATTGAGAAAAACAAATGTGAGAAGTGACTCAGAAACAAAAATATTTTGCATTCCAAAAAAACTCATATTATATTATAAGTAGTACTAGCTACGCCCCACGGTTTCACCCGCTTGGTTATGGATGATAATGATGATGAAAAGTACTTTAAGACCTATTCTCAGAGCTACTGAATAAACACACAACATTTCAAAAGAATCGGTTAAGCCGTTTCGGAGGAGGTTTGTTACAATTACTGTGAGACGAGAAATTTATATATTAGACCAATAAATATTGGTCTCTTTAATAGTATAAAATGTATTGATTCAGGTGTTAGTTTGCGGATTGGTTGATTGGATGTTTTGTGTTGCTTATTTTGTATATACTTACATTTTATGCGGGAGGGAGGGTTGTGCATCTGCATCTCTGCCATAAGCACTTTTTCAGCAGAAGTGTCACTAAATATTGTTTTAATATCGCTTTTAATAGTATATACTTGACACTTTTACTGTAATATAATATTATACTATAATACTGATTACAGGGATTATAGCAGACATTTGACTATGCTGGACAAGACAGAAGACGATAAAGAGTTAAAAGTCGTCGACGGACCTCTCGACCCGAGTACAAACTACACGCTTTTTGTGGAGCTTATCAGTGAGTATACTGCTAAGTTGATTACTTTTTTGTAGTATAGTACTTTACTGTCGAATTAAAACAATTAACGGCTGAGTTATATACATTCTGACATTAATTACTATAGGTGCGTTCCGGTAAGCGACATCAACGCGCACAAATGGCGCACCTCGTTTTGCCGTTTCCTTTGGGGCCAATGTTTATGATTACCAACCCGTATGGAACTCGCGACGAACGAGCACGCGATCGCGAAATGCTTGCTAATGTCAATCAAATCGAATGAATACTATACGTATTTGATGTTTTAACAGTGACAGCTCGCAACGTCCGCAAAAACCCACCTTGTGTCCGCGAGCGTTGTGGTCGCGAAATTAGCGTTATCGGTGACGTCATCAATGACTTATCGATCTCGCTCACGATGATTGCGAACTTGAAAGGGAACGGTTGTACGAAGTACGAAACGAACCATGCGAATTATTACTGCGCATATAGGAACAAAATCTATTTTGGGCGATATTTTTTTTCTTTTATAAGTGGAATCGTATATTTGTAAATTATCTATTGCTCAAGTAATTTAAGTAGGTAAATGTTTATAGTTGCATCGAGTGAGATTCTTATTCAAGTACTCAGAGTCAAGTCCTACGAAGAAATAATATCAGGAAGAGTAACTGCCTTAAAAAAATGACCCAATAAAAGACGTGCTAAATCAATAACATCGTTCACGCCGCTATGACTCAGCTGTCATAGTAGACGTTGCAGCACGCGCGTGAACCAATCCCTGCTTTCTTTCTGAATTTAAACCAATCCCCGAACATGTTTATTTGTAACCTCGGAAGTAATTCGTATTTGGAATCATACTTCGTTTTGGTTTGAAGAACCACTTTTTGTGTGGAATTTGTTCCGAGTTGTGCTTCCTGGAATTATTTCTTCGTAGGTCAAGTCAGAGTCACATAAATAAATTTGGCTTTAAGTCACTATCCTGTCTACGTCACATTTTAGTAAACACAATTTACATGCAATACTAAAACTTTCTAAGGAGATTGATGAGGAAAACACAAAAACATCGTTTCATGATTTTGTACACTTTCCCTACACTCATGCACCGTAAGGAACACCCGTTAATAATATACCACTGTTACACGTCAAAATTAAAGGGAACACGAATCTAAGATGTTATACAAAATCAAATGATAAAAAATGATTGTTGAGTTTTTTCCCGCCATCCAGACGCTTATTTCCAAGGAAACAATACATTTATAAAAGAAGAAAATATCTAATTTTCATTCGCAGTAATTCATGAAATTTATTAGGATGTTATTTAAGATATGGTTTATTGAATTCGATCGAGTGTGGGTTGCCATATTTTATTACAAAATTTTGTAAAGGCAAGGCATCCAGCCTATATTTATATTATAAGGTGCGTTCGATTAGCAAGGAGGGAATTGGCGGCGTTGCCATTGTTGGCTCTTTTGTTAAGCGTTCGTAAAGCTCAAAAACGTTATTTTTGCCACTTTTGTCCACACCCTACTCGAACGCTAAACCTAGCATAAGACCTAAAATCGCATGATAATGCTGTCAAATAGTTGTCTCAAACGATTACAAACAACCATGTCCCAAAAGTGGGTCATAAATGCACTTTTTAGTGGCATAAATAACTCTTTTTTTAGCTTTGCGAACGCTGAACGAAGAGTCCAAAACAACATTTTCATCCAGAGATTCCCAATTCCAACGCCCTTGTGAACGTTTTTAGCATAAATTTCGCCAACTTGGGGCTATTCGAACGCACTATTAGTCTTCTATAAAAATAAATTGAAAGGTTTTCGTTACTAAGTAATGCACTTTAATTTTTTATTTGAGAACATAACATAATCAGCTATCAGTGTTACCATTGTGTTAGGACAGTGGTTCTTAAACTTTTAGTGATGAGGGACCATTTCACAAAATAGCTGTCTTGCCATGGACCAGCAACTTGGAGATAGGTAATATACATTAAAATGTGGAATGGAATAAATGGTTTTGTTATTAGTTAATAAAACATGCATCATGTATTGAAATATTTGAAACACATACTCTACTAATTCTTGAATTCTTGGTTCAGTTCTCAGTGTCAGTATTTCTCGAATTATTTTGTGCAAGAAAATTGCTTTTTTGATCTAATAATCTTCATGATTCATTCCTATTTCAAATGTATCATTCAATTTGGATGGGTTCGCGGACCGTTCCAGGTGCTTCCAGGGACCACCAGTTAAGAACCACTGTGTTAGATAATATGATGCTATGTGGAAAGGAGATTATTTTTGCGTAGATTTTAAGACTACATAAACATAAAACAGCAATTTTGTGAGCATGTATCGTAGAAAATATTTATTTTCACTTGTATCCTCAGCTGGTATACCGAACGAAGAACCAGTGTTCAGCAATTACGTGAATGTTCTGATGCCTGCGCCGACGCCTATCGCTCCACAGCCGACCAGTCCGATGGAGATCGCTTTACAGGTAAAACTATTCAAATCTAACTAATTTCATAGGTCTTACGATTACATTGCAAATGTTAATAATATTAATTAATTTTGTAATTATCTTTTTCGAGGGTTTTCCAATAAGAGATGCCATCTTAAATAGCCTGCTATTGAGCTATCAACTTTTGACATTTGACAACTAAAAACTTCCCCATAAAAATAGTAGACTTCAAGAACGCACTGAAATTATTAAAATTCTCTACAAAAATGGTGAAAATGTCGGTTTTCTTCAACATATCAGTATTCTCAGTAGTTCTTGAGCGACGCACACGGTTTCGATTCTTCACATCACTCACTTGTCCCAACTGCTCAATTAAACAATAAATATCATAATACAGTTTATACAATGTTTGTGAATGTATATGACTATCCAACCAACTCTGACAAGTATTTTACTGATGAGCCCTGTTCATAATAGACTAGAAAGTACCTACACTAACCTGCATGCATATTTAATCATGTAAATAACCTAGCAACGCCCTTACAGGGTACATATAATTGTCTAAATTACATTTTATAAGAACTGTCTGTAACATTATAATTATGTAAGCAAGAATAAATAAATTTAATCATAAACTGGTCCACCCGTTTGAGCGTGAAGAAGTAACAAACATTCAAAGACACTCACAAACTTTCGCCTTTATAATATTATAATAATAACAATAATCATTCATCTCTGAACATTTTACAAATGTGAGGTAAGAACTACCTTTATGATATAGTAATAATACCTGTGCGGTAGGCCCGCTCTTTCTTATCTTAACAATACGAGTTATATCATGTGTCTGGAACCCACATCACGTTACGTACACGCGATTGCTTGAGAAAGTCCAAAAAGCTTTAAGGGCATTGTACAAAAAACGTTATGGGTACTATCCTTTCCTGTACCCGACTAAGTTTCTGCTTGGCCAGCTCGGCTATAACTCGTTAGAAGTAAGGAGAACACTAGACCAGCTCACTACATGCGTCAAGGTACTCAGAGGAGCAGTAGACTCTATTGATCTACATGACCTACTGTGTGTGTTGTTCGTGCCGGATAGACCCGGGGTCCCGGTGAACAGGCGAGGCCGGCTGCCGAAGTTGTTTCACGTGGAACAGTGCCGAACTCGGGCTCGCACAATGTCACCGTTAGTTCGCGCTCGCAACCACTTCAACGCGCTCCTGACCGCCAATACTGATTTTGACATAATTGTTGATAGTTGGAAAACTGTTATATCTGTTCTTAGGACATATTGTGAAAACTTCACCGACCAATGGGACAGATCGATTGACATTGTAGAGATTCATGATGATTATTGAAGTTTGACATTTTATAATTTTATATACCATTTATGTTGACATTTTATAATTTTATGTGGTATGTATTTGATTATTTTTAATTTTAGTTTCTATTGACTTTTTTTTTATTTTTTTTTATTTTATTTATTTAACAAAAGTTCACAGCTTCTATTATTGTTTCTTATAATTAGTAATACATAGTCTGTAATTGAGCCAAGGAGAACTCTCACTTTGTAAGCTAAATTATATTTTAAAAAAATATTGCAAGGGATATAGCATAGTTAATGTATCACATGATAATTTCACAGAAATAGTTTGTGAACAAAATACATAGGTGTCAAATGAATATACTTACAATAAAATCAAACACAGCGCAAGTGTAGTGTATGTGTAGTGTAAGTGTCGTGTTGTGTGTGTTTGTTCTGTAGGAAAATAGTATTTGTTCTGAGTAAAACAAATAACTTAATGACTTGTAATTGTATTTGTTTTTAATCTGGTCTAATTAATGTGAGATGAATGTAAATGTTTTTGAAGGCGTTTTTATCTCAATAAAATAGTTTAATTTAATTTAATCATTAATTTAATATTTAAGTAACTATTTATATAAAAAAGTGTGATTGTTGTGTTCTCTAGGCGACGTGTGCCATAGCAGCTCTGGTGCTTCTGCTGATGATAGTCTTCTGCATCAGACAAACGCGACGTTCGCGCAAAATGCCGCCGCACGCGCATCTTGAATTGAATCCGCTGCAAATTGCGTACAGGTAATTAAAAGAAATTCTTTTTTAGAGGAGAATAAAAACGGCAGGTGTTACAAACTTACTCAAGATTGCATCTCAACTGAATGAGTGTCCTGGACTCGTAAGTAAATCAAGAAAACAGACGTTTAATAAAAACGATGAGAATTATCCCCCACATTTAAGCGCGCAAAATTCAGTCGTTTCAGTCTCTTGATAAATGTTCCGTCAGTTCATACTAATAATAGGCAAAAATAATGTGGGACGAGCGAAGAAAAACAAAAAAGACAGTTGTTGAGTAGACTATTTTGTATTATGTAGTATTTTTAGGATATATTTATACAATATTTTTTAGTATTAAATAAGTACCTACCAAATAATTCGTTTATTAATAGTGCATACCGATCTGATTTACGTAATACGTTTCATGATTTTGTACACTTTGATTATACTCTTGCCATCACATATTGTACAAACACATAACGGATTCTCTCTTCACAAATTTTGTAGAAAAAGAATCAATGCCAGCTGCTAGATCCGTGACCTGCCTCAGTGGGTATGTGGGTATCACTTTGACTTGCTGTATGAAGTGGGGTAAACTGTTTGCGTCCGCTGCGTCCTTAAAAAGATTGCGAAACTTCCTTCCTACTACCACTAAAATTTTACTAGCTCAATCGCTATTACTGCCCATTCTTGACAATGCTTATATCTGCTATCTAGATCTGACGGAGGAAAAGCATAATAAATTTGAGCGGTTTCAAAATCTCTATATTAGATTTATATTTGGTTTGCGCGAATATGATCATGTCTCTCAATTCCGTAATAAGCTCAAGTGGCTCCCCATACGTCTTCGCTGGAATGCCTTCGTTCTTTCTCTTCTGTACAATATTTCGTATGATCCTTCATATCCGCGCTATCTCAAAGAACGTTTTAACTTCCTTAACTGTTCTTCACACTCATTAAGATCATCGGAAAATCTTGTTCTTACGATTCCTCCACATACCACTTCATTTTACAATGGTTCATTTATTGTCCAAGCCACCCGCCTGTAGAATTCCTTACCTGTTTCAATTAGACGTGCAATATTTATAGTATATTTCATTACAAGTGGGTTCCGACAAATGGTTGACAGTCGGAACAAGTTGCAATGACGGTTCCGTACGTGTACTGAACGACTATTTTTAATACAGTTGCAAAAAAATGAAGTAATTTAATAAAATAAACTCGCAAGGAAAATTTCTGGAAAATGGCGCCAACCGTAGAATATAAGCAGAGATTTTTTTCTTCACCCATTCTGGTGGGCAAAGGGAACTAGGCCCATACAGCCAAGTCTTCAGTAGATTTTTTTTTTGATATGAAATGAAAATGAAATTTTATGATATGAAACGAAATGAAACCTAACCTAACTCATTCAATCAAATCATTAAATCTGATATTGAAACAAATTAGTAGCTTCTTTTTAGAAATATACGTATTTGCATGAATCATAAAAACTTCTATGAATTTTTTTAGTAAAAACTTCATGGTTGGGTTTTCTTTATAATAGACATTATTTTGACAGTTGGGAAAGAGAACGCACGAGTTCGGGAAAGGTAAAAAAAAGCACGAGTATGTAATAGCCCACATCCCGAACGCTATACGTCCCTGCAATACGCCACTTTTTGAGCAACTGTATTAAAAAATATATTTAAGGATCAAGTAAAACAATTCTATCAACACATACAATACTGCACTACACAGCACATTTGCATTGTCCTTTATGTGATTTTAAGTTTATGTATATATATATGTATATATTTTATTATTTTCGTATAATTATGCTTACTGATTATGCATTCGTACTATTGGGTGTGACACTTATTGAGTACAATCATGGTAATAATATAATATTTCTATAGTACGTATCGTCATATCTATTTTGGCTTCTCTTTATATTATGCTATTATTAATTTACCTTTTTTTATAGCCATGTTTGCAAATGTTTTAACAACGCGCCCATCGCTATAATTTTTTTTTATACATTCCATCCTAAGGTTCCGTGGAAGAAATTGCTTTTAGTGATAAGGCCGCCCATTGTGACACTATCTTTGTATTTCTTATATTTAAGTTCAGATATTGTAATCTTATGTGTATAACAAAAAACTATCTATCTATCTATGTGGTAGCAGAGTTATTCCGACTTCGGCAAGCTCTACAATATGGGTTCTAACTGGCCGTGATAACACGGCGCTAACTAAGGGTTATATATTCAAGTCTATCCGCACAATTCTTCGAGGCTTCAAGTTTACGACTAAGCTACAATAAACCTAGACTTAAGTGCACTGAGGAATAGAATATGTCAACTTATCGTTTTATCCAGAAGGGTCCTGCATTTAGGGTCCAACCGCCTTCTCAAGGTTTCCAATGTGGTGGTGTCAGCCATTGTCGGGAAAGTCCGCAATTTTTTTTGAAGCTCTTGTTCTCATTGAGTGAGCAAACTCACCTTAGCTCACTGGTTTCAAGAAACAACCCAGGCAACCGCTTCGAGCGAGTACTACGATGCAAGAGTTTCTGCCTTCCTTCAAGCGGCTTCCCCGCCAATCTGTTGAAACTTTTTTTACTGAATGAACAAAATTTATCTGTGCTTACTGGTTTGAAGCAGCAACCTAGGAAACAAGCAATAGCAAGTTAAATGAACATAATTCTGTTTTGTTTAGATATATAACTGGTTTGGGTGGACGGACGCAGATGGTCCCATCAGCGCCACCAGACATGGCTCCCATCGCGACTGAGGACCTCGCGGCGGCTTATGCCGAGCGCCAAGTCGACTCTGACTACGGCTTCCAAAAGGAATTCGAGGTTGGTTGAGTTCTTCTTTGACTTATTTTTAGGGTTATTAGCACGGATTTAGGAAGGCAGGGAATGTGTTCAGCGTGGCACGTATCGCAGCAACAAGTTCCCGAGAACTTGTTGCCTAAAATCGTAAATATTGGCGCGCCAGTGTGTGGCATATTCATTTCGACATTCATTGCTGGTAGTGTTATGAAATTGTTCAACAACCAAATGCCGCATTGTAGTATTGCGTATAACGATAGCGCGTTTCGTCGCGTAGTGCGGCCGCTGCCATCGGCGCCGGGAGTTATTAACGTTCATATGTTGATTTGTCAGTGAGCATCGTAATGAGTTGGTGTAAGTAGCTAATGAGAGCGTTGCGTTCAGTATATTACTTTATGAGTTTATTGTTTCATTTGTAGGTGTGCAGTGGGGATGCGTAATTGAAAACCTGCGGCATGCGAATCAGTAGAATAAATGCATCGCGCCATATCCCTTACCTTCATAAATCCGTGGTTATTAGTAAGGTTATCTGTTGGATTATTAGTACGTTTGTTTAGATTATAGCAGGCTTTGATGGGCTTAAGTGGATATAATTTCGAGTCTGTTTTATGTCGACATATCGATACGAGTAAGCCTCGTTCGCCTGATGTTAGGCGTCACGTTTGCCAATAACAGTTCAGTGCCATTCACAATTTTAAACGCTCTAAAAACCCCTAACATATCGATACGAGTAAGCCTCGTTCGCCTGATGTTAGGCGTCACGTTTGCCAATAACAGTTCAGTGCCATTCACAATTTTAAACGCTCTAAAAACCCCTAACATATCGATACGAGTAAGCCTCGTTCGCCTGATGTTAGGCGTCACGTTTGCCAATAACAGTTCAGAGCCATTCACAATTTTAAACGCTCTAAAAACCCCTAACATATCGATACGAGTAAGCCTCGTTCGCCTGATGTTAGGCGTCACGTTTGCCAATAACAGTTCAGTGCCATTCACAATTTTAAACGCTCTAAAAACCCCTATAACATATCGATACGAGTAAGCCTCGTTCGCCTGATGTTAGGCGTCACGTTTGCCAATAACAGTTCAGTGCCATTCACAATTTTAAACGCTCTAAAAACCCCTACATGGCAGTGATGCGCTCGTCGTCTTAAGTTATAAGATGTTAAATTTATCCCTGTAATTTTGTTGGAGACATTTGCCCTTCAACGAAACACAGTAATGTTTGCACACTACTGCGTGCAAAGGTGTGGTACTGCCCTAGACGGACGCTGCAAAAGTCCTATTACTACAACCACCGCTCTATTGTATTATAGCATAAATACCAAACTTTACCAAGTTTGTTTCTGTAATGTGAGTTTTTGAGTTTGCATGTAGAATGTAATCTGATACTGATCCAATCCTAAAAAAATATTAAAAAAAAAAACTAGGGTTACGGACCATGAGTCTGTAGTATTTATAATTAATAACAAAATAAAAACATTTTTTTATTAATACATAATTACATTAACTCGTATTGCCTTAGGTTATTGATGACAATATTTTTTTAGGGTTCCATACCTCAAAAGGAAAAAGGGAACCCTTTAGGGATTTCTTTGATGACTGTCTGTCAGTCTATCTGTCTGTCTAACTTGTAAATCAACTCGACCAAAAGATATGACCGCTTATGTCGCATATTTTGCGATTTCACAAGGGCATCAAATCCTATAGGATACTTCCCATACCCTATAGAATGATAAAATCATGAAATTTGGCAAGAAGTAGTGTCTTACAGCATTGATTTTTTATTCTGACTGTGCAAGGATGATACCCAGAAACTGTTTTTCTTCTTCTTGTAAATAAATATCAATTGTTGTTCGTCAGTCGCGCACTCGTAAACGGTTAGATCGATTTGATTTTCTTTTTATTTGTTCGTCCCACACGGGTGGTTTAGGAAAGAAAAAATCATTATCGCCGTAACTCATCATCACGCAGGTGAAATCGCGGGGCGCAGCTATAGTATTAAACCCTTACGCATCCGTCGACGTTAGTTACGTTCATAAAGCTTTTTCTAAGCGTAAACAGGATGCCAAGTCATTAAATAAGTGTCACTGCGGTCATTTAGTAACATATTTAATATAAGAAACGCGAACATTGCTATTTTTCTATCCTTGCTAATTATCTATCTCACTGGTGGGAGTCAATAACAAAGTTCCAGTTTATTAAAAAAATTTAGCTAAATATTTTTTGAATCCATCATCACAAATAATACTTACTTGTTGGTAAATGCAACAGAAAAAAACATATTAAAGGCAGATAGGGGAAATCAATTTTTAATATGGGTACTCTGAAACTTCAACAACAATATTATAAAACTTATTCGCACCACTAATACCTATAGAATGTGTATTAGTGATGGTAGTATACATAAGTAGGTAGGTATGTAGATTCAGGACATTCTGACAATAAAACACTGCACTGCGCACATCACTCCGAGAGCTTCAATTTTAACACAGAAGGACTGTACTGCAGCTTCGATGAAGAATATAAATACTAAAACTAATATCTAATTTGTCAACCACCAATCGGGAAGCTTATTGGGATTAGTTAAGGGTAGAACTGACGATAATACTGGATAGACAAACATCGCAAAGAAATTCTAATCTCAATACCACTCTTTCATTCTTACGAACTTACCTTTTCAGCTGTTAAAATAAGTATTTTTATCTTTACAGTATATAAATTACATCCAATACAATGCTGAACGCTTGCCAAAAACCGCCAAGTTGTTGCAGATGCTACCTGAGTGCTTCCACGATCGCACCACGCACGCTTCAGAGGCGAGAGAAAACCAACCCAAGAACCGATATCCGGACATCAAGGCATACGATCAAACCCGGGTCAAGTTGGCACAGATTGACAGTATCACCGGCTCCGACTATATCAACGCGAACTTTGTCACCGGTTATCAGGTAATGATAAAACATGTATTTATGTTACAGACATGTATTTTTGTAGTTCTTAACTACAAAAATACATATCTAGAGAATCAATCCATAGAACTCAACAAGTGGTACAATCTAACATGGGTCAAATTGGCACTGATTGACAGTTTCAACAGCTTTGAATATATCGATGAGTTATTTCATGGATTAGAGTATTTATTTGGTGCAAAACTTGTCTCGGGTTAACCAAAGAACTGATCAAGCAGTACAATCTGATCCGGGTCAAACTGGCACTTATTGACAGTTTCAACTGCTTTGAATATAGCAATGTGAGTTATTTCATGGATTATCGTGTAATGATGGAGTATTTATTTGATGCAAAATTTGTCTAGTGTTAACCAAAAGAACTTATCAAGCAGTACAATCTGATCCGGGTCAAACTGGCACTTATTGACAGTTTCAACTGCTTTGAATATAGCAATGTGAGTTCTTTAATGGATTATCGTGTAATGATGGAGTATTTATTTGGCGCTAAACATGTCTCGGGTTAACCAAAGTACTGATCTGTTTCAATGCCTTTGACTATATCAGCGCGAACTTTGTCACCAATACCAGTATATCAGGTAAAAATGGAAAATATTAACTGCAAAATACATGTCTAGAGAATCAATCAGAGAAACTCATCAAACTGTACATTCCGAGCCCGTTCCCACGAATTGGGAGCCGTATTATATATCATGAAACATTCTCAGTTCCTATATGTCGAACGAACTATGGTCAGCACTCGTCATTAAACCGCTTATGCTCATGCTAAAACAACATAATATGCCACAAACTCGATATTTACAATGCATAGGTCAAAAGTATCAAAAAAATTTCTACTTAAAAGTGTACCATCTGATGCCTATAGCAACTTATACACAAAATTATTGTATTTCTGAGCACGAACTATTTATATGCACCAAGTCGTAGGGCGTTCAGCTCTTCATGTAATGTTATATCTCTGTCTTTTCAGTGCCCAGTTTGCAAAAGTATTAATAAAAAAATTATCAAACGGGCCCTGAATGAATGTTGCAATGGCTTTGACTACGGGAACTTTGTCATGGGTTATCGGGTAATGATTTGTTACCGCTGCAAAAATTACATTGCATGGTAATTAACCAAAAAAAAACTGATGCGGACTTCAAGAGGACCAGTTGGCTCAGACTATATCAACGCGAACTTTGTCAACAATGTAACTTATTTTTTTTTGTTATAAAAACTAACGTGGTTTTAACTCATTATTAATTAGAAATACGGGATTACTCACGTAATATTTATCGGATAGGTCCGACTATAGTTTCAACCACATTTGGTGGCCTTTTTCAAGGAGTGTTCGGGACGCCCGCGTCGATAACGTCGAGAGGTCATTTTCAAAACCGACAATATTCCATGCTAGGGTGGGTTATCGTTATAATCTTAAAAGCTTATCGAATTAGTCTACCGATCGCTTAACTTTTTTTTTACTTACTTGCAATGATCGACACAAGATCGATATAGCCAGTTTTTCGAAGTATGACGAATTCAAGACTCATATTTATCGATCTGTAAGTTCGATACTTGCACTGCAGTTTCGACGATATCAACGTGAAGTATGGTCATTGGAAATAGTTTCAAAAGTTACCATGAAAGGTAGTCAACCCAAAAATCCACGCTTATAATTGAAAGTTGTATATATTTTGTGTAGGAATAATTCATTTGAATTAAATTAAACTTACTCTCCTCTACCTACACATTTGAGGATCGGCAAATAAACCTACTATAAATTATTTCCAAATTACATTTCTTCTAGCTGGTATTTTGAGTGTAAAGTCGTCCACCGACCAATGATGAGAATGAGGACAAGACAGTATTTATGTTCATAAAATTACCGTCTTATTATTATTATCTGGGACTTATGACACCGAATATAAATGCATGTATTGAATTTTATACCCAGAGTATAAAAGTCAAGTACTTTGTTTGTGAAAACACAGTATGTTATAAGATGATTTAGATAAGGATAGCTGTATCATTATAAGCTTCATATAGATGATATTTCCGGCTGTATACCTAGCTTTGTGTGACCTCTATCTTTAATTGTGTTTGGTTGTCTGTCCCTCTGCTTTCTAAGGAACCCTCGGAGCCTAATCAGGTATTGCATGAGGCTGGTAGAATGTTCTGTAACTTAATTTTATGTAGAACGTTGCTGTGTGTTGTAGACCCCTTTATTAGATATTATATTGACTTAGATTTTTTGTTGTTTTGAGAGCTCAATACCCACAGAGACGGGAGGCACGGGAAAGCGGTCATCGTGGCACCACGCCGGATCGGGTCTGCTTGCGGTGTTATCAGGTTGCATACAAATTCGAACATCACAAAAAATACCGTCCCCGATCGCGACCGCTTTCCCGCGTCTCCCGCCTCTGTGGGTGTTGAGCTTCAATTGAAATCAGTTATTCTTTTAAATATAATATTAGCTTAGTTAGTTCATTAGTTCGGTATCACTTTCTTTTGTTTTTCTTTAGCACACATGTTTGATTGTGGGTGTAGGATTAAATCTGAAATAATGAATTAATTCTGATCATAAATTGAAGTACCCCCAAGCGATACTTCCGTTCTCTATTATGGAGGATCCCAATAATCTATCTATCCACGGTTTTCCTTACTACCGATAGAAATTTGACATAATGTCCATACAAATAGTGTCAAATATCTATCTCTAGTAAGGTAAACCGGCGATAGATAGATTATTGGGACCGGCCGTTAGTACGTAGTACTGTTATTTATTCTGTGCCAAGTGTGTCGCCAAGATAATGGTTTTGCATTCAAGATAATTTTTGGATTCATTGGTTTTTTGGACAATTGGCAGATCCTGAAATATCTGAATTGAATCTGTTCCAGTTTTTATAACAGTGGGTCGAGCACGAAAATCTGTTTAAGTGTAACGTGATCGTATCGTTTACGTATTCAGTACAAACTATGACTCATCTATGACAGTATTGTACTAGATAAATGACAGTTGATACTAAATACGTTAACGATGCAATTACTTAAATAGATTTTCGTGCTCGGCCCACTGGATACAAGAATAAATGCTGTCGGTGGTTCCATAGGTTATGTGAGATATTTAATGCTTGAAAAAATAATTGTCGTAGCTATATGCTTTTAACCGCATTTTCTACCGACCTCCAAAAAGGAGGAGGTATTCAATTCGACTGTATTTTTTATATTTGTTACCTCATAACTTTTGACTGAGTGAACCGATTCTCAGAATTCTTTTTTGTTTGAAAGCTGGTGCTTCCCGTGTGGTCCCATTTAAATTTCATTAATCTGTTGGGATCAGCAACCCTCTTTAGAGGCAAGGTTCATTCATAAATCCATTGCTATTTTCTGTCCTGATGCGGACGAGTTAGATCAGTGCAGTAGTTTTTGAGTTACACTCCAATAACTGAATAGAATGGAAGACTGTATCAAAATTTTTAATTGTTCTTTTTAGAATACCATCGTAATATCTCGTCTTACCTGCATGATCATCCAAGTTAACAGCCTGCAAATAACAAAGTAATATATACACATTTTACTTTCTTATCAACTTTTTCGCTATTACAAGCAAGGACATTCCTCCAAGAACAGTATCGTTCATATCATACTGTCAGATGTCAACATGATTTTTTATTGCCAAATGTAGGCATACAACGGCGGCTCACCTAATGGAAAGTGGACACCGTCGCCTGTAGATATTTGCAACACCAAGGGCGTTGCCAACGCGCTGCCAACCTCTAAGAACCTTAATGACGCCCTTTTTAAACAACCCCATATCGTAGCGCAGAGAAAAACCTCGGCGGGAAGCTTCATCTAAATTTTTGTTGTACACGGAATAAATGTTCTTGAGAACCGTTGCGTAGGTGACTTTTAAAAGGGGTCTGAAAGCACAACGGAGTCGGCGAAAAAAGGTTAAGTTGTTTTTTTTTTCAGAGCATCATAATCGGAAAAACGTCAAAGCTCTTAAATAAAATTAAAAAGTACCCCTTTTTAACTTTGTTATTCTTAAAAAGAATGTGTAGGAATGAGTGAATAATAGTTAATTTGAGATTTATATCCCAATACACAAAATTTAAAATCCCGATACCCAGTATTTCAAACGTTTGTATTAAGTTGACACTTCCAGAAAATTTCTGACGTTTGAAAAGTTGCCACTTAGGCTACGTTCCGGTAAGCGCCGAAATCACTCGCGGCGTCCGCACAATCATGGCCTTACAAGCCCACGATCATCGTGAGCGAGCTTGATACGTCGCCGATATCGCTCACACCGCGACTACAACTCTCGCGGATCAAAAGTGGGTTTACGTGGTTATTGCGAGCTGTCACTGTTAACCAAAGGAAACGGAAAACCGGGCGCGACATTTGTGAGCGCAGCGCTTACCGGAACCTACCTTAAGTACCACAATACAACCTAGAAGGTTATGGCAATAAGAATGTGCATCCCCATCGAACTTCCTAGCACTTTTCTGCTTTATAAAGTGCGATTCAAAGCCATATGACTAGATTATAGTATGTTGTTTTCTTCATGGCCAGTTTACTGTATTTTTTTACTACAGGACAGGAAACAGTTCATTTGCGCGCAAGGGCCGACGGAGACAACAGTCAACGATTTCTGGCGAATGATATGGGAGCATGGACTGGAGCTGATTGTGATGCTGACCAACCTTGAAGAGTACTCCAAGGTATAACAAGCTATAGACGTAATACTAAGAGCTATATGTTGAACATTTAACAGTTCTTATTTGGCATGTTGCTTTATCGATTCCAAATCTGAATGTTACTTTGAAACTTTAGCTGCGCCCTGCGGTTTGACTTGCGTGGCGATGAATGATTAAAAGTGTCCTATGTTCTTTCCCGGGATATAATCTCTCTCCTTGCCAACTTTCATGACGATCCGCTCAGTCGTTTAAGCGTGATGATAACAAACATACAGAGTGAGTGACAGAGTTATAAGAGTTTTTATCTACACTAATGTTGTAACATTCTACTTATGTTTCCAATACTTGACTTATAATTACTACTGTTATAGAACAGACAACAAAACACTCAATTTAAGCAATTTCACATGATGGTATAATATCCACATCGATATCGTAAAATCTCATTATAACATCAATAAAACGCGACCAATTAACGTGGCGAGCCTTATGTCAAAATCCTCATACAAGTTGTATAAAATTTTGATATTAGGCTGGCTTTTGAAAACAGTTGGGTTATACGTGAAAACTTCGTCGAAACTACTAAACTTACATACACAAAACTCTTTGGTAAGATCTTGTGCCAATTAAATAAAAAAAGAACAGCGCGCGCTCGCTCCTGATTGGCCCTGCGCGCGCAGCTGCATTTTAATGGCGGCAAGTTCACTGTGACAATAAATACGCGTGAATTTAATGTTTGTTTTGTTTTTAAAATACAAATTAAAAGTTAAAAATGGATAGCGACGATGATATTTGTACGCCTCCGGATGTTCTAGAATTGGCAACAAAAGTAACTCACATTCTTTTGCCAGAAAAATCTAGAAAATTATATGAAAAAGAATATAATAACTTTTTTGCATGGAAGACCGAAAAGAAAACTACATCATTTTCTGAAAATGTCATTCTTGCGTATCTCAAAGACCTCTCCGACAAATTCAAACCATCTTCTATGTGGGCTAAATATTCTATGCTCAAGTCCACACTGAGTATCTACAACAATATTGATATCACGAAGTATTCAAAGGTCATAGCGTTCCTGAAACGCAGTTCAGAAGGACACAAGGAAAAAAAGTCCTTGACGTTTACATCAGGTCAAATAAAGATGTTCCTGGAAGATTCACCAGATATTTTGTATCTTTTTGAAAAGGTAAGTGTATTTTAGTTCTGTTATTTAATCTACCTAGTACTTACGTACTACACACGCAAGTTATCTAGACACTCCGTTTAAGCGCTTTGTGTATAAATTCGGTAGTAGGTACCTACACTTTACTACTTCATAAATCATAATTTTTGCCTTGGCTATGTACCTCAAGCTTATTATATCGTTTATTGTTACAGGTTGCACTAATCTTCTGCATAATGGGGGCATGCCGAAGGCAAGAGCTATACAACATCCAGTTCGATGAAGTCTTTAACATAGACGACAGTACAATCATGGTGAAAGTTTCGAAAACAAAAACGAAAATAGATCGGTCTTTCGTTGTGACGGGCAACTGCTATGCCGTATGTAAAAAATACATGGAACTTCGACCCACCCCCTGTCGAAACCCTGCCTTTTTCTTGAGCTATAGATCGGGGAAGTGCGTCGATCAAAGAATTGGTATTAATAAATTTGGTGCTCTGGGAAAAACTATCGCAAGTTTTTTGAATCTGCCTAACCCAGCGTTGTACACGGGGCATTGCTTCCGGCGCACCTCGGCGACCCTTCTCATACCCTTCTCATTCAAACGACACGGGGGGTGGAAGTCTTCTACTGTGGCTGAAAGCTACATTGATGAGTCTTTAATGAATAAAATTCAAGTCTCAAATACGATCTTGAACAGTATAGAAAACAAGACGAATGAAGTAATTATAAATATTCCGACTCCGTCTACGAGCTCTACTGCTTGCCCCGCGACCGCTACAGCTGCTGGATCAATAATTAACATTAACTTTCAAAATTGTACCATCCAAAATTTGAACAATTATTATAAATAAACTATTGTCAGCTTTTACTCTTGTTGTTTGATTAATTGCATTAGTGAAGATAAAGTAGTGTATGCAACTGCATATAACACGGGTATTAAAACACTCGTTACTATTATGAAACTCGCTGCGCTCGTTTCATAAACTCACACTCGTGTTTTAATACCCTTCATTATATGACAGTTGCATAAACTACTATTATAATATGAGTATGGATTTTTTAATTAGTGTAATTCTTTATTATTTTAAACACGACATAATTTGTTTTATATGTTATTTGATAGTTTTTCATCTAAAAACAGATACGCTAACCAGACGCGTAGACAGATACCACGTAGGTTAAGATGCTATCTAAGTTCTAAAATTATGCAGTTGTAGATAAATTCAGTATTTTTTTAGGTGAAATGTTCAAAATACTGGCCGGACGAAGTAAGGGGTGCGCGGGCATTCGGCAACATCACAGTGCATCACGTCTCCGAAAAGAGGTTTGTGCTAATCTGGATTTCTTTATTTACTATAAGTGCCTTTAACCGTTGAAACAGTATCAGGGTAAAAATACTGGACACTAGAATAAAATACAGCCATTACATCCTCGGATGGGATTCGAACCCGCTTCTTCTGACATTCCGTGTCCAGATGCTATGATCGCTAGGCGACCCACACGAGTTCATCTCTTTACATGATTTTAATGGTCGTCTGTGGACGGATGGACCATCAATCCAACAGCTTGAAAAGCTTCATCCCACCTGAAGAAGAATTTTTAAAAGCACTTAATATTCGCATTGACGAAACTCTTCATATTTTTTTAGTTTATAACCACACACGTTGCAGTTCCTGTAAAAGTAGGTTGATTTCTGCGAATTCTATTGTATTATTGGCCAAATATGGCCAACCGAGAGTCAACAGGTTAATGCATGATTGTTTTTTTTTCTTTAAAATACCATGATTGGTCCAATAGAAACGCTTCTTAGGCTAGACTTAATATTTTTTTTGTTTGCCTTTCTCATAACAGACTTTACTGAGCTAATTCATTTTGCAGATACTCTGACTACATTGTGAGAGAACTCAGGATTACGAAACAACCAACAACGGCGGACGGACAACCGATCGTTGAAAATAACGGTGTTGCCAAACGTAACGGAGGTTTGTTTCACATCTATATTTTATTCTTCTTTGTCTCTCCTTTATAAGTACCCTCGTGCGTCTGTACATTAGTCATTTTTCAAGCTTAGTAGCATGAAGGCATTAGCTACGGTCAGACCGCCACGCTCATAAGATGCCTTACGCGTATTTGTATATTTTGCTGCGTTCTGTGATTGATGTAGCGGTGTCGACGTGCGTTCAGTCGCAAAAAGGTTCTTAGCCGCGGAGCAGTGAATATTCGTGTTTATAATAAAAAATGTCAGTTTTCTTTTTTTCAATTTCATGACCAGTTATCGATTCCAACCATCCCGTTCAATATTATGCACTACCTCTGCCTATTTTGGGACCTGAAGAAGTACCTGGGGGCCGATTCCACTGACTAAATATGTTCTGACTGCAATCGAACCGTAGCTATATTATACGTTTTCTTAACCTGCTATATTGTAAAACAGTCCAGGTGCAGTTACGTTTCTATTGACGCCAGTGTACAATCAAAACTTTATATAAAGCGAACTCGAACAACGTTTTTTTTTGTGGTAGTGCCACTGTGACGGATCTTATCCCCGTCTATTTCTTTAATTAAATAATTAAATTAAAACCCTGTCGAATTGTTCATAGTTTTATTATACAGCCCAATATCGTATACAATTAAACTCAGTCCACTCCACTTCAATATCTAGCTATTTTTCACATAGCGTCCACAAGCAGTTTCAATTGTGAGCTTCAGATAAGTATATTTCTGCAGTCCACAAAACTACAGACTATATCTATACAGAGAAGCACATATAGGAGTTTGTTAAAGATAAGCTACAACAGCCACGCTGCAACTGCCGAATGGGCCGGCACGACCGGGGAAGTATCACACTCCCACTCCCACAAAACACCGACGTGAAGTAACATACAACCCGGTCACAATATCTGTGCACCTGACCTCGTGACGTCATATCGGCGGTCTGGGTATGGTGTGAAAAAAGTTTTTTCGAGAAATGTGGAGGTAAAAAAGAAATACTAACCTTTTCAAATCAATTTATTATTGATGAAGGGTTTGTTATGAAAAAACAATAATTTTGATTACAAAAACATTTATTATTAAACTCAGTCACTATAAATTATTGACTCTATGCCTGACATTGGATCTTCCTCACTCTCACTTTCTGAACTATCTTCCCCTAGTGATATTAAAAGTTGTGTGATGTTGTCATCTGCTATGGTATGGTGTACTGTTTATTTGCTTTCTCCGATTCAAAAAACTTGAGCATTTCAAGATTAAATTTCTTGATTCGCTGTGTATTGTTTTTCCCATGACTTCAGTTTAACAGCTACAACAATTTTAATAACAACCAAACCAGTCCAAACTTAACAGTAAACAGTCTAAACTTAACAATAAATATTAAAAAACAAAACAACAACAAAGCGAAAATATCAAAATTATCGGGACGTGTATCGGCAACGAAGTTGCTAACCGTACTGTCGCACCGGGGAGTGCGCGGAGAGGTGACAGGGGAACCGGGAGAGGCGCCGCATTCCAGCGAGGTGCACAGATATTCTGACCGGGTTGTAGCTTGCTATTGCATTTCGTCGGTTTGTGGGAGGTTCCGGAGGCCTGATTCCCTCCTTCCCCGTTCTCCCTTTCCTTCTCTCTCCCCCTCCACCCTCACCCCTTCTATATCATCCTTCCTCAAAGGTCGGCAACGCATCCTCTAGACCTCTGGTATTGCGGATGTCCGTCGCCGACGGTATCACTAACCATCAGGTGAGCCGCTTGCTCGTTTGCCAACCTATCCCATAAAAAACGTGACGCTGTTTCTTATTCGTGTAAAGTAGTGTATAATATAAGTTTATTATAAAGTAGCGTTTTTTACCATTGGTTACGTTCCAATTTATCTATAAAAATAGTAGTAGGTTTTTTGGTAATTATCAAACGACAACAAGAGTTGAACTGCAGCTGCAGCAGGATAGATTGTTCTGAAATACCAGAAATCCCTCCTGTGGATATTGTCCCATATAATTATTATTAATCCTAGATTGCAAAGAAGCAGCGGACGGCAGCGTCCCCACGTCTCCGAGAGAAGTGAAAGACACAGAAAGCCGTATTGTGAAGCAGTACCACTTCTTGATGTGGAAAGATTTTGCTGCCCCAGAACATGCATACTCGATACTGAAGTTTATCAAGGTCAGTTACACAACATTCAACTCGCTAAGTCTCCAAAGTGCAACAACTAATCAAAATGACATATAGGATACGACCCCGTTCGCTATCAGTTGGTAGTTACTTTGCCTTCGAAGCGTGGGTCCAGATTCAATCCCTGGCTGAGGAAAATATATGTGTGATAAGCAGAAATATTTGCTCTCGGGTCTTTGATGTTTTGTGTGTACATGCCGCCCGCAACACGGGATCTTGATGCTGTGGAATAAGTATGTAAACGTAATAGTAATACAAATCGTAATAGTTATGTTTTGTCATTTTCATTAATTTTGTTGTTGTTCATTAAACTTGTTTATGCTTAGAACAAAGATTTATGAATGAAACAAGCAGATGCGTAAGGGTTAATAAAATTAGTATCATATTTAATGAGATGATTTATAAACATTACATATGACATTTTTGTTTGATAATGTCAGATATTAATTATTAACATTTACCTGATAGTAGGTGCGTTCGTTTAGCTTATGAGGGCATTGGTGGCATTTTCATTGATGGCTCTTTTGTTAAAGCGTTCGTAAAGCTCTAAAACGTTATTTTTGCCACTTTCGCCCTATTCGAACGCTCAACTGAGCATAAGACCTAAAATCGCATGATTATGCTGTCAAATAACGATCATAAACAACCATGCTCCGGATGTGGGTCAAAAATTGCTCTTTTATAGCTTTCCGAACGCTGAACAAAATGAGACATGAACGACATTTTCATCCACAGATTACCTATTCGAAGGCCCCTTGTGAGCGTTTTTAGCGTTATTTTCGCCAAAAACGATCAGAAGTGATCTATTCGAACGCACGGAGTATATAATATAGAATTATGATTATGTTAGGTTACTAAGTCTTCTTACGGACTGATTCTGCTTATTGTTGATACACATCCGGGGGACCGTCTTACAAAGCTACAAGTCTCGTACTTGTAATGGTAAACAGGCAATACTTGTAAAATTAATGTTAAAGGCATAATATCAAGCTTTGAGAATACAAGTGTTTCTATTCTTGAAGTTTTATAAAACACACGAGGCTTTCGTTAATAGTTCAGTGACAAACACCCCTCTAAAATAAAAATAAAAATTTCACTTTTTAACCAAGTGTTGCTTGTTTTCCACTAAAAGTATAAAGACCGCTGCATACGTGAGGTGTTTTTATACGGACGGGACGGGAAGTGTTGGAAATATCGTTTCATATATAGAAATAGTGTGGTGATGGAGGCCCTGTTAAAATGGGATGTGGGTAACCAGTCCTCTACGTTTAATGAGATTTTTCTTCTTAAAATATAAATATAAAAGTTAAATATGTATAAATAAATGTAAAAAAGTTTTATTCTTTCTTTAAGTCAAACAAAAAAAATGTAATATCTGTAGTTACCTATGTAATGTAATGGGTAAACATTGGCATTCCGGCCAGTCGTGCTGGCCAGGCGGCGTCGTGTGTCGGGTCGCCATCTTCCCTCAAATATAGTTAAGGAAGGCGATGGCTGGCACATGCGTCAACTCGTGAACGGGTGCTGCCTGCGGAGACCGGTCTGCTCGGAGTTCTAATGGATACCTAATTTAGGTTTTGTCTCTCCGTCCCGTTCACGTCCCGTCCGAGGTATTATCTCGTTACGTTTGCAGCGGCCTTAAGACTTTTTAAGAGCAGTAGAACTCTATGTGAACAAGTTCGTTTGTGGTAGTACTGCCAACATAACTTTTCTACCATGAAGCAGTAATTTCTGGTTTTATAGGTATGGTTGCCGGTGAAATTAAAGGCACAAGAGATCTATCAATTTAATGTGTCAGGGTCACTGGTGTTGGTCACGTGTGACGAAATGCATCTGTTCTAGGCAGAGGTTACCGCATAACAACAGTGGGCCTAGCACGAATAAATGTGTAAGTGTTACATAATGTGTTGTTCACGTGAAACAGTACACATTCATCTAGGGCAACTATGACACAGATAACTAATAGTTTGTACGCAGAAGCGTGACCGTTGACGCTTACGATATACCTTGCAAATTGTTTGTGCTACGGCTTCTGCTGGGCCTCGTGCTTATAACTTGTAACATCTCCTAATACCATTATAATGATTATGGTCATTGTTTTTCCATCCAGAGAGTGAACGAAGCGTGGTGTAACATGGTAGGCCGGCCGTGCGTGGTACACTGCTCAGCCGGCGTCGGTCGCACCGGGACATTGGTCGCGCTCGACTGTCTGCTGGAACAGTTGCGGGCCGAGGGGCATGCTGCTGTATTCAACACTGTAGCAGAGTTGAGACGACAACGGAACTTCCTTGTGCAGTCATTGGTAACTATCGATTAGTGTATGGGGGATCCCAATAATCTATCTATCCACAGTTTTCGTTACTACCGATAGAAATTCGACATAACGTCCATACAAATAGTGTCCAAAATCTTTCTCCAGTGGGGTAAACCGACGATAGATAGATTATTGGGATCGGCCTTAACTTGTATAATCTGTCGTCACAGGTGTTGAGGTGGCGCCATCTAGTTCTGTGACCAAAAACTCTATAGCAACAGTTCATTGTTCGCAGCGATCTTACAGCGTATTATAGATGGGCATCGGACATGCCAGATACCTAGGTTGATACGTAGATGAATTACCTGAGTAAATTCGGTTTTGATATTAAATAAAAAACTCCACATCCGACTTCTACTATAATGCGAAAGTATATGTTATAAATATTTCGATTCAGAGAAAGTTAATTTTAAAGATTTTAAACGCATACCAATAGTATTGTGCCTAGTGCATTTAACCTATCTTTAATCTCAGGGAAAATTTATTTCAATGTTATTTATAGATACCCTACTTTATAAACTCACTCTCTTAGTTCCCCTCCCAAAGAACAATGTTCGGATCATACTCATCTAAACCTAACTACTATATTAGTACTATGTACAAGTTGTGCAACCGACAAGATGATTTAGACATAATGTTTGACAGCCCTTAAAAGCTACGTCCTCTCCTGAATCACCAAATACGCCCTTCACAATAAACTCATCCATTAATCATGCCGCTTCCAACCAGGGGGGAGGCGTATGTTCGGCCCTGGACGTCATACGGCTCAGATGATGACGATGATTGTGTCAATATCTATATTTATAAATATTAACTTATTTTATATTCATATATTATTTTATTATGTTATTATATTATTTGATTTCATTATAAATAAGTATCTAATTTTGAAGTCATTTACCAAAACTCAGTGATTTGTTTTATGACCATTCAACATTGTAAAACCCTTACCCTTGTTTAAATTGTAAACCATGCTGTGTTCGCTTATGATTGGTGGTGGTATATACGTAGCCTTATACCCTAGACTTAAGGCGCCTTATTGTAAAACGAGATCTACAGATAATCCCGAGTTTCCTTGACGGGCTCGAGTGACCTTGGTAAAAAAATATATATAATAATAAAATAAAAATTGCTTAAACCATGCTGTAAACTCGGAATTGTCTTTATTTGCACGTTTTATAATAAGGCAGAATTTGCTTTAAGTTCGTGTAACTACTGTACTGTACAAACAAACGAATAAACCTATACATCCACTTATCAGCTCCAGTTATCAACATACTAACATATTTGCTTACCGGAGTTGTCAAAACCAACATAGAGCCGCCCTTTATCCAAATTTCAATCAACATTTGTTAGCAAGTGATTACATAATAACCCTGCTGGTCGTCTGCCCACCTTGTCGATGAACGACCTATGCTGCACTTGCCGGTCCGTGCTCTCCACTCCAGAACCTTCCGGCACAATGTTGCCTTTAACTTTTTAAATTTTAACCATTTTCACAGAAACAATACGTGTTTGTGTACCGAGCACTGGTCGAATACGCCCACTACGGCGACACGGAGATTCCCGCGTGCAGACTCAAAAATTCTATCGACAGGCTACGGAATACACCGCCGGGTGCCGCGAACTGCCTTATGGAGCTCGAATTTGAGGTAAATATGCTTTTTCAAACACTACAGACCTGTGTTGAAGCCGTTGTGTTCCGAGATCTAAAAATTATCTAATGTTATCATCTGATAGTTTGACAGCTACATTTGACATTATTCTCACCATAGTGTATCTACTGTTATGATCTTATGGATAATAACACAAAGTATTAAACGATGGTCGGTTCTAATCATACGCGATTCATAATTGACTGAGCGAGCGAAGCGTCTCTGCTGTAACTGGCCAAATTGAGTTTCAGCTGTCCATATGTTTGTTAGATTGGTCCTATTTTTAGTACAGGCATTTTTAACCAATCTTGACGAAACTTGGTATGCATGTTCTATTCAAATATGAGCATACTTGGTCAAGTGGTTGCTGAGTTTACACGTTGTGTGATTTTGGTAATATTCGGCAAGAACATTTGGTACCGTCTGCTGCTCGACTGCGAAAAATTGTGACTGGTAAAACTGTGCTCGCGAGTCTACTGTTAATAGAACTACTGACGGCAGTTGCCAAAACTCTATCTATCCACAGTATCACTACGGATAAGATTTTGACATAACGTCCATATATCTACTATATAAAAATAAGTCGGGTTTTCCTTCCTGACGCTATAACTCCAGAACGCACGACCCGATTTCCACGGTTTTGCATTCGTTGGAAAGGTCTCGGGCTCCGTGAGGTATCTAGTAAAAAAAAATTAGGAAAAAATTAATAAGAAAAGCGGGAAAATCTTTTTTCACATACAGCGCCATCTCTGATACATAGCATGTACTACAAACCAATATTTTAAGTAGATGGCGCCAAACGAAATGTTACATAAAACGAAGCCATCTGGTGGCGAAACGGAGTTCGCAGGGTTTATTACCGCCCGTTATTTAAGAATCCATCCAAGCTTATTCTCTGAATAAAACATATATACTCTTCAACTCCTGTTCCAGCAGGCCCGGTCCTCTTACTGTTCTCATTACACCATGTAATAGTTGTTTCCATTTATGGCTGGTTCCTTGGTATAAATAATACGAAACATAAACAATTGATAAAAAACTGTAATTCCGTTGGAGTAATTTAATAACTTTACAATAGCTAAAGTATGAAATTAATATTAAATGTATTGGGGTTATTGACCCGTGTCTTATCGAGACGACGTACAAAAGGTGAATGAACTACAAGAATGTCCGAATGACAGCTCACAGAATACATATCTTTATTACATGAAGTTAGCATCAAGCGTACCTATTGTCATTTGGAACCATCATTATAATATAATGATGGTTCCAAATGTGTGTAATATAAGAGTAAAATGGATTATATATTATATAATCCATTTTACTCTTATATTACACACATCTACACATTAAAGTTAACTTTTTACTGTCCAACTTAAGATTTTTTATTGATTCATGTATTACTTTGCGGAAATCTTTTTTAAAAACGATATTACAATACATATTTAGTGACAATTCCGCTGGAAAAGAAATATTTATTGACGCTTCCGTTTTCCTACGGTAGTGTCACTGAATAATTCTTTCAATATCGTTTCTTAATTTTTCTGTAAACATCGCCTAATCGATAGATTACACAAAAAAGTCACAATTTGCACTATAGTGACAGCCCGCGACTTCGTTCGCGTAGTACGCTTGGCCTTCAGCCTCGCCATAACCTCCAATTTTTTGTTGGTTTTTCTTTCATAAGAACCTTCTGACAATAAATAACACAATAAAAAAAGAATTAGCGAGATTATTCGATCCGGTCTCAAGTTATAGCGTGATCAGGAGAAATAGGGGTTCATTTTTATATATAAGGTCTTTGTTAATTAGTGCACAATATTGAATGTTTGTATTGGGTGGTTTGGAATCGATAACTGGTCATTATAGTGAATGAAAAAAAAACATGTTTTTTATTAGTGTGAAGCCATATTCAGTGCTCCGCAGTTAATAACCATTGCGCGACTGAATGCACGACGCGCCGCTAAATCACAGAATAGAAAACAGTAACTGCGCGAGACATACCTACCCACTTAGAATAGGTACGACGTACATAGGAACCTACCTACTCGCGAATGTTTACGCAGCTGATGTGTGTGCCTGTGGTGATGTGTGGGGGATGTAAGGGGCATGCCAACATCTTTTGACCCAAGTCAACCTCACCTGCACGCGGTGCATCCTGCTGATCGACGAACGAGGCTCTGACAACCGACCGATGGCGGTATACCCATCCCAACAAGCGTCGCTAAATGCAACAGGCCGGTGACGGGCAGCAGCGTCACCGGTGCGAGAAGCTACGCCCTGCGATCGCCAACCCGCCTGCCCAGCGTGGCGATTACGGGCAAATCCCTCCAATGCAGGACAACAAAAAGCTACGGCCCCTAGTTCCCGGCGGCCCTGCTATTACTGGTCATGGTGGCGACCATGGTAACGGCGGGGCGAGGGGTGCTAAGAATCTCCGGGCTACGGGATGCCACCACAAACAACTGACCCTGGCGACGTATAACGGACGCACGCTACGGCTTGACTCGCATCTGGCGCGACTCGAGGTGGAACTTGGGAAAATAAGGTGGCACATACTGGGGTTGAGTGAAGTCCGAAGAGAGGGGGAGGACACCTTAACCCTAGAATCGGGCTACCTAATGTACTTCCGAGAGGGAGACCAACAATCCCAAGGTGGCGTTGGGTTTCTGGTAAACAAGTCCCTCTCTGACAACGTTGTGGAAGTGTCCAGTGTGTCGAACAGGGTAGCGTACCTTATTGTAAAGCTCACCGAGAGGTATAGCCTCAAGGTGGTGCAAGTGTACGCACCGACCTCGACACACTCGGACGATGAAGTGTAGGATATTTTCGATGACATATCGAGGGCCCTCCACTTCACTACAAAGACCCAGTACACCGTTGTCATGGGGGACTTTAACGCTAAAGTGGGAGTACAGAATTTCAGCGAATCGGTAGTAGGATGCCATGGCTTTGGACGCAGAAATCATAGGGGGCAAATGCTCGTCAACTTCCTCGAACGGGAGGGGCTCTTCTTGATGAACTCCTTCTTTAAGAAACAGCCCCAAAGGAAGTGGACGTGGCTAAGCCCCGACACTAGGACTAAAAATGAGATTGACTTCATCATGACGGATAAAAGGCACATATTTAAAGATGTCTCCGTGATCAACAGGTTCAATACCGGTAGCGATCACCCACTTGTCCGAGGCTCTCTGAATATCAACTTCAAGGCGCAACGTGTCCGTCTGATGAAGTCCAGGCTCCGACCAACACTGCTCCAAACCATGGCAGGATCTCAAACATTCCAGTTAAACCTGGAGAACCAATTCGCTGCCGTGGAAACCACCACAGACTAAACCAGAACCTCGAAAATGTGACTCGGGTCCTCAGGGAAGAAGGTACGAGATTTTGTTACATGCAGCGTAAGGGCAAGAAGTCCAAGCTTTCAGAAGAGACTTTGGGGCTAATGAAGGAACGACGTGAAAACCCACCCATCACTTCGTCAGAAAAGCGGACTCTAAACCGAGAGATCAACAAGAACGTACGACACGACCTCCGGTGCTTCAATACTCTTTCGATCGAAAGAGCGATCGAGCAGAATCGGGGGTCAAAGGTGTTCGTACAATCTCTTGGAAGAAGCCACCTGACGAAGTTGACCACAGCTAGTGGAGAAGTCGTTGCTGCGAAGCCGGCAGTCCTTTCGGAAGTGGAGGACTTCTATGGCCGATTATACGCATCGCATGCATCTCGACCTGATCCCGAAAATGATCCTAGAGCCACGTTAACACGCCATTTCACCGAAGACTTGCCAGAAGTCAGTATTGGCGAAATCGAGATCGCTCTTGGACAGCTTAAAAATGGAAAAGCCCCTGGAGTGGATGGCGTTACAACAGAGCTACTAAAAGCAGGAGGTAAACCCGTACTGAGGGAGCTCCAGAAGCTTTTTAACGCTGTCCTGTTCGAAGGGAGAACTCCAGAGGCGTGGAGTAGGAGTGTGGTCGTCCTGTTCTTCAAAAAGGGAGATAAGACCCTGCTGAAGAACTATCGACCCATATCCCTTCTAAGCCACGTCTATAAGCTGTTTTCAAGAGTGATCACGAACCGTCTTGCGCGTAGACTCGACGAATTCCAACCACCGGAACAGGCTGGGTTTCGGAGCGGATACGGCATCATAGACCACATTCACACAGTGCGGCAGATTATACAGAAGACCGAAGAGTATAATCAGCCCCTGTGTCTAGCATTCGTGGACTATGAGAAGGCCTTTGACTCGGTTGAAATCTGATCTGTTCTGGAGTCCCTGCAGCGTTGCCAGATAGATTGGCGATACATCCAAGTGATGAGATGTCTTTACGAAACCGCCACCATGTCCGTCCAAGTACAGAATCAGCAAATAAGTCCCATACCGTTGCATCGAGGAGTGAGACAAGGGGACGTTATTTCCCCGAAATTGTTTTCAAATGCAATGGAGGATATGTTCAAGACGCTGAACTGGAAAGGACGTGGCATTAATATCAACGGCGAATACATCTCTCACTTGCGATTTGCTGACGATATCGTCATCGTGGCAGAGACGCTGCAGGACCTGCAACAGATGCTGAATGACCTGGCTGACTCTTCTATACGCATCCGCCTACGGATGAACTTGGACAAAACCAAGGTCATGTTCAACGAACATGTTCTACCGGAACCGATTGCGATACACGGCGCCGTTCTCGAAGTTGTTCAAAAATATGTGTACCTCGGGCAGACATTGCAGTTGGGAAAAAACAACTTTGAGAACGAGGTGAATAGAAGAATTCGGCTGGGCTGGGCAGCGTTTGGGAAGCTACGTCGAGTCCTTACTTCGCCGATTCCACAGTGCCTGAAGACGAAAGTCTACAATCAGTGCGTCCTACCCGTCATGACATACGGAGCCGAAACGTGGACACTGACGGCTCGAATGGTCCACAAGCTCAAGGTCGCTCAGTGGGCTATGGAAAGGGCTATGCTCGGTATTTCTCTGAGGGATCGCATCAGAAATGAAGTGATCCGTCAGAGAACCAAGGTCATCGACATAGCCCACCAGATCAGCAAGCTGAAGTGGCAGTGGGCTGGCCATATTAGCCGTAGAACCGACAACCGTTGGGGTAAACGAGTTCTAGAGTGGAGACCGCGTCTCGGCAAACGTAGTGTAGGACGTCCTGAGGCACGGTGGAGTGACGATCTGCGCAAGACGGCTGGCAAAAACTGGATGCGAGAAGCCCAAGATAGACCTAAGTGGCGTGCAATTGGAGAGGCCTATGTCCAGCAGTGGACTGCTACAGGCTGATGATGATGATGATGATGATGTGTGTGCCTACACGGCGGGCCCGAGCGGGTCAACGTTCAATTTCGACGTCGTTGTACCTATTATAAAAGGGTAGGTATGTCTCGCGTAGTTACTGTTATCTTTTCTGTGATGTAGCGGTGCATTGAGTCGTGTGTTCAGTTCAGTTGCACTATGGCTCTTACCCGTGGAACGGCGAATATGGGTTCATAATAATAAAAAGATATGTAATTTTTATTTACTTTCATGACTAGTTATCGATTTCAAATCACCCCGTTAAATTGTGTGCACTAATTAACAAATACTTTACATATAGATTACTTAATTTTTTCTTTCAAGTCCACGGTGAGTTAACCAGGTTTCCGTAGGTATCGCTAGGTGGTTTGTGGAGCAAGTTTATTTTTAATCATACTATATTACCCCTCAAGGGTCGATGTCATTATAACAATGAAATGTCTATTGTGTCTGGCCGCAACCTTTGATGCATTGTGATTTTGGTGCCCCTTAAAAATGCCGTCCGGGGCGGTTGTCCCACTTTGCCCATGGATCCGGGTATGCTTAAACGATTGAAACCACAACTAAAAAACAGAGGTGTGCTAACGTTCATATGGGATATTATCTTATCAAACTTAAATGTTGTTCACAGAAAATCCTAAACAGTCCAATACCAGAGCCGCTAAAGTCATGCGCTGCCGGCGCCGCCGAAGAGTTGAGAGCCAAGAACCGAAGTCAGGACATCCTGCCGTACGATAGGAACCGAGTAATATTAGCGCCCATACCCACTCGCGAGTTCTCTACTTACATCAACGCATCATTCATAGAAGGTAAGTCAAATAAGGCGTTCGGGCGGCCTGAACTTCGACATGGGTTGGCCACTAGCCTATCCTAGACTAAAAGTAGATATTGGATTGGTGTACATTATTGAGTGTTGTAATGAAGTTTGTATTTGCATGCCTTATAAGGTAGGATATGGCGCACCTTCCAAACCAACCTAAGTAGTGTGTACCAACTGCAACTAGCATTAACTATGACCCTGCAAATAAATATATTTTGATTAGATTTGTGTATATACGCACTGAAAGGTCACGGTCACTGGTGGATAGCATGGAGACACACAATAACACATAGAAGACCCAAAAACAAACTATTCTGCTTATCACGGAAATGTTTGCCTTTGTCAGGGAATCGAACCTGGGACCTAAGGCTTCGAACTAAGTGCCCACTAGGCTATTGGGGTCGTCACGTTTCAATAATACCTTTTACAGCATTCCCATAACTATTTATTACTCATTAACTAAATTAGGCCATTATAAATTAAAACAGCGGCCGCTTTCTACCGGTCCTTTTGGAAAATTATGGGGAGGCATATGTTCAGCAGTGGACGTCTTACGGCTGAGATGATGAACATGTTGTACTAAATTAATATGAATTGTTAACGAATCTACATTAGGACTTTCCCACGACCTCTCGACTCGTAAAATACTGAAAGAAAATATCACATTTCTCTACAGCTGTCTAAATTGAAAACAATATGATAATTTCAATTCTAGCATACGACAATTCAGAAGGGTTCATCATAACACAAGACCCTCTACCCAACACAATTATGGACTTTTGGAGAATGGTCTCTGAACACAACGTCACCACTATTGTGATGCTCAGTGAGGTATGTATAATAAGATATATTTGTTCATATAATGTTATTCATATAAATAGGCCATGGATTTATGTATTCTGGGGCCGAATTCGCTATCGTCATAGCAAATAAGGCCTTAGGCCGAAAACATTATGTTCGTATTTTGAAAACAAACACAAAACATCCCCTTAAGATGCAGAGCAAGGTAAGAAAGTATCCTGGCATACTAGAGGTGTTAATTTAACTTAACTGCTAAAACGTCCGCTGGTATACTGGAGTACTAGGTTTAAATCCCGCAATTTTTTATATATATGTGATTTAAACTTTATATAATTATCATCATGATTTCAGACATCACGGATTCATATATAATATACTCGCATTGTCAGTCATATATGGTTCTCATCTCAGAAGATACCGAGAATTGTCTCATTTATCGGCGAGTCTCTTGCCATCGTATCGCTATGTCAACATTTTTTAGCGTACCCAGAATTACGAAGAACACAAACAGATCTTATATTTTGTTTTCAACTTCCATAAGGTGGAGGTTTCAAAACGACGCGTATTTTTTTATGTATGACCACGCATAACTTTTTCAGAGTAATCAGATTTCGATAATATTCTTGTTTGGTTTTTAAATTTCATCATATTCGTTCAAGCGGTATTTGAATTACGCTCCAATAACTGAAAAGTGTTTCGCCTTCATAATGATATCCTTATCATCAAGAAGGCAAAACACCTTACCTTGTCGTGAATGACAATCGATCCCGTAAATAGCAAAGGTCACTAAAAGGAAGATTGTTTTTTTTTTAAATAATGGAACCGACTTCAACACTAAAAGTGTGAAATAAGTTGTCGAAGTTGGTACCACATGCATATTGTGATAATTTGAACTATCATGGTACCGACTTCAACATGTTATTTACACTTTTTAGTGTGAATTTTTTTTATGGGATAGGTTGGCAAACGAGCAAACGGCTCACCTGAAGGTAAGTGATACCGTAGCCCACTGACATCCGCAATACCCGAGGTCACGAGGATGCGTTGCCGACCTTTGAGGAGGATGATAGGAAGGAAGAGATAGCAGGGGTGAGGGTGGAGGTGGAGGAGGAAGGAGAGGGAGAATGGGGAAGGGGGGAATCGGGCCTCCGGAATCTCCCACAAACCGACGAAACGCAATAGCAAGCTATGTTACTTCACGTCGGTGTTATGTGGGAGTGTGGTACTTCCCCGGTCGTGCCGGCCCATTCGGCTGTGGGGTTACAGCGTGGCGGTACCACCGAAAAAAAAGTCGGTTTCATTATTTGGTATACACTTTTCTAGAACTGTTCTTTGTAAATGAAATAATAATGTAACTTTCAGTTGGGCGAAGGTAAATGTCCCCGGTATTGGGACGATGGCACGGCGCAGTACGACCACATCTCGGTGCAATACGAGGAGAGTGAATCCTGTCCATACTACACAAGGCGCCAATTCCGGATTGCGAACAACAAAGCTACCGTAAGCTGCTACTCCACCCCTATTTTCTTTGTATCATTAATATAAGAATCAGAGTCCTGATTGATTGAGAGGCAGCGCACAGTCTAAACCGCTGGTCGTAGAAACTAGGAGGGTGTTTTTGTCTTGGTGGGTGTGGGTGTACTAAGAAAGGGTTTTTGGAAATTAAACCCCTTATGTCAGGATTCATATGGCAAAGTATCAACATTTGAATTGCTTATAATTTTTTTCATAAAAGGGTTGAAAAAAATTATGTATTTTTTGGGACAGCCCTATAAGACACGCCACGGTTCCAATTATCTTAGCTATTGAACTGCGATATCGGAACGGAACACAATTGTATGAAAATTGTTGTTTTTGATAGTTTTCTTAGTCTGCTCGCTATTTATGTTTGATCACGGTCCAGCGGCTTGAGATCGATAATTCTTGAGATAGTGAGATAGTACTAATAGTATTCTGTAAACTATTGAGTTGCGATTGTGTTGCGACCTCTGTGCATAGATAAATATAAATATATAATATTGGGAATGTATTGCGTTCATGTTGTATTATATGTTGTTCAGATTAAGTATCAAAAGAGTTGTCACGGTAGTAATAATACTGTGAGTGCGCGAAATGAGTAAACACACTATTCCCAAGGATTGACAGAGCTGGAGAATATTGTTTTGTCCTGCTTGTAGTCTCACATTTTTTTGCTGGGCACACTCCGCAAGTGTGCCAAACAGTAGTAAGAAATAATTGTCATTCTAGTGAAATCTGAGTTTACAATGAAAACACGGTGTTGTATTGTTATCGTGATATGTGTTTGTGTGTGCAGAACATATAAACAATGGTACATTGTTGTGTTTTAGGCTGCAAAAGCCGAAGTGAACGTAAAATCGAAAACATAACCTTTCGTTCGTCCACATTTTTGTAGCATATCGTTGGAAAGGGTAATAACTAAAGAACTTTTTAAAACAACGCTAAATTCAAAATGGCTTTTACTTTTTTTTTTATTAATTTAAAAGTTGTCTCTTTTTATAACATTTACACAGATTTCCCACTTTGAAAGCTCAGAAGTTTTTTTTATATTAATAAAATTGTATCAAGTAATAATTTATTTAGAATAAGGATAAACAGCTTTTTAAATTTGAGTTCCTCGCGGTGATTTGTTTAATGAGTAGAAATGTTTGTTCGTATATTTATTATGTTGTTTTTTTTTTTCAGAGCGGCTGCAGTGCATGCGTGCGACAGTTACAGTACCAGGGCTGGCCGACGGCGCCGGGCGCAGTGCCCGAGGTGACACGCGGGCTGGCCGAGCTCGCGGACGCGGCTGCGGCACCCGCCACTTCTGCACCAAGTGGGACCATGCTAGTGCACTGCCAGTGAGTACAACATACATCATACATGGTCTCTTACTATGGGCCTCATAAGCAAGCTCAAAGTCGCACAACGAGCTATTTAGAACGCTATGCTTGGGTTTTCTCTACGTGGTCGAATCAGAAATGAGGAGATCCGTAGTCGAACTAAAGTCACCGACATAGCCCGGAAGATAAGCCAGTTGAAGTGGCAGTGGGCAGGGCACATAGTACGCAGAACAGATGACCGATGGGGCCGGAAGGTTCTGGAGTGGAGACCACGGACCGACGAGCGAAGCGCGTATCGTCCACAGACACTGGATAGCTAAAGGATCAAATAATTCATTACGATAAACGAGAACAGTGACGCGTCGCGCGGGGTGAAGGGGGAAGCGCTGCCATTTTGAGGTTATTTTGCTGCGTATCGAGATTTGCCATTAGTATAACTTTTGACTCGGAAAAACGTATTCCTGTACAACACACGGCCGTGTCCATGACACAGCAACATCCTATTTTTCTTTTATTTTAATTCATCAAAGTGACTCCCTCTCGTCTGATGTAAACCGGAGATGGAATCAAGAAGCGATGACCGTTAATGCAGTCGTAAGTTGTGTTAATCGTCACCCTTATGATGATCTGAGAGGTGCTTTTTCACGCCCCACTTGAAAGAGACAGGGTCAAAGCTGCAATTTGTGCTTTTTCACATTCACAGTAGAAATCGTAAAAACCGTCAAAGAAATCTTCGCAGACTTTATGATACTACGTATTTCGTAGTTCGTTTTTGGGAGTAGGCCTCCTGTTATATACTTAACCTCAAGAGTTGTTTTGTCAGCTGTCTGCTAGTGAAAGTCCCGTTAAATCGGTCCAGCCCTTTCAGAAATTAGCCGGAACAAACAGACAGACAAAACATATGTAAGTACTATATATCTATACTAATATTATAAAGAGGAAAGATTTGTATGTAAGTATGTTTGTAAAGAATTGGCTCAAAAAGTACTGGAACAATTTCAAAAATGCTTTCACCATTGGAAAACTACATTCATCCTGAGTAACATAGGCTATATAAGATTTATCACCATCATCATCATCCATCACCGCGCGGGTGAAACCGCGGAGAGCAGCTAGTACTTTCATATGCGTTTAGTGAAAAGCTTATAATTTACAAAGTCAAAGTCAAAATCATTTATTCAATTTAGGCATCAAAGACGCACGTATGAACGTCAATTTTTCATTATAATGTACTTTAAAGACTATCGCCGCGTTCCAAAATATATAGAGCATATACAATTACAGACACTTCATTCTAATACGTTTAAACGAGCACCTATTGCACAGTTCGAAGCACGTAAGTTGAAGCAAAATCGTGGTTGTCCGCGTAGGTACAATTATGGACAAAAGTGATAGACGAATTAACACAACCACACACCACCAAGTTAAACCGAAAGTTGAAATTTCATAAAATCTTGGATTTCCTTTTAAACCAGCGTATTTCTTGAACAAAAGTGTTGTGGGAACTGGTCATAAGGTATTATTAAATAGAACGAAAGAAATCGATCTAGCTAGGTTTAATTTTTAGAAAACGTCGAAGGACCACTTTTTGTGTGGAATTTGTTCTGAGTTATGCTTCCTGACATTATTTCTTCTTAGGATTTATCCATGTTTTCAGGCAATGAAAACTGCTACAATATCATTATGGCAACTAGAGCCATCAGCTTTAACAATAACTAAGCTGTTATACCGACACAGCAACACTGATCTGCATTTTCTAGAACGTTTGTCAAACGTTGAATGACCGCTGAAGTTTGAATGAATGAAATACTGACCGGTGATTGGTCACATATCGCGTCATAGAGTACCATTGACCAATGAGTGTTTAGTATTTAGTTGGTCAACTAATCAAGGCTGACAAACGTTCTAGAAACTGGGTGTAAAGCTACTTGACAATAGATGGCATTGTTAAGCAACACTAAGCCAATGGGAATTTCGTATGAAGTTAGACCAAGAAAATCTATTGTTCACTTCAAGCAATGCTCGCTCACCCAGACACCTTTAATTATCTGTGTAGATTGGGCACGGAACGTTCGTCGCTGTTCGTAGCTCTGTGCATACTGATCTGCCAACTACGCACCGAGCGACGCGTCGACGTGTGCTGCGTCGCGCGGAAGGTGCGCTCGCAACGCGCGCGGACTATCGACACCTTTGTGAGTATTGTCTATTGTATACAGGGGTGCGTTCTTATACAGTATGTAACAAGAAGGTGTACTAATACCAAACCACACACCCTGTAACTTGCATACAATTGGGACCTAACGTCCCTTAATGCGTCCTCGGAAGTAGTAAAAGTTCCGAGTTATGAGTACATAACCAAAGTTAGCTAATATGCAAACAAGTTCTTCCCTGAAAAACTAGGCCAAAGATTAGCAATGCCTTCCAGAACGTAGACTAGGTAGACTAGTGCTTTGGTACGACGCGGGGAAAGGGCGTATGCAGAGAAAGGGACGGAGGGGAATGAATAGGTAGCCTGGGGATTGCAGAGCACATTGACCCCAACAAACTCCAAGAATAGGCATGTCTAATAGGGCTGACCAAAAAATGTCGTCTAATAGTTTTATAATTTTGTGTATTATTAACTGATAGGTGCTCGTAATAGTGCACAACTGTAGGATTAGTGTAAAGCTGTTTTTGTGATTTCCTCGTCAATCCCCTAAGAAAGTTTTAGTAATGCACTTACTAGAACGTGACCTAGAAGTGACTTAATAACAGGCTTATATTAAGTGACTGGGTCTTAAATAAAAATCTCTCTTCATGCAATTATAAATATTCTCATAGTGAACTTGAGAAAATAACAAAAGTAGAAACATACGAGTCCACTAAGACTACACTACTCCAGCCTACCCCTGTTCATGATATTATGTTACTTTAGTGTTTATTCTAATAAAAACAATGTTTAATCCGCAGTTACACTACGAATTCCTACACCGTGCCATACTAAACTATGCGGAGCTTCACAACCTGCTCGAAGACAGTTAAACGTACGTGCACGCCTGTTTATAATCTCCAAACTATGGTTATCTTGTATGCCGGTGTGATATATACTCAACTGTGCGTCTACGTCACTGAACCACATATAACTAATGGCACAGAATATAAAGTAACACGTACAGAATGCCCACTTTCGGATCCGAGCGCGTATTGTCCCTACAACACAGTAGGCCACTGGCTCAGCATTAGGGTTGTGAGTTACGCGTTACGTCATGTAAAATCGATTTCAATATTATAGAGTGTCCATTCGTTGAGTGTTTCAGTAACCTACCCAAAACTAGAGTACCAAAGGCCTATTTAAATTGTATAACTGGCCCTTATTCGAAGATAAAATATTTGTTATAATTTTATACCATTAGTTGTTAAGGATACCTTTTGTATATTTGGTAATTTTTTCTGACTATTTTTTATCTGTTTTATAATCTTAAATAATATGGAATATGTACTGGTTAGTCACAATTTATAATTTATTTGTGCCAATTATTTTGACTTTTTGTTTCGATACTTGTTCTAAGCAGAGTCGATGCGAAATTGGTTTTGTTTTGGCGAAATAAGACGACACGTTATCGTACCTATGATAATGATCAGCATAATAGTAAGCCATGCTCCGTAAATAGAAACTTTTGTTAAAATTCAATATGCACCCTTAAAAAAATACATTGTAATCGATTATTATTAAAGAATAAACTGGTGATTCGAAAAAATATATAAAATATTAATATTACTTAAATAATAATAATTACATAAAATATATTAATATTAGTTTTCATCAATATTTTTGTCAAATATGGCTGACTCAATCCGCGCTTATTAGGCCAAAACATAATCGATTATAAGTATAGTATGCTATGTATTGGTTTTGATAAGTTTAACCACGTTTAAGGCGTCTTGTACCAAATTCAATTTATATTGTGTCAGGTTTGAAGCATTATTCTACAATTAAATACAATAATAATGACAGTATACAACATGATGATCAAGGGGAATCGTACAGAACTTTTAGTTTTAGATTACATTTGAAGATATAATTAGGTGAAATACTAATATTATTTTGGCAGTTCAAATTACACGGTACAGTATCCATTTCGACCAGCAAGACTATTATGTATCAGTTGCTAACAAATCTTGATTGAAAATAATATTAGTATTTCTCATAATTGTATCCAGATATTTCAAATCACTTCTTCATAGAGCACTCGGCACAGTCAAGGGTGACCCGCCCTCCTCGTCCGTTGTGACGTCGTCGGCGCTGCAGGACACATATTTAGAAGGGTCCATATGTATTAGTTTTAACCAATAAAAAAAATAACCATATGACCATATGATAGATATGCTAGTGGTCGGTATAATATATTATAATCATTTTAAAAAATGCACTATTGTCAAGATCCAGATACGAAATCGGGGAATATGTTTCTATGGAGAAGACGGCAATTGACTTACTAACAAAATATTTAATAAAAAATATTCAACAACTTTAAGTACACTCCGTATATATCTTTGAATAACACAAATTTGCTACTTTTTAAAATTATATTTTTGTAAGTATTTTTGTGTTACGTTAAAAAATACAAGTAAATACGAAGGTATTCGCTTGTATTTTTTACTGACCTCTCTGATACAAGTGGTAGAATTCGCCGTTTAAAGTAGAATTTAGACATCCATGGACTGATATGAACTTTATTTTTGTTGCACAAAAATCATCACAAAACGCGTGTTTGAAGTGGAAGGCACTCGCTCTCATACTGTTCCCAACCGTTCCGAGATATCGTGTCTGATGATGAGATTTATTGTGCGTTGCTCGAGCGCGCGTTGTATGTAGCGAACCTGTTTATTTTTGTGGTTAGGGTTGTGACAGCTAATTTCTGAGCAGAATTTATCGATACTTTTTTAAAGAAATTACCAAAATATACTTTCGTTTACGATTTCTCAAATCATAATTATCAACGATACCAAAATTTTCGTCATCATGTTGTATATCGGAATTCGACAATAGACTATGGTACATTTTGATCGTTTCGACTACGTTTACTGGTAAGCTTACATTATTGTATAAATATATTTTCGATACTTTTATTTTTCATATGAGTTTATTTAATTATTCGTTTATTGCGCTAGCATTTATATGCTAGTTCGTTCATATTAAGTTTTCTGAGAGCATTTTACGTTAATATATTTTAAACATGTACAAATATCTTTTGTAACTTAATATTACTTTTTGTAACTTAGAAATTAGATTTACATTTTAAAAAGAACTGCTTTCGCTTACGACAAATTACCGCTTAAACAGAAGTGTTTCGTAATTTAAGTATTTGTAATTTTGTATACAATTTTTGGTGAATTTAAAATTTCTAAATGTAATATGGTGAAAACGCTCAAAGCATTTTTTATTAGTTCTGCTTTGGATAGAAAAAAAAATTAAATATTATAAATTAGAAGTTTTAAATTTACCCTTTTCTACATAAAATTAGTGTTAAATGTCTAAGTTTAATTAGTTTTATATTATGATTTTTGGTATCGAAAATACCAAAATAGTAATCATGTCCAAAGAGAAGAGTGCTAGGAGTAAAAAAGAATATCATGAAGTTAAAAAAAGTAAAAGATAACCTACGTATTTATTTTGATAACGAAAGAGGCCATATTTTATTGCATTTTAAAACATATTTATGTTAATTATAAAATATATCAGATGACTATTCGGTATGTCATGAAAGGTTTTTAGAAAACCGGTATATAGTAAGGCCAAAAGCTGTACCCCAAGTTTAGCACAAATTGAGGAGTATAAAGTATAAACACATTTCTAAAGTGCATAGCAAAATTTTGTAAATAGGCAATATGGCACTCATGTTTACAATTCACGGCCTCGCTTATTAGTCTTGGCTTTTCAAATAATTATAATCGTATAATTATTAAAAAGTGCCGTCTAATATCTTAAATATAAAGCGACATATACGAGAAAAAAACATGATAAAATATTTGTGAAAACCGAACATACCAGTTAACAAAGCATGCACAGATCTTTAATGAAAATTTTCGATGTATTTACTATTTTTAATTTCATTTTTTTTAAATGTTAATATGTATTAGACCAAATATTATGGTCTTTACGTACGACTGTCTATACTTATTTAGGTATATGTGTAAGCTATGTAATAGATTTTGTATAAGCTAAATTAAATATACACAATGTATTGATTGCGCGCGTGAATGTCATACAATTTTGAATTTTGATGTTGTATATATAAAAGTATAAAATTGAATACGCTACTGAGGATTTACATCAAATGGGATAACCGCAAAGTTAAAGAGAATACACGATATCGGCATATTGTTTTAACATTTTAAAACCGGCTCACACGCCTAGCCACGCCGCGTTTACTTAATGCTTTGCTAGGCGTGAATTCGGGCTGTTTTTTTACTTAATTACCTTAAACTTATATGACACTTCAACTGAGCCACAGAAGAAATAGTTCTACGTACAAAAAATAAACTTTCCTTCTCCGCAACAATATTGTAAATAATAATAATATCATAAACAGCACCACGCACGAGGTAAGACAGCGGGTTCGTAAAGGCGCAATACAGGCGGTCTATAGTCTCTATAATCATCTCTTTCACGCTCTCGCTATTGTATAGTACGGAAAATGAGATAAGCGTCGGGCACTCACAATGATAACAATAACTTTTTAACATCATCTTAGTAGGTGTATTGAACATATGCCTCCCCCATTATATCTCCAAAAGAACCAGTTGGAAGCGTTACGCGAACCTACCCTGCGCTTGCAAGCCTTTGGTCTCCACTCCAGAACCTGCCGAACCATAACTCAACATAAAATATCCACACAGGTTAGAATAATGGCAGAGGACTGCTCAATCACGCTCCGGTGTAAAACTGTACAAGTGGACCTGCACAGGTAGATTTCTTATATAGATATTTGCCTGTGTGAAATACTTAAGAGGATTGCATAGCTAGTACTTACGCTATGCTAGTACGTAAGAAAAAAAACTCTTTTCTACCTGTTAACATTGTCCGATTTCAGTTATTTTTTTTTCATGCAATCGACACATTGTTTGCTATGTCCCTACGTTTTGATTTTTTCAGTATTTCAAAGTAATATCAATTTAATTTTTTTTAAACTTAAAAATACTGAACAAATCAAAACGTACGGGCATAGCAAACAATGTGTCGATTGCATGAAAAAAAATCACTGAAATCGTACAATGTTAAGAGGTAGAAAAGAGTTTTTTTTCTTTTAGTCTGGACAAGTACTAGCTATGCAATCCTCTTAAGGGTACAAATTTCTGGCACACATTTAAAGGTGCATTTATCTTAATATCTTGTTCAATGGTAGTAATAACTGAGGTTTTATCGAAGGTTTTAGTATCTCAACTGTCACTGAACCAAGCAATAGTAAATCCATTGTTATTCGGGTTAACGACAGCAGCTGAGGGGCGTAATATTTTTGACGAGCCAAATAAAACCGGCCCTGCTAATTGTATATGCACAAGTTTTTTTTTTCGAACTCTTTTACATTTACAAATTTTGACGTATTTAACTCGTCCCGTGTCTAGTGTTTTTCGGTTTTTTCCGAGCTACGCATAAAAGTTCAAATAAAAAATACTACTCTTGAATTGTTTGACCAACTAAAAGCAAGTTTATACCGGTGAGGAGTGTATTGGATCTGATAAAATTAGTTACATACTCGAGGTCTAAAAATGTGTATGCGCGACATGGCTTAGCACTTTTTCAAACGTACGCGTGACACGCGATGGGTTAATAAAACAAACTATAGCGCACATAAGTATATAATTTAAAAACAATAAAATTTTATTTGAAACATTCAAATTTATATAGCGGTTTTGTGAAGTGTTTTTCTTACTGATGTCGTCCAACTGTATACATGTATTGGCGGAAAAGAATATCTCAGGGAATTTTGTCGTTAAATTTACTTTTACGATTAGTCGCAGTGGTAAAGTTTGGCCAATTTATTTTTTCTTTACGTGCAGTAATGAGTCTCGATGTAAACATCTACGTTACAAACTACACATATCTTTGCATTAAATACGTGTTTTATCAAAGTTGATCTTTTCTTTTTTACTGGTACTGTACCGAAACTGTTTCTAAGTTCTTTATAAGAATGGCATACGTTAAAAAGTCGTGTGCTGACGATATTGTAGTTTTGTTTTGTTTTATATAATTATTATTTTCTTACAAATTCAACTGTATATGCCTCGATCGTCATCTCCGCAATTGCGAGTCCCGTGAGCGACTGATAGTGAATGTTTTTAGCTTTTTATATCAATAAATAAACGTATGTATGTTGATTTTTGTATGTAAACTGAAATAGATAGTAAGTTTTAGGTTAGGAAGATCAGATACAAAAACAAAATGGCGCCGAGTGGTACTAACCCGCACATAGACTAACCACGATAATACTCCTATGTAGAACAATTAATATATAGTTAGCTAAAGAGATCTGATACATTAGTTTTAATTCAGTTTACAATAGATATATTTAAAAGGTTTGTTCCACTTGGCGCCATATGACAACCTCCAATAGTGAGTGCAACATTTATTACTTTAAAATAAATAAAAAAAACCCAGCTCAGACTGCTTTTAGATTCGTACCATGCGCTTTCTTATATTTAAACTTATATAGAATCGAGATATTTTTAGTTACATTTAACTATTGCCTAATTTAGAATTCTTATGTAATTTTGTTTTCCTATTATTTTTATTATATCGACAAAAATATTGTACATCACTATTTTATGTTTATGTATTTTTTATTTTTAAGAATGTTCGTACCTTGTTATGATAACCATGTGATACAAATTTGTTTAAACGTGTTACAAGATCTAAGACAGATTCTATATCACTGATACTATGTTATGGTACAATAATAATTAGATATCCTATATGAATCAATTCCAAAAAAATTAAAGCCGAAACAATCTTTATCAATAAATATAATATATCTATTCGTGGTATTGAACTCACGACGAGTTTTGAAGTTATTTTGAAGTTGTTCGTCTGGGAGTCACTGTTGTGCATATCGGCGAGTGCGGACTACATCACGTTCTAACAGCTAACGCTGAGAAGATCACGCTTTGTCCATAAGCGACATCGAGACGAAGAACTTCAAATTTTATAAGATCGAAACCGATCTGAAAAATTTTTTCTGGTAAATATCACGCGACTATTATTAGTCGGTTCCTAAAAAAATATATTGGTCAAGACTCAAAAGTGACGATAAGCTTTCTACAAAATACAATAACTATTTAAAAAAAGTATAAAATTCTGTGTAATTTACCAGTTGTGTTATTTTCCTATCGACACCGTACATGAAGGTACTTAATAGCAAAATATAATTGATTCAGTATCAATTGATAGAGAATCGGTTCCTAGATTTTGTGCTCTTAATATAAGTATAATTAATTATATTACTCCGCAAGCAATAATGGAGGGCAGAAAATGTTTGACAACTACACGAACTATTTGCAAAGAGTAGACGAGAAGGCGTGTACGCCCTTAACTCAATAAAGTCGGCTAATATGTAAATTCGGCATTGGATATTACGTAAAACAAAAGAGGATAACATTAACAGCCAATAAGACATCGGTATAATGACGTGATGCCAAAATAGCGAAGCGGTAATTGGCTTTTGAACTGTGGGATTGATAACTATTGGATCGCGGTGCACTATTCAGTTCAAAGAAGTTATTCGTTTGGTTGTAAAACGGTTTATATAATAATATTTAATCGGGTCAAATCAGCAAGCCTCCGCTTCATCCATAAATCTTTTGTTATAGCGTAAACCTAATGCGGAAAGATTAAATAAGAATTTTGAATCCATTTCAAAATGTATATCTATTTTTACGAAATTATTTGGTGTACTTACTAAGATTTTTGTTTAATGTCCTCTAGGCTGCACCATTTGAATTAAGTTACATGAAATTGCGTGAATAAGCCCGTTTGCAATTTTTTTGTTAGGATTCATTTTTATTATTAACTAGCGACTGCCCGCGACTTCGTTCGCGTAGTAAGCTCTGCCTTCGGCTTCGCCATGACCTCCACTCTTTTCTTATTTTTTTTTAATGTTAAAAACATTCTACGATTTATTAGGAAACATTAAAAAAAAGATGAATGAAATCGGTAAAGCCTTCTCAAGTTACAGCGTGGCCAGGAGAAATCGGGATTCATTTCTATACATAGAGATTTTGTAATAAATCACAGCTGCATTTTGTATCGTAAAATGATATATACCTACAAATAGCTTTGATTAATTTCCGAAATAATTAAATCAATACTAACATAAAAATAAGCATCAAGATCTAAATTTAGTTGTATAAAAATAAAACATTACCGAATAGCTACTGAAATCCCATTACTACCTACGTTAGAAAATCGTCAAACAACAAACTCTGGCCTCCATTAATATATGTATTTTAACATTCGTAGTGATGTCAGCGGCAATAATTGAATGATTTGATTTATGTTTTTTTATTATTAATGTAAATAAATAATGCAGGTCATGTAATTCGATATTTTTGAAAATATACCAATATTTAGAATGAAGTGCTTTTATTTTTATGTAACCTGACATTTATGGATGATATTGACAATGCGTTGGATGCTCCCATAGGCAGACTACTTCAATGAGTCCGCGCCCGCGGGGTACAGGAGTGCGGGGATGGGATGACAAAGACGAGAGAGGTGAGGGCCGCGCGTGACGTTGTACACATGAATGGGCGTTGAATAGTTCTTAAGATATGTGACGTCATAGTGGATGTTTTTAAAATAAATTGTGGGATTATGAGGTCGGTGGGACAAAGTTGGTAGGAACAAAGAGTAAGAAAAAAATCAAAGAAAATTATATAATCACATCGTTTTAACTTTTTAGTCAATTTTAATGAATTAGAAAGAACACAAAACAATGTAGGTGAGAAAACAAAATATGTAGTCAGTCAGTATCTGGTCATGTACAGTCCAGTATCCTGGGGGCCTACTCCCACGTTTACGAAACTATCATAAATCAAGAGCGTTTTATAATAAGCTTAGAATAATCATACTATCGTACTCTCACCGGCACAAAACGGTCGAACATATTACTTCAATAATATTTACGGCGTGTTCCTTTTTTAGCCGAAATCGATCCTAATTGTGCGTTCCAGGATCAAATGCCCAACCTGAATAGAACACTAACGCAATTGCAAAGTACGTGAATTGAGTGCGCTATTTGATAAAACGTCATCAAAACGTCTACCGTAATACATTATTATTTTAGGCTTGCTATATTGACGTGGTGGTATCAATGTTTTTGGAAGAGGTGGGAGTAGGGCCCTGCACGGAAGTGTACACGCATCTGTTATCGTTTCTGCGCAGAAAATTTGACAAGTTTGGCGGCTAGTGTACTTTATACTATATATAATTCGTTTTAATATGTATCAAACAATTTCTAGAAAGAAAAGTACCAAGAATGTTGCCTGCATTTCCGCGCTAAATAGCTATTTTTGTAAAAAATTTGAGCCAGCATTCTGGTCAGAAGTGTCTGAATATTTCGTATGGGCCTTAACCCCATGGGCTCTAAGTTAGTTATTTAGGCAGGTGGTGACTTGTCACCCACTTAACGGGCCCACCATCAATGGTGACAAAAGGGCAACGTTGGTGTGCTTGCCCAAGCCACTGCCCACACGATCCTGCTTCACCCCGCACTGTGTCATCACCCGATATCGGCACGACAATCTGTCGGCGGCGATAACTTTAACTACAACGACACAGTGTGAAAGCATTTAGTAGCGGTTGTATCAAACTAGGATTCCGACGATATCGTGTAGCTACCGTTAACGACAATTTTGATGAAATTTGGTATGGAGGTAGATGAGGCGCTGGATTAATACATAGGATACGTTTCCTCATCATCATCATGCATCACCACGCGGGTGAAATAGCGTACCTAATATGCTTGGGCAGAGTTGGGCACAGCATAGACAATATAATAAGATCTCCGCCTGTGTGTATATGTTTCATCAAACTCATGTAAAATGCATAGTTTACGAGATATCGACCAAAACTATTTTTCTAGATGGCGCTTTGTGGTTTTATGCTCAGTGACTGACCCTTAACCTTAGGTAAAGGTAAAGTAAAAAAAAATTAAAACTTTTCTTATCATTTTCTCAAATCCGTATTAATTTTATTTTCCATAATTCCAAATTTATTTCCCAAATTTTTGACAATACTGGAATTGACTAAAGTCTGTTGAGTGAGTTTATTTAATAATCCGTTTCTGAGGAGATGGACATGCTAGTCGCCGTGTACGATGTATTCGAACAAGCACTACTCCCGCGGGATCCCTGGCTCCGCCGGCGGCGAGGCATTGCCCTGGAATAATTAAAGCAGTTTATTTTATTACAATTATAACGCATATTATTATGAAGCGCTTGCAGCGGAATCATGCCCGTGTATGCTGTTCTGTCCTTACTAAAACCAATTTGGTACAAAGTTTCATCTGTTCTGTCTGATAGCTGATCGTTTTTTTTAATAGTTTGAAAGTTGTCTGATCGGTAGGAAATAGTACATAGAGCTTATCAATCGAAACTGACTTAACATAACTCCAGTATCGAAAAGGTCTCTAGAGGAACGCCTCTTCTCAATTTTGCACTGCAGATTTACCTGATTGAGGATTGCATAGCTAGTACTTTCCGTACTACCTCTTAACATTGTCCGTAGTACGGAATGTACTAGCTATGCAATCCTCTTAAAGTATGCAAATATCACCTGTACGCAGATGACACATAGATTTTTTAAAGTTTTAAACCTGACATCCTTAGATTAATGATTAGTCTCCGAAGCGTGAGCGAGACCAATGATTAATCTAAGCTGACAGCACAGACCATGCATTGGCTATCAACAAGGATTACCTACTTCGACATTTACAAGTGGGCCAGTCTTAACTCTTTAGTCCTCAATCCGGCTAAGTCCAGAATGATAGTAAGTAATGGGTTCTAATTTAGTTAGAAAATTCTCTTGAGTTTGACACATATTTATTTAAGGCGCGCTCGTATCCTAATAATAGTAAAAAGCAGAATCTTTAAACATCTAGTGTAACGAAACAGATCGATAATATACTGTGAAAAGAATACTTAGGTTAGAAAAAAAAAGGCAAAGAGTAATAACCAAACAGAATTCATAAATATTACTCGCTCTCTGCAGAAAAAAATCCTAAATAGGTCCATAAAAATAAACTTTCACGTCCAAACTCTCAGAATTTTCAGCGATAACACTGTATTATTTTTTAGGTAATATATAGCCAACATATAGTACTAAAGTAGTAACCAGCAGTTTTTCCAATTGTAATAGTATATATCGAAATAGTATATATCGAAAAGAAAACGTACAAAATTAATGCATTTTCGCATTACATCGTCGAATCTAACAAGCGATTTTCAACCTTACGTAAAGCATAGTAAATTATTTTAAAATTGGGGATGGACCGCGTCTTAATATCGAAACCGACATTACTCACGTAATTCATCCGCGATCTTGCCGCGTAAACTCCCTGAGGGTGGGCTCCCTACATGCCTGAAAGCTAGGTCGATAACCTCGGCTAATTAGGTACGTGAGTATAGTCGGTTTTGATAAGATAAGATGATACTTTATCCCTTTATGTGTGTATACACACACTGGATGGACTGGATGTAATAAAAAAAAGCAAAACTACGTATAAAAAATACGCTAAAATTCTCAAAAAATGTTGTATAGGTTACAACAAATACAGAGTAAACAATATATAGAAAATTATAAAAATAAATGTAAAGTAGTATGGGACATTATTAAAGACAAAAGTGGTGACATAAGTGGATACGTCGAGCGTGAGGCCTCTGCCTCGAATCCTGCGGGCAGCGGCGGTGCAGAAGCGGCAGGATCTTATGCGTATAAAAGTACAATTTGAATAATTTAATACCGACTTCCATTCTATTCACTTATTGGAGTGTAACTCACAAACTACTGGACTGAATTTGATGAAATTTAAATGGGACCACACGAGAAGCACCAACTTTCAAACAAAAGAATTTTGAGAATCGCTTCAACCTATCGAAAATTATGAGGTAACAAACAAAAAAAATACAGTCGAATTGAGTACCTCCTCCTTTTTGGAAGTCGGTAGAAAATCAAATGGGGTCACCCTCGAAAATAGCGGCGCGGAAGCGGGTGACGAGCGGTACACTCCAGTCAAGCGGTGACCGCCCGCGCGCCTGCATTGCAGTGTTGTGCAATTTATTTTTGTAACGTGTCGGTATGTCCTCGGACGTGCTAGAGCAAATTTTGAGAGGCCGCCAATATGGAACAGCAAAGATGTGAACCATAAAAATAGAAGGGTGATTAACCAGTAATGGGAAGAAATTAAAAACGAAAACGTTTCCAAACGCCAGATTCTAAATCGCCCTAATAATTTCTACACGTCGGAACATTGTCCTTCTATTCATAACTAGCTGCTCTCCACAGTTTCACCCACGCGGTGATGGATGATGATGAATCTTAAAGTAACATAGACATATGTTACTCAGGGTGAATGTAGCTTTCCAATGGTGAATTTTTGAAATCGGTCGAGTACTTTTTGAGCCAATTCGTTACAAACATACTTACATACAAATCTTTCACCACCACCGCAAGCCACCGCACCGCCCGCCCTCAAGATTCAAGGCAGAGACCTTAGAGCGAACTCCGTCACGCCCGCTTTGTAGAAAACCATACTACAATTACAAGCCATAATCACACCTCTCTTACAAAAGAAGGTCATGTAAGATAGGTCGTACGACCTTATTTTTGTAGCGAAAGGCCCCAGAGCGGGAATGTAATGGCTCATAATGCTAATAAGACACAATATAAGATATAGCACTAATACTATAATACATGTAATTAAACAACTTGCCATCTGCGCGTCTGCCCACGCTGAAAGTGACTATCCAGCGCATAAGCGTTAGTACGAAAATTTGACATAGGTATACTAATTATTATATTATAGGTAGGTATATAGGTTTGCTTTATCTCAAATTTAATGCATTCTAAACTTAGAGGATGCTGCAAAGAATGGACGTTAAAAAATATAATTACCAAAACATGGAACCGATTTCAACTCAACCCTGAAAAGTGTGAAATAACTTGTTATATAAGTCGGTGTCATTATAATTCAAAGGTACCTATTATCACAATATTGTGCGCACGGTAGGTTAGGTACCTACCGATTTCGACAAGTTATTTCACACTTTTTAGTGTTGAAGTCGGTTCCTTGCTACTTACGAGATACACCGTCAATTAAGATATCAAGATAGGCGAAACACTTTTCAGTTATTGGAGCATAACTCAATAACTGCTTGACCGAATTTGATGAAATTAGTTAATTGGGACCATCTCGGAAGTATACTGTATCAAACAAAAAAAAACAATCACCAATAACGGTTTATAAACAACGTAGTTATCCGCGAACACACAAAAAAAAACAAGTAAGTAAAACACGGTTAAAAAGTCAGAACTCGCTTAGCTAACGGTTGTTTACGTCTCCCTTTCTTGTCATTCTTCCTTTTTTTCGCATTTTTGACCAGTTGCCTCGTTACCTTCCGGCGATTTCTGTCCCCATCAGAGTTACTGTTTTCGGAAGGGCTTCGCACACGCTGTTGTATCCTCTTGCTCTCTATCTGACGTCTGCGACGGGCCTTGTACACTTCGCAAGAGTCTTTGGGAACTAGTTCCCATGTATCGCCGGCTTGGCCCCGTGCCTTCTGAAAAGATTTTCCAATGAAACAATAATAATATTTAAAGAGTCAAAGTCAAAGTGCATGTTGCATGCATATGTATGCATAAATGCATATTGCAGAATTACATGTGTAAAAAGATGTTAAAAAGTAAAAATCCAACGCAATCTACTTTTTAAGGGCGTGCAATTTTTATCTAACATAAACAAATAATAAAATGAGATAATAACACAATAAAACAAAAATCAAATCAAAATTTCAAGTTAAATATAAAATTAGAATTACAGTAAAATTACGAAGTACATATAAAAACATTATGAGTAAAATAAATTAAACATTACCAATCTAATTATGATCCATGACATATAAATTGCAACTATGACGAGAAAGTAAAATTATTTTAAATTTAACGAAGAGAATTCTATTAATTTATTAAGGAATATTATTATCACTCATAATATCATTAATTTTGTAATAACATTTATGTGATGAAATAGTTTTCAGCTTTCTATGACAGAACGAGGTTCGCAATTCTCTTAATGAAATAGGTATTTTATCTATATCTATACTAATACTATAAAGAGGAAAGATTTGTATGTAAGTATGTTTGTAACGAATTGGCTCAAAAAGTACTGGGCCGATTTCAAAAATTCTTTCAACATTGGAAAGCTACATTCACCCTGACTAACATAGGCTATATAAGATTCATTGTCATCCATCACTACTCACCGCGCGAGTGAAACCGCGGAGAGCAGCTAGTTATATATAAATGGAGCTATACTGAAGATGCTTTTGCGCATCAATGTTGTCTTGGAGTTGCCAACGCAAACCTTATGTTGATCTCGCCTATTACGACTGACGACATCAGACAGCCGACAAAATAAATCAGGATTGCCTCTAAAAAACATAGCAGTTTCCAAAAATGAAAATCCACAAAAAGTACATTCATAAAACTACACATTATTATTATTTTTGGCAATTATAGGAAATATGTGCTATTCCGGAAAAGTAAAATAAGCGTAACAAGAAATACTACTTCGGAAATAATCAAGATGAATCTAATGACGTAGATATCATTTATCAAAATCGGTTGAGCCGTTGAGTTACGAGCGGACATAGGAACGGACACATAATTAAGTATCTATATACACAGGTGAAACACATAACCCTCCTTTTGGGCTCCACCGCAGTAGGGTAAAATATGTTATATGCACTAGGCATAACACGGTATTCAAATAAGTTTTTTGTGTTCAGTTCAAATTATTTTTATTGTTTTTTGCGCTTTTTAGTTTAGGACATTATTTAAAAAAAAATTGGCCCATAATGTTACATTTCTAGACTAGATAACAAAATATAGGGTGTTTGGTAGAGGGTCCGAAGAGGGTGGAGAATACAAGTTGGCCAAAAAAAATCCCAGACCCCCCAATTTTTTTATACTTTTTTTTTGTGAATTTTCCATTTTGCTCCGAAATCATTCAAAATCCAGGTATCCAATTTTGCTTTGCTTGGCATGAAGGTGTATAGAGACCAAATTCAACTAAAAACATCCTGTCTAAAACAGATTTTACAAATGTTATGGTGGTAAATAGGTACGATTTCGGAGAAAAATGGAAATTTCACAAAAAAAAGTAAAAAAAATATGGGGGGTCTGGGATTTTTTTGGCTAACTTGTATTCTCCAAGTGGGCCCCCGAACACGCTTATTTGGTATGTCGGTCCCTCTACCAAACGCCCTGTATAATAATAATAAAACCGCAGCGGCGGATTTGTGGCGAGCCGTCGGTGAGTGGACCCTGATTCTCCCTGGTGCTAAATGAGACCCCTGATCCCCGGCTTGCATTAATTGGCCGTCTGGGGGTGGAGACGTAAGAGCAAGTAACAATAAAAACTCCAAGGGTGAAAGTGTAAAGGGCATAACGCCGGTAGTAGCACTCTAGTGAAACCGCAGCACACCTCTCGACACCATTTAGCTATCCACACCAACGTTGCCCCTTTTGTCATCATTGATGGTAACCCTTATGGGTGGTCCGTTTAGTGGGTGGCAAGTCACCTAAATATTTTAAAATAGACTGAAATTGGCAGGTGCCGTAGTCTCGTCCATAGCCCACTATCTCCCGTACCACTAATAAGTACACATCAATAGCCATGCCATTTTACCCATTTTTGTAATAGATATACCATGTAACCATCCATCCAAAATGTTTCTGTTTTTATACTACTTTGTATTTTTTTCCCAAACCTCTAAGTTCTGGCTACAACCCCACTTATGCCTCTGTAAAGGACCGGATGAAATCCGTGAAATTTGTTCATTTTGTCTAGCTGGTGACCAGGTCTTGATGCTGGAGCCGGAAACTGGTACCAGGTAGATTGTTCTGGCTTATGGTAGACCTACCTACCTTGTTTGGGCTCGTATGAATTGTCTTCATGATATCTTTTTCTCTAGCTGGTGGCCAGGGTCCAAGCATCCTAGCTATTGAACTGCGTTATCGCAACTCAAATGCAAGAAAATTGTAGTTTTAACAGTTTTCGTAGTCTGTTCGCTATATAGGTTCGATCGCGGGTCTGCATATTGCTATCGATAGTTTTTGACTTAATTGTTATGCTGTAAGCAATTGTGATTCGATTGCGTTGCTACAATGGCGTACGTCAGCGTCGGTAAGTAGTCTGTTTCATAATGAGATAAGGTGACATCCACACCGCTCTTGAGTACATATCACATTCGGTTTAGCCAGAAATTATGTTCGTAGTAGTATTGTGCATGTATAATTAATTCTATTTCGGTTATCAGGCACATTTTGATTTTTGGGCGAATACGGAACTTGTCTTGGTAGCTACCACCAGTGAAAATTGTTTTTCCTCTACGTAGTAGTGTGAACTGTGCACGTATATTGTGTTAAAGCTTGAAGGCATGTAACTAATAAAATCATACCCGAACAGTAAGTCGTCTTTTTGGGTACCACAGCAATGCCAGTTGCTTTGAATTGTTATAGTAGTAGTGTGCACTGTGCACGTATATTATGTTAAAGTTTGAAGGCATTGTAACTAATGATATAATTTCCGAATAGTAACCCGTATTGATGGGTACCTCCGCAATGCCAGTAATTTTATTCGAAGTATTAGTGTGCACTGTGCACGTTATAATACTTCGAATCAAAATAACTGGCATTGCCAAGACTTAAAGGCATTGTAACTAATTGAATCATTTCCGAATAGTAACCCGTCTTGTTGGGTACCACTGCAATGCCAGTTACTTTGAATCAAAGTAGTAGTGTGCACAGTGTATTTATAATTGTGTCTAGACATGCATGTAGGTATTGGAACAAAATTAATTATTTCCATTTCAACATTTCGTCTTCGTGGGTGTCCCAGTACGAGATATTCTGCCTTGAAGTAGTAGTGTGCACTGATCACATTGGAATTACGCTCAAATTAAATTATTTCAGAATGAGTAACTCGCCTTGGTGTGTACCAACGCAATGCCAAATACTCCACCTCGGGGTAGTAGTGTGCACTATGTTTGTATGTAAGTTTAAAGATTCACAAAATTCCGTATCAATCATAGAAGCGTCGCAATAGCGCGGCAATTGCTCAATACGTTAGAGACTTGGGGCCTAGGACATGATGCTGGAGCCGAAAACAAGTAGTAGGAACTATTTGATGGTCATTTTATTTGCTATTCTTATGTCTTTTAGGTAGGTCCATGAGTTAAATCTCACTTTTTTCTAGTCTATGCTCTGGTAGATAACAAGCACTTGATTAATAATTATCATGTGTTAAAAAATGTTCATAAAAAAACGATATTAAAAAATATTTAGTGACACTTCCGCTGAAAAATTTCAGCGGAAGTGTCAATAAATATTTTTTTATATCGTTTTTTTGATAATGGATTTCCGAAAAGTAACGCCTGAATCAATAAATTATCAAAAATGTTCATATTAAAAATAAAACGTGTCCTGCGTGATATTTTATTCCACCTTTTTGACCTACGCCATAAAAACCGAAGTTGACACAAAAAAGATCAAAATATGCGCGCTATTTTGCTCGAGTGGGCCACTACCGCAGGGCGCGCTAGTGAGTAGCTCGCTACGTAAAATAACTAAACTCTCGCAACGCTGCGCTGAATAAAGGCTCGTAGATGATACAACTGGAAAAAATATTGGCTGTCATATTACTATGTGCTATAAAGCCTGTATTAACATTAGGTATGTACTTTTTATTTCAAAAGTCTTATTATATTATAGCCCAGCAATTTGGTATCCTGTCATTTCACCGATAATTAATTTATAAATTTTCGGTTCACATCCAACATTTGCCAAAAATATAAATTGTTAAACTTCATTTCACAACAAAATATTTAGAAATTATAAAAAACATTCATAAGCTCAAATATAAAGAATACTGAAGACTTATGGGGAATGTCGGTAAAAATTGTGGAGCCAATTATTAGTTTTATGGGTCCTATTTTAGCCCTCTTATTTAATCTTTATATAGAATATACCTTTCCTAATTTAATGATATATAGTACACTCCATTTTTTAAGGCTGGAGAGAAAACTGACCCTTCAAATTATAGACCAGTATCGATACTACCAATTTTGAGTAAGATTTTTGAAAAATTATGCTCATACAACTTTTGGCGCACTTCAACGAGCATTCAATACTGCACGAAAATCAGTTCGGCTTCACGAAAGCAAAATCAACTACGGATGCCGGTGTGAAGTTTATTACGTATGTCTTAAAGGCTTGGGAGAGCTCACATGATGCTATTGGTGTTTTGTGATGTGTGTGTGATCTTTCTAAAGCATTTGATTGTGTGGAACACCGTATACTGATTCGAAAGCTTTTCCATTATGGTATTCGTAGTGCTGCGATTGATGTCATGGAGTCATTTTTATCTGACAGGATGCAAAAGGTTGGCATAAATGGTGTAACGTCTTCGGGATCTATAATTAGAATGGGTGTTCCACAAGGGTCCATTTTAGGGGCTTTTCTGTTCTTAGTATACATTAACGACTTGCCACTTATAGCCAAGGGTCTAGATAAAGAAAGGGTAAAGATAGCACACTAATTCAAGTAAACAACGCTCTATCTAGTATCTCTAAATGGTTCTCAACTAATAATTTACTTCAGAATTAAAAAACATTTTTTTTGAAGTTTTCTTTACCTACTGTTATTTGGAGTCCAACGTTACGCTTGATGGAGTTGAACTCGTAATGGACAAGGCAACAGTCTTCCTATGCATTAAAATTAACGCAAAACTACAATAGGGTCCTCATATGAATGGCAGGAAGGTTTCACACTGTCTGGGAGACTCAGTTCTGCTGCGCGGTAAGTAAAATAGGAGAACTAACATACGTTTCTACGGCACCGTTAGTATATTTTGCATATTTCCAGTCCAGCGTATTGTCATATGGGATATTGCTATGGGGTTCAGCGACTGATATAGAGACCATCTTTATCCTACAGAAACGTGCCATTCGGGCTATATACGAAATGGGTCCCCGTGAATCTTTGAGAGATTTATTTAAAGAAATCAATATAATTAACTTTGCCTTCCACATGTATTTGAAAATTTAATGTATGTTAGCACACATAATAAAGATTACATAAATATAAGTTAAATAGTGATCACCACCCTTTTAATACTAGAAATACAAATAGGATAGCTGTACCTAGTTTTAGACTTGCGAAGACTAATAAGTCATTCCTAATAAGTTGTGTGCGTTTTTACAATAAAATCCCAAAACACATAACTGAGCTCACAGAGGGCAAATTCAAGTTGACGGTAAAAAACGTTTTAATAAAAAAAGCTTATTATAAAGTCCTACATTATATTGAAAATAAAGAGTAGTCTTTAAAGTACATTATAATGAAAAATTTACGTTCATAAGTGCGTCTTTGATGCCTAAATTGAATAAATGATTTTGACTTTACTTTGACTTTAGCAAATGGTTCATTTATTAAAACGATAATTCGACAAATTTACATTTTACAATGTGACATCTGACAAACGGTTCATTTTATAGGTATTATACTTATATTATTCAATAAATGTTTTATTAAAAATAATAACTTCACAAATTTTACATTTTGTTTCGTATCGTTTCACAAACGATTCTTTTTCTATTTACATTACCTATCCAATGTTTGAAATAAAGCCCATTTCTGACTTTAATTAAACTAGTTTTTATAGACAAACCAATCATTAATACTTATAACATTTACATGTTAATTATTTTGCTAGTCACATGGTTTGGCGAAACGGCCAAAACTAAGTAATGAATGATTGTGGCTGCAACCCTAGGTTAGGTAAGGTTTGAACTACGACAAAACTACTCGCAAGCTGAGCGAGCGAAGCGAGCGTGCCGCGCCAACGGCCGGCAAAGCGCTCGAAATTAAGTAATAAATGATTGTGGCTGCAACCCTAGGTTAGGTTAGGTTAGGTTTAAACTACGACAAAAACTACTCGCAAGCTGAGCGAGCGAAGCGAGCGTGCCGCGCCAACGGCCGGCGAAGCGCTCGAAATTAAGTAATAAATGATTGTGACTCCAAGCCTAGGTTAGGTTAGGTTAGGTTTGAACTACGACAAAACTACTCGCAATCTGAGCGAGCGAAGCGAGCGTGCCGCGGCAACGGCCGGCGAAGCGCTCGAAATTAAGTAATGAATGATTGAGGCTCCAACCCTAGGTTAGGTTATTTTTGTAGGTAGTTGGATAGAGTAGTGCACAAAAAAAATTACCTATCCACAAACTAGGTACTTCACGTACTCTTTATAAAGGGACTTGTTGTGAGGGTGACACTTTGTAAAATGTGAATACCTATGTAAAAGAATCAAGGTATGATGAAAAAATGACAAAAAAACATAATTTCATTCGATACATTTTACAATACTTACGTTTGCGAAATAGTTACTTGTAATGTGACATTTATGAAATAAGAGGTTTTTCATAAGAGCTGTATTCGAAATGTTGTTTGTAAAATAAACCATTTTTGAAATAACATGTTTTAGAAATTAATTGTATACGAAACATTGGTTGCAATGTAATATTTTATCATAAGTAGGTCGGCTATTCATTAGGGAACCCAATAATTTACTTTATTCTTATTTATTCTTGAAATATTATATACCTACCTACTTATATTTATAAATTACCTATATATTATATTTAAAATTATAATATTTGATATAAAATCTGGTAAACAGTTTTTAATGTTTAGTAATATAACTAGACTTATTTTATACTTTTTATAACTCATACGTTTTTTCACTTTATCCATTTTTTTACGCAATGTATCCAACATATTTATATTAACACAAAAATGCACACAATGCAGAAGACTGCAAAATAATTCCATATTGCTGTTTAGCTAGATAATAAAACAATTGAAATATACTTTTTTAAATTAGTTTTGCACTCCTGAGAACCAGTGATTTTTGAGTTAAATCGTTTAAAAAGGAGGAAGCAATAAGTAACTAAACCTTTCTAGGGCGATTAACAAGAAAAACGCAACAACGTTGCATGATTTTGTACACTTTGCCTTACACTACCACTAGTGCACCGTAATTAAACTAAATAAAACTCTAATCTAGGAAAATAAAAATCAATAACTGCGATTATTGGGTTTTTTCCCGCCAACCAATATAACATTGCCGTGTTTATTCGTTCAAAAACTTTTCACTAGTAAAATTTTTCAAAGTTTGAAAACGGAAACATTTACTGCAAAGTAAATAAGAATAATATTCCGTTTGATTAACTTAAGAGTATTATTCGACATGATAACACGAATATTTGTAAAGAATTTGCTGGAATCAAGAAACCGGTACTTTACGATAAAAATATAATGTCGTAGTTACTGCGTGGGTCATAGCGAATCAGGGCCCAGAATTGTTATCTAACTCGTGTAGTACAATACCTATGTGTATAGTTATAACAATTTCTTTAGTGTATAAGTACATACAATGGTAAAGTAAAGGTTAAGGTTAAGTTAATTAAAACTATTATCCTATTATAACCAAAAATAATAATAAAATGTATTCTATCGTATCACATTGTATTTGTTATCTAATAAAATAATGGTAGTAACACAATAACCCTAACATCCTGTATAGGTTTAAAAACACTAGACACTGACGGAACCCCCTACAGGACCCGTTTATTTATACATAAGTCATACCTTTTTATATCATACCTCATTCCGCCATAGACCTAATCACAGGCACAAGTTTTTCTTCCCTGGCCGGTGTCGTACGGTACATCGTCGGTACTCCCCGATTCACCGCGCCATGTGCGACCTCAACGCGTTCCTCAGTACGTTTCCCGACTGTGACTTATTTAACGACAGTTGGTCTAATATTGTAAATTTAATGCTGACATTTTGTGAATAATATTTAATTTGACATTTTATTAAGTATTATAAATAAATAAATACCTATGTGCAAATGTAGGATATAAGCTAATTCCATTCTACAAAACGTGCCGGACGCCCGGACGAGCGAAAGACGTGCGCGCGGCGCATGGTCCACAACGTCTGTGCTGTGCCACGTAATAGAACACGTCGTGCTCCCAAATAGTGCGCCTTATACAGCCCATCACACACGATGAAGATACTTTACCTTACAGTAGCTTAAGATGCCAGTGATATTGGAAAGGCATGTTAACATACACTAAAACTATTGCAGATCATGAAGACTTCTTAAGATAGTGTCAATTACTGATCTTAAGATCAAATATGTTGACAAAACCGTTGCAGTAAATGGACGTCTGGTCTTCAGTTACCGAACAAATTTGTATTTTCACAATAAAAACTAATAATGCTTCACATTATCTTATGTACCTATTTTGTTTCGAACCTGTAGAGATATTTTTTTGTAAATAAAAATGAAACTAACGTCAGACTAACGCGAATGTGTCAAACAAAGGAAATCATCGAAAAAGTGAGACTTTCTATCTACTAACCGATCTAGCGGTATGACAATTTTATCTTATTAGATTTTTTTAAATTTCTATGGGCCTAACCTCCATAGGTTTTTCTAGATTGTAGGTACTACGTATAGATCAATCAAACTAGGTAACTACTAAATCGATGTTAGTATTCTTGATGAAATATGGCTATGTTATAATAATAGACTAGCTGCAGCGACGACTTCGTTCGCGTGGCCCTTTAGTTAATGCTTTCAGTATAAACCCCATCAAAATTGGTCCAGCCTTTTCAGAAATTACCCGGATTATAGAGGCAGACAGATAAACAATTAAAAAACTGGTAGGTATCGTGCAAATAACCATATGAATGTAAGAAAAAGCTGTTTTTTTTTCTGAAAGATCATTGTAAAGTTTAAATTCACTACGGTGTTTCCTGTGTTTTATGTGATCTTCTATCCAGATTCTTCGTTTTTTACTTTTAGCTAGTTTGACGGTTATATCATATTCACAGTCCCAATCATCATCTGAGGAACTGTCCAACAGGTCTAGCAACAAAATACTAATATATATAATAAAAAATGAAGAGTATGAACGATCGAGACGTGCGGCTACCGAGACGGACTCCGATAGAATGTACGCTTGCTATATATTATGGTATCTGCGCCGTGTGTGGTGGGTTGGTAATAACTTTTACATTCGACGCTATAATATATATTATCTTAGTCGTGTGTGATGGACTTTATGCTAGGGCTACATTAGCGGGCTACGGCGAATATTTGTGTTAACGCGATAAATGTGGCCGGGTACATCGTGTCATCGTGTAGTATTCGGGACGATGTAGTATCGGGGAGCTGTCGGTAAACTGGCGCGGATCAAAGGATTTGTCGCGACAATATTCGCTTGGGTGGCTACTACGTCATGGTGTCTTCCAGACTTTGAAGCAAGACGGATGTGCCTGTATTTTTTGTACACTATGGAGTGTGCATTTCCTCTTTCTTCTCTTTTCATATTATTATATTCTCTTTTCATACTCGTACAAATAGTAAAAAGTAAAAAGTAATATATAATAATTTACAATACAATTATAATAATAACATATAACGCAAAGCCACTATTTCCTCCATTTTTAAAATATCGCCTACATCTCAGCAATACAGTTGGGAACTGAACAACACCATCCGGCACGATGCATCACGTCAACTCGACACGAATCTTCGCCCGCTAATGTAGCCCCAGCATTATAGCATAAAATACCTAAACTTCCTGGAAAGCCTCGCCTTAAGTTTTTGTTGAGAAGAGAAAGAGAAATAATTTAATTTTGTAGACTAGAAGGAATCATTTAAATAGTAGGTGTAATTTTAAGTAACTTCGTTGATTAGAAGTTTCATTTTTAATTTCACTTCATTGATTTTTTTATTTAGTGCATATTATTTTTTGTCCAATTAAATAAAATCTGTTTGCACAAAACTTCAACCTACCATAATATAGAGTCTGAAGGTACCCCGGACACTGTATGAAACTGCTCCAGACGTAGGGTATTACCCGTACGTACGAAATTACCCATGCCATAAAAATTCAATATCGGGACGTTTTCGCGCAGAGATTAATTCATGAGTTTGATTCGCAAAAGTTTAAAACACTCTATAATTACTTGATTTCTTTAAATAGTGATCTCAGAGACACTACTACTAGGTATACTTATGCAATCATTTCACAATTTAATGAAATAGTAGAGTTGAAAAAATCAGTAAGCTGGGTCACCTATACCTGGCACAAAACAAATAGTAGTAATTATACGGTCTGTGTAATAGTACTTCATGTACAGTCCTATCCTACAAATGTGCGTGAGTACCTAGCGTCTAATCACTCTACTCATAGCCACCGTATATTATCTATAATAATATTACCGTGTCATAGCCATACAATGTAATTAAGTGGGTAAGTAACTGTTTTACTAACATGAATTCGAAAAGCTTCGTTGATTTTTTTTCGGGATTCTATTGCAACATTCTTAGGCGGTTTTGAATTCTTCACGGGTTTTCTTTTAGTAATTTTACATCTCACGTATCTTTTCTGCGCCCTATTTAGCATCTTGTGATCGCATTATACTTGTTAATAATTAATACAATTGTTTTGTTAAGAATCCATCAATTCTGTGATTTTGAAGTATACTTTATGAACTCTACATATATATAATTTACTCTATGCTTATGAACTCAGACTACATTCTCTATTATATTCTCTTTGACTACATAGTTTATGAATGACTGGACAAGACACTAATAATTGTCTGTGATGACACTGACAAAAAACTCATTAGGTAGGTACACGCAAAGAGCATAATTATCTACGAAAAATAATAAGTCACGAACTGTAACTGCGTTAAAATAATGACCCAACAAAAGTCTAGCCAAGTAGGCGGGGCATAAAAGTCGTGTTCAGTACGTCATCAGTCGGACATTTCTTGCAAGCGAGCGCATTTCAAATTTTCGCGTAGGTACATTTTTATTTTTATAATTGTGAACTACAGTTGTGAATCATCATGCCAGCATTCGTTGTGAAGTGGTGCAGGAGCAATACACGATTAAAATGTCCACGGATCACTTTTACTAGTAAATATCTAGTAGCAAAATTATAATTATTCAAAGATGTTCAAATACGTTAACAAATCGAGATGGTCAATACTATGCAAAATAAAGTCTGTCTATTTTTTATTTAAATTAGGATGTATTTTTTTCTTCAGGACTAAATATTGAAATGTAACAGCAATGTGTTTTGCTTATTATGTTTTATTCTCGCTTGCTTGCCGATTCAATGCGGCAAAATAAGTGCCTAGCTGCACATAACAAGAGTATGACTGCCTGTGAAAACCAGCATAGTTATACGCTCCGTTACTTTTGACAAAAACAATTATAGATAAAAATAAAATGTATGGACCATGTTTCACAAAATTGCAGTACCTACCAGATATTACACAGTAAGTAGGTACATACTGGTTTTTTTTAAATTATGGTATATAAAATCTCATGTTTATCTTTTTAGGCTGATGATTTGTCCCGAAGAGACATCAACATCTTTAATGCCGGGTTCCTATATTAAACGATCCGTCGTTCGTCACAGTAACCATTCGTAATCAAGCTACCAGTAACGAGGCGTTATATACTGTTCCACAAGTTTTTAGCGCCGGCTACCAACGACGAGCGTCCGTAGTTAGCCCGCTTACCGATGGACCTCCCCGTTCCTCTGAGGCGTTTCGTCTCTTCATGAAGCGTTGAATAATATAACAAAAATGTTGACGCCTATATATATGATTCTTGAGTTATTATTAGAAATACATGCAATTTAGTAATGATCTATTTAATTAAAGGCAAAAAGTCTTTTTATTATTGAATTAATCTCTTTTATCACTAAACATTTTTTTCTGTTAGTAATGAAGTTTGAACGAAACGCCAACTCGCGCCAAACCCAAGTTCAAAAGTTTAATTTATTGACTTGTCGCGCGAAATTCGTAAATTTTGTTCGTGTTGTGTTGCAAGATTGATTTCAACATTACTTAGATCCTGTTTGATTTTGTTCTTATCATATTGATCAACAAGTGAAAATTAGTTTAACTAATAAAATCTAACAAGAATTGTAGGCAGTTCTTACCTCGGTATTCATTTTTTTATCATATCACAACACACCGAGGCTAATCTTTATTTTCGATAAAATGGATATATCTTTGGTAAGTAGCATTCAATTTTATATTCATATCCTCCATCGTAGTTAATTTCAACAACAAGAAACTGAAGTAACCTGAATTGTGTTTCAGAAAACGAAGAAGCCGATGACAAAAGATGAAGTGGCTCTGCTATTAGATTTAGTTAATAGTAGACCTATAATCACGAGCAAGGAGACCAATGCTTCATCAAATAAATTGAAAGAAGAAGCCTGGACCGCAATAACAAATGATTTTAATTCCAAAAATGGGCAAATTCCGCGACTCAAGGACCAGCTCAAAGCGAAATGGGACAATTTAAAAAAGGCAGCCCGTAAAAGGTGGCAACAAATAAGAATAAATAATTTAAAGGTAAGGTACCCATAACTTTCATCTCTGGTCATCATATTACCATTTACCTAATGTATCAAGTCTCATACATACATTGAAAATTGGGAGTGCATTGTGCAGTTTCTGCAATTATTGGTTTAGCATACCCTGATGCTTACGGTACTGTGCATCTTAGCTGGTCATACATACATTTTTTATTTAATCTATCAAGCAAAGTCATAACCCATTATAAATAATTAATTACAGACAGGTGGTGGAAAACCCGATTATATACCACATGATGACATATTAGAGAAAGTCACAGGACTGTTGGGTTCGACATGCACTGGGTTTGAAGTGCCATTTGGTGGTGATGGCGTGGGTACTAGCGAAATAGTAATGATTGATGGCGTTTCCTCCCCTGTACAAGACATTGCAAGTGATGTATTGTTTGAGTTTACACCAGAACCTGAACACTACACATTGCCTATATGTGAAGGTACATACATTTTCTTCTCCATTTTGCAATTGTTTTATTAAATACTAGTTGTCCTGCCCGCAGCTTCGCTCGCGGGATACGGCGGGTTTAAAATAAAAGTAACCTTTATTATTCAATAAATATTTTATTTAAGAACCGATTCACATGAAACAAGCACTAAATGTTAGTGAATCTTACTACAATAAAGTGAAAACCAAATTTAAATCGGATAAACCCTAGCTGAGGTTAGCGTGCACAAGCGCATACAAACTGATAAACAGACATAAATTCTAACAATCATTTATTTTTTCATTCTATTTTCGTTTATAAAAGTTTCATTAATATTTTTTCTCATATCTTCTATATGCACAGTGATCAGTTACATTTTTATTATAAATATAGATATACACAGGTACCTACATATTTTGAAGTGTTGGTAGCAGTAACGTTTATTGAATTTTATTTTTTATACTTTTTACATGATTTTTAAAGTACTAACGCCTGCTTAGTACTTTAAAATACCAAACATTGCAAGTTTAGAGAGGCAAATCCAAATCCTCGGACGGGATTCGAACCCCAGTCTTCCGAAAATACGTGTCAGACGCCATGACCAACTAGTCCACCGAGCATCGAATTTCTAACTATCTATTTGATCTTAACCGTCGTATGGGGACGGACGGGTTAAACTTCGAAGCTCGGATCGGTGGCCTAGTCAGCCTAGTGGTCATGGCGTCTGTAAGAAGGTGCGGGTTCGAATCCTGTCCGAAGATGTGCATTTTCCTTTTATATTGCAATGTTTTATTTATATAATTTACAAGCAAGTACACGGTTATGGCAATCATGAAGAGACCATACCATGGTGTATACTATCAGTGTGTTTGTGTTAAGAAGACTAAACTACTTAATTTTTTTTTCATTTGACAGCTAAAAGCAGGAAAGTAGATGAATCTACAAAACCCAGACGGCTATATGGAATGACAAATACATCTAAAGAATTAGAAACCAGTAAAGGTACTTTTTTCATTATAATATAATCATCAAAGCTCGATGATAATTCCTACTTTTAAAGTAACTGTATTTTCTATATTCACACAGGAAAGAAGAGAAAACTTAACATTGATGATGGTCGCCGTGAACGAAACTTAGCAATTGCTAAGTACTATGAGGCTAAAACAATAAAATTAAATTTAGAAATAGAATTAGTGAAAGAAAAATTGGCTAAAGATTAAAGAACAACACAGAAGGGTTTTGGATCCAAAAGTATTTTTTTACAAAAATGTTAGTTTATAGTCTTTATGTACATTTAAGTTATTAATTTAATAAGTTTACGAAATACCCATTTTTAATAGAGAAAAGTAAAAAATATATTTTATTACATACAATTATTTTGTTTAATTTATGAAACAAGTTATATTATACTATATATATATATATATAACTATACATATTTTGTAAGCAGTAGTAAGTGTATTCCATTCTAACATCCATTCCATTTCCAAATCCAGGTCCATTATTCCAAACTGAAAAATAAAAAACAACAATTAATAATATATCATGGCACTAAATTGAGAATGACAGGGGATTGTTTATTATGCATAAATTAAAAAATTGGTAATTTATATGCTTTCTAACAATATTATATTCTTATTTTGTAGCTTTTTCTAAGACACCTAATTTAGGCGGCCTATACTATAGATTTTTTCATCAAATTGTTAAATTTCTTAACACTGTTTTATCAGTAGATAGGTAGGTGCCAGAAGATATTTAAAAACATAAGATAATAAAAACATAGACTAATTCATACTTATTGAAATAGTTTGCTATCAATATAGCCCTTTCTGTATTAAGCCCACTGGCATCGCTATGAGCCGATTCTCCATCCACTTGTAGATCATCATTTTCTTCCGAAGGTATCTCTACCTCAGGAGGAACATCACCCATGCTGCGCATCCGGCAGATATTGTGCAGTACTGCTGTTGCAATTATAACTGCATGTGCATTCAGCAGGCTAAGTCGCAAGGTTAATGAGATTATTGGAAATCTCCTTTTCCAAACTCCAAAACATCTATAACAAATTAACATAAAACATTTTACTAGATGTCTGTCTTAGTAGGTACCACAGAGCCAGATATTCTTCTCATAGATATACTTACTGTGAATTGAAAGCACTACACTACTGTGCTAAGGGCATTTAGCCATCCACAGAATTTTAAAGTTAAAAGATCTAAGTTGCACTGCAACTGTCATGGACAGGTATGACACTTATCATCAGACAAACGACTCACACATCTGGTCACTTACAAATAAACAATAATAATTATGAGGCTGTGAAGAAATACTTCAATCAATTTCATTATACCTTTCAATACAGTTTCTACTTCTGATCTGAGCTTCATTATAAAGCAGTTCTCTGCCTTCTGGGTTTAGTAGAGGTGTTAGAAGGTATGGTTTCAGAGGGTATGCACTGTCTCCTAGTAACCACCTGTTGCCAAACATTTCACTTTCACACTGAGCTAAAATAAAAATAAATAATCAATAACCATTTATCACCTATTCCTTCGAATAAGGGATAATGATATACTTATCTAAACTAATATTAAACAAAGAAAGGATAGGGTTTTATGTTGTTTGTAATGGATAAACTCAAATAATACTGAACTGATTTAAAAAACTCTTTATCTCCTATAGGCAGCTCCAGCACCATTATCCAGCTGTATTTTATTTTGAAAAATTAGAGATCCATATGCAAATGTGCAATTAGCTGTTATTTATAAGTGAAACCCAAGGTATTAAAATGTATATAATTGAATAAGATTCTACAAAATCAGAAATACAAGGTGACCAGATATGGAGGAAGTAGTGGGGGAGATGGTAGATATTATATTATTACCTCGTAACTCTGAATTATTAAATATAGTTGCATCATGAGTTGAACCTGGCCAACGAGCTACCACATTCATCAATGATAAGTTGGCATCACAAACTGCTTGTACATTGATAGAGAAGTACCCTTTGCGGTTCCTAAATTCCTCTCCTATCTGAGAATCTGAAATAGAAACAAGTTTTTAATAAATAACTAGGTAATGTCATGTTTACTACATATGTAGGTTGGAAACTGTGAATAAAGTTTTTAACTAGTTAATCAGTAGGTGATGTAAGAGTTATACCTATAAACCATAAAAAACAAATGTGCCAATGTTTATGTATTAGTAATGTATACAAGACTGGTTTGATCCTCACATAAATACTTAATTAGAATTGATATATTGAATGTGGTGTGATAAAAATACAATTAGTACTTACTAGGTGATTGTATTCTAACATGAGTTCCATCAATTGCTCCAAGGACACGTGGAAAGCGGGCTATTTGGTAGAATGCCTGCTCTGTATTACTCCTCATTTGTATGTAGCCATTGTACAACTGTGCTATAGCAAAGCTGACATCTCGCACAATACGACAGGCCGATGACTTGGCGACACCAGAGAAATCTGCTACTGACAATAACATTGTGCCCAAAGCATAAAATCTTAATGTCAGTAGCAGTTGGTGCAAAGGTGCTATTCCATGATTTCTAAAACAAATAAGTTAATATATACTTATTGGGTATAAACTACATCACACAATCACCTTGTTATTTCTGTATGATGATTAGAGGTTATCCGCTAGCAAAAATAGGTTTACGTACTAACCTGCCTCCTGTGACTCGCAAATGGGGATGAATTTCGGTCAACAGTTGTTCTACAGCCGGCTTATCAAGCCGAAACCGCAGCTGGAACTCGTATGTATCCAGAGTGCTCATGTAGTTCACTCTTTCTTTGTAAACCCTGCGAGTAGTTTCACCGTCAGAATCAGACTCTGAAGTCCAGTCCGACAATGCATGAAGCACCTCCCTGTCACTTTCTGAGCTCGACATTCTAATTTAACTTTTATATTTTAACGATAAAATAACAACCTCTGAACCAAGCTCTGAACTGACCTACACTGCGGTCCTAATTGGCTATAATCGATATTAGCGCGATAAAAGTCGGTCCCTTTCACCGTGAGCGTGATTACGATGGCCCACGCTACGTCATCGATGACGTCTTAACTGCCGCCATATTGACGATTACATGAACCATGCTCTACACCATAATCGTCGTGAGCGTTCTGTCAAAAGTGACAGGTGTTTGTTTATTTCTACAATGTATTTACTGGTGTCCCTTCTTTTTGATGTAAAAGTTGTAAAAGTCGGTCCATCCATTCCATTATTTCTTTTTAATCCACACACTACATAGTTAACCTTCACACTATGCACGATATTTTTATATTTGTTTTTCGCGCGCAAATGGTTCGTTATTGCTACAACTTTGGTTCGAATTAACAACACGATTACAGTGCCATGAGCTGTCAAAATCGCGATATTTATCTCGGACCAGCTTTGGTAGACGATAGCACTGTGAGCAAAATTATCGCAAAACGGACCACGGCACTAGGCAACCGACCAAAATCTAGCGGTAACAAAATTATCAACGGCTAGTTACTCTGACAGTTCACTGACGTTTAGTTTTTTTTATAGGAACACCGTTCTCTAGCATCTCTATACATTATGCTTACGGACCGTAGCTGGTAACCCTCTCATCCGTTAGTAACAAACCATCGGTAACTTTTCCTACGAGTCGTTTTTTATAGGAACAGTTTCAGCTTACGTCTAGTAGAAAATGTAACGATTAGTTACTAAAACGAGTCGTTTCGTGGATATAGGAACCGGGCATAAGAGATACTAAGGTAGATGTACCATATTACGTAAGTGTACGAAATTCCGTAAGTTTTCGGTTTAGGCCTAAAAATAAGAAAACTTCTAATTGTATCAAAAAGTTCTAAAATTATATATTAAGTATGTACAATAGAGCGTCAATTACACACGTTAAAAAGAACTGTAACCATCGTCGGCTCAGTTGTCACGTCTCCTTCGGTCAGTCTGCGCCAAACCGCCATAAAGGTAGTGTGTGTGTTGCGTACGCGTAAGCTACCGCGCGGATTTTGCGAGTGATATGTAAGTATTTTCATAACTAAGTAATGTAATTATTTTTAAGGGTTTTAAAACAAACTGATTGATTACCGTTTCAAGTTACTTCATTTAGTTTTTAGCGAGTTAATTGAAATTTTCTGATTGCCGGAATTACCTACACAAAAAACCAACCGTGTCCATTATTACGTAACAATTATGGAATAGAGGAAAGGAAGGTGATTTTGTTTTTTGTAATTTGTCAGGAACGAGATGAGATAAGTAAACAAAAAAAGCTGTTACAGGTCTAATATATAACATAGTTTCTTGGAATCAAATTACGTATTACGATTTTATTTCTCTATGTTATGAAATACGTATGTAAAGAGAAAACATTTTTTTACTTTAAACAGATTCGTCACAAATAACATCGGTACAAAATCATTAATTTGTTTAATTTAATTGTATCTTCCAGTATATTTTTTGGTACCTATTATTAGTATGATTGCATTCCTATACAATTCAAGTCATTTTATGTTGTTAAGAAGAGTTAAGTACTCGTTAGAAATTTATGTTAATCTGACTACCGCAATTACCTTCACTGTTTTTGGCTGTGTCTCTCATTACGGTAGATATAGAAGTACCTGAGTGAGCTACAGCATTTTAATTTTTTTACAGGTCGAAATGTCAAACAAAAAGTACTCCAACGAGGACCTCGCCAAAGCTTTAGAGGATATAAAAAATGGATCCATGACCATATATTGTGCATCTAAGGTATATATCATACCCAACCAGACCTTGCATGACAAAATTAATAAAAAATACAAAAAAACAAGAGTCAGCAGGAGCTCCAACAGTCCTGTCATCGACAGAAGAAGGTTTGTTGGTAAAATGGGTACTGCATATGACCGAAATTGGATTTCCAGTTACGAAAGATCAACTGCTACACTCGGTAGCTAAATTACTGATAGGATTGAAGCGACAAAATCCATTCAAGGACGGAGTCCCTGGCAGACATTGGTACGAGTCCTTTCTGAAAAGAAACCCAATGATAAGAAAGAGAGTATGTCAAGCATTGACTACTGCCCGTGTAAACGCTACTGAAGAAAAAATAAGGGGCTGGTTTCAACGAGTCCGAAAATATTTCGAAGACAACAATCTCATGGCTGTGTTGGAAGACCCCGCACGCGTGTTCAACTGCGATGAGTCTGCCTTTTTTTTGTGTCCGAAAGGTCAACCAGTCCTTGCCAGAAAGGGAGTGAAAAATGTTCACTGCCGATCTGGTAATGATGATAAAGAAAATCTAACGCTCTGTCTCGGCGCGTCAGCTGACGGGAAACTAATGCCGGTATTAGCATTATTTCCATATAAAAGGATACCACAAAATATATTGTTGAAATATCCTAAGGATTGGGCCATCGGACGTACTGACTCGGGATGGATGACATCAGAGGCATTTTATGAGTACGTGGCTAATCAATTTGAGCCATTTTTGACGAAAGAAAATATTACAAGACCTGTAGCTTTGTTCCTGGATGGACACGTCTCTCATCTGTCGCTCCCAGTATGCGAATTTTGTAAAGAAAAAAACATTATACTGATAGCTCTGTTGCCTAGCGCCACACATGCTTTACAACCTATGGACGTTGCAGTATTTCACAGCCTCAAAAACGCTTGGAGTAAAGCAGTACATACTTGGAGGATGGAGAATAATGGCAGACGCTTGAAGCGAGAAGATTTTGGTCCCGTGCTTGAAAAAGTCATAAAAACGACTCTGCGACCAGAAATTATTCAAAATGGCTTTCGAAAGTCCGGCCTGTATCCCTTCGACGAAAATGCAGTTAATTATAAAAAAATACCTAAATCTTCTGCGGCAACTGCGTCAAGTTCTGGCACAAGTACACCTACAAGTTTGAGCTCTTTAGAAAGCAGCAAGCAGTTACAATCTAAATATTTTATTAAGTGGTTCGAGATGAATTTAGATGCTCATAAATTAAATGAATTCCGGCAATGTTCTGGAGAATGGACAGGCAATGTAAAAGACGACAGTCTGTACTATTTCTGGAAGCAGACCTGTACGAGTCATACACCAACACCAGATTCAATGAGTCTAGGCAACACCACTCTTGTAGAAAATGACTTTACGTTAGCCGATCTTGACCTTAATTGGATCAATGAAGACACGATAGTTGAATCGGCTTTTCTTAACGAGATAACTTTGATCAGTGCTTTACCGTGTTCAACTCCTAAAAATCCAAGTATTATTGAGACCATTACTTTTAAAGAGTTAGTAACAAATTCTAAAGCGGAAGGTGATTTGCTAGATGATTCAAGCAATATAATCGGTAATATATGGAAAATTTCCGAGCAGGATAACGTTAGTAATGTTCCCGTAATAATAGTACCGCCCCCAGAAACTATACTTCTCACACAAGAAGCTATTCTGGAAGAATCCTCAGTTGTCATACAACAAAATGACCCTGCTAATGTTCCTACAATCATACCTCCCAAAGAAAAAAAGTCGCAAATAGAGACAACGATAAATTATTTAAGCCATCGGGAACATTACCAACCAACAATTCAACTTTTTCTGTGACTACGCCAGTTCCTCAAGAAAGATTCTCACCACCTAATGAAACGGATAGAAAAGTAGAAAATAGCAAACCTATCAAAGAAGCACTAACTTCTCAAATAGCATCTGTAGTACAAATATATGATATGAATATGAAAATAGCTGCTGATAAACACGAAAAATGCGTAACCCCAAACAATCAGACTAAAAAAAAACATCCAAATCTGGTGAACTATCTTCATCTCACCAAACACCTATAAAGATACTTACTAGATCTGCTGATGATACATTGGAATCGTCTCCGATTTCGACGTCCCAGAATAATAAAAAATATGAAGATAGTTCTACCAATATTCAGAATTCCGTTACTGAATCAAATTCCCCTACTCAAGATCAAAGCGAAAATTCTCAAAATTCCAAGAAATCCGCATTTCCCACACCCTTCAAAAATGCTTTGTTGTGGCCAGAAACTCCGTCGACCAGTAAAGGTAAAAAACTTATTAAAAAAAACTGGCTCCCATTATAGGAACTGCTGATGAATACATTGCATATGAAAAGAAGCTTAAAGAAGAAAAAGAAGACAAGCTAAAGCAAAAAGAAAAAAGAAAACAAGACCGTGAAAATAAAGCCAAAGAAAAAATAAAGGCGAAGAACATAGTAAAAAAAAACAAAAAGAAGTCATCTAAAGTTCCAGATCAAATTAATGAACCTGGTCCTTCGAGAACAACAACAAAAAATAGAGAAATTGAAACACCAGCCATAGTTTCAGATGAAAGGATTGATTCTAACTCGTTGAAAATAACTCCAGGAGATTATGTTATAATTATTTATGAAGGAGAAAATTTTCCGGGTGTAGTAATGGAAGTTATACACGATGCATCTGAAACAAAATATAAAATAAAAACTATGACCATGAGCGGTTTCGAGCCAAGTGGGCGAGTGAATTGGCGTTGGCCTGAAAAAGATGACATTTTAATATACGACGCTAAAGAAGTTCTCAAAAAAATTAAGGCTCCTATGGCGGTAAATAAAAGAGGCGTATTTTCTATTCAATGTTTAGACTGTGATGATTAAATTATAGACTTTAACGGATTATTTCATATATAAATAAATAAACGAATATAATATAGTTCGCTAAACCCTGCTAATTTAAATCGATGTAAGTTCATTTTGATCTCATGAAAGTACAAAGTTACTATGAGTACCTGAAATATAAATATAGACTGATGATTAAATTTTAGACTTATGAACGGATTATTTCATATATAAATAAATAAACGAATATAATATAGTTCGCTAAACCCTGCTAATTTAAATCGATGTAAGTTCATTTTGATCTCATGAAAGTACAAAGTTACTATGAGTACCTGAAATATAAATATAGACTGATGATTAAATTTTAGACTTATGAACGGATTATTTCATATATAAATAAATAAACGAATATAATATAGTTCGCTAAACCCTGCTAATTTAAATCGATGTAAGTTCATTTTGATCTCATGAAAGTACAAAGTTACTATGAGTACCTGAAATATAAATATAGACTGATGATTAAATTTTAGACTTATGAACGGATTATTTCATATATAAATAAATAATAATAAATAAATGAATATAATATAGTTCACTAAACCGTGCTAGAAGTAAGTCGAAGTAAGTTCAATTTGATTCATGAAAGTTTAAAGTTACTATAAGTACCTAAAAATTTAAATATACTGTTTTATAAAGTTACTATAAGTAATAAAGTTACTATAAGTACCTAAAAATTTAAATAAACTGTTTTCCTACACTTATAAAATAAAGTTGTTTTTATTAAGAACACGTCACATTAAATTTATGTTTTATATTATCCTTATATGTAATCCTGCAGAAAAACGGCATTTTTCTGCATATGCCGGAATTACCAGCACCCATTTACGGAATTACCTGGAGAGTCAAATTTTATACCGTAATAACGGACATTTACTAGGTCCAGAAAAATTACGATTACTTTTATAAAATAGTTTAAATATAGTAGTGTTACATAACAATCTCTTCTCTGAAAACCTCTTTTTACGACTAAACTAACTTCAATTCGCTGATTTTTCCTGCTTTACTAGAAATTGCTAGGAAAGACAAGAATGCCTTAGTACTCCGGAATTACGTACATTTACCTTACAGATAATAAACAATAAACGATTGACAACAGTTGGTATGTAATATAGGTAACTATAGCGTTAACAAATCATATTTCGCGCGACATACGAGTTTCAAAACATTGATTTATTATTGAGTTGGTCCAGTCGATTTGTTGCATAACATCGTCCACGCCGCTATGTCTCGGCTGTCATTGTAGACGTTGCAGCACGCACGTGAACCAATCCCTGCTTGCCTTCTGAATTTAAACCAATCACCGAGCATGTCTGTAACTTCAGTTCTGAATTATGCTTGGTGACTTATTATTTCTTCGTAGATAATTATAATACTTTGTTTTCCGAGTGGCACCAAAATCACTTTTAGCGCTGTGATCACCGTTCCAAATCACAAATGTGACGTCACGGATTACGTCACCAAGAACGCCATTTTGCGATTTCACCGACCACGCTAAAAACTGAAATCACCGTGACCAGTCCGTCAAAAATGACAGTTTGTTGATGTGTGCCTGATGCGATAGCTAGCATCTGTCTGTGTAGCTAGCATATTTGTAACGAGTTGGCTCAAAAAGTACTGAACCGATTTCAAAAATTATTTCACCATTGGAAAGCTACATTCACCCCGAGTAATATAGGCTATGTTAGATTAATCATCATCATCATCATCCATCACCGCGTAGGTGAAACCGCGGAAAGCGGCTAGTATGTCATATATTAGAAGAGGTAACGGAGGTAAGGGAGGTGATAGGAGACGGGAAAAGGGGGGAGGGCGGAAATGGGCCTCCGGAAACTACCACAGACCAAGTAAAACGCAATAACAAGCTATATTACTTCACGTCGGTGTTATGTAGGAGTGTGGTACTTCCCTGGTCGTGCCAGCCCATTCGGCTGTAACCCTTGGGGTTACAGCGTTGCACTACGTAATTTCTACATAACACAATTGTTTTGAGCGAATTTATTTGATTCTATTGTGATACTACTTTTTATTAGAAATAGATACGAGTACAATGAAAACCTCAGTAATTTGTTACCTTATTGATAAAATAAGAAAAACTTATTTATTAGGTTTACATTTGTTATTTCTGATCATATATCTAAACGACTACTGATTCCGAAACATATCTTTTTTAAGTATGTTTATAAAAATAACAAAAAATAATTGCTTGGAGCTACGAAGAAATAATATCAGGAAGAGTAACTGCCTTAAAAAAAATGACCCAACAAAAGTCGTGCTAAATCAATAACATGGTTCACGGCGCTATGACTCAGCTGTCATAGTAGACGTTGCAGCACGCACGTGGACGAATCCCTGCTTTCCTTCTGTAATTTAAACCAATCACCGAACATGTCTATTTGTAACCTAGGCAGTAATTCGTATTTGGAATCATACGTCGTGTTGGTTTGAAGGACAACTTTTTGTGTGGAATTTGTTCCGAGTTATGCTTCCTGACATTATTTCTTCGTAGGCTTGGAGTGATAGTGACAAAAGTTCAGCGCTGGTCTTAAAGTTACTATTTCAATGTTTATCTAACTCCACTTAGAGAAATTAGTGTCATCAATAGTGCGCCAATTTTTCTGTCAAAAATTTATATAATCCTATACATTTGATGTTTGACAGGTTCATTTGCAACATGTTAATGGAAAGATCTGTGGTTATAAAACTTGATAATCACTTCCTTCCCCCGAAAACGGTTTGGAAAGGTCTACCACAAGGTTCGGTGTTAAGTCCTCTACTTTACATCCTTTACACCTACGATTTAGAGAGATCTGTGGATTATTTCTGCAACATACTTCAATATGCTGACGATTTGGCTTTGTATGTTCAGGCTCAATCCATAGATAAGGCCTCTCTTCGTTTGAACTCAGCTTTGTCATACCTTGGTAACTGGCTAGTTGACCATGGCCTATCCCTCTCCGCGTCAAAAAGTTCAGTGATAGTTTTTACAAAGAAAAGAAGTCTGCCTCCTATTGAATTGCTGATAGGTCAAGAACGCATCGCTCAAGTAAATAACACATCATTTTTAGGTGTTAAACTAGATTCTAAAATGTCAGGTATCCCTCATTTTGATTACATTTCCCAAAAAGCAGAAAAAAATGCTAATATACTTCGGGCGCTTTCAGGGGTTTGGTGGGGCTCCCATCCTTATTCCCAAAAGTTGCTGTATAATGCCATAATACGGAGTCATTTTGATTATGGGTCATTCCTTTTAAATTTATGCAATAAATCTGGTCAAGACAAAAATTTTAAAATTTCATACAAATGTTTGCGCATAATTCTGGAAGCTATAAAATCATCACCCATTCACGCCATGCAGGTCGAGTGTGGTGAGCCCCCTCTAAATATACGCAGACAATTCCTCTCAGATCGGTATTTTTTTAAATTAGTTCAAAATTGTAATCATCCAATTCTCACAAAATTACAGCTCCTCTATGACCAGTACCACTTTCGGAACTCAGATAGTTCTTGTTTGCTTCTTAGTTGCATTAAATTTACCAAGCTCCCTCAACCCGTCGTACAATTTCTAAGTAATCCTCTTTACTCAACTTCGTATGAAGCCCTTATTTATGAGCCTAATATTCTTCTTCAATTTGGGATAGACAAAGATGATCCCAATGCGCAGGCCCTGTTTAATCAACGCGTTAATCTACAATTTTTAGGTTGGCTGGAGAAGCTATAGCTATCTTGGAAGCCATTCTCTTTGTGAAATCTCATAACTTGAACAATTCATTAATATTATCGGATTCAAAAAGCTGCCTTGAGAGTATTATTTCCAATCCTTTTTGTTCTACGAGTACTTCCCGTTTCCCTGTCATTCTACAAATTAAAAATGCTAAATGTGTGCCAAATACGAGTGTGCATATGAGTCTTATGGCAGTTAATACGAATATGGACGAAGATCACGATTGCTGGTTTGTTGATAATGGTGCTACAAGTCACGTCACAAATAGGTGTGATCAGTTTGAGACGTTCGATTACTTTGAAGATTCACACACTGTGAGAACAGCAAATGGAGAAGCCATTCAGGCAGTGGGCAAGAGAACATTGAAAATTGAAGCTGACGTAGAAGGTCAAGCAAATGATTACGCTAAATGATGTATGGTATGTACCTAGTGTAAAAAGAACCTATTTTCAGTACTATCAGCTCAAGATAGACTCTCAAGGGCTGTGGGCTGAGATAGTTAATGCTACAGTCTACATTCTAAATCGGACTGGCCCTACACCATTGGACAAGAGTCCATACGAGATATGGTACAATAAGAAGCCAATGATCCGACATTTAAGAATAATAGGTAGTACTTGCTATGCACATGTGCCAAAGGTCACTAGAAAAAAAATTTACAAAAAGGCCGTGAAGGGCATATTGATTGGATATGAGAATTATGAAGGTTACAGAGTATGGATAAAAGAAAACAACAAACTAGTACGTTCAAGAGATGTTTTATTTGAAGAGAAGACTCGTATGCCAACGAATCAAGATCCAATACCAATAGAAGATACAAGTCCAATGAATTTTGACGTGCCAATACCTATGTATTACAACAACATACATAGTAGAACGACACTCAGAAACAGTGTATTGAGTGTGGTTAGTAGTATATTCTGCTCTCTTTAAAATTGTTATTTATAGAAAATAAATCCGTTATTGGATGTAAGTGCTAATATTATATAATGGTTTAAATTATGTTAAGATCCGTGGATTTTGTGAATTAAATAAAATAAAAAAGGTCGACTATTAGACCTCCAGACAGATTCAAGGAGTTTATCATGAGTGCGGTAGAGGATATGAATGAAATCAAGGAACCTCAAACTTATCATGAAGCTAGCCGCAGTAAAAATAGCAAAAAGTGGAAGATGGCTATGGATGATGAGATTTCATCACTGAATGAAAATGAGACATGGATTGTGGTGCCACTACCAAAGAATAAAAAAGCTGTTCTATGTAAATTGATATACAAAGTGAAGGTGAATGCAGATGGTACAGTTGAGCGTTATAAGGCTATACTCGTGATTAAAGGCTATTCGCAGAAAAAGGGCATAGATTTTTATGATACATTCAGCCCCGTTGCTAAATTGAGCACTATCGGAGTGGTTGTGAGTATTGCTGCGAGAGATAATATGTTCTTAGCCCAATTTGATGTGTCTACAGCAATTCTATATGGAAGCCTGAGTGAGGGTAAATATATATGAAACCACCCGAAGGTTATAACGATGGCTCTAACAATGTATGCAAATTAAAAAGGAGTCTATATGGATTAAAACAGGCTCCTCGTTGTTGGAATAACTACATTACAGAGTTTCTGGAAAAGGCTGGATTCCTCGCAAGTGAAGCTGATCCATGTCTATTTATGAGGCAGCGATGAGAAAAAAGACTCATACTAGCACTTAACGTTGATGGTGGGCTTCTTGCTTCTACCCACCAAGAAGAATTAGACAAGTTTTTAGAGGAGCTGAATGGACGATTCAAAATTAAATCGAAACCAGCTACCTACTTCTTAGGTCTAGAAATTGGGAGGGAAGAAGATGGCTCTATAAATCTGACACAGACTGTCTATACGAAGAAACTACTAGAAAGATTCTGTATGGAAGGTTGTAAACCAGTAGCGACACCTATCATAAATGATAATACTGCAGGAAAAAGAGAAGATATTTCTGGAATCGAGAAGAAATTTTCATATAGGCAAGCCGTGGAGCCTTAGCATATTTAATGGTTGGTATGAGGCCTGACATAGCTTATTCTGTAGGTGTTGCATCCAGGCATTTAGAAAACCCAACACGAGAAGATGTTGTGAAAGTGAAGCGTATACTACGCTACTTAAAAGGAACTTTAAATTGGGGCATACAATACAAAAGAAATTGTAATGAACATCTAAAATGCTACAATGACGCGGATCACGGTGGAGATTTAGAGACAGGACGTTCTACAACTAGAATGATTTGTATGTTTGCTGTATGGGGGAGCTGTATCATGGCGGAGCCACAGACAGACGTATGTCGCAATTTCTACTACTGAAGCAGAAATAGTAGCCACAAGTGAGACTGTTAGAGAAATGATTTGGCTAAAGAGACTTATAAGAAGCATTGATTTATCGCCTGATGTTCTCCCAGTGTTGTATGTATACAACGAGTCAGCGATTACTGAACTGCATCAGAGAACTAAACATATAAGGATTCGGCCTTTTTTTGTAAAAGAGACTGTGGCTGAAGGTATATTATGTGTTAAGAAGGTCTCTACAGAATTTGAGTTAGCCGATATGATGACGAAACCTCTGTATAAACCAAGATTGGTTATGCTATGTACAGGAATTGGTATGAGCAACCTGGACAAAGAGAGAAGATGTTAAGAGTAAGGAACTCTTTAGTGCTCGTTAGTGCTTTGTACCAGTTTGACAGATAGTGTAACCATAGTTACATATAAGTATATTGATTGTCAGGAAAAGTCTGTTATATTTAATATTATAGTAAACATATATCAATTTCTATTTTTCGTTTATTTATTCTACATCAACCTTAACATAAATTTAATTATTGTTAATTATATTAATAAAAATTAAATTATTTATATAAATTAAATTATATACCTAATTAATAAAAAAATATTAATGAATATTAATTAATTAAATTAATGTAATTTATTAATGTATCAATTATTAATTAACTAATCAATTATCAATTAATTAAATGATTATTAAACAATTAATAACATAAATTTATTTGTTAAACAAATTAAATTATATTAATATTTTTTTTTTTAGGTATATTTTATATTATAGTAAACATATCTCAATTTCTATTTTTCGTTCATTTATTCTACATCAACCTTAACATTAACATTCTACAACAACATTAACCTGTGATCCAATGTGTGTTAGTCTATATGGTATAATCCTTTATGTGTTGTATTTTGTTTTAGATAGTCACTATGAGGGTTCCTTTTTTTAAATTCTGTTTGAATTTCATTTTTTTACGTTTTATTTAATCACCAATCATATTCTTAGGTTACAACCTACCAACTCCTCACGGTTTATGACAAGCACTAGCATGTACAAACACTGGCAGAATTGTGACAATTTAGTCACAGAAGACATCCAATAAGTAGATGTTTGACAGTGACAGCTCGCAACGACCGCGAAAACCTACTACGATATGGGGCGCGTTCAGAACCTCAGTGAGAGCGCACTCGGAGTGCTACTTCTCGCACAAACGCCCCGTTCCGATCCTCAGGGTAAAGCACTCGGTTGTTCTAAATCGAGTGTACCAAACGTCGGAGCGTCTCAACTTTTAACCATCAAAATCGATCGGTAAACGGTTGCAATCCGCATCTGACATAACTTTGACCAATCAGACTACAACAAACTTCTTCTTCTTCTCTCTTCTCAAAGAAAATTAGGTAAGGATCGACAGTTGAATTTGTCAGTCTGTTTGAGGTTAGAAATCAACAAAACAACCGTGGCCGTTCTGTCTTCTGTACTGCATGTAATCTGAGCAAATAATTATATAAACTAGTTTGTGTGTGAAATAATTTTATTTGAGAAACAACGCATTATCCATTATCTGTAAATTAAATAGAGAAAATCAAGAAGTAATCTTAATTCTAAAATAAAACACGAATATGATTATATAGTTTACTCTATTTATGATACAATAGTAGAATGGTGAACTATTGCTGTGTATTCGGTTGTGGCCGTAATAGCAAAAGCAGTAAACACTTGTATTACTATAGCGTACCAAAAGAACCTCGTCGGTAAGTTCTTTCTGCATAATTTTATTGAATAAAAAAATATATTAAACTAGTATATAGAGCATTCACTATGTCCAACAGTCAAGAACAATGGCTAGAATCAGCGGGCAGGCCAGATTTGCTGGAGAAATTGCCGGAAAAAAGAATATTGTATAGATTTTGTTCGCGTCACTTCTCGCCGGCTAGCATTAAAAACAAACATTTATGTGCCGACGCCGTGCCTACGCTGTGCCTTCCTGGATCTGGGATTGAAGGTGAAAATAACTCGTATTTTTCCATGTCAACAATATACCTCTGAAGTGTGATTGAGCTCCCATCTATTTTTCGAAATACTGGAAAAGAATGTCGTAGTCAGAAGTCATTGGGAGTATGGTTGATTTTTAAATAGATATATGTACATATCTGGGCAGGATAAAATGTTTAAAATCTATATGTCATAAATATTTACACCTTGGAGCAAAAAATTCTTCCCTAAAATGTCACACAGTATATGAATACAGTGAATTTGCACAAACAGTTTCTCCCCCATAGATTAATTTTCTTTAACCTGTTGACTTGAGATTCGCCATATTTGGCCAATAATACAATAGATTTCGCAGAAATCAACCTACTTTTCCAGGAACTGCAACATGTGTGGTTAAATGAGTTCAAAATTTAAATCACTTCCTTTGCATGACTCCTCCCCTAAACCAAACTAAAATCTAATTTTTAACAAAATAAGGTACCTACCTACTTAGTTCTTATTTAGTTCTAACTAAAGTCCAATGGGAAATACATCCCTTAATCCATCAAAGGTCATTGGTCATCATAGGGCCAGACACAATGGAAATTCCATTGTTATAATATAATGACTCTTGAAGGGTTAATCTCCTGCAGATCCCATTTACATGAATGATGTTAAAATTGAAATTTTCAGAGCCAACAGTTGATTCTGTTGAAGAACAGCGAACACATCCCAACATATCCTGCAACAACTGTGGGACCAGCATCACAGGGTTCCGATACAAGTGTGTCGCCTGTCCCAACTATGACTTGTGCTCTCGGTGTGAAATGGCAGAGTCTCATTCCCAACATTACATGCTGCGAATACCTGCACCAGCTAAATTTGTAAGAGAGACCACATAATGACAACTTGATTTAATATGAATTTGGAATTTAGAGTCAACCTGATACGTGTGATGTAATGGTTCCTAATTATTTGTACAGGCCATTGATGATCAAATCTTTGTAGCAAAACAATGAAATTGATTGAATAATGCTGTTACATAACAAGACACCTGTAGTACATCTCATATAGTATTTTACTACAATGTGTAATAATGACCCACATTCAGAAGCTTATACCTAGTTTAAAAAAAAGATATTAAAAAATATTTAGTGACACTTCCGCTGAAAAAACAATGAGTTTGGCCTATTTGGGGTGTGCACAGTCTGTCGGTCTAGCGCTCGATGAGTCAACATCTCCTGAGGATGCCTCGTGTAGAGGCGAAACACGTGTCGAATCGTTTTTGGTTTATCTGTTTTTTTTTTATTTTGTATTCTTCCTATTAGCAGTTTGTGCGGGAGGGAGGGTGGTGCACACCCCCAAATAGGCCAAAATCATTGATTTTTCAGTCTAAATATTTTTTAATATCATTTTTGATAATGGATTTCCGCAAAGTAACGCCTGAATCAATAAATTATCTATACCTAGTTTGATTTTTTTATGTACCCAAGTACTCAGAATAACACGTAGACTACTTGTATTTTAATTTAAATGGTACTTCACTAGGGCTTGCAATAACCTTACTCCATGATGATTAAGTTGCAATCACTAGGTAGTTAGTTTATTAAAAAAAAGTAACTTCTTACTACAATACTTAATGGTGTCTCAATAATGAGGATTTCAAATTTACAAACTGATATCACTAGCAGGAGCAAATTTATGTGAGTATTGTCTTACTTAGTTCTTATAACTTCCAGAAAAACATTGATAACATGGTAAAGAAATGGCAGGAATACTATGAAGAAGCAATCACAGACAGCAATGAATACACAAGCGATGATGAGCCTATTACTAAATATATTAAGAACTATGACAGTGGAATAGACTTGTCTGAAGATGTCAAAGTCTCAATACGTAAAGAAGTCAGCAGAGTTTTGAAGCAGAAAAGCATTGATGCTAAGAAAAAGAACAAAGTTTTAATGCAGAAACGGTCATGTGAAACTGAGAAGCCAAGTAAAATGCAGAAAATTGAGACAGTTGATTTGACAGCTTTATTCTCAAATACACCAGAGATGGCGTTTGAAGATGTTAATGTAATTCAAAGCGCTAAAGGTAGTCAGACAATGGATGTTAAAGCGAAGTTACAACCTGCATTTCAGCCCATAGAAGGTAAATATGTTTATTATTATATTTTGAGTTTTATTATGCAGACTTTTAGCTTCATTATTTAATGTCATGCCAGACTCATCTTGAAACATTTATTCTATCAGTTTCTACACTACTAGAGTACACAAATATCTTAATACATAATCTATATTATAGTGCACCAGTGCATCCAGTTTGAACGATGTACCACAGTAGCAGAGTACCCCCAATATGTTCTTACTGAAACTAGGTATACATTGCCCGTAGATAATGCTACGGTAGTAGGCCTCTTGTGCAAGGGACCTTGAATGGTTCTACCGCAGTGCCAGATATTCTGCCATTATTTTTATTATTTACATTATTGATGCATTACTTTTCTAAGCTTTGGTTGACAATGCAACTGACATGAGCAAGAGTAGTAAGATCAGGCATACACCTTGCTTGACTCGTCACATCATAGCATAAAAAAATTCAAGAAATTCCAAATAATACACTAATTAATACAATAAGAACACCATATAATAAAATTGCATTGGCATAGCGAAGCAGAGCACATTACATAGGTGGGGGAGGCTTATGTTCAGCAGTGGACGTCCTATGGCTGAGATGATGATGATGATGATTACATAGCATTGCATATTACAATATTACTATTATGTATGTTTATGGAAACAGGCAATAATGGATGTAATATGCAATTGGAGTATGCAGTCACATAACCTAAACTTTGTTTTTACAGATTCTGGCCTGCCAATGATACAAATGAAACTAAGTGAGGATTTGTCAGAGCTCATAATGGAAGTTAGCAATCAAAAAACTTTGTATTAACTTACAACATTATTAGAAACAAAAAGAAAAGAAAAAAAATATTAGAAACAATACTGACTTGCACTCACCAAATTTTCCCTATGCTTCCAATACTGCCAGTATACATACTCTCATCTATGCACTACTGAAATGTATTAACTTCAGAGTTGCCAATTTGGCATTTTTAATGCAAGAGAAGCATGCCCAGATTTGACCTGTCAAGCTTTTGGACATAAGATGTTGTGTATAGTGATGTTAATTAGTTTAAACAAATCTCTATTTTTTTCTTATTTACATATTACACAAACTTTTATCAAAATCGGTAATCAGTAAAAAACGAAAATATTTTTTTCTCCTCGTACATTTGAAGCAGACACTACCTTACCAGGAAACAAAGACCCTTCGTTTCTAAAGACGACTTGAGTTCCTGGCATGACATACTGTCTACCCCTTCATTATGAATCTTCTCCAAAAATCCGTCCATAACAACAAAGTCTTCCACTATAATGTTATCACTATCGTCCGTCGTTTCTTCCCTAACTTCTGGCGTCACTTCACGTTCTATTTGCTCCAAGTCATAAGTTCTTGTGTTGTTGTTCATCTTAGTCTCACTGCTCCGGTTGTCGTTAATTTCTTTAGATGCTGATTGTCTTACGCTACAGTTATCTTCTTCTTCGTTTTCTTTTTCCTGGATCTTCGATTTCTTTTTATTTTTAGAGCCTTGAGGACGACCCCTTTTTACAGCATTCTTAAGTTCAGCGCTTTTATTTGCTTCCGTTTTATTTTTATCTTTGTTCTTATAGTATAATTCCACTTCTTCCAGCGATACACTCTTACCAGCGCTAATCGGCATTTGAAACTTCCTTTTGGGTTTGATGCCTAGATCAGTGTTACGCAATTCCGTCAAATAGCCGATAAAACTATCTCCTAGAGCTTCTTTAACACTTTCGGCGTTAACTTGAGATCTGGCGTACTCACCTAGCCGACTCAACGCCTCTTGTCTATTTAGCGGGTGTATGCCAGCAGCCTTAAAACCTGCCATTATATTGGCTGAAGACTGTTCGGCACCCAATTCTAGAGCTTTTTTTATTAGTGGCGTAAAGCAGTTTTTAGGAAGACTAATAGCTTTTTTCCTCTCGCCGTTTCTCTCCAACTAAGAAGAACTTTCCTCCAATTCGATTTCAAAGCGCTGAAGTAGCCCACATCGAGTGGCTGTAATATGTGGGTCGAGTTCGGTACTAGGCAGATGAATTTGATGTTGTTTTCCTCACACAGCTTTAAGGTGTTCACAGAAATGTGAGAGCTCAAATTATCACAGAGGAGAACTTTTTTCCCTTCTCTCTTTAATGCTATTGGAAGAAAGTGTGTTTTAAACCAGTCATCAAAGCTCTCTAGGTCTATCCAACCGCTCTTAGTGACAGTCATCCGCGAGCCAGGTGGAGCTCCGATAAGCCAATCTGACCAAGTTTTTTTTGGCTTTGAAGATGAAATAGGGAGGAATTATCTCCCCAGCGGCACTCCCACAGAAGACTACTGTGTAGCACGATTTTGTTGAGTTACGAATAACTTCCGGATTGCGACATTTTCGTCTAAAGACCATTTTCTTCTTTTTAGGATCGTCGTGAAAGCAGCTCTCATCAAAATTGAAGATATTCTCCGCGGGCACACCATTTAGTTCAATTTCGAGATTATCAAAGAATTTGTTGATTGTCTCTTCATTTACCTGGGCCCTGCTTCGACTTATGTTTTTACCATTTGTAAGTTTTATATCAGGGTGCCTGCTGAGAAATAGCTGACCCCATTCCCATCCAGGACGATTATCTTTAAAAACTTTTACTGTTTTTTTGAAGTTCAAATATCGTTGTATAATAAGTGTGACATCATCTATTCCTACAGGCATTCCATTATCAGCCAATGCCTTCACATGTTCTTTGACTATGTTTTCTTACAAATCAGTTAATGCTGTGGGCCGCCCAACTTTGTTTTTGTGTTCGTTTTTAATTTTGTTTTTAAGTGTGTTGATTGGTACCGTAAACTGGGGTAACTTTGTGACAGTTTTTGAAGTTTTTTGCAAATAACTTTTTTGTATTTTGTTGCATTTCATGACTTAATACGTTTTTACCATCTTGACGATATAGTTAATCGATTTAGATATTTAGCATTAACTAAAACATCATTTTTCCCTGTGTTATAACCCTTCAAAGTATGGCACAACATTACCCCGGGTGTGGGGCTACTTTGTGACGCATCACTAAATGGTCTATAACATCATACTGAACAAACCCAGGCACAAATAAACCCCGTTCAGTTGTTTCTACAACATCTTAGAAAAGAATAAAAACATAAAAGTTGCCAGTTGTACTACAAAAAAAATATCTAAAATGAAAAAAACTTTTTGTTATGTTTATAAAAAAGACATTTATTTTTTACATTACAAAATCAGACAAATCTTGGCATTCTGGCACGTCATAATGGCCTCGTTTGGTCACCAGTTTCGGCTCCATAATTTTTTTTACCACCATGTTGGCTTGATACCATATCTCGTCACGTTTTTCGGGCCATTTCCAAAATTTGTTACCTTTGGTCATTGTGGAGATTAAAAAGGTGTTATTATCTTTTACTGTAATTTTTCCCGGGAAATATTGCCCTTCGTATTTGACAATAACATAATCGCCTTCTTTGTATGTATCTACCTCTTCTTCGCTCGAGCTTCCATTTTCATAAATCATCTTTCTAAGGGTCTTCAATTCAGGCTGATGGGGTAGCATATTCTCTAGATCTTCAATTTCATCCATTTCATTATATGGGCTGCAGCTGCTATCTCTGAGAGAAAAGTTATCTTCGCTTTCTGAAGATGATGAGTTCCTGGCAACTGGGATTCTTTGACGTTTCCTCCCTAAATTCTTTGCGTTTGAAGAACCAGCACTTATATTTGATGTTGAAGGTTGCTCCCCGACTTCTAAGTCCGTACAAGTAACGCCTTTGCCTGGGACGACATTAACAGCTTTGCGTTTTTGTCTTGGCTTAACCACGGTTTGAGTTTCTCTTGAACTTATCAGAAAATCTACAAACGATTCGCTGACATTCCCAATTTCTTGTAGACTGGTATCCAGAATATTTTTTGGAAGACGATCCAGAACCATACTCCTGTTAATTGGTGATATCCCACATTTACGAAACCCAGATTTTCTAACTATAATATATATTCTAACGATAATTCAGAGGTTCTAACACATCAAACAACTTCTTCAGGAGTCTCGGAAAACAATCCTTGGGTATTGTGGGGCATCGGCTACCATGATGTGTTGCTTTCCAGTCTGATAAAATTTTTCGCCAATTGACTTTCATTGGTCGAAAGTAAGCCACATCAAGTGGCTGGAAGAGGTGTGTTGCGTTAGGTGGAAGACACACGAAAGAGATGTTGTTATCTTCGCAAGCTTTCACAACCTCCATGTTCAGATGAGAACTGAGGTTATCTCCGATCACGACTTTTTTACCCTCTTGCTTTTTTAGAATCGGAAGCATTAAATGCATGAACCAATCTTCGAAAGATTGTGTGTCGAACCATCCTGACTTGCTGCTGTTGTAGCGAGCTCCTTCAGGGCCTCCCTCAATCCAAGTTTGCCAAAGTTTCTTTGCCTTGTAGTTAACATAAACTGGGGCAATATCACCTGCAGCATTCCCAGCAACCATTATAGACGTACATGCTTTTGTCGAGTTTCGAATGACTTCCGGATATTTACAGCCTCTTCTTACTATAACTTTTTTTGAACCGGGATCATCTACTAGATTAGTTTCATCATAATTCCATATGTTTGCAGCAGGCACGTCTTTCACCTCGTTTTCTAAGTGTTCGAAGAAATTGTTTACCACGTTAGCATCTATGGCAGCACGAGCGTTCTTAATGTTTTTGGCGAATCGGTGCGACAGTACTGATTTATGTCGCTTAATAAAGCTGTTAACCCAGTCAACACCAGGCAAATTTTCTTTGAAACAAGGGACGTTTTTGCCGATTCTGTTAAGGTATGATCGTACAATACATCTCAATTCAAAAGGGGTTACAGGAAAACCATAACTTGACATAGAAATTATGTGTTTCACAAATTCTGTTTCTTCTTCGGGGGTGAAAATAGTGGGACGTCCCGTCTTAGCACCTGAGTGTTTTCTTTTGATCTTGTTATGAAGAGTGTTGCGATGTATATTATATTTATCTTGCGCGCTTCTAAAAGATATTCCATTTTCTAGTATGTCCTTGATTGCTTCCTGTAATTTTTCTTTGGTGTAATTTTGGTAAGTACGCCCACCAACCTTTTTTTTGTACGAACGAGGCATAATTCATCGGAGAATTATTCCTGAGAAAAAGAAACGGGGTATTACTTTGTGACACACATACTTTTGGTACTAGGGTAATAGTATTAAATCTTAGGGTCTAACTTTGTGACAAACTGACAAACAACTTCGCCAGATTTTTTATATTCCAAATATAATATTACCGTATAATTAAAGACTGATCAAAATTTTACTACTTTGGGTCATTTGGGACTCACCTGGCAACACAATGAGAGTATTCAATTTTGGCACTAAGTTCCCCCTATATGTAGTGATTTTTTACAAATGTCGAAAAAACTCATTAAATATTTTAGCAATCAAAAACAATATTAGCATATCCTTTTCTTTTACAAATTTATCACAAGAAAAACATACCCGTAGTCCTGAACAGCGCTTAGTTTTTTCTTGACAGAACAAAGTTTGCAGACCTCACAGGATTCCGCGAAAACTTGCTTGACAGTAAATTCATCACAGATAAAAAAAATGCATAGACAACAAAACTGTACTATGTTTGAAAACGTTCACACGGTATTTTTATTTAAAAAAAAATACGTTTGGACTCGTTCACAAGTAAAATTAAAAAAATAACTCAGATTATGTTCTGAAAAGTGGGTGTGTCACAAAGTTTGGCCTAAGGCACGAAGTAACCCCAGTTTACGGTATCTTAAAATGTTTGCTTTAAGAATAGGCACTTAACTCTTCAGACTTAACCTTCTCTATACATCCTTTTAATAATTCTGGTGTGTAATTGGATTTTATTCCATACTTACCAGTACCCGGCGTTGGAACTTTCTTCTTTCTGCCCATGGTTGATCGTAAATTACCTACAGACAAATTATACATACTAAATTTAAATTATTTATTCCTACCGTATTATAGTAGAATAATGCTTATCTTCCTATCACAAGAAGAATGTCAGCTGATTAAGATAACAGCTGACATTCTCCTTAAGCCTTAAGCCTCTATAAACCCAAGAAAACTGTGTCAAAGTTACCCAGCAGAAAACTCAATCATCTTTTTATTATCAGGGTAACTTTGACGGTGTCAAAGTTACACATAAAGTGCTTAGAAAACAACAATTCTCAATTTAGAGCAAATATCGGAAAAACTAAGAGTAAGATAACAAATCTTATTAGCAAATCTGAAAATATATTAATTAATTACCATAATAAGCATCATACATTCCTTTTCGACAGCTCAACTGAACCACAATCACAAAAGTTATTCACTGGTCAGGAACATAAAATACGCGCGAAAACTTTGAAAAAAACTTTCTAATCAAGTTTGTTTGACAAGTCACTTTTTTTTTAAAGGTGTGTTTACGAAGTTAGTTACCATCACTTATCAAAAATATCCATTGATAGAAATATGCTGGTTTCCACAGAACAAAAATAAAAATACTTGGGGCTCCTTATGTCAATGTTACCCTAATCAATCAAATTTACCCAAATTGACTGTACCATAAAATAAATTATTCTAAACATTGTCACACTCGCTATATTTTTATGGAAAGGATATTACTAGACATTGACTTAACATCGATCTGACAACTGAGGAGGTGAAGAACAAAACCTCACTTATCCACTTTTTTTTATTTTGGAGAAAACAGTAAAATGTAAATAACTAACTAACTACAACATTTGCAGTTTGTCTTAGTTGTGTCATGTTTAACTAGTGTTTCAGTTGATATTATGTACCAAATGGTTGATTGAAATGATAAGAAGCTTAGCCAATATTTAAAAAACAAATTTGGAAATGTGATGTTTTGATTAAACATATTTGGAAAAGTGTGGTTTTGATAAAGACTTCAGGAAAAGCTAGGTTTTGATATTTACCTAAAAAAAATTGTGGTTTTGAAAATGACTAGTATTGTACTACTAATATTGTTTATTAATTTTATTTTAGGCTCAAGAGAAAATCACTCATTATTTACAATTATTGTTATTAATTATTATTACTATTATTGCACAGTCAAATTCTAAATTCTTATACTGTTAGTATCAGGTTCAAGACAATCACACTCTTCATTTACACTTACATCTCCAGCATCTCCAACTTCTATTCTTGGAGAGCTATTATTCAAGATCTCAACATACCACTGAAGCTCTTCAATATCCCTCCAGTTATCTCCAAATTGTTTCACCAGTAATGTGTCAATGTCTTTTCTTTTAGCATCTGCTATGTCACGTCCCAGGGGATGTTGTTGTAGCAGTTTAGGATGATTTTTGCCTTTTTTCAGCAATATAATTCCTGTTTCTCTATCAGTCTCATACTTAAATGTTGAAATGAAATGAAATGAAATGAAATGATGAAATGAAATGAAATGTATTTATTTGCCTAATATATGGTGTTACAGGTGTTGTTGGTTCATTTACATATTGGTATCACATATTTTGTCAGAAACATGACTGACATGCAAAATCGTATAATAAAATTAAAAAAATTATACAATGTCAATAGGATTAAAAAAAAAAAAAAATTCCAATTAAAATAGCGCTGTCAAATTAAAATCTAAAGTCAAAATTCATAATTATATAAAGTAAGATAGTATCATGTCCATTGTTTACATAAGAACTCGGATACACTGTAGAGGTTTTTATCATGAAGCCACTGGAATAATTTTATTTTGAATTGTCTCATTGGCAATTCTCTTATGACTTTTGGTATATTATTAAATATTCTAATTGACATGATATGACAGTTTTTTGAAAATAAGGCAGATCTATTAATAGGCATAACAATACGGCTAGGATCTCTTTTTGTTATCCTGGAATTGGGCTTGTCTTTAAAAAAATCAAATAACGCCCCATGTTCTTTAACAAAAGTACATACTTGAAATATATACATGCCTGGTAGCGACAATACATCGAGTTTCTTGAATAAAGGTTTACAGGAGCTCAGTGGCCGGACATTACATACAGCTCGAATACACTTTTTTACATACTTTTTTTTTTTTTTTTTTTTTTACTTTTTACACCTTCTAAGAGCAAAAACAAAACGATTTATTTTATTACACACATAGTCTAAGTGTGCCTTCCAGTTACACTGTGCGTCTAGCATTAACCCCAGAAATTTAATAATGTCAACTTGTTCAATATTTTCATTACGGCATATCAGATTAAGATGTATTGTATTTTTATTATTATAATTACTAAATTGTATGAATTTGGTTTTAGAAAGATTAGCATTTAAATTATTACGTTCTAACCATTGAATAATAGAGTCAATTTGCAAGTTAATTTTATTTTCATAGTCAGTATTAGTGTTGTTACCGTCATTCGCTATAACTAGAGAAATATCATCGGCAAATAGGACACATTTATGCTGTGTGACATTAGGCAAATCATTGATATAGAGCAGAAAAAGCAGCGGCCCAAGGATACTCCCTTGCGGCACGCCGTAGTTATTGCATAAAGTATTTGATGTGTAAGTGGTATAAACCAGATTATCATCAATATTTTTTAGTTCTACATATTGTTTTCGATTTTTAAGATAGCTACAGAGCCACTGCAAAGCTATACCTCGTATTCCATAACGTTCGCACTTTCTAATAAGTATATCATGATCTACAAAATCAAACGCTTTGCTCATGTCAAAGAACACCACACAGACGGGAATATGTTTATCAATATTTTCAGTAACCATTTTTACAAGGTTAAATGTTGCTAGTGTTGTCGATTTTTTCTTTTGAAACCCATTTTGTTCATCTTTTATAATGTTATGCTTATTTAAAAATTCAGTTAAACGACAATGCATAGCCTTCTCAAAAATTTTCGCAAATATGGGGATTAGGGTTATAGGTCGATAATTATTCATGTCGGTTTTGCAGTCTTTCTTATGTACAGGTTTAACAACGGAGAGTTTTAACCTCTCCGGGAAAATACCTTCTACGAGGGAGAGATTCAAGAGGTACCTCAGAACAAATATTAATCCAGTGGTGCATTCTTTTAAAATATGGGTGGATATTCCATCAAAACCCACTGATTTTGTATTATTTAATGATACCATAATTTTCACTACCTCATCTTCACTTAGTGGCCGTAAAAAGAAGCTAGAGCAAGTATTTTCTATAGCTTTGATATCAATAGCATTATTTATATGTGTCGTAGAGCTTTTATTAGTCAAACCTATAAAGAAATTATTAAACGCTTCCGCTATATCCGTTGTATTTGTTAATTCACGATTTGCATAGATAATAGATTCAATACTATCATAATACTGGGTTTGTTCTGCCCTGTCTTTTATAATATGCCACGTAGCCCTACATTTATTTTTTGCATTTAATAAGTATTTTCGATTCATGTTTTTTCTTGATAAAACAATGCATTTTCGGAATATGGTACTATATTTTTTAAATTTACGTTTAGCGCTTGAAGTTTTATATTTATAGTAATAAAATCTTAGTTCTCTCTTACGTGTCGCAGATATTCTAATACCCCTTGATATCCAGTTAGCAGATGAAGTTTTAGGACTAATTTTAATCCTTACTACAGGGAAACATAAATTATATAATAAGCATAAAAAGTCATGAAAAGTATCAAAAGCCCTATTTATATCCGGTTGTTCCAGAACATCAGTCCACGCAAGACATGAAATATGAGATTTAAAGTTTTCTATGTTTTCTCTACTATAATTTCTTTTTTCTACATACCAGTGTCTTATTTTGTTTGGTTTCTTATTAACTGAGAAACTTAGCGATTGACCTGTGTTATGGTCTGAAAGACAAAGTTGGTGAGTTTTTCCTATCGCGTCCTCTATATTACTGAATATGTGGTCGATACAGCTCATTTGACGTGTAGGTTCCTGAATATGTAGTTTAAGATTATAGTTCAATAAGAGATCTTTCAAGCGTGATGTTGGTGCACTATTTTTCAGTACATCGATGTTTCAAATAACTTTACCAGGTAAACTGTTTTTTGCCCACCTGGAGTTTCTTTCAATTCTTTATAAATGCGTATTATTTTTAAGTTTCTGATTTCAGTTACTTTTTTGTAGTCATCACATAATTTTTTCAAATCGAACAACTTCTAATCCTTTCCGAGAAGATGGACATCTCCAAATTGAGAAAACTTATCCATATATTCTTCTTTGGATGTTATTACTGGGAATTTTGATAATTCTTTTTCCAAGCGGCCAAACACTCTATCCGCTGGTAAGAAGGAATGACCCCGGACAGGATAAGTTATTTGAATGTCTTCAATAGCTGAAGGGGCATAATTCACCATCCAAAATATTAGCGCATGAATAACATGTAAGTTTTTATTTTGCCCACCACAACCATCACAAAAAAGTCTTACAAATTTTTTGCCTGTATAATCCTGCTTCATTAAATGTTGCAATAATGCTGATCCAATTTCTGTAGATCCTCGTCCAGGTTGGTTTTCCGTCCAGCAATAAAAGGTGGGATGTCTAGCTTCCATATACAATTTAATAATGACATAATTAGTTATTTTAATTTCAGCTGCATATTTTGAATTCTATTTATTATATAAATTAATTTATTATTATTTACTAAATAAAAGCTACGATTAAACTAAAAGATGAATGTATAAAATATACAAACATGTACCTACTACAAAACAAAAACGCCGTCGAGATCACCACCGTGCGGCAGGGTTTCCAGAACACTGACAGAGTTGCCCCGCTGTATAGCAATACTTAACTTTTGAGAAAAGTATGTGCCAGCTCTAGGATCCCCCGAGGCGAGGACCAGCCTAGTCGAAATATCCTTGCAGATTTTTTTTGTGTCGGACGACCACGGGCCCAGTGTCTCTACAGCTAATGCCACAAACTCATAATGTGCGCTGAGCTGTGAGTACTTCCTGTGTTTGTTCAGTTGGGCCTGTTCGGCCGCAGCCCCGACACTGCGAGCAGAACTGGCGACATGAGAAGGAGCCAGGGTGTCCACGCAGGTGGCATCCCAAACCATGGCTCGGCCAATACACCAAGGTACCAGATTGGCTCCGTCTGGTCTCTTGCTATCGTCTCTAGTCATACCGTTCGGTTCCAGTGTCGAGGGCACGGAAGCAGTGGAGAGTGCCCGCCTGACTAAATCATTAATAGCCCAATGACGATATAGTCGGCCGGCACTCTTCACACACGATAGCCCGTGGCGTCCAAATTGGTCCACGGCTCGTCCACACTGGCAGCGATGAGGCTCACACAACTTTGTAAGACGCAGACCCACCGCAATGCGAAGACAACTGGGGTCGAGGACAGTACCCAAATTGTCAGAGGGGAGTACGCGCAGCCAGTGACCCGAATCCGCTACTGACACGGCCAAGAGACGCGCACGATCCATGTCATCCACAGCTTGATCCAGTAAGGCTGTATACGTGAGTTTGGTGAGTAGAAGATCCCACAACTTCTGCAACCCCATATCGGTGGGCGGGTTGACACCTGGGCATGATGCACACCAGGCAGCCAAGGCTTCCGTCTGGCCAGCAACCCGAACATCGGCTATTGGGCTCTGAAGGATCATGCCGATGAGGGTCTGCGAAACGTGACTGGAAGCTAAGAAAGCAGGAAGTGCTACGCTAGAAGTGCGTCGAATGCCCAGCCCACCGAAACAAATGGGAAGGGTAGCCTGTGCCCACGAGCGGTTGTCAAACTAGAGTTTTAGAATTTTGGTAACTGTGTTTTTCAATGTAGAATCGACCAAATCAGTAATCGAGTGAAAATACCACAAAGGACAACAACGCAACAAAAATGTGAATTTTGGAGTAAAAAGACAGAGATGAAGTATGTAGATTGCCATGTGTGGTTTAATTTGGAAAAGGTGATGTGAATTATTAATAAAATTTTCGATTTTTGATGTCAGTAAAAGCGGGATTGCTTCCAAGAATATTGGGGCACCAAGCAAGGTTAGTGAAGTCTTAGTTTGCTGTATAATATTTGGACATAAAGAAACAAACTTTTGATAAATGAAGGAACGGGTATTATTTTGAATGTGGTCAGGGAAATATATTTCGCATTTATCAAAATTTAGTGTAAGACCAATGAAGTTGAAACGTTGGATAATACATTGAAGATCTTCCAAAACCTCAGATGCACCCCCGCCAATAGAGCCGTCGTCAAGATACCACACATTGAATTTTGAATTTAACTCCGAAATTATAGGATGGATCCCCAAGCTGAAGATAGCAGGGCCAAGCGGATCACCTTGCTGGCATCCTACGCATGATGCAATTTCTTTTTCACCAAACAATAATTTTGAACGGGCTCCGTAGCATTGCCACATGTAGTTATAAATTTCAGGTATTTCTTTTTGAATTTCAGATAAAAGGACACCCCTGTCTAGACTATTAAAAGCATTTTTGACGTCAATTTTTATAAAAACTTCATAGTCCGTTGACCCCAGAAAAGTAAGCGCGGCATGCACAGCAGCCTCACATCCGGCTCTCACTCCAAAAGAAAGTTGACGAGGTTGAAATTTTTTCGACAGACGGTCCTGGATTTTTTGGCAGCAAAGTTTAGATGTGAGGCGTCTCAGGGTACTGCCCACGGCAATCAGACGAACCCCACCGTCTTTTTTTGCTAGTGCTACTAGGTTTGCACCATATAATATTGGGATTATCTCCGTCGGGACATGACCATCCAGCATAAAATTGGCCAGGGCGGTCAAATCCCGGAGAAGACCGCTACCTGCCTCACCGACGAGAGGATCGGTAAGGTCTTTCAAATGTTAAGGCCATCTAAACCACCTGCAGAACCATTTGGGAAAGATCTGATAGCCTGCAGAGTGGCTTTCTCGTCGATGTGCACAGGTGTTTCTGAGGACGGTGGGGTTGGGAGCTGGGTGGAAAGTGACACTGCTGGGTGTTTGCTGCAAAGAGCTGAAAAAATCTCGGCGGAATCTGTGGCGAGGGAGTCATCGGAAAAAAGCAGCTTGGCTGCGCCTCTGACGTTTCCGTCTGATAATTTATTTTCGATTAATTTTATTGAATACTAGCAAACCCTGCGAACTCCGTTTCGCCACCAGATGGCTTCTTTTTATGTAACATTTTGTTTGGCGCCATCTACTTAAAATATTGGTTTGTAGTACATGCTATGTATCAAAGATGGCGCTGTATGTAAAAAAAGATTTTCCCTCTTTTCTTTTTAAATTTTTCCTGAATTTTCTTTACTATAAACCTCACCGAGCCCGAGACCTTTCCAACGAATGCAAAACTGTGGAAATCAGTTCGTGCGTTCTGGAGTTATAGCGTCAGGAAGGAAAACCAGACATATTTTTATATAGTAGATGAACTTTTAGGTGAGTCCGGACAAATGAGGTGGGATGGGATGGATTGGCGGGACGTATTGAATTTTATGGCTGAGGTAAGTGAGCGATGGTTCGAGTCAGGTGCGATATGAAACATATAATAGGAAAAGTGAGTAATTCTTCCCAAGATTTAAGGGACAACAAGGTCTAATGACTGTATACTGTACAGTGGTGTATACTCCACCCTTTTTGTTCTTAAAAAGGGGAACAGTCACTTTTTTGGCACTTGAGTAGACGGAAAAGTCAGAGACGAAAATCTCTGTGTGTCATAAGACTGTTTTGATGGTAAACAATATATGAGTTCACCACAGCCGCCTCGAAAAGAAACCAAAACAAACGGTGCCAATATTTTCTTGACTTGCGACTCAGATGATAGGATGATCTATAATGATCAAATAGATCAACTCCTCCCATGTGTTCTGTATATTTCTTTATAGCAACTGGACAAAACATTGCTTTTTTTGAGCCGTTCTTCTGTGTCCTTTGTATTACTTCAACAGACCTTGGATCATGCGCTGTAGCACATACTAATACATCTTTTGTATCCATCCATTTAATGCATGCAATAGGATTGGAATATTTGAAGATGAACTCACCAGGACTCAGTTTTAGATCTTTGTTTTGCTTGCTAATTTCTGGTGGCAATCCCTTCCTGTTCGCTCGAATGGTTCCTACAGCATATATCTTCTCTGAATACAAAATCTCCAGCAACGGCAGGCTCGTAAAAAAAATATCAAAAACTATGAAAGTATCTCTTGGCACATTTTGACATAAATCCAAAACAACTCTAGACCCTAATCCCTCTTCAGCTGTATTATCTGTTTTGCCTGTATAAATTTGGAACTCATAGAGGTACCCAGTTTTAGAATCGCAACGACACCAGCATTTATAACCGCGTTTAATTGGTTTTTTAGGCATGTATTGTTTCATAGATGATTTGCCTTAAAATTTTATCATACTCTCATCAATGGATTGATTTTGAGATGAGGAGCAGTTTTGTTGAAAGGTTTCGTTCAGAGCGTCCACTATTGGTCGTACTTTACACAGTTTGTCATAGCTCGGGTCATCGCGTTGAGCTTCTTCTAATATGTTATCAATGTGAAAATTTTCTGTGATTTTCTGAAAGTGTTTGAAAGGCGTGACTTCACTAATTACAGAATTTCTATAAAATTCGTCAGTAGACCAGTACATCTTTATATCAGGTATTGGGTTTATTGATAGATAGATAGATAAACTCTTTATTGAACACCTTAAACTAAAACAAACATTAAAAAATATTTAGCTTATATTAGTGAACAATAGGCGGCCTTATCGCTCAAAGCGATCTCTTCCAGACAACCTTTGGATGGAGAGGAGCAAGTTTTGACAAGGGATGGCGGTGTACAATATAGTTCATAGTAATTATATTTATAAATATCTACAATATTATATACAATATAGATAATAAATATGTTCTTACACAATATATACATACAAAAATACATACATATATACTTATATGTATAAATATATATAAACATATAAATACGATGATATCAACACCATAAGCCCAAAATATGCATTCATTCTTCATATTATGTTGTATCTTTCCAATGTCTTGAGCATTTATAAGCTGCATAGATATTTGTGTTTCTCACAATCAAATTTACCAACTCTTCTGGAAACATATCCCGGAAATAGGACAATGGAGTAGATCGGTTGTTATATTGCTTGTTTACAGTCAAAGGCCTTTCAAAATTTGGGGGGAGTGAGAATCTAGACAAATCATTGGACCACTCTCGCGATTTCTTCAATAAATCAAAATAATTTGAACTGGATCTAAATCTTTGTTGATCGGAAGGTCCTCTACGTTGATAGGCAGGTGTAGGTATAGGAGGCGGTCTGGGCTCTTCAGCTACAGGCTCTGAACGAACATCTTCCTCAAGAGCAGAAGGTAACATGGGCTCATTAACTGCAGCCTCCACAGGAACATTACTCTCAAGTGAAAAAGATGACATGGGCTCATCAACTGCATCTTTCTCAGAAACATTCCTCTCTGGTGAAGAACATATGGTAAATTCCTGCATTAGGGAGGGTGCTTGCACTGGCTGATTACAGTCATCAAGAATGTCTAAGAGTTCTTTGTAGCTATAAGATTGAATCTTATTCATATTTGCATCTAAATTATTAAATAAGTTGGGCCTTTCACTCACGAAGGTAAATTCTTCATCGTCCTCATCTTCCTCGTCATCAGAGGACATCATTCTACTTAATTCCGATTCAATCTGTGCATCTTTCAACTGTCTCCTCAGTATCACCTGTAAGAAAAAAACAAAGATGTAGTTCCGTAATGATCAGTAGGAAAATAGTTCCCACATATTTAGGAAGCCCATAAAAGTCGAACCATATAACTATTTAGGTAGGGTAAAGTGGGGCAAATATAAGTGCCATAATTTAGATTGAATGTTCAAAAATCGACCAATAATAAGCTATTAACTCTGGGTTAAAAACAACTACTGCAGAACAATCTGTATTTAACAGACTTTCTTATTATAAGAGATCAAAATTTTAAAATAAAATTAAAGTATGCTTTTTAATATTTAAAAAATACTTAAATCATTATTACATTTACCCGGGATTTTGGGGTAAATATAATAATCGATCGTAGTGTTTAAGCAAACCAGTACTAATAGAAAGCGGGCTATTGCAATAAAACACCTTTTTTTAATCTACACTTTGGTATTTATTTCACTGAAATCAAAGAACAACCTTTAGAATGAGTAACTCATCGCACGTGTCCGTTAACAGTGCTACATTGCATAAGAATAAAAAACTAAGAAATATTCATATTTTTAAACTTATAATCAAAATTTATTATTCCTCGTTAATTTGTATCAGGTCTAGGCAGTCTTTTTACAATTGCGTCGTTCGTGAGAAAGTCGATGTCATCAATTTGGGGCCATACAAATGATGCTCCTTTGCGTCTAGTAAATTTTATTTCCCAACGATCGTCTCTTTTGTTCGTAATTAAACCTACAAAATATTTTATAGATTTTTTAAATGAATATTTTACAATTACCCAGTCATCGATATGTGGGTCAATAGTCTTCTGAGGGCAAATCTCACTTTCATTTTCTATTTCTTCCTCTGCTTCAACTTCATTCTCATAACTTGTACTGTCGTCAGACTCCGCAAATATTATTTGGTTTTCCGTTTCATTTTCTGTGCTCTCTCTTTCCACCCTTTTTTTAAATGTTTTTTTCGTCTTTGTTAGTTTTGGTTTTTTAATGTTTTTGTTGTCATCTTTCTCTTTAAGCACTTTGATCATATCGGCAGAAGTGATAATCTCGGCACCTGAAGCTACTTTGCGTCTTTTTTGTTTTACAGGGAGAGTTTTTTGCTGTATGGTTGACAATATTATGTCTTCTATAGATAAAAGTTGTGGATTAATAGAATTTGATGCCTGAATTTCTTGTAATAAAGAGGGCGATTGTGTTTGAGCTCTGTCACGAGATTCTGAAGACGCTGGGACCGACGTTTCAAAGTTAGGTGACTGCGCTAAACCCCTTGCACCAGTTGTCGATGATCCTGGATCTGGTGATTGTGCTGTATCTGTATTTTGTGATGTTGATTGTCCTGGATCAATATTATCATGTAGTAATATTGCACTATCTGGGTCTTCTGTATTTATTCCTCTTTGTATCTTGAGCTTGTGTATTTCCCAACGTTCCAAGGATTCTTTCGAAAAGTTTGAGTTAGGAATCACATTTGAATCAAAGGGGTAAATTCCAGATTTGCTTTTGATTACTTCATCATCAATATCTATATATTCATCATCAATATCTTTATAGATACAAATCAATCTCTCGACTCTCGGTGAGAACGGACGTATCGGTATAATAATTGCACAAATTAATAAATAAATTCACAATCTGACCTAGTTCAGAGTCAGCAAAAGTTATGCCAATAGTGTAATTGTAAACTGTGTCGTCGAAATGTTTTGATCTTATATCTACATCAAAACAACATCATGGATAGCCCTTTTGGGCGAAGTAGTAAAATAGTACGCAGTCCACCGCCCACCCCCCGAGCCGAGCAGCCCCCGATGCCGCCCCCGCCCAGGATTGATGTGCCCATTGAGGCCGTGAAAACGGTGGAGATTCAGAACTGGATGGACACCATTGAACAATGCCTGAATGAAGTATGCTCTATTGCCTCCGATGGCAAACTCAACTCAGACCAAAAACTTAAAATCAATAACTTGTGCAGAAAGGTAGGCCATGGTACATCCCAAATGGCCGTTGAATACCAAGCTTTGAAGCAAAAGACCATTCAAGCGCATGCACATATACAAGCCCTCAAAGATAGGCAAAATCTATCCGAGCGCCTGCATGACCTGCGACAAAGTATTGAAGAGTCCTCATTACCATCAAGTAAAGCATCGTTTGCCGACATGGTTAAAAAGAGCACAAATAATTACATCCGCCCTACACAACTTAGCTCTGTCGCGATCTATCCCAAGGATAAACTTAAATCCAGTGAGGAGACTTAGCTTAGTACAGAAAATTATCAGCCCTGAAGAAATGAAGTTACATGTAAGGGGACTTCGGAAGACCATAAATGGAGGTGTCATCATTAGTACAGACACCAAAGATGACATTGAGAAACTAAAAAACTCAGTTCACCTGTCCTCATCAGCGCTTACTATCGACGAACCAAAAAGACGCAGACCAAGAATAGTGGTAATTGGAGTACCATCAAGCATGCAAGAGCGAGAGGTCTACAAATGCATGTACGAACAAAATCTGTGCGACAAATTAATAGACATGTCCCGAGATCAGTTTCTTGCTGCCATCAAACTGAGCCACAAATCAGGAAGAAAGGGTGCTGAGTCGTGCAACTACATAATAGAGGTTTCTCCTACTATTCGTAAAGCCCTCATCACTCAAGATAGAGTCTTTGTGAATTGGTGTTCCTGTCCCGTGAGAGACTTTACTTTTGTGACCAGATGTTTTAAGTGCCAACAATATGGACATGCAGCAAAGACTTGCAGAGCGGATGTATACACCTGCGGACACTGCGGCGATCTAGGTCATCAATCATCTGAGTGCACTAAGAAAGAACAAGCATCGAAATGTGCAACTTGTCTGCGCTACAAAAAGCCAAGTGATCACAAGACAGGTGACCCAGATTGCCCCGCCAAGAAAATAGCCGAACAAAGGTACATTAACTCGACAGATTATGAAGGCGCCTAAGAGCGCCGCGTTCACTATAAGTCTAGCCTTAATATTAAACAACTATGTCTCATAGAATAGTTAACGATCTTGATACTTTCTCAGTTTCCGAGTCTACGTCCTGCGATGTTGAAAATTGTATACAACACATATCTGCTTATCCTAACGCATTAACTATATTAACACAAAATATTCGCAGTATTCACAAAAATATTAATAATTTCAGCACTTTCTTACAACGGCTTAATTTTGATTGTGACGTAATAATCCTTACAGAATGCTGGCTTTCTTCCCACAATTGCAACCTGCCTTGTATGGAAGGTTACACAGCTTATTATACTAAGACATGTCATAATCAAAACGATGGAGTAGTAGTTTATGCTAGAAATTATCTAAATATATCTGTCGAAGAGTTAATCGTTCGGGATTGCAGCTGCCTATTAGTGAAAGTGGAAACTACTATTGCTATTTTAGCCGTATATAGACCTCATCTTAGTGTAGACACTTTTCTTGAGTCAATGCACTCTCACCTTCAAAGACTATCATTTAAAAATATTGCACTTGTAGGTGACATAAATATTAACATCCTCCCTGGGTGTTGTGATGGGCCAGCACAGGAGTACTTAAATCGATGCTCATTCAATGGCTTACTCCCAGCACACACACTACCAACTTTTCAAAGTGGCTCATGCTTGGACCACGTAATGCTTAAGTCTAGCTTGCCTGCAATCACCCTTGTAACAAATTCATCTGTGACTGACCACAAAGCCGTTTTACTTATACTTAGCCGTGAGGAGCCTAAACTAAAAAATGAAACATGCACCTTCAAACTAAATCACAACAACTTGGAAGACGATTTATGTAACATTGACCTCATTTCTACTTATGACTCAGTAAGCGCGGAATCTTGTATGTCACACCTAATAAGCGAAATTCAGCAAATTATACGAAAACACACTGTAAAAGTGAAAATAAGCAGAAAAAACTTAAATATTAAGCCGTGGATCACTCCGGGACTCATTCGCTGCATGAGAAATCGCGATAAGCTTCACATGAAGGCTAAATCTTGTCCAAATAACCCTATTTTACAACTAACATACAAGAGATATCGTAACTACTGTAACAGCCTTCTCAAAAATATTAAGATAAAGTACGACAAAAACTTATTAGAAGGTGCTGGCCATAACACCAAAAAAATATGGAAAATCATAAAAAATGTTACATACACAGCAAAACAACGTGAATCGTCCTCGAGTTTGTTAAAATCACATGCCTCACCAGAAGTAGCTGCTAATAGTTGTAACGAATTTTTTAATAACATTGGGAAAACTCTAGCAGAGCAGATTCAAAACCAATTGTTTGCGCCTACAATAGAAATCACTCAGCCTCAGCTACAATCTTTTGTTTTTTTGGATATTGACTGTACGGAAGTAGAAAGAATTATAATGGGGTTAAAGGACGACTGTGCTACTGGCTGGGATAATATTCCTACCAAAATACTTAAGAAGTACAAGCACATCCTTGCACGACCGTTAACTCTTGCTTTCCAAAAATGTTTGCAAGAGGGTGTTTTTCCTACATGTTTGAAAAAAGCTGTTGTTGTCCCAATTCATAAGTCAGGAAGCAAGGAAAATATAACTAACTATAGACCTATATCTCTATTTTCTCCCATTTCTAAAATTTTTGAAAAGATTATTAACAACAGATTAGTTAATTATTTAGAAAACAAAGCCCTTCTATCAAAGAACCAGTTTGGCTTCAGGCCAAAACTATCTACTGCGGACGCTGTACACGAACTTACTGATTTCGTCACACATGAACTTGATAAAGGGAACAAAACAATAGGGATATTCCTTGACCTTGCAAAAGCATTCGACACCGTACCTACCCCTATCTTACTTAAAAAATTAGAAAACATTGGTGTGCGTGATAACCAGCTTAAACTTCTTACCAGCTATCTAAGTGATCGGTGTCAATATGTAAGAATAGACAGTGTGGTCAGTTCTGACTTAAAAAATGCTTCTTTTGGAATTCCACAAGGGAGCATTCTGGGACCTACACTGTTTTTGATCTACATTAATGACTTATGCAACCTTCAACTTGCCAACGGCAAGATAATATCCTATGCTGACGACACTGCTCTACTTTTCTCAGCAGGTAATGATTCACAGCTGTATGAACTGGCACAACACGGCTTCAATATTGTAAACAGCTGGCTTCGAGGTCACCTTTTAACGCTGAATGCTGAGAAAACAAAATACCTAAAATTTACGATGCGAAAACAGCGATCAGCCATTTTTACTAACCCACTTATATATGCACACGCTTGCAATTACCTTAAATGCGATAATGTATGTCAATGCCCTAACATCTCATTTACTAACCACATTAAATATCTTGGCGTAATAATAGACGATACATTATCGTTTAATCAACATATTGAAGTTATGAGTAATAGACTACGAAAATTAATATATGTGTTCAAGAAGCTGCGCTATATTGCTGACACGAATTTAGTTAAGCAAATATATCTTGCTTTATGTCAGTCAATCATCACTTATTGTATAACATCTTGGGGCGGAGCCTGTAAAACATTTATACTAGCCGCAGAAAGAGCGCAAAGAGCGATCCTAAAGGTGTCCACGTTCCGTCCCTTTCTCTACCCAACCAACCTATTATATAAGTCCTGTAAAGTTTTAACAGTTCGACAGCTATTTATACTATACACAGTCTTAAAACAACACGGAGCACTTTCCTATAGTACTGAAGTTACTAACAAAAGACGCAAAGACATTGTCTGTACCAACACAGCAACTAATAAGCATGCTTTCGCAACTAGGTTTTTTATGTTCTTAGGGCCATATCTATACAATAAACTTAATCGCAATTTATATATATACGAAATGAATCTCATAAATTGTAAGAAAACCATCTTGAGTGCCCTAGCCAACATGACTTACGAGGAAACCGAGGAGTTATTAATTGTACCTATGTAATAGTTATAAGCTGTGTGTTTAGTGGCCTAGATAAATGACTCATGTAGATATATTGAAAAATACCACGTAGCCATAATTTATTTAAATTAGTATTACATTTATTTATATTATAAGTTGTAATCTGTTCACTCATTATTGTGTTAATTTGTTTATTAGTTCAAAACATGTGTAAGCATTTTTCGCCTGAGACACAGGTTTACCTAGTTCAGGCATAGTGTAATATATAACTAGATTGGATTAGAATTAGGAACATGATGTCCATCTTAGCTCTAAGGTAATGAATAAAGATTTATTATTATTATTCACATTATTTATTTCTTTTTCTTAAAATTACATTTTTTACAATATTTCTATATAAAATAAAAACATTATAAAAAACCTAATCCTAGATTGCCATCGGCAGTGGAGCATGACCCAAACTACCGGTGGTTAGGGCTGCAGACTGAGGAACCTCCTGACAATACGTGCCGTGTCAAGGAGTACTGCCTTCTGTATCTGGCTCTTGATCCAACCGTCTAGCGAGAGCCTCTTAAGATGTTGGTCGAGGCTTTTTGCTATAAGGCCGTTTGCTGAAACCACTATCGGAACAATGATCGTCTCGTCAACATCCCACATGGCGGTCACCTCGTGAGCTAAGTCAAGGTACTTCCTGAGCTTGTCCTTCTCGGCCTTCACGAGATTCTCATCATGAGGAATGGTGACGTCAACAAGCATTACCCGGCGCTGAGATCGATCGATCACCACGATGTCAGGCTTATTAGCAACAACAGTCCTGTCCGTGATTATAGATCGATCCCAATAGAGCGTAGCACGACCGTTTTCAAGAACAGGCGTAGGTGCGTACTTATAGTACGGCACCTCAGACTCAATAAGGCCGTATTGAAGTGCAAGTTGCTGGTGAATAATCCTGGCTACTTGGTTATGTCTGTGCAAGTACTCTCCATTAGCAAGATGTGAACAACCGGAAATAATATGTCTGAGTGACTCTCCAGGACGGCGGCATGCCCGACAAATGTCGACCGTACCGTCTTTCAGAATATATTTCCGGTAGTTATTCGTCTTGATAACTTCGTCAGCAATTGCACAGACAAAACCCTCGGTTTCACCAAACAGATCACCGAAACGTAGCCAGTTCACTGACGCGAGCTGGTCTACATCAGGTCCTGTTAGGGCCTTGTAGAATCGTCCGTGCAGCTCTTTGCCCTTCCATACGTCTCTTCGGTCTTCGATGCTTAGCACAACTGGTTTACGCCAGTTCTCGTTTGCCAAGGAGAGAGGCGTGAGGCTCCTATCAACTGCTATGACATCGCGATTATTATTATTATTATTATTATTTATTATTATTATTATTATTAATATTCGTCCATGTTTCGCCTAAAAATTGGGAAAATTGGGACTTGGGAAGTTTTTTTCCGATATGTTGTCTTTGCCACTTTACAACTTTTTCATACCATTTTTAAAGGATCTAAAGACCGAAACATCGAGGGGTTGGAGTTTTTCGCTTGTATGAGCCGGAAGTTTTAATATGCATATATCATTGGCTGCTGCCGTTTCAACCAGTTCCAATGAAATATGAGTAGCATGACCATCATACAAGACGATCACAGGTCTCTCGTCTCCTAAAGCGGGAATCAAAGTCTTTGTAAAGTAGTTTTTAAACAGTTCCGTTTCCATCCATCCGTTTGGGCTGGCAGCATACGCAGTACCAGGAAATTCTTTTTCAGGAGGAGCTCGCTACTGATCCCACACATTCTTACCCTTATATATTATTAAAGGCGGCACTCTTTCACCTGCCGCATTAGCTGCCAATACGAAAGTTGCATTTTCCCTACCGGAAGTGCTTGTTACCCTTGACACGCTTTGACCCTTTTCTCCAACTACCTTGGTTCTCGATGGATCTATGCATAGACTACTTTCATCCAAGTTCCATATTCTCTCTGGTTTGTCCATAAGATCTAAATCTTCTAGTGTCTGCTTCAATAGGTCAAAGTAGCCATATATAATAAACGGATCAGTAGCTGCCTTCTTTCTGGCGACTTCAAGGGGTTCTGGCTTCCGAATAGACAAATTATGGCGCCTCTTGAAATTTAAAAACCAATCTTCTCCTGGAGTTCCATGTCGAAACGGTGTTTTTATTGAATTCACACGTACATATTGACCAACCAGTTGTAAGATTTCGTTACGACTTAGACCAAACCCCCATTTGGCTAGCGTCTTCACTGAAGCAGCAAAAGTATTTTCAATGTTTTCTGGGATAGCTGTAGTTCTTCCCTTGTTCTTCTTAATTTTTCCACGAGTTCCTTTATACCTGGTGTACAAGGTGGAGAATGGAATGGCATAAAATTTTGAGGCCCTGTGCACAGTCATTTTACGAGTTCTTATATCACCTAAGGCCAATTGCAGTTTTTCTTCCGAGTAATTAGGCTCATCCGTTTTTTTTTACATAATGTCGCACCATCTGTAGAAAAAAAAATTAAGAGTTTAATAATGTATTATATACAACTAGCTAGTACCCGGCGCCTCTGCTGGTGCCACTTAAACATGACTTGAAGTCTTTCATGTTAGGGGTAAATGTAATTACTTTTTACATTTGCCCCTTGTTGGATTATTACAATTACCCCAACGGTGCTAATTCAAGGGGCAAATGTAATAGCAATATTCGACATTTTAAATAATAATATATCAATTAAATATATGCACAAAACACTTACAAATATGTCCCAAATCACAACAAAGTAAAATCATTACGAAAACTCACCTTGATACTTTTGATAACTTGAGATTAAAAACTCCGTGCTTAATTCGATAACACAAAACCATAATGGCCGCTCACTAATTGAAATGTCATTTTGAATTTGACAGTATAATCAAACTTCACACGTAGTTACCCTGTTCTTGATGAAGTACTGTATATTATTGTTAGATGGCAGCACCAGTTTTATTATTATATTAGCAGAGTAGGAACGTAATTACATTAGCCCCGTTCTTACAATTGCCCCATATTACCCTAACTTTTACATAAAATATGCAGCAAATATCATAATTATAACAAATCTGTAAGAAAATTATACTTACGGTATTTTTTTTTCGACATTTTCGACCAAAAAACTCACAAACACGCATAAAATTAACATTCAGCTGATGTTTTGACAGGAGACGTCGGGGTTTTTGTTTTTTTCTTTCGTAAAGTGGTGCGTTCCAATTCACGCAATTTTTTTTATCATAGACAATTTTACGTAGTTTTATTATTTTGACAGATTGTGGGAAACTATTTCTTCCTGACCCTTTAAGAACACATATAAAGATGTGGGAATTATTTTCCTACTGCACATTTAAGGGTTAAGCACATTCTTACAGATTGTTCTCAATCTAAAACTTTTGATTGAAAATGTTGCCATGAACACACTCTTGCAAACTTGAATCAACTTGTTCTTCTGTCCGGTCAAAAATAAACTGGAACATAGTTTCCTAGGTTTCCGAGAAGATCCTTTAGGTTCCTTGATTCTTTGTGGTGTGTATGAAGAGACCAATCTTGTCAGATAAGTATCTTGAGCTACTATTGTTTTGTTTTTAAAAAAATGCCTCCTGTTCCTGAGTGGTATGGGAAGGCTTAACTTTTTGCATTCGAAAACACTTTTTGGGCCATGTTTGCAGTTTTTCTGCAAATTAAGTGCAAGTGGATCAGTGTCTGCATACCTGTAACAGGAAAATATGAGTATTAGAGAATATTATTTGGTTCTTCATAAAATTCCCACTCAAATTGATGTAATAATACATTACTCACTTGGATGCTGATATTGTATTTCGTGTACGTCCTCGCCGAGGCCTTGTTTTTGTACCACAATTGATTGTTACAACTTCGGCAGTACCGTCTTCATCCATTTTAATATAAATTTACAGAAAAACAGCACTTATTCGATCGAAAAATAAAATTAACCGCCGCATACAGAAATATCCGATTTGATAATCTTTGACAGCTATATAGGTTTGACAGAAAACTTCAGACGTCAAATAATTGAAAAAGTGTTGCCAGACATATGATAAAATAAAACTACTATAAATTATGAAGCAAAAAGACCAGGCATTTGAATTTCTGCACCTTTATCCTAAACTCAATGTTTTTAAGAGGTTTTGATGCAAGCTTAGTGATATAACCCGCGGCATATAACTCTAGCTCTGACCGTTATTGCGCAGAAGTCAAAAATTGGGACGAAGGACTCTTGTCTCTCTCTGTCACATCGAAGACGAGGGACTGTTGTCTCTCTCTATCTGCGCAGCTATCCCTTCCACATTTCGCTCAGAGCTAGAGTTATATGCCGCGGGTTATACAATTGAAATTTTCTGCTATAAAGTGAGCTTTTGACACAAATCAAGAGACACTGAATTTTTTAGACGGTAATGTGTGGTTTTGATCGAAGCTCTCGATTTGAAATGAAAATTTTTATGAGAAATGAGATGTTTTTGATAAGATTTGACTTATTTGCTTCGATCAATTTATCATTATTTACACATAGCAAAAAAAGGGATTTTTTTTTTGTAAGTGGAAATGTGAGGTTTTGTTCTTTACATCCTCAACTGCTCATGTGTATTAAATCGTTCTTTGTACTCATTAGCGGCACTAGCTAGATATATGTAATTATATAGCACCTACCTATTCATTATTCACGGCTCACTTCATGAAAATAAAAATAAAATAAACTTAATTTTAACATATCATGCCTTTTACTAAGCCTATTTCCATTTATTTAATAAGAGTGTGTTTCTGAGCATTGGTATGTTCATTTTAAAATACCAATGTAAGTAATAAAATTTCCAGTCCATCATCACGGTTTCTTAAAAATATTATCAATAACAACTTCCTTTATTTTGTATGTTTAATTATAATCTATGCACAATAATTGCATTTGATACAATGTAATTATTGTGCATAATGTGTCATCATTACTGCAGCATAAATCCAACTTAAATCATCATTCTTTAAATTAAAACAGTGGTGATGTCTTTTAACTGAGTTGCACAACATATATAATCTGTTTTTTGCAATTTGCTTGTCTTAAATTTACTTGTAAAAGATTTTCCTCTAGTTCATGTTAGTTGTCGGCATTTCTTTTCTTGTGTCACATGTGTTCAGTTTTAGAATTTTGTTTCTAGTCTCTTTTCATTATTTGATAATTTCTCACAGGTTGACGTTTCATTATATTCAGGTTGGCCTATGACTGGTGGCCCATTACTCATTGAAGCATTGTCGATAGACATTCCCTCAGAATTATCACAAACTACTGTATTTATGGGTTGTGACGCTACGTCACAATCTATAAATACAGTAGTCTGAAGAGAGGCTTCATATGTTGATTGACTGAGGTGTATTGTGCAGGCTCTACATCTATGACACACATGTTCACGTCCCTGTAACAGAAAAAACTATAAATTGTCATTTGTCTACAAAGTTTTACACCCTGTTAGCTTTCTTATGTAGGGAGAGTGAAATTTATATAAATTAATTTGAGGATTTATAGTAAAATAAAAAAAAAAATTAACAGAATGAAAGCATTCAACCTAAATTGTTATGTTCATATTTTAATTTTGTGTATTATGTTTATGTCATCACACTTTTGTATTTGTGTTTATTATAATTTATGGGCAGGCAGGATGTGCTAACAACACTGTGTCTATTACAAAAGACTTTTACATTAACTCTTTCGTTATGATGTAGGCAACAAAGAGTTTAAAAAAATCCATTATTGTTTACATCAGATGATTTATAAAGTTAAGGATACACGTAACTGTATGTTTATCAAATACTAATAAATACTATGTTAACTTTAGAAGCCACGAGTGATTATATTTTGTATGAGAGTGTCTAGCTTATATTTTGGTATGTTTACTATTTATTTATTTTATTTATTTATTATGAAACACCAACAGTATACATATTAACCTTATTTAGATACTAACATTCTATTTTAATATATTATTCTGATATGTATACCTTTTACAGGTGTTTACAACATTCGCTGTTAAATGAGTGGTTAGACAGAAGATAATAATAAAATTAAATAAAATAAATCTAGGAATGGTTGGTACAATGCAATAACAGTGAGCACAGATCTAGTAGGTATACACAGTGTCTAACTTAATGAATAAATGCAGTGCACACTGCATCCTGCAAATTATGTAACAATAAATATTCTTATGATTTTGTGATAAATACATATAACTAAAATTTACATGATATTTTTATTTTAATACAAATTAACAAAGAAAAGTAAGAATAAACAGAAAAAAATAACTAAATTATATATTGATTTTAGGACATGCTTACATTTAGGAACCTAGATAATTTACTCCTGAACACATTCAATGAGTCGTGAAAGATGTCAAGATCATTCGTGGAAGTATTTAATTCATTGTATGTACGGCATATCCTCAGTAGAGGAGAATTACATCCTAAGTTTGTTTTGGCTAATGGATATTTGAAATATTTTTGAGATTTGTTGGCGTGGATAATGGTGAGAAACGTTTAAGTAAATGTCATTTAAAATTGCGGGACAATCTGTGAAGCTATGAATTGATTTGTGAAGAAAGATAAGGTCACGAAATTTCCTTCTGTCACGCAATTTATGCATTTTAAAGAAAGATAAACGATTTTCGTAAGGACTTCTATGAGAAATTCCAGAACAAGAAAAGGCCAAAGATCTAGTGAAGGCTCGTTGAATACTTTCGATGCGCTGAGAGTGCGATGTGTAGAAAGGACTCCATGTCACGCTTGCGAACTCTAGATGACTGCGTACCATGGAGTTATATAGTGAAAATTTAGTACGATATGATTTGAAATTTTTAGTATTACGTCTTATAAAACCAAGCTGTTGAGCCGCTTTTTTAACCACCGACTCTATATGCGCTTTAAAAGTTAATTTACTATCAATTAAAACTCCCAAGTCACGCATTTCACTAACCTCCTGCAATGAAACATCATCTAAAGTATAAACCGAATTTATAGTGTTTTTCTTGCTTTTCTTATATTTAATATATTAACATTTTTTGACATTAAGGTGTATTTGGTTTATGTCACACCATTCATTTATATGATTGATGTCGCTTTGAATAAGATTCATATCTGCATCACCTTTAACTACTTTGTAAATTTTGAGGTCATCTGCGAATAATTTAAAATTGCAATGCTTTATGTGCATAGTAATATCGTTGATGAATATCGAAACAAGGATAGGTCCCAAATGTGATCCTTGTGGAACACCCGATTCAGCGTAATAAGTTTCCGATTCGTATCCATCAACAAACACTACTTGTTCTCTTTTTTTTAGATAAGACCGAAACCAATTTAGAACAGATCCATGGAACCCGATGCCTTCCAGCTTCTTAATTAACAAGCAATGACTAACTTTGTCAAACGCACTGCTAAAATCAGTATAGACTGCATCGATTTGATTTCCCTTATCAACTTCTCGAGACAAGTCTGAAACGAAGCTAACAAGATTTGTTTCAACAGAGCGACCTTTCAAGAAACCATGCTGATGTTCTGATAAGAGGTGGCCAGAGTGATGAGAGATTATCGGACATATTAGCGATTCGAACAATTTGGCCTAGACCATGTACACGCTAGTTTCATAAACCGTGAGGAATATGTAGGTTGTAGTCTAATATTTATAAGGTCAGTAATAAAGAAAAAAACATCCGTAATAGAAAATCCCTCCTGGTTTTGTATCCGCCTTATATAATGACTAGCTGTGCGCTGCGGGTTCACCCGCGCGGTGATGGATGATTAATCAAATATAGTGTATGTTACTCAGGCATAAATCATATAATAATATACCTCTCTACTGGTAAAATAAATTTTGAACCGGATGTAGTTATCGTTATTAGTTAAAAACAATCAAATCTTTCCTCTTTATTATAAGTCTAGATAAGGATTAATTAACAGCAAGGTTATGCCGGTTTTTTTTTTATTTTGACGCAGAGTAATCCTTTATGGATACCACCGGCCCCGGGGGGAGCACGGTGGTTATGTGGGAGTCTCTGCCAGAAGGGCAGCATACCTACCAAACCTCTGCGGTGTTCCGTCACTGCCGCTTTTGGCGGGAATGCGGGACAGATTTCGCACACGACCGCGAACCCGCCGCGGCTGTCCGTTGCCGGACCCTTCTCTCTTGCAGCACGCCAGAACACTTGGCGTGCCGCAACCGCCACGGGGGACCAAGCCCGCAAATGGATTCCAGACTCCCCCGAGTCTAGGCGCCCTAAGTCCCCCTACGATGGGTCAGGTGAGTAGCCCCACCGCCTGCTACTTCGGCCGCAGAGGATAGGGACAGCGGCGCCTCTCAATACCGACAGTCCTCTTCCCCTGCGACCCCACCGCGTCCGCCATCTAACGGTGGCGGCCCAGTCAAGGCCGCGGAAGGCAGGGAGAGCGGCTGACCGTAACACCGGCACTCCTCTCCCGCCGCGGCCTCTAACTCTCAGCCGCGGTGCCGCCCATACGACACCGCAGCCCGCCTCAGTTGCAGTGGCGCTCATACACCACCGCTACCTACAGTGACCGCTCCCGTGTGGACTTGGAGGGCAAAGCCCATAGGAGCGGTCCCACCTCGGGCCCGCCAGCTATCGGCTATCACTGGCAGGCCCATTGGTTCCTCTTAGCTTCACCGTGGTGACCCAAGCCACGGCTACTGAGCCCCCCCGCCACGGCAAGGCGGGAACACTCGGGGGGGAGCAAGGTTATGCCTGTAGTAACTTTGTACTAACTAGAAAGGAGTGATACTCGTATATCCGGTATTATTTCAATTCAAACAACCAATACATTATGTATACATGTTTTATTTTTTTAACATATTTCGTAGGAAAACTGTCATAGATAATGTGTTTTTATAAGTATATTGTTTCCTTGACAACCTAGTTGTTGATTGTGTGTGTCAAAAAATAATAAAAAAGTCAGTAGCTATGTAAAATATTCGTTTATTTATTTGATCTAGTAAATGTGTATTAAATGGTAATATATCGTATGGATGTGCTCTATACTCACTACAACTACCTCTGCATATTATATATACTATAGGTTATGGGCCCAGCACGCTTCCACTTCCACCAGTTTTCTTCGGACACAGTCCCTCACAAAACACATCAGTATCAAAGAGCATTTTGTGAGGGACTGTGTCCAAAGAAAACTGGTAACTATCCATTACGTGGGCACAGATAATATGGAAGCTGATTTTCTAACTAAGGCCTTACCGCAACCAAGGCTATTGAAGTTGCTTAAAATGATAGGAGTCACTCAGACCTGTGCTCAGTATAGCACCCAAGGTCATCGTGAGGGGGAGTGTCATAGATAATGTGTTTTTATAAGTATATTGTTTCCTTGACAACCTAGTTGTTGATTGTGTGTGTCAAAAAATAATAAAAAAGTCAGTAGCTATGTAAAATATTCGTTTATTTATTTGATCTAGTAAATGTGTATTAAATGGTAATATATCGTATGGATGTGCTCTATACTCACTACAACTACCTCTGCATATTATATATACTATAGGTTATGGGCCACTCACGTAAGTAAAAATGAGTCATCACGTACATATTGAGCCGTTAAGGAGAGAAAATTATGATACATGGCGAATCCATGCAAAAGCTCTCTTGTTGAAACTAGGTCTCTGGAATTATGTTTCGCAGGCTATAAAGAAGCCAACTATTGAAGGCGATGAACTAAATAAATATTTAGAAAAAGATGGTTTAGCACTGGCAGAATTATTTCTAATAATCTCACCAAGTGAGTTGAAACAAGTAAAGAAATGTGAAACTAGTAAAGATGTATGGGACACACTTGAGAGTATTTACTATAGCAAAGGCCCTGCACGGAAAGCAAGTCTTTTGAAAGAATTAATATTGAGAAAAATGAAAGATGGTAATAGCATAGTAGAACATTTGAATATGTTTATGGACATAGTCGATGAGTTAGCAGACATGGACATAACAATTAATAAAGACCTACTTAGCATTATGATGCTATATAGTTTACCTCAATCTTTCGAAAATTTTCGTATTGCTATAGAATCCAGGGATGATCTACCAAGTCCAGAGAACTTAAAAATAAAAATTATAGAAGAAGCTGAAGCAAGAAGAAACATAGCTAGTACAAATGAAGGGAACTCTGAACATGAAGTAATGTATAGTAAACAGCGAAAGAGAGACAAAAAATATGTTGTAGAATGTTTTAAATGTAAGAAAAAAGGACATAAAGCGAATGAATGTTGGTCGAAAGTAGACCAAGGTAATAAACATGATAAAGGTAATGTGACCCTATATTGTTCAGATGAGACATGTCTAAATACAAGTCATAGTCAAGAAAAGGTAAATAAGTGGTGTATTGACAGTGGCTGCACGTCACATATGACACATGACAAAAACCGATTTAGTAACCTAGAAAAAGAAGATAGTAAATCTTTAAAGTTAGCATCTGAGAACTGCACTACACAAATTGAAGGTCGTGGTAATGTAAAGCTTAATATTAAGGAAAAACCTGACTTACAACTGAGTGAAGCGTTGTATGTTCCGTCACTGACTACAAACTTAATGTCAGTAGGAAAAATGACAGACAAGGGTGCAACAGTTCTATTTAAACAAAAAATTGCAACCGTGATGCGAAATGGTGAACTATTGTTAAAAGCAGAAAGAAATGAAGACGGTTTATACTATGTCAAAGAAAACATAAGGGAAAATGTGAACTATTGTGAAACAAACAAAATGCAGCAATGGCACAGGAAGCTAGCTCATCTTAATGAAGGACAAATGAGAATAGCTATGGATCAGAAGAAAATGGAAGGTTTAGATTTTAATAAAAATGATACAGTTAAAGACTGTGAAGTATGTGCCAAAGGCAAGGCAACTAAACTGCCGTTCAATGTACATAAAAATGAAGAACGGACTAATGAATTGTTACAAATTGTTCATACCGATGTTTGTGGACCGATGAGACAACCATCGAAAGGAGGTTCAAAATACTTCATCACATTTATTGATGATTTTTCAAGATATACAAGGGTATATACTATGAAAAGTAAAAACGAAGCCCTATCAAAATTCAAAGAATTTAAAAATGAAGTTGAGAGATTTACCAAACAAAAGCTAATATGTTTGCAAAGTGACAATGGGACTGAATATATTAATAATGAATTTGACAAATATTTAAAAGAAAATGGCATTAAAAGGAGACTTTCAGCACCGTACACGCCAGAACAAAATGGTTTGGCTGAGAGAAAAAACAGAATATTACTTGATAAAGCAAGATGCATGTTAATTGACGCTAATATGAAAGAAGCATTTTGGGCTGAAGCAATTAATACAGCCAACTATATAGCAAACCGTAGCCCTTGCAGCAGCATTAATAATGCGACTCCATTTGAAAAATGGGTAAAAAGAATCCCATCTGTGAGGCATTTTCATATTTTTGGGACGAAGGCGTTTGTTTTAAACAAAAATAAAAAATACGGAAAATTTGAAGCCAGAGCAACAGCTGGTATATTCTTAGGATATTCTGAAAATCATAAAGCTTTTAGAATTTTTAATCCAAAAACCGAGAATATAATGATTAGCCGAGACGTAAATTTTTTGGAAAAGATGTTTTATGAAAAAGATGAAGAAGAAGAAGAGCAGATACATGCCAACAATGATATAGAAGTGATACTTTTTCCAAAAGAAGAAAATGTCGAAAACATAGAAGGATTGAATAGATCAGTAATTGGTGAACAAGAACATGAACTAAATAATGATGAAATATTCGAAGATGCTACCGCAGAAACAGATGAAATAGAAAATGAAATATGTTCAGATAATGAAATAGATGAAATGGATGCGACGAATTCCATTACTAGAAAGCGAAAAAGAAACCGACCAGTATGGCACAAAGATTATGAGATGGATGCTGAACAATCATTTTTGTGTGAAATAGATGAAAATAGTGATGAATGGGATGACGCTATTTTAAGCGAAATAGAATCGCATCTTAAAAACAATACTTGGAAAATTGTACACAGGAGTGAAAGTAAAAATTTGATTGACAGTAAAATGATCCTAAAATATAAGTACAATGAACTTGGAGAAATAGATCGGCGAAAGGCACGACTTGTGGCACGAGGTTACAATCAAAAAGAAGGGATCGATTACACGGAAACATTCGCGCCAGTAGCGAAAATGAGTACCATAAGATTATTGATTGCTTATGCGATAGAAAATGACATGAAATTATCCCAACTTGATGTGTGTACAGCATTTTTAAACGGTGATATAGATGAAAAAATTTATATGAAAAAGCCGAAAAACTTGGATAAATACTTGAAAATTATAACTGCATGTGGAAAAGAAAATGAAGTAGTTAGACGAGCAAAAGAAATGTTACTAGATATGAACAGATACAAAAGTGACGGGATATGTCAATTAAATAAAGCCATTTACGGATTGAAACAAGCAGGACGACAATGGTTCTTAAAGTTACATACAAAAATGCTGGAAATCGGATTCAAAAATTCCACAGCTGATCCTTGTTTGTACATCTTGGAAATACAAGGTGAGAAGTTATTTGCCAACATATATGTCGACGATTTAATACTGGCCTATAAGTCAGAAAATTTGTTCAAGGAAGTTAAGGCAAAATTGCAGAAAGCATTTGAATTACGTGATATGGGTTCACTTCATCATTGTCTAGGCATACGATTCTCCCATGTAGGGGGAGAAATGACGTTATCACAAGAAAGTTATATTGAAAATTTGATAAAAAGTTTTAACATGGAAGAATGTAAGCCAGTTATGACGCCTATGGAACCAGCTCTAAAATTAGAGAAAAGCTTAGATGAAAAAGAAAAAGTTAACTATCCATATCAAAAGCTTATTGGATCATTAATGTATCTGGCAGTAGCAACAAGACCAGATATTATGTTCGCAGTTAGCTATTTAAGTCAATATAATAACTGTTACGATAAAAGTCACTGGCAAGCTGCAAAAAGAATTATACGTTACCTTAAGGGGACGAAGAATATCTCATTAAGATACAAGAAAACAGGATTGCCACTTATAGGTATGGCAGAGGCAGATTGGGCAGCATGTACCCTTGACCGCCGCTCGTATACAGGCTATATTTTCAAGTATGGTGGTGGTCTAATCAGTTATGAAACAAAGAAACAAAGAGTTGTTGCTTTATCAACAGCAGAAGCTGAATACATGGCGTTGACAGAGGCCACGAAGGAAGCCCTGCATTTGAAGTATTTACTAGAGGACATTGGAGTATCACAGCAGGCAGTTCCAATTTATAATGACAATCAGGCTGCACAGAAGTTAGCCACCAATTTAATGACTGGAAAGAGATCAAAACACATCAGTATCAAAGAGCATTTTGTGAGGGACTGTGTCCAAAGAAAACTGGTAACTATCCATTACGTGGGCACAGATAATATGGAAGCTGATTTTCTAACTAAGGCCTTACCGCAACCAAGGCTATTGAAGTTGCTTAAAATGATAGGAGTCACTCAGACCTGTGCTCAGTATAGCACCCAAGGTCATCGTGAGGGGGAGTGTCATAGATAATGTGTTTTTATAAGTATATTGTTTCCTTGACAACCTAGTTGTTGATTGTGTGTGTCAAAAAATAATAAAAAAGTCAGTAGCTATGTAAAATATTCGTTTATTTATTTGATCTAGTAAATGTGTATTAAATGGTAATATATCGTATGGATGTGCTCTATACTCACTACAACTACCTCTGCATATTATATATACTATAAAAACCATAATGAGTAGTAATAAATTCACCGTTTGCCACGCAGCGAGACAGGCCAGCCGTTAAAAATCGTAACAGACTCATCAGGGATAGGTACGAGTACAACATTTAGGGCTCTTGGGTGAACCCTGTGTCTTTGGTTTACCCTTTTTGGTGATACCCAGTCACAAAAAGGTATTTAGTACTGTTAAACATCCCACTAAACATGAACCTTACAGACTCATTGCTGCAACTTGAATTTAGATTAAATGCGTTACTTGAGCCTGTCACTTCTGCACATGTTTGTGCAACTGAAAAATCTACGTTATGTTTCAACGTTTTTAGCAACGTTTAAAACAAATCTTAATGTGCGAGCAATTGTAAGCTTGCTCGGATATTTCTACAACGTTGCATAAACACCATATCTTAAGCATTATATTGTAGGGTAATGAATGGTATACTTAAAAGTTACAATAACTTATAATAACTTCCAAAAAGAATGTTTCAGTAAATCATTAAATGTCAGGTACTTTCAAGCTCGCTGGGACTTGTTTTCTTTGTTGCATAGACGTTGCAGACTTGCAGACATAACTTAGAACAGTTCATATGCAACTTTGTATGAACTTAGCCTTGTTCAGTGGACTAATCAGACATCTTCAAATTTTTGACCAACGTTAATCGATTCTTTCTTACGACGCTTCATAGAAACATCAGTACCTAACGTAATTATCTATGATCACTAATAATGTTTGACATGTGGTTACGTTCCGTTTCTCGCATAAGTTTTCTTGCTACCACACTAATAATTAGTGCATTGCATCTAACAATATTATTTTTCCTAAATACAGATATATGCCGTGGTCCGTTTTGCGATAATTTTGCTCACAGTGCTATCGTCTACCAAAGCTGGTCCGAGACAAATATCGCGATTTTGACAGCTCGTGGCACTGTAAGCGTGTTGTTAATTCGGACCAGAGTTGTAGCAATAACGAACCATTTGCGCGCGAAAAACAAATTCATAAAAATATCGTGCATAGTGTGAAGGTTAACTATGTGGTGTGTGGATTAAAAAGAAATAATGGAATGGATGGACCGACTTTTACAACTTTTACATCAAAAAGAAGGGACACCAGTAAAGACATTGTAGAAATGAACAAACACCTGTCACTTTTGACAGAACGCTCACGACGATTATGGTGTAGAGCATGGTTCATGTAATCGTCAATATGGCGGCAGTTAAGACGTCATCGATGACGTAGCGTGGGCCATCGTAATCACGCTCACGGTGAAAGGGACCGGCTGTTATCGCGCTAATAGCGATTATGGCTCAATTGGGACCGTACTGATAATAATTAAATAAATGTAACATAATTGGTTACATAGTTTCATTGTAAAAAAATATTAAAATGTATGAACTTGTATTTAGTGTCATCTAACTGAAATTTAAATTACTATTACAATTCCCGGTAAACCTACAGTTCTGTCATTTGTTCTAAGTGAACAGCGTGTGCTGTTAGGCATAGAGAAAATTGTATTTACGTAATATACGGAAATATAGTATAATTATAATTGTATATAAACAAAGAGAATAATTGTATATGCTGTTGGTCTTTTCAATGTCGGCGTCATATTTCTTATTAAAAATGTTAAGTAAGAAAGTAAATAAAAGGAAGCTGCCTAATAGTATTAAAAACTGTTTGCCTCAGGAGAACTCCAACAATACTACCTTAATTGAGTATCACAACAATAAATGCAGAATTTGTTTACATGATGGTAATATTCCTATTTACAACGCAAAAATTACGTTTGACTTACCTGAAGCCATTCGTGCTATAAGCGGCGTTGAAGTAAGCGAAGGTGACGATTTTCCAAAGCATATATGTGAAGATTGCCAGTCCCTTCTCAAGGGTGCAGTTGTATTCAGAAACTCAGCACGAGAAAGTGATAAAATCCTTCGTCACGCGCCCGCTTCTATTCCTGATACTCGTACACTATGTGACGATGATCTTGGTGATAATTATGAGACACCTCTAGAAATTACTGCTTACTCATTTAAGTGCAAAACTTGTAAGCTAAATTTCAAAACATCGCAAGCATATTCAGCTCATAAAACCTCCAAAAAACATAAGAATGTTCGTGTGCAGTGCCGAATATGTCAAAAACTATTGACTCCGCAGCTTTATGAGAAACACCTTTCAAGACACCAGTCAACATCTCATCTTGTATGTGAAATTTGTGGTAAGCTTTATAGAAAAGACAACTTAATACGACACCTGCAACTACATAGCAATGAATTACCATTTCAGTGTCAAATGTGCCCATACAGAGGTAGATTTATGGAATCCTTAAAGATACATATGAGAACTCACTCTGGAGATAAACCCTTCTCTTGTGAGAAATGTGAACTAAGATTTATAACTAGAAGTAATCTCAACAGGCATTTACTGACTCACGTTAAAGAGAAGCCATTTAAATGTGGTGAATGTAGTAGAGGGTTCTATACTCGGAGGGACTTAGAGATTCATTTGAGAGCTGACCACATTGGAATCAAAGAGTATGGCTGCAGACTGTGTGGCAATAAGTATGGCACTAAGAAAGCTTTGATGAGACATGAGTTACGGGTTCACAAGAGGGATAAAATGGCTAAGGGACGCATGCCTTTGTATTTGCAGGTAGAGTTTCAGAACCAGGATTAATTGAAAGTTTTACATTGTTAAAAGAATAATAATTATAATTGATGAAAACTTGTTAGTTTTTGTTATGTGTGGCCTTTATTTCATCATATAGTTCTAGGTGTGTATATCGGATTATTTTTCTGTTTAGAAGTTGGACACTACAACATTATTTATTTTAGGTAATTACCTATACAGATTTATTTTTTGTCTTCATTATCACTCTGTAGCATCCAGTTTGAGACATTATTCAGGGTGGAAATGTTGTGGTGGGGTCTTTTCCATATATCAAAATGTCCTAGGAATCCAGCAACTGGTCTCCTTTGTTTGTTTTCTAGTCTACCCACACAACACTAGCAGAATTGTGGCAATTCTGCAGAGGCCACAATCTTAGAAATTGATGATAAGAATTGTACACTGGACTGGACTTAACAAAACCGAAGACGTTTTGAAAAAAGCTTGTGAGCAGATACAGTGAGTTATGTGTGTCGAGACCCAGATCAATTAATAGGTATGGTTCAGTAGGTATGCCTGAATCAAGCAAGGTTCTTGAAATGGAACAATATCGCATAATCAATGATGTTATCATAGATTTACATTTTTATACATCAATGGATGTTATATATAAACAGAGGTCTCATTTAGCATAAATATTAAATATTTCGGTTTATATTTCAAGGGATGATGTAGGTAGGTAAGTGTACCCTGAAATTATATATTTTTGAAATGAATTAATATGGATCTGGATCAGTATGCCTGAATAGGGCAAAGTTCTCTAAATGAAACAATATTTTTTTTAATTATAGCAGTTAGATCGACACTACACTACACTATAATATTATAAAAAGGAAAGATTTGTTTGTTCGTTTTGAATAGGCTCTGAAACTACTGGACCGATTAGAAAAAAACTTTCACCTTTAGAATCCTACATTTTCCCTGACGAACATTAGCCATATAATATTTTCAAAAAAGTTAGGGATCCATATGAAAACATCGATAATGTACCTAACCCAAGGTGTGAAAGAAATACCATAAAAGCTTATCGCATACGCTGTGGAAACTATTGACCATATAATATTAGTCCATACTATTGAAAATAAAGCAAAGTGACGTACAGATCGCGGCACGTATGTTGAACTATGCGTAGAACACATTTTCGGGTTCAATCGCACCGCATACGTGTTACATGCAAATATGCGCATACGCATAAGTATTACGTGCATAACCATAGAACTCCGCCCCTCGCTACCCGCGCACGCTCCGCCTGACCCTGGAGTACAATCGGGCAAAAAACCATTTTCGTTAAAGATATCAGAGTTCTCAGCCGGTTTTGTGGTTTCTTTTAAGTTCTCCGCCTGTGTACTGTGAGGTGATGAAGTCACACCCGGGTAGTTTAGTGATTCATCAGATTGAGCTTTACTGGAGCGCGATACCAAGTGACTGCGAGTTCGCCTGAATCGAACGCCACGATCGTCCTCCACCACGTAAGACCGAGGCTCAAGCGCACGACCTACTACAGAAACCGGTTTCCTAGAACCGTTACATATTAAACTTGCCTTATCACCTGACGACAATCGCACTAGCGGTCGTGCTGATCTATCATAATGACATTTAACCTTTTCCCTATTTGCCATTAATGCTCGATAATTACGCTCATTATCTACCGTTTCACCTAACATTTTTTTATTAATCGGCAATTTGGTATTTAAACGTCTACCCATTAAAATCTGAGCCGGTGAATCTAGACCGTTTCGTGGCGTAGCCCGATAATTCAACAATCCTAAGTACCAATCTTGTCCGGATTCTATGCATTTCTTGAGTACATTTTTAACTGTCTGTACAGTTCTTTCGCTCTTCCCGTTTGATTGCGGGTAATGTGGAGATGACGTCACATGCCGGACTTCCCATTCGCGTAGGAAGTCTTTAAATTCTTGCGAGCTATAGGCTGGTCCGTTATCAGTGACGAGTATCGAAGGTATTCCGTGCCGCGCAAACTGTTCTCGCATGAAATTAATGACTTGCCTAGCGCTCATACTCGACAATTCTCCAACCTCTACGTAATTAGAGAAGTAATCAACCAAGATAACGTAGCGCTTCTTCCTGTACTCAAATATATCTGAAGCCAGTTTTTGCCACGGCACATCAGGCACGTCATGCTGTAACAACGGTTGGCGTTGCGCTCGGGGCGCGTGCAGGGCGCATGCTGCGCAGTCGCGGACGGCGCGCTCCACATCTTCAGCTAGCCCCGGCCAGAACATTACCTCGCGCGCGCGTCGCTTGCATCTGTCTATGCCCAGATGGCCCTCGTGGACCCGTGATACCATAGTATCTCGTAGAGCGCGTGGAATGAAAACACTTTCACTTTTAAAAATCATCCCGTCTACGTAATGCAACTGCTCACGATATGGCCAAAACATGATAGATAGATAGATAGATAGATAGATAATACTTTATTGTTCACAAAAACATAACAATATGAAAACTTAAATGTAATGATTACAAAAATTGTGTCACAATGGGCGGCCTTATTGCTAAAAGCAATCTCTTCCAGGCAACCTTAGGATTGTAAAACATCTCAAAGGATTTAAGAATTGAAACAGTCTAATCCAATAACACAGTCATATAATGTAAATAACACTTTAACTATACATTAATATATCAACGCATAATATAATTCACGAACCTTGTTCCTCACTCGATCGCGTCAGCCACAAGAATGACGACAAGAAAAATGGCGGATGACCGACTGGAATGAACATCGCAATATTGAACTGAAATACGTCAACTGTTATTCTCGTATGACAGTGACAGTGACAATAGCTACTGAACATATTTGACGTTCCTGTACGCAATAGGAATTGTAACTATTGCTATATTATCTGTGTGAGTTGTTACAGTCGGCCATCCTTCAAGAACGAGTCTCTTCGTTCATATTCTACATTACATAAGATGATAATAAACTTAATAGTAAAATTAATAACATTAACAAACCTCTTACTAAATCGAATACTAATTTAATCACAGAACTTATGATAGTCAATTAGTTTATACCTTTTTTTATATCACTTAATATTCTTATGCTCATAAAAACATCTTTTTATCATATTGTTTCTCAGTTAAATAATTTAATTAGTATCTATATAACGAACGACTTATTTATAGCTTTTCGATGTAAAGGTTATATAAACCATTCCATCGAATAAGCTGCGATGTATCGAGCTGCTCATGAGTAACAAGTTCATATGCTAAGCCTGCCCAGCCCGAAACATCCTCACTGATTATTGTTATAGCTACATGGGATGAGGGCTACTTCATTCGCCGCCAGACCATCATAGCTGCAATGCTTCGAACCACTCTTGGGCGGCGAGTTCATACGCCAGTCATGCCCGATTCGAAGACATGCTCACTTCACTATGCTATAATCGATGCGTGTGAACGTTAGTATGTAACAAACACAATGACATCGACTGCGACGTTCCGAGCCACTCCTGGGCGGCGAGTTCATACGCCAGTCATGCCCGACTCGAAACGCCCTCACATTAGTTACTGCGATGTTCCGAGCCACTCCTGGGCGGCGAGTTCATACGCCAGTCATGCCCGACTCGAAACACCCTCACATTAGTTACTATGATATTCCGAGCCACTCCTGGGCGGCGAGTTCATACGCCAGTCATGCCCGGCTCGAAATACCCTCACATTAGTTACTGTGGTGTTCAGAGCCACTCCTGGGCGGCGAGGTCATACGCCATTCATGCCCGACTCGTAACACCCTCACATTAATTTTAAATCTAATATATTTTCTAATATGTAATTCTCTAGTCATGTAAATATTTTCTAGTATTTTGCAATGAATGCCAAAGTCGCTTATATAATCATAATCTCATTAGTTATTAACATTTTATTAGAAAGAAAGAAAGAAGAAAGAAAATATATTTGTTGATGTAAAACAATATGACATTTTGCCTAAAATATACATAAAATTAATGAATAATTTTCTACACTACACAATCTACTGTTTCACTACAACACACGTATTATACGTTACATACGTTCTATATTTTATTATATCAACTTATTCATACAGCTATACTACCTTAAAATTAATCTATCCTCTTTATTTTAATCCTCACTGCTTCGTCATTATTACTTGAAGAGCAAGCGGCGGCGGTGTCATAACTCAACCACGGGAATGTAATGTTTAAGCCTACAATGGTTTCATACCCTTTTCCTATTTAAAGGTGTATCTTCTATAAAAATCGATATTTTGTTTATGTCTATGTTTTGGTACTCAAGAGCACCAGCATTAAAATGGCTGACAAATTAGGTTTGTTCTATCAGAATGTTCGGGGCTTGCGCACAAAACAAAGCATACTTGCTCAAAATCACATCATACTCATCAAGGAAACTTGGTTGACTGATGGTTTCTATAAAGCCGAACTCTGATGACCGTTATGTTTTTAGATGCGATCGTAATAAAACAGGTGTATTACATATTTGGAGTTGGTGTTATGATTTGCGCCAACAAACACTGTATGCATTGCACTGGGCCGAGTGGACGTGCGCCGGTATTGATTGCCTTTGGGTGACTATCCCGGTATCTCGCTCGCTTGCGGCAGATGATAAGAAGAACTTACATGTGTGCGTCATCTATCAAACACTATTCTCGCTTGCGGATATTATCATATCGTATCCTAATGATCACTTTTCAATTGCGGGAGATTTTGATTTACCTAGTCTTTCTTGGTCACCTGTTGGGCCTTTACAAAATAAACAATGTTCTTTAAATTACAGAACTCGATATCTTTCTCCATAGATGCCTGCAGTTTATCTAGGCTCAATCAATACACACACATAATCATATTATAAAAATAAATCGGAAAAGATGATGTAGATGTAGATGTAACACTATCGCGTTCACCATTAGTAAAAGAGCACATTTTTCATACTTGTTTAGAGCTAGACGCGTCAGATCTCATGGTCCCGTATTTAAAAAGGAAGCCTACTACTAACTTGAGTTTTTTTTAAGGCCGTCTATGGACTAATAAATTATAGATTGGAATAACGTCTTGAGTGAAGATTCCATTGATGGAATAATAGTCAACCTATTTTATTCGCACCTTAGAAAGATTATTGACGAATTTGTTCCCAGAAAGCGCTGTAGCTTCTCGAATTTTTTCATTATCCGGTTTGGTATAACAGGTCACTTATACATATAATTAGAGATAAAGTTACCGCGCGCAAACGCTGGAAATTATGTGACAATCCAAGAGATTACGATGAAGTTTCTGTTTTACGCTCTAGACAGCAATTAATACAAAATAAATGTATGTATATGTATAAGGTTCACATAGCTCTTATAAAGATAATATGCAGCGATTACCAAAAAAATCCTAAACATACCTGGACGTATGTAAAGTCATTACAAAATAATAGTACAGGGTGTCCTAATATACTCTCACTTAAGCGATAAAACATTCAGTAATGACTTGGAAGTCTGCACGGGTTTTAGTAATTATTTCATAAGCGTTTTTCAGGAATCAGCCAAGTCGTATGGTCGCATCCTGCAGACCTACCCCGATGCAAGCGATAGTGTATTTAAGCTACATATAACAGAAACCTCAGTTTACAAATTAGTTCATTCAATAGACTTTAACAAAGGCCCCGGAAGTGATAACATACCACCAAAACACTGCGCTAAATCCCTTTACAAACTTTTGTGTGCTATTTATATATTATCAGTAAACAAATTTGGTATATTCCCTGAGAAATGGAAGGAAGCAAGAATAATACCGATTCATAAAAGTGGTTCACATAGCCGCATTGAATACTACGGTCCGATTTCAATTCATCATGTATTCAGTAAAATTATTTGAAAAAGCTGTCTATTAAACAATAGGTGAGACAATTTTTAAATCTGTCCCCGAGGAACAGCATGGCTTTACGAAAAAGCGTTCAATTGTAACCAACCTTACAGTTTTTAATAACTACGTGTTCCGTAGCATCGATGGTGACCTTCATAGTTGGTTAACTTCACACACTTCAATGAGGCGGCAAGCTGTTGTAATCGGGAGCGCGTGTAGTGATTACATAACCATTAGCTCTGGAGTACCGCAAGGTTCAACCATGGGTCCTCTTTTATACAATGCATATCTTTTTGAAGTAGGAACTACATTCAATGCTCGAAGTTTATTATGTTTGCTAATGATAAAAAGAAGTCTTCTTAAAGTTAAAAACATCATCGATTCAAAAATTTAAAAAAAAACTTAAATAATCTGAGTAGTTTTTATTTAATAAAATTTGAAATTGAAATTTCTATTTCTATTTTTATTTTTTTACTGTTAATACTGAATAATATGTGCAGTGTCTTTTATTCGAAAAATTAACTCTATAAATTATACCTACTTGTATAAAAATAATGAAACTCCTATAAATAAAGTCAACTCTGTGAGAGATCTGGGTGTAATATGAGACTCAAATTGGTACTGGTTGAAACATACACTATTATAACAAAGATAACAAACAACTTGGATTCATAAAACGAGTATGTAACACTTAACAGCATTGATTGCATCAAAGTATGGTACTTTACTTACGTGCGAAGTATATTGGAGTATGGTTGTAGCATTTGGTCCCCAAGTTATATAATGCACATTCAAAGAATTGAATCACTACAAAACGTTTATACAATTTTTGAGTTATAAAGTCTATAGATCTTTTGAGAGGTATTCTAAAGCATGTAAGCACATTAACATGGAATATCTACAACAAAGACGTAAGCAGTATGACATACTATTGCTCAATATATTAACCAGCAAAATTGATTGTTCCGAACTTCTATCGAGTCTAGATTTTCAGGTACCACCTCGTCGTGCTCGATATACGCAGTTACTGAAGTCCCACCAGTCAGCACTAATTATGCTCAGAATTCGTTGTTGTCGCGCAGCTCGAACTTATGATAACCATTTTTCTAGCCTAGATTTACTATTTATATTATATTTTTGAACTTCCAAAAAGAAGGAGGTACTCAATTCGGCTGTATTTTTTTTTGTTTGTGTTACCTCATAACTTTTGATAGGGTGAACGGATTCTCATAATTCTTTTTTTGTTTGACCCGTGTGGTCCCATTTAAGTTTTCAGCAAATTAGGTCCAGTAGTTTTTAAGTTACACTCCAATAACTGAATAGAATGGAAATCGGTATTAAGTTTTTCAAATTGTACTTGTCTGTAAATTGTTTTCTTATTTGAGTAATTCTGTTTTGGCCATATTTTACGTTTTTATTTTTAGTGAACATCTAATTGTGAACGCTGTTGAATTACCAGAATAAATAAATAATATAAAGTATTCGAGTACATCCTCGGGTCATCAAACTTAGCCGCTTGAGCACCTACACATAACCCCATATCGCTTATACCGTGAAGTAAACAATCCACCGCTTGCTTTCCAAAAAAATTTACAAATGTTCAACTAATTTATTTATGCAAATAGAGTTCAAAAGATTCTCCAGACCGTGCCCGCCTATCAATCATATCCGTTAGTAATACCGCATATTTTCCAGTAGCCGGGAATGATTCTTTGAACATGGCTTTCCATTCTACCCACGTATGCTTAAAAGAGGGTAGGCCCTGATAGTAGGCCTTTGCGATTTCTGAGAGTTTAGGCAGGGCATAGTAGACCGTTTGCTTGTTACTTCATTTATAGATTTCTGAACATTCATCTATTTTGTCGATCCAAACGTTTAAAGATTGCATTATTATTAGTACAGTACTAAAACTGTGTGTTAATAGATTGTTCCTTCAATTGGATTGAACTCAGGAATTACGTAAATAATGTTGAACTAGCAAACGATTCACGATCCCTTGCTTTCTATTTTAATACATTAAGAATTTTTTCGAGAAGATCTATCGTTAGTCTAGGTTTCTACTTTATTCAGGCGTTACACGTTGTCTGCACTGCCTGTCGCATTTGGACAGCATTTCGCATTCCCTACGTACCTCATTTTCAAGAAGCTTGAGCTTTTCCTTTGGTATACCTTGCGTTCTCATACGCAAAGTGATCGCACGCTGCTGGCACTACGACTGCGACGGCATTCATGATGGGGATCGCGTCATGGCGGGCTGCAGCTACTTCTCCGTTGGCGCAGGGTACCGGGGTCACGACGGCTTCGCACCAAGCTCACTCGCCGATCTCGACTACGTCTCTAGGGCGCCTCGATGCCATAACGCTGTCTGCGTGGCGTACGGAAGTCCACCTCACGTCGCAAACCCACATCGGGTTCTTGATCGCTCATTTACTGAAACTCAGACCATTTTATGTATAACTGTTTTCTTGATGTCGTACATAATGCCGTGATAACAAGAATTAAATCCTTTTGGACCACTGAAACTGTTGTTATTTTTGAACTGATGCGGTATACAAGAGTCTTAAGTGTCATAGAAGTAAGTAGTCAATATTTTAATACTCTGATGCCAACCAATCCAACCTACACTCAAAAACACGTACGATCCAGAAAAAAAACCAGCGAACAAGGTTAGAAAAGAAAAAAAACATAGGGTACCTACATATTCTAAAATCTACCAATAGCACATCTCTGTTTACACCAAGCACGAATTTTTAATAGTCAAGTGTCCCTGACGTTACGTACGTTAACGTTAAAATAATTACCTAACACAATATATTCTCGATGTGTCGGTAATCCGAAATCATCCATGAAACTATATAATTTAATGCAAAAATTACATGGTCGCCTCACATAAACATCAGAGTTCTATAAGACTTGGTGTATATTTAAAGAAAATAACAAAGTTTTAATCGCACTTTCATATTCGAGTACATGGCGTGGTCTGAAAACTATTATTTTCATACGATCCCACTTCTGAGATGTAAAACATCTCAAAGGATTTAAGAATTGAAACAGTCTAATCCAATAACACAGTCATATAATGTAAATAACACTTTAACTATACATTAATATATCAACGCATAATATAATTCACGAACCTTGTTCCTCACTCGATCGCGTCAGCCACAAGAATGACGACAAGAAAAATGGCGGATGACCGACTGGAATGAACATCGCAATATTGAACTGAAATACGTCAACTGTTATTCTCGTATGACAGTGACAGTGACAATAGCTACTGAACATATTTGACGTTCCTGTACGCAATAGGAATTGTAACTATTGCTATATTATCTGTGTGAGTTGTTACAGGATGGAATGTATATATTTAAAATTCATCGACATGGGCGCGTTTTTAAAACATAAGTAAACATGGATATAAAAGCAATGGAAAAATAACAATAACATTATTACATTACAACAATTACATTAACAGCGAGATAATACAAAAAGGATATGACAATACGTACTCTTGTAATGTCATATTATTACCATGTACTAGCAAAGTGTCATACCCAACAATAAAAATATGTAACCAATAGGTATAAATACCAATATAATAACATAAATACATATATAAATACATAAACGTAAAGCAATTAAGGGACAATAAAAAAGTGCAGTGCAGTATTATATGTTTAGATATAATTTTTTAATTTGATCCTTAAAAATGTTTATAGATGTTGCACGTCTGATTGAAATAGGTAAGGAATTCCACAGGAGGGTGGCTTGGACAGTAAATGAACCATTGTAAAAAGAACTTACATGCTTACATTTATGTGTACGTCCCGCCTATTCTTAGGCCAGCCGCTTGTTATGTACCTAATCAACAATCTGCAGTCACTGTCAGCCTTCGTTTCCGTCTTGATCATCTCCTTCCTCCTTCTACTCCGTCGCTTTACTGAAAAAGAACAACAACACATTTGGGATAACAAAAAGGACTGCAAACAAGCAAAATCTATGTTTCCAACCTTGAACAGATATACAACTAACAATTTGTTGAAACTTCAACGACAGGACCTCCGCCTAATGGTAGGCATTATCACAGGTCACTGCAATCTCAACTACCATCTATATAAAACTGGTGCAACAGATAGTCCACTGTGCAGAGGATGTTTGCAGGAGAACGAGACCGTGAAGCACGTGCTGTTAGAGTGCACGGCTACGGAAAATATACGGAACACTACCGGTCTACTAGAGGATCACTATAGTTCTAAATCAACATCAGTTTTAACACCTCAAATATCACTGGAGCAGTTGTGCCAGCGACCCAGGGTCATACTCCGTTATCTAAAGGAGTTGGGATGGCTAGGGTAGCTGGCGGGGGAAATGCACAATACACCCCAAGCGGGACGTCAGTGCAGGACTTAGCGCCCCCAATCAGAATAAGAATAAGAAGAATAAGATCATCTCCTTTTTCTGGTCACTAAATTGGACGTTTTCTAACATGAAACATGTTTGCACGTTCACATCGTCAGTGACACGGTCATGCATCAGCTCCTTCAGGGGTGCTCGCGACAACGTATCAGCAATATACATGTATTTGCCTGGCGTATACTTTACCTTAATGTCAAACCCTTGTACTCTCATCATCATCCGTTGCAGACGGGCCGCTACAGATACTAACGGTTTATTGAACAAAGCTTCCAACGGTTTATGATCTGTCTGCACGGTGACATCACACCTGCCATAAATGTACTGCCTGAAACGCTCCACTGCGAACACAATAGCCAACATCTCTTTTTCTATTTGTGCGTACCTGGTCTGTGTTTCGGTGAGCGTAAGCGAGGCGAACTCCACCGGTCGCCCGCCCTGCAGCAGCACGGCACCGAGCGCCACACTCGACGCGTCCACCGACACCACAATCGGCGTGCGCTCGCAGTACAGCGCCAATACCGGCGCGCTACTCAGCTTGCGCTTTAGTTCGTCCACGGCCAATGAGTGCTGCGGTTCCCACACCCATTCTGAATCCTTTTTTAATAACGACCGCAAAATATTCACACATTCTGAGTAATTTTGTATGAATTTCGATACATAATTAACCATACCTAAATACCTTTCCAATGATTTTCTGTCATTAGGGTAGGGCATCTAATCAAATCCTCCACATCTATCCTCTCTCACTTTTTCAAGCTAAACAGAAAATACTGACTTATTTACTGAACTTAAACTATAAAGAGACAGAAAATCTTATTAAACTTTTACTTTAGGGCCTTAAGCATTTCTTTTAATAATTATTTTTTGTTATTTGTTCGCTCTCTCTTTCTCATATTCATATTCATATACACTCACATATTCATACACACACACACACACACACACACACACACACACACACACACTTACTCACTTACTCACACACACACTCACACCGACTCGCGCGCGTTTGATTTGATTATTGTATATTAAATAAATGTGTGTTGTCAAAGCTTACGTAAACTAACTGTTCTTATACCTACTTAATGCTTCGGTGACTTTTAGAAACGGAGGGCGTTGTTGCCTGTAATACAGTTTTATTACTACAACAGGCACCAACTATCTCACCAATTGGAAACAGTGCATATTTATATATAAGTCCAATGTTTTGTAAGTACCTACTGTCTAAGAAATAAGTCAAATAAAAAAATTATTATTATTATTATTATCTCCATAATAGCTTTAACTTTCGAGTCATCAATTCGCATACCGGTCGCATCGAACTTGTGGCCTAGGTAAGTAATTTCCGACACCGCAAATCTACACTTCGAACGGTTAAATTTTATTCCTATATCCCGTGCGCGTTGTAGTAAACATTCCAACCTCCGATCGTGTTCTGCCTTTGTACTACCCCATACTATGACGTCATCACTGAAGGATTCAACTCCTTCTAAATCTTCTAGGTATTGCCTAAGCTTTGCGTGAAAAACTTCTGGTGCACAGTTAATTCCGTACGGCAAACGTAAATACTGGTAACGTCCAAATGGTGTTCTGAACGTACAGAGGTCAGCGCTCGCGTCATCAATTTGTACCATCCAGAAGCCGCAGCGCGCATCCAGCGAGCTGAACACCGTGGCACCGCGCAGCCGCGCCGCCAACTCCGGTACGGTTGGCATAGAGTAGTGGGCGCGCCGCACCGCGCGGTTCAAAGGTCGAGGGTCTAGACATACGCGAATGCTACCATCCTTTTTCGCGACTATTACGATTGCATTAACCCAGTCAGTCGGATGGGTGACCTTTCTTACTACACCTAATCCTTCCATCCTGCGTAATTCCTTAAGCAATTTATATTTAAGTCCCAGAGGGATTTTTCTTGTAGGGCACACGACCGGTTGTACATTTTTATCTACTACAATACTATATTCCCCTGGCAATTTGCCTAAACCCTCAAACAAATCCTGATATTGAGAAATATCGATACTATTAACACAACTTATTAACCCTAACGAAATACAGCCTTCCAAACCGAGTACATTCTGACAATTTAAATCTGTAACTACAAACGGTAATACGTAATGTTTATTATTGTACATAAATGACAAGTTATCAGAGCCTATTATAGGTAATTGATTTCCTGTAAAAGAAAGTACTCGTTTTGTGAAAGGCATAAGGTTCATAATCGAAAAACCCAGACTTAAATATTCCAACTTAGAAATTACGTTTATCATTGAACCCGTATCTATTTTTAGTACTAATCTCTTTCCCTTACATGAGATTGTCTCAGTCCACTCTTTACGCGACTTACTCAGTGCTTTGTCCTCTCTGATAACATCGACGTAAAACATTTCATCTCCATTGTCTTCGTTTTCACTAGCCGCCGATTCTACGTTTAGATTTAACACCTTACGTATTACTTTCTTTTGTTCACACACTCGCGAAAAATGACCTTTTCTATCACAAACAAAACATAACGCGTTACGTGCTGGACACCGCTCGCCGCCCGGACACCGCCCGCTGCCACACGCATCACAAACAGAGCGAGTTGCGCCGGCGCCACCGCCGCTGCTGCCCGCTGACGCGGCTATTCCGCGCGGGAATCCACCGCCACCGGAGCCCCTGCGCCGCCAGTTTCCACGGCGCCCGCCTTGCGTACCACTTCCACTCTGCACCGCGTTCACCTGCATGCTCCCTGATGCACCGTCGATGCATTGTCTCTCCTCCTTTGACATTTCTGCCGCCTGGCAAATCTGCACTGCTTTCGTTAACGTTAATTCATCCGTACGTAGTAACCGGTCTCTCACGGTACTGTTATTGATTCCGCAAACGATCTTATCTCTTAGCAAGCTCTCGTTTAATTCACCGAATTCACACTGTTGACTCAACACTCTCAGTGCTGTCAAGTGTTGGTCAATGTTTTCTCCTTCCTCTTGACTGCGAGTGAAGAACTTATATCGTCGCACTGTGATGTTCGGTTTCGCCCCGAAATACAAGTCAAATTTCTTCAAAATACAGCTGATATCATCTTCGGTTTCGCCTGTATCGAATGTGAAAGTCGTAAAGACTTCGTACCCCGCCGGTCCAATGAGGTTCACTAACAAACTAGCCTGTACTTCCTTAGGCTTTTTGCTCACTCCAGATGCTTTGATAAACACCTCAAATAGCTTCCGCCATTTTCGCCATGACTCGGCGCGCGTCGCCGGGCCACCGTCGAGTAATAACTCCGTTGGAGGACGAGCGTGTTCCATACTGTGTTAATATTTTACTCCACACAACAGTATTACACTGATTTTCGCAATGTTTTACAGGTTCGCGTTCTAATTTCGACCGTAAAATGATAAAAACTATCCCACCGCTGCCACCATGTAGTGAAACACACGTCGTTGGTTGAACACTCATTTGTTTCAGTGATACCTACATTAAGTTTTGTTAACAATTTGGTAACTACCTCCGTAAGTACCTATACTACACCTACATTCGCCTAAAGTCACCGTATTGGCCGCAATGTCGGTGCGAGGAATTATCGGCCCTTACTTTTTTGAAGATAGAAGGGGACGCACAGTGACAGTGGATTCAGAGCGTTATGTGGAGATGTTAGACGACTTCTTCGTGCCTGAGCTGCAAAACTTTCCTGGTTATAACCAAAGAACATGGTTCCAGCAGGTAGGAGCAACAACATACACTTCCAACAGTGCTCTGCTAAGAGTTCGTGAAGTTTTTCCTGGCAAATTGATCTCCAGGAGAGGTTACATAAGTTTTACTCCACGCAGTCCCGATTTGACACCTATGGACTTTTTCCTGTGTGACATAAGCCCACTGGGCTTATGTCAAATCCAAAGTTTACGCCAACAAGCCGACTTCCCTGGCCCAATTAAGAGCGCTATTACATTTTGACGCCGCGCCAAGTTAGGTTTTTTCGGCAGCCAACTACTATTACTTATTCTATGTGTAGCAGCGGAGCGGGCGTATGGGAACGTGTTGACTAAAAAGTCTTGATCCGTGATATACTTTTACTATACCATAGGAACTTAGATTTATTAAGCACCGTGTTATAGTAGGTAGGTACACAAACTTACTTTACGTTTTCATATATGCTATTATAGATATGATTGAGTATCTATTATAAAAATAAAAAGATAAACTTACTTACATAACTTATAAGTTATGAACTTACGGTCTGTGATATATATGTACCATACATGTATAACTATTGCATTTAAAAAAGTGAGTGGCAAAAATAACAAATTTACATTTAAAACAAGTAAGTAATTAATTACACTTACCAGGTAAGTATTTATGCTTGCCTGTTTTGAATGTTAATTTGTTGTTACTTTTTTAAATGTAATGTCTAAACGTATTCAAGAATAAAAAATACAATAAAGGTAGATTTTATGTATACGCATAGTTAATTTTCATCATCAATATATAGAACAGGCATTTAAAATATATTTCGCGCAATTGTACAGATTTCTCCTTGGCTAAACAGTTTTATTATATGTATAGACTAGATTTTGCCCGCGACTTCATCCGCGTAGTGTAGTTTTTTTAGGATATGTGTTATTGTAACAATATAGAGCTATATTCATGGCTATTGGCCGCCACTACGCGTGATGTTTGACAAAAGTTAATAGATAGCGTATTTTACAGTATTTCTTTATACAATTTATGTAAAATTCACTAATTTGGAGGCATTCACTTAAGTAGCCAGGCTAGTTGGAGAGCGCATATGAGACGTGAGCATGCCACATACAACTGGCCGTGGGAGAACAGTCCTGCAATACAGAAATAATAATGTTATTAGGAATAGTTTTGCTAAGTGGGATTCTTTTTCGGAGCAGTAGTATGAAAACACTTCTGTTATAAACTAAAGGGCACTGTAGCAAATTATAATTTTGGGTGAATGAGACTGAACATCTATTTCTCAAGTTTTATTTTTTTATGTTTCTGTAATAATTAAAGGAGCTTTTAGCCGCATTGGTCACAGTCATGCCAGCTCCATCGGTACATTCATTGCTTATTTAGTACTATTGAAAATCTTATGGCATAACCTATAGTGTTCTAGCAGTGTCGGATGTAGACTCTGCCAAAACACTCTGAAATACACCAACATCCAAATAATTGAATTTATCTCCTAACTTAATTCTAATTGGTTCAGTTCGGGCACATTCCATTACAAAGTGTTGGATGTCTTCTTCAATGTCACAGATATTACAGTTAGGTGAATCAGCTTTCCTCATCATGTGTTTGAACTTATTTAATGGAACATGCCCGGAGCGAAGCCTACACGCCATTACTATGATAAGTCTGCTTAACTTATTCTTATTGAAACATGGCATTCGAGGGGGCTCATTTTGTATTGAACTGTACCAGGTACCTTTGTTTTGAGAGGAGTTTTCAAAATGCTTTTTCAAATTAATGAAGATCATATTTTTATGTTTAGCCAGTGCTTCTGTGTATTCCGGAGTTAAATATGTATCAGATCCTGATGTTGTTGAATCTCTGGCCAATTGATCAGCCTCCTCGTTGCCATGGATGCCCACATGAGATGGAATCCATTGCAATCTCAGAGACAGCTCATGAAAATTTAATTTTAAAATTTTCTCTATTATGGCATATGCTATCGATGCACCTCTTATTCCAGAGGTGCATTATTTCTCAAGTTGATGAGCATAGTACAGTGTTGTCCATAACTTTGAAGCTTAAATTTCTGATTTACATTGCTGTGACGCTTACCATTAAGTCAAAGATTGGCTCATTTTGTAACATACTTGCTTAAAAAAGTTAACCACAGATTATTTTGCAAATTTGTGGTATTATACCTTGATTCTTCCACAAATGAAATGGGAATCTTGACATCTGATCATCAGTGAGTGGAGTGACTTTTAAATTTAAGCAAGGTAGTGCATGGTTTTTGAGTTTATCTTGCTTTTTTCATTTTTTATGTGAGTCTTTTTGAAATGTTCACCACATACATTTTTGAATTGGCAAATGCACTAGATCTTCATTTCCTGTAACTCGCACCCATCCTTTGCAGCTGTAAAAAAAATTCAAGTTTTAAACAACGCCAAATAAACGTAGTTGGATGCAGGCGGCTTCCAACTGGTCCTTTTGGAAATTGTGGAGGAGGCCTATGTTTAGCAGTGGACGTCCTATGGGTGAGATGATGATGATAATGAAACAAAAATGTAGCTAGATATTATGTTTTCTAAAGTATATGTAGCTAGAAATATTACCTAATCACTATTATTAAAGTTATGCACCTCGATAATCCTAGTTCATTTTCAGTAATATAAAAAAAGAGACAAATTATGCTTATGTGACAACTGTTGTTGGCCAAATTTGGCAACAGCAATTCTGGGCATCAGGTATTATTTCTATGTACATGTTCATGTTTCTCAGGATTCATCTTGCCGGTCAATAACAACATCGAATAGTGTAGGCATAGTATAAAGATGCAACAGTATGAAAACTAGGCCTAGTTAAGCGGAAATAAACTTATACGTGACTACTCGTCTTGACGTGGCCTTACTACTGACAGCACCGCGACAACCGGTTAGGGCTCTCGTCGATTTGCATGTTTGTGTGAGTGAGCCTGTTCGAACGTTTGTAGGTAGCTTCCATACTGTTCTCTTTATTTATACTGTGATGTAGGTATGGTTATTGTAAAAGGTTATTCGCATAAATCATGCATAAAATCTGAGATGCGTTGGAAGCAAATATGCAACAGCAACCCTGGCTTTTAAAAATGAAGAAGCTCTGACACTTACTGGGTCTCTTCCAGTGGATAGTTTGCAAGAAAGCGGGGGCTTTGTTAATGTGTTTCTTTGATGCCACATTATCTCGCAAGTTAGGCGACTTCTCTTTGACATTTTAGAAGTCCAAATTGCTTCAAAATTTAGAGTATTTTTGAAATGACCACGCATACACTATGTACCTTAGACAAAGAAAAGAATAGACGGCGGGTAGCTCCGTTTCATTTCAACAAGAAAGAGATATAGTATTGAGTTATTATAAGTAACAGAAAAGGACAAAGCTATACTATATCCGTCTCTAAGAGCGTGCCAGCTTTTTCAAGGCCAGCGACATAAGTAGCTAAACAAACTTTGACAGTTATTTCGTCTTTGTAAAATTGTGAAGTTTATTTTGGCATTTTTCTGTATCACTTTAAATATATTTGCTTGCATATATGGTTTTAAAGCAGAGATAAACCTATAAAACAATGCGGTGTAGTGTACTTAACTGTAAAAGTGATAGTGAGCGGAAAATTCCTGGATTATCCTTTCATATGTAAGTTTCAAGTTTTCTTAAACATTTGGTTATTATAACAATGTACCGTGTGTTAACTGTTTTATTTAAGTGGCATAGTATTAGTTTTTGTCATAATAAGAGTGGTCAAAGCACTTAAAATCGCGATTTAAAATAATGTTTTTATCATAACCTAAAATTCAGTGTTGCTAGTGTCGGGTCGTGCAATTTCCCATTGTAACAACGATTTATACATTAGTAATTAGATAAATACCTAATGTAAGATATATAATCAAAAATAGAAGCAGATACCTATTGAATTATTTGATTGCATCATTTTCAATAAATAATTTAATTTTATCTTATATTACAGTTTCCCGTATAACCCTGATATTCGAAAAAAATGGATTGCTGCCTGTGGTCGAAATGAATGGGTTCAAAAAAAGAGTTCTAAAATGTGCAGCAGACATTTTGATGCGGACCATATATTAAAAAAAGGAAGATATACTTACATTCATCCTGAAGCTGTTCCAGTTATGATCGTGAGAGAAATATTTATATAAATTTGATTCTTATCGTATGATTTCCCTTTATAATAAAATTAAGGGTTCAGTAGTTTCGGAAATAATGGTGATACTGTTGGTACGGAACCCTTAGTGCCCAAGTCTGACTCGCACTTAGCCGGTGTTTTATTATACGTTAATGTTTGACAATTATTTAATCTCTCAACTTAAATTATACAGTAGTGTTATGAAATTAACTAACTAGATAGATAAGTACACTATTGTATTAGGTAAGCCTGTGATGACAATGCATGTTTTTTAAAATAAATAGATATTTTTTTGTTTTTCAGCTTGGAGATGACGAAAATTCTAAAAAGCTATCTGAACATCTATCAGCATCTGCAGCAATAGCGTTGACTACCATCACAGATAGTCACCCTGTGTCTACTGACGTGTTGCAATGCGATACACAATCTGTGCCTGTAAGTGTCTACTTCTCCTTTTATTAATCCGTCAATCCTTCCTTCTGCCAGAGGCAAACCAACAAAATGTTTGCCTGTAAGTTTATCTTTACAATAAGATGCATACATATCACTACGCCTATAAACCCCGACGGGGTAGGCAGATGTGTTCTCCTATTACAGGTGTTTCTACACCCAAGTTTCGCAGTTAATAAGCCCCATGTAATAGGAGGCGAGCCTACTGACATTCATAAATATATTCAACACTTATATTAATTTTTGTTATGTAGTTTTTAGGATGATGTTGTCATAGAAATAAGTACTTCACTTAATGTAACAATTCTTTTAGGAAAAATCACCTGAACTAACACCAAGAACTCTGAAACGAAAATGGAAAAATGAAGAAAAACGATCTAAAGAAAGAATGAAAAAATTAAGAGCGCTTCGAGAAAAATCGCGACGGTTGAATAAGAAAGTGGCAAATTTAGAAAATATTCTAACAGAATTGAAGTCAAGATCACTTTTTAGTGAAGAAGATTGCGACCTAATTGGATCACTTGAATGCGGCAACAAAGACTTCTTGAAAAAAGTTATTAGCCCTGGTCCTGCTAATTCTAAGTATTCTCCAGCTCTCCGAAAATTTGCGCTTTGCTTGCATTATATAAGCCCAAAGGCATACAATTTTGTAAGAAATTCATTCAATTCTTGTTTACCACATCCGTCTACTTTACGTTCATGGTATAAGAGTTTTGACGGTAGCCCAGGATTTACTGATGAATCACTTGAATGTATAAAGTTATTAGTTAAACGTGCTAAAGGTAAAACAATTTATTGCGCTCTATGTCTGGATGAAATGGCGATTCGGAAACATGTTCAGTGGGATGGTAAGCAATGCGTGGGATTAGTAAATTTTGGAGAAGTGTTAGATGAAGATAATGTTGCTGTTGCTAGGGAAGCTCTAGTATTTATGGTCACCGCTGTAAACGACAGTTGGAAAATTCCAGTGGGCTATTTCTTGGTGGATGGTTGTACAGGGGCACAAAAGGCAAATTTGGTAAAACAATGTGTGGAACTTTTAATTTCATGTGGAGTTAATATAATATCACTGACGTTTGACGGTTGCCCTGCCAATTTTTCTATGGCCAAATGCCTTGACTGTCTTTTGGATCCTTTAGATTTGAGTAATCTTAAAACTTCTTTTACCATTCAGAATCAAGAAATCTCTATTTTTCCCGATCCAGCACATATGCTGAAATTAGTGAGAAACACCCTTGGAGAAAAAAAAGAGCTTACCAACTTAAATGGTCAAAAAATATCTTGGCAATTTATTGTTAATCTTCATAATTTACAAAACAATGAAGGCCTTCATTTGGCTAATCGACTCCGAAGCCAACATATCAATTTTGCTAAACAAATTATGAAAGTGAAATTGGCAGCCCAAACGTTCAGTTATTCTGTAGCTGAATCTATAGAACTGTGTCGAAAAGATTTAGAAATAGCAGATTTTGTTGATTCAGAAGCTACAGTAGAATTTATAAAAAAACATAATAGCATATTTGATATTTTAAATAGCAGAAACTTCCATACATTTGGTTTCAAAAAACCTATGAATGATAAGAACTATAGTGACATTGAAAATTTCTTGAATGAAATGGAAAATTATATAGTTGGATTAAAATTAAAAGATCAACCAATATTACAGACTAATAGAAAAGTAGGTTTTTTTGGATTCTATATTTGTATTCAGAGTCTTAAAAAGGTTTACCGAAATTTAATCGCTTCCAAGATTTTGAATTTTGTGCCCTTGTACAAAATGAGCCAGGATCACCTGGAATGTTTTTTTAGCTCTATTCGTGCCAAAGGTGGATTTAACAATAACCCCACTGCTATACAATTTAAAGGCGCATATAAAAGACTAGTTATACATGGGGAAATAAAACATATTACGTCAGGAAATTGCATCCCCCAAGAAGACATAAAAATTTTAACGTTCAGTGAGATGCGGTACGAAAATAAAATTAATTTATTTACGCATACAACTGAATCTATTGATAATTACGAGTCAGTAGAAAGCCTACCAGCTGTCGATGGTGACCATGACTACTTGGCAGACCCCTCTAGGCTTTCTTTGTACACACAAGAAGTCATTGTGTACATAGCCGGATTCGTTGTTAAAAAGTTGAGAAAAGTAATTAAATGTGAGGAATGCCTCCTATCTTTAATCTCCAATAAATATGATGGATTTATTGCCAAAAAAGATAAAGGAGGGTTGATCTATCCATCGAGGAGCGTTACTAAAATATGCGAACGTGCTGAAAAAATATTTAGATTGCGTTCACATGAAGGTATCAAATTTTACAATGAGAAAAACTTAATGCAGAAATTAATACTTTCATGTTTTAAGGACTGTATATGTGACATTTATATGTTTGAAAATCTTCACAATAATGATGACCAAATACTGATTGGAAATCATAGAATAATGCTTTTGAAAGCAGTCGCCATGAATTACTTTGAAGTAAGGATTCACCACAGTACCAAACAGTTTTTTGCACCCAGAGATAGGATTCGTAATATACATAATAAACTAGTGCTATTCAAAGGGCAATAAATGATTCTCTCTGTTCTGTGGTCTTATATAGTATGTTTACATTAATAAAAATGTTGATTGTGATTCAGGTAATGCCTTTATTTTTGGACCCTTGTTTTATTCTCGAGGAACTAAAATTTAAACTGGTGATATAATGAACCATTGATAAAAGTGAACCATCGATCTCGTAATCCGATCGTATAACGAGGCTTTTAACTACCCAGCTTGATAACTACGTAGAAGAATATATATTTTTATATATCACGATATACGATAGAATATGCTATAATTTATATATTATTATTATATCGCTCCACGCCACGTTATATTCCTAATCTGTGCTCCGCTCCGCGTTGGAACTGCGTGGTACTTAAATCTCCCTGTGTCTGGGTAGAGGGTAAGGTTTATGGTATCACTGAGTTTAGTTTTTTGTCTCATGTGTGGCCACGCTACCCGATCCTCTATAGCTTTCTTCCTCTAAGCTATGTACACATTTAAAGTATATTACGAGTGTCTGTCTCGGAACTAAACAACTGGAATGAAAAAGTTTCTTCCCAATCAGCACCCACGCACAAGTTATTACCTATTTGCCATTATCCACTGATCACAAATGTATACTTTTTGCGGATGACGTGTCTGTTATAGTGACAGATCAAAATAAATTGACATTAAATAATTATGTACATACGTTAAATCTAACTGCAGATAATATTTTGGAATGGTTAGAACGTAACGATTTACGAGCAAACATTGCAAAAACGAAATGTGTTCATTTTCGAAATTATAATTCAATGGAATCTTCTTTTGATGTTACAGTTAGAAACCAGCCAATAGACACCACGACTAATTATAAGTTTCTTGGCATATGCGTTGACCAGCATTGTAACTGGAAAGTTCACATTGAGCACATTTGTGCTAAGCTCAATCGCTTTGTATTTGATGTAACACAGTAAATGAAAATGCTGCTCTCACCGCTTATCATGGTTATGTAGCATCAGTTCTTAGGTATGGCCTTTTACTTTGGGGAAACTCTACGGACATTACCAAAGCGTTCTTGGTACAAAAAAAGTGCATAAGAGCAATATGTGGTGTGGGTCCCCTAGACTCATGTAGACCACTTTTTAAAAAAACTCAAGATTTTGACCTTGACCAGCTTGTATATAATGCAGGTTGGAGCTTTTGTGAAGGAGCATCCTGATAAATTTGTAAAATTTGATAAAAGCGAATTTTCTGAAATGCCAAGTAGAGATCCCACAAGGTTAAGAGTAATTTATTGCAAAACAGCTCTGTATAAACGCAATTGCAATGCAATGGCTGTTACGGTATTCAATAAACTTCCTAGAAGTATTAGAGAGCTCCCATTAAAATTATTTAAAATTAAGCTTCACAAGTGGCTCGCTGAAAATTGCTTTTACAATTTGAAAGAGTTCTTCAATTTTAAGTGTAATAGTATATAATTATAAAAATCATGTACTTGTTTTATAATTAAGGTTTGGGGATTTTTATAAATAAGTTGTGACATATTTTTATTTTTAATTGACATTGACATGAAGTATATAATATTGACATTTTTATAATTGAATTTGAGTGCTATAAATTTAATATAATTATTAATTATGTCATTATTAAATTGTATATCGTATTAATAATTGTAATTCATTATGTATTCTTTAATTTCAAATGTGTAAATTTAACTAATTGCCAATATTTTGTATGCCAGTCTATGGTGGAACATGCAGAACAAATGTATAAAAAAACACCTAATTGTAACCATGTTTCGTACAATAAATCGATTTCTATTTCTATTTCTATTTCTTGAGTCTCTGCCGCGGGAATATACGACGTAAATTGATAAAAAGTCTTTGCAATCATAACCCACAAACTTAGATTAATGATTAGTCTCCGCGCGCGCGCTTCGACTAGATACCGTCGGCGTACTTACAAAATGCGGCAACTAATACTACGCCGAATTCGGCGTACTTGAGCCCGCTCGAGCCAGTCACGTCCCAAGCAGCGTGGTGTCAACGTACTGAGTGTTTTTTCGTAATTTTGGTCGTAATCCAAAGTAAAATGCCTGTTTGCAAAGTGAAAATGTGTAAAAATAATACTACAAGACATAATAAATACACTAGGATCATATACCATTAGTAAATACGATATAATTTCAAAATTTCAAAATAAAATAACATCAACCTTAAACGCCATTCAGTGTTGCCGTATAATATAAGAATCAAGTACCTATGGTTGAGATTTTTATAATGTGAATTTATTGTTATTATATTTTACTACCAAATATACGAAACCGAAATATTATACTGACGAACTCAAGAAATTATGTTCTAAACTTTTACTCTCTATCTGCATATAATTACGTGAGGAGTAAATAACGGTGCTATATATAAAATTTATTGATACGGCTAACCAAGTATTCACTTCTCAACCACTAGCTGAATCAAATTCTCTTTTCGATATTCTTTATAATAGAGATAGAAATATAGTGTAAATTCCAAAAGGCAAATGTATCGTAATCTAGTACAAGTTAGTTGAATGTGATAGTTAATTAATAATAATGATTTTAGACTCTCCATTGTACATAATAGTAGGTTTAACTATGCTTATAAGATAATTGTTTAATGTATGTTTTTTTGTTTTTACGCAGTTATTAATTGTAATTTAACCTAAGACGTTACGTACAAAAGGTAGAACCAAATTACTGACTGCTAGAATGGAAATAGAAAGAACTGTAGGTACGAGTATTACTAAATACTTGTTATTTATCTTCTCATATAAATATATAAATGCATAGTTAATTAATGGTATACTATGATATAAGTGAGCTAAGTTTCTCATTATACACGAGGCTAATGTATTTTTCTGAACTACATTTATAACATACATACTTAATCACAACATACAATATTTTTCCCATTGATTGGGTGACAGTTAGAAGCTAGCAACACAATTCTTCACGCACACTTGCATCCTCCCTATTTTCATTACACACACTACAATATTGAGTTGCCGCATTCACGGAGCCGTTGTTTTTAAATAGCGCGGTATCTAGTCGAAGCGAGAGCGAGACCAATGATTAATCTAAGCCCACAAACTATGTTCGTATGTGAATCTATGTCTCTAGAATGTAAATGTCTCCAAATGCTTTTGGCAGAGGACAAATCACCTCACAAATGCTTTTGGCAGAGGACAAATCACTCAACTCAACGGCTGGAACATAAAATTGAGACAAAGTAACATTATATCGCTGATACGAAATCCAAACCACCGCACCAGCACAAGAAAAACAAACAAAACAGGGACGGACATTTTTAGTGTTGCGAAACCGTTTTATAAGTTCCTACTATACTAACACTTGTAGTTTAAAGTAGTGTAAAGTTTAAAGGTTAAATTATGTGATTATATGTTAATTTTGTATGTTAAAACAAATCCGTTACAAAATAAAACAGAGTAACACTTTTCATAACCGCAAAATGCATAAAGACAAAACTAAATATGTGTACGTGATTTCAACAATATCTGCCAGTTTTTTGTGACTGGGAACATTGGTATAAATTATTTATGTTACATTCAGATTGCAACGATCGCCATACATTTTATTTTTGATACGTAGTTTCTGCCCACTGACATACTACTAGGGCTACGTCCCGGGAAGCGCCATCAACGCTCACAACTGTCGCTCCCCGGTTAGCGTTCCGGTTAGAATGAATGCATGCAATGTTCAACCCAAGCGGAACGGTTACGTGGTCACGAAAAGCGCGGCAACTTTTCTGTCAAAAATCGATAGAATCCTATACATTTGATGCTTGACAGTGACAGCTCGTAAACGACTGCGAAAACCCACCTACGATCTGTGAGCGTTGTGAGCGTTTTCGGTGACGTCATCGATCATCATCGATGACGTGTCGAGTTCGCTCACGATGACCGTGGGCTTATAAGGGAATGGGTGTGCGAACGCCGCGAGTGATTTCGGTCCTTCCCAGAACGTAGCCTATATAATGTGTGCTTAAAACGTAGTGTTTATATTCTCTTTGGTATATGACGTATAATGCCGTGGTCCGTTTTGCGATAATTTTGCTCACAGTGCTATCGTCTACCAAAGCTGGTCCGAGACAAATATCGCGAATTTGTCAGCTCGTGGCACTGTAAGCGTGTTGTTAATTCGGACCAGAGTTGTAGCAATAACGAACCATTTGCGCGCGAAAAACAAATTCATAAAAATATCGTGCATAGTGTGAAGGTTAACTATGTGGTGTGTCGATTAAAAATAAATAATGGAATGGATGGACCGACTTTTACAACTTTTACATCAAAAAGAAGGGACTTTTGACAGAACGCTCACGACGATTATGGTGTAGAGCATGGTTCATGTAATCGTCAATATGGCGGCAGTTAAGACGTCATCGATGACGTAGCGTGGGCCATCGTAATCACGCTCACGGTGAAAAGGACCGACTGTTATCGCGCTAATAGCGATTATGGCTCAATTGGGACCGTACTGTAAATATTCGTACGCTCTTTGGAGTATTTATTATTCTATGTAGTGCGTTCGAATAGACCTCTTGTGAACGTTTTTAGAGAAAATAACGCAAAAACGCTCACAGGGGGCTTTTGAATTGGGTATCTGTAGGTGAAAATGTCGTTCATTACTCATTTTGTTCAGCGTTCGGAAAGCTAAAAAGAGGTATTTTTGCAACCAAAAAGTGCAATTTTTGACCCACGTCCGGAGCATAGTTGTTTGTGATCGTTTTTTTGACAGCTATGTATTTAACAGTTCATGCTCAGCTCCGTTGAGCGTTTGCATTTTGAAGGGTGTGGGTAAAAGTGGCAAAAATAACGTGTTTGAGCTATGCGAACGCTTTAACAAAAGAGCCATCAATGACATCGCCCCAAAAGCTAAACGAACGCAACACACCTAAGGTCTTGCGCAGTGTAGCCAACTTGGGGGTTTCCCCCTAAATTTAGGGGGAAAGTACGCGCAAAGAGGGATTTTAAGGGGATTAAAATGTTTAGGGTTCGTTTTAGGGGGACAGAAAATTAAGTCAAGGTGTATTCTATGACTATATTACTGTGCTTCAAACCTGAATATATTTAGAAAATACATTAAAAATGGCAAGATGAAGCGCTTGCATCGCAGCTTGACTGATCTTAACCGTTCAACAATGGTAAGCAGCGCTTGCTACTATCTGGAGTTGGAGGGGTGCTTCGGAAGGCACGTTAAGCCAACGGTACTGGTTTGCCTTAGGACAACAGTTAGGCTATATTGAAGGCCTTCGAGCAGCCTGAAACCTTCGACATGGGTTGGCCACAAGCCACTAACCTGTCTACCAAGCCGCACTACTATCCCAACACATTTCATGTTGGTTTGAATGAGACATAGAACTAATAGGTAACCATATTTTTTTGCTAATTTATTAAATATTACACGTATGGCATCAAAATATGGTGTGCTGCACCCAATAAATGTATAATAGAAGTACAGTTGAGGCACAAATTACAGAATAAGGACTCTGGGATTATGGCAATGTGGCCATTTAAATTACTAATTACTATTAATGATATTCAAATTATATCAGTTACTGTCTAATAGTAAGATAATATATAAGATATACCTATTTAAATATATAATATAACAATGCATTGCAAACAAAATGCTTTATACAATCATGTAGAAAATTAGACTTGTAAATCTATATCTATTTGTTTTTCAAATTTAAATACTTATTGTTTTTAACAATGAACTGCCTCTTTTCATATAATCTGTGTATTAGGTAGTTTTGGTCTGATTTTAGGCCAGTTTAGGGGGCTTTCAAGTCGTTTTAGGGGGTAAAAATTTCAATGTTGGCCACACTGGTCTTGCGTGTGTTTTGGTTTCTGAGTTCTGTCTGTGACTGTGTTTCTTTGGTGTTTTTGAGTTTGGTTTGATCAATAGATCAATACATATTTCGCTTGATTAATACATTTTTTAGGTAATTATGTACGGGCCCTATGTAGCAAAGTGTACATTTTAAATATATGGAGCTAAGTAGGTTTTTTAGTGCAAACGTAGGGTAGGAGTCTGATATTTTCGCAACAACAGAAGCGCATTGTGGCTAAATGTATGTGAACTGAACTACTATAAAGTCGATAGCTATGTCGACCGGCACTGCCGACCTCAACAAACACAAACCAGGAACAGACTCTCAAGATTCTTCTGATGTACCGCAACAGTTTACGTCTAATTACGGAAAGGTAAGAATGGGAATACACAAATAAGTCTGCGGTGATGAGCGCCGCTGGGAAAAATAGTCTTTATATCAGGGATCACAGCACAGGGGGCTACGTTTTTATGGAGAAAAGCCATAAAGAAACTAACCCAATACCCATTTCCAGTAGACAGTGATATTTTTCTGATTAGGATAAAGAAGTTTGTGTAGCACAGAGACTTTTATGAATATGCGAGATAAGTCCATTCACTTACTAAAATTATAACTAGTTTTGGATTACTATACAGAATTACAGGAAAAATAAAAAAAAATATGGGTAGCAGTGCTGCTATAAATTGATTGGCAGTGTACTTCTTACTGCTCGTAACATTTTAAAATTCACTTCCTCATGGCAGCGGCGAAATCCTGAAGTGTATCTTCATACAATAAAATAATGTATATGCCATAAATGTTTGCGCCATCTTTCCATCTATCGGCATACACTCATCTGCATGTTAGAATTAGTGTTCAGCCCTGGGCCCTGGTAAACAAATCTTATTTTGACTACCTGAATGATTACTTATGTCACATAGAATATTTTTATTTAATATCAAAACTGACTACTCACATAATAAGCCGAGGAGGTTGGCTAACCTGGTGCGAGAGGATACACACATGTTAGTGAGATTGTGTAGTTTTGAGTGAATTATCCCTACTCTGAGTAGATTTTCTGTTCCCTGGGTTCTATTATATATAGATAGATAAACTCTTTATTGAACACCTTAAACTAAAACTATATATATCGCTAGATGGAGGTAAGTGTCTGGTGTTGTTGTTGGTGCTAATCACAAACCTGTGCCGGATATGCCTGACCCGCTACCATCTGCAATAGACATTGTAGTAAGAGATCAGTCTGCTTCTACTGGTGCTAATAAGAGACGCCATAACGATGATGCCCTGGTAGTGTCTTCTAAAAAAACTATAATAAATAAAGAATCGGCTTCAACTTCCATACTAACTGTATATACTGACCCAGCAATATCTTGGGCATAAGATCTTACAAGAACATTGACTCTGGCCCATACATCGTGCATGTTTCTCGAGTGGAACCTGACCCAACTGCAGGTAAAACAATCCGCCTAATAAAATTTGGACAATTTTGCATACTAATAAATTTCAAAATATTTGCAAAGACTGCATGAAACGAGTAGGTAGAAATAAAATATCTATCCAATTTACAGTGACAGCCCATGCTCAATCTATACAAATATGAGGCAATTATACCAACATATAATGTAACAAGGATGGGATTGGTATGAGGGGTACCTATGGATTGGTCCATGGATGAATGAGTGAACCTCAAACTGATGTCCTCACCTTCAGAAGTCAAAAATTACCACTCCCGAGTATTTTCTTAATATTCATACCTTTCAGTAGAAACATATTAGTACCCCACGATGCATGATATACCTCCCCCACAAATTCCAAAGGGACCAGATGAAAGCGGCCTGCATCCAATGTCATCCTGCGACCTTGATCAGGTTGTCTGTCCACCTTGTTGGTGGACGACCTACTCTGCGCTTGCTTGTTTACCGGCCCCATCGGCCATCTGTTCTGCGTGCTATGTGCCCTGCCCACTGCCACTTCAACTGGCACTTAAATTATGTGTATGGATGTGGGGATCTATTGTAGAGTAAAAACAAATAATGATTCGGGAATGATTTCATTAGTAACAATGCCTTCAAGTTTTAACACAATATACGTGCACAGTGCACACTACTACTTTGAATCAAAATAACTGGCTTTGTGGTGGTACCGAACAAGACGGGTTACTATTCGGATTGGTTTACAAGGAATTCGAGCCTTAATACAATATACATGGTCAGTGCACATTACTACTCCGAATCAAAATAATTATGTTCCCAACTCCACTCCTACCTGATTCCAGATATCCTCCTAATTATTACATGAGTCCCTGTGCCGGTTGTCCTAATGGGAGATTTCAACGCTCGCCACACTGCCTGGGGCTCTGCTAATAATGACCTTTTTGTTTACTCACTATTAGATGCTTTTGATGAGACAAATCTTTGTGTTATTAATGATGGAATCCCCACTCGAAAAGTGCGCTCTTCACAAAATACCAAAAGTGCACTAGATCTGACAGCATGTTCCCCATCTCTATATTCTGGGAAGTACTTTACTTTTTTTTACCTTTCTTATGGCAGTAACCACTATCCAATATTAATTAAACTCCCTCAGAGAGTCCCTCTCCAGTCTCCTAATATATAGGCTATCAGGAGTTAATTGGGATTTATTCTCAACTTCTCTAGACTGCAAATTATACAATCCCTAACCCTTTTCAGTCAGACCTGCTATATTGTTATAATAAATTAATAGACATAGTGCTTTCCTCTGCCGATCAACATAATAGAGTATATACATAAAGTAGTAGTGTGCGCTGAGTATGTATATTGTGTTAAAACTTGAGGGCATTGTTACTAATGAAATCATTCCTGAATAGTAACCCGTCTTGTTGGGTACAATGCCAGTTATTTTGATTCAAAGTAGTAGTGTGCGCTGTACACGTATATTGTGTTAAAACTTGAAGGCATTGTTACTAATGAAATCATTCCCGAATAGTAACCATTCTTGTTAGGTACCACCGCAATGCCAGTTATTTTGATTCAGAGTAGTAATGTGCACTGAGCATGTATATTATGTGTGGGCATCCCTGGAAATGAAAATGCTGACGCTTGTGCGAAGCATGCTGCTTTACTTGGTAACAAGGACCATTTCCAAGCATACTACCTACTAGCATCTACTTGTAACCTTCAAATGCGTGATACCTGGAACTCACTCTGGCTAATTTCCAAAAAAATGTAATGGAAAATTTTATAGACAAATCCAACCTTCCCAAAGCCCTGTTTTTAAAAAAATAATTAAATAAATAAATAAAACATCTACTTCTATTTGTCGCCTGCGGCCGGGTCATTATTATTCTACAGTGTTCTTGGCTAAGATAAGAGTACGATACCATTCCCTTTGTGAATGTGGGCTTGATGAGGGCACCACAGGCCACATTATCTTTGACTGTTCGAAGCTCCAATGTTCGTTGTATGATATGCTTCCTCCAGAAATCCCTCTCCCTACTAACCTAAGTTCCCTACTATTTCTTGCTTATACTCCAATAATTAAAATTTAGATGTATCCAACTTAACAAAATTAGATTATAAAAGCGGTACTGTTTACTAACATATATCATCAGTATTATAGCTTCAGTTGTATTTATTTATATTTGTTTCGTCCTGCGTATGTCCTGTGTCGTCCTCATTGTTACAGAACTCAGATGCAAAATTGGTGGTCTCCAAACTCTACACCGACCACACTTTGAATAGCACCGACCAATCTCCTTCGTTTGTTTCTTCTTTATCCACGCGACATTGGCGAAATTGCACAACCCCGCACAAGCCATATAAATAAAAAAGATTAAGATAATAAGCCGACGCTACCAAGCTAGGTTTCGGGCATGTCTGATGACCATCCTCATGGAGTTTACGCGGCAACCACTGCGGTTTTGATATTAAATAAATATGTGTCAAACTCATGAGAATTTTCATAATTATAGCATATTGTTGGAAAGGATAATAAATAACTAAAAAACTTTTTAAAAGACAGTGAATTTCAATATGGCTATAGGTTTTATTGCAATTAATTTAGAAATATTCATAACATTTTCAACTTTTAAAGTTTAAACGTTTTTTTTTTCGTATTAATTGTATCAAAAATTATTCATTTAGTTAGAATAAGAATACATGGAGAATACAGCACAAGTTATTACCACAAACAAAAAAGATATGATGAAAGTTAAAAATTTTATAGTGTGTGACTGCTCGGATGATACCGACCACATCGCAACCACCAGCCAACATGCCAACATAGCGGCCAGCCACATCGCAGATAGCGCTGCGTTGACGCAACAACAGTTCACGTCGCGCACGCCTGCGGTCTCCCTTCATTCATTCTGTGTTGTACTGTGGTGGCGTGTTTCCTCTATGAAAGCCAGAGTCTAACTGTGTCTGCACACGACATAACCACAACGCAACCACATCGACATTTTGTCGGTACCACAACGCAACTGCAAAAAGCTGTAGCGACCCTATTCACACGTAACCACTGCTTCACCACATTTTGTCGCTGCGATGTGGTATGGTTGTGGTAGGTGTGAATAGACCCGTAGACGGTGGTGGTACCCACCAATATAAAGTGTTATAGTGCTTTTATTTATTTTAATCTTATATTATTTTTAATTTAACTCCTTGTGTGTACTGCTTGTAATCTGACTTTAAAAAGAGCTTGAGCTGCAGACCCAAAAGTCTGTGTGCAAAGTTCATTTGCGAGGGTCGCATTCCATCTAATTTAATTTTAATTACATTTTCCAATTACAGGTTATCAAATTTTCAACAGAGGGTTCCAAGCAAAAACCTTGCAAAAATGTGCTGCTCACTCACAAGGGTGTTGAAAATGCAAAGAAAAGGCTTCGAGCTTTCTCTATTCAGAAGAAATCTTCAATGTCACCTGTGTCAGTCCCTAAACCAGTCCCCGCTGGAGGTATGTTCTTGGATAATTATATATTATCTCACATCATTTATGTTTTTAATTGTTGGGAATACACCTAAACCACAGAGAAAACAACCCGGCAGGGCTGTTATGTATTTGCTAACCAAAGTTGAATGAAATTTAATAAAATGGCGGCTCTATGTCAGTTTTGATGACTACAGTGAGCAGAAATGTTAGTAAGTTGCCGACTAGAGCTGACATAAGGACGCCATTTATTTAGATTTCAATCAACTTTTGTTAGCAACCGAGATACATAATACCCCTACTGGTTGCCATTCGCTGCTTCTATTACAACAAGTAATACGCTACCATCAAGAATAGTGCCTACACTAAATAACAAAATTAAAAACGAAACTGCTGTGCCAATTAATATATTTTATTATTGTTTTGACGGTTTAACTTACGTGGTCGGTGAAGTCGAATATTTCGACCGGTTTCGTGAGCGTCCGGGCCACTTCATGGAGTACTTGCGCACCCGGCTGCGTTCGCGCTTGTACTGGACACCGCGGTGTTAAACCGTCAAAATAATAATAAAATGTGTACTACTTACGAAAGTTTCAATCAAGTTACAATAAAGGATGTTTTTTAAAGGTTTGGTTTTTAAACTGGTAATTTTTTTCTACAGACTGCCAATTTGACAGTTGTTTTGTAGTCAGTACGTTTTGCCGTTTCATAATGCTTTACAAGCAGGTGGACACATTCGCCCTTTTGCTTTAAAAAGGTACCGATCATAATTTGCCCATAATTGGAGAGTGCTACAGAAAGTTGATTGCTGACTTCTTCTTACCTCAGTTGAATGGCATTAATGAGACATAGCTTTAGTTTCAAAAAGATGGCGCAACATGGGCGGCACCATTAGTTTTATGTGGGAAACATTCGGTGAGCGCGTAATTTCCCGTAATGGACAACTACTTACTAACCTCCACAATCGTGTGATCACACACCTTTACAAAACTTTCTTTGGGGGTATATCAAGTCACTAGTCTGTGCTGATGTTGGACCATTTGAAAACCTAAATTCGCTGTCTTATTGATAATATACGACCCCAGATGCTCGATAAAGTTATCTAAAATTATACTTCACGATTGCGCTTTTATTCGACCTCGCAGTGGCGCACATATGACCGAAATCATATTTAAACAATAATGGCATAAAATTACCTTTTAAATAAACCCAATATCATACACACTATCATTATTTAAATTTGTTTTATTTCATTTTGAAAGTGTACCTCTAAAAAAACATCCTTTATTTAAATATGTTGAAGACCATTCTCTGGGTCGAATACATATTAGATATATTTACATTATTTACGGGATAGTTACCATGTATATTCGATTCTAGTTTTATATATTTCGAGACTGTTACAAGAATAGTGATAACGGATTAACTAGAGAATTGCGGGTTTAATGTTTACTAGCAGACGAAGCGGTCTACCCTCTTCCGTGCTCAACACCACTACTACACCTATACTATTGTTCGCATTTTCAGTTCCCTGTTATTATGGTCTGTTTTGTAAGGCACATTGGAGCTAAAAATAAACGAGTATATACATTACGAAATTGGTGATACAAAAAAATTAAAAAGACAAGCCCTCGGAGTTTCTTGCCGGATCTTGTCAGTCGTGGTCGCGTTCCGATCCGGTTGTCGATTTAAGAAATATTAAATGTAATATGACAATAATAAGTGCCCCCGTGGGCCTATACAGAATAAACGATTTCATTTCACGCACTGTATTTTTTTGTCTATTCTCGATACACAACACTGTGTGCAGTACGATGCTGGCTTAGCCTACCTACGGGTCTAGTGTTCCAAATTATGAGGTATCTTCGGTATAAATGAAATTCCAAAATAATATAGCACAGGCGGCGGCAGAGCGGGGTTGCGGGCGAGCGTACGAGCGTTACCTGTCATTACGAATCTAACCGAGCTAATGCCTGCCCCGGGACCCGGCTCGGCCCACGTCTTTAGCAACGAGTTTATTACAATAGTTGCTACATAGGTATATATCACTTGTATCGTGCACAGACTGTATTAGCTCAAACTCCATGACTAGTAGTGTTTTCTGCTGTTACACAAACGTCTCTGACTGGGAGACGTTTGTATAACAGCAATTCCGCCAGTACCACGTGGATACAGTAGAAAACAAACGAAGGAGACTGGTCGGTGGAGGGAAAGTTGATCGACTTCTGGATCTGGAATTTGGCTTCTGAGCATACAAACCTAAGGACGACAAACAGAACATAAGTACAAAGGATATTACTGGGAGAAGCTAGAATTACATTAGTGTAAACACATCTAAAGTTTATTATGGTTAGCTGTGCCCTCATCAAGTCTACATTCGCAGATGGAGTGGTCGAATAAAAAACGATATAAAAGAAATATTTAGTGACACTTCCGTTGGAAAAAATGCTTATATATATTAAAATGCGGTGCACACCTCCTTCCCGCATAAATGCATGCAGGAAGTATACAGAATAAACAACACACAAAACAACCCAATCAACCAAAAACGATTCGACACGTGTTTCGCCTCCACACGAACCATCCTCAGGAGATATTGACTCGTCGCGCTACTGTTAATATCGTTTTCTACCGACTTCCAAAAAAGGAGGAGGTACCAATTCGACTGTATTGTTACCTCATAACTTTCGACTGGGTGAACCAATTCTCAAAATTCTTTATCTCTTAATTATCCATTTAAATTTAAATTTCATTAAATTCGGTCCAGTATTTTTTGAGATACACTCCAATAACTGAATAGAATGGAAGTCGGTATTACATTTTTCAAATCGTACTTGTATAAAATGGATTTCGGCAAAGTTAAGCATGAATCAATAAATTATCTAATATACAATGTTTCATCATCATCATCATTATCAGCCGGAAGACGTCCACTGCTGAACATATGCCTCCCCCATAGAACGCCACTTGGACCGGCTACTCGCTTCCTGCATCCAGCGATTCCCCGCGGTTTTTATGAGGTCGTCGGTCCACCTAGTGGGGGGCCTGCCTACACTACGCCTTCCGGTGCGTGGTCGCCACTCGAGAACCTTTCTTCCCCATCGGTTATCAGTTCTGCGAGCGATGTGGCCTGCCCATTGCCACTTCAACTTGCTAATTTTGAGAGCTATGTCGGTGACCTTAGTTCTCCTACGGATCTCCTCATTTCGGATCTTATCACGCAGGGAAACCCCAAGCATAGCCCTCTCCATTGCTCGTTGAGCGACTTCAAGCTTGTTAATGAGGCCCACAGTAAGGGACCACGTCTCAGTGCCATAAGTCATCACTGGCAACACACACTGGTTGAAAACCTTGGTTTTCAGGCTCTGAGGTATTGGGGACGAAAAGATGGATCGAAGCTTCCCGAACGCTGCCCATCCGAGCTGGATTCTTCGTGCGACCTCCTTGTCGAAGTTGGACCTACCTAATTGGACAGTCTGTCCCAGATAGACGTACTCGTCTACAACTTCGAGTGTATCGTTTCCAACAATTACCGGTATAGGTGGAACATGGACATTGGACATGATTTTCGTCTTATCCATGTTCATCTTAAGACCAACCTGTTGGGAAACTCTACTGAGGTCGTTGAGCATGGTGCCGATATCCTCGAGCGACTCCGCCATTATAACTATATCATCGGCAAAACGAAGGTTAGTGATGTATTCGCCATTAATGTTGATGCCACATCCTTTCCAGTCCAAAAGTTTGAAAACATCCTCCAATGCGTTAGTGAACAGTTTCGGAGAGATGACGTCTCCCTGTCTCACACCTCTCTGCAATGGAATTTGTTCCGTACTCTGGTCCTGTAATCGGACTGACATAGTGGCCTTGCTGTATAAACACTTCAACGCTTCGATATACCTATAGTCAATTTGGCATCGCTGCAAGGACTGCAGTATGGCCCACTTCTCGATAGAATCAAAGGCTTTCTCGTAATCCACAAACGCTAAACACAGTGGCTGATTATACTCTTCGGTCTTCTGTATAATCTGCCGTAGTGTATGAATATGGTCTACGGTGCTAAAGCCTCTTCGGAAACCGGCTTGTTCAGGAGGCTGGAACTCATCAAACCTGCGTGCGAGACGGTTCGTGATGACTCTCGAAAACAGCTTGTACACGTGGCTCAAGAGCGATATGGGCCTATAATTCTTCAATAAGGTTTTATCACCTTTTTTGAAGAACAGCACCACCACGCTCTTGTGCCACGTTTCCGGCGTTTTGCCTTCGAAGATGACAGAATTGAATAACTTCTGGAGGACTAAAAGTATCGGTCTACCACCCGCTCTCAGAAGTTCAGTCGTAATTCCGTCCTCTCCTGGCGCCTTGTTGTTCTTAAGCTGTTTGAGAGCCATTCTAATCTCGTACAGGCTGATGTCCGGGATGTCTTCGGTATAGTGTCGGACTAACTTTGCTCTGGTGTCCTGAGCTGCTTCAGTAACGGGTTCGCGCGTCGAGGTATATAACTGTCGATAGAAGCTCTCAATCTCTCTCAGAATCTCAGGCTTGGATGAAACGATACTGCCATTTTCGGTCTTCAGTTTTGTCATTTGGCTTTGCCCAATAGACGAATCCTTTGCAAACACTTTAGAGCCCTGGTTCCGCTCAATTGCTGCCGTAGTACGCGCAGTATTATAAGCACGCAAGTCGTGTCGCATGGACTTCCAAATTCGTCTATTGAGTTTACCGTAATCCGACATATCAACTGCGGACTGCAGTCTCATTTCGCTCCGTTCTGCCATTAGTTTCAGAGTTTCTTTTGAGAGTTTTTGAGCTTTCTTGCGGCGTTTGGTCTCACAGAATTCGGACCCAACCGCTTGGACAGTTTCCACGAACCCGTTGTTCAACTCATCCACTGTGTCGCATTCAGCTAAGCACTGAAAACGGTTTTGAAGTTCAAGTTGAAACTTTTCGGGGTTTTGGATTTGGGCACGATTTGGACGGAGCGTAGACTTCACCAGACGTGACCTCTCAAGCTTGACATTGATATTCAATGCGCCTCTTACAATGCGGTGATCGCTGCCGGTTTTTACCTTGCTGATCACAGAGACGTCATTGAATATGCGCTTATTGGTCGTCATGATGAAGTCTATCTCGTTCGTAGTGGAACCGTCGGGACTCATCCACGTCCACTTCCTGGATGGCCGCTTCATGTAGAAGGAGTTCATCATAGAGAGTCCCTCCTTCTCCATGAAGTCAGCCAGCCTCTGTCCCCTCGAGTTCCGCTGCCCGTATCCAAATGGCCCTACTCTCAACTCATCACGTTTCCTTGTGCCTAGCTTTGCGTTGAAGTCTCCCATTACAACAGTGAAGTAGGTTTTAGAAGTATGCATGGCCCTGGATATATCCTCGTACATACTTTCTACTTCATTGTCTGAGTGTGCCGAGGTCGGTGCGTATACCTGTATAACCTTCAGCGAATACCGTTTGGTTATTCTGAGTATAAGGAACGCTACCCTAGCCGACACACTATCGACTTTCACTACGTTGTTAACGAGAGACTTGCGGACGAGGAACCCGACACCACCCTGGGATTGTTGGTCTCCCTCCCGGTGGAAGAACAAGTTGCCGGAATTCAGAATTATCGTGTCCTGTCCCTGTCTTCGGACTTCAGATAATCCCATGACATCCCAGCGTAACTTGAGCGTCTCTTCCTCCAATTCGACCATCTTTTCGTCGGTCCTGAGCGTGCGTGTATTGTATGTTGCCAGGGCCAGGGGTCGTTTTTGGGATTGGTAGCCGGATCTCTGCCGGAGATTCTTCGCACCCCCTGCTCCACCGTTACAATGGCCGCTACCGTAGCCACGGATAGCAGAGCTGCCGGGAACTGGGGGCCGTGGTTTAATGTTAATTGTCATGGGGGGGATTTGCCTTAATGCACCAAGCTTGGCAGGCGTCTTGGTGATCGCAGTGGATGTTGACGCAGACTGCGGGAAATGCTGCTGCCCATTTCCCGGATATTCCCTTAGCCGCCTCTTACGGCACCCACGGGAAAAGTTAGGGGGGTCCAATTCGTAGCCGGTACCACCACGGCAAAATACAATGTTTGTGACCATGTTATTATCTCTTTTGCAGTGGGCACAGTGTTTATTGGTAAACTGACAAGTGCAAAAACACAACCTAAGCCTGAACCTCCCGACCCCACCGCTGAACAGAGGAAGCCGCCGAAGCCGCCTAAACCAGGAGCAAAACAATGTCACGGTATGTCTCAACTTGTTCTTTTCAACACTTTGCCGACACCAGGTCGATTGCCTTGTCGAGAGAATAAAGTTAAACGGTTCTTCACGGCAGGCTAGGTTCAATCCCTTAGTGTATACCCCATTAGTACATACGAACTATAATGCAAACGCGTACCTAGTGCGAGTGAGTAGAAGCTTTAATATGGCGGATAAACGATTAGATATAGACTTATTCTGTTCAAACATCGCATCGGTGAGGCGGCGGCTTAGTAGCGAGTTTTTTGCTTAAAATGTTTTTATATAAGAATTAGACTTAATTTTGTATTTTGTATACCTTGTAATTGAGTTTGTGAGTAACTGTTATCTGGAGTAGATAGTGTATGTTCTAACTAACTAATAATTAAGTGATCATGGTTAAAATTATTCTATAGTTATACGTGTTGTCCTTTAATTGGCCCCATGTTTCTAATAAATATTTATTTAAATTTGTTAATAGGCTGTTGGATGACCAATTAAATAAATACATGTCTATAAAAGATAACTACAGCCAAATTCGTGTAGGTGTCGCTATAGATATCTGCCGATTCGGTTATCCCAAGGAGCACTGCTGCTGTGTGACCTGTAACACTAGTCGTCTTTATCTGGGTGGCTCCCATCGCTTAGTAATATGCATAAAACGTAAATTAAAAATGTGAAAGACGTTTTTTCAACACGTCTAACAGTCTAAGAAGGTCTTCAGGCCCCAAACTGAGCAGAGCCTGTACAATATACATATATAGACACAGACCAAACAGACATGTTCGTTCATGCACACAAATTTTTGACTTGCCCGGCGATCGAACCCGGAACCAGCGGCTCAAAAGTCAGGGTTGCTACCAAATGCGCAAATCGGCCAGTCAATATTATTTTTTAACATTACATTGTTATATAAAATAAATTTTACTTTCTTCCTACAAGCAATAAGTAATATATTTAGGTATGTATCTACCTACAGCTAATAATTTCATGTGTGCAATCATTTAAACACTGAATCTAATGACGATCTTACCCGATCAACAAGTTAAGCAACACTTCAACTGAGCGCTTCCGTGCTTCGGAGGGCACGTGAAACCGTCGGTCCCGGTTGTTTGTCTTAGGGCAACAGTCGTTAGGCTATGTGGAAGGGCTTCGGGCGGCCTGAAAACTTCGACATGGGTTGGCCACTAACTTATCCACCAAGCCGCACTGGGCCCGCGTGGTGAATTATGATGAAGCCTTTTAGACGCTACAAGCGAGCAATTACTATTAGTACTACTACATTACTACTATACTAGTTTGTAGTAGTGTCGTTTTTACTAGGTTATAATATTATATTAGCCCAGTCGAATTAGCTCAAATAGGGGTCCCGGAAAAAAATCTACGAGTAGGTACCAATTTCCCATCGGAATTCGTTTGGAGGAGTCACTGATAGTTTACATTTTGTTTTGCGTGGTACTCGATCCGTTACGTCATTCGCCATCTTGATTTTAAGGGTCAATTTATATTAATGAATAACTCGTTCATTATCAATTTCCCGCAAAAAATAGTATTACAAAAGTTGTTTAGAATTAAATTTCCTACAATTATGGTTCTAATTTTTTTCCCTAGGATCAATGTTTTCCGATTTATAAACATCTGGAGGTGCAATTTAGTTTGATTAAATATTTGTTTATTTTAGACAATTTTGGTTCTTATTGTTATATTTATATTCTATTATTATATAGTTATATTTAACTATACTTCCTAAATTTACAATTATTATATAACATAATTGATACAATGTTATATAACATAACCATTACGATCAGAAATCATTGTATAAAAATATTCGTTTGGTTGATAGACAAGATCTAAATATAAGTTAGTACTACCTGTGTCTAAATTAAAAAATGCACAGTTCTGGCCCAAATGTTATGTCAATAAAAATATTCAATAAAATACCAAACGACTTAAAGGCTGAAGAAAGGGATAATATTTTTACAAAGCGTTTAAAAGATCTACTACTAACAAAATGCTACTATGACTTGAAAGAATTCATGAATGATTCATGCATCTAATATTTTTTGATAATAATTATTTTGACTAACTTAAATGAATCGGCCCGCTCATAAATCATATTGCTACACCCAAATAGGGTGATATGTTTCCTACCATAACTGTAACATCTAAAATACAATGCAATAATTGAGTTTGAGTTTGATACGAGTATAATACATACTTAGCTCACCAACACATGTTTAAATTGTAAACGGACGTTTAATTCTTAAACGACTGTTTAGCAATATTTTGCTGTTCACCAAGCAGTAACCATTGATTAAGTTCCGTAACCGGCTGTTTAAGTGAAACGATGTCTTCGACCTTGTTTAACCATTGGTTATTGTTTATTTGCGTGAAAATGCCAGATGCTACTAATTATATCTTTGAAGAAAATAACGTGTTAAGTAAATGATTTTGAAAATATTAAGCGAATTTTACGCGCCCCATGTTTTCCAAAGTCGACACAATTATTTAGAGAAAATGACCTAAAAGCATTCATTACAAGATTTTGTTTATACAAACATATTTGAAAGTTGGAATATATAATATTATCCATAATCACTTTAATAAAACTATCTTGAATTTTAAATTACAATTACCACGAAACGACTCTGACGCAAACAATACAAACACATGGAACTTCGAATCGAACTGACTTTGATATTACTTTAAAATGGTGCTGAATAAAAAAGACATACAACTTGTGAACATACCATTGAATTATCACGCATTACATTTTGTAGTATATAAATATTACCATACCATATTTGAACGCAGCTCGGGTAAATTTAAATGGTACAAGATACGCTAACATCTTTTCAATGTAGTATACCATTCATTCATTTACGACTCATTCGTTCAAAAACGCTCGATTAATTAAACGTTTGCTTTAAAAAAATGGTGAACACCAAAAAAACGCGACACGTTTAAGCAACTGTTTAAGTTTCAGGGAGCGATTATGTAATCAATGGTTAAGTTGTAGTTGGTGAACTCCAGCCTTATTATATTTTGCTTTCACGGCCTTACTTCTAAACGCTGATTAAATTCAAATTAACTCTAACTCTAAACGTCACTTAGTTACAGCGCAGAACAATTTTCCTTTGCGCAGTACTAACTTACGTCATTTAAAGTTAAGCAGCATTTATAAATAAGGCCATTAATGTTTAAATAAATATGCGTTTTTTGGTTTTATCAACGTCTATAATATAACTACCTCACAGTGAAATCACTGAGTTCTGTTTTATATTGGATTTTTTAGATGCTAATAACTTTTATTTGTAAGTATGTTGGGTGATTGTTTACCTCAGATACATAGATATTATATATGTTATCTGGTTAAATATCAAAGAATTAAAAACAATACTTCTAAACTCACTGATTATGAAGCGTTCAAACAAGAGCTTGTTTCTGGAGATTCTTATAGATGGACACGAGAGAGAAATGCGTCGGTGAAACGTGTTCGAGGTTGTGTGTTTGGGCAAGCTTGTTATTTTTTGAAGCTCTAACGCCTGCTCATCGTAATCAAAATTTGCAACTTTAAAGAGATTAGATATATATCTAACCAAGTCCGAACAATAAAGTATAATCTATGTATCTAGATAGATTATACTTTATTGATTCACAAAAACATAACAATATGAGAACCTAAATGTAATAATTACAAAAAAAATGTCACCATGGGCGGCCTTATTGCTAAAAGCAATCTCTTCCAGGCAACCTTAGGATGGAATGTATATTTAAAATTCATCGACATGGGCGCGTTTTCTACCGACTTCCAAAAAGGAGGAGGTACTCAAATCACTGTATTTTTATTTTATGTTTGTTACTTTCGATCGAACTGATTCTCAATCTTCTTTTTTTGTTCGAAAGCTGGTGCTTGCCGTGTGGATCCATTTAATTCAAATTTGGTCCAGTAGTTTTTGAGTTACACGCCAACAAGTGAATATAATGGAAGTCGGTATTAAATTTTTCAAATTGTACTTTATTAAAACATAAGTAAACATGGATAAAAAAACAATGGAAAAATTACAATAACATAGCGAGATAATACAAAAATGACATAAACAATACATACTCTTGTAATATCATATTATTGCCATGTACTCGAAAAGTGTCATACCCAACAAAAAAAAAACGTAACCAATAAGATTCCATACAATTGTCCCCATACGGCGGTTAAAATCAAGTAGAGACTAATTCGATGTTCAGATGGGTGCCACGGTGGCCTAGCGGCCATGGTGTATGATACGGTTTGTCAGAAGATGCGGGTCCAAATCCCGTCCGTGAATGTGTAATTTTTCTCGCTAAAATTGCAAAAACAGCATGTTATTAACAGTCTGAGACCCATCAGTTTTTTGCGCATTTCTGGTTCAGTAATTCAGTGGATTGTTTTTGTATTAGAGAATTCATCGTTATGCTGTTTGGGAAAATCCGTTCCAGTATGTAAATGTTATAAAATAACACAATTCGGAGCGGTGTGAAGTAATTTGTTTGTGCAGTCTTTCATACTACACATCCGGTGTCTGTATTTTAAACTTTTTTTGTATTATTATGTATTTTAAATTTTGTTCATCAATGTATTTCAAACCCCGTGTCAGGCCGTTCTCAGTCTTCGGTTCTCAGGGAATCTTATTGTATATACTTGAAAGTGCAAGATGGGCAGGTCTTGCGGTTGATGGTAAGCACCACGCTTGCACATGACAGTTTATTTATTTATTATTTGGAACTACAAACAGTACTAACACTAAAATTTTAACACACAATGAGTAAATACACAAAACATGTTCATGCTTCGAGTAATAAATGTTAAACCCACACCGTAGTCCACGAGTTAACAATTTGCGCTTTGTGTGTGCATATAGCTCGCTATTGTAAAGTAGACTAAATTACGTAGGTACATATTAGTTCTTTACACAAACGTTAACATTCTTTATAACTAATTTAAAATCAATACTAGGTACATTGTATAAATATAGTATAGTATAGTTATAGTAGAAATGGAAAATTAGTAGATAATTGTTATAATTTGCTTTTAAGGATGGCAAAGACATTTTGTTTGAAAACAGTAGGAGTTGTAGAAAATATATCTAAATCGACAAAGTATGAATTATACAAATCAACTGCTCGGCGTGTGGGCGCGCGTACACCAGCGTTTGTTCTAGTTGTTTGAGTATAGAAAACTCGACGCGTGCGTACTTGTCGCATGAAATATGTTCTTGGAACAGTGTAGCATAATTTATTACAGAGTTCGATACAATCAAATTTGTTATTACATATGTTGTACAAGAAAGTTGTAACAAGTAATACACGTCGAGATTCCAGACTCAACATATTATACAAGTTTAAAATTTCTGAATACGTCAGGCTGGCTTGACAACACCTGAAATGCACGGACTGCAGAAACTTACGTTGTACCGTTTCAAGGGAATCGGTATATTTTTTGTAAAATGGGTTCCAGACAGGTACAGCGTACTCTAGTTGTGATCGCACTAGCGTGTTGTACAATAGTAAGTAGGTAGATTTACTTTTAAATTGTTTGGATGATCTCATGACAAAACCATACATACGAAATGATTTATTCACAATAGAATCTATGTGTGAATTAAAATGCAATTTTGAGTCTAACAAAACTCCGAGATCGCGAATTACAAATACTTTAGTTAGTGGCGTGCCATTAAGGGAGTAGTTATACGATAGTATATATTTCTTTTTAGTAAATATTATTGAGTTACATTTAGGAAGACTAACTTGAAGTTTATTAGAACTACAGTACGTCGAGAGTCTGTTAAGGTCCTCTTGCAATAGACTACAGTCATTGATATTAGAACAACATTTATAAACTTTCAGATCATCAGCGTAAAGCAAAAATTTTGAATTTCTAAAGCATGTACTTATATCGTTTATAAATAAAATAAAAATTAGAGGTCCTAAAATTGACCCTTGAGTACCTGATGTTACGTTTATAATATCTGATTCATAGCCATTTATTACCACCCTCTGAGTTCTATTTGTAACATAAGATACAAACCACCGTAAAAGATTTCCACGAATACCGTTGAACGCAATTTTGTCTAAAAGTATTTTATGATCAACTTTATCGAATGCTTTTAGAAAATCTGTATAAATAGTATGTACCTGTAGACGTCTATCCATGTTTTCAAAAAGGTCATTCACAAAAATTGTTAAATTTGTAGTTTTTGATCGACGCTTAACAAATCCGTGCTGTTCTGGTATAATTATGCTATGAATAGCTGGATACATTTTACCATGTATTAATTTTTCAAATAGCTTAGACAAAGCAGATAATATAGATATGGGTCTATAATTTTCAACATTATGTTTATCACCATTTTTAAAAACTGGAATTATATTAGCTCTTTTCCAAACATCTGGGAACACTCCTTGCCGTAGACATAAATTATATAATATAGTAATTGGTATGTATAGTGACTCACTTGTTTTTTGAAGGAAGAGGGCTGGAATGCCATCAGGTCCAGACCCTTTAGTCGCGTCTAGACTCTTTAAGGTTTTTTTCACATAATTGTAGTCAAATTGTAAATCAGTGATAAATATCACTGATTTACAATTGACCAAGTTGAAGTATCAAGTGTTGAAGGTTCGTATACAGAGTGAAAGAAATTCGAGAATAGGTTGCATATATATTGGGGTTCCGTCGAAGTGTCGTCCTTATAGTACATAGAAGACAGAACACTTGAAGGATCAGATCGGTTTTTAATAAACGACCAGAAGTATTTAATATTTTTAGGCATATTATCCTCAACAGATTTTATATAATTATTGAAACAAACTGAGCACTTCTCCTTAAAGTGACTTCTGTACGAAGAAAATTTTTCATAATCAGACCTATTATTGTACGTCTTCCATTTCCTCCAATATGATTCCTTCTTTCTGCAGCTTTTTATAAGAGATGGTGTAAACCATATAGGGAAATGAGAACTTCTTTGTTTGTTGACAGTTGCAGTGATACCCAGATCGTTGAACTGAAGTTTTGTGTGACACTGCATTGAGTTACCCTCTCCACGTTTTCCCATTTGCATCGTGACCGCGAAGGGAACATTCTTTGATTACGTCTCCTCACGGAGCAATAGTGTCTCACCTTACATCATTTATAGTCAACAGACAATATAATGATCATACAAACCATCTATTTTACGCCGGTGTTTTAAAAAAAGTTTTATTGCACGTTGTAAACCAGACAGTTAACAAAAGATTTTTGATCAATAACTAGGCAGAGGCCGTAGCACAAACAATTAGTAAAAAAATATTCGTATCGCAACGCGTCACATTTCGGCATACATAATATGAGCTTTCTGTGTCACAGTTGCTCTAGATATATGACACTTTGTCCTGTTTCACGTGAACGATACGTTATGTTACACTTACGCAGTTCTTCGAGCTAGACCCATAGATCCTAAGTCTTTATTTTTTCATAAGATGCATTGATAGCATGAAATAGCACGGGCAACTTTTTGTTAGAAGTCACCTTCCAGAAAGTTGGCTTTGTTCCTATCACATATTGTCAGCAGTAATAACAATATTATGACAATAAAAGTATAAAAAACAATACTCTAACGGACTTATTAATAAACTTGGCTTACACCCGGAGTAGTTAAAATATCTATCTGTCAATTTTTCTCTTGCAGTAAATGTCACGCGTGAAAGCAAGACAAAGCATGTTACGCCTAATATAGGTTTACGCAACGTTTATTAATAAAGGCCTGAATGCGAAACTGTTGTACTACTGAAACGATTTCGAGGAGACTTCCACGTGCAGGGACAGCCTGTAGCCCGAAATAGACAAGGGATACTTTTTATTTTTGAAAAATAACATCTAAGGGGTAATGAATACACGCGCGGGCATAGCAGAACAGGTCTCTGCTTACATATATATTGTGAAAATCTTCTGTAGTGTGCATACCGTATTTTAAGTGTGCATTTTGTATTGCATTTTCTTTTTAGAGTTCTTCACAAGGCTAATGGGGATTAAAAAAATACGTTATAAACTGATGTACTAATCCACAGAGTCCTACGTAAACACACAAAAGAAGACACTAGCTGAGATTGAAGACATGAAGAGGCAGATGGAGCTTGTCGATTTGGGCATACCTCTGGGCCTGATCTGTCCAGCCCCCAACAGTGATAAAGCGATGCCTACTAAGGCTATGCCTCCGATCAAATCTTTTATAGGTAGGATGGGAAAATTCGGAGCTTGGTGTGGTTTGGTCGCTATTCTGGAATATGCACTGTTTTTTTACAATTAACACTTTTATTGCACCTTGAGAGCATTGTTCACCATAGCAAGAGTCTGAATAAAATCGTGCTTTCTTTTCAAAGCTTGTTCATAGGTATTATCTGGCATCTCCCGCATCTGTTGTCATAATTGTTGTTAATCCTATTTGTATCTGTACTATTTATTTGCACTAATGTCGTTTTGCTTCTTGCTTCATGTCCATGCATTTCCTGTACGTAACCCCGCATGATTCCCGCACAGACGCAAACCCCAACGAAAATGCACCGAAGGCGAGTACTATTCGCACCACTCGACTTATTGCGATTCGTAAGTCTACGTTTTATCTCAAAGGCAGTGTTTGATTTTTTTATGTTAGTATTTTTACTTGGTGCCTTTTTATTAGGTTATATTTTTTTTGTGTTATTTATGTTTATTGTATTTATTTTCAAACCTGGAACTGTATAGTGTTCTTATACTAAGTATTTTCTTATTATATACTACTACTAATAGATTACAAAGGTTTGGTCTAGTAGTTTTGATATAATAATAGGAATATATAATTAAAACAGTAACAACATAGGTTCGCTTGAGAATTACATTCGTTATTCCGTTAACCCTTTAAATTACGGCCATTACCTATTAATAAATCGAACTGTTGACTTACAACACTTTTAGCTTGACAATAATTATCATTTAGTTAAAATTCTGGAATATTTTGATATGTAAATAAATATATTAAACTACTCTAAAAAATAAAAAAAGTTCAAAATTATAATTAGTATTGCTTATTTCAGACCCATCCAAAGTCGATGAATTAATCCGCGCAGCAAAAAAAGCTAAGGCCGAAGGAAAAGAATTCAAATTTGACTATCATAAACTGTTACCTGATTACGACAATCCATTCCAAAGGAAAAAAGACGAACCTTCTACTGAAAGTAAATCAGATGAACATGAATCGAGAAAGGTTAGTCGTAAGGTTAGTAGGAGAAGTGGCAAATATGACTCAAGAAGACATACAGGTTATAAACCTTCAGATAAAGATAGATTTACTGATGAGAAACACCACGATAAAAAGAAGGAAAAAGACGACAAGTTTAAAGACAGTGAGAGGGCAAAAGATCGGCTTGCCAAGTCAAGAGATAGGGATCTTAAATATAAAGAAAGAGATCGCAGGTCTAAAGAAAGAGAAAGCAAACTCAAAGAACGGGATTTGAAGAAGGAAGAATTTAGCAAAGATGAAAAAGAAGCAGACGTTAATTTAGAAGATTTCGTCGTCTGCGATAGTTGGTCTGAGAACGAAGATAAATCAAAAGATTCTACACCGAAACCGGAAGATAATCCGAAACCAGCAAAAGAAAAGACACCCGTTGTAACACCTTTAGATCCGATAGAACAGCTTAGAGAAAGTCTCGAGAAAAAGGACAAATTAGAAATCCCTAAAACTAACCTACAGAAGTTAAAGCCAGTAACGGATTCATTCAAATTCGAAATAGAGGACACAAACGAAGACGAGGTTTTGGATACATTAGATACAAACACTTCCATAAATAAGTTTCCCAAAGCTTCGTTTCAAAAAGATTACGATTCACCTGATTTGAAGTTGTTCGACTATGACTTGGATGACATGGCAGACGATACTTTCCTCGAATCGGTTATTAATGAAATCAAGCAAGAGGAGATTGACGAAACAAGTCAGGATAGAGCCTTAGTGGAATATGATGAATCTCCATCTAAAGATTCCAAGGATGACGATCTCCGAGATTCTGTGACGCCAGAGATGGATGAGAGAGTGAGAGAATTGCACTCCACTCGAGACAGAATGAGACAGATACATTCAAGTCGTACTGATTATCCTGATGGTTACAAATCAGTGGAAAGTGGGAAGTCTGTCGAAAGTGGTTACAAGTCTACAGACAGTTTGAAGTTGTCGGAAAGTGTAAGATCTGGTTGTGAGAAAGAAATGCGTGTGGATGAGAGAATGATGCCGAAACATACCGTTGATTCGTTGGAAACTTGGAGCTTTGTGTTGAAGATTTGTCAGCCATTGCTGTTTAGGCATGACAAGAGTATATGTTTCAAGTGAGTTCTACATCATATTTAACGAACAATATATATCGTTTTATACTGTAGACTAGTCCAGCTTCTTTATTAGAATGTAAAATATCAGTAACACGAAAATTTAGAAATTACTGCCAATACTAAGAAAGAGATAGGAAATATGTTGCATTATAACAATCTAACATAACTTTCTGGCTGCAACTTTTTGTGTTACTTCTGTTCATAGATTACATACGGTATGACCAGGCACCCATAGTATCTGTAACACTTACCGTCGCTTCATAGGGATCTTATTTAATTCCTCTTTCATGTTATATTATTGGTATCCTGTCATGTCACCGACACTTAATTTATAAATTTTCGGTTCACAACCAACATTTGCCAAAAATATGAATTGTTAAATCATAACTTTACAACAATTTATGTAGGAAATGGTTAATTTATTGAATCGATAATTCGACAAATTTACATTTTACAACCTGACATCTGACAAACGGTTCATTTTATATTTATATTATTTAATAAATATTTTATTGAAAATAATAACTTCACAATTTTTACATTTTATAATATATCGTTTGACAAACGATCCTTTTTCTATTTACATTACCTATCCAATGTTTGAAATAAAACCTCTTTCTCACTTTAAATAAATCATTAATACTTTTAAAATTTACCTGTTAATATTTCTTGCTAGTCACACGGTTTGGCGAAGCGCTCAAAGCTAAGTAATGAATGATTGTGGCTGCAACCCTAGGTTAGGACATTTTTGTAGGTAGTTGCATAGAGTATATAGTGCACAACAAATGTTACATACCACTTGACGTACTCTTTATAAATAAGTACTTGTGGGAGGGACACTTTTTTAAAATGTGAATATGTAAAAGAAATAAAGTATGAAACAAAAAATGTGCAACGAACAAAATATAATTCGATACATTTTACAAGACTTGCGTTTTTGAAATAGATACTTGTAATCTGACTGTGAAACGAAACATTTATGAAATAATAGGTTTTTGGAACGAGCTGTATTCGAAATGTTGTTTGTAAAATAAATCATTTTTGAAATAACATGTTTTAGTAATTAATTGTATAATTAATATTACTACTACATACTCATATTATAAAGAGGTAAAGTTTGTAAGTTTATTTGTAATTTATTGAATTGAATCTCTTAACCGATTTTGATGAAATTTGGCAAGGAGATCATGAGGAAGGGCATAGAATTTTCACCACGTGCTTGAATCCACGGGGCAGCCAGTTATAATATATTCATTGTGAACTGAAACTAACCCCTAAAAATTCCTCTGTTCCCATTTTACAGGCAGTGTTCTGAATACATTACTTGTTTTCAGGGAGACCCATATTACCCCAAAGCTGTGGTTCAACGAGAACCCCAAGCTGTGCAACTGCGTGAAGGACCGCCGCGTGGTTTATAAAGAACTTGAGATGTGCAAAATGGAACTCGTCGATAGTCTATACAATGCTAAACAGTGAGTTAACTATTTCTTCCAACTACAAAGATCGTGTTAACTGAGCTCGAACGTCATCAATGACTTCACCAATAACGCGAGCGTAGCGACCACAATGCTCGCAGACATAATGTTAAAATGTCGATTTCATTCGTTGGGTCGAAAATTTAGCGCGCTTTTAGCGACTGCGTGAGCGTTGAACATTGCAAGCATTAATCCCAAAGAAAACATCGGGGCCCGACAATCGAGCCGGGGTTCCACCGCAAACGGACCAGCATGCCTAGACAAAATTCAAACAGGCGTGTTTCCGCACACGCTACAGACGAAAATTTGTCTACGAACTTAGCGCGAGGTCACGTGACTGATCCACAGGTAATGTCAACGTCATACATTTTGAAGTTGTAGTTTGGCGTTAACGATAACAGAAACATCTTTTGTCTAAGCATGCTGACCCATTAAGAACTCCGTTTAACTTGCAAGAGTAAACTGCATACTTTTATTTCCACCAATAAACATATGAGCGGAAAGGACTGAGCGAGCAGAAATAGTTGAAACGAACTTTCTCAGTTCTTGGCAGCGGAGCGGAGTTCGACTCGCAATAACAAATTACATAGTACTGTTTTCATAGAGAATAGTTGAAACGAGTCCGCTACTGCACGGTCTCGCCGATTAGTTTGAAAAGGACTCGCTCGCTGTTTACGCCAAAATCTCCCGTTTTGTGTTTTTCTGTGCTTAAGATAGAGTAATATGTACTTTTTCTTTGATTCTGTGCCACTCGACACCATTCCGAATTCGCAATAACCATTCAAGCAACCAGTTCAAAACTCCAACTGAACTCGCTCTCTGTGGAAATTTAATGTTCATTTTCCATTTCTCATTTTCAGTTCAGCACGCTCCGCTCATTACTCTCTCTCTTATTTCCTTTTTGCAGTGGAAACAACAGACAAAACTCTTTGTTAGTGGAATTGTAAAACTATTTTATGTAAAAGGAGTCCTTTCCGCCTAACCATTTACTTTTCATCGCTCATTATCCTTTCGTGGTGGAAACCGGGCTTGAGCTTGACTCACTGCGGCATTGAGCGACGCCCTCTGTAACTCACCCAAAGTGATCATAGTTGTGTATTTTACAGCCGAGCACCTAGTTGGTAGTGATATTATGTATCTCAAATGCTAACTAATCATTAAAAAAAATATCTGATAATTTACCCGCAAGTATATTTTTCTATACTAGTACATAACGAGAACCTAATGGTAAAGCCTCTTGAAGCTTCAACCTCTGCTCGACTACACCGCGCTTGAAACTCCTAGATAGTTCTGTTTATTCTGTTCTTTAGTATTTTATTTTTGCCCATAATTTCACTTGCTTGCCATATGCTTGTACACAATTGTTTTGTGGCTTAATACTTAGCATAGAACAGATGGCCGATAGAGCCGGAAGGTTCTGGTGTAGAGACTACAGAGTTGGATGCAATCTGCTTCCATCCGGTCCCTTTGAAATTTGTGGTGGAGGCATAAATTCAGCAGTGGACGTCCTACGGCTGAGATGATGATTCCTTTACACAGCAGTGGTACCAAGTGAGTCCGCCTCTAGCATAAGTGACCTATCCAGTAAGTCGCGTTTTTTCTTCTATTACGGTTCGCATTCTGACGTCGGAGGTTAATTAAGTCTGCCTCCTAGCAGACTAAAATGGTTAATATATTAATATAAATAATTAATAATATTTCACTACGCCGAATTCATTTCAGCGACATGGTTATATATGTTAACAGCTGGTGCCCGCGTCTTCGTCTGCGGAGGAGTAGTACTTCGAGTAGCTTATTATCTTCTTGAAGGCCATATCTTTATAACAAAATGTCATAAAATATTTACAAGGTCAAACACAATTGCTGTAATAGCATTATATGAGTAAATTTAAATACTTAGTAAATGAATCAGTAAATGATAATAATAAAATAAACCTACACCTACCTACGTACATACAAATATAAAATTAATCACCATGGAAAAACTGTCATACCTTTATGAACATAAATACCGTAAAGGGTGATGCTTGACGTATTTGTGTTACATTTCATCACCCTTGAGTGTATCGACACATGACTAAATTAATGTGGTATCGAGCTGTCAAAATGATAGTGTGCTTTTGACTAAGCTATCATAAACTGAGGCGGAGATCTTCTTATTTTGTCTATGCTGTGCCCAATCATCACGCTGTTTCACCTGCGTGATGATGGATGATGATGATGATGATGAAAAGTATCCTATGTGTTAATCCAGCGCTACATCTACCTCCATACCAAATTTCATCAAAATTGCCCCCGCCGTTTGAGCGTGAAAGAGTAACAAACATCCATACCTACAAACTTTTGCGTTTATATTATTGGTAGGTTTTATTATTATTGCCATAGATAATATTCCATGTTTATCCATTTGTCTATTCTCGAAATGTGTGTCTACTATTTTCAGAGTACAAGAAGCCGCGTATATAGATTTATTCTTGTCTATTCTCAAAACGTATGGCTTAATGTTTTCAGAGTACAAGAAGCCGCGTACCCGACAGCTCGCGGTTGGTACCCCGCCCTGGACCAAAGCCTTGCCGAGAGCAACACAGTTCAAGTCTCCAGCGAATGGGAGGCAGAGGACAGCCAGACCGAACATCTGTCCGCCACACCGGAGCGAAGGGGGGATATCTCACTCGACAAGGAGTATCAGAGGTGAGTTTATAAACTAACAAGTTAGGAGCTCTTGTTAAAATCAGCATAATTATCATAATCAGCCCATTTTGTTCCCACTGCTGGGACTCGAGCCTTCCACCACGCGGGCCCAGTGCAACTTGGTGGATAGTTTAGTGGCCAACCCATGTCGAAGTTTCCAGGCCGCCCGAAGGCCTTCGACATAGTCTAACGACTGTTGTCCTAAGACAAACAACCGGGACCGACGGCTTCACGTGCCCTCTGAAGCACGGAAGCGCTCAATTGAATTGATGACTCAATTGACGGAGACACACTTCTTAAAGATAAAAAATATTACTAAACATAGTTCCCGACGAACAAGGATCCGTACGTACTATGGTCGGAAAACAATAACTTACGATGGAGCAAAACTGTACAATAAAATACCCAAACACATTAAAAATGTACACTCGTGCAACGTATTTAAATTTAAACTGCACAATTACATTTTAGCACATCAAAATAAATACGCTGAATGAGTACCTTCCACGATATTATCCATATTACGAGCGATGTACCTAATATTTGTATTATTATTATTTTTAAAATTAATGTTCTCATGTAAGTGACTGTACTGTCTTGTTATGAGAATAAATGTATTTAAACCTAAACCTGAATAATGCCACTAGCGGTCACCCATCCAAGTCCTGACCGCTGCTAGTGTTGCTTAACTTGTTGATCGGTTAAGATCGCTAAGTCAAGCTCCGCTACGAGCGCTTCGCGCTTGTTAGAGGTACTCGCGTAGTAATGTAGGTATGCCAACATATGGTTTAAGTACTATACTAATTATACTGATTGTTAGGCACCAGACCTTCCTCAATGGGTATGGAAACGCAGAGTTCGTCTACTCTGTCCTCACAACGTGCCCTCGTTAACAAAGGGCTATAGGATATATATAAGGAAGGGATCTGGATTCTACATCAAGATTTCCATGGGCCTTCTTTAACCCTTAGACATTAAGTTGTTAAGTCTCATGTTACAGGCACATGGCACAGTTACAGGCAATTTCGCCGGCACCCATACCCTTCAAACCAAAGCAGTATTGCGAACATAACTGCTTCATTGTGTAATGTAAAAATGTAAAATGTATGGTGGTAGACTACCCCAGACGAATTCATTTACAAAGAGTTCTACTTCGGTTAACCCCTCACAAGTCGATTGTCAATATAACAATGAAATTTCTATTGTGTCTGGGTTGTTCGACTGATGAAGTATTAAAGTTCTTGAAAAAATTGTCTTTTATATTTTGAGCATCTAGTAATGGAGCATTTTTGGAAAGAATGTCACACGAGAACAAATAGATTTTGTTTTTTATGCCTTTGAACAACACTCAGCATTCCAAGCGCTGTATTCCAGAAGTACGCTTACTTGTTGATCTAGTCAAGGCTTGAGTACAGATCCAAGGAAATTTCGTATGGCATATGGCAATTCACAACTGAACATGTTTTTTGGTATACCGACCAGAATCAGTAGTTACGCTCGTGATCTATACATAGGTGTAGTATAGAGGCCAAAAATTCTACACTTGGTAGAAAGAAAAAAAATGTAGACCAGAAGACGTAAAATTACCTACTGAACAAAAATATGACGTGTTTGAAAAAAGTGTCTCGTCATTCTGCGTCTATGTTCACACATAACATAAAAACTGCCACAGACTTCGATGAAATTTGGTATATGGGTAGAATAGAGAGCCCGTAGCTCCCAACTTTAAACTTTTTATCGTGATCAGTCACATAAATCTAACATGGCAGCTTGATCTCTCTATCCTACACGGTCTCATATAACACTCGGGTGTCGATTGACTGCGCATGAACTTCTATGGCATGGCTAAAAACCAACACTAGACTCTGGAGTATTTTGTCAGATAACCTTAACCCGGGTATAGAACCCAGGACCTGCACCATTCCAATGCCGCTTGCCCCACTATACCAACACAAGCGAGCGAAGCCACTGGCGGGTCAGCTGGTTATAGAAAAATTTTCTCATTCGAGATTCAAACTCGACACAAAAAATGCTCTCATTTGCACAAATAACTGGTACTTTTTACTATGGATATTTCCACTGAAAAGGTTTATGGAAGCGGTTTGGCCTGAAGCAGCCGATGGCAAATCGGAAACGCCTCGGTCGTCGCCAGTCCGCCGCGGCAAGAAGCGATCTGATGACCAGCGCTTGGAGAAGGAAAAGGTCAAGAAGATGAAGCTTGCCGCCGATGGATGGAGTCAGGAGTCTGATGCCACCGAGGCTAAGAAAAGGTAGATGTTCATATTTTGATGTTTTTTGAGCTTTCGTTGATCAGTAATGGGTGCGGTTGTTTTTAGTTTCCTCTTCGGGCCGGTGTTTTATATTGCTTACTTTCATATTCAACGGAGAGAAGTGTCAACTTTACATAAATGTTTTTTTTTTATACGGCTCATTTTTTTTTTTGGTTCAATTAAATTTATTGCGTTTCAAATAATTAAGAAGATATTACATATTGATTTAAAGTTTATTGTACAAAACTGTTGCTCCTACTCACACAATGTTACCTGTATTTTTAATCACTTTTGCTACATGTATAACTTTGTATTACATTGCCATATCAATATGTATATCAAACATTTGTTGTAGAAACCTTGTAGTTTCGATAAAGTTATATCAACTTGTAGTGTTCGAGCTGGTATCTGCTTGGTGCACTAACTCCATAATGACTTCCACTAAAAGCAGTCTGTAAATAACAACCAGACATCACAAGAACTAGTACGTCGATTATAATCTGAAATTGTATTATAATATTTCAATACTACATGATGTTGAATTGAATGATTCTGGGTAATTGCGCTCGAAGATGAATGGTAGACTTTGCACGAATTATTTGCAAAAAGTTTTAGTACTATTGTCAAAGTACACAATTGAGAAACGCGTTGTACTTCGTTATGCAAACTGAGTAATATGTGCTACGGTTGTACTAGACAAACAATAGTTTCAGCTGCGAGTTTAATTCAATTTATTTTATTCAGTATGTTAACGATACTATTACGTTACTTTTCCGTAACTTGTTCGTGCTAGGCCTACCGATGCAATTAGAGCTAAGTGACTTCATAAAAAGTGCTTCAAGAAGTTAAGGAAAACGTTGATCATGCTTGCCAGTGGGGTTCTGTCCGTGATGCTAGTTGTATTAATAATAGTTACAGAAATTAAAAAAATTACAAATAATTGAGTTGATAATTATTGAAAAAGTAAATCTTTAAAATATCATAAATCATCGTCAACAGCTAGGATTTTAATCTCTCGTGTTTTTTAAGAGTGCTCTCGGTAACATTTTTAGTTTCGGGGATTTTTGAGTTGAAATTACTCGTAAATAGCAATATTTAATAATAACTTATTTCAGTATCGCATTAAACATATATTTTTATTCTAGACAGGGCAGTGATGATTGAGGATGATGATTAATCAAATATAGCCTATGTTACTCAGGGTGAATGTAGCTTTCCAATGGTGAAAGAATTTTTGAAATCGGCACAGTAGTTTTTGAGTTTATTCATTACAAACATATACTCACACACACACACACACACACACACACACACACACACACACACACACACACACACACACACACACACACACACACACACACACACACACACACACACACACACTCACACACACACAAATACAAAGTTTTACTCGTTATAATATTAGTGTAAACAATTGATTTTTTTATTATTTATCAAAGTAAAGCTTATTTTGAACTCATGTTTTTGATTATCCCTCATTATACCACAGTTCCATAAACTACTATTATGCCATGTTGTTTTCTCTCGTTAACCCTGCTTCGTCCGTAGAAGTTGCGGCGTAACTTTACTTATCCTATGATCTGATCTCCTACCGAGAATACTCAGCCGGCACGGATCGCTATTATATAATAATACTTAACTATAGTATCACGGGCAGAACCCCTCACCTATGTGTGGCAAACGTTTTCAATAACACCATGTATTCCTATTGTTTAAGGGTATGGCTCGTCAATTGTAACATTTTAAGTGAATGCATAATATGCTTTTCATGGGCGATTTTAACTGAAAGCTTTTTTAGGGTTTCGTAGTACATATAGAAAATAGTATATGGAGCCTTTTTGAGATTATTCAGGCCGTCCTAAATCATTTACTTAATCGTAAATCGTCGTCTTGAACGTGAAATGCATTAATATAAACAAAATCACTTCATTCATTCGTTCAACTTTTATGCAAAAATAGCTTTCAGTTGGTCAGTTTTGATATAGATCTCAAGTTTAAAAACAAAGCTAATATTTAGAATACATGGCGCAAATGCTAAATTGGAATGAAAACTTTTTTTCTGCATACATAAGGTATCATAGAACCGAGTCTTTTTGAAATGAAGATATTTTTTGTTACATCTTTTTTAATCAGATACACTGTTTGTGAAATATAATCTGCCAAAGTGGCTGTAAAATATAAACTTATTACTCACAATTACTATGTTGGTAGACCTTACTAAAAACTTTATAGTTAATTCGAGCGCATTGTTATTATAATTTTTTTGAGCAATAGAGTGAAAACTGAAAAGTGCTTAAGAAGTCCAAGTTCAAGGTTATTGACTTCTTTACAAATAAATTTCTTAGGTGGCAATTTTATGATCCCTTAAAATATAGCTATTTGAGAACAATATGAAAATGTGTTATGCTGGTTTAACACCATATATGGCGTTTTACTAGTTTAACACCATAAAATAATGTGTTATGCTGATATCACTTTTTTTTTTTTTTTTTTTTTTTTTTGAGGGGGGAAATGCTGTGCACTTCCCTTCCGCCACGGGGGTGACGGAAGGGGGCGTGTGGGGCTCAGACCCACTAAAACCCCCCCGTGAGCAGTCCTCCGCCAAGGTGGGGCGAGACAGGGTCGCGCTGGCAATCACCATCTCGCCCCAGCGGTAGGCCCGGATTGATCTTAACCGGGCCTCAGCGCCTGTGAAGGGATGACCTTGCTCACCAAGGTCACCCCCTAGACGTGTAGAGCCGCGCAAGCCGACGAAGAGTCCCCCGACTCTTCGCCAGTGACCCCACTACGGGGGAGGGAGGAGACGTGCGAACCGTCTCCTCCGTTCTCCCGGTCGTCTGCGCCGGAGTGGATCAGCTCGGACATCGTTCTCCCTGATCCGCTCCGCAGCCTCCTTCTGCGCCATCACCGCTTCGCAGAAGGTGGCCACCGCCTGCCACGATCTCTCGCTGCCGAGCATGGAAATTACCACGCTCGGCAGGGAGAGATCTCCGCCTATTTCCGCTGAAAGCGTGTGCCGCTGCGGGCCCCATGCAGCACACACTTCCAGCGTGTGTTGCGCTGTATCTTCCGGCGCCCCACACTCGTGGCAGGCTGGGGTCGCCTCCCGTCTCGCGATTTGGTGCACGTACTTTCCGAAACATCCGTGTCCGGAAAGCACCTGCACCAATCGGAAGGTCAGCGAGCCGTATCGCCGCCTCACCCACCTCTGGAGGACTGGGCGGATGGCCTCCACCGTCCACTGCCCAGGGACTGGTGGAGCCAGGTCCTCCGTCCACCGCCGCAACAAGGCGTCTCGTGCCTGCCACCGCATACGTGTGACCTCCTCCCACGCTGGAGCGTCTCCACGGGATCTCCTCGCCGCCACGAAGTGATACACTTCGGCGAGGATCTCCGCTTGGAGCTCCCAGGGGGGATCACCGGCCAGCACGCACGCTGCCATGCTGATATCACTAGAAAAACATATGTTATGCTGGTTTAACACAATAAAAGTATGTATTCTGTTATGCCTGTTCAGCACCATGAAAGTGTTATTCTGGTTAATAACTGTTCGCTATTAGCTACGAAACCCTATGATAAGCATGGGCCGAGATGCTTCTGACCTGTTACTAATGATCAAGTATAATTAATTATAAATGCATATGGCCTACTTGTTATATATGTCTGTTGCAGTTACAACGCCCTACAACACTTTCTATGTGAGGCATTGCACTTCAGTCCTAACCCAGAGATGTAAGATCTTTCTAATTAGTTTACATGTAATGTCTAACGCACCGTTTCTTTGGTTTTTGCCTATTGTGCTAATCCTTTTGTTTTACGAACACTTGTTTTCTGTTGATTTGATTCCAATTATGTTTTAAATGAAGTATATAATAGCGATTAACTTACAACGAACGCTTTAGGATATTCACGATTTACGCGTATGATATAAATTAATAATAATAATTAAGAAATATGAAAATGCTAATTTTCAAAACGTATAAATTCGGAGTGTTTTTGAAGAAATCTCAAAAGTGAAGAATCAAGACTTGAATAAAAACAGTAGTAAAAATAATTCTAAGGTTATGCCCGTGCGTGCTAGCCCGTTCTGAAGAATGAGACCAGCAGTGTGTGATCTTGACCTTGTCTCTAGCATGAATCTAGCCCCAATCGCGGGCTGTCTTTTATTGATCCAAATAGCCTTTTTATCCTGAACTGTTTTCATTTTGTGGTGTTGCTACTTTGTATAATGTCTCTTAGTTCTGTGTGCCTGTTAGCAAAGGCCTTCTCAAACAGCTTCCACTGTACTCTGTCTTTGGCAACCCTTCTCCATTGGGGCCCCGCTGTTCATTTAAAATCGTCCTCCCATCGTTTGTTTTGTCTTCCTTTGCTTCTTTTTCCATCTCTGGGGTACCAGCCGGTGACAATTTTACTCCGCTTTTCTTGGCTGCTTCTCATTGTAGGCCCGTTCCATCGCTAGTTAAGTTGGTCTATTTTTGTCCGTACATCGGTCACTTTAGTCTTAGATCTTGAAAAAAAATTGATTGATAATAACTGTCAAATTTTGTCCAATATTCTATCAACAAATCCATGCTCTCGTTGCTGATTATCTTGCTTTAAACTATTTTTAATCTGTTTGACTGAGATGACTCTTACTCTAGGCACACGCTTCTTTTCGTGTAAATATCAATACCGGAATGCCTTCAGTGACCCAAAGCAGTAGTACTAAAATGACATTTAATGTCAATCGTTGCAAATTTATCGCTGTTACTTACTTCTTCCATTAATGATCTGGGTTCCACACCTACTGATGGTTTAATTCAGTGGGCATGCAATAGTTACATTAATAATTCCTTGTTTGTCCCTTGCCCTGTAAACTATAAAGCGAATTTCCTTTTTTTTATTTCGTGAGCCGCATGAGTGTGTCATAGCCATTAATTTATCCCTTATTCAAGTTACGTTTGGCAAAGTGTTTCATCTCAGTATACATATTGCAGCGCCAGTAAAAAGGTTAAAATCGATAAGCAGAAAAGGAAGCGGAAACACTCCACGTCCGTGTCTGTGACTGATAGCAGCGAAACTGATGCTAAAAGAAGAAAGAAAATGCAGAAAAAGAAGGTAGTTGTATTTTGATTCATCATACTGTTTAGTAAAACTTGGTACTACTAGTAATGGAGGTCACTGTGGTCAGTCAAAACTAGTAACACCAGCTCATAAGTGTTACCACTTAAAATAAACCTAGTTCTTGTTTTTTTTCGAGTGTTTTTTTTAAAAGATGTAATGCAGCAAAGCTAACTCTTTAGAGGCAGTGTAGAACAATCCAGAGATTTAATTTAATTGTAAAGTATTTGATTCCTCTGCCTTCGTGTCCAGGAATTATTTTCTCTAAAGTGAACCGTGAACCAATGTGAGCTGACAGTTATGTCTGCAATTGAGAATTGTTGGAGAAAATTTTCTAGGAGTTCGCTTTTGGCATATAGCCTTATGATACCACAGATTATCCGGCAGTTATTTGGTTGAATTGACTATGATGCTGAGTTAATTCCTCTTTCTGATAGCTCAAGATTTTAGCAGTGTTTACACCAGCTATTTAATTTCTGTACACAAACCTCTCTCATAAATAACACAGGCGATCTCAAGGGTAAAGTGTTATCAAAGCACCTGTACCGCACTGTACTGAGTGTATAAAAAAGAGCCAGTCGTAGCGTAGCTTTTTAGTACTTTTTGTACGAGATGAATGTGAAAATGTTATTGGGATACGTACGTACAAACGGACTAACCTCCAGTTTCTGAACGTTTGTAAGTTTGATTAGCATAAAAAAGGAATACTGACCGCTGATTGGCCACATATCGCGTCATTACACTACCATTGACCAATGAGCGTTTAGTATGTAGTTGGTCAACTAATCAAGGCGTTGACAAACTTCTAGAAACTGGAGTTACTCGCGTGGGAACTTTGTTTTATACTATGTAGTGTATTGTGTTGAGTTTTTGAAGTTAAACTTTTATATTTTTTTAAATGTATCTGCAGGATAGCAGAAAGGCGAAGGCAAAAGAGGCCAAACGTCGCCGTATTAAAAAGAACATAAAGAAAAAAGGCAAACTGAAAAAGAAGAAGATCATCAAAGTCGATCAAGAGATCGAATTGGAAGATCTCGATAAAGGTAAGGACTTTATGTAAGTTTTATTGAAAAATACAATAATTCAAGACGTAACAATCTTGGTGTTAAATAGTGTTCCGTAAAAGGCCTGGTTTACTGTCAAGTTTAGGTACGCTTACGTACTGCAATCTCGACGACGGCCGGCGGCACCCACATCAGTGTGCACTCGTACGTATGTAGAAATATGATTTACTCGTATTATGTGGTTTTGTCGATACATGTCTGCCCCAGTAGTATAGCGTGTGACGTCATCGGGCCAAGCAGGACCAAGATTTTACAATCGTAGGTAGGTATATTTCACAAGTTATTTACGCGTTTTCTATGGGAGTGATCCTTCTCTACATAATACTATTACTTATTCTGTGGTAGACCTTGAGTAAAGAAATAAAATAATCATTAATAATAACAGTATTTTTTAGAACTCTCCAACCCCTACGCAAACTTAATATCGAAACATACTCCTGATAAATAATTTCTTATTTAGTTTAGTGTTAGTTACCCTACCTTCGAAACACGGGGTCCCATGTTCGATCCGTGGCTGAGGCAAATATATGTGCGATGAGAAATAATGTTTTTTCGGGTCTTGGATGTAGTCTTGTAAGTTGAGTGTGTAAACGTTATTCTATTTTGTATTCACCGCCCAGTGAAACTGTATACTTAACATGCTGTATTACTAGCTGAACCGCCAGAGGCTTCGCTTGATCTTGGTGTAGTGGAGAGCGTTGCTTTGGGATTTGGAGGTTCAACCGGACTGGGTTCGACCGGACCGTTATTGGGTTTTTCTGACAAAGTAATTCTCAATAGCAGCCTGGAGTCTGAACAGTGCCCCGTAGATGTCAATAGGCTCGCTTATTCCTATTACATGAGATCAAAAAATATTATCCTTCTGGCGAAACGTAAGTGTTTCAAACACCGCTGCCTACCCTTTGGAAGATGTAAACGTGGCGATTTGTTACGTTGTATTCTAAAAAAAATATGTATATAAAGTACTCTAGGTGTAGTATTGCAACGATAAAAATACATGCTGCATTCTTAATTACATTTATTTGGATGATGATGATGATGAATCTTATATAGCATATGTTACTCAGGGTGAATGTAGCTTTCCAATGGTGAAAGAATTTTTGAAATCGGTATTTTTGTAATTACTCGTAAATAGCAATATTTAATAATAACTTATTTCAGTATCGCATTAAACATATATTTTTATTCTAGACAGGGCAGTGATGATTGAGGATGATGATTAATCAAATATAGCCTATGTTACTCAGGGTGAATGTAGCTTTCCAATGGTGAAAGAATTTTTGAAATCGGTCCAGTCCTTTTTGAGCCTATTCGTTACAAACATGCATACAAATCTTTCCCCTTTATAATGTTAGTATACACCCCTATCCCTAGTAATACACGCACCGGTGTGCAGGTTTTATTTTATTGTCATAGCGTAGGTTTTTAGCCGTACCATAGAACTTCATGCGCGCCAACCAGTCACTCGAGATCCCAGTTTTATATGAGACCGTGTAGCATAGAAAGATCAAGCTGCCATCTGGGAAGAATGTGAGGGATCAAAATAAAAGTGCTTATAGTTGAGAGTTCCGGGCTCTATTCTATCCATACATATAATTTCATCGAAATCTGTGCGGTAGTTTTTAAGTTATACGTCAGCATACAGACAGACAGTTTTTTAAACGTCATATTCTTGTTCTGTAGCAAATTTTAAGTTTTCTGAGTCACATTATGTTTTTAAATTTTGTTTCAAGTACAGAGTTTCTGGCCTCTACTTCTCTATTATAATTATAGATAAGTACGTATATTGACGGCACCTTGTATATTTATAAAATATCGATAGCCAAAAATCTATGGGCGTATAATTGGAATCAAATAGACACATATATGAAATAACGTCTTTTACTTTAGAACACATTTTTAAAAAGTATATTCGGAATGAATACTAAAATTTTTTCGGACTATTCTTAGTTTACAAAATGTATGTTGACTTAAACATAAATTATTACCTTTCTTATAAAGCGTCATACACTATGCAAGAGTTTTTGGAGGATAAGTAGACAAAGAAAATAAATAAAATTCGTTTTTAACGTGTGACCTGTCTAAATGGTAAGGGAAATTTTAATATTAGAAGCGGTATGTCAGTTAGAGATTGTTTGTTACTAATGTATATCGATATCCATTGTTCAACTCTAACAGCATTTAACCGGTATTTAACGGTAACCCGCGCCGGTACACCGATGGCCAAATCTATACAATGCATAAAACCGCGCTGGTACACCGTTGTAACGCAGTCAAAACCCATATCAAGACTGAATATAAAATTTAACTGTTCAAATATATGATACATTTCGTTTATTAGATGTTTTTTAATACTAATAAGCACGTAGAAATCAATTTTACACAGAAATAGGTTTTTTTGGTTATCAGTAGGCTAGTAAAAAAACAATGGGCTTCGATACCATATCCCCAAACTTTCGCAGGTGCGCGTGTGCGAGTGTATTGTTTTCGTGAATAAGTACCATTTCGAGGTAAAAACCTAAGAAAAAGCTTATAATCCTCTTATATTCTGGTTTTGTGAGCATTTCCCATAATTTGATAACGAGTGGGACTACGATTTTGAGATCTATTATGCAGCTAGCGTTAGAGTATATATTTGTATGACAATTTGTGGATTTATTATGGATTATTATAAAATAGGCAGAATAAGTTTTCAAAGTCTATTATATCGTTGTGATTGTATGTATACTCCTTTTACACCTGCTTGAGAGATAAGGTGGTCTTTGTAGAATTTATTTAATTTGTAATTTTTTTGTCGTGGTTCAAGTTCTTATGTATTTTTTGGTTGACGTTACCTCCATAATTTGACTAAAAAGAAACTGATAACATATTAATAGAATAAAAGACGATGTACTGTATAACCAGTGTAAATTTATGCCGTTTACAGATATAAAATAGAACAAATAGCTGTTTTACTACGATTTTACTCCTGCACACGTTAGCGACGCGTGCAAAATGTTTAAATAGTGAATTTTCGCGCGTTTTTTTCCGTTGATTTGGCGCCAAAATATTTTTATTTTTAACAAAGAAGCGGGCGCGCGGGGCGTGCAGCGGTTGCTTTTTTGTTTGTTGAGTGGTTGCGTACAAAAATTAATTGTGAAGTGATTTGCGACTACATCGGTACGAATCTATGTAATATTCATTATTTATTGTTTTTACGACCGATATACACAACAAAAAGAGTGTTATTTTTTATTTTGTTTTTCAAAACCACAAAAAGAAACGGTACGTGCTATATCGGCACCATGTTTCTTTTCTACTGTGAATTTTATGACTGTTGCTATATTTGATCTTTTGGAGAAACGTTGTTTAGATAATAGGTTTATTAGGTCACAAATAGAATTTAGAATGTTATACCTCAACGACATCGTAAAATAATAGAACAAAATGGCTTTACGCGATTTATAAATAAACTTTCAAACCGCGGTTCACATTTGCGCGGGAAAAACATGCCGCCAATTCTGGGCCAATCTTCGGAGGCCGAAATGTAGAAATAATACTATGAACGTATATGTAGTGTTATATCATTTTGAAAAGGAAATATTATGCAGAATTTAGAATAGTAAATGATGAATAAAAAAAATACACTTCATAACACAAAAAGGTCATTTATTTCAAATGTAAACAACTATTTTATTATCCCTTTTTCTCAACGGGCCGTATCAACTAAAACAAAGAAATAAAACAAATCATTCGAATACAATGTCAAAGCACAGTTCAAGAGCAAACAAAAAATGTAAACAGAACGATTCAACTCGTAAGTTTATGGTTGCTAGAGCCATAAATGTCACTCAAGTACTTGGCGCGCGGCCACTTGAAATGAAATTCGACTCCCTGCTGATTTTGCCGCCAAAACGCTCTCTGCGCGCGGGCTGAGTAGGACAGGGCTACTTCAAGGGTTCAATGTAGACCAATTGTAGGGTTCAATGGTTTAATTAATTCTCAAATTATAGTGGTCTCCATTCAGTACAATTTTGTTTTTACAGAGAAGAAAAAGAAAGAAAAGAAGATCAAAAAGAAGAAACTACTAAAACAAAAGAAGAAAAATCAAAAAAAGAAGAAAGCGAAAGCGAAAAGCAGCTCATCGTCAAGTGCAAGCTCTTCCGATTCGGAATCGGAGCCGGAAAAGAAATCAAAGAAAAAGAAGAAAAGTTCAGAAAAGAAGAAGCGCAGGAAATCCTCCTCCGAATCTAACGAAGAATTGTTCGACGTCAACATACTGAACAACATCAAAACTGAGCGAGTAACGGATGACGAGAAATCGAAACAACTAGAGTTTTCACCGAGGAGACAAAAACCGCGTGAAATTATTGATGTAAAAGAATTACAGAGTGACTTTGTCGGCAATAGTATACAAATAAAGAAGGAGATAGAAATAGAAGAGCAGAAGATTGAAGAAGAGAACCTAAAAGAAAACAAAGAAGAGGCAGTGGTTGAGAAACAAGAAGATGAGAGTCAGGAATCCAAGGTCGAAAATGTTGTGGCAGAGCAACAGCCGGAAATCAAGGTTAGTGAAATGTCTGACACCCTTCGTGAGTTAAGTCGTCTTCCTTTATGAGTCGAAACCAATTGCGTCGTTCGCGCACTCGTTGCAAACCCACAAACGTCGTGAGCGAGGTCGATACGTCACCGATAAGGCTCAAGTCGCGACCACAACGCTCGCAGATGGAAAATTTGGCACGCATTTCGTGAGTGTTCCATTCGGGTTCGTCATTAAAAGCATTGGAACCAAAGAGAACGCAAAACCGAGGCGCGACAGTTGTGAGCATTGACGGCACTTACCGGAACGCATCATTAGTGGCTAGACATGTGGACAAGTAACAACAAGGCAATTACGTATCTCAGTTACAATAAAATGTTGATCGAAATCTTGAGAAATGGCGGCTTTATGTCAGTTTTGACAACTCCAGTAAGTAAAAATCTTAGGCTACGTTCCGGAAAGCGCCGAAATCACTTGCGGCGTTTAATACGTCATCGATGACGTCACCGAAAACGCTCACGCCGCGACCACAACGCTCCCGGTTCAAGGTAGGCCTACGTGATCATTGAGAGCTGTCACTGTCAACCAAAGGGAACGGTAAACCGGGGCGCGGCACTTGCGAGCGCTGACGGCACTTGCCGGAACGCCTATTTAGTAAGTTGATTACTAAAGCTGACAAAAGTGACATAAACTGCTCAAGGACTGTGACCTACGGTTTGAGAAACATGTCACAAATTCAACTAAATTGTTTTTTTTAATAAATTAAAGGTCTTATATCGAATGAGACCACTTTTAATTGAAGGTTTGCGTATAACACTCGTTGAACCTATGGTTTTAGCTAGGTTTAACTACATGGATTTGGTATTTGGCCAATGGGTGTTTGTCAAAACCAGCAAGTTAATTCAGAGGGTTCATAATGCCTGTGCTCGTTTTTGCTTCGATATTCCGTTGCGGGTCCATGTTACACATTATTGGAATAAATGTTCAATTTTAGAAATGAGGCATTGACAAAAACTACATTTAGCTTGTCTCTTTTTTGGCGTGATTAAGCACCAAGTTCCTAAATTTCTGTGTGATAAGTTGTCTTGGCTTTCCAGGCATGCGACTCATGAGTCGCGGCATAGAACATTACAATTGTCAACACACAAACATCGCACAGCTGCTTTCCGCGGTAGTTTCCGGTACTCAGCCACTAAGTGTTGGAACAATATCCCACCGCCCTGTAAGAAACCTGCAAAATCTTTAAGACTTTAGAATAAAAATAAAACATTTTCTAACTTTACACCAAAAATAGCAGGAAACTCCATAGGCTTGATACAAATGCCATATAAAACAAATCATAAATGCAAACTATCTTTGACATGAGCAGAAAAATCCTAAATTTTGTAGCCTAGTGAATTTGTTAGCTACATGTACATATATTAGGTTAGGTATATACTTATGTACCTACCTACTATAATTAATATGGAAATAAATAAATACTATTACTCGTAGTATTATTATATTCTTACCTCTGGGTCTATATTTTGAGTACCCAGTTATGCATAATTTTAGTTAGTGCTCTTTCATATACTTACGAGTGTTTGCATATTGTTGTATTCTAAATTAAATTATAGCAAAGGACAATAATTATTATTAAGTTCTGTTATTTTTAGTTCATCTTTGAAGTCACCGAAACGGCTTCAACGGAAGATCAGCGCTGGTCGAACGACCAGCACAACGCTGAGTTGAGGCCGGTTTGCGACAATAAGTTTTTAATTGTTACTTTGTATTAATACTAGGTTGCTGCAAATAAATTATTCTGATTCTAAAACCGCCATTATTTTAGATTTCAATAATTTTAATTTTAACTGAGATACATAATAGTTTCCTATCTTTCTGGTGGAAAAACCATGAAACTATAAGCATAGTTACTACACTTTTGCTAAAATGATGCATGGGACAGTTTCATAACAAAGCATTGTGTAGCAACTTCTGACAGGCCGAGGCAACAAACATGTTTGAAATAGATCAACCTAAATATGTTATTTATTGCTTAATCGAGACCTTAACTTTATGAGCAGTGCTTATCACTTAATTTATAGCGTTCTATTACATGCTTGTCTTGTGTATTGTAAAAACAACTTAAAAATCCGACCGAGTATTTTTTTAGGTACTTATACTAGTATTTTTGCGAACAGTAGACGTCGCGAAGCCGATTCCCCCTTTTAAGGGTGAATACCTCTTCAATCAGAACGAATGTCATAAATTTTACCGAATCTGAGAACCTGTATAACAAATTTCGTCATAATGAGTTGAAAAATACGCTCTGTACGAAACGGTGCCAACAAATGAAAGAAATTTGACGAATCGTTACAGAGACTTCGTTCGCGTCCCTCACTGGGTCACTTAAGTTTTGATGTTGACCACATTAATTTTTTTAGACATTTTTTCCTCTTGGTAGAAAGACTATTTTTTTCTTATTAACATTTCTGAATTATTCATGAACTGGCAAATCCGATAACATTTTGGTAAATTATTTTTAAATCAGTAACTCATTAAGCGGTCGTGGCGTCTGACACGGATGGTCGGGAGTCGCGGGTTTGAGTCCCGTCATAACATGTGTGTTTTTTTCTTTAAAATTGCAATAATACTGTTATATATATAAAATACTAGCGACTGCCCGCGACTTCGTTCGCGTACAGAAGGCTCAGCCTTCGGCTGCGCCAGAACCTCCCCTCTTTTCTTGGTTTTCTTTCATAAGAACCTTCTCCTGACAATAATTAACACAACAAAAAAAATTGCGAGATTGTTCCATCCGTTCTTAAGTTATAGCGGACCAGCAGGCTTAGACAAAATTCAAACAGGCGTGTTTCCGCACACGCTACTGACAACAATGTGTCTACGAACTTAGCGCGACGTCACGTGACTGATCCACAGGTAATGTCAACGTCATACATTTTGAAGTTGTCGTTTGGCGTTAACGATAACAGAAACATCTTTTGTCTAGGCCTGCAGGAGAAATAGGGGTTAATTTTTATTTATATATATAGAAAGATAAATAGATATCAATAAACAATAAACAATTGTACGGTTACACTATCGAAATTCAGCCAAGATTGTTTCTTAAAGATTTGAACTTTTTTCGTATTAACGTAGTGGTCATATTATATGTGAATGATATAATTTAATATAAATATTCTGAAGAGTAATATCAATTTTCAGGAACAAGATGAGAGTCAATCAATGGTCCGTCCAGAGGAGTCCAATGTTTCACAATCTTCATCACAAGAGTCGATCTATAGTTTAAAAGACCAACCTCTGTACGAAAAGGATGAAAGCCACCTGCGACCGTCATCACAAAACTCTAACTACAGTTTCCATGATGTTATGGCCTCTGGCATGTACAAAACGTTGGAGCATGGGATCGAAGAAATGAATAGCCAAGAAATGCAAAGTCATGAATTACCACAACACGAAGTACAAAGGCTTGAAGTGCAAAGGCACGATATGCAAAGCCATGATACGCACAGCCATGATATTCGAAGTCATGATATGCAAAGACATGACGTACAACGTAATGATGTGCAAATTCACGACGTGCAAAGACTTGACGTGCAACATAATAATGTGGAAATTCACGATGTACAAAGACATGACGTGCACACCCATGAACTTCAAAGTCATGATATACAAAGACACGACATGGCAGCACATGACGGACAAAGACATGCGCATGAAATCGAATTGGACACCCAAGATAATTATGAGCATGGAGATTATGAGATGTACGAACAGATGGCTATGGCGTATCAGAGCGACGTTGCTAGCCAGGTAACCTAAAATAAATTATATATAATTAAAAGTTATCATTAGTTTGTAGTCATGTATTGGCATTTAGATTCTTTATTATTTGTTACTAGTTCGCGTAGTAGACTCTGCCTTCGGCCTCGCCATAACCTCCCATCTTTTCTTGGTTTTTTAGTGTAAGAACCTTCTACGAAGTATTAGATAACATTAAAAAACGATGAATTAAATCGGTAAAGCCGTTTTCAAGTTATAGCGTGACCAGGAGGAAAAGGGTTCCATTTATTTATTAGATTATCTAACTGTTAGGCTGTAATTATTGACTGTCCTAATGCGTGTATAACGGTAAGTCATATACATGGTGAGAACTTATCAGATAACAACAATATATTATTAATTTTTAATATGAAAAACGGGAACGGGGACAGATCTTTCCGACTATAGTTTCAACCGCATCCGGTGGTCTTTTTCAAGGAGAACGCTCGCGATTGCGAGACGCGAAACTATAGTCGGAAAGATCTGACTTTTTTACGTGAGTAAATCCAGTTTTTGATATTAAAAATGTGTACAAACCACGTTAGTTTTCATAATAAAACAATATATTAGTCAATGCATAGAATATATTTTGTTTACTAGTGGTAAGACATTTCTGCTAGTATCCGTTTTGATAGATAGATAGATAGATGAACTCTTTATTGCAACACCACATTATAAAATACAACAAACAGATGAAAACTTAAAATTAAGTGTCACAATCGCGTGTCGCGGTCTTATCGCTCAGAGACAAGCACCTAGATATGTACCAGTCCAGTGGCAGATATTCTTCCTCGGAGCTGTTGTCTGAAAGCACTGCTGTGTCAAGGAGTAATGTGTGAAGGGCACTGTAAAAATTGAAATTAGGGGCGAATGTGACTGAAGCTACGTCTCAGGGTGACGAGCGCAGTGCAATACTGCGTAAAACTTTGGAGCTTTAAGATATGGATGTCACTGCCACTGTCATGGGCGTGATACATATCATCAGGTGAACGACCATAGCCCGTGTCGTCACTTCATAACTAGTTGTATCTTTCCAAAATAATAATTGTTAACGACACAACTTGGCACAAACCTATAACTATTTCTTTTTATCTATATTTATATTGACGGTAAGTTGTGACCATGCTTTCGAAGTTGGAGGCTCCCGGTTCCATCCTTGGCCGCGGCAAATATTTGAGCCGGATAACTTTTCTTGGGTCTTGAATATTAGTGATGTGTGTTCGTGAGTGTATGTGTGTGTGTGTATGTGAGTACATACAGATAATCTTATTGCGTAGGTATGAGTGTGTGATCATTATTACATACATATTTATATATTGGATATGGTTGTAGCAAACATCCCCACCTAACACATCAGGCGAACAACGCATAGAGACAGTGGTCCACGCCCGAACTCGAGGCGAGATTAAATGCGACTGGCGCGCCGGGGACAACCTCGCCGCTGCAACCACGCAGCCACTGCGGCCCTCGCGGTGGGGTAAGTCACACATCATACTGTATATTTGTGTTGTAATTAACTCGGGATTACGTTTTGTGTTTCATTGCTTTTCATGCGCACTCTTGCTTTTGTAACTGTTTTGTGAGGGTAAGTAATATATGTTCGATTGACAAAATTCATATAGACAAAAGAAGTATAAACTTATGACATACCATTTATTTCGTATATAATACATATAATATAATAAACCTTTAATCGAAATTCAAAACAAATAACAACAAAAGAAAATTCATTCATAAACTATAAATGCATGTGATAATACTTAGCAATTGAAATAACTGTTATAAAAAATATAATCACTGCACATACTTCTTTTTTAGACGAATTTTAATAAAAATATATAATAAAACGTCGAAACCAATTAATATATTTCAAAAATAAAGAAAAAGCCTGACTAAGATTGATAACCTAATTCTGGCGCTTCGACGACCGCTGCCGCGGCACGCTCGCTACGCTCGCTCGGCTTGCGCGTCGTGTGACCACTATTCAACCTGACGCTCCCCATCCCTTTGCTCGTCGTCGCAACTATCGTGACTTTGCCTTAAACTAATCGTGAAAACCATTAAATACCATTAAACATACTTTCATCATTTTGTTAACGGAATTATAACAAAATGTATAGTATGTCAAATCATTATTATATCGAAAAAAATAAAAAAATATACTTGAAGAGTATAATTTTATGAACTCGTAATACGAGTATTTGTAGTATATAAAATTATAGTATTACAGTTGATCGATATATCAAGTGCTGGAATAGATTCTAAATTACATAACAACTCTAGCGTATATCCAATAAAATTATATCAACTGTCCGTTACGGATAAAGTCTTTTATATCCAGTGAAGGGTATTCAAATAAAGATCTGTAAAATGAATTTCGAACAGTCGCGCACCCGTTTTGTGATACTAAATTTAACCAACTATACTATATTTGACTTATTGGTGCTAAATCATACCAACGAAAGTCAAAATCATTTATTCAATTTAGGCATCAAAGACGCACTTATGCATGTCAATTATTCATTATAATGTACTTTAAAGACTACCGTCGGGTACCAAAATATATAGAGCAATTGCAAAAAAAAACGGGCACCTAAGGAAATTTACGTTCTAAGGTCGATTTTAGTTAATTAAATGAAATTTATTTCTTTGACGTAGTCTGTATACTTATAATCGTGTAAATTAATGCACGTGAAGTGAATTCGAGCAATTATAAGAAAAAAAAAACGATGGATTCTTTAAAATCGATGTACACGCCCAAACAATAAGAAGTGGTCGGCAATAAAGACAAGTTTTTTTTTACTTTTTTTAATTAAACAAAGTTACAAATGTAAAAACCTAATAACGAGTGTGACCTCCTCTTGCCAAAATCACAGCTTGAATCCTTCTGGGCATGCTTTCCACGATGTTTTTAATAACGTTTTGAGGAATACGTTCCCACTCTTCTTCAATGGCTCTTTTTAGCTCCCTGATGTTTTGTGGAGCAGGTTGCACTGATCTTACCCGTCTCTTTAGAACATCCCACACATGCTCAATTGGATTGAGGTCAGGACTTCGAGCTGGCCAATCTAAACGACGGATCCCAACTTCTTGCATGTACGCTTCCACGTCGCCAGAACGGTGCGGGCGAGCATTATCGTCCATAAAAATGGAATATTCCCCAAGTGCAGTCAATGTGGGTTGTGCATATGGAATTAGGACTTCCATTATGTACCGGTGTGCATTTAATGTTCCATTTTCTATGAAAACTAACTCCGTACGCTCCGTCGAATTAATTGCTGCCCAAAACATAACGGAGCCTCCGCCATAAGGAGTGATTTCTTCGAAACACACTTCCGCATAGCGTTCCCGTGGTCTTCGCAGCACTCGCCGGCGTCGGTCCTCTCCACACAAAGAGATTCTAGCTTCATCAGAAAACAATACTTTATTCCAGTCCTCTAGAGTCCATGAAGCACAGTTCCGAGCAAACTGAAGTCGAGCAACACGGTGCTCACGGAGTAATTTAGGGCCCCGAGCTGGGCGGTAACTCTTGATATTGGCAGCCAAAAGCCTCCTCCTGACCGTCCACAAGCTAACTTCTACTCCTCTTACTTCTTCAAGGCTCTTCTTCAGGTCCACACTTGACGCCTTACGATTACGCAACGCCTGACTCACCAAAAAGCGGTCATCTCTTGGTTCTGTGCATCGTTTTCTTCCCGAACCGGGTCTTCTTTTGACCGAACCAGTCTCTTGATACCGTTGCCAAGTCCTCTGGACAGTTGAACGACTCACATTTAGTCGCTGAGACACGTAAGTTTGCGAACAACCTTCTTCAAGTAGGGCTATAATTTTACCGGCCCTTATCGCTTTATCACTCATATCAAAAAGTGGTATTTAATGTAAAAAGAAAGATTAAATTGTTTAATTTGCAGAAAATATCCAAAATGTTTTAAAATATCGTAATCAGTTAAAAATCGTTTCAGCAATTCGCGCCATTAGTAAAGCAATTTTAGAATAATCCACAATAATCATTATTTTTCTTTTAATAATTTCAAATTTTAAATTTGGAACGTAAAGAATCATGCCAGGATGATTCAAAAAACATGCCAAAACATCGTCAAATTAACAAAACCTATTTCTTGTTCTTCTTCATTGAAGTAGAGAAAAATAAATCTAAAGTGTCCGTTTTTTTTGCATAAGAGTTTAGTTATACCTACTTATTGATACTAAATTATACCAATTTTACTTGTGTAATTACACTGATATACTTATCAAAACTAAATTATAACGACTATTAATAATATTATAACTTAATCATCTATCTATACTTATTGATGCTATTTTTAATTCTATTAGGAGATTGTAGCAGCACGAGGGCCACCTGGCGTTGAGTGGTAACCTCTGACTAGAGCAGACGCTAAATTATACACATAAGTTATACTAAATTATACTTATATATATATCTTATGCTACTAAGTTATACTAACCATAATATAAACATAAATGATACCATAAACATTATAAACTTAGATCCGCACGATACAGTTAGTTTTCCAATGTGCACATTGTAAACTGATCTGTATGATTTGGATAAAAAAAACTGTGCACGTTATTGGTGTCATTTACGAGTATATATTATATATAGTCAGTAAACGGGTGTACGTCTGATTTTCGACAAGTACATACTTTTTAATGTTATTTGGCCGGTTTAACTTACGCGGTAGGTATAGTCGAATATCTGGACCGGTTTCGTGACCGTCCGGGCCACTTCTTCATGGAGTACTTGCGCACCCGGCAACGGTCGAGATGTTCGACTATACGTGCCGCGTAAGTTAAACGGTCATAATAACATTAAAATGTGTAATGCTTACGAAAGTTTCAGTCAAGTTAAGTTCATACTTTGACAGCCGCTTACTTCGAAAAAACATAGTTGCTTCGACATACCACATATTCGACGAGAACTACGAAGAAATAATAGTCAGGAACAGTAACTGCGTTAAAAAAATGACCCAACAAAAGTCGTGTTCAAGTAGGCGGGGCTTAAAAGTCGTGTTCAGTACGTCATCAGTCGGACATTTTACTTGCAAGCGAGCACACTTCAAATCTTCGCGTACGTTTTCATTTTTATCATTGTGAACTTCAGTTGTGGATCATCATGCCAGTATTCGTTGTGAAGTGGTGCAGAAACAATACACGATTAAAATGTCCAGGGATCACTTTTACTAGTAAATAATAGCAAACTTATAATTATTCAAAGATGTTCAAATACGGTAACAAATCGAGATGGTCAATACTATGCAAAATAAAGTCAGTCAATTTTTATTTAATTTAGGATGTATTTTTTTCTTCAGGACTAAATATTGAAATGTATGTAATGTGCAATGGTTTTGCTTGTTATGTTTTATTCTCACTTGCTTGCTGATTCAATGCGGCAAAATAAGTGCCTAGCTGCACTTAAGCTAGAAAAACAAGAGTATCACTGCCTGTGAAAACCAGCATAGTTATACTACGTTAATTTTGACTGAAAACAATAAAATTATAGATAATCAAAAAATTATGGACCATGTTACACAAAACTGCAGTACCTACCTACCACTTGGTACAGTAAGTACCTACTGTTTTTTTAAATTATGTTATATTATAATATCATACTTATCTTTTTATGCTGATGATTTGTCCCGAAGAAACATCAACATCTTTAAGAGCCTTTATTCTGCGCAGCGCTGCGCGAGTTTAGGTATTTTACATTAGCGAGTTACTTACTAGCGCGCCCTGCGGCAGTGGCCTTACCGCTTGACCAAAATAGCGCGCATTAATATTTGGATCTTTTTTTATCTACTTTGGTTTTTATGTCACAAATAGACGTAGGTCAAAAAGGTGAAATAAAATATCACGCAGGACACATTTTATTTTTAATATCGACATTAATTAACATATTATGATAATTATTAATCAAGTACATGTTATCTACAAGAGCATAGACTAGAAAAAAGTAAGATTTAACTCATGTACCTACCAAAAAGAGATGAGAATAGCAAATAAAACAACCATCAAATAGTTCCTGCTACCAGTTTCTGGATCCAGCATCAGGTCCTAGTCACCAGCTAGAATAAAGGTATCGCGAAGACGATTCATACGATCCCAAAGACGGTGTGTCTACTATTAACCATCACATAGTTCCTGCTACCAGTTTCCGGCTACAGCATGGATTCCTGGATACCAAGTATAAGCATAAGAAATTTGGTTAATAGCAAAATACTAGCCCCTCAAGGGTCGATGTCATTATAACAATGAAATTTCTGTTGTTGATGCACAGATGTCATATAAAATTATTTGTTAGAATCCCACTTAGAAATGTTACCTCAATAAGTATCTCAGGAAGTTTTGAGCGCACTAATATTTAGTTGTGTAAGCGCGGGCGTCAGAGCGATACGTCCTCTGACCTCTCTCTAAGAGGCCTCAGCCGCGTCTGACGATTCGTGACTGGCGCGACCTGTTTTATAATTGATTTTAAAAACGTGTGTGTGTAGAAACCGCCCGGCAATAACAAACTAATAAACAATTTCTAAATGTAGTCTATGGAACTTGAACTTGTTAATCAAATAATGTTCTATAAGATAAGAACATCAGATAAGAATAATTGACATAATATACTATATCAATCATTATTATGTGACCCTTCAAACACTCGGCAAAAACGCGAATTGGCGCTTCCAAAGCGTTTACGCTCTAAAGAGATATTTACTACAGACAATGAACAATAAACGATTGCCTACAGTTGGTATGTAATATAGACAACTATATAGCATTAAAAAAACAGTTCATTGGCTGGTCAAATTAAAGCACGATTAATTTTTCAAAATAATGAAAATTCACTTTCTGCAAATTTTAAAGTGGTTTAGCTGAGTTGCTAATTAATTTGTCAGTAATATCAACACAGTGCTTTTCAAAAGTAATTCTATAAATTGATTGAATTTTCTAAATTGATAATGAAGGTATTCTGTGACCACTGAAAATCATCCAGCTGGCAAATAACGACTTATTTTTTTTGGTAAAATGTATAAGCCTAAAATGTTTCATAATCTTTCTTTACTACATTGCGAAGAATCTCTTCTAATGTATTCTAGACTAAAACTTAATAAATTAATCATATTTCGCGAGACATACGAGATTTACGATTGATTTATTATTGAGTTGGTCCAGTCCACTTGTTGCATAACATCGTCCACGCCGCTATGACTCTGCTGTCATTGTAGACGTTGCAGCAGGCGCGTAAACTAATGCCTGCTTTCCTTCTGAATTTAAACCAATCACAGAACATGTCTATTTGTAACCTCGGAAGTAATTTGTATTTGGAATCATACGTTGTTTTGATTTGAAGGGCCACTTTTTATGTGGACTTTGTTCTGAATTATGCTTCCTGACTATTATTTCTTCGTAGGACGAGAATTACTCCCACAGAACGTAGCAGAGATTAGTATCTAGTGTTTGTAGTTTTTAGTAATGTTTATTTTTGTTTGAAAGCTGGTGCTTCCCGTGTGGTCCCTTTTAAATTTAATCAAATGCGCTTATTGGAGTATAACTTTTTGAGTTATACTCCAATAACTGAATAGAATGGAAGTCGGTATTAAATTTTTCAAATTGTACTTGTATTATGGGATACTATTGTCGAAGCAATGACTTGTCGAACTATGTTTTTTCGAAATAAGCGACTTGTCGAAGTATCAAACCTGTCGAAATTCAGAGGTGCAGTAAACATCACTAATTAGTCTCTTCAAGCCCTTCCATCAAACATTGCTTCCTACCACACTTGTGTGTTTGTGTGTTTTATGTGTTACTGAACTCGCAGGGTTGAAACCAGGCGATGTGAACATAGTACTGACTGGAGGGAACGAACAGTTTCCCATTAGAAACGTCGTGGAGCCGGTCTACAAGATACAAAGCATCGCTAACAGGACGGACAACTCTGCTACCGGGTAAATATAAACTTTTCCCAGACGTATAATGTAGGGTTCACAAAATAGGTAGTTTTTTTTTCATTGTTTCCGGAACAGACTCGCGTTATAGCACGGGAGATTGCAGACTGGTTCTGATGGTAAACATTCACCCTACCGTAATTCTTCAGGTCATTCGTGATCACTGACCTTCCACACAAACTCTCTAAGAAATGATAACCATGCAAAGCTTGTTTAGATCGATATCATTAGGCGATAAGACCGCCCATTGTGTTTTGGTTTTTACTGTATACAAATTATGTTGTAAGGATGACGAAGGGATGACAATGAATGATGAATGATTGATATTGTGACTGACTTGTTAATGAAAGTGTTTTCTACATAGGAAAATATGATCTTAAGAAATTATATATATAAGGAATTTCTACTATTATATGTATATGACTTGCATTATATAACGTCCACTGTTATGGCAAATAAACGATTTGAATTAATATCTTTATCTCGGACGTTTCGAACACTTTTCAGTGAACATGGTCACGGGTATAGACTGAATGACAGTTGTCTGTTATAAAGTTATAGAAATAGTTTTACTTAGTATTCAGTGATCAAGCTAATAAAATCCCAAAGCCAACACAATACTACAAGACATTTGTACACTGTGAGTGACTACTGCGTGATTAAAATAAGATAAGTACATAAAAATAATTTACATAACTTTATAACAGACAAAACTAATCAAGTATACCCGTGACCACATTCACTGAAAAGTGTTCAAAGCGTCAGGATCAAATAATATAAAATTATACGCGATTTAAGTGACGCTTTAAGGGTCATAGGCAAGCGTGACGCTTTCCACTAGACGTAGACTTGTCCGAATCTAACGTCATACATTTTTCAGGTACGACGAGGCTTACATGGATATGTATGGCGCGTTGGACAAACTGCAGTACGGCGATTGTTTCTCCACTAACGCAGAAGTGGCGCCAAGTGGAGACAGCAGACGCGCCACTATCACCAAACACGCCAGCTCGCTCGACGACAGGATCGACCGCGCTCTCAGGACTACTGGTTAGTTAACAATGACGGAAGACAGCAGTGTGATACACTGGTTAGTTAACAATGATGGTAGATATACCATTCAAGTAGAGAAACCTTCACATTTTTACCTTCGTTTTTCTCCAAAGCGATTTCAAATCAAATCAAATCATTTATTCACAAGAATGTTGTACAGATACAGCAGATGTAACGCTTAAAATATATGTCCATATCATTCTACCATAACAATGGTATGCAAAGTTTTAAGACTTATACTAAGTTTTCAAAATACAAATAGGTACAGTTTTAAAAGTTATCATCTATCAAAATACAAAATGTCAAAATTTTATAAATAATTATAATTATAATGCTCAAATAAGAATATTTTTTTTTTAAAATTTTCCATATAGATACTGTCAAGGAATTAATATAGTGTAGAAACTTTGAATGTCATAAACTCATTTAATGTGTAAAAACAGTTGTCAAGCAGCCATAAAGTAATCTTTTTTTTTTAAATATTTAATGTCATATCTTTAAATGAATTGGGCAATTTATTATAAACTTTAATCGCATTAATAAAAACATTTCTTTTACACATAACCAGCTTGCATCTCGGCTGGTAGAGTTTAAATTTATCTCTCACATTTATACTTGAGACAGTATGGTTCAAGACAAAATATTGTGGATGTTGCTTTACAAAAACACATAGTTCTCTAATATACATACACACCAGAGGTAAGATACGATATTTTTTTAAAATTGGTTTGCAACTGTCTATACTGCAGACTCCACAGATCGCTCTCAGACACTTCTTTTTGATTTCACAGATTTGTCTTAGTCCCATGCGAAGCCGGGAGCTTATTATATCATTTTGTATAATAAGAACAATGCCACAATGTATTCCTAATTGTTGGCGGTCACAGCTAGTCTCAATAATTATCCCCTAAATTTTTTTTTTTTATAAATCTCCAGGAGTCCATAAAATACGAAGGATTGATTGCTTAACGTACACGGAAATGGGTACCCATAAGGTCCACTACCCGACATCTCATTTAGATCGGGATACCAGAAAAAGTTCAGTTGTGAATACATTGTTCATTTTCTGTCTGTTATTTAGAATGTGATAAGAGACAGAACAAAGTTTTAAATATATCCATATAATTCTTATTGGTAGCGATTCACTTGTTAAAAACTAAACTAACGAACTAAAATTTAATTATGGTAGTTCTTATTCTGTTAACACTAAAATCCAAATTATTTGAAGACTTAGAATGACATTTCTAATAATTGGTTTATTCTATTAAAGTTTGAGTGCTTTTACGCTAGTTTAGCGAGCACCAAGTTCGTGACAAGTAATCTAAAATCTACTATCTAATATCTAAAGATACCCACAATTGAAGAGAAATATCTAATTTTAGTGCTGTCATTGGGAAGTGTTATACTACGGGTAAATTTGGATTTAAGCCTAAAGAGAAAAAGAACTGCAATAATTTAAAGATTTTTAGTTTAGAGAAATTTAGAGAAAAAAAGAATGCTTACAGAATTGACACCCTTACCTTATTTAGATAATGTCGTTGAAAAGGGTCTTAATATTGGTGGTTAACGTTGCATTAATGTGGATCTCCGCTCAGTATCTGAACGTGTTCATTATTTTCAGTTCTCGGGAATGCAGCCAAGGATGCTGATGACACAGATGACAAAGATTTACCCGATAAAGGAATTCTAGTCACGTAAGTTAATTTCTTCCTGTGGAGTCAAAACTAGTGATGCAACGGAAGTATCATAACGAAAGCAGAAATTAAATGGTGTGAATACTATAAAGAAAAAGTACAATTCTGTAAGTTTATTAAAATTTAAATATAAAGTAGCTGCAAATTGAAACATAGTTTACACCCTTCAATCCGTTCCGATGTTCATAATAGATCAGAGCACGAACCTAGCACGAATAACTGCGTAAGTGTAAAGTTACGTGTCGTTCACGTGAAACAGTGCAAACTGTCATTTATAGACATTTTGCAACATCAATTGTATTGTGCTAAAATAAAACAGGTTACAGAAAAAGGAAATAAAAACATAATTAAGAAAATGAACAGAAGGTTTTCGTTGACACAAGCCGGTCCCAACTCAGCATAGTGCCGGTTGTAAACAACCAACGCCGGTCTTCCGTTGGGAACGGCTATCTAGGGCAGCTGTGACACAGATAACCCATAGTTTGTAAGCCGAAGCGTGACGCTTACGATACGAACACTCTTTGGCAAATTGTTTGTGCTACGGCCTCAGTAGTGGTACTGCCTATCTTATTTGACAGTTTATAGTGATACCACCTTGCAAGATGTACATCGATTTGCTGTCAAAGGTCAATTTAACAGTCACCGTTGGGCGTTGTGATACGCAATACTAATGCTATTGCAATCTTGGTAGAAATCGAAGGTTGTTGGAAAACCGAACCTATAGTCTGGCTATTATGGATGTAGAATAAAGTTTTATCTAACTAAAAAATACACTTTATAGCGTTGTCGCCCAAAGGTTGACCTAAACGATCTAGAGGTGATAACCCTATGAAGTGTGAGAGATGATGAGAGCGACGCTTTTTCGGAGTTGTTAGAAGTCAAACATCCTTGTAAAATGTTACGAACTTCTGCCTATCGTAGTAGGCCTACGTATTCTGCTTATCGGAGTATGCCTTTTTTTTTACAACATCCACACAAAGTTCTTCAGGTCCCAAACTAGGCATAGCTTGTACTATGGTAACCTGATGACTGATATACATACTTAAATACATATACACACCAAGACACAGATCAAACAGACATGTTCATGCACACAAATGTTTGACCTGTCCGGGGATCGAACCCGGGACCAGCGGCTCAGATGGCAGGGGTGCTACCAACTGCGCCAACTGGCCTGTCCTGTGCCTTCTGGGGGTATTGCAATTGTGCAAAGAGTACCAGTCTACTTTAATGTATTGTCATTGAAAAAATCGTCAACATTAAATGTTATTATAAAATAACACTTCTGCGTAAGAACATTTTAAGTGTATATTTGAATACGTCGATTTTTATTATTATTGAAGTATTTAATAGAGTATTTTGTTGAATATTATTAGTATTGAAGAAACCCTGTGAAATCTATTTGCATACTTTTTCTCGAAGTTTTTAATGTAACATTATATTTCAGTATACAATAATGTTAGATTTTATTTTATAGGGAAGTGAAAACATAAAATTGATTTTATTTTCTGGTTTTATTAACCTTTTATATTTATATTAGTAATCGAAAATAAGGTCAGTAAAAGTCAGTTATTAAAGTCACGCGCTTCTATAAAAGTTGCGGTCTTTGTAGATTGAAGTTGTGTTGTGTGTGAAGAATATAAAGTTAAGGTTATATTTTACTAGCTGCGCTTCGCGGTTTCACCCTCGTGGTGATGAATGCTGATGATGATGAATCAAAATATATAGCCTATGTTCATCAGGGATAATGTAGGAATCTAATGGTGAAAGAATTTTTCAAATCGGTCCAGTAGTATTGGAGCCTATTCAAACAAACAAACAATTTTTGGAACGGCTCTCTTTGCTCGTCCATTATTCTTGTCCCTTTTTTCAAAAGAGGTCAAACATTATATTATATTATATTTTTTTCACTATCAACGGTAAAGTCGACGACGGGTCAATACCTGTCGAGATTTGCTCAGTAAATGGTCAGTATTTTAGATGTTTGCAGTCAGTAAAATCAGTATTAATACTGGACTAGCAAGGAATCAGTTTCCATTCCTGATATAGTGATAATTGATTGATTGCAGTAAGTGCTTGGCGGTGCCGGAGACGCGCGCTGCCAAACGCGTGACCTTCGCCGACGGGTACAAGCCTGGTCAGGACTCTGATGTGGAAGAACCGCCAGTTAAGAAGGTAACAACTAAATAAAGTTATAGAAGTGATAAACAACCACCTATAGAGATTGCAGAGGATATTAATGTAATGAAATAGGTTGGCAAACGAGGAGGCGGCCTGAACTACGCGAGACGTACCTACCGACTTAGAATAGGTACAACGACGTATTACATTTAACAGTTAAAATATCTAGCTAAGAGTTATTTGGGGCAACATGCTTCAACGTTTTATATATCCAAATTAGTTTCTTTATTCTGTAACTTGTTCGAGATGAGGGTACCACCAAGTAAATTTTTCGTCGATTATTACACCAAGATTCTTTGTATATTGAACTTTATCGATAATTGGACAGTTGATGTCGCTGATAGGCCAAGTAACTTGAAATTACTGAAATATTTTTTTGGAAAAATCAATTATTATCTCGTTTTTTTTTGTAAAATATGGCATCTATTATTACTCCATTATATGAATGTACTAAAACGATAAATTTAATTGGACACCAGAATGCGATAGAGCTTTCAATTTAATAAGAACCATATTAGCTTCTACTAATAATCTAAAGCATAATGATTACTAACCTAACCTAGACCAGTCTCTGAGGAGTCACAAGTTAAAATTAGGGGTAGGTGAGGACCCCTAATTTTAACTTGTGACTCAGAGACTGGTCTAGGGGTAGTACTTTCAAACCATGATACTGATGGTATAGTTAAACCTATTGCATTTGCTAGTAAAAAAAATAAGTATTGTTGAAAAAAAACACTCAACTGTTGATATAGAATAAACAGTTTTTGGAATACAAAATTTTATAAGTAAGTTTATCTGTGGTAGATTCTTAGAATAAGAAACTGATAATGCTGCATTGGTGCGAATCTTTGGCCCAACAAAAAGCATTCAAAAATGGCTGCAAAAAAAATTATAACATTTCGCTATGTTCGCATGTTCTTGTCAGCTTTTAACTACAAAGTTAGATATATAAAAACTCCATTAAACCCTGCCGATTATTTGTCAAGGACAGCAACAAATTGTAAAGATAATAATATTAATTTAAATACCTTGTGTTATGATGAGAAGTTCAGTGTTAAAAGAATCTAATATGAAAACATTAAATTGGAAAACCATTCAAATTGAGTTAAAAATCACCCAATTTTTATGATAACCTGGTGCCGGGCGAGAGGCCAACCAAGGTATACCAGTTATGAAAAAAAAAGGAAAAATTCAAAATTATCCAGCATGGAGTGTCAAAGTTTTAATAATTACAATCATTTTGTAAACCATAATTTGTCAAAACTTAATTTATTTTACTTGGTCAACAATTTTTATTACTTTGATTTGTGGTTGCGATTCATAGCACTGTTATTTGAGATTACATTATTTACATACTAAAAAAATCACTAAAATTTTCAACTTTTTCGAAAAATGTTTATTATAGCTTGGCTAAGTGATATGGATTTTTCTTTAATTTTTTTTCATACCTGGTATACCTTTGCCTCTCGTTGAGTTTCGGGACATTGATATAAATCCGATATATTGAAATAATTATGAAATTTTTCAATGTTTATTTATTATTATTATTTAATGTATAATATGAATTTTAGTGATCTAAAATAAATATCATAATTATATATGTATGTTCAGAAGAAGAAATCCCGTCGGCTGGGCTGCGCATGGCCGTGTCCCGCTACACATCCCGACCACGTCCCGCTGTGGGACGCACTGCCGCCGCCGCCGCCGCCCGCCGGCTCACCCCCGCCCCCCGCACCGCCGCCACCCCCGCCCGCACACCTCTTGCGTCAACCCCGCCCCTCGCTCTCGGGTCTGTCGGCCATGTTTCCTCCGCCGCCGCATGGACTGAAGTTTGGTAAGTCGGGCAATATTGAAAGATAAGCTTAAAATAGTCGGTGTGCTATTTCATATTTTTGCTAAAATAATTGTAATACATCATTTTGATAATTATTCTATGTCATAAACAGTACTATTGCATAGAATGATTATCAAAACTATAAATCAGTTACTTATGTCCATATCAATATCGGTGGAACTTGATTCTTCAGTTTCGAAGCAGCCATCATTGGAATCATCAGAGTTGTCCTCAGTGTTAATAATAAAATCAACAGCATCATCCCGAATTCCATCATGTTTGCAGTACTCGTCCTCGATTTTAATTATATGGTTAACGCAATGCTCCCACTTCTCTACGGAATGTTCAGCATATAATCCCTGTGGTTGTAATATTTTTTTTTGTCCAAATTAGAGTTCATAGTTTTTTGTTTACCCCAAACCAACTCAATAGGGTTCTGGTCTGGGTGGTATAGCGACAAACGCAATACTTATTCTTATTCTGTGTGGGGGCGCTAAGTCCTGCACTGAGGTCCCGCTTGGGGTGTACAAACGCAACACTTCATGTCAGTTTCTTTTCAATATCTCGTCAATTTTGTGAATATCTTTAGTTTCTGTCTTTTTAATCAGTTTCAATAAGTCGTCCTTTCGAAGCTCATCATCAAAAGCCACGTCATGTCGTCGTAACCACGATTGCATAACTGCCTTGTTAGAAGCCATAATCGGATTTTTTCTTCTCGAACCGAATGGTAAGCTGCGTTATCCATCACGATGATAAAATTTGGTGATACGAGTATATAAGGCATCAGCTTTTCATTTATCTATTTACTGAAATTCACGAAATTCATATAATCGTGATAATCGCCTGTTTTACTTTTGATATTAAATATCACAAATCCAGTTTGACCTCCACAATATACGATGAACAAACGGTCCCTTTTACCAGTATGTGATAGCACGCCATGTACATCTTTGGATTACCAGCATTTTGGAACGTTATGAGACGCATTTACATAAGTTTCGTCAAGATATAAAATATGTCTTCCTTCTCTACGAAAATGTTTAATAGTCCTTAGGTATATCCACCTCCACGATGTTATATGTGGCTGTTCAATAAGGAGTTTCCTTGTAAAATCTCATTTCTTACATTTAAAACCAAGGTCATGTAACAGCCTTAAATATTCTCTTCTCTAAGTTCAGCATTTAATGTTTTTAGTGTAAGTATTTTTTTATCAATTGTATAAAACCGAATTATTTCTTCTAACCACTCCTTTTGTAAAATCGTCTATTTCCATTCTTTTTCTGCGAATGTGTTTTGATTTTTTCGGTAATTTAAAAAATTTGTTGCCTTTCAATGGAGTGTAACTCAAAAACCGCTTTACCGAATACGATGAAATTTAATGATACCACCTCGGAAGTATAGCCTACCAAACAAAGGAAAAATTATTAAAATCTGACTAATCTTTAAAAACTTATGCGTAATACGCGTCGATTGTTAACCGCCCCCTTTTAAAAACCGCTCAAAAGACGCGTAGATTTTGCTTAAAGCAAATTTACTTTAGTTCTTACAAAAGAACCGTTTCAAGCTTGTGAGACTATAATGCATTCGTTGTTTCAGATCCGAACTCTATGCCAGCGTTTATGCCGCCCGAGCCGCCGCCCGGACTCATCTCCTTCCAAAACTGCAATCTGGTCTCACCACACGATTAGGGTAACTACGTACTACTTGAAAATTGTAAATAAAATATATTGTTAAGAGTAATATTGTTTTTTATTACCATATATGCAATTTTGAAAATGAAAATTCATATCCTCGGACGGGATTCGAACCCGCGTCTTCTGACAATCCGTGTCAGACGCCAGAACCAACTAGACCACCGATGCACGAGGTCCGAGCATCGAGTTTTAACCGTCATGTGGAGACAGGGCGACATCTATTGATGTCTTTCATAGCAGCCTTTCATAATTTGTAAAGTCAAAGTCAAAATCATTTTTCCAAATTTGCGCTTATGAACGTCAATTATAATGTACCTACTTTAAAGACCTACCGAGAAAAAGCGGCAATAAACTCGGGGCCATTCTTTTTATATAGATTTTTACCCTTCCTTTCACTTGGCTCCCCTGAGGGATTCATTTGGATTTTGTCCACATGGATTCCCTGGTGGATCCATGTTAGGGGAGGTACGTGGACGGAAGCGTATTCCAAGCATCTTTGTCTTCTATATAATGATGGACTAATATGCTTTTTTTATTAAAATCTATTTTACCGTCGGCTTGAATTTTCCCCCTGTGAACTCAGTTGTGTTTTGAGATTTTGTGAAAACGCACACAATTTCCTAGGAACGACTTATTAGTCTTCGCAAGTCTAAAACTAGGTACAGCTATCCTATTTAAAGGGTGGTGATCACTATTATATGTGTATGTATGTACATTTACGAACATTCATGATAATTGCAAATACATATTGTAACGTATGAGGGTATGCGTACAATATTTGTAAATAATTGTAGGTAGACCTACCGCCAGTCAGTCTAAAAATGGTGAAGCAATATACGCAACGAAGTAGTCGATCCAGTGTTTTATTATTGTGTTACTTAGATATATCTCAGTGGCGACGAGGACAAAACAGACTCTAACGTGTGCTTAACTGAAGGAAGATCAAGTTGGGAAGATGTCAATTGAGAGAATTCCAGAATTTGATCTACACTACTGAGATGATTGGAGGTTATACGTTGACCGTTTAGAACAATACTTCGTCGTAAACAAGATTGCAAGTGATTTACAAGTGCCTACATTAATAACAGTCATAGGTGCAGAGTGCTATGAACTGTTACTGAATTTGTGTACTCCCGATAAACCTAGTACGAAAAAGTTCAGTGGCCTTACCTTACCTTAGTAGTATACTAGAAAAACATTTACAACCGAAACCAAGCATACTCGCTGAGCGATACAAGTTTCGACACAGGAAACAAAAGTGTGGTGAAACTATAGCGGAGTACGCAGCAATTTTAAAGAAAATGTCGAAAACTTGCGGATTTGGTCAATGGTTAGAGGAAAGCTTGAGAGACCAGCTGGTATGCGGTATTTCAAGTGAAATAATACGACAACGCCTGTTTGCAGAAGAAACGCTGAACTACACAAAAGCGTACAGTTTGGCTATGAGTATGGAAGCAGCAGAGAAGGATGCGGCAATGGTCGAGGATTGCGGACGGAGGGCATTGTCAAACAGTGCGGTGAGCACAGCGGAATGCAAAGCGATAGCGACGGCCGGGCGAGGCCGTGGTGGCAATGCCGGTCGAGGAGCGCTCGGGTCGCGGGGCGCGGCGGCAAGTTTGACCCGGCCGTGGCAGTCGCAGTCGTCGCGTTCATCTTCAGCAGCGGCGGCAGGGGCATCGGAGTGGCCGCGTCGGTCCCTATGTGGCGCATGTGGCGGTTCGCATGACACCACTCAATGTCGGTTTACAGCGTATGTGTGCAGGGTGTGCAATAGAAGAGGGCATTTACGTCGAGTATGTCCAAATATAGCGAGATACCATCACGTAGAAGTAGCGAGGCCGGATAATTACACCGATTCCGAACGGAAACCGGAGGATTCTGACAGTGACGAGGTAACTACGGCTATAATTGACATAAATCAGTTATCGATCGAACAGTGCAAACCCTGGTTTATCTCGTTAATTGTGGATGGGAAAGAATTGCAGATGGAATGTGATACGGGAAGTGCAGTGTCGTGTATGAGTTATGAAGTTTATAAAAAGCAATTTCCAGATTTAAGTCTTAAAGCCTGTAACGTTATGCTAAGATACTATACGGGGGAGCTAGTCCGACCTGTCGGTGTAGCAACACCGCTGGTTAAGTATAATGGTAAAATAAAAAAATTGAGCTTGTATGTAATAAAGAATGGAAAAACAGTTCTATTAGGTAGGCAGTGGTTAGCCGAGTTGAATATTCAACTACCGATGTTTAGGTACGGAAATGAAAATGAAATTGAAAATTATGAAGATTTTCATGAACAAAATTTTGTGTCTAGATTTTGTGAAGTATTTGCGGAGGGCCTGGGGCGGTTCACGGGCGGTCAAGTGAGCATCCAGTTGCGGGAGTGCGCGCGGCCGGTGTTCATGCGCGCGCTCTCGAACAGCTGGTGTGCGACGGCATCCTGACGCCCGTCGAGCGCTCCGACTGGGCCACTCCCATTGTGCCGGTACCAAAGACGTATTTTTACGTCTGGTGGACAAATATCGATGCGGATGTAGAGGACATGTGTCGGCAGTGCGAGACGTGCGTGGCGGAGTCCCAGGCACCATCTCGCGCGCCTCCTCAGCCCTGGCAGTATCAGCTTCAGCCGTGGAGCAGAATCCATATAGATTTCTTGGGCCCTTATAAGGGCAAGATGTTTTTAGTGTTAGTCGAATCGAGCACAAAGTGGCTAGAGTTGTTTCAGATGACGAAAACAAACGCGTCGGCGGTTATTAAGGTATTAAGAACAACGTTTTCGCGTTTCGGCTTGCCAATGGAAATTGTATCTGAACAAGGGCCTCCCTTTACTAGTTCAGAGTTTAAAGATTTCTTGATACATAATGGCATTAGGCAACGTTTCTCTCCGATATATCATCCCTCCTCAAATGGGGCTGCAGAAAATTCGGTAAAAATTTGCAAACAGGCAATTAAAAAAGCCATTAGAGATTGTGTTGATGTGGACGCAGCACTGCAAACGTTTTTGCTCGCTTACCGCAACAGCGTACATAGCAGTACAGGAGAGTCCAGCCATGCTTTTACAAAAAAGGTCTTTACGGTCAAGTTTAGATTTGTTACGGAGTGAAAACGCCCTTCTTGACAAGGTACAGCAGGCTCAAAGTAGGCAGGTGAAGTACGCAGGCGGAGTGCAGCGCTCGTTCACACCGGGTGAACCAGTGTGGGCTCGGGAGTATGGCGCAGGAGATAAGTGGGTAAAAGGAACGGTACTTCAAAGTGAAGGCTCCAGGAGGTATGGGGTGAGCGAGGGTAACGGAAGACGGATTCTTAGGCATGTCGATCAAATGAGGCGCAGATCGGAATTGCTAAGCCGTGACTCGGTGGGGGTGTCGCCAAGAAGTGGTGAGACGGATGCCGGTTCGAACTTACCAGAGAGAACGAATGCGGAGGCTTCAAGAAATAGTAAGGAGGTGAGGAGAGTTACTAGCCTAGTAAATACCTCAAGTAGTGAGAGTGGTACTCCGCATTCGTCACCACGGGTACCGACACCCGAACCGTTGTTGCCTCCAGCCAAACGACTACGTAAACTTGTTATTAAGTTTGGAATCTCAGACTAAGTACTCATCTATTATGTTATTTAAAATATTGTTAATAATTATAATTGTTCAACCACTAATTCGTAGTATGTAGGTGGGCGTTTTTCAAAAAAGATGTACATGTGACGCTCCGGAACTGAATTTGGAATTATATATCAATTCATATATTTAACTGTCTGATTGGGTAATATACATTCAAAAGTGCGTAAAAATCAAAAATATATAACGATATAATTGAAAACATTATCATAATCTTAATTTTAATGTCAGGGTTCACAGGAATCGTTTCCGGTTCGTCACGGAAGAAAAATATGAATAAAAAATAAAATATTAAATGTTTTGTTCATTTGTTTTTATTATTTACTAGGTAACCATCAAATCTTTGGAAAACTAAGTCTTTACATAAAGAAAATGCCTACAATCATCACTTGAGAGTAACTTTTCTATAGAGATCGTCACAGTAGGAACTTTTGAGTCTAAAAATATTGTATCTAACACTCTATGATTGTGTTAATGTTAAATTAAATGTTACAAAAATATAAATCTACAACAGCAAGATCAACATAACAAGAATTCAACAAATATTCGTAAAGATTTCTTACATTAGATTAATTTTTCGTCTAGTAAAAACGAGGGACAGTGACTATCTGGAATCTCGAGTGACTAACTGGAATAAACTAAGCTTAATATACACAATTATAGAAATTTTGTTAATAATGTAAGTCTTTAATATAATAAATGATAATTGTAATGAAATAATATTTTTAATTCATTGGCAGTTTTGAAGTAAAAAATATATAAAACATTTTAAAAAGTATAGAACAAATAACTGAGGTTATATATTTTTTTTATTCTTCAAAAGTAATGGTTCAGGTAATGAACACAATCTTGGTATTGTATGTGATACTGATAGCCAATGATAATCTGTAAGTATACTAAAATAATCATGCATATATTTGCCATGCCTTTACAAGATAAGCTTTAATTAGGTACATATATTTTTATATAATTTTTATATACATATATTCTTTTGAAGTCGTTTCAGTTGTTTTTTTCGCTGCTCTTCAAACTTTTCGGGGTTTTGTTTTAATTTCTCTCGATATCTTTTAGCCCTTTCTGCAGCTGTGAGGGCCATGTTAGCTGAAATAATTAGAAATATTATATTAACAAAATAAACTTATTCATGAAAATATAATATATAAATCCTACATATTGCAAACCCAGAGACCTATGTAAAAAAAGTACTGGTAGGCCGCTTATGCAGGGGCTGCCTGGTACCAATACATACCATACCTTGGTCAGGTATTGAACCGCCTAATATGCTCACAATTCCTATTTTTAAAACTATAAAATAAAACTCTAAATCGGTCAAGCCTTAAGATATAGGTATATGTATGTATCCGCATAAAACAAACAACATATCACCCTAAATCCTTTATATTTATTTCGTTCCGTAGAAGTTAATAATCTGAGAACAGAAAATCAAGTATTTACAATACACACCATTACATGGCTAATGTTAGCATCAATTAATTACGAGTGCGATTTTTTTTTGGTATTATCACGATCAAATGTATCCCCAGCTTAATAGTTCCAGTGCGTCACAAAATGATTCCGGATATACATCACGTGACTATCCTGATGTGACGAATCCACTACTTGTTAGCTTCAAACAATAATTCAAACTGTTTTATTCGTTTTATTACTAATTTAGTTTAATTTTACAATACTTCATAGAATAAAATGTGATTGTGTTACAGTTAATAATACAATAACCTGCACATTACCTCATAAAATCGTGTTGCTATCTGGAACTTCGAATTGGAACCACTGTGACGCGACCACTTTTAAGCATAGATTTTTGACACTGGAGTTGGTAACAACATGGCGGCTATGACGTTATGCTTACCAATGTTGCCAGAATGAAATAAATAACCATGATTTAGTGCAAAAAAATTCCTAAGTGTCTAAAAATGACCGTGACTATAACCGGAATTCCGGGTTAGCAATATTGCTGGGACAAGAAGAAAACATTATTTTTAGCTATTTTGTTGCTTATTTCGACTGTATAGAGCATTTAATTGTACTTATGGTTCCATCATACGTCGATCTTAGCTTAAAATAGCACGCTAAATAATTTGTAGTTTTTTTATGGCGGCTTGAAAGTTTCAAAACGTGCGTGGGACATGTAAATTTTACACAGTTTTGCTGTTAGTTTTTATCGTAATGTCGTATTTATGACAGTTAGGTTGTTTATATAACTACATCTATAAACTAAAATATCATATTTCTACACGTAAATAAACTATTTATTAAAATTACTTAATTTTTTTTTTTAATGTGCATTTAAAATCTAGGACGCTACAAATTTGCATATGTACATCTTTTTTGAAAAACGCCCAGGTACTCAAAGGCTTAAACACTTCTGTGAGTAGGCATTTAAGAAGGGAGGTGTAACGTATGAGGGTATGCGTACAATATTTGTAAATAATTGTAGGTAGACCTAGTAGCTAGTCAGTTTAAAAATGGTGAAACAATATACGCAACGAAGTAGTAGATCCAGTGTTTTATTATTGTATTCCTTAGATATATCTCACATATAAGGAAGGGAAAGGTAATATTGATTACTTTAAATATCTCCAAAGATTCACGGGGACCCATTTCGAGTATGACGTTTTTGTAGGATAAATATGGTCTCTATATCAGCCGATGAACCCCATAGCAATAGCCCGTCTCAGACAAAATAAAAAAGTCAAGACAGAATGTTGTGAACAGAGAAGTGAAGCCGGGTAAAACTACGTCTCGGCGTGTCCATACATATATAGGTACAAAACCTACAACGAAACTACGCCTTGACTCGTCAGTTGATTATCGCGGCGCGTGGAAGCAACACGTAAAGTTTTAATTATTGTTTAATTTAAATTTATTGATAAATAACTTTAATTTAATTTGAATTACCATGACTGTACCGAGTCACGCGCATGTTGTTTAGAAAACCGGCCTCACTTCTCTGTTCACAACATTGTCATGACTTTTTATTTTGTCTGAGTAGCCCGTATGACAAAATAATGCTGTGGAAATATGCAAAATATACTAACTGCGCCGTAGAAACGTCTAATATTTTCTTTTATTTTACGCACCGCATGTCTCCTGCACATGAACTGAGTTTTCCAGACAGTGCATTTACTATGACTATGCAGTGACTTCTATCGCATGGGATGGTTGGTTGGGACCTCTCAGTCGCACACATTCACTTTGCAGCAATATTTAACTTATTTAAATTCGACAACCGGAATTCGGGACTGATTTTTTGCAGGCAACCCTATACCACCGTGTTCAGAATTAAATGATCTTTATTATCATATAATTTTCATTCCATAATCAGACCGGTGCAAAATGCTAGTATCGATTTACCTGTTTATACCTGGCAACCTGAGGGTTATGACCGGAAAAAAATAGGCAACCTAACGTTTGCATATTCTATGGGCTTCATACTTTCGATTGATATAGAATTTGTCTAATAATCAAACCGGTAAAATATATAATTTTATTTTTTGCAATAATTAATTAGTCATATCCTGGACTGAAATTTGCTAGGCAACCCATATGCAACATGTTTATAGACATATTAAATTAAATATAAAATACGTTTAATCAAATAAGCATCTCGGTGAAGGTCGTTCTATAACGGGATCTTTAGACTATATTAGGTACTGCGTTATCGCAACTCAATTGCAAGAAAATTTACGTTTTCTAGCGGCTTGCTATCGATAGTGTTTGACATAATTGGTATTGTTTATGCAATTGGGATGCGATTCTTTTGCTACAGTGGCGTGCGTCTGTAGTCTGTTTATAATGTGACTTCCAGACCACTCTTGAGTACAGATTGCATTATGTTCGTAGTAGTAGTGTGCACGCATAATACAATTTCCGTTTTAATGCAAATATTTGAATTATTGGGCGAATACGTAACTTGTCTTGGTATTTACCACCAGTGACAGTTGTTTTGCCTCGAAGTAGTAGTGTGCACTGTGCAGTATATTGCATTAAGGCTTGAAGGCATTGTTACTAATTAAATCTCTTCTGAATAGTAACCCGTCTTGTGGGGTACCACCGCAAGTTACTTTGAAACAAAGTAGTAGTGTGCACTGTGCACGTATGTTGTATTATTTCTTGAAGACACTGTAACTAATTAACCCTTCCTATACCGTGATAATTATAACTAAAGTTTTATGAATGAAACGCACATAAATACTTGTACGCAAAGGGTTAACTCATTTCCCAATAGCAACCCTTTTGTTGGCTACCACCGCGATGCCAGTTACTTGGAATCGAAGTAGTAGTGTGCACTGTGCACGTATATGTCCTTTATCAAGCAATAAAAATACAAAATTCAAGTATTGTAGTACCTACTAATCAGGTGTTGCGGTTTTTCTTTGGTATCTCCAACAATATCAAGAAAACAAACTAAAGTATAATAACTCGGCTGCGGATATACTTAGGCCCGCACAGCGCATAAAATCAACCCTCCATTAAATCTTGGCCATCGTCATGTATTGTATTGTACCCAGTCACACTCGCGCTATCAAGACGAATCTAATGCCGTATTATATAACAAATCTTCGTAGTTACGAGTGGGCATATAGTCATATATACTTAACCCTCTTTTTGGGCTTCGTGGCACACAGCAATGGAGACGTAGGTACTTCACTTGTTACATGCGGGATTGAAATGAAACTACAGTGTTAAAAACAATAAAATAGATTTTCATTTATTGTGAGACGAAAAATACAACAATGGGACTTATCACCTAAAATGGTTAGTGGCAGACTGTCGTGAAAACAATATGTTAGGTCTTAGGGTCCCCGTGGCAGCGCAGCGGGCCCTCAACAGTACAGACGTCCTAATTTATTTATTACTTATGTCTTTCTTTGGGAAACTCGGTAACGAATATCAACGAAACAACAGTATAATACACAAACCATGTCCTCTCTATTCACTGAAACCATAACTAATATTAATTTTATTAAACATTGTGAACTTTCAATAGTTTCCATTTTTTTACTATTTTTTTTTAAAAAGGCTTTATTGATTCGAAGCTAATACTTATACTTACAAGATTGTTGAATAGTTTGTTGAGTAGTTTAGTCGCACCACTCGTGTGAGAATATAGTACTATACAAGTCCGTCGGTCAGTCCGTCCGTCCGTCGCACTCGGTGGCTCTAGTCACGCAGCGGCCTGTGGCTCCCAACTCAAGTTCAACGCCTAACTACGAACCTCACAAATAAAACGTAACAACTCTCAAATACCGCTACTATGAAACCTTCTATACAAAATTGAACATCGCCGATTCACTAGATCGTTTGAATTATTTATATTATTTTATTCATATACTTACTAAAAACAAGTGGGCGGCGAGCGGCGGCGGCGACCGCTCAGTGCGACTCTTTACAACTCGTCACTAACTCGATTAAGTACATGTCTTACGTTATAACTTGAAAATGCCACTGCTGCGATCCTACGTCGCCTATATCCTGTGCGGGCGCACGCGTCACGTGACGTCCCGTGACGTTGCGCGACGTCGCGGGACGTCACGGGACCACAGGCCGCGTCACGACCGCACGCCGCGCCGCCTGCGCCCGCGCCTCGCTATTGCTCATAGAGAAAAAATCCGAAATCAATTCGTTACACCGTAGACTATATCTCGTTTAATAAACTTGAAGTATTATCAATAATCAATAAGTACATTATTATAATTGAATAATTAGTATTGTTTCATAAGAGACTAGCATTACAAATAAATACCTTCAGCTATACAATTTTAATGTTTATTACCTATTTTAAACATTATGAAGATGTTCAAAGTGGACTACGTCGGTTTTTACACAAGAATACTGTTCACGGTTCTTGTATACAAACTTTTCAGTTGATGCGTCTACGCTTCGAGATATGACTTAATGTATACTTAGATTTAGGGGAAAAGGTCGTAAAAACAAAAAAAGTTATTGAAATTTATAACAAACACCTTAACTAAGCTGAATAATTTAGTTTAAAGTATGTATAGTTGGCGTGCGGGGCGCGGCGGTGGCGGCGGCCCGCTACAAATGAAACTTTATACAAAAGGATGAGTACCTACGCGCCCTCGCCGCGCCCTCGGCCAACATGTCTTTGACAAAAGCAATATAAAACATTTCATTCCGTGTAAGAGATAACACGATGGTACGCGAATTTTTTGTATCTTTATTATATTTTTTCGAAAAAACACACTTTCCATTCGCTCACCCTTTGCGCTTAAATCTAAAATTAATAATTAGACAATATTTCTTTCTATATTTGTTCAACAGACGCGCGCGGTCCGCGTTCGCGCGCGTATAATAATAAAAATATTTTCAAAACAATCGAATAATTAAACACACTAGTTAACAATATAACTCGCGCTCGAGTACACGATGCGAGTCCGTCAAGCGTACACAATCGATCAGAACCAAAACGTTAACATCGTAAAAATATACACGTCGGGTACGATCGGGCGGCGGCGGCGTATATAGTCGTCGCGTCGCGCACGGCGTCCGTTATAATACTGATATCGGGTCGCGGCGCGGGGCAGGGCGGGGCGGGGTGCGAGGCGAGGGGGGCGGTTACACCGCAGTCTCGGTGTGGCTGTGGCTGGAAAGGCGCTCGACGTCAATGTCATGCGGCGCTAGGTGGTCCTTAGCGCCCGCGCCCGCGCCCGCGTCCGCATAGTCGATGCTAGACGAATGTGAGAAGCGCTTGGACAGCGCCGTTTGTTTCCGCAACGCCTCCGCAAGCGCCGCATCCGCCAGCGAGCCGCGCGAGTCCAGCCCCTGCCGGAACGCGTTCACCACGCGGATCTATCCACCACACCACCCGACATTACATTAGTTCAGTTGCGACCAACCTGGGGGCCATCGTGACGCTCTGACGCTAAACTGACATTTGCACGCACTTGACGTTTTATTTCGGCCTTCGTTGGATTCATCGTCGTCCAAAGTATGCTGAGCCGAACTCGACCGAACAAAACAAACGTGTGTAAAAGAAAGCGCGTTTTCAATAAAGACATCGGCCGATGAAGCCCGATGATTACAGAGCCCGATGATTCGTTCGGGCGAGTTTGGCATTAGACGGTCGAGCATACATCAACCGATGATGGATTTAGTGAACAAGTGTAAATAGGTACACATACGTTTACGACACGATCGTGGTCATGTATCCTATAGAACTTGTAAAGAAGAACAGATCGTGTGCTAAAATTTCAAGCAATTCCAATGATTTTTATACAAGCCATTAAATAAATTGTATGCAATACGCGACGATGCGTGCACGAAAGTGAACAATAGCATTTGGGTCCCATTTGGTCAGATAATACGAAGTAACGTTCAAATGCCAGTTGACCAATTTGATATAGATTATTTTCTCCAAAGGAAGTGCAATTTTGGACTATGTGATAGTGCGAATAAGACATTTTCTAAATTGTGTCATATTCCTTTAGAGATACGATCAGAGCTACACGAACGCCATCAGATTTGCGGTTAGTACATAACTCCCTCTAATTCGTCACTGAGATATACTCGTGCCGAAAGAAAGGGACGTATCGATCCGCATGTAGTGTTCAAATCGGCACAATTGACTGTATCAGAAGCCTGTTTCACCATAGACAATAATGTCAATCAAGCAAACACAGACTCTTAAAACACATCAATGTACAGATAAGCCACCAAATACTGGAGTATACAAATGACAGTTTCAAATGAACATAAATATAAGCACACCGAGCCATATAAAAAGTAGGCAAGAAAGCGTTAGGTAATTCGAAATTCCAGTCACAGAATGCTGGAATCGTCGCCGCCGGCCCCATGCCATGCAGTGATTTCTATGGGACTGAATCTGCTCTGAATACAGACATTCCGACCTGCAGCCGCGGTGTGCCGTCGCTATCCGTGTTACATGCTCAAAACAAACAGAAACTGTGACTGCATTTAGACATTGACCTCTCTATGTGAGCTACTTCGCGGTTCAAGCGTTAACCCTAATATACTTTCTATAAGCAACATCGAACGCGGTACCCAACTTGTCCTATATCCGAACATTTGAAAGCAAGCTTTACAATACACCCATATTTATCTTTACGATAAAAAATTGAGGCCTGTTATATGAAATTGTAGCTAGATATAAAAGCTAGGTTTAAAAAATGATATCCTAAATGGTTTTGATATGGCTACGAACCCCTGGTGGTATATGGAGCTAAGGTCCAGTTATACATAATAGTATTAGTATTACCCCACGTGGCTGTATGTGCAGAATGTGTGGCAACTAAATAATTCTACTTATGCCATGTATGGTTGCGAAATCAAATGTAATTCTACAATAATATGTCACGATACCGACACTACAGTTTATCTACTCCTTTTAATTTAATAATCGATTATTTTATATAATTTTACTTATAAATCATACCCCAGTTATTAAGTTAACAATTACAACATCAATAAGTTATTAAGTAAAAATATCAATTTTAAACACCGATTATAAAAACATACCATAAAGAAAGCAGACAATTAAATTATTTAAATTATAAAACCAACTTCAAGTGTTCACAAAATTCAATTTAATCAATTGGAATGTTGAAGTTGATTAAAAACCACAATAACACATAGAATAGACAAAGATTAGAAAAGGACGCAAGAACTTGCATCTCTCTCTAATGTTTCAATCCATGAACGTGTAAATATAAACATTGCAGAAAAACACAAACATTTGCCCGTGGTAGCGCATTGCCCACAGAAACATAGATATATTGCCTTTTAGACCTCAAGTATATAGACCGTAGAGCCCTTTTGGAATATACACTTGCATACTGGAACACTTCAAAACATTTGGTCAAAGACCAACCTTTGCCTCAGACCAAAACAAATCTCCAAACTGTCTGCTTTAAAACAACTCCAAAACAAAATAGGATGATAATAAACAGCACATGCGTCAGGAATCGTGCACAATGATGATTCAAGTATAGGAAACATGCAAATTATATCGACCCTTTGATTTCGACATGTTTTAATTACTTTGATTTGATAAACTGTTAAAATGAAAAGGTCAATACAACAACATACAAGAGTGGGAACAATATAGAAATGTAAGGTATAGAGACAGAGTACAGAGTAATTAGACATACAAAAACAAACGAACATAAAATAGTCGAACGAAAATATAACATAATAAAAATGTGAGTGAAACAGCGGAACTCCTCTGGTTAGTTCGTTTCTTACAGCTTGATCTGTAGAGGTCTTGCTGTAGGGCACTGGGATCAATCTCTCTTGAAGTTCGCCACCTATCACCTTCCGCGTGAATGGGGTATTCATGGAAAAGAAAATAAAAACGAGAACATGAAGTAAAAGGCTCACGAGACGAGGGTGAAAGGGCGCGAGCGCTGTTTCGCTCGCTGCGGGAATTGTAGGTATATAGTTTTTGCGGTGCTGGGTTTAGGACGCAATTCTATAAATATATTCCTAGTTTTAATGGCGTTCACCGATTACGATTTTTAAATAAATTCGAAAACACTATCACATTCAAAAATGTATTTAGGCACTAGTTTAAAATGTATTTAAGTATCAAAAACTAGGACTTTTGTCACACAAATATGCAGAATTTGAAGATGTGTGAAGATCCTTTTTTTTTTAATTTCTTGAACTGAATTGTGTATAAAATTGCGTCCTCGTATAATAGCTATATTTGAGAGTGTAAATATATAGAAGTTCTTCAGGGGACTATAACGAAGCAGTGTGCCTCTCGAAGCAAAGAACAGATTGTAGGAAGAAGATAGATAAATACACAGTGAAATAAAATTTGGGGATCTTCCTATGGTACCTTAAGAAGCACATTCATGGAGGGTGTGCACTTAATTCTATAGTAGTTCTATAACACATTTTTCATCCAGGGCTCCGTTACATATTCTAAAACATATTGTCCATATGAAAACTAAAATATAATCAAATAAACACAACGAAATACATAATATAACATTTATACATCGAACATCGATCTCGGGATCCACTTTATGATGAAGCGTATATTTATATTGTATTTTTAAATCAAGTGTTTTTGTGCGTACGTGTTTGTGTATTGGACATGTTCAAAGTCACTCGTGTGTGTTTGTATTCATGCGAACTATGGACTAGAAGCACACACACATATTTATAATCGACGTAGTTGCTCACATACCAGATCTCTAATAAATATAATATAATATGGTACTCACTAATTCAAGCTACTTACTATGTACTTAAGCGTATATGAAAATCGTGGGTTTGCAAAGAAAAACTTTAACACAATCCTATCCAGCCCCAATATTGTGCCCTTTCCGAATTTTCTTTTTTATTTGACCTTCTTTTCTAATACAGTTAAAGCAATACAGTTACATCTATTTCTAAATCTGTACAAGTTGTCAAAGCATATACGATAAAAATTACACTGAGGTAAACATGTCATTTGAAAAATGGTTAATATTGCCTCTTTAACTGTTCAAAAGCGAACAGCTGCATTGTTTAAAATAGGCCTTTGTATTCTAATATGGTACTGACCTCGTATATGCAAAGACGTTGAATATGTTATCCATGCTGTAAATATTGTAAGTCTACAACATAATGTATGCTTTATCAAGGAGCGTGTAAGCACTAAGCGTTATCTAACATCGAAACTAGACCGTACGACAACCACCGGCAATCGGCCGGGACAACAAACATCGGACCAACATATAAACACCAACTCCCCTCAGCTGCCAGTTACCTTTATCGAGTCGCTCTCCAAACGTGGCGCGGTTGGGTGAAATCAAAGTTACTTTGGAGTATAGATACTTTATTACTAAATTTTAAAGACAAGCGTTAGAAGTGAAACAGACAATTCGGTTAAGTAAATCATGCTCTCCTTAATATTTGTTTAAAGTGATCAACTTCACTATATACGGCGTGTAATACCTACAAGCGTAACTTTTGAGAGTTTAATACATCTAATTTTGGTGTACATCAAGACACGAACTTCATAATTTAAGTATATTTTTAAAGTGTAATATTAACTAGTCTTAACACTCATGTAGCAGGCAAAGTATTAAGATTTCTACACAAAGTGCATTTTTTTAAATTTATTTAAGAATTTATATATGACATAATTATTTAAATATTATAGTTTATATACCTATCACATAAACGAATGCTGTTAACCACAAACACATTGTACGTATAGTTAAATTTGCTTGATACTATTTGGCATTGTAGTAAAGTGTATGAAAATAAATGGAAAATAAAATGAGGTAGGAAATGACCGGAAGACAAGGCGGTACTGGTCAAGTGTGAAGTGTTAATATGCGGAAATAGATAGGTAAGTAAGAGTTCACATAGATAAGTAGACAGTTTATAGTATTTCTATAATTAATCTAAAAAATAATGAAACATAAACAACAGTTTGAAAAGAAATATCGTTTCATAGATAACATTGTCATGCAGTTCGATATTGACGATTAATAAAAATAGGTTTTGAAAAAATTCAGCGCTACATCTTGATTTTCAATCTAAAAATTAACAAATATATAGAAATATCGAAGAAAAACATAGCGTAGGCATTAGTAGTTAGTAGATTTTGATATATATAATCAATTTCACAAACTACCAGACATCCACACCAAGAGCCAAAAACATTCACTAAACATTTAAAAAAAAAACACGCCATAGGAATAAGTAGACACAATAAAAATATAATATCTAAGAATTGCATTCGTTCCCATAGACAAAACAAAACACCAAATGATAACAAGCAAATTTATAGATCCTTAAATTTAAAAACGTTTATAAAAGCACTTGAGTAGCACAAATTGTGAATTTGTATTATTTTTATATTATAAATATAAAAATGGCACATGATTTTATTCGTATTATATACTTTTTCTTTCATAGCACAACACATAACAACTCTATTTAAAAAATAGAAGATGAAAACTATGAAGAATAGCTTATTTACAGAAAGAGATTTCATTTCACGTATAACCGTAAGAAATAATATATTTCCGAAATTTATTTGTATTATTTTTATATATCCGGTATAAAACAGATTATTTATTTAAAACTCTAAATATAATACTCCATCTAAATAATGGTGCACCATAGTCATAAATCTATATAATCTTGCAAAGTCTAATATATTTTTGTTAATCTTACTTCTAACATTGGTAGTTAATGAACAATAAATTCTCAAATCTACATCATTACCATATTTAGAATTTGAATAAGTTTAGCAACTTGCACGGTTTTAGAATATAATTTTGTCTTAATGGCAGTTTATATAATATATAACGTCGCTGTACTTCGATTGTCTTTACATTTTAAAGCTTACTGAACGTTCTGTCGCTTCTTTAATGGAAAAAGGAACAGACTGTTTGACTCCATGAGTTAAGTTATTGTTGGGCCACTATTTATTCATCGCTCTGATGCGATGTTGGGCTGAGGGCGGGCAGAGAGCTGCCCCCGGATTGCACGCTGATCCTCCGGTGTTCCGCCAAATAATTATTGACAAATATCCTGCGGCCGGCCAATATGTCCGCCTTTTGCTGCAAAACAACATCACGGACGCGTCAGTCGGTCGTCCGGGCACGCCGCGCTACTCGCGCGTGGTCACGCTCTACGTAACCAAACTGCTTTCGACTACTAGGTGGCGTGCCATTCCAAACGAGCCCTAATTGTCTACGAAACTAGTAATCAAAAGTCTCATTTTCAATTGTACAATAAGAATTATTATCACCCAAGTTATATGCGAGTACAAAGACAATATCCACTACAGTTGTATGTATATGATTTTTAATATCTACTTTGGTTCCAAATGTCTGTCCACAATACACTAATAATAATTAAGTACACATTTTTTTTGAAACATTTGCCTTTTATTTGATAATATTTAAGCCCAACATCAATATTTCTACCCTGTATTTTTGGCTTCATACAAAACTTATGGGAAGATAAGATTCCAAAGACGAGGCAAGATTCTTTCTGTTTAATTTAGACTACTATGGACAAAGGAAAGGAATGCGATAAGAAACTCAAATCTTAATCACATATCACACTAGTTTAACTCTTCTTGTTCCGTATAATAACAAAATATGTATACAACATTAGTTTAAAATAGTCAATTGCAAAATCTTGAAAATGAGGCCTAGTAAGAGTGCAATTTAATACCAACAAGTATCAAAATGACACAATTACTAAGATTACTACTTTCCTAGGCGAATTAGCTTCAAAAGTATCAAAAGCTACGTGTGAAGAATTAGTAGCTAAACTATAAAAGGTAGTAAAGCAGTTTAGTTTTTAAAAAAGGTGCCTATTCTTTGAACTATGTCAGGGGCATTCACTCTAGCGGGGTCAGGGTCCAGGGCATCCAGTAGCAAATTTCTAAATATATAGGTAAAATAAATAGATATAAAAAATACCGTGTTGAAACTACTTCTACGCAGAAAAATGTTTAAAAAAATCCGGTATGTGAGCTACTTCGCGGAGGTCATCATATTTTTGTGAATGTAAAATGTGATAAACGTTTTCCTAGGGTACAAAAATAAAATAACAAATTAGCGTCAAATAAATACTTTTATTAAAATGAGTTTAAAAGTTTTAATATAAAAGTGGTTGTGCCGGTAAATTGATTTTTAACAATTATTATAGTACGCAATCATTACAATATAAATAAAAAAATAAATTATAAAGATTACGAAAAAGAACTTAATAATTATAAGTACACACACAACCGAGTTAACTAATATTATAAACAAATTAAGTGGAAAGATTCTAAAAGCTTTAAATAATAGTTTTCGATAAATACTTGTTACTTACGTTGTCTAGTTTTGGTGTAGTAGTGGAGATAAAAGATTATGCGCCTATTTTATTTTGTAAAACTTTTTTAAACTTATTTTGATATTTAATACTAGATACAGTGTTAGTTTTGGTAGTTAAGTATATGCTTGATTGTTCAGTTGTTTTAATACGTCGTTTTAACAAACATGTAAAAGAATTCGGATATAAAACCCCTTTGGGAGATTCTGATAATAAGTTTTGCAATTAAAGCATATTATCAGAACTTCTGTACAAACATCTACCTAATAAAAAAAGGATAAATACAAATTGTGCATACTCACAGACATCTGTATACATGCATAATACACTGTAACACAAGCATGATCACACTGTAAATGCGAAGCGAAAATTAATTAAAAAATAAAATAATAAAAAGAACACAGAACAACATTTGTACCAAAACAATATTTCTCATCAGTACTTAAAACTATGTGCCAGCGACGCCGCCATTTTATGACGTTCTGACAAAACAAAATGGCGGCCCACGATCTCACCTCGCGGTGTTCGTGAAATGGCTTATTGAATGAAGCTCAGACGCTAAGTTTCGATGATAATACAAAATGGCTAGTATTCAATAAGTCATCGTGTAATTCGGACCACGCATCAAGAGTAATGTAAAATTAGTTTTAAATCTGCGTATTTATTCCCGAGTACTCCTTGTTCCGTGGCCGAAACTATGACAGAACATTGACTGGGGTTACCAGCGTGCAATACATCAATATACCCATGCTCTAAGGTACTTATATTCGAGAGTCGTACCTACATACTTTCCGCCGCCTCAGAGCATACTTACAAAGTACCTCCCCCTATGCGTCACACCTAAACTTACCGTCAACATCTGAAATAGAGCGATTCAGCTAAAATGGGCGGCCCCCACCATACTACACGAGTGGCGAAAGAAAATGCTATGGAATTTGCTTGAAAATTTATTCAATGTAAATAGTTTTTCGTAACATTCGCAAAAACCAAGTACTGATTTAATTAATTTTTTTAAAGATAAATACACCTTTTTTAACTAACCCTTTTGATGTTTAGTTAAGCGTGAGGTGTCCTTCATACTAAACTTTAGGCGTATACTTAATGTGAGATTATAAATTCATTCGACAGATTAATTATACTATAAATAGTTAATTAGAATAATAAGGAAGGCAAACTCTGGATAAACTCGTCGTAATAGTCATAGATAGTTCATAGATATAGTAGTAAATATCCCGTTTCGATTCGGATTAGGATAGTGGTCCCAAAATTTATTATGAAACAAAACACAAGCTGCCGGAGTTTTGTACCTTCAAGATTCTTCACGTTTATACTTCTCCAAACAATACTACTTACATAAAAAGCTAGTGAAGGCGAAATTTGAAAATTTTAAATAGTTCTCATATGCAATAGAAGTCTAAAGATTTAAAAAAGTTACATAGTTTAAAGAGTTTTTGTTTTAATTTCCATCTCATATAGCTACCAAAATATCACTGCTCTCATATACATTAAAAAGGTTTTAAAGTTTCCATCTAACTTATGTACAAATATGATCATCTCTAAAATAGCAGTGTTAATTTTAGGTTCGGTAGAAAGGGTCGTTTAACCTACTTATACGAACGGGGGTCCCGACACTAGATATGCGCAATCGTCCGTCAAACATTTATTACAATCTATTGAAACATTAACATCGCGAAACATCAACATTATTACATACAAACGTGAATCGTAAAGGCGCGGGAGCGCGCCAACAGGCACAATCGGTCTCGAGCCCCCGACGGGCGGCGACATCTCGACATCTACCGGTTTATTGCTATCGACTACCTACTGCTAATATAAAAAAAATTTCAACACTTAATTTACTCTTAACTATAAACAAATTAAGAGTCGCGGATCGGCCGCGACGGCGACAACAAACGCGCGTTCGTTTAAGTACGATCGTTCGGAACGTAAAGCGGGAGGAAATCGGTCCGTGGTGCAGTCGGGTGGAGGCGAGGGTGTGATGCGTGCTGTTCAGAATATGGTGGTTTCCGTTCGCGCAGGAGGCACGTCTTCTGCGTCGATGTAGGGTACATCTGGAGGAGCGCGCAGCCTTGAACGCAACCCGGCCGCCGAATGCGCAGACAGCCTTTCCTCCATGTCTTCCAACGTCGATTTGAACGCGCGTACCACACGCAACTGCAACGCAACCCACACGCGGCCTCGTCACCCAAACTACCCCGACCCCACGCGCGCTCACGCGAGTTAACCCGAGTGTGGTGTGGATGTACGTCTTACGATTCGTTTGTCTGTATTCAGAGTCCGACGATCTACGACATGCATCTAATCGACGCCGGTGCATGCTCGCAGATAACGGAGCTACGGTGCGGGTGGCCGATTGCCGATAGAACGACACAAAGCGGGACGATGGAAGTCGGACAACAATGGAGACCGATGCGGTCGAGATAGAGACAGGGTGCTGAACGGACGGGACGATACTGTGCCAAGGACGTGGAGCGATTTTTCGAGGAACAGGGCGATTCTACGGCCGGAATAGACGTGAGAGCATTCCAGACGAGAAAACAGAACTATAAAATGCTGCGGGAAGCCGACGACACTCCGAGTTGTGAGGCAGATAGAACCCCTATGGAAACGAAATATTGATAGCACGACGCCAATGTGACCTCTTTCTAAATAACTCAGGGCGGGGTTTAGGACTGCGCCTGAGTGTCGTCACGCTTTCCGTGGAAAGGATGCCATGTGTTGAGAGATGAAGAGGCGATGTGTCGGCGCCATTCCGCGAATTCGGTGGCTGACTAGTCGCATACGCGTAAACTATTGATGCTGGTTAATTATTGTGAAAATCAAATACGTGCCCAAATCAGAAACTAAGATGCAAATATTAAGTCACACATTGTTTATGAATATCTTATGTCATTTTTATAGTAAAAGTTTGCGGTCGATGGGCAGTATGGATAGTGATTTCTTTTCAATGAGTGTACACAAACTCAACAATTAGCATAACGTCACACAGTCCTAATACTAGATCTACTGACTGCACGTCAGCGACATACTAGCGTCAATGCATTATTTGCGTGCGACTAGCGTCAGAGCCGAATACGCGCGCGGAATGCATGATACCACAGTTTACTAGACAGTTGCGAGAATCAAGTGCAAAATGCTTGTGCAGATGGATCTTTACAAAATCATACTGAATCTGTGCATAATTTCAAACACTTGTATAAAAAAGCCCGATTAAGTAGTTATTTTACTACAGGCTTATCTCATAACGTGTTGCGTCGCAAGAGTTGTAGTTGGTTGAGCAATTCACTAAAGCGTAGAGAAGATAAATGATCGAGTATGTAAATAATACTTTAATTGCATGCATTTGACTTGAATTGCGTGAATGCATTCATTATCCTACCGACTGCGCCAACTTTCAAAGAAAACTCAATATTTGTAAACTATCTTCTCGACTCTCCGAGTTTTTGTTAAATCCAACTACAACTCTTGACGTTGCCACACATTTGCTGTCATAGATAACAGCATAAATCCTACAACTAAGTCCTACACTGAAAACATTGCTAGTTTATACTTTGAACTTTTTAACTTAAGTAGAGTTTGAACTTGAGATTTCTTTGATCGTAGTTTGTATATCAGTTTGGGTCTAGTCGAACTGTCTATGTAAACTGTTTGTCCGCGTTGAGTCGTCGCCGAGGCATCGTGACACACAGGACACTACGCGCTAGGGGTGTGCGGGTACCGTCAGTTTCCGTCGCACGCAGCGGGCCGCCAGCCGCCGCGCCCGCCACTACACCTCGGTCTCGAGCACGGGTCGCGGCTGCCAACAACATCTCTCTACGGCGCGCGGCTCGGCGCTCCATTCGACACCCTCCTACGTACGGCACAGCCCTAGCTATTACAGCCGCCTCGGGGGGAGATATGGGACCGTGCGAGCGGAACGTTTGACGTCAACAACTTTTACGTTACAATTTGTTGTCTTCTGTTACCTTTTTATTTTATCTGTGGTATTTTAGGGCTTTGCATGCTATAACTTAGAATTTGTGGTTTTGTTATGCATATGTGTCAATGTGAAAAACAGATCTTTAGAAAAGGTTTCGTATGTAGTAAAAATTAGTCAATTATTATTTGTATAAAATAAATTACTGAAAGGCTTTACTATCTACGTTATTATTGTGAAATAACATACTACTTTTTCGGATTCAGAAGAAAAGTATGCTATGCTAAGGTCTATCGCAGACTTAAATATTAATAATTAATCTTTCTATTATGTCTACGTAATTGATGACGTCAAACGCACTACTATTTCTTGCTACTACACAACATATACCTATCCGTTTCATAAAATTAATTATTTACAGTAAAAATGTTCCATATCTGCCCCAGCCGTAAGCAGGCCAACACGGAAAAAATTCAAAGACCCGTATTGAATAAACAAATGAAATAAAAAAAACCAACAACAAAAGTAACCGAAACGTGTGTATTTTCGTGTACAATTGATGCGTGTATGCGGGCGGACCTAATGCGGGCCAGTGTACGCGTGAAACGCATATGAATATGACTCGAAAAGAGTGACAAACGAAACGATAAAACTAAAAAGAAATGTAAATGAAAGAAAACTGGGAGCGAATCGCCTTTAGCTGTCCTCGGAGATCGCCGACTAAACTAAGCCTACACAACGCAGGGTGACACCTAAGAATGCTCGGGAAAGGACCAAGGTGCACTAAACAACTCAACCAATCTCCTACGCCACTCATGGCTTTATATCGCTATGCGTATTTACACAGGATTCTATTTAGTTGTTGTATTTATCCAAATTCCATATTCACTCTATGGTGGCGGGTCGCTAATCGTTATTTAGGTACATGTGGTATTAACAACGGGTTGCTTAATCTAGAACATCTAACATGCCAAGTTAATTGTTTTTAGTTAAGACAACTATTTGGGAGCCAAGGAGGAACACACTGACGACTGTTTTAGTACTTTTGGACGGTTTATAATTGTGAAAAATTAAACTTTATCCATTTTTTATAATATTCTATAACTTTATTATAAAGATTTATAATAACATTTTAATGTTTGCACAATTATATCGTCGAAACAAAGAGTTAGGAAGCTAAACAGATTCACTGCTGATGTTATATATTTTTGATTTAATATAAAAACACTCTGAACGTATTGTTTTTCTACATACAAATATACTTACCGTAGTAGTGCCAGATGACGTCTATCTATATACAGTTAGATAATATGGACACTACAACAAGCCTAACGTATCTAACGCAAATCAACACAAAAAGGCGGTAGTTAAACAACGCAAGGCAACACTACTCTAAATGATGACACCCTTGCAGTTTGACGCTTGCACCCATCTGACTGACAACACACCCCGACAACACACGTCTCTACGGGGACAACATTCACAATAAAAACATAAAACAAAAGTCACAAACAAAAAACAAAAACAAAAAACATAAAGAAACACTGACAACACAACGGCAAAGGAAGGTACGACCGGAAACATCGTGTTAGTATACGAGCACACTCGGCATGCTCTACGTGTGTTTTATATTTCTTTATTATATATTTTTGCAAGAAAAATCCACTCCACACTCAAATTAACGTTGATAACCAACAGCAGTAACTCAACACAACTCGATACAAAAACGGAAAACAATATTAAACATAACATAAACAATGGTTGAATTTAATTTCTGTTTTCATAGTTGTTACTGCTCAAACTGTTGGGTAAATCGGTAACGCGTGTTAGTCGGCCGCCGAACTACCCTCAGCGGGTTCGAAACGGCGCGTGGCGTGGGGACATAGCGGGTGACGGGTTGGCGTTTCACAAGCAAAATACTATTCATCAAAAATAAAATAAATAACAAGACATTAAAATAAAACAATAGTGAAAAAAACAAACAGTCAGTATGACTCAGAGTAAAATAAAAGATAGACAGAGACAGAGATAGTCATATTCATACCGCGATGTGGTTATGTTTAGTGAATAATATAATATACCATCTATCAGGAAGTCATAGTAACTGTTTGGGGTTTGAGGGATAAGTAACATTGTCACAGCCTAAAAAAGAGCATGCCAATAGGGTAGGGGGTGGTACAGTCAACTCAGGTAAATTAGAATATAGTATAAAATAATATATATGTAAATATCGGGAAGCGTCAGACTGTGTAGAACGGTACGGCGGTTCATGCAGGGCGTTATTCGCGATCAACTAATGTTCTACCGGCGCTGCCGGTTTCATGACAAAGTATACAATAATATTAAACAGAAATATATACGGGACAGATCGGAAATATATAGAACATAAAATAATACTCGATCAAGATGGAAGTAGAATAGAATGTCATGAAACCAGGCAGCTAAGAGTTATAAATGAAAGTCAATTTGGGAAACTAAAAAAATCTAGTGTAGCTTTGTTCGGTTGCCAATTTTGTATTATATAATATGTTTCGGAAGATTGTGTACCTGTTTATATTATTGTATTGATGTTCTAGCAAAATTAGTGACCGAACAATATCCATGTACTACGGTTAATCATGGGCTAAAAATAAAATAGCGTCACTACTATCGTTGAACAATTTGTAAAGTGTTTCTCTGTGTGAGGTTCGAAACAAAAATCTTTCGAAAAATTAACAGAAGAATAGGAGAATTCAAATTAAAACATAACGGAAAACAATAATAAAAAAGGAAAACTAAAAGGAGAAGAAATTAAAAGTTGAAAAGTAATCGTAAGATCATTTCGTTATTTACATAATTTATTTACTGAAGATAATTTTTAAAGTATTGTTTTAAAGGTTTTTATGGAATACTCCGGCAAACTGTACCATGGAAATTAAAATGTGTATATAATATAAAATGATCAGAGCTATCGCTAAGTTGTTTCTATGACGATATTATTCTATGGATGCGTTGTTTTGAAGATGATGGTATTATTCGGTTTTGTATATGCAAAAATAGTAAAAATATATATAAATGGACAATATAACCGTATAACTTAGCGTTAGGATGCCCAAGGTATCCGCAGTGTTGACCTGTTGACTTTCTTGTATATATATTTAATATAATTGTATATATTAGCTGTAAACTCAAAACTTATCCCTCGGAAAGTATTTTTTTCTGCCACTCCACACTTATTTATTATAGTCATTTTAATATTCAACTACCTACATAAAGTTGCTGATATAAAATCACTATTTTTAAATAATGAAATTATACAGAAACAAAGACAAATATTCATTTTAGAAATATGTAATTTCGTCATAAAACAAAACCAATGCTTCTTTTTATGATGAGATCCATAGACACAGGTAAAGCTATTGGCCTCGTTATTTATAACAGTAAACTAAACTAAAAAATACTGATTATTACTTTAAACGCTGTAATTGACCATGTCATCATAATTCCATATTATACCACGACCAACATATATAAGTTTATTACTAAGGCCAATAACTAATATAAAATATTGTAAAGTTATTCTTTATATATCTGCTCACAAAAAATTCAATAAAGAGATATAAAAAATGCTCGTTCAAGTTAAAAAAAAAGTATCAAACTTTACAATATTTTCAAATTCAAATCTGACCCACCGTCAAAATTGAATAATTTGTTCCCAACGCTATAACAACGATATTATTAAATTATTTGATGACAATAATTCAATAAAATCGTTATTATAACATGTATTACCCGACATATATAACTCACATCGCGATCCCTAACATATGCCAATAATTTTCATATATTCACACAAGCCCCGAAACAAATTCTATAAATTCAGATTTATGAACATATAGATATTTGTCCATAGCACCCCGCCGCGGACGGATGAGTTGTGTTTATTCCCAATACATATTTTTGAGTATACCTAAATGAGTTTTATTCCAAAGAAGCGCTAATTTTAATCTATAACCACAACATAATACATTAAGTTGTCGTCGTCAATACTCCACGGGTGACGTGTAAATAGATGCAAATAGGAAGTAGGAGAGATTTTTGTCAGCTATTTGACTAGATAGGCTCGCAAATTCATTAGATGTGTGACCTTAAATATCATTTTAGCAAATCAATCTTATTTTATCATCACAAGGTTGCACTCAGCTCTAGAAACACGCGAATCTGTTTTCTGCGCATCTTTGAGAGCTAAATTCGACCTTGTGAAGCTGGAATAAGATCGCAGACAAGTAGTAAGTAATAAATCTGAACAGGGTTAAACGCGCAGCAACATTCCACTGCTTCAAAGTGTACTGGTGCTCATTTTGCGCAAATTTGTATGACATCTACGTCGGAGGATATGGGATAGTTGATTCTAAAGGTACTAAGTAGGAAGTAGTAGGAAGGTATGACTGACAGTATTATTCACGTATGAGAAGATATCCACTTTGCCAGATTCTGTCACTCCCAGAAAATATAATCTATGTATATATGTCAAAATAATTGAAAGTTTATCATCATCATCGTCACATCCTAGACAGTATCATCATCTACCACCACAACCCAGTGATAACGGGCTACAAGAGACGACATTTTATCTCCTAGACTATTTAATCCTCCTTTCGCTGATTCCCCCTTTCCTGACACAACTCAGCCGCCGCCGTACCCCGATCTCCCTTCCCTTTTCCCCCATCCCTCCCCACATTTCTGTATAATGCATACCTGCGTCTGCAAACGCGTGAGTCCACGTATCCATAGGATCTGGCCGGCGCGTGGTTTCTTGTCATCAGAATCGTAGTCCGGCCCTGGTTGGTTCGCATCTGGGTCGGGCTGGCCTCTTCCCCATCTAGACAATTGGGGGTTAAAAAAAATTAATACAAAAAATTAAAAAAAAAAAGTTTAAATAAAAAAATCCGGCTCCAAGCTGAAAATAATAATGCATATTAGAATATTTGACCATCTCAAGCTCTCTTCTCTTTAGTAGCTACTTGTATTATATGCTAAGTCCACTACTACTACATGTCTACTTTGATTTATTCATAGACATTTTGTCATCGACCTGGTGGAGATATACCTGAAATCTACTAAACTATTTGTCTACTGTTTAATTATAGGTCTACTTTTTAGATACCCAGGACAGAAGATGAAAGTTGACCCAAGACAAAGGGTACAAAGAACAGTCCCCGGTCTATCACGCTGATAGTCTAATATAGAATATACTATTAATCTCTTCTAGTCTACTGGTTTTTGTCCTTGGTTTACTGGTCTTCTGAGTTTGGATTTTTAGTCTACTTACGAGAGAGTCTTGGGTATCTTCCTGGTAGGCACGGATGTGACCAACTGGCCCCAGACGAGGGTGCCAGCTCCGAAGAATAAGCACCATAGCCACTGGTCTATCGACAGGCCCGCCGTACTGAATGCCATGCCACCGAATTGGATGATTATAACCTGAAAATCGGCCACATACATATTCGTTAGATTATTTTAGTGATTTTGTCCAACGATTACACAGTACAACAGAGGTAAATGAGAAAAAACGTAATACACCTAGCTTATTCATTACTAGCAGCGCCCCGCGGTTTCATCCGCATGTTGATGGATGATGATGATGGTGAAAAGTATAAAAAGTAAGACCGTCATCCATCTAAAAGTTCGCATTTAAAATAGGAGTAAAATAAGAGAGTAAGATTCACGCTAAAACTTTGAGTGAGAGAATTCTAAATAAGGATATCTTATACCAGTCAGTGATTGTTGCGAACAATTCTTGGAATCGGAGGACTATTACTATTTTCCTTATTTCTCAACTCTCAGCGGATATCTACACCTTACAAGAAACCTGCCAGCCAACTACAACTCTCTTATAAATTTAATAATAGAGTAGCAAACATTATCAAAACTAATTCCGGTTCTATGGTAAGAAATCTGTAGGTAGCCCCGTTAAATAGTAGGAAAGGTGGAAAATCAGTCTTTGTGGTTTTCGGTTCAAGCCAAAAATTTTCTAATCTTTTTAGACATGGAGGCTTAATACTGAGTACTGACCATTTTCGGAAAAATAAACTTTTACTAACCCAAGTCAAAAAAAAACTAACTTTTACTGCTCATTTACCGAAAATATTAGTTTTTCAACAAAAACTGTTGTCAATGAAACTGTCAATCAGAACACACTTTAAAGCTCAACCCACTGCCTCCTAAATAATCATGCTATGTTGTCCTTAAAAATAACTGTTTTTATCATAAAGTGCAAAATAAGTTAATAAAATGCACAGACCCTGGAATCTGGATTGTACATGTATATAAAAAAATATTGCTCAATCCTGACTGGAAATAGAAGATTGGAAACTCACCTGTGAAAGCGCAGTACCAATCCATATAGAGTAGAAGATGGGGTTGGTGAATAGACCCTGGAACACGTTTCTTTGACCATGGATCTTCCTCGCGTTGATTTCGTTGAACAGGGTCATCATCACGAAGGTATTGAAAATGATGGTGAAGTGTTGGGACGGCTCAGAGTTTAATTGTTGTCCACGGCCCGAGGGGATGTTTAGGATTCGGTCACCTGATGTCAAAAGAATCTTGTAAAGTCACGTTGTCAAGTGCACTTTTTTGACGTGATAACATCTTATAAATCGATGAACCGGCTGCACGCATGAAAAAGTATGATTCATTATCACGTTACGTGTAAGCGAGAGCGCGGAACAAGCGATAGAGAGACACGATCAACGACGTTATCACGTAAAATTACCGTCCGCAAACCGACTTTACAGACATCCATGTTTTTCCTTTTTATTTGGTCTCGTACTTTTGTATATTTGCTATTCCTAAAGTTATTTACGTACATATTTATAGTTGTATCAAGTTAGATTTTTATTTAAGCAGTCAGATTCAAGTCACAGTTACATAAATAAGTATCTATTTTATTGTCAAATATTAAGTCATAAATGTGGGGTCTCAATAAAGTGTTATATATCTATCTATCTCATAAATTCACTGTCCTGTCTAACGGCCGGTCCCAATAATCTATCTATCGCCGGTTTAGCTTACTAGAGATAGATATTTGACACTTTTTGTATGAACGTTATGTCAAATTTCTATCGGTAGAAAGGAAAACCGTGGATAGATAGATTATTGGGATCCTCCATAAGTAAGTACGTTCTGGTAATGTGGATGCATTACTAAAAATTTTTAAGGTGATGACGATGAAAACTCAAAACAACGTTTGCTGATTTTGTTTACTTTGCATACACTCGTGCACCATTACGAACAATTAATTATCCACCACAAAAGCACGTGTAAACGTCTTGAAAAAAGACAAACCTAGGAAAATAAAACAAAATCAACGATAGCCATTATTAAGCTTTTTCCAGCCGTCTCTAAGGTCATCTTTTATTCCGTGGGGAGACGGACTAAAATAATATTACCTCAGCCGTAACGATGCGAATCGTGAGAAAGGAAGAAATTAACGACATATATAAGGTTACTACTTAATATTTATTAAGTAGGCCTCTTGTGCAATACGCGGTCTTGAGTCGTCTCTTATTTACTGAGTTGTGTGACAGGCAGGGTTATTATGTATCTTGGTTGCTAACAAATAATGATTGAAATCTTGAAAAATGGCGGCTCTAAGTCAGTTTGGACAACTCAGCAGTAAGCAAAACTGTTAGTAAGTAGGTGACTGGAGCTGACAAAAGTGACATAGAGCGGCCATTTTTTTCGATTACAATCAACATTTGTTAGCAACAGAGATACATAATAGCCGTACTAGTCCTCCCACAATAGTTCTAAATCATCATCAGTTTTAGCACCTCAAATATCACTGGATCAGTTGTGCCAGCGACCCAGGGTCATACTCCGTTATGTAAAGGAGGTGGGATCGCTAGGGTAGCTCAAAGTCAAAGTCAAAGTTGCAAAAGTAGGGTAGTCAAAGGCGGGGAAAATGCACAATAGGTGGAAATGTCCCCAAGCGGGACGTCAGTGCAACAGCCTCCAATGAGAATAAAACAGGATCCTCAAACTTTGTTCCCTTATAACCTTATATATGTCGTGACCAGATAATTATTTTTTTCTTTATTTTATTATTATTATTATAGGGTCTTTGAAGGTGCGTTCGTTTAGCTTATGAGGGCATTGGTGGCGTTGTCGTTAATGGCTCTTTTGTTATAGCGTTCGTAAATCTCAAAAACGTTATCTTTGCCACTTTTTCCCACACCCTATTCGACCGCTCAACTGAGCATATGACCTAAAATCGCATGATTAATTAAAAAACAATCACAAACAACCATACTTCTACTACTTTGTGGTGGCAAAAATTCCTCTATTTTAGCTTTCCGAACGCTGAACAAAAAGAGACATGAACGACATGTTCACCCCCAGATACCCAATTCGAACGCCCCTTGTGAGCGTTTTTAGCGTTATATTCGCTAAAAACGCTCACGAAGGACCTATTCGAACGCACTATGAGTCGTCTAACGACTATGTCAGTCCCATAGTATACACTGTTTTCTATTATAGAATTGAACATTGAATGAAATGGTCAATGGGAAACGCATTTCATGAGATATTACATTGTTTGTTGACCATTTCATGACATGGATTGACAACAAATCAATGAATAGAGATCGTTTGGCGATATCATCTTAAGTGAGAGGTTACTTGTGATTAAAACGCTGAGCGAGCGAAGAGAGCGTGCCGCGGCAGCTGCCGGCGATGCGCCAGGACTGAATCGCTCATTTTATCTAGTTACCTACTTCCTCTTGTATTTTATGAATAATAAAACCTACCATAGATATAATATGTACAGATAGAACATTTGTATGGACACTCTACATTAATGATACATTTAAACGTCGCTGACCAAATCGTTAAACGTTGAACATTTAATAATCTAAATGCTAATTAATACATGCAATTTTCAATTCTATGATCTGGTCACGACATATATGCGAAGTGTCCAGCGAACCATATTCCAAGGTACTAACCAACAAAGAGAAGTGAGAAGATGATGAATAGCTGGTAAATAGCCTGGCCGAGGATGTTCTTCATCATGGTGCGGCTGATGAGAGGCTTGGTACGTCCGTAAGGCTTGCGCTGCAGAAGGTCTGGAGTCGGCATTTCTGTAGCTAGCGCCAGTGAGGCCAGAGTGTCCATAATCAAGTTTACCCATAACATTTGTACTGCCTGGAATTGAGCAATACAAAAAGTCGTAATTTCATAATAAATATATACCTATATAAATATTGTTATTTTAATGCAATTAGAAAAAGAGGAAATGTATTTTCTTGATGTATTTGTGACAACATAACAAAATTAAATATAACAGAAACGGATCACAAAGTAGGAAACAAACCAAAGTTTTGCAATGTTGCATGGCACCGGTTATGAGTCATAGGTTTATCAACACTGCCATCTCAATAAAAACATGACAGCGATATAAAATATCTTACGTAGATTGTCCAAAACCAATATGAAAGCACTATAGGACTTCAGCAGGCAGCGTTCCGGAAATGTGATGACTTATGGCACTGAAACGTGGTCTCTTACTATGGGCCTCATAGACAAGCTCAAAGTCGCACAACGAGCTATGGAGAGGGTTATGCTCGGGGTTTCTCTACGTGATCGAATCAGAAATGAGGAGATACGTAGAAAAACGAAAGTCACCGACATAGCTCAGAAGATTAGCCAGTTGAAGTGGCAGTGGGCAGGGCACATAGCACGCAGAACAGATGGCCGATGGGGCCGAAAGGTTCTGGAGTGGAGACCACGGACCGGCAAGCGCAGCGTAGGTCGTCCACCGACACGGTGGACAGACGACCTGATGAAGGTCGCAGGACGACGTTGGATGCAGGCCGCTTCCAACCGGTCCTTTTGGAAAAATCATGGGGGAGGCCTATGTTCAGCAGTGGACGTCCTATGGCTGAGATGATGATGATGATAGGACTTCAGTTGATACTGTTGTTTGTAAACAACTGCCCGGTTATGAAATCAGTTGTTCTGCAGTTTAGGGCTCACCTGGAGAGCAAGGCCAAACTTGCCTCTAAAAATCTTGGTGTGCTAAACCGATCCAAGCAGTACTTCAGCCCGTGGCAACGGCTTGCGTTTTACAAAGCACAAGTCAGACCGCATATAGAGTACTGCTCACATCCATGGGCCGCGGCACCCGCTTACCAGATTGACCCTCTAGACTACATCCAACGTCGTGCCATTCTTATCGTCGACGATTCCCTACTTACAGACGGTCTGGAATCGTTTAGTCTTCGGAGAGACTGCATCTCTCTGCGTATTCTACCGTCTGTACAACGGCGGGTGTTCGGAGGAACTGTTTGATCTAATGCCAACACCTCCCTTTCACCACCGCACCACTCGCCATCGGCGGGATTTTCATCCTCATTATCTTAGGAGTCCGCAACGGTTCTCAAGAACATTTATTCCGCGTACAACAAAAATCTAGATGCAGATTCCCGCCGAGATTTTTCCTCTGCGCTACAATATGGGTTTGATTAAAAAGGGCGTCACTAAAGGCGTCCTTAGAGGTCGGCAGTGTGTTGGCGACGGTATCCACTTTCCATCAGATGGGCCGCCGGTGTCCACCTACATTTGCCAATAAAAACGATATATGTTACCTTGAGTGGACTGTCCTGTATCGCACAAGCACCGATGAAGGCCACTATGACGGCCACTACGTTGACCGTCAGTTGGAATTGCAAGAACTTTGCAATACTATCGTACACGTTACGTCCCCACATCACGGCCTTTACTATTGACGAGAAGTTGTCGTCTGTTAGAATGATGTCCGAAGCTTCCTTGGCCACGTCTGTGCCAGCGATACCCTGCGGATGGATACACGATTAATTTTACTAACAAATAAAAAAGAAAAAGAAATAGATTCGGGACAAAAATAAAAAAAATAAGAATATCATATTAAGTCACATCTTTTCAAGTATTCGATATTTTGTTACCGTATATATAAAAATAATTGCAAACAGCTCATGACACAAATCGTATATTCATTACGTCATTAATTAATTTCATAATTGAAAATGTATTATGCCTTCTTTAATGTGTAGGATTGGAAAAGTAAAAATTAATTAGATAATGTTGTTTTAGTAAATTACCAAGCGTTATACCTTTTTGGATAGGTAAAAAAACGATGAAGTTTTATCAGTAATTACTATTGTTTTCATCGTGGTTTTTTTATGTATAATTGAGTTGTTTGGCTTTAATCATTAAATATTAAAAACATTATTAGTCATGGTTATCACGTTGAATGTGTTATTCGATATTTAATTATTAATACTAAGCTTCACTAAGTTCTCTACAAATAAACATAAGAATAACATTTCATAACATAGTCAATTTTTATTTATCCTGTGGCAAACCCCCAAAATGAGGTATTTTCCCAATAAATTGCTGATTTCCATATATCTTGAAACTCTTAACTTTCCGCCATACATGTTAGGCCCTCCATCTGATCCCGCCGAGAATACATCAAGTTACTACTACTACTATAATAATAATAATAAATGTTTATTTGACAAAAAAACAAATATTGTTTACATCAAATCAAATGTAGTCTGATAGTCATAGTAACGCAGTTTGTATCGTATCGTTGACGTATTCAGTACAAACTATGAGTTATCTGTGCCACTATTGTACTAGATAAATGTCAGTTTGTACTAAATACGTCAACGATGCGATTACGTTACACTTAAACAGATTTTCGTGCTCGGCACACAGGTATATGTTATTATAATAGTTATTAATTACCCTGTATATACACCTAAGTGTTTAAGCATCAAATTGCTTACCATAGCGAAACCAACGTCAGCCTTCTTCAACGCAGGTCCGTCGTTGGTGCCGTCACCGGTTACTGCGACCACTTCGCGAGTGTCAAACGCCTTCGATTCGATCATTCCCTTCACTAGTGTATATTTGTCGGTAGGCGACGAACGGGCCAGTACGCGGAGTTTCGGCCATACTTTGTCGAGTAGATGTTGTTGGACCTGACAATGGAAAAATAAATGGTTAGTAGACTTAGAATTGTACCAGACACACAGATGGTAAAGTGTGTGACGGGAAAACCCAACAATGTTGATTTTGTTTAATTTTCCTTATTTGTGTTTCTGCGAGTTAGTTGTTCCTTAGTTGTGTAATAGTAGTGGATTATTAACCATTAAGAGTTCGTAATAATGCACGAGGGTTGACATTTGTGTGCATCAACATGTTTGTTGGACCTGTATCTGGGTGTGTAAATGTACATCAGTCATCAGGTTACCATAGTACAGGCTCTGCCTAGTTTGAAACCTGAAGACCTTGTGTGGATGTTGTCCCGCATTATTATTATTCCTTTTATTTAGCAAATTTCACAGATTTTATCCGGTCCTTTAAAAAGACATAAGTGGGGCTGTAGCCAACACTTACAGGCCTGTTTGGTATAAAAAATACATAGTAGTATAAACCGAAACATTTTGGATGGATGATTACATAGTATTATCTATTACAAAAATGGGTAAAATGGCAAGGCTATTGATATGAACTTATTAGTGATAAGGGAGATAGTGGGTTATGGATGAGACTACGGCACCTGCCAATTTCAGTCTCTTTTTAAAATATTTAGGCAGGTGGCAACTTGCCACCCACTAAACGGGCCACCATAAGGCCACCATCAACGGTGACAAAAGGGGAACGTTGGTGTGGGTAGCTAAAGGGTGTGCTGCGGTTTCACTAGAGCGCTACTACCGGCGTTATGCCCTTCAAACTTCCACCCTTGGAGCTTTTTGTTACTTGCTCTTGTGTCTCCACCCCCAGACGGCCAATTAAGGCAAGCCGGGGGTCAGGGGTCTCATTTAGCCCCAGGAAGAATCAGGGTCCGCGGTGTCGCCACTCACCGACGGCTCGCCACAAAGCCGCCCCTGCGGTTGTATTATTATTCCATTTATTTCACGGGTTTGTTATAATACCAATACTTGGAAGCCTGCTTGGTATAAAATATACAATAGTTTATAAAACAGCATTTGGGATGAAGGTGACATGGTATAACTATTACAAAAAAGTACAATTTGAAAAATGTAATACCGACTTACATTGTATTCAGTTATTGGAGTGTGACTCAAAAAGTACTGGACCGCATTTGATGAAATTTAAATGGAACCACACGGAAGAATTTTGAGAATCGGTTCACTCAATCGGAAGTTATGAGGTAAGAAACATTAAAAAAAAACCGTCGAATTGAGTACTTCCCCGTTTTTGTAACTCGGTAGAAAATCGGTAATGTAGGCCTATTGACATGAACTTTTAAATTAGGAGGTAAAAAGTTAGACTAGACTACGGCACCTGCCAAGTTTAGTCTCATAATGAGGCAGGTAGTGACTGTGTGGTTAGATGTGGATAGAAACTATTAAAACTGAGTTATAATACAATAGTAACAAAGACCACTTTACCTCTCCATCAGTATCACGGATCCGTTGGTTGAACTCCTTGCCTTCAAGGATGAGGAAATCGTCTGTGGGCTTCAGAATACCGCATTTGACCGCAATCGACCGCGCCGTGTTTACATTGTCGCCAGTCACCATGCGAACTGTTATTCCCGCCTTTTGACATTTGCGAATAGCTTCTGGCACCTGTCAAACACAAAAAGACCATAACATTACTATTTTCAATTGTTTTTGCTATTAAAAACACGTTGTTACTAATGAAGTGCGAGACGCAACGTTCTGTGGGCCTAGCACGAATAACTGCGCAAGTGAAACGTAGTGTGTCGTTCGTACAAAGTGTCATTTATCTAGGGCAACTGTGACATAGATAACTCATAGTTGGTGCGCCGAAGCGTGACGCGTTGACGCTTGCGATACGAATACTTTTTAACAACTTTTTTATGCTAAGGCCTTTGCACTCTCTATGAAAAATACCACCGGATGTAGAAACTACAGTTGGAAATATCTGAGTTATTTACGAGAGTGATTCCCGTTTCTAGTGTTAAAAATGTTGTTACTTATATCTTGTTAGATGTTATAATACTCATAATTATGTATCTCACGGTAATATCTCCGTGTAATACTTGAAAAGTATGCAGAATTTACCAAAATAATATTCGTAGTGTAGGTTCTGCACGAAAGCAGACTAAGTAAACAGTAACAACATAACCCAAGGCTAAAGTAATCAGTAACAACTTAATCCATGGCTAAATAAACAGTAACAACATAAGCCATGGCAAAATAAACAGTAACAACATAATCCATGGCTAAATAAACAGTAACAACATAATCCATGGCTAAATAAACAGTAACAACATAAGCCATGGCTAAATAAACAGTAACAACATAAGCCATGGCTAAATAAACAGTAACAACATAACGTAACAGCCATTACTTATTACAAAATTAATTTTGTTCAAACTGCATATATTTCAAATTACTGACAGTGAGGTATTACTGTGGTTATTTTGTTACTGTTTACTGAATGTAATTAACTGTTATTGTCTAATTTAGTTTCTAAAAAATATGTACTTTATAATTGAAATAAATGAACTAATATTATTATAATTAACATATCAAACTGGACGTATAGTACTAAACATTTAGATTTTTGTCTATGAAAGAAATCAATAATGAGAGACAGAGAGAGAGGGTGAGATATGGCTTTCATTTAATTGACATTTTATTTTATAGGTATTAAACTTACTCTCTGTTAACAATGATAAAAGTCTTACTTTTTCAAGATTTCAATCCAAATTAGATAGCAAATGAGTCACAGTACCCAAAATGCCGTCATCTTCTCTATCTTATTACTATCTTCGCTCATTTAATTGCTTTTTGTGTTTTAATCGTGGTAGATTGCTTAGATGTAAAGAAAACTTACTTCCGGCCTGACAGGATCTTCAATACCGACTACGCAGAGGCAGGTGAGATTGTTCACAATGTTGTCTTCGTCCTCCCAGTTTGGCTCTTGGTCTATATGCACCTGTGACCATACAAAAACTAATCGTGAGATTATAGTAACTAAATATGAATAAAAATATCCTCAGAGTACTACGATATCCATATATATAGTATACTAGCTGCGCTCCGCGGTTTCACCCGCGTGGTGATGGATGATTCTGATGATGAATAAAAATATAGCCTACTATCTTTAGCTCCCAACTTCGTCCGAATAGTTTTATAATGACTATCTAAATACAATTTATACACGAATAACTTAAAAATAAAGAATTTTCTATACAAAGGTTCATTTTCCATGTCACCTCATAAGTCATCCCTGTGAAAAAAATATTAAAGCACCAGATTTTTTTATTTTAAGTGAACTATCTAAATATATTTTATCAAACCTAATAAGTTCAAAAACAATGGACTTTCATACAATCGTTCTTACCTCTTTTTACCCCCTTAAGGGTAGAATTTCGAAAACCCTTTTCTTAGTAGTCACCTATACCCACCAAGACAAAAGCACCGTTAAAATTTCAAGTCTCTACAACCAGCTGTTTAGAATGTATGTTGTCAGTCAGTCAGTCAATCAGTCAGTTAATCAGGACTTTGATTCTTATAAATATGGTATCGATTGATTGATGTTACTCAATAATAATGTAGCATTCTAATGGTGAACGAACTTAGAAATGGCTACAGTAGTTTGACTTTATTCATGACAAACAAACGAAAATACAAATCTTTTCCCTTTATTATATTACTATGCATTTGGTGACCCGTGGCTCCACCACTTTGGTATATGGGAATCGAAGCAAAATAAATAAATTGAATTCACCTCCTAAGGGGTGAAATTCCCAATAAAATCTGCCGTAGTGAACACTTACAACATAAAAGGCATCAACAGTAAAAAACCAAGTTTATATCCACAGTGGTTTAGGTGTAAAAATCAGTCACTGTGTCAAATAATTATAAACATGTAGGTATGTAACGAAATACTACGCCAGCAATTTCCAAAACGACAATAATCAAAATTGCCGGCTAGTTATGTCGTTGCTGCCGGAAAAGATCCGAACTACATATTGTTTTGTTAAAGAATGTAAAATTATAGTAGAAAATATTATTTTTACTGAATTTACCCGATTGAAAACCAGGTATAATAAAAAGCTAATACTAGTTCCAACAGGTCCTTTTGGATTTTGGAAATCTATAGCGGAGGCGAGCAGTGAACGTACTACGGCTGAGATGATGATGATGATGATGACGATGATGATGTTTATACCTGGTTAATGTCCGCCTTCCCCGGCACGAAGTCCCGGTAGGCTACGGAGATGGTCCTAAGTCCGTCGCAGGCCATGGGTTCAATCACCTGTCGTACGAGCCTGTCTTGCATATCGCGTGTAAATTTCTCCAAACGGCCCTCGTGTCCGTAGATGAACGCACATCTGTGGATAAACATACATGTTATGCGAGAACTAATACTGCGGTTCATAATGCATTTATTCGTCAGAAACGAGGTTTTTTTAAAACGTTGAAAAATTGTTGAGAATTATCTGTCCAGATAATATTTTAGGTAAAACCAACATCTTCATAATATGTAACTTTAATAGTCTTTCGTTGTTTCTTCTTTTAATGTGATTGTTATATGCTATACTTATATTCTACGACCGATATGGACAATTTATTTCTTTATATAACTAAAACAGTTTACAGCAATTACACTAATTGAAGTCAATATTAAAACCTACACATTGGAACATTTTAAGTCAGATAACACACATATAACTAATAATTTACAGAAATAAATGTATTTAAAGAAAGTACATTACGAATAATTATAATAATAATAATTAAAATATAAATGATACCATAATTCTAAACAAAACAAATTGATTAATTAGAATATATTTAACAATAAAATTTATAATTTTATAACATTAAAATGCATACTTCTCACAAAAAAAATACCACGCTCATGCATCTAGGCTTGAGTACAGATCAGCTGGGCTTATGTATGACAGTTGCAATCAAAAGTGGATTCAAATAAAAAAAAGTGTGGCTTTATTTCACTATTGTCCTTTTCTACCTGCATTGTTCTGCACTACTTTTTCATTTAACTTTCAAAAAAGGTTCTCAATCACTATTATGTTTTTTTATGCGTGTTACCTCGTAATTTTTTACCTAGTAAACCGATAATGATGATTTTTCGTTTTATTTGAAAGCTGATGTTGCTCATGTGATCTATTCGACTATAGTCACCGCGTTACCAACTGAGTTGTGCAGCTATAAATCATTTCACTATGTATATCTCGCTCGCACTTGTGGGTCTTATGGAGCCGCATAGTGAGTAAGTAAGATGGTTATAGGCGCATATCGATAAGAATAAAATCAGATAGAAACATAGTAGATAGTATTGTGGCCCTTGTTATTAATGTTAAATAAATAACGTTTATTCTTCCTCATCGGAAACTTCGTTCTCACTACAGGACGATACTGTATATTGATTACGAATGGTGCTTGATATTTTATAATGGCTTTCTGTAAGTCAGTGTTTTGAAGTTCCTCGGCATGCCTCACACACTTGACCAGTCTTCCTGAGTAACATTATCAATCAGCTTTGTGAAGGAGGCTTTCAACATCTGCTATCTTGAATGTATTATTATTCGCAGCGACTTCTCCTTTGACCTGAGCCCAGATAAGTTCTATAGGGTTGTATTGGCAGTGATATGGTAGTAGCCTTATCACGTGACCCCGTTCATTTGCTAGGTTATCTATGTCATAGATCTCATTTCGGCGGCATAATGTTACGACCGATCAAAGCTAGCGATAAGCGAGCGCTAATGAGGGTCGAATGCAGGTAGCGGATTATCGATAACATGTTAGGACGCGTTGCACATTTCTATCCTTATTGACGTTTATGGCCCTACAACTCTGTTGGTAACGCGGTGACTATAGTAGATATTTGATATTAATTTATCTTCAGCAATGGAAGGTGGTTGTAAATTTTTTTTTTAAAACAGTTTTCATACTCACTTCTTGAGCACAATCTCAGACGCTCCTTTCGTGTAGAGCCTGTATCCACCCTTGTAAGGTATGACTGTGGACATGCTCTTCCGTACCGAGTTGAACGTGTAGACCCTCGTGAATGACTCCTCCGTATGCCTTTCGCGTACCGCCTCGTAACTCTGCCCCAAAGCCACCACGAATCCCAATAAAGCGCATTCAGTTTTGTTGCCTACTTGCATCGGTGGTCCGGTCGGCTCTTGTGATGGCTGGAAGAGATTAATGCCTACAGTTCATATTTGTCCACATTAGAAATAATATAACAAACAAAGAAATAGCATAATATAGAATAAAAACATCACAAAACAATGAAAAGCTTAAAATTAAGTGTCCGTGATCAAGAACATGATTACAACTGCCCGTAATAATGAAAGTATTATTTTTGACGTGATAACGTCTTATAAATCGATGAATCGATGAACGCCGGCTCTATGACTCATTGTCACGTTCCGCCTGAGCCGAGCGTGCAAGCGAGAGCGCGGAACAAGCGATAGAGAGGCACGATCGACGTAAGTTTACGGACTTGCGTTATCACGTAACATTATCGTACGTAAACCGACTTTAAAGACAACCATTTTTTTAATTATGTGATTAGGTACAAACACAAAAGCCGCCTGGTGTTAAGTGGTAACCTCTGTTTATAACAAATGCATTTCATCACAAGCGTCTGTAAACTTGAGACATTAAGTTGTTAAGTCTCATGTGCCTGTAATTCCACTGGCACCCATACCCTTCAAACCCAGTAAGGATAAATTACTGCTTTGCTGCAGAAATAGGTGGCAGTACTTCCCAGGACGAACTTATTCGCAAAGAGCTCTACTGCTACTATAATAAACATAGTTTGGTTTCAGCTATATCTAGAATAATTATATATTACTAGCTGCGCCCCGCGGTTTTAACGTGTGGTGATGGATGATGACGATGATGAAAAGCATCCTATGTCCTTCTCCGGGATATAACCTGTGTCTTTGATCTCATCGAAATCGGTAAAGTCGTTTTTAAATTATAGCGTGACGAAGGGAAATAGGGATTCATCTATACAGATAAATACAATTGAACTGTAATTCCAAATGAATTGATTTTCACAAAATCATATGAAAGTATAATACTGTGTGTATAAATAGATAGAAAAAAAAACCCATTTATTTTTGTCTTTGTGTTTGTTTCGGTTAATCTCTGAAACGGCTGGACAGATTTTAACGGGACTTTCACTGGCAGATAGCTAATGTTATAACGAGTAATTTAGGCTATTTTTATTTTAGATTTTTTTTTAGGTTTTAGAAAAATAAATAAAATATCGATCTTTGTGTGTTTGTACTTTTACTGTGTCACTCCTAAACGGCTGAACGGATCGTGATCAAATTTAGCAAGATTAAAGATTATATCCCGGGGAAGCACATATAATACTTTTCATCATCATCGTCATCATCCATCACCACGCGGTTGAAACCACGAGGCGCAGCTAGTTTATATATGCAGATTTACTTACTAATGATCCAACAAAGTCTTACCATGATCCTAGAAGTAAACGCGCTGTTAACCGCAATCCCTTCGATCATAGTCTGGGCAACTTCCGGCGGCAGATCCCGGAAGTTTGGCGTCACTTTGCACAACTTCTCGCAGATGTAAGACTGAACTACCGTCATCCGGTTGGTGGTCAGAGTTCCGGTTTTGTCTGAGCAGATGGCGGTTGCGTTGCCCATGGTCTCGCATGCGTCCAAGTGGCGTACCAAATTGTTGTCTTTCATCATTTTCTGAAAAGAACCGAGTGTTGCATTAGAATTTCTAAAATATTTTTCATGTATCAACTAGGGCCCGGTATTTAGATTGTCAGTTAGTATTTATTCCTATGAATAAATGTATACGCAACCAATATAAAAATAGCGCAGTTGATTGTTCAAAAGAAACACCTATTTGTTTTAAATTTGGCCGGATAACATTTTATCAGCCTGATATTTTTTATTTCAAGATTGAAAAACCAGGCATTATAAGTAATCGATCTTTATTATAAAATAATACATTATCGATCCTTATACACGTAATTTGTATAATTACCAAAAAAAATGGGCGGTACAAAAGTGTTAATACATTGTAGATATGTAGTCAAAATAATTATTAATTGTTAAAGTTTTCGAAAATTCCATCTAAAAGTATGGACACCATCTTAACAAAAATACTACATGCCTATGTACAACTTATTAATGAAAACACATGATTCGCGTCAGTGAAAAAATATCTCTCTTACTCTTTCTTACACCCCACCCGAGCGTTCGGTGTGAAAGAGATTGTCGAGGTCTTGCGAGAATGCCCGAGCGCACAGAATGAATAATAATATAAACTAACGAGCTAGGACGCGAGTTTGCCGAATGTTATGATTATTAATTATACATTTCTATGTAGGGGTGTTAAGTTTCATGCATAAACTGCGCGCATGTAGTATATCTTAATGAATAGTGGAAATGCCTAGAATAAAATTTGTATTATATTTGTGTGAATCAACCTAGACGTTTGACCAAATATTGATGATTATGAGGGATTTTTAAATTTTTATATATTTTAGGAGTTTTAAATATTCTTTCCATGTATATATTAAGTACCAGCAGCATATAGTGCTTTTTTTTGGTAATTATACAAATTACGTGTATAGTTCTAAATTGGTTTAAACGAAATACTTTTAAGCTACTTAAAAGCATGTATATATATCTTCTGAAGCGTACTCTCATTCTTTAAAAAAATTAACCGAGCTTTAATATACTCAATATTATTTTAATAAAAATGTCATAGTAGCTAGTATAGCTGCACATAACTATGTTTTAAATGACATTTATTTTACTATAATGCACTAGTTAAATATAGCTGAAATCTTTAAACTAAAAAAATAGGACTACCTTGGAGGCATTTCTAAACTATCTAACAAAAAACATTAATACCCTGATAATCCAGAAAAAAGTTACGCGTTATACCGTTTGTGGATGTTTTTGAAGAGTTTCAGTTTTTAGGTTTCCGTACCCAGAGGCACAGATTAAATAAGTTACTACGTAACCAGAGGGTAAAACGCGACCCTATTACTAAGACTCCGCTGTCCGTCGGTCTGTATGTCTGTCACCAGGCTGTATCTCATGAACCGTGATAGGTTAGACAGTTGAAACTTTCACAGATTATGTACTTCTGTTGCCGCCATTACAACAAATACTAAAAAACCAGAATAAAATAATATTTAAAGGGACTCACTATACAACAAACATCTCTACGATTAAACTCGTTTTTGCTCGGTATTGATAACGGCAACAGGTAGATGCTTGAAATATTCGCATAATATTTAGTTATATCTTCACTTTAATGGTACGGAACTCTTTTTGCACGAGTCCGACTCGCACTTGGCCGATTTTTTATTAGTAATAAAATACACAGTACACTCAAAAATCTCTAAAATTTCTCACCTTGACGGAATAAGCAAGTGATAGAGTAACAGCAAGCGGCAGACCTTCCGGCACCGCCACCACTAAAACAGTGACACCGATGATGAGATGCTTCACTAGGTTGTTGATGTATGTGGCTTTCCAAGGTTTCTGCTCGATGACAAATGTGTGCACGCAGAAGTTGATGATGAGCATGATGACAGTCAACACGGCGATGGTAGAGCCAGCGTAACCAATCTGTGGGTCAGAAAAAAAGAGACCGAAAATTTCGAATAAGTCCGAATCAGGAGGCCTGTCTAAGTAATGACTTGTCGAACTATCTTTTTCTCGAAGTAAACGACTGTCGAAGTATTGGACTTGTCAAAATTCAGAGGTACACCGAAAATTTCCGGTAAATATTACACTAGTCTTAGCCGATTCTCAAAGTATATTTATGGAAAGGAATGCGTTAGAAAGTCGTAAAAAACCAACCACGTCATAATTTTTAGTGTAATATTGTCGTGTTTAAAAAAAGCCTGTTTATGGCAAAATACAAACATACGACTCTCACTTATAAAGGAACAAAACACTGGCCTATATAAATTATAGTTTCTATTGTAGGAAGAAGCGAAGCGCATTATTCACTTATTTGGGTTGAAGCTAGGAATACTGAAGCGCTCGCAGGAGATCCTGACCTGGCGATCTTAACCGATCAACAAGTTAGGATCGCTTGTTGCGGTCAAGACTTGGATGGGTGACCGCTAGTGGCATTATTCAACTGAGCGCTTCCGTGCTTCGGAGAGTAAATTGAGCCGTCGGTCCCGGTTGTTTGTTTTAGAACAATTGTTGTCAGGCGTCGAAAGACTTCGGACGGGCTGAAAACTTCGATATGGGTTGGCCTATCCACCAAGCCACGCTGGAGCCCCGTGGTGGATTATGGCCCATCTCGTCTCTGTGAGAGGAAGGCTCGAGTCCCAGCAGTGGAAAAATGGGCTAATTGTGTAGTTTTTTCTATAAAGTATCGTCACGTACAGAGATGATAAAGGTACCAATGTGTGCATTACCTGAATAGCCAGTTTGGTGAGTTTGGCCTGCAGAACCGACTTCTCTTTCTTATGGCTGGTCTCCGCCGGTTTCTCGGTGGAGGGCTCCGGCACATGGTTGTCGTCCGGCCGTGCGTGATTCGCGCCGTGGCTGTTACCCGAGGCGGGAAGGGTCACGTCATCTTCCCCTGTTCATTTGGGGAAAGAATTAGTGCTCGAACTTCCAAAGCGCTGGACATGCTTTGGAATAACGAAGAAATTTTTTCAAATATAATTTTAGTAAATTAAGTAAAGTCATGTTCAAGTTTAAAGCAACCAAGAGTTGATATGGTTGGCTTGATCATTCATTTTGCAATTACATATTACGAGTATTTCTTGCAAAAAAATTTGAAGTGGCTACTGGAGAATAGTTTTACTTATAAGAATTCCATCCATAATTTAAATTTGATATATTCGGACATAGATTGAGTAACCAGAAGTTGTCAGTATTTTTTTTAGAAATCAACTGATTCAAAATCAGTAATGAGTTTTGTATATAAGATGAAAAGAAAATGCCATTTAACATATATTCGAAAACTATAATAACATCTATTTGTAGTTGAGGACAAAATAATAACGCACATTATCCAATCAATTACAACAAGGTGCATAATAATTGCGAGTGTTATATTCCAATCAAATCATAATAATAAATTTATAAAAAAAAACATTATTTCAAGTGGTTATACAGATTAATCAAAACTAACTGGGCAGCTCGCGTTTCGACAGAAGGAGAAACTGGCAACATCGCTGTTAGTATACCGCCAAGGAGTGAAAATTAGTAACCAGTTAACTACAGTGATTATCAACTACAATAATTACTCTAAAATGCTATTAAATGAAAATGAGAGGTGTAATGCATCATTATTTAACAATTTTAGTTACATTTTAGTGCTGGTTAATAGAATTTTAAATCTACTCCCTATTCTTGCTACAGGTAAATAAATACGTTAATAGTAAAGTACACTAAAGGACAGGTTAACTGCCGTAGTCCCAAAACATAAGCTTAGAAGCCACCAAGTAAGCAACAACACAACATTCTTTTAATAAATAAATATTGAGGCGTATACTTAACTCTGGCCCTCAGTGTACAGAAGGTTAAAAAAGCGGGGCATAGCAAAGGAAAACTTACCGGACAGGCTCTTGCGCTGAGAGGCTTCCCTTTTCTGCTGCTTTTTAGCCTCTACTCTCGCCAATTAATTCCCATCGGATTTTTTTTGTATGTCGTACAAGCATACACATTAAATGACAACGATTCGTATTTTTTTTACGACATGCAGTCATCAACACGACATAAACACGATGCAGAATCAATGTGTATGTTTTTTTATTTTTTTTTCGTCGACGACATGGAGGTGGGCGTGCAGCGGGCCGGGGTATCGAGGGGTGGAGAAAAAATAATTGGATGTCACTGAACAGGTCATCGTGGAACTAGATCTAAAGGGGTTATACGATCCAGCATTTGAATGGAAACATTGATAAAGTCATGTTGGCCTCAAATGCTCGAACGTACCATCTAAGATTGCATTTACATAATGCTTTAAAGGTTGTTTAACTTTATGGATTTAATGGAGATTATTTATTTATTGAAGACGGGGTAAATAAACACTTAAATAATGGAATAACAATATAGAATTCATGTACCATGCTCCCACAAATACAAGACAGGCGATTAGTTTAACATAAAACAAGTACACGAACAACGTTCAACATAACCTCCGTTTACGAAGAAAACACATAACAAACCCAACATAGATATATTTGATAGATAACTTCATATCGTCAATAAATAAAATAATCTCTTTATGGACGAAATTGGTAATTTTTATCTCACGTTGCATTTCAAGCCGTAAACCCATAAATGCATACTAAGTTTTTATCGCTAGAAACAAGTATAAAAAGTACAAGCCAATTCTTTGTAGCTTAATAATAAAGTATTATTATACCCGCACCATACTATGCGTAAAAACATGTTATTGTTAAACCAAAAATAGTAATTTTTTTTTTGAGACACTATTTAGTTGTTTAAGCGAATGGAATATCGTGATAATTGATTTGTTTGATTGGGCAGGATTTTAGACTAATGATAGCACGAATTGCATGCAATAAAGTAATACAAAACAATTGAATTTGGTACAAACTATCTCATTTTTCTTGTATTATGATCTGATATGAACGACAAAGCAAGACTCGTTTAAACTATAATGAAAAGAAAAACGATTTGTTTTTGAAATACAAATCATTTTGCTAATGCTGCTTTAGTCTAAGCGTCTAAATTATTTATTTGCTAGGAGAAAGACACATACATTCCATACACAAAAACAAATAAAATGACAATAGACGAAACTTAACAGTGCTATCGTTTGTATTCGGTTCAAAGTGATCTAGACTTTGTTATACTTATGGAAAAACAAATACCAATTTCGTCCATAACATTCATAAACCTTCCCTCAAATGTGCGGCAAATCAATGAGGGAAGTGGCGGCACAGTATAAAAACAGAGAAACAGTACGGAAACTACCTACAAACGTTCGAAACGGCTCACTCACACAAATAAGCGCATCGACGAGACCCCTAAGCGGTTGTCGCGGTGCTGTCAGTAGTGAGGCCGCGTCAAGACAGGTGGTTACGTATAAGTTTAACTTGACTAGGCTTAGTTTCCATACTGTTGCAACTTTATACTATGATGGCGGCAAGGGGGGCTATATACGTCACTGGTGGTTACACTAAGATGTATGCGACTAAGTGTCACTGTCGTACAATGCTCATTTAGATCACATTTTATATACTCACACTTTTATTAGTACTTGATAAGATAAAGCGAGCAGTATTGACTATCGACTATTTAAGGCATTGATTTCAGATTCGCACAAGGTTTAAATAAATGATTGATTGATTGATTGATTGAATCTTATTGGTAGAGGCGCGGCTATAATGCAGCGAGAAAGTCAAATAAGCTCTGCCAGCAGATACATTAGACAGAACATTTATTCTATGGAGACCAGATAATACTTTATCTGATCTTATTATTGATATTATTGTCATAGTGAAGCAGTTTTTTTTTAATATAAACTTCTGGCAAGTTGTCATCTGCCACCCATAAATGTAATAATAGTAGTACCTAAGTAGACACATTGTAAAAACCTATATGAAAATAATGGCCCCGAGTTTCTTGCCGCTTCTTCTCGGTAGGCTCTATATATTTTGGAACGCGGCGGTAGTCTTCAAAGTACATTATAATTAATAAAGGCGTTCATAAGTGCGTTTTACATGCCTAAATTAAATAAATGATTTCGACTTTGACTTTGAAATAACGTAACTCAAAAGCAGAAAATATTGTGTCGGAAAGATAACACAATAAAAAATTTCACAATTGTAAATTTTGATTTATTTTATAAAACAGGGTTTTCAAGCGGAGATGTGTAACTGATTTTGAATTAAATAAACGCGAAGCAATTTTTTTCTTTCCTTTTCATCAGAATGTCCGAATACATTTTAGTACTGTTCCTAATATTTTATAGATAAACAAGGAGAAATGTGACGTCATTACTCGATTTACATTTTTAGTTTATTTCTTTAAATTGAAGCAAAGGTTTACCAATACGATAGGAAAACAAAGTTATACTTATCTGACTGGAACTAGAAGGTATTAATGGTGTAACTTCCGGGTGCATAAGAAAGGAAGTTACACAGGGACCCATTTTAGAACCCTTTTTGTTTAAGCTTATTTTAAAACTGAGACTGCAACATGACAACTTAACAAGCACAATGTAAAGTCACTACATTGCATAGCCGCGGGAGATTTCTCGAAAGTTTGAGACTTCGACCACAGATTCAGTATATTGGTATCTTTGTCACTTGGTTTGTGTCAGACAGAGACAGCATTAGAGACATCATGTTCTCAAAGCTAACAAACGTTCTAGAAATGCGGGCTTAATGTTTTTGTTAAGCCTATATTCAAGAGAGTTCAATATACGAGTACTTTTAACTAGATCGTTTCTCTGCTAATGAATTTAAACAGACAGTAATGGCAATTACACACCCATGGCACGGCAAAGGATTTATAAGCGGAAATGATTTCAAACCAAGTTGCAATAATGTCATCATCCCTATTTAATGCACGCATTACGTAATACAGATATCAACAACCTAACCTATATCTTCTTTCTGTGAATCTCAACTTCGGTGAACACCAAGCCTAAGGACCGTATTCCAGAAGGCTATTATGTATCTCAGCTGCTAACAGGTGTTGACTGAAATCTTGAAAACTGGCGGTTCTATGTCAGTTTTGACAACTGCAGTAAGCAAAAATGTTAATAAGTTGATGACTGGCGCTGACTAAAGTGACAGAGTCGCCCTTTTTTTAATTTCTATCGAAGTTTGTTAGCAGCTGAGATATATAATAGCACTGCAGAAGTACGTTCAGTACTAAATCTTATCGCTTATGCAACTGTCCCACAGATTACTAATAGTCTGTACGATAAAGCAAGGCGTTTGTTTACGTCACGAATAGTTTTTCGCAACACATTCGTGCTGGTCCACCTTTACTCGAAAAAATCTACCAAAACCGGCCTAAGACGATGTATTACCTACTAGTTTTTACTACCCAAATTTTCAAGCCACCATATTTGAACAAAAGCGTCACACTATAAAGCGGCTCTACTGACAATATCCCGCGCTAAATGAGCACAGTGACGACAACGCTGTTCTAAATTTGCGGGGTATATATGCTTGTGAAGGGGGCTTTCTGATGACATACGATACACTTTATTTGACAAAAAACGACATTATGTTTGATACTGATTCATTACCGAGATTTAGCATTAAGAACTTGATTTATAAGTTAACATTAAAAGGTTGGGTTATTTACCTTTTTTGGAACAATAAAACGGAATTAACATGAAACTTACGTTGTCGAGATCATGATCGACAATTGTTTTGGTTTAGTTTGGAAACCTTCTTCAGACCTTTGAGTGAGTGCTCGTATAATGGCGTACCGCCATTGACTAAGCGTAAATCTCACATTTGTCCCGTTTATTATTTATTACAACAATATACTGAACGTGAGTTTTAGTAGTTATATTTATTATTGTTTAAGTTCCCGAGTGACTATCACGTTTTAATGTGCCAATAAAGCCAATTTGTGATGCCATTTTTTATATATTTTCTGATCTCCAGAGTGTACATCTCAAATTACATGATTCAAGCTGTTCGCGTATGTTTTTTATTTTGCGTAAGTTATATTGAATCTTCGCTTGTTTATCAGTAGACAACAAAAAATATGCGTCAAATACAATCAAACTTTTACCCTCTTTTCAAACATACACAATTATTATTGCCGTCAAAATGTTAAACACACTCGACCGAAACATCGGACTAACAAAACGAATCCATTCTAACAATTACGAAAAAATAAAGCTTCAAAAAATGTCATCAAAAAACCCCCGCTCCCCTCTAGCTAAGACTACCGCAACCATGTGCCTTATTGCGAGCGCATACGGACCTTTTTTCATCTGCTTTATTTCCTTGTCCTGCTTTTCCACCGCGGCGCCGAGCAACGTGAAGATGATACCGGCTTGAGAGTTGACACCTACCGCTGTCACGAGCATTTTGCCCGAACCTGAAAGAAAACGCTTTACAATTTAACTTAATTATTTTTACTGGTATATTTACGTCCACATTAGTATTCCCTGTAACACGGCACACACATACAAATAAAGATGTAATATGATACGAGAAAATACATCAGAAAAACACCTATGACGCCGGTACATAGTTCCACTTTTCACAACAGCTCCATTCCTGTTCCAGACTGTGAAATTCCAGTTACTAATAAGGTGCATTCGTTTAGCTTTTAGGGCATTGGTGGCGTTGTCATTGGCTCTTTTGTTAAAGCGTTCGTAAAAGCTCGAAAACATTGTTTTTGCCACTTTTGCCTACGAAGAAATAATGTCAGGAAGCATAACTCGGAACAAATTCCACACAAAAAGTGGTCCTTCAAACCAAAACGACGTATGATTCCAAATACGAATTACTTCCGAGGTTACAAATAGACATGTTCGGTGATTGGTTTAAATTTCAGAATGAAAGCAGGGATTGGTCCACGCGCGTGCTGCAACGTCTACTATGACAGCTGAGTCATAGCGGCGTGAACGACGTTATTGATTTAGCACGACTTTTATTGGATCATTTTTTTAAGGCAGTTACTCTTCCTGATATTATTTCTTCGTAGACTTTTGCCCACACCCTATTCGAACGATCAACTGAGCATAACACCTAAAATCGCATGATTACGCTGTCAAATACATAGCTGTTAAAAAACGATCACAAACAACCATGCTCCGGACGTGGGTCAAAAATAGTCATTTTTTGGTGGCAAAAAACTTCTTTTTTAGCTTTCCGAACGCTAAACAAAAATAGACATGAACGACATTTTCACCCACAGATTCCCAATTCGAACGCCCTTGTGAGCGATTTTAGCGTTATTTTCGCTAAAAATGCTCACAAGGGGTCTATTCGAGATACTTGACGTAGTCACACTTGTAAATAGTTTCAACAACCAAGTAAACATTTTTTATCTTTTATATTCCGATGTTCATTACCTGGTTCCTATATACACCATAATAAATATGTGTGAATTTATTTACGCGTTTTAATACGAGTAGTATACATACCATATTATATAATATTCAATAAAGTTTTATTATATTGTACGAGTAAACATTCAACATCTGTGGGCATAGCTCGAGAATTTCTACTATCGTTGACGTGCAACAATTGCCTTCAGTACAAACTATGGTGTATCTAGTATAACTGTGGCACAGATGCATCGTACAAACTATGAGTATAGTTTGTACGACGAACGCGGAGCGTTTTTCAATTGTTTACGATACGTTAACGATACCAATACATTTCCTACAATTATATGTGCTACGTTCTCTGACTAAAGTTCTTTTACTCGGAAAAAGAAATAAAACAAGTACAATTAGAAAAATTTAATACAGACTTCCATTCTATTCAGTTATTGGAGTATAACTGAAAAACTATTGAACAGAATTTGTGGACATTTAAATAAGACCACACGGGAAGCAGCTTTCAAACAACAAAATAAATTTTGAGAATCGGTTCACCCAGTCGAAATTTAATAAAGTTATGAGGTATCAAACATAAAAAAAATACCGTCGAATTGAGTACCTCCTCCTTTTTCGAAGTCGGTAGAAAATTTCATTCTACCGTGGCGATAGGAACCCCTTTAATTACCAGCAGGAAAGCTATCTTGGTTTCTACCACCATATTGGCAAATATTCTGCTGCGAAACAGTAGCCAGCACTTTGCTCCATTACGGATTGAATGGCACGCAAGTTTAATGCTATGCAATGAAACTGTAAAACCTCTGAAACTATCTCGGTCTCTCTTTTTCACAAGATATGGATTAAGTTTTTGTCAAAAAGTAAACATTTTTTTACCAAATAATGCGACGTACTTCAACACCAAAAAGTGTGAAATGACTTGTTGAAGTCAGTACCATGACAGTTAAAAAATACCTATTATCACAATATTGTGCGCATGGTACCGACTTCGGCAAGTTATTTCACACTTTTTGGTGTTGAAGTACGTCGCATTATTGCAGTCGGTTTTATTTTAGGGTAAAAATAAAAATATCACCATTTTTAGTGACTGCTACGAGTACTTACGGGATCGAATGTCATTCACCGTCAATGATGATATCATCAAGATAGGCGAAACACTTTTCAGTTAAGTATTGGTGTGTACATCAAAAACTGCTTGACCGATTTTGATGAAATTGAAATGGGACCACCTTGGAAGTATACTCTAGCCAACAAAAAATAATTTGAGAATCGGTCCAAAAATAGGGGAGAAATCGGTGAACATACACTAATAAAAAAACATAGAATCGAACATATAACCTCCTCCTATTTGTGTCGGTTATAGAGCAATAAAAATGATCACGGCCCATATGTCATGCATACCATATTATAAAAAACAAACCTTCCATAACGTGAGTTCCGGATAGCACCATTGGATCAAATGATTCACCCTTCTTGACATGGTCGGATTCACCCGTCAGCGAGGACTCGTCGACCTGTAACAAATGCAAATAATTGTATACTTGACATCATCATCATCATCATCATGACATCAACTGCTCTCCTGTCTCCACTACATAACCTTCCGGCCCTATTAGCCATCTGTTCTGCGTGCTATGTGGCCTGCCCACTGCCACTTTAACTGGCTTTTCATCTGGGCTATGTCGGTGACTTTAGTTCGTCTACGAATCTCCTCATTTTTGACTGGACGTCACGTAGAGAAACCCCGAGCATAGCCCTCTCCATAGCTCGTTGTGCGACTTTGATATTGAATTAACACAACTAATGACCAGTTTCGATAGTTTACCTATTGATGGTGTGCAAGATATATAAACTTGACATAATTATGTTCCATACAAACTGTAGAGGTAAAGAAAGATTATCCAAATTCAAAATCTCAAAATTGACTTAAATTTATTAAGTAGTTAACTTAAAAGACTTTACTGCCACGTACCATAATAATAGAGTAACTAACCTTTTGAAATAAATTTATAATTTTTATTACATATCTCTTTCAGTTACATGGGTGGCAGATGATGACTTTGAAGAAATGGAGAGTTCTAGTTTTGTCTTATTAATAATGTGTAAAACATAATTTAGAAGATAAACTTATGACATAATCAACCTATTATGTTCCCACTGCTGGGACTCGAGCCTTCCTCTCAGAGAGAGGAGTTTGCCCATAATCCACTACGCGGGCCTAGTGCGGCTTAGTGGATAGGCTAGTGGCAAACCCATGTCGAAGTTTTCAGGCCGTCAGAAGGTCTTGTACTTCGGGAGGTTCGATCCCTGATTTGTTTGAACATGTTTTTTCTCGGATGTTTGATGTTTGTGGTGTGTTGGCATTTGGCCATGCCTCTCCCGATGATGATGGAATCCTAGTGCAGGAATTGTTATGAATATTATTACGAAAGAATCCAGTTTTATGATGAATTTTAGTATATTATAGGTATGGTTCCTCTTTATCTTATAGATATATTAACTCTTTTTATTGTCATAAGAGCTGCGTCCCGCGATTAGACCCGCGTAGTGATGGATGATGATATGTATGCTAGTGTTAGTCCAGCGCCTCATCTATCTCCAATCTCAATACCAATTTCATCAAAATTGGTCTAAGCGTTTGAGCGTGAAGAAGAAACAAACATACAAACACACTTAGACACTCACAAACTTTCAGCCTTCTAATATTAGTTTCATAATGCAATATAATATCATAAAGGCACGATCATATATAAGTTGTACTTAATATATGATGCAGGTACAAAAAACGACGAGTTTTGAACGCATAATATAGGCTTTACGGTTGCGGGTGAAGATAAAACATGTTAGGAAGTTGTTACACTCTACAACACCCACAGCATACCCAAAAATAGCATATCACGTAATTACAAACTCGTCATAATTAAAAAACCTATTTAATCCATCCATATCAAGAGCTCAACTCGTACAGTTGCCAAGGCCATCTCGTGACTAAAGCATGACAATAAGATTTTATTGTAATAACAGTACAAATAAGAAGTAATGTTGTTTTTCATTGAAAATCCCGTTTCGTGATCAAACATGCGCAACTGTTGATAAAAATGCGGCAAAATAATTATCAAATTACTGTATTGGTGCTATCTGCTTGTATCACTACGAAGCGTAGGGTTTTGTCTCAATTTCACATTGAAATTAATTGAATTTCTCGTTTTGTTTTATTGATTGATTTTATTAACTTCGTGAAGGTAATAACCGTTCCACCGGATAGTGATTTTTTTTCAACATTAAACCTTCAAGGGTCGACGTCATTATAACAATGAAATTTCTATTGTGTCTGCCCGTGCGACCTTTAATGCATTAACCATTGTCTTCTGTTTAAAATTATATAAATTCAATTTTTCGGTTAGTTGATCTATTGCGTCTGATAAATTTCATCCAGGGATAACTTATGAAATGTAACATGCTTTATAAAGACAATGGCTTATTCTGAAGAAAAACAAACATAACGAATTATCCCTGAGTGAACATTAATTTATATGTATGTTATAATAGATGAACTAAATGAAAAATGTACAGTAAAGAACTTTATATTAATATAGAATATACGCGAATAAAAAAGTTTAATTAGAGATAATTTCAAAACTATATTAGAAGAAATATTTAGTGACTCTTCCACTAAAAACAATGCTTATGGCCGAGTTGCGGTGTGCCCCACCCTCCTCCCGCACAAACTGCAAACAGGAAGTATACAGAATAAACCACACACAAAACAACCCAATAAACCAAAACGATACGACACGTGTTTCGCCTCTACACGAGGCACCCTCAGGAGATGTTGACACGTCGAGCGCTAGACCGACAGACAATTTTTTGTTGATTGGGTTGTTTTGTGTGTGGTTTATTCGGCATACTTCCTGTTTGCAGTTTGTGCGGGAGGGAGGATGGTGCACACCGCAACTCGGCCATAAGCATTGTTTTTAGCGGAAGTGTCACTAAATATTTCTTCTAATATCGATTTTGATAATGCATTTCCGCAAAGTAACGCTACTAACTAACTCAATAAATTAGATAATTTCAATTATCTGATTTGTTCCATTTAATAACATGGGACAACATCCACAAAATATCTTCAGCAGGGCTATTATGTTTCTCTGTAGCTAACAAATGTTGAATGAAATCTTGAAAAATAGCGGACTTTTTGTCAGTTTTTGCAACTCCAATTATAAGCAAAAATCCTAGTAAGTTAATGACTGGAGCTGACAAAAATGACAGAGCGGCCATTTTTTTCGATTTCAATAAACATTTGTTAGCAACTGAGATACATAATAGCCCAGCGGGTACCAAACTAGCTATAGCCTGTACATAACCTGATGACTTATATACATATTTATATACATAGACACACCCAAACGCAGCTCAAACACACATGTGCATGCACACAAATGTTTGACTTATCCTTATCGAACCTGAAACCGAAAAACCGGCGGCTCAGAAAGCAGGGTTGCTACCAACTACGCAAATCGGACAGTCAATTCGGATTCGATCGCGAAAACCTCAATTTCAATTATTTTTAAAACCTTTTCACAGAAGCGCCAACCCTGCTTATCAGCCCAATCTATCGCCAGCTTTTGACGCAAATACCACAATTACACGTTATCATCCCAAAGAAGCAGGTACATTGATAAAGGACGTCTAGATAGTACACAATCTGACCCTGAATTTATATCTATTTGGGTAAGCTTTGATTTGATGTTCACGATAACACTGTTAACTTGTTCCGATGGACTAATTGATAACTTTAATTAAATAGGTTAAGTCTCAAATAATATTCGAAAAAAATGGTTGTCTGTAAACTCGGTTTACGGATGATAATTGTATATGATAACGTCATAGACAAGCCGAACGCTTTAGCCGATCGTGCCTCTCTATCGCTTGTTCCGCGCTCTCGCTTGCACGCTCGGCTCAGGCAGAACGTGACAAAAGTACACTTTTTTGTGCGTGCAGCCGGCGGTTATCGATTTATAAGACGTTATCACGTCTACAAATATTGACAGAGAATTTATGAGTATAATTGTTAGAAGGAGTATCTTATACGAAATATCATACTCGTCTTACTAATATTATAATTGCGAAAGTTTGGTTGGATGGATGTTACTCAATCACGACAGAACAGCTGAATGTGTTTGGATGAGTTTTCGTGTATAGATAGATAAGGCACTGGACTAAGCAGTTACCGTCGTGATGTTCCCGGTCCTTATCGAGGCAGAGTCGCCTCCACTCTTCGCAGTAACACATGTTATTATCATCATCCATCACCACGAAGGTGAAACAGCGGGGCAAAGCTAGTAATTTTATTTTCCTTTTTAATTAAATGTTATTCAACTTGACTGGTCTATTATTTTGTTAACACTATTAACAAATTATAAAATTGTGCACTAATTTAATTAACAAAGATATATATTTTAATATGTTTTTATTCTCTAATATCCAATTTATAAAGCTTCATATACAACTAGTTCTGGTAAGTGTACTAAAAATAATGAAAGAACTCTGGCCACTCCATCTATCATATCCATATCACGGATCACATACATATCATAAACGGCCTAGTAAGGCCGCGTATGATAAGTTTGTAAGTATACAAACGTTGCTTAAATTTAAATAACGTCATTTATAGAACAGTTTTGCTTTGCGCGGTACTAAATAACTTCATTTTAAGTTAGGAAGCGTTTATAAGTAAAGCAGAAAATTGATAATATATAATTACTTGTTATTATGTAAGTTGATGTTAAAGACTCGTTTTTTTTATCAAAAACGATCAGCACCCGATTTAATTTTTACCGATAAGTTACGAGTACCTATTCGATAAGATATTACTGCAGTTGTAGCCCAAAACCGAACTACGCTGCGGTATTGAAGCGGCGCGGCGCGGGGAGATTGACACGATGTGACGTAATACAACTGTCGCGCTACACACGTGCTTAATAGTACGTAAGGAAGATATCTCTTACGATATTCACATGTGTGCACTTAAAAATTGATATTTTTATAATTATTGATTACAACAACATAACCTAGTACGAATTTAATTAAAATGTGGTTAATTCAAAATTTCAACCTAAATTAATCTAATTGATTACAATGTGATTACTTCAAGATTTTAACCTAAATTAATCAATAATTTTGATATATATTAATGAATCTCTATTTCCCTTGGTCATCGCATCACGTGTAACAATTTCATGGATAGAACATTTTTTCTAATTCTTTTAAGTTGTGTTAGTTAGTTAGTCAGGAGGTTCTTATAAAAGAAATACCAAAAAAGGTGGAAGGTGTAATGGCGAGGCCGAAAGCCGAGCCTACTACGCGAACAAAGTCGCGAGCTTAATAGTGACTATTACAGATATTTTTAGCAGCCGTCAATCGAATAGTCAGTGCTTTCTCATTTTTTATAACTGCAGTCTCCGGTTCGATCATGAATTCAGCGTTGAGCTTTCGGTGATGGTGATGCAATTCCTAGCACGATGCTGTCATCCTCAAAATTAACTTGTCTTACGTACTTAAAATTATTTAGTTACAATTTATAAAATATGTTATATATTATTATATTATATATACAAATATGTTATTTAAGCTATACTTATAATAAAGGAGTAGATGCCAAAAGTCTGTACTTGGAAGATACATAAAAAAGTGGGCCAGAGGACGTAAAATTACTAACTGGACAAGAGTATGACGTTTAAAAAAAAGCCTTTCTGTTTGTATGCTCACGCAAAACCTAACCATGTGAAGTAACAAATGTACCACGATATAATTGTTTATTTTTTCTTTTATCGCTACTAATTATGCTCTTACAACACGTCAGAGTGAGATGACAGCGTCAAAGAGGTTCCACTACACTACTGGCAGAGAAAAGGGACATTGTGCGAAAGGGACATATTGCAAAAGGGATATAGTGTGAAAGGGACATATTGCGAAAGGGATATAGTGTGAAAGGGACATTTTGCGAAAGGGACATTGTGCGATAGAAACATATTGCGATAGAGACATTGTGCGAAAGGGACGTTTTGCGTGTGGTAGACATTTTAGGAAAGGGACATTCTGCGACGGAACCAAACTTGTCAATCACTTATCAATGTGTTCAGGCAGCGGTTCATCACTGACCGTCAAGTGAGATAGTCAAACATTAGCATATCAAGTTACTTTTTTCAACCTTTTAGTGACTCTTGCTACTTAGGGAATCGATTGCCATTCACCGACATCATAAAATCATAAATATAGTAATATTATATATTCATATGATTCAATATTCACCAAAATCATAAATATAGGCAAATAAATTTCAGTTATTGGAGTGAAACTCAAAAACCGATTTAAAAAAAAATTAATGGGACCACCTCGGAAGTATACTCTATTAAACAATTTTTTTAGAATCGGTACACAAATGGGGGAGAAATCGGTTAACATAAATAAAAACTTGCATACAGTAGAGCATAGACTCTCCTCCTCTTTTGAAGTCGATTAAAAAGTACAATAAATAAATCATATAGGTAATCCACTATACAATTAGGGTAATCGCACCAATTCGCGTTACGTAAACATATAGTGATAACCCAATAACCGAACTGTTATCTGATTATTTGTCCGATACTCATAAATTTTGCAGCATACGGGAGTTATAATATGTTCAATGTGTGTTAAAAAAGTTTCATGCAATGTTGCCTCCATTGCTTTGCACTAGTATTAAAATGAACGTAATTTTGTGTTATTCGTTTTACGTCGAACTATTTACCAAAGAGCCATTGGAATCCTATATTCTCTAGTATAAACAGTTTGTCTAATTTCTGTAAAATCTTCATTTTTTTGTACTTTTCTTTAAAGTATTTAATATAATATACTAGCTGACCCGCCGGCGACTTTGCTCGCTTGACCTCGCGAGATACGGTCATTTACAGTTTTTTAACTATTCCACGGGAACTCTTTAATTTACCGGAATCAAAAGTATACTAATGTTGACCAGGAATATAAGCTACCACCATACAAAATTTCATTAAATCGGTCCAGTCGTTTCGGAGATTAACCCGTACAAACAGAAACAAAATAATTAAAAAATAAAAGTTCTATTTTACTCCTTACATCCCCTGACTCGGTTTTTAAGAATATTTTTTCATTGTACAGATATTTGACCTTTTTTATTATATGTAGAGATTGATTATTTTGTAGTCATGTAAGCTGCACTAAATATAGGGAGAAGACCCTGGTTCCTTAAACACAGTACCCACTAGTTTGGGGACCAGTGGCTTCACAGTTATATTTGTAACAAAATCTACAACAATAAATACTTTGATTGATTGATTTGATTGAAACGTACGATTTTTCTTTGAAAAGAAAAAAATATACATACTATATAATAAAACCATATTTAATAACATGATTGTTCATTACACATGCTCAATTACGCAACAGGGCTTACGGTTACTATGCAATATATTATATTCGCCAGCTAGTAGAGCATTGACGCACGCTCGTTGCGGAATTCCGATAACGGTCGGATATAGAAATTATAGGTAGCCGATTAGTGTTGCTTTGATAAAGCCCGTATGTAATTCTGACATTGGACTCATTTATTTAGTTGCTAATTTTAAATTCAACTTTTACTTTTGGAGTAAAAATATTTCAACGTTTCATACTTATTATTCTATTTATTTATTTCATTCTTTTCTTTCATTTCATTCTTCACGATCTATAGCTAGGGATAAGAAAAGTTACTAATACACTGCTAGAACACGACTCGTACTGCGAAGGTCGCTATGTACACTTACCTCCAGTCTCTGATACGTTTGTCAAAGTTTGATCAGCTAACAGACGGAATACTGACCGCTGATTGGTCACATATCGCGTCATAGCATACGTTGACCAATGAACGTTTAGTATTTAGTTGATCAACTAATCAAGGCTTTGACAAACTTTCTAGACTAACTGGGGGTTAGTGTCGTACTGCCACAGTTGCGAATAGACCTTGCCTCATGGCTGAGGGTCGTGGTGATCACAAGTGGTTGGTCCCACTAAGATCTTCCAGGCTTCTCTATTTTGAGGAAGTTGGATGAATGCGTGAATGGTGGATTTACACGCCTGTTTTACAATATCGGTGCATCGGGTCGGTGATCTTCCTCTACTTCTCTTTTCTTCCATACTACCACTATCTCACTTGTCCTGTGGGCTTAGCACAAATAACTGCGTAAGTGTAACGTAACGTGTCTATCGTGAAGTGTCGTCGTAGAATAAGCTCCCCGCAATAAGCGAAACTTGCAGAGGCTTATTTACTTATACGTCGACGATACGATTACGTTAGACTTACGAAAATTTACGCGCTTATCAATGTAAATGTACATAAGGAGGAAAGCGAATTACCTTTAGATCGTTACTCTGGAGCAGAACACCGTCGGCGGGCAGCAGATCACCGTATTTGATCTGACATATGTCGCCGACGACTATATCGCTGATGGGTATCTGTTTCACTTCACTGGCTCGGATAACGGCGAACTTGTGCTCGCCTTCTATCCGATTTTGGAGTCCTCTGAAAATATTACAGACATCGTTTTATGAACTAAGTTTTAAATGCATGCTTCGTCTTCAACGAAGTAAACTTATGAAATTACTTTATGGAGAATTACCCCCAAATACAGTTATTGATGACACCATGTGAGCATGAGAGCTTTCCGATTCGCGTCAACACTAATTTTGGCGATATTATCACTATTTTACATTCCGATTCAATATCGCGCTTTTGACAGGTGAGATCTGTCAGCCATTCGGAATGGGTTGACATCACGTTTACGTCGCTCACGGCACAGAATACACGCGCACACATACAGATGCTAGCTAGCGCATCACGTACGCATCGACGAACTGTAATTTTTGACGGACTGCTCACGGTGATTTCAGTTTGTAGCGTGGTAGTTGAAATCGCAAAATGGTGTCCTTAATTATGTAACCCATGACGTCACATGGGTCTACGTTGACGCGCTTTCGTTGATTTGGAATGGGAATCACTACGCTAAAACTGATTTAGCTATATATGACACCGGCACAGGCCATAGTAATGAGGCACTTTATTAGTACTGCCACCCAAATTCGTGCACTTGTTCCAAGTATAAACATAAATACAATAAACCCATTACATTCTGACAGCTGGTCACAAGCCTTCTCCTCAGAGAGGAGGTGATATGGGCCGTAATAACTCATCACGTGGGTCTAGTGTGAATAAGTGGACCAACCTTAGTGTCTGAGCATTCAGCCACCGCATGCCTCCAACGTGACCTAGCGATTGTAGTTCTAAGACAACCACCGGTACTGACGGCTTAGCGTGCCCTTCAAAGTACGCTATTTCGCTAGAAATGGTTTCATTATTTTTCACGCCTTTATCATCTGAGACTTAGGACGTCAACTGCTGAACATAACCCTCCTCCATATGTGTCCAAAAGGATCGGTTGGAAACGACCTGCATCCAGCAACCTGCCACTTTTATCAGGTCGTTTGTCTACGATCTACGCTGCGCTTGCCGGTCCGTGGTCTCCACTCCAGAACCTTGCGGACCCTGCCCCCTGTCACTTGAATTGACTTATCCTCTGGGCTATGTCGGTGACTTTCGTTCGTCTATCCTCATTTCTGATTCAACCACGAAGTGAACCCGAGCATAGCCCTTCCACAGCTCGTGCTAGTTTGAACTTACACATAAGACCGTAAGCTTACACGTAAGCGAGCACGTTTCAATGCCTCAAGTCATTACTGGTTACACACACAAACACAAGCGTAACACTCAAGCAACAAGTATAATTAATAAAAAATATATCGAATTCCATTCTATTCCGTTATTGGAGTGTAACTCAAAAACTACAGGACAAATTTTGAATGAAATTTAAATGGGTGGTCCCACAAGCTTTCAAACAAAAAATAATAATTTTGAGAATCGGTTCACCCAGACGAAAGTTATGAGGTAACAAACATAAAAAAAACATTCGAATCGAGTACCTCCTCCTTTTTGGAAGTCGGTAGAAAACGTAAATAAATGTAAATGTTTAAGAACTTTTTGGTTGATTGTGTTGCTTGTGTGCTGCTTATTCTGTATACTTCCAGCATGCATTGTATGCGGCTCGGAGGGTGGTGCACACTGTATCTCTGCCATAAGCATTTTTCCAGTGGAATTGTCACTAAATATACGAGTATATATTTATCATTTAAATAATATAAGTATGTTTTTCTCACCTAAATTGCCTTTCTTTCGTGTAATCGTTGAACGCTGTGACTATAACGACGACTATGACTGATATTAAAATAGCGAGACCCTCGATCCATTGATAGTGTCCCTCTTCTTCATCCAAATGTGCTGAAACATACAATGTACAATTACAAAATATGTTTTACATTAAATAAAACGTAAAGTTACGCATAAAGTTAATTATTTTCGTTTGATAATACTGCTTTGTGTGAGTAATTATGCTTGATTGGTACATGCTTATATTTAGGTTACATTTTATTATTTAAATTACACGCCACAGTGACATAGCACATAATTTACGTCGTCACATCATAATAATATGGATTCAATACGCAATGCTCAATGTCAAAGTTTAAAAAAAACTTTATTTATGAAATTTTTGCATAATATTATTGTAATTTGAAAGGTTATCATTGGTTAAAGATATTCTTGAAGTATCATATACAGGAGAAACTTTATATCAATAGCCATTTGGTTTGTTTTACTTTATGGCAATTAAAACTCCGCATTAATATAAAGTACTATAGGTATGTATATATTCATTAATTACATTTAAGGTGTCTCGCTAATGCGTGTGAATGAATGGGATACGCGACAGTAAAAGAGATAGATCTATATACATATTTGCGCTTATAATAGTCTAAGAGAGACGTCACGCGCATTGCGCCGTCACATGCGAACTAATACAAAGACGTCATAATCGGGACGTATTTGCGGCACGTTTTATGTGCTTTGATGGCATATCTACATTTTTAGAAGTGATGTCTACAACTAAATTGTGGTTATTATTTAAAAGTTGCTATGTAGATTTTTTTTTATATTTGTCATTCAACGCTCGAGTTCTAGAATTACTGATGTGTGTACATTTTAGGCACCCCCGTGTGCCCGTAGATCTCAAATACTTATCTGTTTAACCATTCAGATAAAGTTTTAAGAATGTTATTAATTTATTAAATAGAGTAAAGCGTAACTTAGATAAATTAATATAATTTTTTTAACTAACTACTCTTCATATTGTAAGCTAGCATTGGACTCTCATTTAACAAGTTAAATACACGCTTAGATATATGACAATATTTTTTTTTTAAATTTTGACAACTGACTTTAATAAAGATACGAGTAGTGGCACATGGCAGTCACTCATTTGTTTTCATTACCATTAATGCAAATACAAGCAAGTCAATGTTTCCGTACATACATTACCAATAAAATTTCAGTATTTCTGACTAACGGACTATGAAATTGATGTGTGTATAATGGAAGTATATTATTTATTCATCGGAACCGTATGCACTGCTCCATTTGCTCTCTCCATTCTACGTATTATTATTAAATATAAGGTGGTTTGAGTACTATGAATAAGGGTTGCCTCTCAACATCAACTGAGAAAAGATATTTTGACGTATTGATGACGTAATTTATGATTTTGTCTACTCCATTGCAGAGGTGTGTTTCATTTATTCGTATTTAAATTGAGACTAACACGTATTTATAATTGAGGTATTGGGAGAATGAATGCACCTTGCATTCGAAACCCTAAGTTCAATATCTAATGGTGACAATTATTAGTGAAATGTAGTATATAAACTGAAATTAAATCAGAAATGCTTTGTTCTCGGGTCACAGGGAATCCTGGTTCAGGGATCGAGTATCAAGCCCAGACCACTTCTGAAACTGCTGAAGATATACACTCGATCGAACGACAATCTAAAGTGCTAAATGTAAGACAAGGCCAGTTAACTAAACTTACTGCTCAATAAAATCAAAGCTTCGCCTGGCCGATTCTCCAGGTGGCAACCCTACGATTGGATTATATCGCATGCCAGTTTGAGTAGTAGTATCGGCTGGACACTCGACCGATAATGGAGACGTATTAAATTTAACAGCAGCGTATATACGCAGTTTATAGACATATACACTTGAAAGGAGCATTATATTTACCAATAAGTTGATTAAGGATATTAAGGCCCTGCAAGAGCAAACTTTGAAGTATTTGAGTGGGTGAAGCACTGGCCGTTACAGGAGCAAGCGTGCGTCCTGTAAACACGATCACTTTTTCGCAGTTTTTTTTTATAATTTTAGTTTTTAAAGATAAACCAGAAACCACAAGGGTAAAAAAATCTAGATATTTATTTAATTTGATAAAGTACCTTTTATCAGATTAAAAAAATATTATGAAATATTGGTAAATTCGAATCAAAAGATTATTTTCTATTATTATACTTGCGATTTTATCTTCAATGTGCCAGATAAATATTGTACAATTTCTTTTTTTTTAAATACCTATGCACTATATTTTTTTCAAGTTTATATCAGTAACTGTGCGACGAAAAACAGCATTTAAGAAGATTGCATAGCTAGTACTTTCCATACTAAAATGAAAAAAACTCTTATCTTCCTCTTAACATCGTCCGATTTCAGTGATTTTTTGTTTCATGGAATCATCACATTGTTTACTGTGCCCGTACGATTCGGTTTTTTCAGATTTTTTAAGTTCTAAAAAAGGAAATTTATAGTAGACAATGTTAAGAGGTAGAAAAGAGTTTTTTCATTTTAGTATGAAAAGTACTAGCTATGCAATTATCTTAACGGATCTTTGGCTTCTGGCAGCGCCTTAACTGTGATTATTCAAATAGAGATAGATATTATTATGAGCGTTCATCGTCACCAATCAGATTGGGTTAGCCAAATAGTTTTTGGCGTTATGCACTGAAACTCTACTTTTATGCGACATTTCCATTATTATTCATGACCTACATATTCCATCCGAGCCTCTGGAAAATCGAACGCGGCCGAGGGGTTTCAGTTAAGCCGACACACACTGTCTAGTGATGAATATTTTTATTTTAAATTCAGGAGATATTGTTTGTATATTTTTTGAGGGACCGTTAACTATACGTTGCATATTTTTTATGTCACATGTCATATCATTGTCGCTGTATACACCGAATTATCACTTCTTATGAAGTCAGAAGGCTACAACTGCATAATACTTCATCAGTCGAACGACCCAGACACATTAGAAATTTCATTGTTATATTGACAATCGACTGGTGAGAGGATAATATTATTTGCTGCGTTCTTACTTAAAATTGCAAATTATTTAATGATGAAAGATATTACAATATAATTTTTACATTTAAAAATAAATGTCATTGAACTCATAAACCCCAAAGTAACTTTAAGGCAGAGAGAAACTGAGCCAACGTATGCAACGCATTATGACATCTAGCCTCTTGCATTTGTATAAAAACAGTTGAATCAGAAACATACTAATCATACGCAACGTTGCTTTAGGTGAAATAGCCTAGCACGAACTATTCCGTAGTAAAATGGCCGTATCGGTAACAATTTGAATTCAATACAAACTATCAGTTATCTAGTACAACACCTGTGGCACAGATAATAAATAGTTAGTATAATGGATCGCAGTGCGTTATTCAATTGTTTCCACTTACGATACGAACACTTTCTTATTAACGATTCCCGCTAAGCCCACTAAGAACATTCTTGCAAATATAGTAATCGAATTTCGAGTTGTTCCCGCTCGAATGAATCACCAGCACATTTGATTATGCAGATGTACCTAAGTGTTAAGTTCGGTTCATTGAACACAGATAGGTACATCCGATTGTAATCGGCTCAGTCTCGTGTTCACTTTGTCTATACAGTGTAACAGTAAAAGGAATTTCGAATTCGGTTCCAACACAGAGTTCTCTAAAGATTCTGTAGGTTAAGAGGGCGTAAGTTCGCAACATGGACAACATTTGCAGGTTACGTACAAATCACACCACAAAAATATCTACTACGGTATGTCGAACGAATCTAATTAAACAGTGCACATAAAACGTTCACTCAGTGCAGAGCATCTAGTGTATAGGTTTGTTTAATTGTTACTATGAAGAATTTTTATGTGAGTGAGACTAGAACTCGAAGAAATCGTCTCTGGTGGCTTATATCTAGAGATCAGTGGGGTTCTAGTAATGGTTCCATAATTACTTTATAATCTTATCATACTAGTACAACTATAGTATAACTAATACGATCAAACCAACATACAAGCAGTCAAACGGAACCTACGAAGGAAGGACAGTGTGGGGTGCATGACACTACTCAACCGTGGTACTCGGGGAACTTGAATGCAACTAAACCAATATCATGCTCTGTTACCATGGTTTGTTTACATTTGATACACCAATAAAAACACCTAGTGCTAGATATCATTGAACATATCGATCAGCTGAAACTATCGTCAATTGTTTGCGCATACAACTTTTTTCGATATATAATTGAGTTAAGACGCAGACAGCAGCTAAGACAATTCCATTAAAACTAAGATACTTGATTTCAGAATGTGCTGTGAAAACATCCCTTACTGATCAGCAGGGCTATTATGTATCTCGGTTGGAATCAAATGTTGATTGAAATCTTGAAAAATATCGGCTCTATTTCTCTCTTTGACAACTCCAGTAAGCAAAAATGTGTGAAGTTGATGACTGGAGCTGACGTAAGTTCGCAATCATTTTGATTTCAATCATCATATTTTGTTAGCAACTGAGATACATAATGCCTGCTGGTTTAAGTAGCAAAACATCCAACAGCGTGTAACGTCTTAATTAGCAGTAAGTCTAATTAGCAAAATATTTTATGATATTTCTATCAACTTTGTGGTATACTTAATCGAAAATGTTATTAAAGTATTATCAATAGATAGAATAAGCACCACATATCATATTAAATTGCATTTGAAAAATAACAGTCACAAAGTTAATTATATTAGCTATACAAAACAAGTTAAATTTTTCAATGCTTTTTAGCAAGATTAATTAGAAAAAGTAGCTTGATATACATTCTATTTTTTGAGAAACATGCCTGATAATAGCAAACACCTAGTTTTCTAAGTCCATTTGAACTCGTGTGTTATACCCGTTGCTCACGTAAAGTTACAAATGACGCCATCCCTTTCTAAATTTTAGCTGCTGTAAGCGTCTTAACGATTTTGATCAAGTTAGCCCCAAAATAATTAATAAGTAAACCATGGCAAAGTAGGAAACGACAGAATAACTAATACAGTATACTAACTTAGACATCCATTTAAAACACACACGTAAAATTGATTTAGTTGCAACAACAGTAGATGTGATTGCATGTTTTAATAAACCAGAAGCCAATCGACATCTGAAGTAATTTTCTAAATACGAGCAGTGTTATTATTCAGATAATCTTACCAGGATCATCTAAAGTTTCCACATTGTTATTGAAAAGAGAAAATACACTGATTATTAACAATATATGGGAATGATAGTGATGCAGCTAAGCATGTGACTTGCAAAATTATCCCTCAGTTAGAAATTATATTTAGAAATGTAGCCTTATGTGATCTAGAGACGAACCGCACCTTAAAACTACCACTTTATATAAATAACATTAATGATAATAAATAAATGTAGTATAACCTACTTAATATCCTATATAAATATCTTTTTGATTTAGTACTCCCATATAAATATACATTTTATTATAAATTATATTACAATGTACATGAAATAAACTCAATATCAAAGCAACATCAAACGAAAGCGATATGTATAAATGTACAAACTACACACCTAATGGTTTTATAAAGTACATATAAATAAATAAATACACATGGTTATATGAATATTTTCATGTGTGAAAGAAAGTAGTTATAACCAAATTTATTGTTAGTTACTACATATAATACACTTAGTGTATTATTGTGACAAGTACGAGATATTATGGAGAAGAAATGATAGTACATGTTGATTACAGTGAAATAGAAAACTTTAACGGAAACAAATGTAGGTATATAAATAAATATTTATATGTATCCATACACAAATAAAATAACAAGTGAATGGAATCATTATCACTTTAGAAATAAATATTAAAATAAAGAACGAATGTAACAGATAATTCGTTTAACTAAACCGTCGTAAATGCTTAGTGCATTTGAAGATTTTTACCTCAAGTTACTGTATACAATTATATCACGTTAACTAACATTGATAAGATAATCAACATCTACTTAACCAACACTAACTAATATCTAATGAGGGAAATGAAAACTGACAACTGATTCTTAATTTGCCGCCGGAATCATATTTGTTAGATACGACTTGTAAAAATTACCTCAAAAATATTCAGGTCTTAAAAACATAATTAAATAATAAAGATACCAAAACAGTTTGTTATAATAATATAATATACAACGAGTAACTTGTGAAAAAGTATTATTAACATCAATGATAACAAATTGAACGTGTCGCATTACTTCTTACAAACTATCAGGTATCCTTCGCCGGTTAGTTGTACTGGATGAAATATAAAAGTATGTAATGAGTTAAACTGTTTAACGTAACCATGCGATAGCTTTTCTTTTTCACAAATAACTCGTAGTAGGCCTACGGCACAACAATATTAAAAACCAGAAATATAAGATATACCTATGAGACTAAACACCTGATAAACTAAGATTTGTTTATAAAAATATCGAAACCAAAAATGAAGACCTATCCAGTTGGACCTAATATTATATAGAAAATAGAGATCAAAACTTACCAACATCTTCGGGGTCGTCAGACGGCTTGTAGAAGCTCAAACCTAACGATACTACGGCGGCCACCTCAAGAATGATTAGCGTCACGTCCTGCAGCGCCTCCCATACTAAGGTGAGGAAAGTCTTCGGCGGTTTGGGCGGGATCAGGTTGGAACCGAATACCTCGCGCCTATGCTGCATATCAGCTTTGGAACCGCTAAGACCTGGAGACAAAAGAAATACACGAATTAGCGAGTTTATAAACAAAAGGTTAAAAAAATAATTAATTAGTTAATATTAAAACACTTAACTATCCACTAAAGCCCGTATTCTAGAAGTACGCCCGGCAGTGATTTCTGAAGTAAGTATACGAGTACAATGGTACACCCATCATGTTGCAGTTTAGGAATAATAAAGTTCAGCACGCCTTTATCTGTCTGACCCAGAGGTAGATCTGGCCAGGCAGGCCAAATTATTCTTTAAACGGAACCAGTACTGTTAACAGAATCTATTAATACAAGATGAAACATCAAAATTTAATATATCTAGTACGAAAACAACTAGTCTTTGAATATTCCGTTTTCCCAAATAGCGTCGTAAATACGATCGTCATGCAAGGTTTATTTGAAAAGGGATGAAGTAATCTTAAACTACTTGTTATTGCCCTTTCTTAAAGTAATATTTACTCGTATGTGAAGTACGCATTCATAATAGACAAGTTTGACCAGACTGGCGATATAGACACGTAAACACAAGAACCTATAAAACTGACAGCTAAGAATTTAAACAAGCAAATTTCTGTACAATTGATTCTGGATTGGTAAAATTTATAGTAATCTTTGTTATAATTAAATGAAATCATATACTCTGTCAAGCATAATAGATGAAGCTGAACGAACGGAAGTTGGCTATAATTTAGAAATAGGCACTGCACGTGCATAACCAAACGCCACAAAAGCAAAATCATCTACAACAGAGGATTCTATGTAATGGCAAACTGGGACATTTCGTTACATTAATAAATTTAACTAAGTAGTCTTAGTACTTTAGAATTAGCACCGATAAAACGAAGACAAACGTGAAACAATGTAGCATCAGCAGTTAAAATATTTTGAGGGCAGTTAAAGCTTGTTTTAGATACTTTAGCAGTATTAATGCTTTGACCACCGCTTTCAGGAAACATATTGTTCTGAAACTATATAATTCCTAGAAGCGCGACTTGACTGCTAAGAATTTAAACAAGCAAATTTCTGTACAATTGATTCTGGATTGGTAAAATTTATAGTAATCTTTGTTATAATTAAATGAAATCATATACTCTGTCAAGCATAATAGATGATGCTGAACGAACGGAAGTTGGCTATAATTTAGAAATAGGCACTGCACGTGCATAACCAAACGCCACAAAAGCAAAATCATCTACAACAGAGGATTCTATGTAATGGCAAACTGGGACATTTCGTTACATTAATAAATTTAACTAAGTAGTCTTAGTACTTTAGAATTAGCACCGATAAAACGAAGACAAACGTGAAACAATGTAGCATCAGCAGTTAAAATATTTTGAGGGCAGTTAAAGCTTGTTTTAGATACTTTAGCAGTATTAATGCTTTGACCACCGCTTTCAGGAAACATATTGTTCTGAAACTATATAATTCCTAGAAGCGCGACTTGACTGCCAAAAATTTGAAGGGATATATGCATATGAAAATGAACCTGCTCTGCACGACGGCGTCTATAACAAAGGTTCATCTCGTATATCGCACTTAAATGAAACAATTATAATAATGATGACGCTTAACCTGTAAGCTGCCGGTCTCTTGTAATGCATAGAAGACTAATCAGAATCCAATTGTTGGCAAGAAGATGAAGTAGAAAATTCTACTACAAGATGAGTCACGGACAACGCTCGAAATCCAATCTAATTCGTATTGATATCTGTCAGTCATACCGTCATTTGCCAATGACGATGCTAAGTGATAGATCGCTTAGAAATGTTTAATACATGCAGTTCATCGACCGGCGCTTCTTAACATTTTCCGAGTATTTACGTGTACGTATCTAAAAATACTTTATTTATGTAAGCCGATGTACAATACAGAAGGCTGTAACATTTTTATGTCAGAACAAAATGGTTATTTTAATACCGTGCGTATGGGCGTTATATTTCTTTCAATGAAATAAGCAGGTGACGAACATATATGTATTGCTCGAGATTTGGGTCGTGGGACCCAACGTGTACCCAATCTATGTGAAAATAATGATTATTGGCACATGTAATAAAATGGAAATCTTACAAGACAAAACTGAATTACTGCTCTTTAGGATAAAAGTGAATCTAAATACACAAAGTTTCATAAAAACGTGAACAATATCCATCTCACGTAAAGTACATATTGTAGACATAAAATGTGTCTCAAAGGTTATCCAAGAATCGATGCATACGAAATTTAATCAAAATCCATTGCTGCCTGCCGTTACGGAGCTGAATGTTGATACACAGACTTTTGGATGTATAATATAAGTATGATATCACACACTAATATAAGTGAGAAAGTTTGTGAGTGAGTAAGAGAGCTCGTATGTGCGTATATATGTAAGAGCATGTAATTTCTTCAAGGTGAATAGCTTCAATGTTTTTGAATGAAATTTGTGACGGAGCTTATGCACAGGATTAATAAATATGCTACTTTGTATTGGGTTTCATGGTTCTAGAAATTTCGCGTACAGAAACTAGTAAAAATATAAATTTATTTGCATAAATGTATATTTTACAGTTTGGTGGTTGGAGTCATTGCTTGGAGCTTGAATACATAGTTAAGCGAATTTCCCCAATTTTATGAATATTTATAGTAGCCGTTAACTTTGGAGGGGCCCGGTGGATAGGCCGGTAGCAATTTTTAATTCAGCCTTGTTAACAATGGAGGAAATGGCCCTTTGAATTATACAATTTTGGTTCATTACCCTTGCTTGATTAGAGCACATAAAATTTGATAACATTGTAAAATAAACTACCATAAATAACGTATATAGTATATTGTATCGGAACAGACTGGAACACAATGTCTATTTAAATTTGAGTGTAAAAACAAACGTGGTTTTTACACATTTTCATCATGAAAACGGGAATGGCATATGTAAAGTATTTTTAGTTTCTAGAGGTAGACATAAGATCAAAAAACCTTATCTTTAGACCTTACTTGATTTCACACTAATTTAAAAAAGCGTTGATTATTCGACAACCTCTGTATTCAGAAGAACAAAGAAAGGAAAAGAAGAACATTCCAGATTAAAAAAAATATCTTAAACTTTTATGATACATTTATTGTAAGTACAAATTATCCAAGGGTAAGGCCCTTTCATACTTTATACCGAATTGGTTCCTTATAATTTTGCAAATAAATTCCTTTTGCGCCTTCAGGGAATAACGTTGAAGAATAAAAAAACACATTGTCGGGATTAAAGTTCCCTTCCTCGATATAATGGGAGTAAACTTTGGCCGGATGAATTTAGATTGAACCTTATAATGTGTTTGGAACAAACAATAAATGATGTATGTACGGTTTGTGTTGTTCGAGCCTTAGGGATGGAAATGGAAGTTTTCAATTGTCTGTCGTGATAGATCTATATGAAATAAAGTTCATTGTTGTATCGACTAATACATGGCTAATATCTACCATATTGTCTTTAATGGAAACCCCTCGAGATGTAAGCCGCTCTTCGTATTCGTTTAGTTTTTTTACATTTGATTTATGAAACTAGTTGTGATTATAGTGCAAGCTTAAAAAGTAAAACAACATATAATTAGCGCATTAAGAAGCGCATGTTGGCGCTTTGAAAGCAGTGCAGCACGCATGCATAGGTAGCCTTTGGAGAAATTTGGAAACACCATGAACATTTCATCTATAATATTTCATACTAGCGACTGCCCACGACTTCGTTCGCGTAGTAGGTTTGGCCTTCGGCTTCGCCATATCCTCCCATCTTTTCTTGGTTTTTCTTACATAAGAACTTTCTCCTGACAATAATAAATACAACTAAAAAAGAATTAGCGAGACTGTTCCATCCGTTCTTAAATTATAAGCTATAGGGTTTGACAACTATCTGACTTGATGATCAGTGATGATGCGGACGAAAGTGGTATCACACTAGACCTAGAATAACTAATGGCTCGTAAGAACAGCTGCCGGAAGACACTGTTAGGTGCTTAGCGACAGATTTTCAAACTTGAAAGTGGTAGCTAGCCAGGTAGATCCAGAAGTGCTCTACCACCATGCTGTGGATCTCATCACGATGTTACCTTCGCCGAAAGCTCAAGCCCAAGATGGGGATCGATCCCGTGGCCGGTCAATCGACAGCCGACCCTTGTTACTTTTGGGTAATCATTGCTTCAGTTCTAGTTTCCACTCGAGTCCTACGGTTTCTGATATCGACAACACATATCAGTTATACTGCTACATTATCTAATAATTAATATAACGTGTAAAAAAGTTTCATGGTATTCATAGTTTTTATTCATCCAATTTGTCAATAAGTGTTAGGCGAATGGTGTTGAAGGCGGTATAGTTCTACGGAAGCAGTTCTATTTTAATATGGCTGTGATATATAACATATAGATTTCCACAACTTGTGGAGCTTTCATAGATCCTTCCGGTTCGCGTGCACGGCCGTACAAAATGCACGTATTTTGCAAGAATTCGTGTTAAAAGGTGTAAAGCTCAAGTTCCTTTCGCCAACTGTTTCAATGGTGCAAAATTCTGCGCTGAAACATTCCTGTGCAAACACGCAAAGGTATATTTTAGCATCATTAAGTTTCAGCATTACTCATGTTATCATATAAATTCAGATATATTGGAAATATATTGTTGCCATGCAACATTATCTCAAATAGTCAAAATAGTCATTGCTAACCTATCCTCCGTTCTAGAAGAGTGATGTGATTATCTGTTTAACTTAAATTTATATGCCATCAAAAACAAAACTTGTACAAAGCAAGTCGTGCAACTCAGTTTTTCTACCGTAAAACGTTGTGAGATCCATGTAATACCAAGTCGGTTTATTTATTCAGTTCCTACTTAAAAGGGACCTTCTTTCTTAAGTTATTACGTAATTAGCTAACCTAACATCTTATAGTGAAGTGACCATATCAATATTAAAAATCTTATATGTTTTATATAAAATAGATTATGTAGATTTGTGAGATACTTTAACTCTATTGGTTACTGAAATAATGTCAGATAAGACGTCAAATAACTTTAACTAATGGATATACTACAGTTAAAAAGTACCTCAGAAACCCAACTTTAAAGACCCGCGGGGACCCATTTCATAGATATGTCTCGTAATCGTCAACTAATGTAAGCGAACTACGTTATTTATGAGCGATAAAACGTTAAACGGAAACGAAAAAGAAAATGAATCGAACAACAAGTGTAAAGTCCTACTAAAAGAATTTTCCAATTAATTCATCAAAGCACCTCGCCTAGGTGCGGCGTGAGTCATAAAATAAATGCAAATGTTTTGCACAAATACCATTAGTCCACGAGCACGGAGCGAGGGGCTCGCTTACGCAACGAGAACGCTCACTCAGTAGTCTTAGAACGAATCTTTCGACTACACGTGCCTATGTATCTTCAGATATAGTTGTTTTGAGTAGGTGACTGTGATAAGTCAATGGAAAATCTTGAATGTTCCATTCATATGTGATGATGATATACCTACGAGTATTTTCCTAAATGAGTGGTTACCATCTCCGCATTCGGATTTCAAAAACGATTTTGGCGCTGTGATCGCCATTCCAAATCAACGGAAGCGCAACATAGACCCATGTGTCGTCATGGATAACGTCACCGTGGACGCCATTTTGCGATTTCAACGACCACGCTACGAACTGAAATCACCGTGTGCAGTTCTGTCAAAAATGACAGTTCTTTGATGTGCGCGTGATGCGCTAGCATCAGATCTGTTAGTGTGTGCGTGTGTTTACTTTTATTCGTTCAGGCAATACAAAGTTTTTGTGGCCTGTTTTAAATAAATTTCATTGTTTATTATATTGTTTCCATACCGTCGTTAAATATCTTTTAAGAAGCGTATAACGAATCACTTCCCTGTCAGCCATACCCTGAGCACTGTGAGCGTGATTTCAACCCATTCCGAATGATTGACACTCACCTGTTAAATGTGCGACATTGAATCGGAATGAAGAGCAGTGATAATATCGCTAAAATCGGCGTTAACTCCACATGGAAAGCAGGGTATATAGTACCGGGACGAAGTTAAAGAGTATTCCTTCCATGCTGAGGATGCGAATCGTATGAACCGAAGAAACTCGACTTAATAGGTGGTAGTGGTCATGTGCAGATATACTAGGTATTTATAGCAAAAAACATCTGTTAATAAGTGTAATATTTAAATACAATTCAATGGACTCTCAATGTCAATATCCAGGAACAGAGGCAGTCTGTGTATGTTCTGCTGAACAGAACTTAAAATAACTCTCGGCAGCTTCAAACCATCAATTTCTCACTGATGCTACCCGGAAGGGTAAATTGTATGAAACGAAAGGCTACAATTGGTAAATGTATGTAGAACTAATAAGTATCATGGTCCAACCACAACCCAAGTATTATCAGGATAAGTATTAGGAGATGTGAATATAAAAAAAATCAAGCAAAAATGCATGGTCATCTATTCTTGGAAATGGTTGTAACGCGTGTAAAAACATATACATAAAATATCAAGCAGATAATAACGAATGTAACATGTAAATGTTAGAATTATGTCACTGAAACTACAATAAACGGAAACTAATCATGAGAGTGTATTGAAATCGTCTAATTAACGAAAACCCATAATACCGGTTATGTAATCAACTGAAACGATATAATTGCCGATCCATTAATGCATTCATTTATAGCAGTGAATGAACAACCGTCTGCGAAGCGGCGACAGGAAACGTACACGTGCATATAATCGTAATATGGAATGAAGTCACGGAAAGATATTGGTCAAAAAACAAGCGTGTGTAAACAAGTACAATTTGAAAAAATTAATATCGACTTCCATTGTATTCAGTTATTGGAGTGTAACTCAAAAACTACTGGACCGAATTTGATGAAATTTAAATGGGACCACACGGGAAATACCAGCTTTCAACAAAAAAGAATTTTGAGAATCGGTTCACCCAGTCGAAAGTTTTGAGGTAACAAATATTTAAAAAAATATACAGTCGAATTGAGTACCTCCTCCTTTTTAGAAGTCGGTAGAAAAGACGTTGTTTTCATCTTGCTAGAAACCGTTCAAAATATTTCACATAGTTGATTGAGTCTCCGTTAGCTTAGTTAGTAGTACCCGTGCTGTCGGAGCGCGAAGTCCCAGGTTCGATCCCTGGGTATCTATATATTTGTTTGATGAGCCGAAATCTTTGTTCTTGGGTCTTGGATGTGCTATTGTGTCCATTCCTCCCGCGACATGGAATCCTAGTGCGAGGGTTTGTGGTAAACGTTAAAGATTAATGGAACAAGCATAAAAAGGTCTGATAGTAGTGGAACGTGGTGATACAGATACGTCATATTATAAAAACTATGATTTTCTAATTCAAATTTTATATACATACGTCCCTATTAACTCAGTTATTCAGCCCCTGTTAGGTGAAGTATCGTGTCGTTCACGTGAAACAGTAATTTGTCTAGGGTAACTGTGACACAGATAACTCATAGTTTACGCCGAAGCGTGATGCATTGACGCTTATGGTCTTAGCACACATCTTAAACGTCTCGCCTCCCACCCGTCAAAAATAATATCGTTCAAATATGAGCTTTGATTATTGCTCTTTAAGTATACTTTACATCGGCAACAAGCTAGCAAGCTCACTGACAGCGAGCTGCTGCTTTTATGTTGCCAATTAAAGTATATCTAAAGAGCAACAATTAAGGCTCATATTTGAATAATATTCTTGTAGGCGAGTGGTAGGCGAGTCGTTTAATGGGGGATCCCAATAATCTATCTATCCACAGTTTTCCTTACTACCGATAGAAATTTGACATAACGTCCATACAAATAGTGTCAAATATCTAACTCTAGTAAGGTAAACCGGCCATAGATAGATTATTGGGACGGGCCGTAAGTGTGCTAGGACCTTTACGGTACGAATACTTTTCCACAAGTTGTTTGTGCTACGGCCTCTGCCATGGAAGCGCGGGTCTGAGGTTAGATCTAGGCTAGGATGTATATAAGTTATGTTGTTACGGTTGACATCATCCATCTTTACGACGGCAGTCGTTCGGTTTACAACTTTTACGTCAGATATGAGTATACTCGTATTTTCAAGTGCATTAATGCCGTCGGTTGTCTATCATTTCATCCACAACGATTCAATTTCCCCGTCTAGATACACGAGCCAATCGATAAAGCTTTGGAATAATTCATGCGTACGCCACTGCACGACTGGATTGATTGCAGGAAATAGATGGAATTTTAAGGTTGCGCGAAATTTGCAATGTCTTTCGAGTTTCCCTTTATATGAGTGTTATCAAGCTGGTATCTGTTTAATGTACTCGTAAGCAGCCAAAGCTCTGGAAAGGCCGCTTTAGTTAACATTCTGCAAATCCGCTTGTTCATTAGCAGCGGCTCCCAGTGGAAATCGACTTATCCGCATGAACATTTTTCCGGGATACAAAGTAACCTATAATATAGCTACATAGTAGTACATGTAGCTATTTTTATATAGAAATGTATGTACAACATTTTAACACTCATTGGTGACAAAATAGCACACATATCTGTATGAACCACACTTATTTATATCTCCCAAGGAGTGTAGTGTGTAGAACACATAAGTAATATTGTTGAGGTCAATTATGTTTAAGATCCCGTATAGGGCCGAGCCTTTTTTATTTACTGGGCACAGTTCCATACAGACTGTTACCCAATAACTTTTTAGGTGACCATGGACTCCGAGACTTTGGGACATAGACGCTTTCGACACTGGACACAAAGCAGTCTAGACTTTAGTATGTCTACTTATGCAACATTAGCGTATCTTCACCATTTTAATTTATTAGCTACCCGCATAAACTTTCTCTTTTCATCAAGAGCGTCACACTTCAAACAATACCCAGTAGTTAAAAAATTAAACAGTCACAAAAGCCTGGTCCGTTTCCAGGCTCATCACTTTCCAGAGATACGTTAAAGTGCACACATAAAAATGTTTATTCGATAAAACATCTGCCGTCGAGCGCATTAACTTTGAAGTCGATTAATTAACATTGTGTAAACAATATCGCTTATTTATCGATTAAAAATCCCCGTATTACGGTACATTTTGGCGTACGGAGCTGGGTTTATTGGTGATAAATCGTCGGAAACGAGGCCTCCTGCGACCAGTGTTTTGAACAGGTACACTGTTACAGGTACAATATGCTGGCAGTACGGACGATGCAGAGATAAAACAAGTTTTTTAATTTGTTTGGACGGTGCTTGTATCAAAAATATGTATTCTCTGCACAAATCAAATACTTATTTATTAAAAATTGGTCCGCGGTAGAAATTATATTAAGAAATGTGGCCTGTTACTAACTATGTATTTGCTTTCGTGTTAGTTAAATTAATTACTCCTCATCATCATTTCAGCCGTAGGACGTGCACTGCTGAACATATGCCTTTCCCAATTCATTATCTATTCTAAATATAATAATAAAAATGTAACGGATCGCTGTCTGTACATGGAAGATATATATGAGAAAAAATATGATTGGGACTTTTATAAACGAAAATAGAATGAAATAACTTTGTGTTTGTCTGTGCCTTTGTGTACAGTAATCTCAGAAACAGCTTATCCGATTTAGTATATATTGTGGTAAGCCTTACTTAACATTTATGTTTGTTTCATGTCACTCGGTTAATAAGATGTTATTGAATAATAAAGGTTACTTTTAAATCCGCCGTACCCGCGATCCCATGCGAGCGAAGCCGCGGGCAGGTTAACTAGTTATAAATATAAAAAATAGATCAGTGAGACTCGAATACGCGTGTCAGTCATTCTGTGTACAATGGCTCGAGTTAGACTCGTTTAGTAAAATAGCTCCATGTTATATAACAGAGCCCGAAACCGGAGTGGAGTTTGGCGCCGAGAGGTAGCGCGCCGGTGGGCGCCAATATTTGAACAAACAACATACATTATTCATCGACCTGATCGAGGATTCGGCTCAGGTGCTTATTTAGAATAGCTGTTTGGATTTTTCTCATAACTTGATAGGAATATATGAAATTATTATTCTTCTTTGAACTACCTTGATTTAAATTAATTTTACTAGTACCTACAGACATGCCGGTCTCATAAAGGTTAAGGCACTAGGTGTATTACGAGAATGTATAGCTAAGACTTTGTTTCTTTTTGCGATGTAATTTCGCCGCATTTTACCTGAGTTACGGGTACGCTGCCATTACCGGTTTGAATTAGGATGGACACTTGGTCTGTAGAAACCCAAATTCCACCAACATTCACCCCTCTGTTGCATCCCTTATAGTCTTTCTGTTTTATGCCTGATCGTCCTGCTCCTGGCAGAAGAGAGACCTAACATTCATACATTTATAAAGATCAACGTAGATAAAACGAAGCATAGACCTAAACGTCGGCGTATCGAAATTGCCAAGCTCTTTTCTTTTTCTTTTCCAATTCTATCAGTAATGCGAGCTTCTCACGATAAACTTGTTACGTCGATAAACAGATATTTAGCAGCAGGGCTATTATGTATCTCAGTTGCTAACAAATGTTGATTGAAATCGAAAAAAAATGGCCGCTCTATGTCAATTTTGTCAGCTTCAGCCAACTTACTAACATTTTTGCTTACAGGAGTTGTCAAAAGTGGCAGAGCCACGATTTTTCAAGATTTCAATCAACATTTGTTAGCAACAGAGATACATAATAGCCATGCCGCTTTCGTATCTTGTCTCGCGCATGGATCTAGCCGCGATAGCAATATTTGTAAAGTTATTACTGTCAAATTTTATCCTATCGACAATACCCACAGACGCAGTGCAGAGAGGGTAACACACCGCGAGGAACGAAATCTCTAAATGTTAGTAGAGGTTTTCACCTCGAAATCAGCAAACACCGATTGCGCCTCTTTTTCGCTTGTTCCGCGCTCTCGCTTGCACGCTCGGCTCGGGCGGAACGTGACATTGAATCATACTTTTTTGTGCGTGCAGCCGGCATTCATCGATTTATAAGACGCTATCAAGTCAAAAAATTTACGTCGAAATTGAGAAGACAGCTAACTCAACTAATACCAAAGCTTTAACTACCAGAACAGAATCAGTTTGCTAATCAATAAAACAAACAAAAGTCTTGTACCAATATTGGACTTCACATAATTCTTCAACTTGTCCAAACAAACGGGCGTCCTTGACCGTTGCCTGTGGCCTAACGCTCCTACAAAACTCGTCCGAGGCAGCCACGGGAATTTTCACGGAGTCGTGAGACTATAAAAATGTTAAACGTTAGATAAATTAATATGAGTAAAACCAGTCTCAAGCAGCTTGGGACTTTTATGACCCTAAGAAAGTGGATTCGTAGATTCTGTTAATACCAATAACTCAATTTGACCAGTTTTGTGGGTTGGTACCATTTTGCATAACTACGTCCAAATATGCGCAATACATAAAAATTATCCCTATGATTACACGTCCCTTGCGAGACCATATTCCATAGGCGCATGAACAAAACTTCGAAAGGTGAAAGGTTCGAAAGCATCGGGCTCGCGCACCCAGGTTTCCGTACAGCCTCAACACAACACACCTCACAAAATATTTGTGACATGCCGGAGTGCAGTATTAACAGTTACTCTGTGATATTAGTGAGTTAATTTATTTGTACTGCAGCTTTATTTCAACTTGATACGTCCACGTGTCATTGAGAACAGACGGATAGACGGACTACAAAGTGATATAGCATGTGAGCGATAAAATTTTTCTTCTTGAGCTACGGAACTCTGAAAATATATGAATCGCAAAGGCAAGCATTACTTATTATCCAAGATTTGCTTTAATTTACGAAGACGATTGTGTTCGAATAAAAGATGCATCAAATAATCCTCATTATCTACATTTATTATTTAGGAATTGTCTTAATAAATGATTTATATCGAACCTTCCCTGACCTTCATTACTTCAAACAATTCACTCGTTTATTCATGTGAAGCTGTTTCACACAAACCTTGCTGAAACGAATGTTTTCTTAATTGCCGGCATTAGATATCACCACCACACACACAATGTCAAAACATCTCCATCATGAATTAGGCCAAGTTCCCGAGAAGAATTTGAATTAAAGGAAATATTTGTGTCTGTGAGATCAGATGGGATCGGAGCCAAGGCCAGCAGATGACGTCACACAATAGATGATATTTCGAGTGGCTGATGGCCCTTCATTTCCCGGATATTTTGTCACTTCTGCACATTTTCACGGAGCTATTACTGAGAGCACTTCGTGAATACTTATCACGTTTTATTGTAAAAAAAGAATAAAACTATTATTGATTATTGTTGCCAAATGAATATAAATGTATTTATTTATTGAGATATCCCAACAGCACACATATTAAACTAGATACATGTTGCACTAGGTATTATCATACCTCATGTTCTGATATGTGCACCAATTACAGGCATATACAGCATTCACAATAACAGTGTTAAGACAGTATAAGTAAGTAATTATAATATTAAAACATTAAATTACATTTAATTGTCAGGTTGAGGTCTGAGAATGTTCGACGTCTACCCGAAACAGAACTATATAAATAGAACTAAGTTGTTTTTTTTTTCAAAGGTCTTAAAAGTTTAATGATTTCCAATCACATGGAGTTGCTTGGAGTGTTTGCTCTTTAGACCCAAACCACGTGGCGAAAAAAATAATTTTATCTAATCCTAACTAAGAATGCCAAATCTGTCTACAATTTGGTAATGATAAATATTTGAGCCCATGAAACCAAGGTCAGGTGACCGTACAATGGACGATATTTTGAATAAGATGGGGCGTCACATCGGCACAGCTGTCTGGCCGTGTCCGCACAGAAATAGAACGTCGATATCGGACGCCGCCGGTGTGCCACTGGCGATAGTGTCGGGAAATAGGAACTTTTCATTGGGAAATCGAGGGTATAAAGTATTGACAGTATAAACGTTAGCCAGCAGTCGAACGGCTCTTGTAAACCATGAGACACAGTAAATAGGTCATTTTATTTGTGCATCGAATAAATAACTTATGCAATGTGAAGGTTACGCAAGAATTGTTATAATCAAAATAATTAAAAAGAGAATCATTTATAAAAATAAGTTTTGTGGTGGACATAAATAACGCCAATCACTATGCATACTACAATACACATTATATCACTATGGGCACTATGTATCGGTAAAAGCTTGAAATTCGCATGATGTTAATAAAAAAACAGTTTCTTTAATATTCCATAAGTTTCCGTAGCGGCGGTTACGAGTCAATCCACGTTTTAACAATGAGAGAATGCTATCAAAAAAGGTTGGAATCAATTGGAATGAAGTCTTTAAATTGAACTTGTTGAAATGTTAATCATATGTAGACATTAGTTATTTAAGCAGTTGGACCGTGCGGTCCATGGAATAATCAATTTCCTGGAGTCCATGCAAACAAGACATTGAATATTGTATCTTTATCACATATATTAGGATATTAAATCCAGTGGAGAGGGCGAACCTTAGGTTCAACAATACTACTCAGCAATACATGGTAGGGTGAGGGGGCAGTTATTAACGTCATTAACTGGTTAATTTTCTAGACAAGTTACTCATACGGATGCAAATAAGTTTTGTGATCAACTAAGGATATCGACGATACTAAATTATACTCATTGGACTGGAGTAAATCCATTAGAACATTTCGTATTAAAATATTAAGAGGATTGCATAGCTAGTACTTTCTATGCTAAAAGTGAAAACTCTTTTCTACCTCTCAACATTGTCCGATTACAGTGTTTTTTTTTCATGGAATCATGACATTGTTTACTATGCCCGTACGTTTTGATTTTTTCAGTATTTCAAAGTACTATAAATTTCCTTTTTTAGAACTTAATAAAACTGAAAAAATCAAAACGTACGGGCATAGTAAACAATGTCATAATACCATGAAAAAGAAATCACTGAATTCGGACAATGTTAAGAGGTAGAAAAGAGTTTTCTCTTTTAGCATGGAAAGTACTAGCTATGCAATCCTCTTAACTGGTTCATTTTCTAGACAAGTTTCTCATAGAGATGCAAATAAGTTTTGTGATCAACTAAGGATATCGACGATACTAAATTATACTCATTGGACTGGAGTAAATCCATTAGAACATTTCGTATTAAAATATTAATTTCTACAATACCACTCACCAATACTGTATGGTGGGGTGAGGGGGCAGTTATTAACGTCATTAACTGGTTAATTTTCTTTGGACAAGTTTCTCATAGAGATGCAATTAAGTTTTATGATCAAAAAGGATATTGTCGATACTAAACAATACCCATTGGACTGAACGAAATCCATTAGAACATTTCGCCATGACTTCCATACTGCTAGTGCTAGCTTCCATGCAGGCTTTAACATATGGTTCTATTATATTGGTTTGCAGATATATAGATAAACAATTTTTGTAAACACACAACATGTATTCCGACTCTGCGGGTATTTACCGAGAGATAGCTATATTATTTACTAGCTGCGACATGCGGTTACACCAGCATGGTGATGGATGATGATGATGAAAAGATGAGATTACCATATGTGGTAATCCAGTGCCTCAACTACCTCCATACAAAATTTCATCAATATTGCCCCCGCCGATTGAGCGTGAAAGATTACTCGTAACTTCCATACATCCTTCCATACATACGAGTACATAATATATACTCGAACTTACGCGTTCAAAATATAATAAGTAGGATATCACGCGGGCGACGTTTGCGGGTAGTAGTTAGTATGTTACATAATTGTAATTTGTGATGGTGTATTGTCATTTATATGTAATTTCCATAGGATAAACCCAGAACCACACAACCGCAGTATATTTTAGTATATTCTCAAAACGAAACGGGTAAGAGAGACTATGTTGTACAGAAATGGAAGCCGCATTGCGAAGGTTATTGTATTAATTAAAACAGGACACAAACAATTATCCACATTGACGTCAACGGAAGACGGTTAACTAACTAAATAGTTGGAAATTTCTATTTAGTGACATTTATGAATGTACAGTGTAAATGTTTGTAACTAGCGAATGCTGAATTAGGTTGAATAGTTGAACAACACGTGGTGTGGGGTGCTCTCATTCTAACATATATAAGCCAATATGATAGTTTGATAACTGCATAAAATGCATTATTTAGAGCAGTACATTCTTATTTATACAGTTTACCTGCAGCGACGCTCGGTTAGTCTAAGGAATTCGTAGTCACTGAAATAAAATGAATTCAGAACTAAAACTTCCAAAATAATTTCCTTACTGTTCCAAAACATACATAAAAGGCATGAACTGGTTTGTAGCCGCAGCGTAGATAGATGACATTACTACTGACCACATGTTTTTCAAAACTTTGTCATAATATGTATATGTTTATAATGTACTCCGCGTATATGAATTAATATTATAATTATAATATTCATAAAACAGTATATTATGTAAAAATTAAATCATAGTTTTGTAACGTTTAAAATGATATGATGTTTTAATTGTTTCTACTGTTTATAGAGTATAATAGCAGTTAATTAATAAAAAGCCTGATTTGGGATTTTCAGACGGAGTGTTTTGGCGTGATAGTTCCATTCTTGCACGGTAATATGAACTTTATTTCAATGAAGCTAAAATCGATAAGTGCATCGAGCCGGATAAACTTGCTCAGTGCGCAATGCTGTGGTTACTATCGTACCTGCTATGTTTACTGTACTACCTATTGCATGGAATGATTAATGCTATTCTTTCAACATCTTTTAAGAGGCTTCCCAACTGTTTTCTGTACATAATAGTGCTAAAGAATATTGAAATAAATGCTGAAATCGCGAGACGCGGGTTCGGCCAGTCACACAGATTATTACGACTGCATTAACGTACTATTCAAGATAGCCAGACTGTTATTATAGGTTTAATAATTCAAATACCCAGTCTAATAATAACCACGCAGATTCAAGAATGTTTGAATACTTAATCGTAATTCTCAGAATGTCTAAACAACAAAGATTAGCCGCTAAGATTTCCAGCTAACAAGTTCTCGACTAGTTTCGTGCCTTAATCGAAGACAACGGAATTAGGAACACAATCATTACCAGGCTCCAATAAAAGCCAATGCCGTCGGACGGTAATAACCCAATTTCGGGCAACACATGAGCACCGGACTATACGTAATAAATAGAGGTGTTGCCGTGTTAATGCAGAACGTTAGCTTATCTGGATGAATCGGATAAAAGGGTCCGGGTCTAGGAGTATGGACCTCGGGCCGTCTTGAAGAATAGGCGACGAAAAAAGGTAAAGTGGCGGTGTAATTTAAGACATCGATTCAATATAGGATAGTATTATGGAACTATCTGTGATACATACGTTCTGAAGGTCTATTAAGGCCCGTTATGTGTAGCCATTGATGGTCCATAGATAAACATATTATCTTACAGTAAGTTTAGCAGTAAACATGGCTGAGACGAAAATCTATCTCTATCTAGTTCATACAGAAACTCTAATGGCCGTTTTCAATAATCTATCTATCGCCGGCTTACCTTACTAGAGATAGATATTTGACACTATTTGTATAGACGTTATGTCAAATTTCTATCCCTAATATGGTAAACCGACGATAGATAGATTATTGAAAACGGCCGTAAGTTAGAGCGTATTGCACGACACTTCGGTCTTAATTTTGATTACCACTAAAGTAGTCTCGTAAAATTAAAAACAATGAAACATCGCTGCATTTCAGCCGTGCGATTCTCTAAGAGCAAATATCGTTGCATCTTTGACAACATCCGTGAAACAAATGACGAGATGACAAGAAACGTTGGAAAAACAACCTTATGTCCAAGGGCGATATCTCATAAAGTGTTTGACATAGGTGAGCTCGTCGACGAGCACATCGACGAATTATTAGAGAATCGCACGGCTGTTTGAGCTCAAAAGTGATAGAACGACGTCTTAACTATGTTTGCCGCTAAACTAAGTTATTGTCTCTAAAGGGTTATTTAGGGTTAAGTATTAGCTCTAAAGGGTGATTGAACGACGTGTGACTAAATACGAGTATGTTAAGCGCTAAACAAGATCCAATTTCTTTCTTTTGTTTAGTGTGTACTATATGCCTTTTTTATAAGACTTTGGCCCAGACGCCGTTTTAGTTATTAAAAATCCAATTCTGGGTAAATAGATACGGGCTTCATAGTGCATTACGAAACTAAAATCATAAACTCTTCTAGAATATCTATAGTCTTTCAGATTACGACGCATACTGGCGACAGACTGAAGTAGATAGGTAGAAACAGACTAAAAAAGTTTTTACAGACTAAGGTAGTTTTATTCAGTTGTCTGTAGTGTCGAAGTTGTTAGCTACTGTTCCGTCCAGTTGAGTAGCCCTTACGACCTCCTCGCTCGGGGCATTCGTTCTCCGTATGCTGTTTACGGGGTAAAAGATGACGACGGAACTAGGTCAAGGAAATGATGAATCCGGCGAGATGTAGTTGTAAACGTCGTCGTAAAATCGGGAGTGGCTTTTATCTATTGACGATTTTTCTGAAAAATACGACGGATGACAGATTCGAAAAAGGCCTAACTGAGCGCATAGCACAAGTAGGTACTTGTTAGTCTTGTTTTTTAGGGATGAAAAAAATTGGGCAGATCAAGTGACTTCTTTTTATTGGATTTAAAAATAATAATATTAATTATAAATCACACTGATGTTACATTTAGTTTTGTCTCAAATATTAAAATAGAAAGAAGATGGCCGGGATCACAATGAGCTGATTTTTACTAAGAAAGTTACGTGTGTGGGCAACTTAGCAATTTTCGCCAATAGTTAGTGTACAACATAATGATTATTACGATCACATTAACACAAAAATTTCTTCATTTAAAACCAGTGAAACAAATGAATCAGTTTAAACAAATATCGTCATTATGACTTTAACTTTAAGGCCGTATTGCACGACATTTACAATAGACCGAAATATAAAACGATGTTTTTATTTTGATAAGCGCTAACCATAATGACGTGAAATTGGTCCTAAATCATACTAATATTATAAATATTAAACTTTAAAGATCGGGATAAGTGTGTATGTTTGTTATTTTATCACGGTGAAATGGCTTAACAGATTTGGATGACATTTGGAATGAAAATAGCTTATACCCAGAATTAACATACGGATTTACTTTCACTTTATACCCCGATTCAAAGAGTTCCCGAAGGATCGCGATGATCTCATTTCACGCGGACGAACTTGCGGGCAGAAACTTTTCACTTCTCAGTTCTAAAATAAAAGGTTTCTTCGTATTCCTTGAAAGTATAAAACACACACAATTTCAGTGATCAATTGGAGGCAGATCAAAGGCTGGTAACGCTAGTTAGCTGCATTATACACTACGTTCCTATCTGATGTTATATTCCTATAACACATCCTGTCCACATCCCGATATTCATAGCGGCGATGGTCGTCCGTCCGTCTTTGGCATTTACACCACTGTCAGTTTTATTACAGCTGATGCGCAGCGATCCGTATTGAATTAGGAACGCCAGCATATTTAGAGTGTCAGAGTGTCGGAGTGTCGGACACTACGTTTTTATGGTGGTCGTAAAAACGCTCAGGCCTATATACCGGGCCACGTGTAATGGTGTGAGGGGAGGTGGAAAGTTTCGGTTTTGTCCGGGCATGTGATTGGAATATGTGATCGCTGATAGCTTATGCATTTTCAACGACGCAATCGAATGGTGCTATTGCGAAAGGGGGCTCCGAGTTGAAGGCCAAAATTCGAGTACCCGTATTAGAAGATAGCACAGCGTTCCATAGATTTTTACTGCGACAGCGTACTTTTTCAACTGATCGTTTTAATAGTCCAATCATTGAGGGGTTTGACTTTGCTATAATTCTGCTGAAACTTTGCAGCATGATAAATTAATGTTTATAGGTATATTACGATCAACATAATAAAACATTTTTTTTTATTTTGTATACAAAACCATAGTGGCGTAATAGATTATCGATAATTGTGAAAAGCTATACATTTAAAAAATTAAAAGAGCGAATTTCAGAGGGCAATTTTACTGAACAAGTTACTCGTATGATGCAAAATAGGTATTTTTAAGTTTCTGCCTCTTCTACATGAAAATATTCCTGAATTCCGTTGCATATCTATACATATTCATACTAATATTATAAAGAGGAAAGATTTGTATGTAAGTAAGTTTGTAACGAATTGGCTCAAAAAGTACTGGACCGTTTTCAAAAATTCTTTCACCATTGGAAAGCTACATTCACTCTGAGTAACCTAGGCTATATAAGATTCATCATCATCATCATCATCCAACATCGCGGGTGAAACCGCGGAGAGCAGCTAGTATTCATATAAAACATACCAAAGGAATTTCGGAGACGAAGGAATTTTCTACCGGAAGCTAAAAGCGATTTTCATGTTTAGGTGCACAATATTTTCTGGATAATATTTTAATCGTAATCTATAAACATTACTTTATCATACTGCAAATTTTCAGCGACAAAGGAATTATTGTCAAGGTACACCCTGACAATATTCCCTCTGTCGCTGAAAATTATACAAACACAAATATACAAATAATTTCCTAGTGCATCGCACTATAAGACCTTTTTGCAAATGTTTTGGTCTGTCGATCCCCTTACGACCTATATACTAATATATTATGTGTATATACTATGTATATTATGCATTGCGTACCGAACCATGTTTCATAATCAGGGTTGACGAACGTTACGAGCTTTCATCAGACAAATCTAAAGAGCTTAAAATACGTCGTATAAAATATATTTAAAGCGAAAGGACTTGTTACAGTTGATTAAATAAAATTTGATAACGTCGGGAATTACCGGATTTATTACGCGATTTTCCAATAACAGTGTTTATACAAGCTCTACGGGATTAACGTACACCGAGCGGTAATTTAACGCTTAAACGTTGATTACGTCATTAATTGACTTAATTTCAACCAGATTATTTATTTATGGGAGAGTCAGGATTTACAGTTTTTTTATCTTCTGTGAAAATGTGTATCGATATTAGAACAGCAAACATTTAAAAATCATGAATAAATCGTCACAGTGGTAGTAATCATCTTGTTTTGGATCATCAATTAGACTTTTTTTTACTGGCAACTCTTAAACTTATTATTATCACATAGTCCATTCATATTTTTTTTAAATCTACCTCTTCCATTGAAACACACATTAATAGTATAACATGGAAAAATACAATGTTCTATTAGATCTAAGAAAATTTGTAAACGTCGTCGCAAAAACATCATTCATGTATTCTGTATTCCGGACTCCACGTTTAAAATTAAGTAAAGAGAGATAAATATTTGAATTACAAGCACTTAGAAATAAGATACGGTATAATCCAAACATACAAATGAATGTATAATTAAATTATGAAAGTTCCATGAAATTTACATAATATTCCGCTGTTGCTATGCTCCCCACCCCACAAATGATTAAATGTTGCTATACATAGTCTGCAAGAACCAATTATTTGTGATTACTAGTATGTCTAAACGCCTTCATTCAATTATTCATTCAAATACAATATGCCATGTGATAACCCCGACGTAATTTCGAAAGGCACGATGTTTATACATACTTAGTCAATACTGAAGCACTCTTAGAGAATCGGGCATATTAGTCTTTTTGTTCTGCCTGTTAGGTCAAACCAAGTTACAGTCACTGTTTGGACGAGTAAAGGGCGCAAAAGCCGTCATCGGTTCACTACGGTTACTATCGTAGGACGTCGATAGGCCACGCCGGAATTCTTCTGGCTGTCTGACACTAAACCTGGCCAATAGCCAACCTGAACTGTGCCCGTGTAGTGGATTATGGCCCATATCCCAATATTGGGAATGTTATGGACCGATTGAGTCTAAATTCGCCTGTCGATAAAACTAATACAAGCAATGTATGAAACCGCAAAGAATATTACTGTTGACACATCTGCAAATAGTTATTAATAATTAAACAGAGCTGGTTGGACATTGAACTTTGCTTGTAATGATGAAAACCTTTCATTTGACTTTAATGTAAACGTCAACTTTTATTTTGACGATATCACAATGGTTACCCTGCGTCTCGTCCACAAAATCTTGCAAAAGATAATATTTCTCACTAATGTTTCCATTAGACGAACAATACTGAGAAAAACATCTTAGGTGCAGAAAAAAATGCTAGGTAAAAGGTTAAGAGGAGACGTCAACTACGCTAACTACAGAAAGCACTTACGATCTACTCACGAGTACATGTAGCTCGAACAAAAATACACGGAACATAATATATTTAGACATCGGCTTAGCTTCCGCAATCCTTAAACTACCGTTCTTAGGAAAATGTACTCTCTGCGCCGAGAAAATAGAGTGACATTTTGTTTGAGAAGATAAATGGCTTAGCAAGAGAGCTATATTTGTATTCTGGATCGATTTACACCGTCGCGAATAAACACACGTGAAATTTTAAAGAGCTGTCAATGTCTATAAAGGTGAAATTGGAATGGAAACGAAGCTATAAATGTGGACACTAGATATTTTAGAGTATTATTCAGTGTAGAACATAAGTATAAACAAGCAGAATATCTAGTTGCTAAAGTTCAACGCTTCCTACCAGACATTGATGAATCGCGCGGTCGGAAGGCTGACTCCAAAAGCTTCTAACTTTCACGTGATACGATTAAATAAATCACAGGAAGTTTTCATACAAATACCACGAAACGCGAGTCATATTTAACAATGAGGACATTGTAAATTCGAGATATGTCGGAAGCGACAAAAGACAACCTAAACCACGTTACATAAGACTGAAGAAAATTTTACTCCGAGAAAATTACTGATTTGGGATCCTATATCGATGAACATCAAACCTTTATTAAGCCCGAAAGAAAGGTACTGAAGTGAACACAACACACGCACCGTATACAACTAAATTTCCTGCCGAATAATAGACCTTGTTGCAAAGGTTTAAAGCTGCAGAAGTTAAGTCGGGCGATGGCACGCAAATGGTTACGAAAGTAAATTGCTTCCGCAGTGTTCTATATGAGCTTTGATGAAAGATTCAGCGTTATTGTACCCACGTAGATAGTAAAAGGGACGAGTTTACTTTACGTTTCAAATGTGAATGATGTTTTTTTAGGTCATTAGTAGACGCAGTGTATATTTTCTGATAATTAAAGCAAAACTAGTGAGGATCTAACCTATACTGTAGTTTTTTTCCAAACCCCTAATCAATTTCCTAAAAAGACCCTCCGATAAAGATGAAGCCGTAAAAGTAATCAAGATTACCAAACCACATTGCAGTCTCATCCCATCAGGCTGACGTCTGATCTGATCGCAAAGACGAACGTGGAAGGAACTGACAAACGATTCCGGTCCTCTAGATAAGGCGGGGCTTTTGGAATTGGATTTTTGGGTTATTTTATAAAAGTGATTGAAAAAGTAAGGAGTTTAGTATGTAAAATTTAATATAATATGATGTTATCATACATATCTTTTCATTCACATTCTTATTTATTAGCATTATAAAATATACCGATACAGATAAAAAACATATTACTTTATTGTTACAATTTATCTTCAAACTACGAGTATTTGAAAAAAGATTTTTTTAAATAATGATCAAAGTTTATAACCAATGCGTGCAACTCTCGCGGTTCTGAAACAAGGACGCTCACAAACGAGAATATGCACAACACAAGATAAAAGTAGTATAACCTGTCATAAAAATTAGGCCAGGTTAGGTATCTCCCTTACTGATACTAACGGCCGTTTTCAACATTCTATCTATCCACAGTTTTCCTTACTACCGATAGAAATTAGACATAACGTCCATACAAATAGTGTCAAATATCTATCTCTAGTAAGGTAAACCGGCGATAGATAGGTTATTGAAAACGGCCGTAAGAGTCCCTGATGTAGAGATCCGACATCGAGCAAGAGGGTACGATGTAAACGTTTAACGGATTCAACTGGAACTTGGAAATTAACAGGACACCTGGCCAGAATAAACGACGGCAATGATATATGGACAAAAGCAATTAGAGTGGTGGTTGTCCACCAAAGCAGCAAAAAACAAAAAGCTCTCAAATCACCTGCCAGACGTGCACACGATATCGTCCAAATTTTGGATGAGGCATGGAAGAGAACAGCTCATGATCACTACAATTATTACTGAGTTAAAGAGGAGGTACACTGAGAAAAAAATCGACAAAAATACATTAATTATAACTAAAATATTACTAAATCCGAGGACAACAAATGGCCTGTGATAACTACAAATTGATTTTTGTAAACGTATATAGTATATATCACAAATACCTGTTTTGTAATTTCAAGCGTGCGTAGTAATATCAAAAACGATGACGTCACGGATAAATGTTTGCTATTTTGTAATATCTACAAAACCCTAGTACTTTCAACAGTGTGCGGAGTAATCTCAGAAACGATGACGTCATGGATGAATACTACTGTTTTGTAATATCTAGTAAATACCTAGTAATATCTAATGTGGCCCTAGTTATTTCAATAACTTAGTTTTGTAATATCTAATGATCCTTAGTTCTTTCAATAGCTTAGTTTGATAGTATTTAGTAAAGCCCTAGTAATATTAAAAGCTACATTTGTAATATCTAGTAAGGCCTAAGTAGATTATTTTTGTAATACCTAGTTGGTAGTTTTGTTGTAACAACCAACTGTAGTTCATATACCTACATATACATAAATATATACAGTTCTTACTATTATATTATAACTTTGCGTTGAGCGCACTGAGTGTATATATATATATATATAACAAATGGTGAATGATGTTTACTTTAAAAAAAACTTATTTTACAGTTTACTATATTCCCAGTTGTCTCCGGTGATGACAAGCTTGGAAAATTAGGTAAATAAGTAGACGTTTTCAGTTGTAGCGAAAAATCGCTGGTGGTAGGTAGAAATTACTTATCATGTGAAAATAAAACAGAAGCAAAGTAAAAAGTAGGTAGTTTGTACTCATTTAATTTCACAAATATGTCATCACTGTAGACAACTGGGAACGGTAAGAATGGCTTTTGAATTCTTAAAACAATTACAACAATCACACAACTTAAAACAAAATCACCACTGAACAACACTTTTCTTTAAAACGAAATAGAGAACTTGATCGTTTAGGGCATTCATTTTGGACAAAAAATTTACTGGATTAAATAAAATCCTAAACAATCAAGTTCTCTTTTCAGAAGTTTTAATTTTGATTGTGCGCCGCGCCACTCACTTGTTGTCGCCTCCAGTGCAAAAAACAAAATGGCTGTTGGTTGGCCTGGCCCGAAATAAGCTAGGTGCCTGCAGATGCTCAAGCAAAAAACGTTTCTTGAAATTACAGTATTTCTGTGTGTGGAATTACTAAATAGGTAACAAGTACACGGAGACTTTTATAATACAACATTTGTTTCTAGAAATAAGTGAATTTTATTACTTGGGATTACAAAACTAGAAATAATTAAACGTTGCTGTGAAATCAATAATATCAATTTCTTAAAATTAAAAATAATGCTTGGAATAACTAAGCTAATTTCTTGGAATTACAAAACCAGTAAAAATTAAAGGTTGCTATGAAATGAACTAATTGATATTTTTGAAATTAAAAACGATTCTTGGAATAAATAATCTCTTTTCTTGGAATTACAAATAAGTAATAACTAAACGTTTCTTTTAAATCGAATAAAGTAAAAACTTGTATTTAGAAATGTTTCTTTGAATCAGATGAGCTATTTCACGGGATTACAAAATAGGTAAACAGGCTTGGAAATACAGATAACCTTACTTAGAAAAACTAAACATGTTTGCAGCTTTTGCAAAAACATGATAATATTTACTATGATGTGTAATAATAAATAAACTATGTAATAATTTGCATTTACTAAATGAGAATTTTAGGAATTACAATGTAAAAACAAGGTACTTAGTAAAATATAAGAACAATTGCAAATACAGCAAAACTTTCATAACTTACACTAAAACTTAGTTTTTTCTCCAAATACTAAACAGTTTTTTAATACTTAGTGGTGACTTTTTTCTCAGTGTAGCTGATTATGGTGCTTTCAAAAATAAGTGCCGAGAAACCTATGTTTCCGTGTGTCTATTCCCTATGCCTATTCGTGATCCCTCGGATCAGGGTGGTACCAATAATGCAACATATTTAAGGATGGTATGTAATATCTGGGCGGATGCAACAACAGCTATGTCTTGCATGAAGTGATAAGCAAAACTTGGAAACATCACGGCCAGAAACAAATGTGACCACCAGGCGAAAGAGATGCCCATTTCGCCAGTTCCTAAATTCATGCCACCTACGAGTACTAATATGTCACAACAATGTTGTCCCACGGTATCATGATGATGTTCGTCCTACCTGTCATGATAGTGACCATTACCACACGTCATTGTTATTAATTTACAGCTAAGCATATATGTAATCTACCGTCATCAACCGCACTGACGTCTGGATAAACGTCACGTCACCAGACGGGAGAGAAATTCTATCGGCTAATAACCAAGCATTTATTTTTAAATCGCACATGGCGCGGCCAAGTCTTGTTGTTAATATACATATTGGACATTCTTATGAATATTTACAACTATAGTTACACATGACCAGATGAAACGTGGAAACTGCACAAGCTTGGATTGATTTCTTTAATGTTGTTTCCGATATTGGTTTGTTGTTAAAGAATAGTATATAAACAAATCAATTTTGTGTTTATTGAGAATCCATAACTGTCGTAACATAAAATGTATGTAAGTTTATGTAATATTATATAATTTACTTAGTTACTAAAGTGGTTGTAAGCTGCGATAAAGATATTTATCTATGTCGTCTATTTAAGTTATTTTTCAAGTTACAAAATCTGTAATCTTTTATGACAATATGAATGTCGTCATCACTTAAATAATGGCTGTTATTTAAATGGTTAGCATAGTATTAGTATTTTTGAAAGAAGAAAAATATTATCTGTCAGCAGAAATAGCTAATTGGTCAGCAACTCATGGCCAGCAAACATTTCAAAATCAATCAGCAATTTATGTCATTCTGGATGGCTGTAATTATTTTTGTACTGCATATTAATTATATAAGCAGCCATAAGCTGTTCCTGTTTTATAATATTTGGGTAAGCACTCAGTCGTCGGCCGCTGCCGCGGCACGCTCGCTTCGCTCGCTCGGCTCGCGCGGTGTAGTCACAAGTAACCTAACACTCCTCCTCGCTACGCTCGTCGTCGTACCTATATATGACTTTGCCCTAGACTAGTATAATTACATATGGAACATATAGACATGTTTTCTCTGCTGATCAATCATAAAATCTTGCTGACCAAGTAGTTATTTTGCGGACCGAATGTTTATTATGCAAACTCATGGTATTGTTATGCTGCCTATTAATGATTAAATTTTTGACCATTATCAAAATTATCTGCGGAACAAAGATTGCTGCCTGATTTTTATTATTGCAGACAAAATCTTTGTATGCTGACTAAATCATTTCAATGCTGGTTTGGGTGGGCTCACCAAATTTTATAATTGCGTATCATTTAATTACTTCTCTTAAATAATTAACTAGCAGGGGTATCTTGTCGGTTTTAAATCTATAAAATATAACCAGAGCTAAACTAAGGCAAGCCACTACAAAACTCGTAAAGATATGAGTTTGTTGTGGGCGGTGGCATTTCAAACCCATACTGGCACTTTGAGCATGAATGTAAACTTTATTATAACGAGCTTAGGCGCAGGCTCTACGCGATGTGAGGTGTATTCTGCTTAAAATACTGCCAACCTTTCCCCCACACCCCATACCTATTCATGAGGTAAACGGCAATCGTAGGGGCGGCAGCGGCGCAGAGTCGGTGCCTCGACCTAATTAACTAGGGTACAACAATGATCACATGTTGTAAAACGAGTGTTAAGCATTCATGGTGAGCGACAAAACGCTGACAAATTGAACGAGATACGGAGTTTTTATTACAGAATATTAATGAGAACGTTAAAGCTATTTTAAAAATAAACGAAGCGACCAAATATAGCTAATTTATAAGAACATAAACAAATAAAACCAATCCGTATACAACATTATCATAATTAATATTATTATTACGTAGCCAGTCCCCATATTCGAGATATAAGAACATTGGCATTAGATTGTATATCTATTACGAAAGTGAGCACCCTCCCACGTACTCCCATGTCAGATTCAAAGACGTGTAATTAAAGGTACAACTTTTGGCAAGTTTTAGCCGAGATGATGTATGCGCAGACAAGATCAGTTACCACATGTTCGCTACATGCCGCTTTTCAAATACATTTGTCTGCGTGTCTGTACACAAGGTATAGTTAGCAACAGAAGTGCGGGCCGCGGGGAACAACAAAACGATCGAAGCGGAGGTATCGCGTGCCAAGTAGGGCTGCCTCGGAAGAGATTCCTACGACTAAGTCTGTGAATGACAATCCCGTCAGTACCTTGTGCCACGCACGAGTATAAATTAGTCAATGGACAATTAAAACTACAACAGGTTGTATATTTAGAAACATCCAAAATAAATTTCGTTCACGATGTTAAGTAAAACCATACGCCTAGAAATAAATAACCATTGCGAAACCAACAAAACGGATAATCCTTAAATCTCCCAGTTTATCCCGGAACTAAACGCTAATCTGCCAACCCTAGCGCTATCTATAGCCGCCAGAAATACGGGAGCTTCCTCATCCCTCTCCTACGGCAGTTTAACAGACGCTAGAAGCAAAAGCCAATGAACTATCGGAGTTCTACAAGAACTGGTCATGAGTTACTGGCATCGGCGTCTGCCAAAGGGCGGTCGGTGTTATCAACGTACGCAACACATGTATGTAAATGTATGTCTACATGAAAAGTAAACTTTGGCAACGTTGCTACATGCTGATGCTTATGTATTTGCATGAAATGTCTTAGGGAATTAAGAACGGAAAGAGTATACGCAAAAGAGCATATAATATTTACGATGTTAGGTCGATAATTTGTATACTTATATAACATATCCCAGTTGTATGAATGTAATGATAAAAAGGAGAACGAGAACATTAAAGAACGCGACTAATGCACTTAAATAAATAATTATTTGTGGTAGTATGACATTGGAGAAAGTCATAGGTTTGTGACCGGAGAACACAAGGTCGGTCTAGAAACAATAATATTTGTTAACATTGCAAACCTAAACACATATAATCCAATAATTGTTAAATCAATTGTTATTCATAATAGCTATTAACTCCTAAGACAAATATGAATCAAAATACACATGGATAATTTTTATATAGCCACTAAATATGACTAGGATACAGGGCAATGACCAGACATCTATTCTATTTATACAATCGAATATATCATGAGCACGTGAAAGTGTTTCGCTAGATCAAGTTATGAAAAATCGTGTAGAAATGTTAATGCCTACAATAAAGACGGCGAGCTATTTACTAAAAATGGCCATTTGGATGAACTGGATAATAAATAAAAGGAGGGAGGCACGCAAAACGGCCACTAGCTACCTCTGTTAGTAAATGTGCTTGTTTTGTTGTGCTCGGCAGTGTTTTCTAACCGACTCTCGAGGGACAACCGAAACACCCATTGATTGTGTAGCAGCTTAAGTTACAGGAGAGAATATAATAGAAAACAATGTTTTTAAACTAATATACGGATCAGTTTCAAATTGTGTAAATATTAAAATCAAATTTAATAAAATAAATTAAAACTATAGACTTCTATCACATTATATAATCGAATGCTGTAGGTGTAAATAAGCCATATGTATATATTGGCAAACTAGTAATTGAGATGGTGTCCCGTGACGGCAAAGCACAGCCTAAAAGCTTATTGAGAGCGTTAAACAACGCCATTTGTCGGCAGCCAATAAGATTACCCTCAGGATTACAAAAGGAATGGCAATTTCGCCAGCAGAGAAAACTGGGGGCGCAAGTAAATGACACCCATTATTACGTCTTGTTCCGTACCAAACACGAGCAACGTACTCGAATGTAATACAATTTGTTACGTAATCCGAGTAACAGTTATGGAAACAATCCCCCGATTGCTTACTGCAACGCTACGTAACAATGTGAGAGTATTATTGCTCTATTTTCGATTTGTACCACTATAATTAGCAGTGAGACCAGCTTTGCGGCTCATTAGATTAGTTTTTTATAAATGTTGTGATTTGCTTTAGTAATGAAAGTGAGTAATCTGCTAATGTGGTTGTGACTCGTTAGAAATTTGGTAGTTTATAAAGAAATCAGTCAGCGCGCTCGTTGCGAGATCCTTCGGCAGTGACCTCGCAGCGGCTTTCGATAGCGTGAACCGTCTGTTTCGGACGGTCCCGACCTATTTCAGTCCGCCGGCCAACGAAGCTACGCTCTGAAACAATGAACCGAGTGCGCGCGAACAGGAAAACTATACGTCCAGGTTGTAGGCTAGAGCGGGACAAGATCTCGCGCCTGGCGTCCCACAGGGAGCACGTATAGTACCCGCTGCGTTCTATTTCTGATCGTCGCAAAACATGTCTCGGAATTCGTTTGTATGTGTCTGGGAACATCAAAAATCATGTGACTAATGACATACAAGAGCTACAACGGGTTAAACTAATCAGAAACCAGCCAGGTTTAGCTAAATGCCGGGAGCACAGGTCACACATTGTGAATAAGGTGAAACGTCTCAACAATACGCTAGACAGGTACATTCATGCAACAGCTGCATTTTATTAATGCATACTATAGCTAAAAAAATGCATAGTGCTCTCGTTTGTTATTCTTATAAAGGTTATGGAATGACTGAAAATAAATTCATAGCCTTGAATGACATAATGACGTATTCACCTTGTTGTTAAAATTTTATTGTCGATCGTATACACTGAGATCATTTCACTGACACCGTGAATAAAATACGACATGATAACGCAACGCAACGTGTGTTTAGTACAGGTAGTTCACAAGTGCTGATTGCCGATATCGTTTAATTAAATAATGTGTGATACAGTTCAAAGAGAGCAATATATATAACGTTAGATAACCGCGGTATGCCGAGTGGTGCTGCGGACGCAACGCAACCCGCTTTGCATGTTCCTTTATAATCTCGGCTGAAATTTACTCTTGCGTATAAACATTACAAAAATAGCTCGATTGTTTCGTACAGTTTACCGTACAGACCACATTAACCTGCTGCAGCTGTAAATAAAATGATGTAGCACCTCAATAACGGGCTTGTGTAACGCGTGTTGGTAGCATTTTGGTTATTTGTTTAAGCGTTACAGTGTGAGAGCCGGTCGTCCGTCTTTCGTTAGGCAAAATTTATTTTAATCTACGTATTAATAATATGTACTAAAATACCTGCAAGCGTTCTATCATAAACGGTTCTAATGCCTGGTTTGTTTCTGTTGGGCGAGTTTTAGAGTTGCGTTTCGGGTACACAGTTTATTGTTCATGTTTCCGTCGGGGCTACCTTTAACTAATAGATGTGTGCGTGTTCCGTTCCATACCGACCGCTCCATCATCGTTCACAGAACTTTGAAGGCTCACATGAAAAATTGCCTTTCAAATATTCCAACGGACGCATACTTCTTTAATCCACGCGAGGAACGTTAATTTATGTAATGAGCCAAGTTAATCATAGCCAAAACTGTCAGCCTTGACTGTTGGCTCGTAAAAACTTGATAAGATAAAGGAAAAATGTACGGCTCGAATAAACATAAGGCTTTCTCTGAAGAGAGAAAAAATATCAACATTTATGTTTATGTAAGAAGAGACGTAATGGAAAGACAGTACTGTGTAAGGAGCGGAAGTAGCTTTATTCCTGTTTCTAGGAGCGGGAGACGACGCAGCGGGCGGGGTGTGGAAATGGAGGGCGGCGTGGATGACGTCATCGTGGAAATTGATTCGGAGGCGAAAAACGAGGCCGCAACAAAGCCGGCGGGCGCCGTCCTTTGCGAGACATAAATTACTGGTTTATTTGTTAAGTCATATAAGGACAAGTCCTTTAATGCCTATTATGGTCCTTGTATATATACATGATTGAGTGCTTATCACGTAACAGTTTGTAGAGATGCATTAGGGAGAACAGTCATTTAATGCGATGACCTTCGTTTTATTAGCGCCGATGATAGTGGTTGTGGGCGATTTAAAATGTTCTAGTTAGAACATATAATATTGTTTAATAAATATGTATAATATAATTCAAGTGCAAGTTAAAAATAAACTATATATGCATATCTAAAAAACGTTTTTCAACGAAATTAGTAATTAAATAATATTCGTAAAAAATAATAGGGGTACAAAAAATTATATTATTCCATCAAAATATTGATAAGTCTAACTGAAAACTTTGAATTAGCATATGCAATTAGCGATTTGATTTATTTATCAAAATATGACATATTGCTTACGCTTAATTCTTATTTATTTATTTACTTTAATTAAAACGGTACAAACCAATTACATTAATTAAATACACATTTATACAATAATAATTGACAAAACAACATTCATATATCAGCTTTTTCACAAAAACGCAAACACTCCGACAATACCTTCATCCATCCATGTTTATTATTATTGAAAGAAAGTTAAAGCTCATTTTATAATGTATTGTAAAATCAAGTACTTTATTCCTTGAATTACTCGTAACTACACCGTTCCAGCCATTTCACGAGCAATGCGATTATTCATAAACAAAACGTATCATATATTTACATATGATGGTATTCGAGTGTACATAAATGATAATATATTATGTAGTTTTTCAATCCATACCCGATCTTAATGTTAATGCTGTGTGTACAGTTTGGCACCTGAATACACATAATTACGTTAAATATGGCTAATATAGATAATGCTTTGAAGATGTGTCTCTATCTAATAGAGAGCTTGTGACTGGTTTTAGTAAGCTGTCAATTAATGTTTTATGTTTCTTATTATTCTTCTTTAATTTTGTAAAAAATGTCTTGCTGCAAACATTTTTTTGATAATAAGTTTATCACAAAAACGCTACTTTTTGGTCACGTGATACGTTAGTAATAGCCAGGAAACATGTAAATAAGCAATCGATCTATACAAACAAAGGGGTTATTTTTCGACATGCAAACTTATTTTGATTTAAAACTGATTAAAAAAATTCAAAAATCAAACAGTTAATTAAATTTCTAGTATGTGTACACCATAGTCAAATATAAAATAAGGTTACAAAACTAAATTAAATTTTTCAAAAACGTTTGAACCAGAGAGGAAAGTAAAAAAAAGGATTGCAATGTACTGTAATAATTAAAGGGACGCCAATGGCGTTATTAATATAACCTTTCTTGTTTCGCTACAATTGCTTTACTTTTAAGAATAATACTATTAAAAAGTACTTTGCTATAAACATTTATGATATACCAGAACGACCTACAATTAACTAACGGATAGAAAAGTACAATTATAAATATGTCCATCACAAGTTTGGTCCTAAACTGAGACACGAGTTTTTACGCATTAGGAATATAAACTAAACGTGTGTACGGTTCCACCATCCTGTAGTATAATGATTATGAATATACCTTGTTTATAGTGATTCATCAAAGTTACTCCCTCTCGCCTGATGGAAAGCGAAGATAGAATCAATAAGCAATGACCATTAGTGCAGCCGTAAGCTGCACTAGTCGCCACCCCTATGATGACCTGAAAAGCTTCGGTTCATAACAGCCGATGATCCCAGAAAGCGGTCTGACATAGTCAAGCCACTTGGGGGGTTTCGCTAACTGCACGGTGGTAACTGTAACCGGTCGTCAAAAGGATACCACCAGAAGAGTTAGATGATAAACTCAGCATAGTCCCATAACCGCCTCTTACGGTACCTACGAGATGATATGGGGTGTTGGGTAGTATTCTGCTCCGCCACCACACGGAGAAAACTATTACCTACCTATTTCTTGAGTTGAACTATGATAATCACACTCTAAATTTAGTAGTGACTTACACATTGTAAATATTATCACTAATTTGTATGAAGAAACTAATCAATCTCGTAAAAGATCACAAACAAGATCACGAATGACTAACATCTTATCTCAGACATAATTATAGACCATGACTATAGTGATGGCTATCTCGGCATAATAGTTATCAATGAAATAATACGTATAACTAGAAACTAGATTTTGCTCGTTTGTTAAAACCTGTTATTGTATACTCGTAAAGCAGGTCGCTTTGTTTTGAATCTCGAACTAAGCAATATCATTAAAATTTAATAATTAATACAAAATTCTAAAAATATGGTCAGCCTAGTCTGAATTTTTGCAAGGTATTTTGTATAAACATATTGCTACTTACGGGGTGAAAACCGTGGTAATTTAAAAAAGTGCTTAAGGTTTTTTGTGACTATTAAAAACCGAATAGCGCTGATTTTTGTATGGTTTCACGGAAACGTTGTTGTTGACCCCTAGTTGTGATTTGTGAATCTTTAGTGACAAACAAACTCAATGTACATACTTTTGGATCCTCAGTTTTGATTTGAACTAAATACAGGTACAGGTATGAACAATTAACCTTATTTAATTGAATCCTGTATGAAATTTAACGAAAGACTATCAAAAGTCAAAATCATTTTTCAATTTAGGCATCAAAAACGCACTATTCAACTCAATTATTCATTACTAGCTGTTCTCCGCGGTTTCACCCGCGCGGTGATGGATTTTGATGATGATGTGAATTTTATATATCCTATGTTACTCAGGGTGAATGTAGCTTTCCAATGGTGAAATAAATTTTGAAATCGGTCCAGTACTTTTTGAGCCAATTCGTTACAAACATACATACAAATCTTTCCTCTTTATAATATTATTATAGAAGTATAAATAATGTAATTTAAAGACTCTACCGCCGCGTTCTAAAATATATAGAGCTACCGAGAAGGAGCGGCAAGAAACTCGGGTAGTAGATTAATAATAAATAGTAAAGTAGGTACATAGTAGATAGATTTAATGCTGGGTTCAAAAACAATTTTTCGAGCAATCTTAAATACAGAAGAAGGCTCAGTAGTAGATCTCCATTTGAGTAAAGATCTGAGAATAATTTATATGGCATTAGTATCTGATCTTCGTGGGAAATAACAATATCGCGATCCCTCAAGTACTACCCGCTGAAGTATGTCGTATTTCTCGTCATAAATATGGGTTCATACCCAACTAATACCATCATTCCAAATTTGGTCCAAATCTGTTGAACCACTTCAGCGTGAAGGAATAACAAACATACACACTCACAAACACACAAACCTTTACACTAATAATATTAGTATGATGATTTACTGGTTAATCATCATACTAATGGAATAGCCCCGAGTTTCTTGCCGCTTCTTCTCGGTAGGTATATATTTTGGAACGCGGTGGTAGTCTTTAGGGTACGTTATAATTAATAATTGTGTCATTCATAAGAAATTACATTATAAACATTCATAAGTGTGTCTTTGATGCCTAAATTGAATAAATTATTTTGACTTTAAATGTCTCAAAACTAAGGAATTCTAGGCAGTAGTCCTAAAGGTCTTTAGTCGAAATTGACAACTAATAGTCTTTCTAGAATACTCTACTTTCTAGAATTATCGCCTTATTGTTTTTACTGATATTTTAGGGCCACGTGCGCGAAGTAAAGTGACTTTTCATTGTAATACGGGTCACCTTATTGGCTAAGTGTTTTCCAATGCATTGAGACTTATCGACCCAGGTATCATTCTTAAACATTTTATTGGGTACGTAAACACAGAGTTACAAGCGTGTATCACAATATTAGTTACGTCATTGTCAATAAGCTTAATCAAATACTTTTAATATAATATATTTGTACTCATTTGATCTAATTTACTAAATTATAAGTAACATATTTTCTTTTCTCATTTGAAATGTCAATGGCTCCCAGACGTTTCAATTACACAAGTGTCGTCAGAAGCCTAGTACAAACAGTTTGCGAAAAAGTATTCGTATCGAAGGCGTCAACATGTCATGCTTCAACACACAAACAATGAGTTATCTGTGTCACAGTTGCCCTAGATACATGATAGTGAGCATTGTTTGACGTGAACGACACGTTACGTTACACTAACGCAGTTATTCATGCTAGGCCAAGTGTTGGTTTAATATCTGTCACATTCGATTTCACATCATCTTCACGTATCATGTTGAGGTCTGATGTAGTGTTTTTAGAAACTGTGATGCCCGAATCCCCAAATCTCACTTCTCACTAATATTATAAATGTAAAAGTTTGGATGGATGTATGGATAAATGGATGTTTGTTACTCGAAAACGGCAGAGCGGCTGAACGGATCTGAATGAAATTTGGCACAGAGATAGATTATAGTCTGGAATAGCACATAAGCTACTTTTCATCATCATCATCATCATCATCCATCGCCATGTGGGTAAAAAAGCGTAATATTCTTGGGCACAGCCTACAGCGAGATCTGAATAATGAGAGTTCTGTCAAAGTTCGTGTCAGTTTCCGATAGTTTAGTCAAAATCACGCTATCATTTTGACAGCTCGATACACTACACGTTGCTCGATGACCGTCAAGGGTGATGAAATGTAATGACAGTTTTTCCATTGTGATTAATCTTATATTTGTATGTACGTAGGTACTGTATTTTATTATTAGTGTTTACTAAATGATTTACTAAGTTTTAAAATTTACTAATACTATAACAATTGTGTTTGAACATGTAAATATTTTATGACATTTTGGTATAAATATAGTTATGCCCTTGGAGAAGATAATAAGCTACACGAAGTACTAATCCTGCGCAGACGAAGTCGCGGGCACCAGCTAGTAATGTATATGTTTGAATGACTAACGCGATGGCAGCTTTATTAAGTAGCTATTATACTAGTAGTAGTCTGTAACACCATTGCCGCGCGTCATTTAACTGCATTCCACCTTTAGTTGTGTCATCTTTATATTCGTATAGCCTTCTCACACAATGGACACCTATTCACTGTCTGACATCATCCATACGTCACTAAAGTATTCAAGTCATAGTTCCGACGAGCTTATAACTTGCATTTTGATTACGTCTTCTGTTACCATGTCGAAGGGCAAATATTATTGAACAGATAACTGCGTTTTTTTTGTTCACGTTTCTTTTTGTTATTAGTATACTGGTTATGAATGTGACACTATCCAAGTATTCATGTGTTTAAGCGTTATTTATTTGGTGCCCAAAGTTAGGTTTACTACATTATACTACTCGTTCCGGCCTAGCATTGCATCCATATACTGTTCAAAACTTCTTACCACGAACCAAAAAGTTTGGCAGTTCCTACCTCTGTCGTGCAAGTGAATTGTGGAATGCTTTGCCGGCGTACGTATTTCCTTGCAGCTATGACCCTGAGTCTTTCAAGTGGGGCGTGAAAAAGCATCTGTCAGGTCATCATTATAAGTATAATATATATTATATGTTTTGCATAATAAATAAATAAATCATAGGGGGGTGATTAGTGCAGCTTACGGCTGCACTAATGGTCATTGCTTCTTGATTCCATCTTCGCTTTCCATCAGGCGAGAGGGAGTCACTTTGATGAATCACTATAAAAAAATATCTCAGAGGGTGTCAATCTCTGTTGTATTGCGACAGCAGTTGTTAAGCTAAGTCGGAAGCAATCGGGCCGTACGATATCTCCGACACGAAGACTGCTCACCACCAGCTTAACTGCCAAGAAACGTTATTTAGTCCGCGTGGAAAGGAATCACCTGAATATATTATACAGATTTTAAAATTGCTGTCTATCCGTCCTTTAGTTCATCTGCATCACAATCTTCATAATACCAATAATGCAACTTAACATACGAAAGACCTCACAGATGTCTCCATGCCGTGTCGCCGTGCTACAAACCAAGACTAGTATCATAACTATTTCTGCAGATGATTCATCCCACCGATGACAGTAGGATGCGAACATTTAAGAGAACACATTTAGCAACTAAGTCATCGATGACGTACTGCTCAGTCTCGGCGGAATCAGTAGCAGCTTCCGTCATTTTATGTCACGGCCGGCGTCAATTCGACATGATTTATGTTTACCAGTGTAACAGGTCATGTTGTGATACACTTTATAGACTTACGTTGTGAATGGTGCAGGACATAAGTCTACAATAAAATTATTTTGGCAGGAATCACTGAGAAGGTAGGGCATTTCTGGTGTCTGTCTCGCTAGCATACCCTAAAGGCCTTTTCAGACCTGAGCGTTATTCCCTACCGCTATGGGTAGCTGAAAATACCACGCGGAACTCGATTGAAAATAGTATGAAGTTCCATACTTGCAGCGAAACTTGTACCGCCTAGTGAGGCGGTATTTTCTCTTGTTTGGCGAAACTAGTTTCGCTGGGCGACGCGGGGCCAGGTAGCGACATGCTCCCTGCCCTCGCCCCGCTAACCGTTGACAACGGACAACCGAGAATCCGCTTTGGTGTGAACAGTGAAATTAACGCATAACCTCTCGGATTTTTCTATCGCACGCGGTAGCGAATAACGCCAGGTCTGAATAGGTCTTAAGTTTGAAAATCGGTCGCTGCACACCTAACAATGTGTTCCAGCAGTTGTCCTTGAGAGCCACGAGCTATTCTACGTCTAGTGCGATACCACCTTCGACTGCATCATCACTGCCATCAAGTAAAATAGTGGTCACATTCCTAAAGCCTTTCAAGTATTAAGAATAATATAGATCTCATTTTGATGGGTATTTTTTTACGCTAGCATAGCTAGCTACTATAGCTATGCTTTACGTACTTCCGAAGATGGTAACACACTAGACAAAAGCGACTGGCACTCAAAGGCAGCTATCGGAACAAAACAATTGTTAGTGAGGTAGCTTGAGTTGGTAATTAGCCTCTAGTACTAGAAAGTGTTTTATCATGCTTTGAAGTTCCTCACGATGTGATGTGTATCCATCACCAATGTTAGCCATCTGCGCATTAATTTTCAGAGAACTAAACCAGTAAACGGCAATGTGAAGACCTCCGAAATTTGCTATTTCAATAGAATATATAATAAAATAACCTTTTCAAATATTCATGCTAACAACCGTTTGAAGGAGATCAAATTAGATAATTAGATTTAGCTACACTTGGATGTGGCCATTGTTTTCTGTATGCGAGTATTTGAGCTAGTACAGTATGCTACTTACGCAGTAAGAAGTTATTTTGTTTGTGTTATGTGTTGACCTAGAATGTTACAACTTCCATGTGGATTTTTATCGCCACATTTAACTGTACAATTAGCCAAGAATTTCATTCAATCTGATTACTCTACAGCTATAAAGTTACCCTAAAATTTTGTTTAGGCACTAGGAAAACTAATATATTATACATTCTGTTAACTATTTAAGTTTGTGTTAAGTATATATTTATTTTCAGAAATCAGGAAATTCGAAGACGATCGAAGATATCATATTATCACTAAATAACCCAGAAGAAAACGTTCCGGAGTGGAGACTACGGACCGGCATGCGCGGCGTAGGTCGCCTACCGATAAGTTGGACAGATGACTTGGTAAAGTCGCAATACGAAGTTGGATGCAGGCAGCTGCTGCAAATATATGGGGGAGGCATATGTTCAGCAGTGGATGTCTTACGGCTGAGATGATGATATTTTTTTGTTTAATTTTCAATGACATGGAAATCTAGCATAAATTAGTAGCCAAAAATGAAGCAATCGTATATATTGTTAACTTAAAACAATACGCATGATCTCGTTAGCTTAGTTGGTAAAGCCCGTGTCTTTGAATCGCGTAGTCCCAGATTCGATCTCTGACCGGGTGAATCTTTGTACGATGAGAGATTGTCCTTAACTATTCGATGTTTGACAAGTCCTAGTGAAAGAGTTGCAGTGAGCCCTTAAACAGTACAAATTGTCATCAACAAATTGTCTACAAGTAAAGTCGCCTTCAACAATGTGTATACATTTCACAAAGTTCCAAACTTACTTCTTACTTGTACATTAGTACATTTCTTAAAAATGTTCATAAAAATTCACATATTGAAACAGTTGAATTAGTAACATGGTTTTTGAGAGTAATGTGGTCATGCATTTTAGTCAAATAAGATACTGAGACAGTTGGATATTATAGAATATATACATCTAATTGAAGTCAACTAAACAACTATGATTATCATCTATTGCACAGATCAGACTAACAAATAAACCATCCAATCATATTATCAATAACTTAATAATGTAGTTAGTACAGCTGATAACAGTTATTTACAAATTAGTTTATCCACTGCTGGGTGTGTGCAAAACGTAAGTATACCCATTGCACGCGATTCAGTCCAATAACACTTTTTAAATTGCAAATTATGTTTTAGAGTAAATTGCACGTTACTATTACTATGTTTTAAAGTTGAAAATTGTTTAAAGACTTCATTAGACGTATTCCCAGTTTCAGTATAAATCTAATAATATGTTTTTGCTCGCAACGGTTGCATGCTTGTATTCTAAATAAGGCTTCTGTTGTTGGGTACATTCCATTCAATGGGTTCAAAGAACAGTGAGTTATAAATATGTATTAAGCCCTTAAGAAAGAGTAGGGTGGTATTGAAGCATCTATATGTTTATCAGTATTAGTGATGAGTGGCTGATATCCTTTTTCTAATCTGTAGAGAATGTGCAAAACTTTAGTTCTCTGAGTGGCAGTCGAACTGCTCTGGCAGTTTTACTTCAGGCGAACGACTAGCCCGTTTTTTAGTCGAAAGTATAAATAAAACATAAAAAAACAGCCAAGTGCAAGTCGTCTGAATGGAGGGTTCCGTACCATTGTATAGATAATGTTCGAAACCCTTCGTTCAGGAAACCTCCCAGACATGATTTTATTGCAGTTTTACAGAAACCTTCGTGCGCGAGTCAGACTCGCTCTTTGCCGGTTTTTTTTATATGTATTTGTCGTAATAGCGGCAACAGAAATACAACATCTGTGAACATTTCAACTGTCTAACTATCACGGTTCATGAGATACAGCCTGGTGGCAGACGGACAGCGAAGTCTTAGCAATAGGGTCCCGTTTTTACCCATTGGATACGGAACCCTAAAAAAACAATAATAGTGTTGCCCCAAATCAATACAAAATACGTCTTTGGAATCGAAGATCAAGTTCTGTGACACTGAAAGGAGTTACAAATATTGTACGAGTGATGCTATTAATCCAAATATGTGTTCATATTTGGATAATATAGTTTCGAAATATTAATATTCCCCAAGTTCAAGTTCTTGTTTATTCAAATAGTAAGGCTCATAAGCCGACCTCGAAACTAGAAAACTCCATAATTAATCAAGCTTATAGATTGTGAAAGTATTCTTTTATTAATGATGTTTTTTTGTTAGAATACTGTGCATGTGTGTATATTATATATCTGAGACAAAAGTGTTTACAAGGTGAAGGACTTTGAATAATTCTTTACATTTTGTTCAAGCCAAGGCCACTAGACTAGACATAATTACGAATTCGTTTATCTAGTATAAGTTTCTTTGTTCAGAAGTGTAGAAGTTGGTTGCTTCCCACTTTCATGCTTATGGCCTACTTGTGTGGATCTATCCTGTTATGAAATAGTCATCATCATCATCATCATCTCAGCCGTAGGACATCCACTGCTGAACATATCCCTCCACCATAATATTCCAAAAGGACCGGTTGGAAGCGGCCTGCATCCAACGTCGTCCTGCGACTTTTATAAGGTGCTTGCCGGTCCGTGGTCTCCAGAATCTTCCTATGAAATAGTAGCTGCACTTATATGATCTTGGACTCTTCTTTTTTTATAGACAGCGATGATGCCGTCGAAGATGGTACCTTTGACGTTCGCCTAGGTAGAGCGTTAGAGATACAGTAACAACTGGCTTTCAAACACAGCTGCCGACACTAGGCGACAAATTTTCAATGTCAACAGATTTAAACATCAAGGTCTTTCGCTGTCCATGAAAGTACCAAATGTAAAATCCTCATCGTGAATGGTATGATTGATTGAGAGCGGTGAACAATGAAACACCATCAGTATAAAACAAAGGGTCCCAATGCCGACGTGACTGAGCACCATTTGTACGCGCTGTCGATTGCAGACGTGTGAGGGTAGAGGACCTACTATATCTTTATATAAACATCAATGTATAGTGGACTTATCTGACGTCAGAGATCGTCCCTACTCACAGTTGTCGGTCGGACTTAGACCCGTATTTCTAGAAGAACGCTCGTTAGTAAATCTCCTTTTGAGTGGAGATTTGAGTAAAATTGTAAGGCACGGTCAAATTTTCCATCAAGATTCACAACTATCATTTTGAAAAATACCCTAAGGTATGTATAACATTAAATGCTTTGAATAATGACCATTGGTTAACCCTCGCACCTCATAATTATCTCTTTAATATATTGACCGAAAAAGCATATTGTACTCAAGATCTAAATATCCATGACAGACTTGTGCTGTGCGGTATGTCTATTACAATATTGCGCGCTAAATTACTATCTACCGTGCTAATAAGACCGAAAATTGATTTTCTTCGTGTACCGTTCAATGCATATCATAAGATAATCTGCCAAAAACTTGTTACCGCTAATGGACATATATTTTGGGTAAAACTGTACCACATGAATGCAGTACGCACATGAATGTTGAAATTGATTAAAACAACCTCACACACGTGAGTTTAGCATACTCGTAATTACACAGCAGCCTCTCACCCCTAAGTAAGTAGGGAAAAAAAACGGAGCCCATGATCGACCCATGTTCAGTAGCTAATGCGATTTTATGAGTCGCCTTGCCGTGTGGATCCCAGTCGATTCACTCGAGCAACCAAGTTATAAGCCCGGCTCCTAGTATACGGAAAAACGGCTAACTTAACTAACTTAGTTGTTTTAAGCCGGCCGGTTTTGTTTGTGCGGTTAAAACTTGGCGAGTTAGCCACGAATTTCAGATCTTAATTATTTAGTATTGACAATGAGGACTGTGGTGTTTAGAGAGCAAGTTTATAAAGAAAAGTACGTTTAGAAGCTAGGTTCCATTTTGTATTAAATATAGGTAAGATGATTATTGCCGTGCGAGTTCCTTCACAGAGAATGTAACCAGCAACTTTTGGAGATTATCATCATCACATCCACTTCCACTGCTGAACATATGCCTCCCCCACAAATATCCAAAGGGCCGGTCCCTTTGGATATTTGTGTGGAAGTGACCTGCATCCAAAGCTGCGCTATTTCGGAGATGAGCTATTTTAACCCTTTGCGTCCCAGAGTGCTTCTACTGAACATTATGCCTCCCCCACAAATATCCAAAGGGCCGGTCCCTTTGGATATTTGTGTGGAAGTGACCTGCATCCAAAGCTGCGCTATTTCGGAGATGAGCTATTTTAACCCTTTGCGTCCCAGAGTGCTTCTACTGAACATTATGCCTCCCCCACAAATAACCAAAGGGACCGGTTAGAAGAGACCTGCATCCAAAGCTGCGCTATTTCGGAGATGAGCTATTTTAACCCTTTGCGTCCCAGAGTGCTTCTACTGCTGAACATTATGCCTCCCCCACAGATATCCAAAGGGACCGGTTGGAAGCGACCTGCATCCAAAGCTGCGCTATTTCGGAGATGTGCTATTTAAATTACCTCCCATCTGGATAACTATTCATTGTATCAAAGTAAAAGACCAAGTATTTACCAAAACACCACACAACTAATCAATGGTTGCATCTCAATATTACTTCAATCAAGATGAAGACACCAAGAATAGCCTGAGACATCAAGAAAGCGTATTATAAAACAACAATAGGAGGGTAAGAAAAGATAGATGGCCAACGCCAAGCTTACACAATATCCCAGATTAAAACGGTTTATTCGGTGACGCAACTCAAGTATTGTATGACACTATATCAAACACAATATGGAGATTATATTTCAGCCAGTGTTTACTCCAATTGTGGTACAAGGCTTGAATGTTTTAGAGACGTGACGACATCCAGGGGAATTCGTCAATATAATGTCTATTTTAGTAATTCGCATTGATATTCGCGGAATAAAGTTTGCAAATTCATTTCGGCTTTGTTTGAAATGGCGTCGTTTTGTGGACCGGTTTCTAATTATTCTAATCCGATTCAGAAGGTCTAAGCTGTTGAGAGAGGGAGGTATACATTAATTTTATCTATTTTATTTTAGTTAGTAGCTACTGTGTACGTGAACAATCCAAGGCAAAATATCGCACAAATTTTAATTGGCAGATAACAGTCTTGTTCCAATTAGCAATTACATTTACATAGTACTTGGATTGCAGAGTAATGACGGCCAAATTAAAGGATGGATCGGACACAAACCCTAAGAATGTTTATCTTAATTTAGTATCTGGTATATGGCGCGAAGAGGCAGGTTAATAAAACAATAAAAACAAAACTCATCAAAGAAAAATGGACCTTATTGCAAATCTCGTTAACGCAGTAGTACTTATTCCTAAGGTCCCTCTCAATTATTATTACTTGCTCATACACATCCGTGGATGTATCACACCTCCTTCGGGTTGACTAGCTACAATGTCCTTAAATAAAAGCCGTCAGTATACAAACCTTTGTTACATATACAGAGGGATATATGTATAGTCTATAGGGCTAATGTATTCGCAGGGTATGCTCGGCTTTAATTGCTCCTTTTGATTAATCCTCCATTTATTCATACGTAGGAGGGTTTTGTTTATGAATGGATTTTTTGTGCGGGCAAGTTAACTGACCGTGGGGCATGTTAAGGATTTAGAGATGGTTGCAGACGGTGACCTACAGACCTAATGGCATACATGAGGGCTGATATATAACTCTCGTGCTAAGGACATATCAGACCATATACGTATGAGATGAAACTCAATACGCTCTTGTTCATTACGTGTCCTCTTGCATTTGGTTGATTTGGGTTAAGTGGAAGAATGGACGTGAGGAATTTGACATTTGTGTTGTTAAAATAGTTTTCACTTGGCATTCAGACAGTAGTTTATATGACATACGAGTTTATATGTGAAGTACATACGTAGCTGTTTAGGATATTACGTGTTTCCGGCGATGATGAAAGTGGTGATGTCTTGACATTCAGACCAGACTAGACGTTGTATAATATCAGACGGGTTTTTTTGTAAAGCAGTCATAATAAAATTCCGACGAGTACCTACACCTCGTTTTTCAGCGAGCGGCATCTGAACTAACCCGCTGCAGTTTTGGCAAACATCCACGAGTTACATTCAAGCCGGAAGTTTAATTTAGCTGAACGTTCAAAAGTGTTATTATCTGTGAGATAAAATGAGTAATATTACATTTTCCCTCTGGATAAAGACGTTAAACTTATTCCACTGGTATTAGATAAAAAGGATAATTTTTCGCTCGCGCTGCTACGGCGAGGCGTTGACAGGCACGATCTATCAGGCTTACTCTAGAGTATAATAAACCTAAGAAAGCATAGGATAAGATCTAAAATCTTTCGAGTCTCTCGTTATACATTGACAAAGTACACCTGAGAAGTCTGGGGAAGTGCCGGGGGAAAATGAACTTATTCATACTTTGAAGAAGAGTGAAACTCATTTGATATTTCTTGGGTTTGCATATTTCCTTGCGGCGTAAGAGACTTGATTTTGGTATTTTGTGTTTATTATCCTTCCGCAGGTTTTCCTACTCAACCCAATTTAATATAGAATAGGCAAAAATTAGTGTATACATATACTAATGTGCTTATAGCCGAATTATGGTAATTGTTCGATCAATGATATAAATAAACACACAAGTATTAAATAGAGTTTATTGAAATATAAAGGTGATATCATACATATATAGGTAAGTATTATTTTTATTGATCAAACACATTCAATATGCTATTACCATTAGAATGATTTGTGGCTTTCAAACTATTATGAAGTTTATACCCGCAATTAGAGTTTTATAGTCATTATAATATAACTTCGACGTTTAACGATAAACAAATTACTTTTAATAAGTCTGGATAGCACATTTTTTATTAGACAATTGCAATAAAGTTCGATCACCAATTCGAGTTTTAGTTATTGACCTATTTCTTAAATAACGGTGTAAATTGTGCGTAAGGTCGAAAATCTCCTGAATAAAGGTTTAGATTTAATCGCTAACGTGTTTTACAAAGCATATACTATAGAAGCGTTATTAACTTGAGCTACATTTGAAATTTGAACCATGCGGTCATTCGTAAACTACGATTTCGAATGAAAAATTCGATTCTGACAAAAGTAAGTACTCGTTCTAGGTTACGATTTTATTTCGAGTTTTCCATATAGTGAAGTAAGAGTAGTAAGTAACGACGGGCAAATCATTCGCCATATGGTAAGTCACGTGTGCTCATGACACTTAAGGGTGGTCTCTTTAAACTGTACTGCACTCATCACCCCGGTACATAGTTATTAATTCGCCTAGTAATTTCATTTTCTACAATGTTCTTTAATTTTAAAATAGTAGTGCTTTCCCACTACAACTTTCAGGCACAATACCTGACACTGTGTTGCTACCAACCATCACAGATATTTGCAGAAGAGACCATTTAGTATGTCACCACTGACACTCCTAGTTTCACATCACACATTCACTGAAAGTAGTTAGCTTTCTTCTTTGTGATAAAAAATGCGTACCAAAAAATGGAACCGAATTCAACACTAAAAAGTGTTAAATAACTTGTTGAAGTCGGTACCATGATAGTTTGAAAGTATACCTATTATCACAATATTGTGCATGGTACCGATTTCGACAAGATATTTCACACTTTAGTGTTAAGACGCGGTCCAACCCCAATTTTAAAATAATTTACGATGCTTTACGTAAGGTTGAAACTCGCTTGTTAGATTGGACGATGTAATGCGAAAATGCGTTAATTTTGTACGTTTTCTTTATATTTTTCGATATATACTAACACAATTGAAAAAACTGCTGGTTATTACTTTAGTACTATACATTGGCTAAGTATTACCTAAAAAAAATATAGTGCTATCGCTGAAAATTCTGAAAGTTTAGACGTGAAAGTTTATTTTTGTGGACCTATTCAGGATTTTTTTCTGCTGAAAGAGAGTTATATTTATAAATTCTACTCGGTTATTACTCTTTTCCTATTCCTTTTCTAACCTTTGTAATTTTTTCATAATATACTATTGATCTATTTCGTTACACTAGCCGTTTAAAAATTCTGCTTTTTCTTTAATCAGGGTACGAGCGCGCCTTTAAGTCGGTGCCATATTTTGGTAAAAATATTTTCATTCTTTTTCCACCCCTGCTACGAGTACTTACGGGATCGATTGTCATTCGCCGTCAATAATGATATCAAGGTAGGCGAAACACTTTAGATAATGGAGTATAACTCAAAAACGGCTTGACCATATTTGATGAAATATGTATACTTATATTATTATCTATATTTTATAGTATTGAGGACAACCTCGGATGTATACTCTTTCAAATAAAAAAAGAATATTGAGAACCGGAGAAATCGGTGAACATACAATAAAAAATACCAGTCGTACATAGAACCTCCTCCTTTTTGAAGTCGATTAATGACATATTGGGTAGCAACATGCAAATTTGAATTAGCTGTAGATAATGAGCATCGAACCAGAATGAAATGCGAGACCAGCCGTGCGATTCTCTAATGATTCGTCGACGAGCGCATCGACGAGCTCACCGATGTCAGATACTTTATGAAATATCGCCCTTGTAAATAAGGTTGTTTTTCCAATATTTGTAGTCATCTCGTCTTTTGTTTCACGGATGTTGTCAAAGATGCAACGATGTTTGCTTTTAGAGAATCGCACGGCTGAATCTAGGCAGGTATGAGTAAACGGACAACCACTACTATAGTCAAAAGACCTCTTGTCTTAAAAGTCGGGTTTTCTTCTTCTGTGGTCACAGTCTTCTAGCAGCCCCGCATTACTTCGTAGTACACTTATGACGTAATAACATTTTCTATTCCCTACCACTACTGGCAAATATAAAGTAAAATGTTTCACTAAGATACGCTCCGCATCGATCGAAATGGTTCAACGAACGCTCGAAATGGATGACAGTACGATTTTTATTCGCCAAGGGAAATGAGTCTCCTTAAATGACACAGTAATAAAATTGGTTGTTTAGCGAAGAAAAATTGAGATTTGGCAGGATATAGAACAGTTTGCGGTTGTTTTTATAGAACTGCAAAATTAATGTACAAGATTCACTACTTGTTAAATATCATAGGCCAATTAACCCTTCATATACCGTGATAATTTAAAAACAAAAGATTTATGAATTAAAAAGAACGTACATTTACGTCAATGGTACTCAAAGGATTAAGGGCTAGGATGTCCATCAGCTCGCCCCCTATGAAATAACCTAATAATTTTTGTCTAACACCAAGACTATCACTAGCGAAATGTTGGTTTTCATTTTTATTATACTAATTCTGATGACTCTGGAAAATTTAAGGTGTATATATAAATGAATGCATGCATGTGTATTCAATAGCCTGGACAGAAGCATTCCTTGCTACAATTGGCACTGAAGATCGTATTTGGTCCCCTCCAAGGGCTCTGCGTTTAGATAACGGCAAAATGTCCCATTTGGATAGACACCAGCAATCTGCCAGCAACAGTTACAGTGTAGACGTACGGGTACATAATGCGCCATTACTACATGGTTGGTATTCCACTTTTGCGCACGAATAATTCACTTCAACATCCACAACGAGTAGAGAGCTGAATTCATTGCCTGATTCTATCATTCCTCGTAGATACATTCCAGGCAGACGTGATTCATCGTAGACCTCTTCATCACTGAACATCAGGTGTGAAGGGGTCAATCGCCGGCCATCTTGTACGCAGTACAAAACTGTTTTTCGGCGAAATGCTATGTACCTATATTAACACAAGTACAATTTGAAAAATTTAATACCGACTTCCGTTGTTTTCAGTTATCGGAGTGTAACTCAAAAACTACAGGACCGAATTTGATGAAATTTAAATGGGACCACACGGGAAGCACCAGCTTTCAAACAAAAAATAATTTTGGGAATCGGTTCACCCTATCGAAAGTTATGAGGTAACAAACATAAAAAAATACAGTCGAATTGAGTATCTCCTCCTTTTTGGAAGTCGGTCGAAAGCGAGGCACGATACAGAGGATGTCTCAAACATAGCTTGATGAGAAACCCCAGAGATCGGGCTTAGTGACGTGCTTTGTGAAAAGCACGCAGATAAGAATGATTGAATACTTTAATCGTTAAACTGATGACAAAAACCTAGAGTAAAACGTTGCGACATTCAAAACATCTAGCGATCATGTACACGTTTTCTAACAACCTTTTCTAGTAACCTATGACACCATACTAGGAGGATTCAATGGTTTGATCTCACAAAAGCCAGACAAAGAGCAAATGTTTGCAGATGATACACAAACTTTTATCTTCGTACACGTTACACTTGGTTAACATATTAGATTGATATATGGACATGAACAGTAAATTCTGATTTGTCAAAGATATATTCTTTTTTGGAAAATTTCAGTAGGGGACATAACAATAAAGATGCTATTCACGGTAGTTTTATTTTATTTTATCAGCCTTCAATTTTACAAGATCAACTTTAACTGTACTCTTTATTATGTGTTCTTCGCTAGTTTCAGTGTGATGGCGCCAACCAAAGACCAAATGGACCAAGCAAGATCTTGTTACACATATTTCATTAAAAATATATCAATACTTAAACTGCTATGGACAAAACATATTCGACTGCAGACTAAGTTTCAAAACAAAGAATTGAGCCTGTACCTGCTGCTAATTCAATCGCGTATCCACAGTTCCATCGGTGGCATAGTATTATCAGAAATATCATCAGCATTATATCATATTACTTTCATCACAATGACATGTATATCATATAGAAAACATATTACACGCTTATGGATGTACCTTGTAGTAACTATATTATTGTTACCAATATTATTAAGCATTCGAAATAAAGGTAAAGTTATCCTGTTGCCATTTAATGGTCGTTCCTGAAATTCTCTGGCAGAATTTCCTCGCTAAAGGCTTTGAGAGAGATGTCGACACAATAAAAACGGCTGCGACCTCAATAACCGCCCGTGGAAGTGTCAGCCAGGCCGTAAACCCTACAATAAATATCCGTAATAAGCGTAAATACTTTCAGTGTGTTACGGTCCTTATAAATTATACACGACTGGAATAATAATTGTAGATAATATTGCACTCGATGACTGTTGTGTTTACAGGTAAACTAATTTAAAAAATGATCTCTCTTGGACTTGGCTTTATTTACCGTGGGTTTAAAATAAAATCATTTCAAGAAGCATTTTTTGTGACTTGATAGACTGGTGTTTGGACGATGGTTGAAGAAGATTACACACAGGCATAGACTTATTTTAATAAATGCCTGGTTCTCAAGCACAAATTTAAATTTAGTTTAAATTTAAATTTTATTAATTTAAAAAACACACACACACACACACACACTAAGAAAAAAAAGTGTGTAATTATGTGTGCTTGTTGGATGTATAGCTTTTCCTGTGGTTGCGGTTGGTTGTGGTTCCAGTCACAAAAAAACATTTATGGAGATAGATAATATATGTAAGGGGAAGACCTAGGCGAACGTTCCGAAATCAGATTGAAGACGTTCTGAAAAAAGGCCAGGTCAAAAGTACCCTAAACCGACGCTTATGTATGAAAGGATTGATGAGTATAGAGATATGTCAGGATCGTAGTAAGTGGAAATCCGTGGTGGCCTACCCCTACGGGAAAGAGGCGTGATTTTATGTATGTATGTATGTATAATATGTGTTATAAACTACATACATGCGTCAGAAACAAATGAAATACTGGTTTTGTTAGGTTTTAGTAAATTTCTCTGATTTAGTACAGGCGTTGTGGGTACGTTATACTCCAAGTTAGCCGTAGTCTAGTACAATTTGTTGTAACTTTTGTAAACTACACTCCAGGTATTTAGGTTGTCGGCCGAGACACTTTAGTCACGGAGTATTTTAGTTGCCACTAATTACTTTTTGATGAGCCGCACTGTGAGTAACAAGATTATGAGATGCATTACAGGACGTGACAGCCACCATAAACATTGTAATTATCTTAAAGAACTCTACTTTTACTATCAAAATTTCACTTAATAGTAGTTTATGCAACTGTCATATAATAGAGGATATTAAAACATGAGTGTAGTTTCAAAATAAAATTACACGAGTGTTTTAATACCTAATTATATGCAGTTGCATACACTACTTTATTTAATCGCATGACATTTTTGCTAATAAAGTTTTATCGAACAAAATATTACTCAAATTCGTATGTACGAAATAGCGCCAAAATGGAAAAAGTCTTCTTCTTCTTCTTGTTTGTATGGCTTGTGCGGCGTAACCACAATTTTGCCAATATCAGTGGAAAAACTCTGTTATTGGTCTATTGGCTCGGAACCAGCGCGCTCACCACAGATAATGTGTACTTAAATTGAATTGAAACCTCCTTGGTCGGGACACATTGTACTTTAATATTTAAAAAAAAATTTTAAAGCATTGTTTTGTAAATGTAAATTTTCTTAAAAAAGTATGTAAATAAAATATGCCAATAAAAGTCTGTATTTCATAATTAGAATATTACCGAATGAGATGATATAAAATATAAAAGAAAATGATTGCAAAACAAATCCTATTTAACCCTTACGCATCCATCGACGTTAGTTTCATACTTATATCTTTTGTTATAAACGTAAATAGGATTTTATCTTATAAAATGTATTATTACATCTAACTCTAACTTTAAATACTATAAGGCTCATGTACCAATCATGCTTGTGCAGTATAAATAAACGTTACATTTATTTATTTAAGAAACGAACTTTACATTATTGATTTTGAGAACGTTATTTCAACGGTGCTTTCTTCGATATGCATCGGTCTATATAGTCACTCGGACACCCTACATATGCGCCCTAAACTGGCGTAGAATAGAAGGTATCTCCGTTCTAAATTTCTACTAAATCCTTTGAGCTTAGTGTCGCAGAAAGCTTAGAATTTATATAGCTTTTTTACATAGCTAAGATACTTCACAACCTGCAGAGCTACCTATGCAAAACAAAGTGAAGTTATAACAGAGTACAACTCATAATATGAATTTTGTGAAATATTTATTTCTTGCGATCAAAAAGTGTTATTTTCAACATCGCCTGATGATAGCCTGTTTTGCTCCTGAGGACGGAGCGATGCGAGAACCCTTTGAGATCCAATCTCGTTAAAGATTAAATAAACAAAGGATACGTTAGTGCATACTTATAAATAGCTTCGTTTAGAAAAAAACACAAGTAAGTTTTGAATTTTGAATGAGATTCGTTTTAGACATAGTCCTAATTGACAAGTTGGAGGTTGCCAAGTGTTCATGCTATTATCTACCGACTTCCAAAAAGGAGGAAGTACTCAATTCGACTGTATTTTTTTATGTATCATATGTACTCATTACTTTTGATTGGGTGTACCGATTTTCAAAACTATTTGTTTGAAAGCTGGTGCTTCCCGTGTGGTCCCATTTAAATTTCATCAAATTAGGTCCAGTAGTTTTTGAGTTACACTCCAATAACTGTATAGAATGAAAGTCGGTATTACATTTTTCTAATTGTACTGGTATCTTTTCTACATCGTTAATAAATAAGTTTGTTAGAACAGAGTTCCTATAACATCTCTCAACATCTAAGGTATTGGAATGGTGAGGCATTTTGTTTGATTATTTGGATTAGACAATATAACAATGACTATGATAAACCAAACCACCTCGAATATATTCAATGACTGTGATAAAAAGGGAATATACGAGTATAATGTAAGAAGAACATAGTGAGAGTTGTGACATCATAACACGGTATTTCTTAATAAAATAATCATAATCCTAGCGCGCTATAATATTAAAAGCAAGTCTTTTAAAGTTAAACTCCCGACTATACTGATTCCACTAATATATCGCGCTTTATAGAGTATAAGACAACAAAATATTCTCATCTGAAATTGTTATAACTATTCAACATTAGCGTCTATTATTTGTATCATGTATTTAATACAAAATAGTGATTAGAGTTTGAAAACTATCGTATCACACATTATACTAATATGAAGATACCGGCTGCACTCACTTGGTCGGACTTAAACCGACATAATACGAAGTGAGTGAAGCCGGTATCTTTATATTAGCAAAATAGTGATGTTCAGGGGATAATAGGGTTTTTTAGTTCATGACTATATCTCCTCCAGAGGGCGCCACATTCACGAAATATAATATTTATGAAATGATTTAATGCGTGGGCTTAACCCTCACGTTGATGTGTATTCAGGAGTGCTTTTATTCTTATTGAATCCCATTCATAACAAACTTTGCATAATATTCTTTATGAATGTATATTTAAAATGTTCTGTCGATATATATTTTATGAATTAGGTATAAGCTATAATAGAATTTTGTATATCCAAAAACCTAAATTGTCTAACAAAAATTTGATGCGTTTCTATTACACTGGCAACACCGCGTGGGTGTAAATTCAATCGATGAATCAAGACGTCCGATACTTAAACGTCTCAATTAAGGCTATTTGCTTTGCCAATTAGGTGTTCTTCGCTAGATATAGCAGGATTCTCAAGGTTCAAGGTATTCTGGCGTTATACCATTCACTAGATTCACTTAGTTTATAAACAGCAGTATTTATTTTCGTACATCAAATCTGAGAACACGAAATGTCTTTGAAACAAAGTTATGTTCTATTTTCTATTCCCAATTCACACTTTCTCGATGTAAATCTATCTATCGTTCTCCACTTTTCAAATTATCGACACTTAACGTAATAGAATCCTTTCCAATTCAGAATTATAAGTTCAAAGGCGATGCGCAAAGAGGTCAAAGAAGCAATTTGTCGATAAATTTATCGAGTACGAGTAGTCGTACTATCGTACCCATGCGATACGACCTTTCCCACTTCAGAATATAATGTTTGAATGTACCGAGGGTCAGGGATAAAAGTTGGACAAGCTTTTGCAAACATCAAAGCTCTTTGACTTCCGTATTGTCGTCCTATAATTCAGATACATAAATAAATAACTTGGCAGTACAAGTTGTACGAATATATGAATTCTGTTTTATATCCAAATATCAGATGACTGTAATTTTGCAAGCGTTTATATTTGAAGGGCAATTATCTGGCCATGGCCATAGCCAACATTTATAGAATCGATAGATATGTTTCTCAACTCGCGCTGATGGAAACCGATAAATTGTTATATTGATTCCGCGTCGATATACTAACCGTAACGTTTGGTAATAGAATCAATATAACTGATATTGGCATGGTCGGGAACATTAGCGAGCGGTGAACAGCCGCTGTCAGTCGTAGATACGTATCAGGGTTGCGTCGGACAATATCGATAAGTATTCGCCGATACTGTCACGACAAACTGGTAGAGGGTGAATATCAAAAAGATATTTTTCAGCCTGTTTTATGTATTAATAAAAAACTAGATATCGACATAACAAAAAACTAAACTAAAGACGGTTAAGAGAAAGTAGAAACAATTAATAGAGATAACTACTTATATAATAGTAATAAAAACTTGTAAAAAAAGTGGGTCCTCCAATCCATCGTCCGTACACAGATATACGGATTGAGGTATCCACGTACGAGATCCAACGGAAGTCACGTACCGTAGACTATCGCCTGGGGATTTACCCGCGTCAGCCGAGACCGATAGCGGTTAACTTACGAATAAGTATAATGTACAGTCGCGAAACATATCAGGATTTAGACTCAGATTTCGACTTTAAATCTTAGAAATCACAGTTCAAAATGAAGAGAAATTCGTGGACTGTTGTTGAAGACGTTTGATCGCAAACCGAGCAAAAGTTTATATTGTTATGGGCTGATTTACGACGGCGCCGATTTCTGGCGACGTCAAAGTTATTTCGGACATAGATTGCGGAAAATAATCGTGTGACCGTGATGGATAGTTCATATAAAGTGGAAAACATAACAAAATGATTGAAAGTACTCCATTTATTTCAAAATTTATGTAAAGAAAGAAATCTTTGAAGCCTAAGATAAAATATGAACTGGAGAAAACTTTGTTGCTATACACATTAGAACCGAAAACCGAACCAAGCTTAAAAAGACTGAATGCGAAGAAGTCATTGAGAATGAAAATACTTTTCAGATATTGCCATAAATATGGCAGTGATTCTCTAAAAATCTCATCAACTCGTTTAAAGGTTTCTTAGATAGGTTTTAAACTCACAGTTACAGAGTCACAGAAAGTCACAGAATTAATTAGGTATAGTACTTATAAAAATGTTACTTGGATGTATCCTAAATGCGAGTTAAAATAATGATTTATGTATCTTGAACTTTGCGGATCACAGGTCCCTCAAAAACTGAATATTTATGTAGGTAAGTATTATACCCTTTTTTAAATGACAATCACGTATATATTCTAAGTACAAAAAACACCTAAATGCCTTGCCCGTCTCCTCATTTAAACAAAGCAATACAAGCTTACCTTATTTATATTTTACCTAATGATATTAAACCGGACAAAGGACAGTTACAGTCGCCAGCCAAACTTGATAAGGAAGTAGTAAGAACGACAGGAATGTGTAATTAACTAACGGTAGCAAGAAAAATATGTAAACAAAACGCTATAATTTCAAAAGAACCCATTCCAGAAGCTATTACTAGTAGTTTAGATATTAACAGGGCGGTTATTAAGGAAACTGTTATCGTAGACATTATCGGGGGCCCAAAGGATAAGGATCCCACCCCACCTGTTCGTGAAGCTCTTGATGTTGGATAACTATCAAATTGATAACGGATATTAAACGTTTGGGAGATATTAAGCCGTTATGGTTGAAAATCCTTCATTAGACGAAGGATCAACGATTTACGATAACGGGACAGGATCAGAAAACTCTGATAAGTAATACAGTGACAATCTTACTAATATTGTCTCAACTTGAGTTTAAAGAATAGATGATATTGTTGAGTTTTAATGAGAAAACAGATACGGAGATTTGTAAATACATATATACAAGCCGAATATGTATTCAATAATCTTGTGTAACACTGCGAATACTTTTGATGGAGTCCGTTGAAATGTGGTCAGAATGTATTTATCCAGAATAGTGAGTAAGTTTTAAAAGTGACAAATTAATAAAAACAGTTGTAATTTAAAGTGATGTTCAAACGACGTTAACTTTGTCGCATGTACAAAATGTTTGTGCCACGGAAAGACAATGATATAATAAACAAGGAGAATTCATTAAAATACTAGAATTATGGAGGGTATGCTATAGATTGAGGGCAAATCAAATCGGTCAGAAAATATGACTAGAAAATACAAAAATACTGATTCAGTCCATTTATCCTATAATCAACCTACCTCTGTAGTAATTAATGTTTCTCGCACTACACAACTAACAATTTTAATTCCCAATAGAGATTCTGTAACACACATCCGACGTAAAGTAGAAGAGTGTCAAGGAGGTTGATTTATTCCGTACGGGGTTACAATTAACCAGTGAATTCGTTACTAGGCAAAAACTGAAACTCTGCAGATCCACCAGTCAATTACATATAAAGGTATTTGCTCAATCGTGCTAAAGCACAGAAAATCTACGAGTAATCAATTTCAGAGTAAGATTACTACATTTGTAAGAAAAGCACTCACCATCTGTGGTCGACGTGTAAAGCTTTCTGCATATCTCCTGTGGCCCTCCGAGCGCGTTGATTCTGGCGAGACCCTCGGAGCCACGGGACTCCATCAGCTCCCGCAGCTGGCGCAGGGAGACGCCGTACTGCGCCGGCCGCCCCTCCACGGTAGCCATGGTGCCGGGCTCGCGGCCGCCGCCCGCACCAAGCCCGACAACCCTCTAGCTCTGAAACAAACATATTCAACTGTTAGAATGCTTTCGACGATAGAAATCAATTAAGACGTCTGTCCCACAATGGACAAGCGTTGATTGATGATATGATAGTAGTATTTGGTACTTATGCAATCGTAAACATGCTTGGCAGTTAAAAATGGATACCTGATGCATATTTGAAGGCAAACTAAAGATAGTGACGAAATATTGGTACGAGATCAGGCAGGTTATCATAATATAGACTGTTATGACGATTGTTAAGGAAATAAATTATGTGATTACAGTTAGTTCCGATACATAGCTGAATGTCGGCGATTTTAGAAAATAGTAAAAAGTTAAAACTTTGCGTTTAGGAAATCTTTTCTTAAAAATTGAAATTAAAACTACGTCTTAGCGATTTTGAGGCTGATTTAATAATGATCATTAAAATTAACAAAGTAAAACTTAACACCTAACTTAACCTACCGCGAGACATCGAGAAGTCTTGGTCAGCATTTTGGAAGTGCTGTTGCCGAGCAAGCCCTCTCTAATCAAGCGCAGAAGGGTGAGAGGGATGCATAACTAACTAGCTATAATCAACCAAGAGAAGCCTTACTTTTTGTATTTACGAAAGGAAATGGTTTGTTGCGGATATTCATGAGTTCCATACTGAATCCAGAAGTTTAGAAACCAATGACACAATTACTAAGGAATTTAGACAAGTACAAAGAAGAACAAAAAGACAAGATATAAGAAAGAAAAATGATTTCGAATCAACAAAGATTTAAAAGAAAAAAAACAAAGACGAAATTAATTTCGAACAGCTATTCCAATGACAAAGACATTCAAAATACGCAGAAATGTGATACTTTGCATCATTTTGAACCTGTTATGCCGTTTATATTTTTTATTATACGAGTATTTCGTTTCTTTGTGGTGTCATACAAACCATGAATAAAATAAAATTACATATAGCCATAGGTCGGTCATTTGGCCATGACAATTATTACATTATCATTATTATATATATTAAATCAAGATCAAATTAATTGAATAAGCAATTACCTTCAAAAATATAATGGTTGATTAACATCCCACCTAATGCACATCAATGTTGCGGTTACATCTTAGTAATGCAATTTATTTCTGTCGCTTCGTTTCCCATTTCGGTTTCATAGACCAAACGAACGATGCCACTGGCGTCTTTAGAACTCGAAATTTATAACCGCTATTTGCAGTTTCTATCGCAATTCGACTAATGGTCTGAAAACAGACACTTCATTGTAAAAAACTGTATAATTAGCAGCTGAAGGAAACAATTGCCACTCGAATCCAATTTCAAATTAAAACAAGCGCTAAGAGATTGTTTTTGTAACTCAGCAAAAGAAACGGACCTCGATTCTAATCCCGATGTAATAAATATTGTATTTTCTGTCAGATACGTTGTAAACGATAGAGATAGCGAACAGAAGCAATCGATGAGAATAGGTCAGCTACCAAGGATTGTATACACCTGCAAGAGCCATTATCCCCTTTTACGACTCAATAAAGTGATCTGACAGTTCGCTGCAATGTCATACATAATTTAGGACCTGATATAACTAAGTGTTCTCGTGATCGACGACCTGGCGAGGATAAATGAGCTTTGAATAGATTACGTTGAAGTCGGGAGATAGTTTGAAGTTAGTTTACGGAACGCTTAAAGTGAAGACAACTGAGTTGGAAGTTTAGGGTGAGGTAGTTAAATAGAGTCCGATGTAGGTATTGAAAGTAATCAATCAATAAGTGATCCCGATAATATACAGTTACTATTAATTATTGACGATAGATAATTTTTAAGATATTGGCAGATTTGTAATAGTTGGACACTTGTATTATCATCACTTGTACAAAAAACTAAACTTAACTAGCGAATTAAAATTTAATTAAGGTAGTCCTTATTCTGTTAACACTAAAACCAAAATTCTTGTAACACTTAGCATGAAATTCCTAAAAATAAAATTAATCTATTAAATTTTGGGTATATTTACGTTAGTTTAGCGAGCACAAAGTTACGTGACGACTAATCTAAAATATACCAATATCTAATTTTAGTTAATAAATTAATTCGTAAATGTTTTATCTACTAATTTGGATTTTATTTTGGATTGCTTCTAATTTTTTTTAAATTATAGATAGATGTCTAGTAGATATAGATAGTGTAGATTGCTCAGATGTTTTCTGAATCTAGCTTTGTTAACATTTTAAGAATTTGTCCTATGAATTGTGTCTAAACAATGGACGTAGGTAGAGCAGAATGTAATAAAATTGTAACTGAGGATGCCTATCTTACTTTAACCGCAGTTGAACGCTCAAAGAAAATGAGGCAACTAACATAAGCACAGTCAGTAGCCCATAAGCAAGAAACTCTTCAGGCTCTTGCCAAAAATAGAGGGTAAACTACCTCATAAATTCGCCGAATAGACAAAATAGGCGCCGAATTATTGATGTCAGTGGTGGAGCCCGTAGTTACCCACAGCACCTATTGCGACCCTTGGTCGAAAATGTATTGTTCTTCTCATCTTCTCATTACGCATTAAAAGTACATAGAGTTAACATTAGGTACGGGACACCGTGTACTCCATTTTGTTGGAGTTCCCGATATTTCGGCACTGTTGCAAGCTCAATAGTAAACTGAAGTCTATGCGACACTAAGAACAAATGAAACGATCTACCTTCTTTCTGTTGCGTATTATGCGTACAACGCGAGAAACGTACAAAGAAGAACCAGGTCTTACCAAATGAAAAATAGAATATTGAAGTAAAGAAGTGGAAAAGTGTTTTCGAATATGCTGGAATCGAAGCTGAAGCCAGACAGAAGTCATATGCGTGTCGAACATATAAGTGCTTACAAAAAGCTTGTCCTGGAAAATAGAGTCTGAATTTACACCATATCATAACAAACCCATTACTTTGCCAGTTTGTAATGGACCCACAGCATGCTCGATCCACGTACCCTTCTTCGAAGCACGGAAACGGTCAGTTGAGAAATGCTTTCACTCATCCAAGTGACATCGGCAAGGTTTGCTTAATAGATTAAAACAGAACGACCTCGAAACTGCCTTTGATTAGCGTTTCCAAGTAAGAATGGGATATTTACTTACGAAACGGGATAGCTAGCTGGTAATGTGTGTGTGTAAGTAGAATGCGGCAATGTTGTGGAGCTTTCGCTCTGTGTTAAGGCAGTCCAGAGTTCTTGAATGCTTCCAAACTACGTACTTAATATTCTGTGTAAATGTGGCGGAAGTTACGGCCAATATGTTTAAAGACGTTGTGCCAACGTTTACATTTAATTTCGTTATCATTGTAGACACATTTTGTCTTCATGAACGTGTATACTAACGAGTGGGGGCCAAACTAGTTTTATTAGATAAAACGACACATTTGACTGTCTTCATGGATAAAAAGGACATTTGAATTTAATTATGGTTACGTCATTTCTTTACTAATAAAACAATGTAGCATTTACAGGCGTTTACCAATTTATTTTTACTGTCGTCGCAATCAAAAAAATTTTTGCAGTTTTAGAAGGGAGTACTTTTGGCTTATACCACCTTCATAAATTTTACCACTATATTTAAAACTATCTAGCCAGGAAATTTTTGAGAAGGCAATTATACACGATAGCATGGCTAATCCCTCCAAATTACTAAAATTATTATTATTAAGTAAAGATTGTATTTGCTTTCGCGGTCATAGCAGACCTATGGCGCAGGCTTTCGCCGCATCGATATTGCGTTAGTGATAGAAGAAGTTGTTTGCTGATCGTAGACAATTTGAATAGTGTTTAATCTAAAATAGTATTATAGTACAGAACAATACAACCGAAGCATATTAGAACAGTGTATCAAGTGCATGCGCTATTAACGCCGTTCTAAAGAGCAAGTGGTAGGGGGAACGGTTCCTAAGAGGGTTGGCGCCCATCGCATCGTGAGGGTTGCCAACGGCATCCGGGTTGAGTGTCGTTGAACGGCTAGCAATTAGGTCGAGCGAGTGCCCATCTCTGTTAGATTCTGCGCGCCTGGTAGACGCCGATGAAACTTGGGAGTTTATCTTCAAGACTTATTGGGTCTTAAGTTTATTTACAAGACTATCGGAAATCTGATTGTCTGTTTCATTGAGATTGAGTTTATTGGTATAGTTCGACGTTTTACGAAAATATCAGGATGTTAATTAATGTATCTAGCAATATTTCAATTGATATTGCGAAAATGCATCATTGTAATAACCATTAATTAATAATTAGGTACACAAAATAGACCGTAGAAGCCAGCACTCAGACCTGCAACTAATAAAAAAGTTTGCAAAATCTTCATCGCAACGCTATGTCGCAACGTAGTCTTACAAACAGTATGGTAAATGCCAACGAACACCTTCATAAAGTTTACACGTTTAATGAATGAAAATGTGTGAAATATGTCCTTACAGATTCAAGAACTAATAAAGAGAATTAACAATCAATCCGTTACAAAAAGCTTAATACCAATGTTATATTTTTTTATTGTGTTAATTCATAATATAATGAAATTTCACGACTATTATAAATAAGTTAGTTAAAACCATGAAATTTCTATTGTGTCTGGCCGTTTGACCTTTTATGAAATATTTTGGCGTGAAACAGTAATCCAAATAAAGTATCTGAATAAATACTAACAAGAAGAAATTACCATCATCATAGGTAATATTTTTTGGAAAGTGAAGCATAGCTTGACTTTAAACTTGATAAGTGGGCGTTATGAAAACGATATATGAAGTGAAACAGGAACGTCAGGAATAACTTTACGATTGAAATCTCATTACGTTTAATTGAAATAAACTTGTCAAGAAAAACACATATAAGCGGAGGCTACGTTTCTTGACAAAATAACTTGGTCGTTGACAAAATATCTTGATCGTTTTTTCATAACTTCCTTACTGTTGTAGACCCGTAAGTGGGTCAATAGTCGTGTACCAACGCAAACTTGGCACAGGCTGGCAAACAATCTTGATTGAAAGTGCTCCTAATCGGATACAGCAAACGGGCTTAATCGATGTGTGCGTACCTGCCCGCCTGCTAATGATTAATGTACGTGAAATATCGGTGGCGGAATCCCGTGGGTGAAATTATTTACGTAATCTTACGAGGTGATTCGAGAATTTTTCACGGCGAGGATTCTTTACTGCGCATTTGCGGCGACTCGAAAAATATATAATTTTAGTACAGTTTTATCACTATTACACACGGCAGTGTATTATAGTTTTTAAAGGGTACACGTCTAGCATTGGCCAGACTAGTAATGCGGGTGCAAATAATAAACGGTGTATTTCTGAACAGCTTACGAATAAGACTCGACATGAGTGGAGGCTTGCTTGACAGGAAGTTCCACAAGCTTCGGTCAGATCTGCACTCAAGTCGAGTCGAGCCGGTCTTAGGGCAGTATACCAAAAGATCGCTCAGTACTGAGTACAGATCTGAATTAAATTTGTATGACATGGGTCTTTGGCCGGCCATGCCTCTGAGCAACATGTAATTCAGTTTTTCTCCTGAATGAAGAACATGCAGCGAAATAATAAAATTCGTTTTGTGTTAACAAAACAAATTTATATATATATATATATATATATATATATATATATATATACTATTATCTGTAGAGTAGAGATAGGCAAGTAGGGCGCCTGATGGTAAGCACACATTCCCAGAACAGCAGCAGCGCCATCTAGAGCTAAATAATAATGTTTACGTTGCACTTATCTAACCCTGGGACATTGGTGTTTGACTCTCATATTCGCTTGCGCACTAAAGCTTCGCGGCAGACCTGCGATAGTAGTTAGTAAGTCCGGTTTTCTTGCCTCTTAGGAGTTTCAAGAGAAAAAAAGAGAACAGAAAATAATCTGTAACTCCGTGTTACTTTAGTCACGAAGTAAAAATTACTTACAAAAAAGCATCACCTTCAATAGGAACAGTTGGCACTGACAGCAAATCGATAGCATCGACCAATTCAAATCCCTGCCCACCAATCATGTATTGCAGCAAACGATTCACGGTGGATAAATTAATGGATCCATACACCAAGGTTGGCCGGTAAACGCCTTGATAAATCAAATTCAATAGCGTGGCCGGATCTAGAGTAGGGGGAAATTTTGTTAATTAAATTTCACCAGAAATGGATCGCTTATGGAAGTTTCTTTTTCGGATAAACTGACTAGGCAGTCAATATATTGTTATCGATTACATTGTTTTAAAAACTGCCTGATTTAATAGGTTGTAGGCCTCTTGTGCAAAAGTCCGTTTTGGTTGGTACCTACCACTCCAGTGCCATTTACTGCCGCAAAAAAACGCAAGCATGATTGTATGTGTAAAGGACTCAGTAGAAATTGCCGAATGAGATTCAAACAACAATGAACTTGGGAGTGACAAGAGTAGTGCAGTACCACGCAAAACTTCAGTTTGAAGCCGGCAGGCCTAGTGCTCACTATCAGGTGCACGATTTGCCTATCTAGACAGTTTAAAAAAACAAAAGATTTCTTTATAGACGAACCCTGGGACGGGCTGAGCGATACGATGACTTTTACATATCTGGCCACGCTATTAATTCTGCTTCATCTGATTTTTTGCGCTGTTATCGAATGGTCGAAATATGTTGACTAAGAAACAATTACATTTATTCATAACTAGCTCCGCGGTTTCACGCGTGTGGTGATGGATAATGATAAATAAAAACATATATATATAGCTTAAGTTCATTAGGGATAATATAGGATTCTAATGGTGAACGAATTTTTCCTCTTTATAATATTAGTATAGATATATTTCATAACACTATGACAAAAATAAAGACAGATGTAAACTGAAGTCCATCTCACAATTCACGTACAGATTCCAAATTTTATTATATTATATTCTTGTATTATGACAAAAAGTTAAGATACCCCCAAAAGCTCAACCCTGATTACGTTCCCGCTCAATATCGCGATGTACGGTCAAATCGCGTGTCGGTACAGACTATATCTTGGCCACACCTGGTTTTCGCAACTTCTAGTTATTAAAACTAGCTCGGCCTAGGCGAAATGTGCACGGTGTTAATAAAGAAGGTTTATTAGGCGTTTGCGGCAGGTGCTGTGAATGATGGTATAGCTTAGCTAGTATTTCAAAGACCGTAACGTTGACTTTGTTATTAGTTTAAGTTGTGGAGTTTAAGGAGTTATAACCTTCATTGTATATAGCGTGGGATTCGGTAAATTCTGTTTAGTTGCGCTTGTCTACTAAGCGAAGTCTTGGTCGTATATTTTATAGTTAGATATCAAATGGATCAAGACTTTAGACTCTGCCCGTCCAATGTATATAATACTTGTAGACTGTGGAAATCTTTTCACGAATACATTATCCAATGAAAGCATATAACAGACTCAAATCTAAATGACGATGTCCTTTTGGCGCTGTAGCGCCATGGCAATTTAAGTTCTATTCCATGAAACTTATAAAGCATACATTGGAATAGATCAAATACTTTACAGACTTTCAAAGCTCAACTTTCTAAGTTAAATAGCAGAAAGCTGAAGAATATAAGGCCAACTATCTACAAGTTGAGTTCAGTTGAATTCCAGTTTGTTTCAAATCCAATCTACTCTAGTCTAAAGTTGCTGACACTTGCAGCGTTAACCATTTCGTTTTACTTTCTGAAAGAGCGTCCAACTTAGTAGACTAGAAGTAGCAACTAGGCAATTAAGTTGTATTTGAAAATATATGAATTAGTTTCTGATTGTAAGAACATAAAAGTATAGAGCATTTCATTTAATTTTTGTAAAATAGGCAACCTTTTCAGCATTCTTGAGGCTGCTTACCAGGCCGGCAATAGAAAGCGTAAGGAGCGGTAAGCGGTCGAACACGTTACTTTACTGCAGCTTATAAAATATGAGATAATCAGATATTCATACAATAGTTCAAACTGGGATATTTTGGCTGCCAGCGTGATTTGATCAGACGACTCCAGAATATCATTGTCCTTTGCCAATGATATAGCAGCATCTCTAGTAATAGCAAAATTGTATCTCCCCTTAATAATACTACATTTTACTGGTATGTTAATATAGTGGTATCAAATCACGCTGAAGCCCAGTTTATGGATCGTAGAACCTATAGTTCGTAGCGTGTGATCTTTGGTCTTTAGAAATAACTATAAAATCCTAATGCAGAGCGAGAACATCGTAGTGGTGTTGATGGTTGATATTCACATTTTATGTCAGTGCTATGGTGCACTAGACTTCATATCGAGACCAATCCATGACGTAACATCCGTTCTCTGAGACGGATGCAAGAAACAGTGAAGGCTAATACAGATTAAAATGAGGGTAGAAAGAAACTTTAGAACTAAAGTTATTCAGATATTTCTCTGTTTCATGTAATTGTCATAAATATTATATTGACAATTTGTGACACGCAATTTATTTTTTGTATTGTAACCGTGGCTAATTATTGTTAATTAATGTAACTGGTTACCAACCGTTTTAATTAGTAAATTTAAAATGATATTGAATAAATAAAGAATATTCTACGATTTTGTTGGTAAATGAGAATTTGTTCATATTGTACAACTAACACGTAATCACACAAAATAATGTTGAACGAATGAGCGGTATTCTGCGATGTTTTCAAAATACTTCTATAAATAATTTAAAAATCCTATCTATATGCGAAGCACACTTTAGTATCACAGAACAAAATGGTATCCAAACGTGATAGGAAACGCTTGGAAGTGCTATTGTGGTTCTAAAATTCTTTACACGTTTCGATCCGAGGCTTTGATCTCGTAAACGTTGAATACAACACATAGCATAACGTTTCGAAGTTAAAGTATACAAAGTATTTTGTCATGAAGCCATTAATATCGCGTTATTCTGAATTTTGAATATAAAATCTCGTAACTACCAATTTTTTTTTACCCGACTGTTCGAAGCCCAAAAGGAGGTTTAGGTGCTTGACATATGTGTCCGTTCCTATGTCTGCCCGCTCGTAACTACCTACTCAACGGCTCAACGGATTTTGATAAATGATTCGTCATTAGATTCTTCTGAATGTCGCGAGTATCACTGGTATGTGCATAATTACCCGACTACGGCAAAGCTCAAAAGGAGAGCGGATATTCTGCGCTTTAATGTGTAAGCTAAGTCCCCCTGGCCGCACAGAGAACGTGGATATGTGATAATCCATTATTTTCGTAGTTGTGTTTACACTTTTAGTTAGTGATTCTTGTTTGATTGGGATTTATTTGCAATATAAAACTAGTGCATTAAATGACGAGTACCAGGAGCCCATCAAGCGAATGGGGTGTATTGTGAATCCGGATTACAGCGACCGCGCTCGGGTCGATGTCACCGCTAATCAGACTATCTCGTGACCTGCGGTCGCCCCGTAATGGCGGAATCGGAGAGGTAAACGATAGTGCGGTGAATGGAACCGATATGCTGGCGTTTAGAAAAGGGGTTTCAGGAAAATATTTTCCAAATGACAACCTGCTGAGTTTTTGCAAGGCATTAGTAATGTTTGTTTTTATATGTAGGCGTACAAATATCACTACTTCAGATAACGCATGTATGATTATGACGTATGAGTGACATGAGCTTAAAATTAAAGTGTTCAAATTTTACAGTAAAATCTTTCCTAATATCTCCAATAAAGTCAAACCGCAGGAAGATTAAACGGGTGTTATACAAGTACAATTTGAAAAATTTAATACCGACTTCCATTCTGTTCAGTTATTGGAGTGTAACTTAAAAACTACTTGGCCAAATTTAATGAAATTTAAATGGGACTACACGAGAAGCACCAGCTATCAAACAAAAAAGAATTTTGAAAATCGGTTCACCCAATCGAAAGTTATGAGGTAACAATACAGTCGAATTGAGTACCTCCTCCTTTTTGGAAGTCGGTAGAAAACATTACACAATTACCTAACCTTATGTTATCAGTTTCATTGAAGATTGTTCTTCAAAATCTAAGTAGGTACTTACCTACATGATTGTCCAAAATAATATTTTATACAAAATATTATTTTTTTAAATGTGTCTCTGCTTATGTACTACTTATCACATGATCTTACTTCAGAGCATAAATAATTAAAACACATTATTCAAAATATACGCGATTAAGTCTGTTGTTCTATAAGACGTTTAATTTTAAAGAAATTTAGACACTAAGGATGTGGTCTTATAACATTTAAGAGTTTACCGCCGCGGAACAACATAAATTCGAGCTAGTAGTTATATTTTGCACTTTCATACTTTGTCACCGAGTTCGTAACCGTTTCTTCTCGATAGTAACTCATAGTTAAGAAAAGAAACTCGGGTGCAAAGAGACGACTAGAAAGATTATATTCCTTCGAGTTACCCTCAAAGAAACTGAAAAGAAATGAATATCGTATTGCTCGACACGCCCGCACCAACAGAAAAACCCGTCTAAATTCCGGGCATACCTTCCACTCCATAACGTCAATAAATCAAATCCTGCAAATTCGCTTCCTGTGAATCGGAATTCATGTGACAGCGCAAGCCGTCAGGCAAACACACGTGCGTGATCAGTATTCAGGAGGTGTGGTACCAGGTAGGCCCGAGTAATCAGGTTTTGGGACTCGAATGGAAGCCTGACCAGTAAATGTGTCTATTATGTCATAGTCGCTTTATCAAGACGACGGATCTCACAAGAGTGAACCCAGACACAGCGAATGTATACGAAGTTTAGCTGGGATTTATATCATGATTACAAGCCAATATTATGTAATTGCAAGAAAACGCGTCATTAATTATCAGCAATTACTGTTACTCCCACACAGGCCTTTTGGAAGTGGAGGGATGTGATGTACTTATTTGTCAAATATGACGAAGGAAGTAGACGAGAGGGGCAATTAAAAATACATCGTTCTTGCTGTGTCGCAGTTTATTTTGTATGGCTCCGATCATCTATAATAAAGTACCAAAAATAATAAGTACTGAAGATAACATTAATGTTTTGAAAAGTGCCCTAAAAATTGTGAATAGAAAAAGCTTATTATACGATTGATAAATTTATATACGATAAAAATGTCAAATAGATTTTTTTGACATAACCATTCTGTAATTTATGACATGGATTGAGATATTTTTATTTATGATATAATTATTAATTATCATTGTAATGGCATTTAAAATTTATTGTATACCTTCCCTTGCATGCTTAATTAAGCGGAGATAGCCGAAGAAGCTATCTATTTTCGACCACAAGGTTCTTCAAATGTTGTATACATACCTTTTGAACCTGGCAAGTTGAATATGTAAATGATTTAGATGTAGGTATAATCTAAAAAATAAATTTAAAGCCAAATATATATCTGAATGTTACTAAAGACATGAAAGATTTTACAAATAGCATGACACTAGCCACGAATGCAGCTTTAAATGATATGATATGATTTAAATGATACTGTGATGTTCATATAGTGGGTTTAAATCGCACTGGTTCGAAGAATATATATATATAGTTTATCTATAGTTATCTATAGTTTGTAGCGTGTCATATTTTAGAAATAAACTATAAAATCAAAATGGTATCGTAAAAAATGTAAAATTTTGACTTCCATCTATCCAAGGGCCTTCAATGACGGTTAGGATTGTATTTTCACTTAGCAAATGTGATAGTCTATGCAAAAAGAGACCGTAGTGGTGTTACGGTGAACTAACATTTAGAAGTTTATATGGCAGCCCAATCCAGAGGCCGTAGCACAAACAATTTGCGAAAAAGTGTTCGTTTCGTAAACGTCAACGCGTCATTCTTCGACATACAAACTATGAGTTATCTGTGTCACAGTTGCCCTAGATACATGGCAGTTTGTACTGTTTCATTTGAACGACACGTAACGTTACACTTACGCAGTTTTTCGTGCTAGGCCCACAGCTATTATCTGTCCATCACGCAACTGTCAAGTGTGAACTTCGACTCGATACAACTATAAAACAGTGAATTAGCAGCAATTTTATTTTTTATCATTACAACAGTAAATTGGCACACGCGCGACGCTTCCCTTTTTGCACAGACTCTATAAAGTAAATTGTATATTAGGGAGTACCTATAGGAGCCATTGACTTTACATTTTAAAACTATATACCTACTTGTAAGTACAAGTAGATACATTAAAAATTTAAAGTCAAGGGCGGTACTCCAGAAAGGCACTTATAGTTTATAGTTTGGAAGCTCAGCTTGAGCGGCGGTTTGTTGGTATGCCATACAACGTTTTCTCAAATCTGTACAAGCCTAGATTCGCTACTGAGGGTAGTTATGTCTTATAAAGCAGCCGTGCCGTTTGATCAGTATTCGCCACACGTACTACTGGTGTAACCAACGGTACGGCGTCGTCAAAGTTAACACGACTTAGTAAGCACAGACATGCGAGCTTAGTTGACTTTACTACGCAGGTTTCTATCATCTAGTAGATGTCAGTCTAGTTATATACAGAAGTACCTAAGTTGGGTAACATGATCTTACATTATATTGCTCTCGAAATAGATCCTATAGTACCTAATTAATAGTGCAGCACAAGCCAGGCTCATTACAGAGTTTAACTATAATCGTGTACTATTATTTGCAGGCACTGTGTTTTGTACTTCTCAGAATCAATAGCCCGGTTACAGATTAATATACCTTTGGCGCATAGAAGTCACGGAAATTCGGGCCCACAGACGCTATGATGCGCTTAAGTGTTTTATTTATCGTGTCGACTAACTGCCGTATTTATGAACATGCAAAAGTAATTACTTATGCAACGATTTTAATTCTTAGACTAGAATTTGCATGAAGTTAGAACTATCAAAGGCTAGAATTCTTAGCCGAGTATAGTCACCATTTCCTTTGCGTAAGCAATGAACACACGTCAATTTTCGTTCTTATTGCAAAGTAGAGTTGTATAAAAATTACATTCGCACACAAGTCTAAACTGTGAAGTATCTATTATGCCGTAAGAATTAAAATCCCTTGACAACATCCTAATACAAGTGTATAAAGATACACCAAATTTTGATAGGGTTATGTCATTCATTAACTTTAGTAAGTAACGTTCATTGCTCGGCTATAGAATAAGATTTTATGTTGAAGTACTCTATCGTGAAGTAATTAGTTCATTGAGAAATTACTTAGCAACAAGTAATTACTTGTTTATAAATGCGAGTGTTAGTAGTAACAAAGCCACAGTAATTGACAGTTCATTTTTCAGTTAACAAGAATCCATAGTCAAGTGTATGAGAATATCATCATCATCATCTCAGCCGTAGGACGTTCACTGCTGAACATAGGCCTCCCCCATGTTTTCCAAAAGGACCGGTTGGAAGCGGCCTGCATCCAACGTCGTCCTGCGACCTTCCTCAGGTCGTCTGTCCACCGTGTCGGTGGACGACCTACGCTGCGCTTGCCGGTACGTGGTCTCCACTCCAGAACCTTTCGGCCCCATCGGCCATCTGTTCTGCGTGATATGTGCCCTGCCCACTGCCACTTCAACTGGCTAATCTTCTGAGCTATGTCGGTGACTTTCGTTCTTCTACGGATCTCCTCATTTCTGATTCGATCACGTAGAGAAACCCCGAGCATAGCCCTCTCCATAGCTCGTTGTGCGACTTTGAGCTTATCTATGAGGCCCATAGTAGACATAGAAGATACCACGTTTCAGTGCCATAAGTCATCACTGGTAACACACATTGGTCAAAGACTCTTGTCTTGAGGCACTGAGGTATTTTTGACGAGAAGACTTCGCGAAGTTTCCGGAACGCTGCCCAGCCGAGAGATGAGATGAGAATATCAAATTACTTTAATCTGTTACGATCAACATGGTATGTTTTTTAACGTCTGAAGGCTCATTTCTATAACATACTTATCGATGATGTAAATATAAAGATAGAAATTTGACATTATAAATAGTGTCATATTTTTATATTTTTTAGAGTAAACAGTCGACAGATAAAATATATAAATCGGCCGTAAACCAATAGCTGTCAACGCATTTGACTGTGTATCAGGTTCAAACTTATTACAGTCAAGAGGAATATTTTCCAGGGTATTGTTTATTATACATTACGGGTATATAATACATATATTTTAGAGGGATACATTCTCGTTTCTAACCGTATCGTGATTCGAGTTTGTAGAATAAGATAACAACCTATTTGAGAACCCGGGACCGAGCAACGGTCAGCATCGGGGATCCCAACCGAAAATGACTTTCTGTTTATCTAGTAACTTGTTTACATTGGCTTTGGGGGTGCTTTCCACTGCCTTTTGTAAATTAACTGAAAATAGAAGCTAAAACAGTGGGTTTATGATTTAATTATCTTTACTAAAGGCCCACAGCTCGATGGAATAGGGGTTTCTGGCTGCTGTCAAAAGTATTATATCGTCGAAATGAAGACTTAGGCAGGACTACACTGGACTATACGCAAAACCTAAAACAAAATTGAAATAGGTCTGGAAACAAACTGACTTATCCGCTTTCTTGTTTCGGCTTTACTTGGTTATGACGTCACCAGTCCTATCACTTTCTAATTAAATAGTTGTTGACAATTAATTCTTATAAAATATTTATTGTTACTAAACGTATTTTAAAAGTTATTGCATATGTCTACTGTTTTCTTGGAATCAATACCTTATATATAATATCTAATATATTGTAAAGAAATAAAATAAATTGCCCTGCAAGTGCTACTGGAAGTTCCTTATAAAAATACAATAGGTCATCGTAATCATAATCAGCCCATCAGTTCCCACTGCTGGGACTCGAGCTTCCTCTCAGAGAAAAGAGTTGGCCCATAATCCACCACGCGGATCCAGTGCGGCTTGGTGGATAGGCTAGTACCCAACCCCTATCTAGTGTCATGCACAATAGGTGCTTTATACTATATCCTCGTTTCGCTTTGCAATAAAAATACCAATAAAAAATATAATATATAATATAGATATATATAATATAGATTAATAATACAGAATTAAGCAAAGAAAATGAATACTCGTTTTTAGTTTCAACAATTTATTTTAATTAATATATTCATAAAAACCATATGAAGAAAACATTATAATTATGACGCAAAAACCAACATACTCGTAGAACGGCATAGTCTTTTAATTATAGTACAATAGTTATTATATGTGTGCCATATTAATTGCTATTTATAAACATGGCGCCTAATTTCACATTATATGTCGAGGTGAGGACGTACATATAATTATTAAGTTCACGCGAGTACTACCTTTTATTTCCGCGAAACATAATTCGATATTAGCAACGACGCATAAAGCTACTAGGTTGACGTAGCTATTCGCCTTACTTTCGTTCATGAGAGTCGAACTAGATATCTTTCGTAAAACCTTAAGCTTTAAAATAATTGCACAGAAGCGAAAAAAGGCCCATTACTTTTAACGTTGGAGCACTTAAAACATTTTATTTGAGTAAGAGAGCAATCCAGTGCCCCTAAGCAACTTCCTCCGCCAAATAACGGCTCAGATATATCCCGCAAAGGCAATTCCCGCTCCCATTCATATCTTAAAATTCCACTTAAGACTTCCCACTGGCTAAAGCATAATTAAAACGCAACCATTTTTAGAGATCCGCAGTAGTATCGAAACCCTTATAAGATCTTTCTCTTCATCCATCTATCATTTCTGGTCCTTTACATCCTTAATAACTTCTGTAGTTATAATCGTAGAAGTATTTATTTTGCAAAATAATATAACCTCTGTTTATAATCAAAATATTATAATTAATATAGTATTACTTTTTAAAGCACTAACGCCTGCTTTAGCGATCTCAAACATTGAAATTTATAAAGAGAACCTCGGTGGCCTAGTTGGTTAATGGCGTCTGACACGGAGAGTCAGAAGACGCGGGTTCGAATCCCGTCCGAGGATAGAATTTTTCTCTCTATAAATTTCAATATTATAATTAGCGCCTATATGAATTGGATTATAGACGTTTGTTTTAGTTACATCCTTTTTTAAATATTTATATGGGTTAAAACAAACAACGTCTTACTTTTTGTCATTCTAAACTACGCCAAGCAAACACCTATAAATTTACCACCTATATGAATTTTCACACGGATAAACTTCAGTAAAAATATAAATATATCAAACACATTCCAATCGCCTATAAATTTTCAAGTTATATCGAAAAAATTGCAAAATACTACTGAACCGTATTACCCGAAAATCTCTTGCTATATTTTTGTTTCGGAACGTCACTTAATTAAAAGTAATCCGCGTCAGCCCTTTGCGTAACAAAGTTTCGCCTACATCGGACAATGGAGTGCTCTTAAAACGTCGATCTGTCAAGTTTTAATGAAGCCTGCGTACTACGCCTCGAGAAAGTGACATGTACGCAGAAAACTTTTATGTTAGATCGGGTATAAATAAACTTCTGAACACAAAACACTCAGAGATAAATACATACGGAGTTAACAAAAGAATCAGCCAGAGATTAAAAAAGGGATAGTAGATACATTTAATTATTTAAAGTTATATGATTATTAACGGGATATTTACCGTGGTAAGGTTGTGGAATGAGCTCTCGATATTTCGGCGCAGTTACATGCACCATGTTCACGGGTTGACTGTCCTTCCCGTGAACACGGTAAATATCCCGTTAATAATCATATAACTTTAGTGAACGACCGTGATAGTTTAAAACAGTGATTTAATTATTTATTATTTTAATTCATACATATGTAGAAAAAGTATATATAAATAACTGAGCTCAGATCGCGGTTCGCAGGCACGGTTGTCATAAAACCTGGCAACATTTACCTCGTTGTATAGCCAAGCTTATTCGTTGATTGAGATAATTACCAGCTCTTTAGTCACCTATATCAACTAAAACGGGACAACTCTAACAAGCTTTATTTACATGGTTTTGAATGTTAACTTTATACGTAACATCCTCCAATGCATTCTTTTCTATATTATTTTTAAATATCACGTAAGTCCTAAAAATATAATTATAGACATAACTCACGATATTTTTCTATGTATTTCAAAATCCTCGTACCCTACTGTTGAGTATCAAGTAACGGTCGGTTTTCATATGAGATATACTTATTATTTTTTTGTATTCGGATCGGTTGCCGTGGCCTTTTTACAAAAAATTACAAAAAGAGTACCAATCGACACAAAAGTACAAGTTACATTTGATATAGACACAACAACAGACTAATAAACAGACCATTCGTATAAGATCGTCGTGCGCCTTGGTACGAGTATTCCATACTAAAACTAAAAAGAGAAAACTGTTTTCTACCTCTTAACATTGTCCGATTGCAGTGTTATTTGACGTTTTGACTTTTGCAGTTTTTTTAAGTTCTAAAAAAGGAAATTTATAGTACTTTGAAATACTGAAAAAATCAAAACGTACGGGCATAGTAAACAATGTCATGACACCATGAAAAAAAAACACTGAAATCGGATACGTAGAAAACAGTTTTCTCTTTTAGCATGGAAAGCTTCTTTTAGCACTCTAACTTCAGCGCTGTGGGTGCCACGGCAACAGTCATGGGCAGACATGGTTCATAAATTCAAGCGTACGACTTGCCGTGACTCAAAACCGTACTACATGAGGATCACTATAGTTCTAAAGCATCATCAGTCTTCACAACTCAATCATGTGAACGTTGCTAGAAAGGTTCATATTGGTGTCTGAAAAGTCCAAAGGTACAACATATTCGTGTCATTATACGTTTAATTTCGGCTTTCTGAACAACTGACTCAAAAGCTTTAAACATTAAAAACAGGGAAAATATTCGAGTAATCTTCAAAGAATTTCTTTGATAATTGAAACGTCATATTCAGAATTCTTACATGCATTTTTAAAACAAACATCGCGTGAATATGTGAATCATAATTTAATGCTATTCATACACAAGAAAGTAGCAGTTCATTTTACTAGATTTTAGTTATATAGTAGTACTGCTAACTATTAAGCCACTACTAGGGTTTTATTATTTTGTTGTTTGTATGACCACTTTTATTTATAATATACAACATTTTAAACAATCATTCGATCCACCTGATGAACATTGATTACTAATTACTACCGTCTAATGTAAACTGGAACAGCAAATTTTTTTTTTAAATATTCCACAACTATCACAACGCCATCTAGTCCCAAGCTAAGCAGAGCTTGTGTTATGGGTACTATACAACTGATAAACATACATATATATTTCTAAATACATAAATATTATAGATAAATTACACCCAGACACAGAACAAATGATCGTGCTCATTACACAAACATTTGTCCTGGGTGGGAATCGAACCCACGACCTCCGGCATAGCAGTCAGGGTCACTAACCACTAGACCAACAGGCCTGTCAAAATGCAAATGCATTGTCAGTATTTTGTCTGAGCGAGAAATATTATTTTGCCAGTGTGTTGATATAAAGTTGTGTTTGCCTTTAAATGGAGCTTTTCAGTTAATTCTCTGCGGAAAACTTGCATGGACTGCAATGCAACCAACGGTTTCATTCCATTGTGTTCAGTTATTCATTAACGAACCGGCAACTAATCTAAACTTAGTTTATAGCGGGCTACACGTATGGTACACTGTTACTGTTGGGTTTAGGTTTTATTCACACACACAAACACACAATCACATGCACGGTACAAGCTGTGAACTTAATACTCCTATTGAACACTATGAGAGTTTACTGCCCATAAAGAACTTCTGCCTGCAATCAGGATATAGAGATCCTTCTGGCACTACTACTATCTGCATCAGCAGACTGTGTCGGACAACCAAAGATGAAAATTGGCTTCAGGTAGACGGCCTGCCGTAAAAACCGGAGTTTCGTATTCACAATAAGAGAAGAGTTAAGAAGGGAAGATATTCATAATATGAACATGTACATAATGGAGTACTGAAGTTAATTTCAAGGAAACAACGGATAGAAGTTTCTTATCAAGAAACGTCTTTAAGATGATGCAACTGTTGCTATTTAAACAGTTTCCTAAAATGTTAAACCTTGTCTAAAGCAAGCAATTTCAACTCTGAATGTAGGTGAGTCACAAATACAATTACTGAGACGCTACTTGGTACTTCTCTTTACACTGGACGCAACCACAAATTAACTAAGACTAACTGTCATGAGACCTGCAATAAAAGACAAGTCGTTTTCGCTTTGGTATATGGTTCAAAATTGCAAAGCAATGCAGTTCGGGTAGAAGCTTTTGGGAGTTGAAGTCATGAAGCAATAGCCTTTATCTCGTTGAAATTACAGCTAAACTTGGATGGTCTCTTAAGACTGTTCTGTTTCTGTTCTTATACTGAACAGTTGAGTTAAATAAGGACTTAAATTCTTTAGTAACAAGAGTTAGAATTAGTAAATCACTTTCTTGGGCCCAGGGTACGCAGGTAAGATATGGGACAGCAAACATATAACTACAGTAATATAATTTCACTAAAATATCACTGTTTTGTAAGTACATCGATTGTATTCTTAAGGTCATACGTTGTCTGGAGAAGATCTAACATTCTGCAAGCTGCACAACTAACGGTGGATGATAGCGGAAATGTCACCCCAAAAAAAGGAACCGGAAAAATTTATAACTGCGTAAGTACATAAGCTCAGCCATCCCATCGGGTAGCCAGAGATCGTGTCAAGCCAACAGTCACATCAATACTGAATGTTGAATCAAAGGCTGAGCTTATGTGTGCATTCGGATCTCGTCAAAACAGTGACGTAATATAGACATCGAAATGTCTGTTACGTTCAATAATATACAGCCGTGCATCTAATAAGAGCAAACATCGTTGCATCTTTGACAACATCAGTGAAACAAACGACGAGATGACAAGAAACGTTGTAAAAACAACCTTGTGTAAAAGGGCTATCTCAAAGTACTTGACATCGGTGAGCTCGTCGACGAATCATTAGAGAATCGCACGGCAGGATCCAAAACAATAATGTCTGAGGTAGTAATAGATGAAGCTCAGAGATAAAGTTATATCTATATATATATTTGTTAAAGCGTTAATAAAAAAATACTCGTTCTTCGGATCCTATGATATAGAATGAATGTACAACGCCTATGATACGAGTAGTATGTTAGATCCAGAATTCGATTACGGTCCGTTCCGTAAATTCAAAACATGGCCGGCTTTTGGGAGACCTACTATTAAAGCCAATTCGAATACTGGATATGAAATTCCATTACTAAAATGGATACAGATTTAAAATCGGCCCAAGAATGAGCTGAAATATGAAAGGCACTGGCGCGATGTTAACGTGCTGAGTTATTTCAACTTATATTAGGTATGCGATTGGATTGCCACGTATTGTCGCAATATGAAAGTTTATTATAATTATACAATTGGAAGGGTGTATACGAGTACATTTCAAAAAAACATTTACAAAACATTTAAAAGAACCAAATAGAAATAATTATATTTGGTTTTCTAGTTCTTCGTTTAATGTTTTAAATGACAAGACAAGATGGCAGTTTTCAAGTACAGAGGTAATAGGCTCATTACCACCGTCGACTGCGTCATCACACCATCACGTGAGACCGCGGTCAAATTTTTGTTTAACTAATGTAAAAAAAGACAGTAGCCGAGAAAATCTTTGTGATTTTACGTAATCGTTTTTAAAAAGGTTTGTCACCAAAGTCTCCAAATTACAAATGAAGAACTACTACAATAAAACCACAATTACACCTAGTCCTTATGAGTTCCTGTGGACAAAGCATAGAAGCAAGAATAATGGGAGATGTGAATGTGGGAAATTGAACATTTTGAGAATATGACATTGATACAAAACGATATTACGCATAAATAAACGACAAAGTCGATCAAAAAGTAACATAAACACTGTGCTACATTGCAGAGCAATCTGGGTTCTCTTCAAGCTATTGTTTTGAGTAGAACAAATTGCATTCTGGGTTTCGATCTCAGTAATGTTGTGATGCACGTTCAGGCCTGGAAGATTGATGATGATGAATCTCGATTTGATGGTTCCGGCATCGGTAGGATCGATTATCGTACCACTAAAGCTGAACATCTAGAGCACAGTACAAGAAAGAGGATATATATAACTTATGATGTAGAGGTAGTTATAAGGGTTCCACACGAGAATAAAGTATGTCCACAGACGTGGCAAGGAAAGGGAGGTAGAGATTTAATGTATTGGTTGTAATTTAATTCATCTCGCCATTTGTTGTACCCTCGCATCGCTCGTTAAACACAATACTTCATTGCGCCATTCGTTGGTGAGATGATGTACTACTTTTGATCGTGTATGTAGTTTTTCATGAACGGAGGGGCTCTGGTGTCTGTGGGCCTAGCACAAATATTTGCGTAACTGTAACATAATCGTATCGTTTAAGTACACAGTACAAACTGCAATTTATCTAGTACAATTGTGGCACAGATTGGTTTTGTATACATTTACGATTACGTTCTTACCCATTGACTTGAGATTCGCCATATTTGGCCAATAATACAATAGATTTCGCAGAAATCAACCTACTTTTCCAGGAATAGCAAAGTGAGTGGTCAAGGCGCGTTGAGCACTTTTTGCGTGAACAAAAATCATGAAACTCGCGACATCGTCACCGAACGCCGATAGAGGTAAAAACTAAGTAACTTCACTTAGTTTTCACCTCTATCGGCATTCGGCAGTCCCAAAGACTGCCCCGCATGTTTTTTTTTTTTTATGTTTTTTAAGTATTACCAACGCAAACTTTATAGTAGGTAGCAACTTATGTAGAACACCGATAGATTATAAGAGTTAACTTGAAAAAAGAAACATAATTATGATATACCTACTGACTGTTTACCTTCTTTCTATAAACATCGATTCAAGTGCTCCAATTTACCAGAAAATTAGAAATAAATTTTATGAGTACTTATTCCATCGACTGAAAGTTCGCAACACAATTTACATAGATATCTAATGAATAATTCAACTGAGGCAATTCTATTGATCATGAAAGGTTGTTCGGTTTGTGTTGGCAAAGTATATTTTGTATAGAAGTTACTGGCGAAATGTGGCTGCTTAGACACCACTGGGGACGCGTCCATTGCGGTTATAAAGGCGTGATAATGTCTATCTAAAAAAAAAATTTATCGTACAAACCGACAATATGAGAGAAACCCTACACGTGGTTTCCGGATGGTGCCAATCAGGTGATTATACTAAGTGGTAGTGTTCTTATGCAAATATGCGTCTAGATGGGTACGCCCTGACTTTTCTACCGACTTCCTTTCGACTGTATATAATTTTTTTATTTTTATTTTATATGTTTGTTACCTCGTAACTTTCGATAGGGTGAACCGATTCTCAAAATTTCTTCCCGTGTGGTCCATTTCAATTTCATAAAATTCGGTCAAGTAGTTTTTGAGTTACACTCCAAAAACGGAATAGAATGAAAGTTTTTTTTATATTTGTTACCTCATAACTTTCGATAGGTTGAACTGATTATCAAAATTCTTTTTTTGTTTGATAACTGATGTTTACCAAAGTAATAGAATGGACGTCGGTATATTTTTTTTTTAATTGTATATGTAGATATTCTGTATATGCGTAGTTCCCGAAGGATCGCTTTCAACTTAATCCACGAGAACGAAGTCGCTCGCTTATGCACGCGTTATGACTCATTATGACTTCTTTTATTCGATTTATTCACACTAGGTAGTTTATATTTGTGTGAACTTAATTAAAACCTAATGTAACTAAATACAAGAACTTGTACAACTATTACATTGCATTTTGATAGTTAATCGTACACCCATCAATATTTGATGTAAGCTAAACAGAATCTCCGCGATACATTTACCCCAGGGCGTGTAGACTAATTGAATTTGCTAGAGTCTCGCGCCCGACCGTGGGCCGCCGGAGTAAGGTCAGAAAGTAAAGCGAAGTCTGTGAAAACTAGCAACGGTATACTTATATGTAGTAGTTATTTTTAGACATGATACAGAACAATATTATGATATGAAGGGAATAGAAACAGTGAAAGGTCAAAATGGTAACGAACTGATGAATTTTGATACGATTTGTTAAAGTAATCTATACATTTTCAGTAGGTTGAAGGTATTAAAAATAAATCTTGTGAGAAATTTTTCCTTTTTATTATTATTCATTTATTTCTTATTTGTCTTTTTTATTTATGAGCTTTGTGTTCAATCTATGTTCAATATATATATAAATGAACCCCTATTTTTCCTGGTCACGCTATAAGTTGAGAACGGATGGAACAATTTCGCTAATTATTTTTTTGTTGTGTTAATTATTGTCAGATGGTTCTTGTAAAAGAAAATTCATGAAAATATGGGAGGTTGTGGCGAGGCCGAAGGCCAAGCCTACTACGCGAACGAAATCGCAGCCTTCGCTAGTAAAGTATAATTGTATGTGCTTGTATTTGGTTATCTATACTATTAATCATATTCGTCTCATGTAATTTTACTCGAGTTATAGAAATTCTAGATTCATATAAACTTCGTAGTTGAGAAATAAAAGATACTCAAAGGTTCGGTTTGAATTGAATTTGTTGTTCATGTTGTGGTTGTTGTCTATTGTTAGTTAAATAAATGTGAACTATTACAAATTAAACAAGTTTGCATTCCAAATCATGAGACACAATTTGTAAGCTACAAAAGCATATATACGAACAAATGATTCATAATCCAAACAAATGTTAGTACAGGCCACATTAACAAAAGAACATGCAATGTGCGTAAACTGTATAAAGATGATCTCGACATTCTCGAGAGTAATGGAACTCGAATGAAAAACAGAAATTCAAATTAAAGCTGCGGTTCTGTATTCTGAAAAATCGATACGAAAAGAGAAATTCAATTCGGATTGGAAACGCGTTCTCTGCTGACAACGAACACAAAGAGAACTGACGTATTGACAGCCAAAATGCGGACACACCAAGCTTAAACAGAAGTGCGAAGCAAAATAAATACGCTCGTGTATACTTCAGTCTTTAGTACATAATGAGGAAAACGTTAAGTTTAGATTAGGAAATGTCTAACGTACTTTGAAATCGGAATGTCTATATACACAGAAAAGGGGTTATGGTGATTTCCAAAACAAACATGAGTTTAATATTAAGAGTAATAATGAAAACAACGAGCAAATAAGGAAGCCAACACAATATCACAATATAAATAATAGTGACAATGACGGAAATTAAATAGAAGCTTGAGTAGAAACAGTGTACATTTAATTTAATAAAACTAGAGGAAAGCTATGGGATGGAGATTATGATAAGATAAAATATTGTATGTTAATATTTAGGTATGAATTTAGTACATAGCAGGAAAAAATATACAGAAAATACTAAATATTCATGGAATAGCCCATCAAGAATTAACTTTAGAAACGGGACATTTACCATGTATTGTAATTATTTTGAGCTCTCGATATTTCATATACTTAAATACAATGTACTAGTGACCATGTCAGTTTAATAAAAATTCCAGTTCAAAAATGTTTGTACAGACTAAATAATAATAAGGTATATCAACACAGTTGAGAAATGTAAACACTTATAAGTCAAAAACTAAACGTACAACTAGCAGAAACAGGAAAATATATATTCCTAGCCCGCAACTTAATCCACATGTTATAGGATAATAATAGCGATCCCTCGGGAATTATAACCGTTGAATCAAGGATAAAAGTAGCCTATGTTAGTGTGATAATTATTAAAAAAGCCTTCAATACACATACAAATATTAGAAAAAAGATTGTGTTTGATAGGTCATGAATGAAATCATAAACAGATACTTACCACGAGTGCGTGTCGCACCCGTCTTTCCGCCGCGGCGTATGGCTCCCTATTATGGTGCAGGATGCGACCTAGAACAAAAACAGAACATATTTCAGAACAAAACACTGCAGAACAAGTCCGAGGTGAATAGGTTCCCTTAATGAATGCAATTAGGCTACATTTATGACTGTGAACTAATTTTAACTACTCAAAACCCGCACTACACTCAAGACGTTCTATTTTAATCAATTCAAAGCGGACTCGAACGTCTGGAATTCGAACGAGCTGCAGAGGGATCGTGCTTCCGCAACTTGAATAGCTGCTTATTGATTAGGCAAAGGCAACGCCTTAAAGAGGCCTATTATAGTATTAATCTTATATGCTTCGTCATTACGAATTCTTCTGAATTCTCTCGTCTAATTGAAAACAGGACAATCTTGACATACACCACATGCGGGCATTTTGTAACGTTTACAACTGTTTTATTGGTTGCTGTTTTAGATAACTGTCAGCCGAAAGGGTTTTACGGTTTTACAAATGACTTATTTGTATTCGATCAATGCGTTACCCAGTTTCAATTTTGGGTTCAATATTTGTTTTGTGGTTACGATTAACTTGCAGGCTTGTGTTCCGTTAAAACGACGTGGCATGAGGGCCGAACTCAGTTAATCCACACAGTACATCCAGTGTCCTATTTACTAACTACTGAACAGTTAACGTGCAATTACTCGTATCGTAAATCTTCCAGAGATACAAATGAGATCGGAATAAGTAATTACAAAGCTCGAATTGTTAGCATTCGAAGTAACGGGCCCTCGAAACCACGCCGGATGTAGTTCCCGGTACAAAGCCCCCACCATACTTTCTTTGCGAGGGGTCTGCGCCGTATTGTGCATGTCTATGTATGGTCATCGGTACGCCCGACTGAGTACCCTTTTAACGGCGTGGACCCTCGCATTTTGAATTGAATATCACATGACCTATTTCTTATCTTCACTACCTTAGCAGATTCTTTGCAAATTTATTTTGGTTATAGGGTATTATCTTATAGGGTTGATTATTATAATTACGAATAATAACATTTCTCCTAAATAGACAATAGTTTCCCATCTATCCCCGACAGGACGTGTCACAACAACTGCAAAGTCAATTTAATAGTTTAAATGCGACCAGCAGAGTCGAGAGAATTTCTACGAAGCCGAATCCATTTGCATTTCTAACTCAATTCATTTAGCCGTAGTGCCAGTAGTGCTTGGTATTATGTGTGGAATCAGAGGGTAAAGCGAGGGTAAGGGAGCGACGGCTTACGGAAGCTCAGACCGTACCGTGCCTATTTGGGGCTACGTATGGGCTTCCATATCTACAATCGTAGAATTAATTACTGTATCGTATACCACTAGGGTTACAGCTTAAATTGAACTCGAGAACGTTCTCAATCGTATAGAGCCAGTTAATCAAGGGACTATTTTAAAATGCTGTTATTCCAATAGTGGCAGAGAACTTTGGGATGGCAAATAAAATAAGTGCGGTTAGTTTCAGACCCACGGGATGTTTAAACTAAACAGTCTCGGCGTCAAGAGACCTGTTTATTGTCACTGAATAAATACATATTTCATTCTGTCTAGACATTGCATTCCCTTCACGGGTAATTAGTACGTAATTTTACACAGTAAAATAATGGAAATCTATTCTACAGCGTTTTAACCATTCAAAGACAAATTTAGCTTTCATCCTGTTTAAGATTACATCGACGGAGAACCTCTTGTGGTATGGCCTCGAAAAAATCATACCGAACAAGTTACTGCTTTTTATCTTTTTATGTTATCTTAACGCCCTTAAGAACTCACTTTAGGGAGAGTACACAAAAAGGAGAGGTCGGAGAGTAAATATGCAATAAGGTCGTCGTCTTTAGGGGCTGGCTGACAAATATTTGCCAAAAATGTGCGGTGACGCATTAGCGGAGCACACCATTGATGTTTGTTTTGGAACGCACTTTTACTAGATTTAGACGTACTCTTCAGTTTCGATAGGTAAAATAATGAATGAGTCACATTTGCAAAAATTTCAAGGAAATTTCACTTAACAGACTTAGTTTTATAAAGCACTAATAAGACACTAAATTCCCTGAAGCTATGAGACATTTCATGTCAGTAAAACTGTACAAATAAACGTATCTCAACATCACAGACAAGGTTGTATAATATTTAATCATATTTTATTATATATTTTTCTTCTTTATCTATATAGCAGCACAATTGACATTGTATGGATAAATAAATACAATGTTATCAGATTTCTTGTTTGCATGTACACTGACAGGTGTTAGGACATAAACCATAAACGTACTTACCTATCTATCGAAATATTATGTTATATTTTATCCAGCTGATATTACTTAAAACTTTTTGATTATCGAGATTGATTTAAGGTGATCGCTCTAGGTTTGAGCAGGAAATTCTGATCTTTTTTGTACCTAGACTTGGTAAGTATTCTAGTGAACTGTGTTTCGCGAAAATTTAAAACTATTCTGTACATATTAACCACATTTTTTTAAGGGTAATGCATCTGTGGTGCTATTATTAATGTCACGATAAACTTGTCGAGTCGATAAACTGAATTATCAGTTATCTTACCTTGTCTTTAGTATGAATCTAGTTGCGATAGATATATAGCGGGCTGTCCATTACCGATAATCTTATACTATCGACAATCCATGCTAGCACTGCTGATTACATGATTAGTTGACGATATTCGATGTTTACCTGACGGTTTGCAACGTTTTAATTACGAAACTACACCATTTCACTGAATAACACTAGACAATGTCAAGTATACGCTTCAAATGTGGCATCACCCGAAATGTTAAATTAGAATTATACTTTCCAAAATCAAAAGCATTCACAATCATTAAAACGGGAACATTCTGCAAACATAAATAACAAAACAAAAACATTAAGTATATTATAATGTTTTTATAATAGTAAGGACATATTACATATAAGGAAGTTAATTGATAATAAAGTTTGTGCGGGAGGGAGGGTGGTTCACACCGCAACTTGGCCATAAGCATTGTTTTTAGCGGAAGTGTCACTAAATATTTCTCCTAATATCGTTTTTACTTAAAGTTAATTTAGTCAAAATGTGATAAACACACAACAAATTCCGTATGCATGACATTCCTGATAAAACTATAAAACCGAACAAACATAACAAAGTAGTTTATGCGATGTGTAACAATCGTAAAAATTTCTGAGAATCGTTACAATTCCTACATTTAGGTGTGCGCACGGCTTCACTCACTTCGCTGAGTGAGGGGCGATGTAGGACTTTTCTGAAAGTATTATACGGTGGTCCTGTGGCTCCAGCATCACGTAGGATTCGCGAAAGTTCGATTATCAGATGGGATGATAAATAATATTTATAGTTGGATTATTTAATAAAATATTTTTATAAGTAGTCCGGAATATGGTACCCATTTGGTAAATGTGTGCGTTTATTAATCTGTCCGCATCAGGATTACGCTACAAAAGATGTATGAATGGACTGGAGGCGTGCTGATTCGGACGGGTTAATATAACAACCTAACGAGCATAATTGGAACACTAAATTTAAAAACAAATATACATATGACGTTTTCTAACTGCAAAGAAATGCACTTTGTAAGTAGTGAAGAAGACCTGGGTAACAGGATTGTAAAAAAAAAGTATTCCCATAAATGTTTAAGTATTCTTAGTGCTTTCAATTCATACATTATTTTAATAAAATAATTAAACCATGTCGTTAAACGAAAATTCTAGCTTGTACAGCCGCCGATAAAACAATTGCATATTAGTGATTCGTGAAGATACGAAAAAAACATTTTAATAATGGCAATTATTTATTTTTAGACACAAACGCCTACCTAATTAACGCTGTAGATAAGATTGCTAATTGGTATTTTGACGGAGATTGCATTACATTTTAATTAATCTTATTTGTTCAGTTACTTTTGTTGCTGACCGTACCACACACATCAAAAGATGTCCTACCACTGCCACATAACGACCCATGCTTTAGTTGATTACTACGTATATCCGAAAAAAGAACAAGTGAACCAAAATGGCATTATGGAGGACAAACCGATAATAATAGGAAACTATGAACGAAATATTACGTCAGTAGATACGACGGCAACTTGAAAATAGGTGAAGGACTTACACGCAGTATAGTATTAAAGACTTAGAACTGACCCGCCATGAATGAATGTATTATCTTCCAACGCACGTGTATGGCTTTAGACTGGCTAATATTTATCTGCAAATACGATTGTATCATAAAAAAAGATGCATATAAAGAGCGAATTAGAGCAATGGATGTCCGTATCGTACGCCAAAAATACAGAAACGATATTGCACATATTGACGGGCATCTTGATCTGGAATAGCATATCGGGTATTTTTTTATACCGGGAAAATTAAATCACCGGGATATGCATTTTACGCAAGTGCGGATCCACTAGATAAAGCTGTAGCGGCTGGATAAAAAATAGCATACCGTATGTTCAATACTAGTCGAGATAGGCAATTGATGATAATTGCGTACAAGCATAATATGCAGTAGGTATTCAGTTTTTTTTCATGTAATGTACATACTCAATGTAATGACAGATGCCCGATTAACACGACGGATGACTCTTAAAAGTTATTCAGAAGTGACTAAACAGACATCGTTGAATCATTGTAACAACAGCTGTCCAAGGTTTTGTGCGTAAAGTAATATTATTTTAAAGTGTAGTGACGCAGTCTATTTTAATGTAAAATCGACATCGATCTACAGTTATCCACCTAATGTAGGATACGGGATCGAAGTTAATACTACACCTCATCTCTTCAACTCATTATCGAAAATAAACACTATCATCATAAAGACGTCATTTTGTATTTTACTAAATCGAAAGGTCCGATCTAGTTATCCTACCTAATGTAGCACACATCAAACACGGGATCGAAGTCAATACTACACCTCATTTCTTCAACTACTTTTCAAACATACATTAAACACTTACTACCATCATAAAGACGTCATTTTGTATTTTAACTAAATCGAAAGGTCCGATCTAGTTATCCTACCTAATGTAGCACACATCAAACACGGGATCGAAGTCAATACTACACCTCATTTCTTCAACTACTTTTCAAACATACATTAAACACTTACTACCATCGTAAGGATGTCATCTTGTACTATAACTAAATCGAAAGGTCCGATCTAGTTATCCTACCTAATGTAGCACACATCAAACACGGGATCGAAGTCAATACTACACCTCATTTCTTCAACTACTTTTCAAACATACATTAAACACTTACTACCATCGTAAGGATGTCATCTTGTACTATAACTAAATCGAAAGGTCCGATCTATAGTTATCCTACCTAATGTAGGATACATCAAACACGGGATCGAAGTTAATACTAACACCTCATTTCTTCAACTACTTTTCAAACATACATTAAACACTTACTACCATCGTAAGGATGTCATCTTGTAATATAACTAAATCGAAAGGTCCGATCTATAGTTATCCACCTAATGTAGGATACATCAAACACGGGATCGAAGTCAATACTACACCTCATTTCTTCAACTACTTTTCAAACATACATTAAACACTTAATACCATCGTAAGGATGTCATCTTGTACTATAACTAAATCGAAAGGTCCGATCTATAGTTATCCTACCTAATGTAGGATACATCAAACACGGGATCGAAGTCAATACTAACACCTCATTTCTTCAACTACTTTTCAAACATATATTAAACACTTACTACCATCGTAAGGATGTCATCTTGTACTATAACTAAATCGAAAGGTCCGATCTATAGTTATCCTACCTAATGTAGGATACATCAAACACGGGAACGAAGTTAATACTAACACCTCATTTTCAAACAAAACCTCATTACCATCTTAAAGATGTCATCTTGTAATATTTTTAAATCAAATGGTATTTTAATTTTTGTAATAATTTATTGAGATGCAAATGTAGTTGTAAACCAAAAACACCAACAATTATGTAAGACATGCTAACCGACGATTGCATAAGGCGTGGTCTTAACCACTTCATGATGTCATCCTCGGTTATTAGCCTTGGATTGTGGAACTAGTTTCTGATTGAATGCTATATACAGCTAGTTTCGATTTATTGCTTTCTTACAATGACTTAGAATTGATGTATTATAGTTTACGTCGCCGCGTTGATTGGAATTTTAATCGCCATAGTTCTCACGTTACTCTTTCCTTTTTGTTCATATCTATTTGCAACCGGCTTGTTTCTGTGTCTTATTCTTCGATTAGGATCATACTTTCAATACATCGTTGATTATTATGTAAAAAAATAGTTAAGACTCGAGAACAATATCACTTGTCACTATGAAGGCATTGTGCAAGTTAATCTCGACCTCTAAGTATTCTAAGCTCTTATAGTTGACTTTATTTTTTATACCTGTCTGTCTCTCTGTGTGTGTGTCCATCTGTGTCATCGACCTTCGGACACGAGTAGACTATATTCTCGCAGGTTTTTTTATTGTACGGCAATTTTGAGAACTTAGGTATGCTCATCTTCAAAAAATTCGACTTGGTAGTACCTACACTAAAAAAGAGCCAGAAAAGGAACTGAGATCAAATGCTAGCTCAATAGTGTTTGATTCAGCTCACACATAAGACAATTTCGATGGTAGGTACCGTGTTGATCAGTAAGTACTTAGTACATATTATTATATGGATCTTAGCCATACACCACACCGAATTTGACCTCACTTGTTTAGTTTTCTGAGACAGTTGGTAAGACCATAACTTCAGGGTCTTAAGGTGATATCTGAGTCTGTAAATATCTGGAGCCAATATGCCTAATGCATATTACTATCTAATATTATTTCTAATTCAGTGTGGATTTGAAGAATTCACAGTGATATGGATTTTGAATTGTGATTTTGGCCAGGCCTCTAGGAATAGTTTCGACGTGGTGATTTCCGTTTAAATCATTGTTATGACAGCTAACAGGGGCTGGAACATTAACGGTTTCGTCATTAAACCCAGAGATACCATCAAAAAACTGTTTGAAAACCGCCAGTACGAATACTAGGCGTAATTACACCGTTTAATCTCCCAGCATGTTTGTGTTGGTGCGCAAATTGCGGCCCTGAGCCAGGTCTATGATTACAATCGCCTTGCGGTGTCGTTCGCTTATAGAACACTGTGAAAACACCTTTAGTTATTCTTGTTCCGTTTTAGATTATGATTTATGGGTGTTGTGTAATCGTTTTATAGGGGTTAAGATGGCAAACGTTTAATAAGTTTAATTTTTCTATTTCCTTACCAGGGTTCATTTGATGAACCATGAATGTTGAGTGTCGATCACTGAATGGTTTTCGCTGTAATACATATTTTACTTTACGTTGATTTTCTTACATCACGTTGATGTTCATTGATTTTTATTCGCTATTTTGGGCATGATCAGTTTCTTAAAGATAAATTACTTTTTCGACAGTTACACACAAACATATTGACATTATCACCACTGCGATTTTTTTGATAATTATCCTTTCAACCCGATTACTTTCCATGACACCAACCTAAAAGTTATTCATAATTGTCATTACGGTACGACCACTTGACCCGAATACACAATCGACTATCTTTACATCCGAAGGCACCATACCGAGACTTTGGAGGCCGTATGAAAAAATATGCAGATGCAGACGTGAATCAGGCTGCAAGCGAGCAGGGTAGGGCGATGATGTCACCGCTATGACGTCACCGCATCAATACCATGGGCACTCGTGTCAGCTTCATTGCTGTTGATGAATTATTCAAGCAAATTATAAGCGAAAGGTCAACCGTTTCCCATAACTTGATTATCGTTTAAATTGAAGTGCCTTTCAGTAAAAGCACCAAGCTTAGATGTCGAAACATTATTGCAGTTATGACACAAAAATCCTTATTCAAATATTCAAGCTCGACTGAACTGTTCGACAAATAGTCGGAGATACGATCGATGTGGAAGACAAATTCGGGTGAGTCATATCTCCAGTACACCCCCTCTCGTTGGCTCGATATATAATTATTATGTGTCTAGACTCCCGGCGCCAGTCCGAGTCTATGGCATACGACAGTATATTTACTAGTAAAATTATGAATTCGGCAAAAGAGGTTACGAGAGTTATATCATCGGTGCCAAGCCAACGTGGAAAATTTACAGTGTAATAAGCGAACGGACTCACCAGAAAGCACCACAGATCCAGAAACAAGAGAAAATAGTGCACAGGACGGAAAACACGAAGAGGTGATGTTCCCTGAAAGGCTCCTTATCTCCATATCACTTCACGGGAGCACATAATTGTCCTCTAAAACGGGCCACCTCGCACATCGCTAAAAGCGACATCGGTGCTCTTTTCAGGCATATAATTCGTCTTCTAATACATCAGGCACTTGACTCATAATTGGTTGTGAATTTTCGCGCGGTACCAAGGGGGCACACATTATATTATGGAATAGTAACGGGGCACGTGCTCTCGCGGCAGAGAGGGACGGATTCACTGAACGTCCTTGGCGAGGGGGCGCGCGGGGCGCCTGCGGCATCAGACGTTTCAATCATCCCTAGAGAGAGCGAGACGTAAGGTGGGAGTGAGCACGAGCGCAAGCGAGAGGGGCGATACCGTGCTATTGACCGGCTCGGAGACCACGCCCACCCGGGCTAGACACGGGCGCTGATGCTCCAAGTGAAAATCGACCGTCAGCCCGGGCAGACGCGGCGAAGCTGTTCAGCTGCACCATCAAGGTTACTCAATGTACTTACGATGCACTTCCTCCAATCGATGATTTACCACGCTGCCGCCGAGTCCCATTCGGACTAGTACACCCTTAAGACAGTAGGCACGCGCCGTCTCAGCACCGACTCCGGCGACCCTCGCAACAATAGCTCAGGAATCCCAAGTAAAATCTATAAAGCTGGCTAGATCGTACGGTTCGATATACAGACTTGGCACGGAAACAATATAGGTTGCCAGAAAAGGACGTCAGCAGTCGCGGGAGTGAGAGGAGCCGAAAGAATAATCGACGCGAAATTACTACAACCGACATCGACGCAGGGCTTTTCATTTTTAATTAAACGCTCACACTACGGTTTTGTTATGATTTTATGAAACCAAAACGGCCAAGAGTAAGCGCCGGACACGACGTGTTTGTATTACTTGGATGGCTCAATTGTTAATATTGTAAAGTCAACGTCCTGATTACGTAACCCAAAAGAATTCTGGCGAATCCGACAAATGAGGAAAATGGGGCTCTTTAGTCGCTAAAGTTATTTGTTCGTATAACTTTACTTGTAAATGTGGACTAAGTTTGGTAGTATTAATAGTGGGCATTTATGATCATCGAGTAATATATAAAGATTACGTAACCGGAGCCTAGCTCATGGCCGTTTAGGTTTTAACAGTTAAGCGTATACCAACATCCACATTACCATTCAGACTTTTGAAGATATAATATGACATTTTTGAAGTTAGAAATACTCATGGAGTACTTACACGTTACGTGGGTGGATTGATTATGTAACTGTTCTTTCACAAATATCTATCACATAACTAGCGTGTCTGATTTCTATGATAAAAACATTTCAGCGGTTCGCAAAACAGCCAATGAAATATTATTCCATAAAACAATCAAGATCTTTGATCATCCGAAATACTGTCGCAGCGTCGAAGATAAAAGACTCAAATTAAAACATAACATTTCGGGGGAAGTTTTTAATTGCAAAAGCTGTGAGGTTTTTGTTAGGCCCTTTGTCACTGTCATCAGTCTCTTTTATAAAGCGTTTAAAGAGAGAAACAAAACCAATTTATTCACGTTCTGACCTATATTTGGGATCGGGATTCGAAGTTTCTGATATTGGTTACCATGCACACCTCGTAGTGTTTTTTTTGGGTGGGGTATGGGTAGGACTAAGCATTTGTACTCGCCTTGACCTGTGCTATTTCTGAACCGCGTGTTCGAAGGTAAAGTATGCACATATACGTTTTATGGCAATGTACTTAAGTAATTGAAGAGGACATGAGGGTATGCACTCACAATTTTTGCATGTCGAATTTACCAAATTCAACAACATGTAACTCTTTTCATAAGTGCTTTATTTATTGAACGCGACGTCCTAATGTACGTGTGTAATGCGCGTAATAACAAACATAAGTATGATCGTAACTATATGAATTCCACTGCAAACGAAACGCAGTCGGTTCATTTGTAGTCAGCCTCTTACCAGTGATTATCCTTAACTATATTTCACCGTTAATAACATCATAGTCGATTCCGACAAAAAGGAAATACTCGTAGGTTTAACAAACTGGTGCTTATATCTCGAAACAGGAAACTCGACTCGAATTTTGAAAATGTATAACAGTCAATATAATATAGCAGTTTACATATTTTGAGAAACGCAAAGAGCAATGACATCCGTTTTGATTTAAAAGTTGAGAGTTGTTACCATGATAAGTCATATTGATCATTGATTACGTAGTAACCATCTAAGTAAACTGTACCCAGGGCTTGGCCTTATGACGAGTGGACTCTCTTCACACTTCGCCAGTGTACAGAATTGTGGACTTTCTGTGGATAATTAATCGATGTGAACTCAATGAATTACAGTTGTCATGTCATGTAATAGAAACGGCACTACCCAACCCAATTACTATTATTATTTAATGAAAATTATTATTATTCTAATCAACTGAACAGTGACGCTTGTCGTAGACCACGGCTGTAAATAAACATTATGAACTAAATGAACCGACCAGTATATTAACTTTAGAAAACAGCCGCAGAAACGAAGTTGTACTATTGCAATAAAAAATAGCACGCGAACTTTGCGATAAATAAATAGTAATGGATAATTGTGATAAACAAATGGCCTCTTGTGCCCAATAACTCAAATAAAATAAAAAAGACTCGCTTGGATCCTAATGTAATTTTTCTAACACACCGTATGACAGATTTAAAAAGAGATGATTTGAACAGCATCCGAAGTTGACATTAGGGCACTTTACAAAGGATTAACGTAAATCTAATTATCTTATGGACCAGAAGTCACCGGGCTGTTACAGCAGGCTATTTATAGGCCCAGCTTATCCACACTGATAGAAAATCGCTTGAATATGTCCTTGTGAATACTGAGCTGATGATGCGTGATGACTATTGAGCATGTATGTACGTGAGTATGTAAGCTTTTTGTCTTATTTCCTGGAAAGATATTTTTAATGCTAGAACAATAAGCCCACTAAGTCAATAAATTGTGGATACTATAACGACATACTGGAGTATGGTAAACCTGAAACTTGGGAAGAAATGTGCAATCGATTGATGCAACTGAAGAACTGCAAGAGTCTTGGGGCCACTAAAATTGCGGTGTTGTATTTAAGAGCAAATAAGTAAACAGATGAGACTTACCCGTAGCCGCTACTGTCTGTCTGTTAATCCCTAAAGTAATAACAGTAGCTATTATGTATCTCAGTTGCTAACAAATGTTGATTAAAATCTTGAAAAATGGCGGCCCTTCTTATCTGACAACATTCACTACTGTTTAAAAACAAGACACGTGACTAGAGATCCTCGTTGGATTTGAATCCAGCCAGTGAATTAAAACAGTGGCGAAAGAAGATGAATTTGAAGGTAAAGCTCCATTGACATTAACCCTTTGCGTCACAGAGACGTAAATTTACGTGCGTTTCATAAATATTTTGTTTTAATTATGACTGTATAGAAAGGGTTGCCACAATTAATTTATGAACCAACATATTAAATAATAGTTGTGATAAATGCATTGATATCATTCGAAAAGGGGAAAATTTACAAATGAAACAAATGACGAGATGACAAGAAACGTTGGAAAAACAACCTTGTGTACAGGGGCGATATCTCATAAAGTATTTGACATCGGTGATCGACGAGCACATCGGCGAATTATTACAGAATCGCACGGCTGATCTGAGGCATTAGACATTTTGAAATTTGGAGGGTGTGTTCCTGGAGCGGTTTAATTTAAATCACTCTAGGTATTTTATGGTGAGTAACTGTGTTAGTACCGTTAACACTATGTAAACCAAATATCCCTACAAAAGATTGCTTGTACTAATGTCGAATACTTTATTCAATACGGGTCATTTAATTCGGATGTAGGTCACTGGTTAAGCGAATTCGTTGTACTGTGCTAATGAGCCAAGACTCGAGCGGCGATGGCCAGTGAGCTCGTGTTGGAGCATATTTTAAAATGTGTAGTCAGTATAACTACTTCAACCCAGCTTACGATTGTTGAAGTAAGGGGAGGCTGTCAAAGACAAGTAACAATATTATTTCTTACTTTAGGGTTATCCTTTCAGCTTTCAGGTTCAGACGGTATAAGAATAATCTCCATATTTATATTTCTCATTTTACATCTTGTAGTAGATTACTCGCAGATAACAGCTTTGAAGAGTCAACATTTTTGAACACAGCGCACGATATGCAAAGGTCCATATACCAAAGAATGTACATATAGAAAATATAACATATATAACAGATATTAAGTATATAAAAGTAGATGCTATCGTGATATCGTCGTCAACGCACGAGGTTTAAGCGCGTACTTACAGTTAGCATCCATACAGTTCCAAATTGCAGCGCAGACATCCACTGCTCGTTTTATTCGCTCTGATGCATCGTTTCCATACTCGACTGATGTCTGCGTAAGAGGTATTCAGGCCTAATAGGTAGTAGTAGAAGTAGTAGACGACTATAATAATGTACACCTTATTTACTTACAAGTTAATGAAAAGGAGAGGTACTTTCTTTACGTAATTGCAATGATTGCGAATAACTACTAGGTTCAGCAACCGGTTTACAAATAAAAAAGCCACACAAATATATACATTATACAGAAGAGATAGAGTTCAATTGACTATGTAAACCTTTTAGGGTAAAAAGACGCGTTGCTTAACTTTGCTTGAACAAATATGTGGTTCGGCCTTTATGCTGGACTTTTCTTTAGGGCATGTCTGTCGGGTCAGCTAGAAATCTGCACCAACTCTACGAAAATGTTTTTCGCGTTTACTTTCTTTTACTCCTAAATAACTGAAGATTTTTTTAATTGGCACAGGATTGGCTCTATATGACTATGTAAAAGACAAATAATACTTTTTAACCATAAAGATGTTTCATTGTAGGATAATCACTATTAGATGTACGCGGATGGAGCCGCGGTAGAAGTCTTGTATATTATAAATTAAAACGCTTGTATCTTTGTTTTCTCTTCACATCGAATCTTTATCATCTTTATTGAGGTACGAATGCATTGCTCTGGCGTACTGTAATTAGATAAGGACTATGGTCAGATGCACAATGATTCCAAATAGACCCTAGTGCATTACACAAAATAAGAAAACTGGTATGTTTATTATTTTAAATTAAATAATATAAATTATGTAAAGGTTACATTGAAAATTACTACCATGTAATCCGTTTTTTTTTCTACCAACTTAAAAAAAAGAGGAGGTCTCCGTTTTTGGAAGTTGGTAGAAAAAAAACTGAACTCAATTCGACTTTGAATCGAATGTTTTTTTTGTTACCTCATAACTTTCGATAGGGTGAATCGATTCTCAAAATTCTTTGTTTGAAAGCTGGTGCTTCTCGTGTGGTCCCATTTAAATTTCATCTGATTCGGTCCAGTATTTTTGAGTTACACTCCAATAACTGAATAGAATGGAAGTCAGTATTAAATTTTTCAAATTGTACTTGTATCCATATTTTTTAGCTCCAGTGACATTTAAGCCGATCGTCAACCGCCAACTAAACTAAGTTAGCTTAGCTCACATAATAGAGAGTAGGTGTAACATATTTTTGTTGGCGTATATTTGCGTAGTTTGCGGTGGACGCACATTTATGAAAAACTGGCTCAACTATGTGAACTAAGCTAAACTAAATTAGTTTAGTTGGCGGTGGACAATCGGCTTAAATGTACGCCAGACAATTGAAAGTAGTTTTGTATATCGATAGTTTAGTCCGACTCGCACTTAGCCAGCTCCATTTCCCACAAAACATTTGTACTAGGAGTGTCTATAGACATGGTCGTTACTCCTATATTATATTGTTTTATGCAATATAGATAACGAAGTTGCCAAGATATATATCCTTTATTCATCAACGTCTTTATGTGTTAGTGATTACTTAATTTAATGGCTCTTTTATGTTACGTCATAACTTTATGTTCAATACATCCGACGGACAGTGATACCGTCTTAATTACACTTGAGGCAATCAAATCTATATGAAAGTGACATCCTTGATCACCGAAACTGACACATAAGTATGACAAATATTAATAAAATATTGTTAAGAGGTTTAAAGAACTTTATTTCTCATAAGAACTAGTGTTCACTTACAATGAGATTCTCTTAAATATAATTTATAAATGAGTCCTCTGGCTTGGTAGGCATTACTTATTTAACGAGCTATTTATATATTGCTTCAGTTTATTATAATATGCATTAATATTTTCACATTCTTTCACTTCATTTGGTAACTGATTGTATAGCTTTGCTCCTTCAAATAATAATGTTGTTCTCCCATAGTTAGTACGCGGTGTTTTCAATTTTAATTTATTTTTATTCCTTAAATTGTGGGTATTTATGTGTTGTGTGAACTGAACGTTTGAGTGAATTGATTGAGTTATGATATTTTTTATGAGAATGCAAGTGTTATATGTGTATATTTGTTTGATATTATAAAGTTTAGTACTTTCATATAATAATGTTGTTGGTGTAAGATAGTGATAATGGAATAGGACTTTAATTATTTTATTTTGTATTCTTTGTAAGGGATCCAAGTTAGTTTTTGAAGCTGTTCCCCAGATTTCGACTAGATATTCCAGGTGTGATTTAACTAGAGTTGTATATCGTGGTGCGTATTTTGTACGGAATACAATTAGTGACTTTTCTTAGTGCTCCTAAGACTGATATCAGCTAAGAGAAGTAGTTTATGCGACATAGTGGTGCGGACATGGACTGTCGAGAGGTTAAATTATCGGTAAAATACTACCCACGATATAGCTATCGCAGCCAGATCCATGCTAGAGACAAAGTAAAATAGCTGATGAAAGTCAGTTTAGCGACTCGACAGTTTTATCGTGAGATCCAGGATCGCACGGCTGGATCGTATGCTTATATATCTAATGAATTGTCATCGTGGATTCCGTATTTTATATATATATATATATATATTTTATATTTCCGTATTATTCCGTAACTTCAACTTCTTTTGCATGGGACTTGGGTGGGTTTGCCACAAAGCTGCCCGTGTCGCGATTGGCGAGAAATTACACAGGAATCGTTGTGTTGAATATTGCAGACACTAAAAGTCTTAACCATTAAACATTTATCTGATGATTCTGATAACAATATTTGACATATTATATTCTTATTGAATTAATACACTTATTGGTTACGATCCTATTACTTACAAGGGACATCAGTACACGCCTTTCTGTTGTTTTAATGTTCGCTAGTATAACTGGAAATGGCTAAAAGAGCGCTTAGAAAGGTTATTGTAGGATCCTGTATTAGAATCATACTTTCACAAGAAAAAAAATAAAGATCTGCAGAACGGCAGCGAAGGTCTAGTATCCTAGTTATTTCTATGAATCCAATAAATATTCAGAATTATTTTATTTATTTCAATGTGTGAACCCTGGATTCCTTCACTACGTCATCAAACTATGACATAGCCAGTGAAGTCCTGTAACCGATTGGACTTCTAGCAACATTTCATTCATAGCACTTATAGCATTACAAATATTTTAAAAGGTCTACAGTATGCTATTAAAAGGTGTTCCATAAGAAACATCGCTATCGATCTAGACAACTCTGGCCCCTATGCTTCACGATTAGGGTTACCATTCTTACTTATTTTCATAGACAGTAAGCGCTCCGAGGGGATATATGATTGAACTGCAGGGTCTCTGAAAAATCTATCTTCATTTCTTTCTTTAAATAAATAACAAAAATCTCTATTGATTCCTTTTTGGAAATTAAAGAACTATATAGTAATGGTTCCCAAAAAATATCAGGTATTTTGAGTACTTGCACTATGTAGCGAGAGCAAAGTATTGTATGAGACATATTCTACGTGAAATTAACAATAATCTATTTAATAAAAATACTAAAGTACAACACAACGCCTTTATTAATTCATAATTTACTCGTTAGAATTCAAGATGATTAATATACGAATAGCAAATCATTACAAACATGCTTCGTAGCCTCAAAAAGTAGCATACTAAAAAGTCTGAAGTTATCCAAGCACCATGGCTCCCCTATTCGCGTGTCACACAATTCAATAAGCAACAACGCAAACTTACCGCCTCATTCACATTGAGTTAACAGCTCTGATGGGCCCACAACAATACTACCGCATGCTCCCACAATAGACTGATCTCGGACGATATCAGCTATAGAAACAGATTTAAACAAGCTGGCGGCTGAAAATGAAATGTTGCTCTTTTGTTGCAATGTTTGCGGAGTGATGAGATAGTTTTCGGAATAGAACTGTGTGTTTCCTGACGGATTATTTTGTTTTTTGTTCTGGACTAGTTGGTAAATGTAGCGTAGACTGCTTTGGGTTCAGCCAGAACGATGTCAATCTCGAGCTAAATTAGCAGAATATCACTTGAATATCAAAACTCAAACCCAAAATTATCCACTTTTTGGCTAGATCTAATCTTCGGCGAGCATATCATAATATTATCGATAATTGAACATCACATTACCTACCCTTATCCAAGTATATGTCAGTACAATATGATGTTAACTCTCATAATGCATAAATATTACGATTTGTTTTTATGGTTGGCTTTTGCACAGACGACATACGATTCTTTATGCTTCTCATTGACACCAAAACCTACACCTACAACTTTTGCATCAGAAGTATCAAGTCTATGACTAGCTTTGAGGTACTTTTTATACCTTGGTAGGCTTTTACAACACCCATAGCCAAGCCTGATTCCCAAGAAATTACAGCTTCTACTACATTGATCATTTGACTATATCCATAAATATCCGATGTTTAGAGAAAAAATGCCAATAATCGTTTCCACCGGCAACAACCATCGGCAATTCGGTATGCTAAAAAAAATTAACCTATGCCAATTCCGAAACCATTTCGAGATTTTATGTTACAAACCCTTATTTTTCTACTCTGACCTTTTAAAACGATAAGATGCCATTTATTTTAACAAAAAACGATGAAATAATTCGACTTTCATTGACCTCTAAATGACGTCACTTTTTTGCACTTTTGTTTTGATTGAATAGAGACTTACGAATTAGTAGGTGTCACTGTCAAGTGTTCTAGTTTCTTTTTTTTTACTCGCGTGCTTTTCTTGGCTCCTCAACGCAACTACATATTTGTGCAAAAAAGTGACGTCATAGGATTCAAATTTTCAAAAAAATATTATAAAATAACTACTGAATATAAAACAAAAATATTGAAATTAGTTTCTTATAATGACCTAATCTACGAAATAAAAATATAAAAAAAATACCAAAAAACAACTTTACATACCGAATTTACTAATATTAAATAACACCGTGCAAATGAGTAAATTCTCATTCAGACAAAACTTTTTCACTTATCTGCGTCAATTTATCAAAAAGCAACGTTTGGAATCCCCCAAAATAGGTAGGTGTTACAAGTTCATTTAATTTCGGATGAGTTGGGCAAGTCTATTAACATTTGTGTAGCCGTTTACAAGTGGAAGTCCATTCTGTTCCATCATTGCGAAGTTTCGTCTCCCTGATGTCTTTTGACTGGGTAATCTTCTTACTGTCAAGGTGATTTGTAATCTCTGAGCGTAATAAGGCTCAAGTCGTAAAATCTTGATGGCATTGTAAAAGTTTTTTATGTCGGACTATTTACCTAGTCGATCTGATGTCTGAATCAGGGCAAACCTTGTCGGGATCTACTTGGATTGGTGACCGCTTCTGGTGGCATTTTCAACTGAGCGCTTCTTATCCTTCTCAGGGTACGTTAAAGCCTCGATCCCGCTCATTGGAAAACAGTCGAACAGACCGCTACTTTGGAGGCTTTGGGCGGATTGTAAACTCCAAATCTAGAGATGGTGACTTGACTGGCCATTAATCAGCACATGGCTTGTTATATAGCAAAAAGCCAGAAAAGCGAATGTAATATAGTCTTTAAATGGCCTTGATGGCCATTTAAATTTTCGTATCGTTACTATAAGTTTGCTCTATGCCACTGATATAGCATTAGAGTATTAGTAAAAAAACAAAGCTTCAATTTTGCCCACTGTCACTCTGAAAGTAATTATACTATATTCTTATTTTAAAAAGGGCAGTAATTGCTTTTTACAAGACACTAAATGTATTTTATAAACCTCTATAGATCGTGAGACTAGATTGAGAGCTTTTCGTAACATCTGCATCGGGTGCACCTGCCATGCCTCTAATATATTTCTATTGAGTCTCTCTTGCGAGCCAGACTGTAACAAGCTGGCTATAATAAATGTTTTACATAGCTGCTATGCCCACTCTGGTGTACTAATTCACCTAATAAGGAGACATGTTTCAAGCTGCCGTATATAGCAAATCTATACAAATAAATAAGATGGAAGTATCTTCGTGTATTGTCAAATTATCAACTTTTTACTAACTATATGTAAAACTAAAAAGTTATCAGAATAATATTTGACTGTCTGTTCCGGCTATACTCTCCGAAACGGCTGGACCGATTTTGACAGGATTTTCAATGGCAAATAACTGACGTTTTAATGAGTAACTTTATTTCTACTATTATATTAAAATAAGGGTTCCAAAATATTGCTTGTTGAATTCCACGCAGGCGTAGTCGATGGACACCTAGTAGCTAATATAAATACGTAATAAAGCTCCAATACATTTAGAAGAACAGGTGGTCAATCGTACTCCAAAGTATGGACATATTTCGTGGAAACTTTAACGATGAATGTTATAATAACGCCAAAGTGAGGCTTTGTCAGAGCAAGAACTTAGTTTCCAGAGGCTTGATAAATAGCGCCATTCGTCAAACCGCGTTGCCTAATCTAATGCGAATCAGAATTCGCAGGTCTCACAACTGTCGCCGAGCCTCACCCGTAATAATAACATTCAGTGAACTTGTTACTTACCTGTGCTACATTTGTACTATACCTATTTGATTGAAGTCTTTGGCCATTGTTTCTAGAAAAGTTTGAATTTTGTTCTGTAGGCCGCACAGTCCGCTAAACAATAGAACTCCAGAGGCCGTTGCACAGTTAATTTGCGAAAAGGTATCGTAAGCGTCAACGCGTCACGCTTCGGCGTACAGACTACGAGTTATCTGTGTCACAGTTGCCTTAGATGACAGTTTATACTGTTTCACGTGAACACGTTTCGTTACACTTACGCAGTTATTCGTGCTAGGCCCATTGTAAGCGCGAGCCTACTGAAAAAGTATTCGTATCGTAAGGGCCATCGCGTCACGCTTCGACGTACAAACTGTGAGATGTCTGCGTTACAGTTGTCCGAGATAAATGACAGGTTGTACTGTTTTACGTGAACGACGCGTTACATTTAGGTACTGTGCCCGAATCATCAAAGACGAAACATTTTTCGCTTTCAGTAGGTTGTATATATGTTTATTTGTTTAATAGGTACTTGATGAGACCAACAAATCATTCTGATGATAAGCTTCACGCCTGCCCAATGTTGCAGTAATACCTAGCCCTTATCATTTTGTCGTTGCACTGATGTCACTAAGCCGAGATCTGCTTGTTCCCACTCACCAAGTAAAGTCACTGGCAACAGTCCCCTTCAACCAGCATCCTGATTCCCTCAAAGCCATCAACTATATCACAGTAGCGCTTTCACACTACATCATCGAGGACATATCTGACATTGGCAGTGATACCGACCAAGACGAACACTTGCAGATCAGTTCTACCACCTAGTAAATATATGTAAATAGTCGTGCCCCAAGGTTTCACCAGCGTGGTGATGGATGATAATGAAAAATTATCCTATATGTTATTCCAGCGCTTCATCTATCTACATACCAAAATTCATTAAAATCCATTAAGTAATTATTGCGTGAAAGAGTAACAGACATTCATACATCCGAATACAAATTATCGCGTTTATAATTAAGTATCTGCATACCCAATTTCATTAAAGTCCGTTTGGTAGTTTTTGCGTGAGAGTCACAAACATCTAAACATCCAAACATACAAACTTTCGCGTTTATTATATTAGTAGGATAATAAACGGTTTGCAATGTAGAAGCGGTGCAACGCTTTTAATAATAGATGGACACTGCAAGCTGCCGACACCAGCCGTGCAGTTTTAATAAAGTCATAATGAATCACAAGTATTTATAAAACTCCAGTGGATTTTTCAGTTAAAAAGTTTTCTCGGAGCAAACGAACATAACTTTTAACGACAGCTTCAAAGTTGACAATTCCTTCACAAGCGTATCTGAAAACATGGAATTGTTCACTTAGAATATATCTCAGAAATGGATGAAGTGAAATAACGATCTCCTTTTTATCGTATAAACTCTATATTCATAGCTCAGTGTTTCATAAAATTGTCATCGGTTTTCTAAATTATTATTATTACATCATATTTATTTAACAGACTTAAAAAAAGGAAGTTTCTAAATTCGACCGTTTTTTTGTGAGTGTTCGCGGATAACTTCGTCGTTTATGAACCGAATTTGATGATTCTTTTTTGGTTTGGTAGAATATATAGGGTGTTTGGTAGAGGGTCCGACATACCAAATGAGCGTGTTCGGGGGCCCACTTGGAGAATACAAGTTGGCCAAAAAAAAATCCCCGACCCCCAATATGTTTAGCTTTTTTTTGTGATTTTTCCCTTTTTCTCCGAAATTGTACCTATTTACCACCATAACATTCGTAAAATTTGTAAAAAATAAAAACATCCGGTCTAAAACATACTTTACAAAATGTTATAGTGGTAAATAAGTACAATATTGGAGAAAACGAGAAAATTCCCAAAAAAAGCTAAAAATAATTGGGGTGTCGGGGATTTTTTTTGGCCAACTTGTATTCTCCAAGTGGGCCCCCGAACACGCTCATTTGGTTTGTCGGTCCCTCTGCCAAACACCCTGTATTTCCGGTGGTCCCAGTTAAATTTCATCAAATTCGGTCAAGCTGTTTTTGAGTTACACTCCAATAACTGAAAAGTGTTTCGCCTATTTTGATGATTTGATAAAACAATCGATCCCGTAAGTAGCAAGTGTCACTAAAAAGGATGAATATTCTTTTTACCAAAAAATGGAACCGACTTCAACACCATAAATTGTGAAATAACTTGTCGAAGTCGGTACCATATACAATATTGTGATAATAGGTACATATTTTTGAACTATCATGGTACCGAGGAGGTACTCAAATGTTTATTACCTCAAACTTTCGACTGGATGAACCGATTCTTTTATTGTTTGAAAGCTGGTGCTTCACGTGAGGTCCCATTAAAATTTCGGTCCAGTAGTTTTTGAGATACACTCCAAGAACTGAATAGAATGGAAGTCAGTATTAAATTTTCAAATTGTACTTGTTACTTTTACACTATTTGGAAAACAAAATGACATACAATACATAATGTTTACTATTTTAATGTTATTTCATTGTTTATGTCAAAATAACATTAAAATGTGTAATACTTACGGAAGTTTCAATAAAGTTACATGGATTACTAATTAAAAATATTATTTTCAAAGTTCTACAGAATCTACTCTCAACTAAAATATATATTTTAATTAGTTATTTAAAAAAATTGTGGACAATAATTTGGGCAGCACATTTACATACCCTCTTTAGAAATATGTAATATATGGTAGTAGGTACTTATTATACTAATAACGTTGTAATATTGTTCATTGGTCCAGGAAAAATATATGACGCTCTACCTGCATGCGCAAGTTTTAATATATACTGTTATTAAAAGTTCCATTTCATTTCTATGGTTATAGCCTTAATTTCTCATTATAAGGAAAATACCACACTGGACTATTGACACGTCAGCTTCCATACCTAACCTAGGAGGGTGCCTGCTGACTAGTATGGCGTTATATTTATTATAGTAATTCGAGATCAGAACTTTCCAACGTGGAGGGGTTTTTCGGTTCGTTTAGATCCCGGTAAGTGCTTAGAACCTCTTTGAACTGATGATGTTATGAAACGTGCTCATGGTCATTCGGAGCACTTAATATTAGCTTATGCCATCGTTCTAACAATCATGTCATGTGTGTTTATTATTATTACAATTAAATTTAGGCAGTCTGTAAATTATGTCAAACTACTGTGCGGTTTCACCTGCGTGGACATGGATGATGTTGAACCTGTTTTTTTAAGCGTCTTTATATCAGAGCGACCAAAACAAAAACAGAATTATTCAAATCGGTAAAAACGTTCGGTAGCTAATATATCAAGAGTAAAGGCGTTTTTCGTCAAAAGGCGAGTTCGCCGATGAGCGGGGCTATTCATTTTTATTTATATATAGGTAACATTATTGTATAACAAGAAAAACTATGATATTGAGCTTTTTATGATATTAATGCTTATGAAAACATATATCTAATATAAATCCATCTATAATAAGAAGAAATATGAGATTCCAACAAGAACTATTTGAACAATTTAATACCGACTTCCATTCTATTCAGTTATTGGAGTGTATATTAAAAACTACTGGACCGAATTTAATGAAATTTTAATAGGACCACACGGGCACCAGATTGCAAACAAAAAATAATTTCGAGAATCTGTTCACCCTATCGAAAGTTATGAGGTAACAATCATATAAAAAAATACAGACGAATTGAGTACCTCCTCCTTTTTGTAAGTCGGTAGAAAATGAATAATGGAAATCTTAATACATAATTGTATATGTAATGATAGCGATTGCGAGGCTGCGCTTGGAAATATCCCCCTAGACTCCCCTTCCGGGTTTAATCATACCGTCGGCCCACCTACGATACGATTACGACATCGTATAACGTAACAGCGCGGAACATTTTTGTTGGCGACTATCTTGTTTTAATGTTTTACCTAACGCTGTTGTTTGGACAAGCGCACTGATGTAGAGCATAAACGCTTTTAAAATGTTTATGCTTTCAATGTAGGACTATAGGAAGGTCCGGATGAGGTATACATACATCTACTCGATTATACGAATACTGAGCTCTTACAAGCAAATAATTAGCAGGTATTTCAGAAATATATAAATTGTAAGAATATTTTTACATTACTTTCCCACTGTTATGACTCGAGACTTTATTTTAGATACAGGAGTATGTCCTAATTATCCACCACGCTGGAACAGCTCTGCTTGGTGTATAGAATAGTGGCCATGCCTAGAATCAAAGTGTTCAAGCCACCCCGATGCCTCCGACATAGCCCTGTTAACGTACCTTCCGAAGCATGGAAGCAGCCAGTTAAAAATGCCAGTAGCGTCACTCATCCAAGTCGTGCCTGCAGCATGGGTTGCTTTAACTTATTGATCAGTTGATGTGAATTACAAAACATATAATAAAAATGGTTACTGAATTTGTCTTATTTCGACACAGAGAAGGCGAACCGATACTAAATTTCACTACACTCACTCACACACTCGTTTATAACTTCTCAAACACACGCATAATCACCTATCTTATAGAGTCTAAAACAGATTTTTGACTCCACAGTTGACTAATGTTATTTTGGTATTTTCACTCTTGAGTCACAATATATAGGCTTCGTGCCTAGTTTGGGCCTCAATTGAAGTTTTGTTTAAACCTAAGATTGTTAATTGGCTCCAATTTATTACTCTTATATATTTTGAAATTACTTCTTTTCAGTAATAATGATTATTATTATATTACAGTTTAGAGCGACACATATACAATTTATTTTGCTACCGACTTCCAAAAAGAGGAGGAGGTACTCAATTCGACTGTATTTTATGATTGTTACCTCATAACTCACCTCGAACCGATTCTCAAAATTATTTTTGTGTTTGTAAGCTGGTGCTTCCCGTGTGGTCCCATTTCATCAAATTCGGTCCGGTAGTTTTTGAGTCACACTCCAATAACTGAATAGAATGGAAGGCGGTATTAAATTTTTAAATTGTACTTGTTCTTTTTCTATAATGGTTCATCATAGTGACTCCCTCTCGCCTGATGGAAAGCGAAGATGAATCAAGTTTCACAGTGTCAAATTGTCAATCAACAATTTCACAGTGTTGTGTGTATAAAACTAAGTGGCGCTACTGGGTACTGGAGATACCGTCACGTTCGTTAAACAATTCCATCGGATATGTAGAAATAGAAGCAGACATACAATACTCAAAACAACAATTAAAAATACCCATTACGTTTCGTACGTAACAAGGTATTTCACAGAAATATTTATATATAAGATAGGAATATTATTACAACACTGAAAAATACAACAGAACAGCTAATAAATTCTCGGCTTACGTACCAACAAAAAATCCTGCATAAATCTCCACGTAAAGCAAACGAAAAGTAACTGGAGTAAATTGAGTGCGTATTAAAAATATCACGAAGGAATCCCGAGGAGCGAGGGTCTTTAATAAATAAGTATTCTCCCGAAACGGGGAGTATTGCCTTGCTGGCACGCAAACAGATCTACAGTCGCTGACAACACAAGTAGCAGAAGACTACGCTTCTTATTAAAACATGGCGTATGTCGTAATTAAACTTAGGTTGGTGGCAGCATTTGGTTTCCATTCGATCGGTAGCTAAATGCACTAAATACATTCGGTTCAACTCACATATATGTATACATACAATATATAACGCAAATGCGTGTACTTCCCATGTCCGAACCCCGACCAAGCGTCAAGGTTGGCCGCCGCTACTTACCGGCCGCGCGAGTCTGTTGTTACAGCCGGACGACCGCGAAAACTAAATTGTGTGATAATTAACTGCATTAGCCAAAAAAGAGCCAAAGGACAGATTTTCTTATCACATGTAAGTTATTTTTAAATTATATAATTTTAAAATAACTTACTTGTGATATGCGTAAATTCTAGTAATTCAATTTCATTAAAGAGTCGGAAACGTGATACTTGCGTTATCTATTGTACACTAGGGACTTCGTTCGCGTAGTAAGCTCGTCCTTCGGCCTCGCCATAATCTTCCGTCTTTTCTTGCTTTTTCTTTCATAAGAACCTTCTTCTGATACTAATTGACACAAAAAAGTTTGCAAGATTAAGATAAGAAGATAATATATATATATATATAGGAGAAATAGAGGTCCATTTTATATATATATAAAATGGACCTCTATTTCTCCTGGTGACGCTATACGCTATAAGTAATATATAATATATATATAGATATATATGTGTGGTTCAACCGTATGTATTAAAAAGAGAAATTTAAGAGATTACCTGCATACCCTCGAACGGGTTCGAACCCGAAGCATCCACCCGAACATCGAATTTAACTCTCTGTAGTTAACGCTTAAACGTCGTATGGGGAAGGAGCGACATGTATTGAACAGCTTGACAAGTTTTATCTGATAGAAAGAAGAGTTTCTAAAGAACAGTTTTTGTATTGAACTCGCAGCACTTTTTAATTAAGTACTATATTAATCATTTTCTAAGCATTAACGCTTGCTTAGGAACTCAAATGTTGGAATTGTAGAAGTAAAAGTTCCTCGGAGGGGTTTTGGCCCGCGATTCTGACTATCTGTGTCAGACGCCATGACCACATGGCCACCAAGGCACCCATCCGAGTGTCGAATTGATCTCTCTAGTTGGTTTTAACCGTCTTACGCGTATTACTTATGGTGAAAGTATATCTACATACCTACAAACAGTAAGAAATAATAAAAACAACCTGACTACCGAAGGAGGGTTATGATTTTCGAATGTACATTAGATTAATGATTAGTAACCGCGCGCGCGCTTACCGATAGCGAGACCAATCATAAAGCGGTAAGGTAAAGTACATACAATAATAAAACGGGATTAACGTGAGACTAACGCGTTATCGATATCACGATGCGAGCATGTTTCGGCTTCGTCCGGAACCCTTCTCGGATCTTGAGTGCGGTGCGCTCGTCATTTCGTCCCGCCTCGCACTACGCGCAACAACCCACTGTGCACGGGAGGAAATGTATGTATTGGTGGATATTTACACTCGAGAGCAATGAATCCGGGTCACTTAAAGAATGTTAAAAATCTCGGAAACTAAAAATGATAGGTTAATGCAATAAATTGTATTTAATAGACAATGTAATACTCCTTAAATGAAAGTAAAAAAAATATGAGTCACCATACATTTTATTAACACAAAATTACATAAAGAAAAAAACTGCTGATCTCTCCTTAAAACAAAAATAGGAAACATGAAATTTTTGAACTTTATTACGATTTTCTTGAATTTTAATACTTCGTATTGCCTCCTCGTGCTTCCATTACTGCGTTTACGCGGTTTGGCATGCTGTACACCAAGTTCCTTATACGATTTTGGGGAATATTCTCCCATTCCTCTGTGAGAGCAATTTTGAGCTCACGAAGCGTGATTGGGGGAGGGTTTCGTTGTTTTACGCATCTGCCTAGCTCGTCCCAAGCATGCTCGATCGGGTTGATATCCGGGCTGCGCGCTGGCCACTCCATACGAGTAATGTTCATCTCTTGAAGGTAGTCATTCACAATCCTACCTGTATGAGGTCGGGCATTGTCATGCATAAATATAGCATCCTCACCTAAATTGACCATAAATAGACCAACGTGATCATTGAGGATTTCTTCCACATATCTTTCGCTAGTTAAAGAGCCGTTTTCTATGATCACCAGCTCGAATCTGATTTGTGAGTTCAGTTCCTGTGAGAAAGCGATTTCGAAGCATGGTGTTCACCAAGTATCGGTCTTCTCGTGCTGTGGTACACCTGGTTCTGCCCGTTCCTGGTCTGCGTAGGTTAGAACCAGTTTCTTCGTAACGTCGGAGAACTCTTTGTACTGTTGACAGCGACACACTGACAGTCCTGGCTGTATCGCGCTGACTCCGGCCGGTTTCCAGCATTGTAAGTATTCTGGTGCATTCTTCAGGCGTAAGCGACATAATTTCAGCTTGAATAATAAATATAGAGCACTATCAACATGGTTTATGTACCCACATAAATGACAGATTACAAACAAAAGCAAAACCAAATGCTGTAATTTCGTAGTTCCATCTTCGAAAGTGGCCCTTTTTCAAATTTGATTTTTTTATGATATAACTTTACAATAACTAAGAAGTTTTAATACCTTCATTTAAGGAGTAATTACATTGTCTATTAAATACAATTTATTGCATTAACCTAGCATTTTTAGTTTCCGAGATTTTTAGGATTCTTCAAGTGACCCGGATTCATTGCTCTCGAGTGTATTAGGAAAACGTATCATGTACCTATGAAGAAATATAATAACTACAACTCCGTAAATTAATACTCTCAATTAGACATCTCAAGAATAGTGTACAATAAAGAACAAAAGGCACGTTAGATAAAATATTAAATAACATTCTCCAAATGGTTTAGCAGAAATAGGAGAATTTTCAGAAAGTCGATATCTAAGTCTAGAATAGCATTCAATAATAAGAAATGGAGCCGGTATTGCGGGCGGGTTTGTTTTCTCTTTTGTTTAGCTATAACCAAGTTTTCTTATAAAAGCATTTCTTGAATATATGCAAGTATTTACAAAAAACAGTCTCGACTGCTACATTTGCATGTAGGGCGTGTGTTAAACAGGTATTGTGCTCTTTTGAAGCGTAACCTCAATTCTGCCCTGATTCCCAGTTTTGGGATCTTTAATAGCAGATTTCTGAAAATCTGATCTTAACGGTTTTTGATTTTTTTTAAATACACTCTTCTTGACAATTCTCAATTCTTTAGTGGCACTTAATAATATCAAATCATCAAAAAATATTGGTTTTAATTTTATATTAATATTCAAATTGATTTTTAACTGGTAATTTCCCCCCTTATTACACCGCCTACGTATATCTGAAATACACTGATCTATCTAACAGGTTTGATTTTTATGCCAATTGTAGCCTCGGTGTCATAATTTACAAATTGGCTACTGAACTTTAACTTATTAAATATTTTGCAGCGAATATAATAAAAAACCCATAGCTAAAATATGCAAAAATACATTAGTTTTTAAGGCGCTGTCAGTTCAGAGCTTGAATCCTTCCAATTTCTTTCACTTGAAATCTCAATGCAATCTCGTAAAAACAAACAAAAATTCATAAAAAATAATGTTCACTATTTAATAAAAAATAGTACTCGCCAGTGTATGTGTATTAAAAAATGCTATTTTATGATGTGTTTCGTGACAAATACAATTGTGAATAAAGATCAAAACTCTTAAAAGAGGTGAAATTACGTGGTATGTTTGAATTTTTTTAATGTACTATAGTATGTTAAAATATGGGTTTAAGTCCGTCAATGTGTACTTAAAAGTCATAAGACTTTTTAAGTACACATTAACAACGTAAACAAAAAATTATATGACATTTATAAAAATGTCATATAATTTTTTTGTCATTTTAAGTAAATCGCTCCTTATGAGATAAATTGCTTCAAAACCCCTCATTTTTATCAACGTTTGACTGATTGACAGCACCTTAAGTGCAGACAAAAAGTTTATTTTTCTGAAACACAGCTGAAGACGACTTCCCCTTCTTCCCCTAACGCCACACAGGTACGTAGGTACTCGCTATATACTATATAAATAAATCAAATCTCCTTTTTGCTTGTGTAAGAAACTAAAACTGTGGTACTTTGTGAGGATTTCTCAATTCGGTAGCCAAATTATCCTTGGCCACCGAATCGAAGAATCCTTTTGTTTGCGGACCACGCGTCCCGCTAAATAAAAGCATTCGAGCCTACTGGTTTAATCCCGTTACTAATGATTTTGCTCGTTCATTATGTACTTTTTACAAACCCAGAGAGTGAAAACTTCCTAATCCATTTCTTAGTGCGTCAGGCCTTACTTGCTCCAGGCCATATAGATTGTTTGAAATATTACTTACTGATATATCTTTTTTAAAATGTGACTAAGAGGCGATATAAGCACAAGGCGCACCTGGTATTTAGTGGTTTTTCTATAACAGATGCATTTCATCAGAAGTGACTAACTGCCCTGCGCCCTTAACCTTGAGACATTAAGCTGTTAAGTGCCATGTACCTAGGGGTTACCGGGTGAAAAAATCAAAAGCCCGGAGCAAAAGCCTGATTTCCATTGAAACATCCTGAGATTTTGTTGCAGTTTGTGAATTTTCTTTCAAACGTAAGCATTTAAAAAAAATATATTATTATCGTTTTTATACATTGCGGATTTCGATTGGTCTCGCTCACGCGTCGCACATCGCACTCAGCGGGGTTGGCTGCGGCATCCTCTTCCCGAGCACTGCCTCTCGCAGCTTTAGTTTGTTCAACTTTTTATTAGAGATCATTAAAATTACCTACTGTATTTTATTGCAAATTCTAAAACACTTCAAGATCCGACTACAGTCCTGAGAAGAGTCCAAAAATCCTAAAATCTCAGAACAAATCCTGAGATATGGTAACCCTACATGTACCTGTAATTTCGCCGGCACCCATACCCTTCGAAACAAAACACAGTACTGCGACTATTACTTCTTATTACTTACTAGTCATAGGTGCAGTTTACATATTATGTATATTTTCTTCGGAAGAACATGTTTTTAATGTAGGTACCTACCTAATATGCAATTTGAGTTGCAATCGAACTACAGGCACGCGTGCCTTAATACGGCTTTACTTATATAAAACGGCTTTACTTATTAACCAAACTTTCCGAGCACCCGAATGTTCAGCACTGCTTCCGCAAGTTTTCAGGATTGCTTGTTAAATAATGAATAGAAGCGTTGGAGTTTTAGTAATATTGGAACCATCCTTTCGTGTAACTATTCATTTCATTTCCTTCTAGATTTGTGGTTGAACTACACAATGTTAACAGAACACGCAGATTGCATCATGATCGGGTAGGATACTTTTTAGAGACCGCCTGGCTAGCCACCATTAACCATTTAAGTTTAAATATCGGACTCATACGAAGCTAACGGTGTTCTATCCTAGAGCCACTATTCAAGGTCCGGTGCTACCTTGTATAAAAGAGTAATACTATTAAAAATATGAAGGGGTATGACATCAATATCGAAAGTTAAGTATTTGTAAAAATTCTTCTTTAGTTTGGATAATGCTGTAAAAGCTTTTCAATAAATGTTGCTCCGTCCCTATATGACAGTTAAAATCAGATAGAGAAAATTCGATGCTCGGTTCTCAAACCTCGGTGGCCTAGTTGGTCATGGGTCTGGACACGGATTGCCGAAAGACGCGGGTTCGAAAATACACTGTTTTTTTTTCATCGGTGATTAGTGTGTGGAGTGGATGGGGTACTTTTCCTAAAAAGGGGGGAAGTTTGCTACGGCGGTATTTACAGACCGATGTTGATAAATTTGGTACACACATTAGGTGAAGAATTAATCTTTATTAAAGAGGGATTGCGAATATGAGCAGAATTGGTCAAGAGGTTGCCGAAATAATAGGTTGTGAAGTACTGAAGAAAAATTACCACTGTAAAGAATGTGCTCGCGAGGTCTACTGTTCGCTGATCTACTAGTAATAGATAGCAAAACCGTAGCGTAACTAATAAAAAACTTCAATAAACAGTTTTAAAGCCGAGAACTATATAACTTCCTAACGTTAATACACTACAAATAGAAGTGCAGACACGCAACGTGCCATTGAAATTAGAAAGGTGCCAAAAATATGCATTTCACACTTCGCTCTACAGTCTTAAATCAAGGTAACTGGGTAAATCTTTTTGTACTCCGTTTTATTAACTTTTTGTTTGTTCGATTAGTTTGCGAGTATCACATTTCACGAAAATAACGTTGCAATTTTCAACCACCTTCCAAAAAAGGAGGAGGTTCTCATTTCGAGATCCTCATTCAGAGAATATGATGTTATCATGTACTATATTATAAGGCCAATTATAGGTTACCCTAATTTTATACCAAGAGTATGTGTCAGCTATATACTTATACTTTTATGTGTGTGTTATATCATTTTACCTCATAACTTTTTACCTAATAAACATTGGTTTACTAACTTTGATGATAATTTTTTGTTCGAAAGCTGGTGATTCTCATGTGGTCCCATTTCAATTAGATCAAATTTTGACTGATAGTTTTTTCATAATAATTTTTCATCAACCTCAAGTGTAATGATAGGATGGAAGTCGGTTTCAAATGCTTGTTAAAATAAGCAGTACAGTAAGTAATATTATTATATTTTATCTGCTGTCAAAAAGTAGTTGTCTGTTAACATAGCAGTGTATGGTGCGTCACTACTATTACTATTGTGTACTATTATTTACATTGAATGTTTTTAATGTCAAATACGACGTGATAGCTCACGTACTTGTCTGTAACCACCTTCAAACTTCAAGATACTTACATAGTTAACAATAAATGACTCATGTTGACAAGGCGTTACATGTTATTTATGGTACAAATACAAATTACTTAGTATTGTTTACCTTACGACAATATACATCGATAATTAATTCCATACACGATATATATCTCGTTGGTATGGCAACACTTTCACGATAACCGTGCAAGAATTTATCGATAAAATTATCATATCTGTAATGTGGCAATATTAATTCGATTTATCAATCGCCCACGTACTCTAATGCTTTGATTGTACCTCGAGCTCATTCGAGTGAATTTCTCATACTAAACAAGATGTATAGACAAATCTCTTTTATTCATTGAAGCGTTTTCAAAGCGCTTTTCGGAGGCTTTATCAAAGAGTCAAATCCCGTATTGAAAACGGTGGAGCGGCCAATATCGAGTGCACCACGTAGACACTGGGAACAAACGAGTTTTTATTTGTCCAGAGCGCGAATAGAATGGAATAATACGAATTTTTGAGGAAACTACCGGGACGTTAGTATCGGAACGCGCCTGACGTGGATTTGTGGCACAGCCAATACGGTAAAAGCCTGAAGTGGGTTAAACTGTAATGTTTCTTTTTCACTACCTGCGGCCGCTCGTAGGGAGATTTATTTGGAGCACTTTGAAGTTTAAATTGGCGCGAGTGGATTTAGACAACGAGCCACTCTTCCCCTATGCATTCGTACTGGTAAAAGGCAATTGGGAAGGACAGGTTTAGATCAAAAAGGGTTTTCAAGACAGATCTTTTTGAAGTACCTACTCGAAACGGATCCCAATTACAAGTCAAAAATAGTGTAGGTATGCTCTCATTTAGGCAAATCCAGTTCAGTTAAACTATTAGATGATTAAGCAATGACGCACACTTGGGTCTATAATTTAGGAAAGTTTTTATCCGCTCCTCATTGTCACGACACTAAAGCAATGTACAAATACCGCGAGTGTAGCTAAAAAATATTATTATGCTTTTTGTCTGAGCATCGCGGTATTCACGTTCTCCGTTTGCGACTAGGCGACCACTGTAGTAAATTATCACCGGCGTGACAAATATAAAAAAACGTATCAGAGAATGATGTAATGGTCGACGGCCTCGACCGAACGCCGACGCTCGCCGCCGGCGGAGTCAGACCTCCGCTGGCAGACCACGTGGAATACCCAGATAACGCCGTATGGATTGTGTAATATTTATATATTGTGACTGGGGACTCCGCTAAGGGTAAGGTCACCAATGCAAATATACTTTTAGTATTGATAGGACTGTATATTATATCTAAATACCAAAGCTATAGCAGTTTTAGTAGATAAACCTAACCGAAAAGATCAACAAGATCTCACTAAGTAGTTTCTTATGCAACTTGCATTCATGATCAAGCATAGGATTACAATTATATATAAATTAAAAGAGAAAGCTGACTTCTGTTTGTTTGTATGTTTGTTAGTGGCGAAAGCACCATGTCTAAAGTTTTAAGCCGCGATTGGGACGTGTCGGACGTCGGACCATGACCATAAATGTTACAGTGCCCGGTGGTAGATCATCAAATGGCTCAACCTCTATTATATAGTAGCTGATACAAGACAGACGAAACAGGGTGTTTTACCGGAGAGGCAGACATGGGTGCAATGGGGTGATGTATGATAAGGCTTTAGATATTATTAGGTAGTACAATACAAACCTTAAGTCAGTAATTATGATTATGAGAAATATAGCAGATGTAACTCTTTACTGTTACATCATTAAAATACAAATCTTATATAAATAAAAACGATTTTAATAATCTCGCCGTGTACATAAAGAGCAACACGGGATCCTTTAGAACAATGAGCACAGTACTATCAGGCTTGTGTCTTCCGGGCAGATAAACCACGGTCGACGGAGCAGTATAACCGATCCGCGGGGTCTGTTGCCAGTTGCCGATAATTGCTTATTGTTCCGCCGCGCCGCCATCTTTGTCGGGGTGAGTCACCGGGTGCTCCTACGCAAACCGGTTCGGCCAGACACCACGAAACACTATATCAAAATTGATATATACACAAACATAAACTGTGCTTCGCAAATGGGTAGGGTTGCGTAACAAGTAGTGAAGTTAACGGTACATATGGCTTTCAAATTCACTCCAAACCGGAGTAGGGCATAAGCTTATGGACGTGTATAGAGTTCAACAGTCAGCACAGGAACGGACTGACATACTGCAAAGATTCAATGACGTTAAATGGAAATAAAACATGGATGGATACGAAAAGAAATTGCCGTAAATGGCGTAGCGCCGGCTGACAGAGGAAGATGTATTGCGCTAATTAATTAGGATTCGACTGGAAAATAACGATGATGATTATGTTCTTAATTATTAATTACTATAAATTAATAGAACGTGCGAAAATAAGGGAGCTATTTGTAAAAACATGCTGCCGAATAATCACACACTGCGGCCACTCGTGAACTACTAGAAGTCATACCCATTGTGATATTCATTTAAATTCCTGAAAATACATATACCCCAAATGACACATATCATAAGCACAGATTACTGATGTCATAAGGTACTACGTTTTATATCGAATGAACGAGTTTATGAGGGATTGCGATAACTTTATTTTAGGCGGACGAAAGTCTTGCATCTTTTTTTATCATAAACTAGCAGCGCCCCCCGGTTTCCCCCGCGTGGTGATGGATGATGATAATTATCATCATGTGTTAATCTACTGCCTGTATCTGCCAAATTTCATCCAAACCCGTTCTTGGGCCATCTGTGTGGTGTAACGAAACCGACTTTGTTTTGTTTAACTATATTAGGTACATAAATGGTATTATAATGGTAGTATAGTAATTCATTTAGTCTATTATAAAACTATTATTCTGTTCAAACTCAATAAATTCTTCAGTACAGCTTATAGTCTGAAATGATGAGTTGAATTAATCTTATTTTTTCTCCGTGTTTTATTCAAAAACACTGTTGGGTTAATTAAATCTAATATTAATGAAGCATTCAATTCAAATCCAAAATATGAAGGCCATAAAGTTGCTAGTTTAAAGTAGGTATTCAAAAAAGACGTTGACGAGTCATTCAGTAGGAAGCTCAAACACTGTTTTTACACTGTGTATTAAATTAAGTACGAGTAACAAAAAAGCTAGTGTCTCGCTCTCTCTCGTGAATTGAGCTATGTCTCTCACGCTGATAGTTGTTCACCACAGCTATGCTCGGGGTTTCTCTACGTGATCGAATCAGAAATGAGGAGATCCATAAAATAACGAAATTCACCGACATAGCCCAGAAGATTAGGCAGTTAAAGTGGCAGTGGGTGGGCAGGGCAAGACCCTAGAGTGGAGACCACGGACCGGCAAGCGTAGCGTAGATCGTCCAGTGACACGGTGAACAGACGACCTGATAAAGGTCGCAGGACGACGTTGCATGCAGGCCGCTTCCAACCGGTCCTTTTGGAAAATTATGGGGGACGCTGAAAAGATGATGATGATGATACGTGTTCCCTAAATGCCTGATGAGTAGATTTAGCAATATTAAAATCACTACGACAGCATGGTTTGCTTGTTACTCGGTCTTATTAGGTTCATCTCTACACTTTTTGAACATTACGAATGTCTACATATCACTATGTTATAAAATCTGAAAGTGTGTATTTATGAGTATATTTACAGTGTTTGTACACCGCAACAGCGGACCGGTTTTTTTTGTTTGAAGTCGTGTCAGTCATAGTAAATAATTTATGTACCTACTCAGGGTCATGAAGCATAATAATATGCATTATACTTGGCGCAGCTGCATTGGTTTATAATCGTCTGCATTTAGTTATATGACAACGGAAATTAAATCACTGATAGTGACTAAACTATGTTCATCATCAACATTGCCCTCATACTGGCATGGCAACGCCCATTGCAGGGAAACTCATCCTTGTGCGAACGAAATTAGTAAAATTTTCCCTATGAGACGGTTTGTATTCCACATTTCAATAAGGTAGGAATATACCTATATAATCAATAATAATTATTGGAAAATATGTTCAATTTAAACATGTTAGTCTAGTTTTTCACAACAGGTTATATAGAATAGCAATAGAAGGCTTATTAATTTTATATTGAATACTGCAGTTATATGTAACTTATTAGGGCAATAAAGGGAAATGGCACATTTATTAATACAATACGAGAAAAGAGGACATAAAGCTATGTCTTTATTCATTCTCACGCCGAACTTTGCTATAAGAATATAGCTCGCCTACATTTTCTGTACTGCTTATCTGGAGGATAGCATATTTTGGCTCTATGCCGCGGCCAAGTAATCAATGTAAAAGTCTTATATCATGCGCACTCAAGTCTCCCGCAAACCCTGCTTAATTGGTTTTTAAGTAATTCAAATGTCTCGAGTTAAAAAATGTTTGGATTGGATTTCTAGAGCGCTTACTTAGCTCTGCCTTTAAAATTCTCGTGAAGGTCAGAGTGTTATGGCTCACCTCATTTTTAAAGTTCGTTAACCTTTTAATTGTTCGGGTCGACACCCACTTGCCTGCGGATTGATGCCTGATGATTTCAGTGTAACTCCGACCTCTAACCCACGTCAATTGACTCACACTAACACTGAATGACGCGATAAGAATGAACGAACATCTCGAAATAGGATCCTTATCAGGCTAATGATATCTGGGTAATTGGTACAAGTTGAGCGATTTTATTGGATGTGATTTACTGTTTTGATATGTATGTACACTGTCGGCCTTCACACACAAATAAAATAAATACCTATGAAAGTTAAAACGCTGTACGTTGACACTTTTGATTTCAGAATGTGATAAATACAAAGTAAAAGAATATCGTCCCAATGGTTTACAAAACGTAATTTCGTGTTCCCTGAAGAAAATTGGCACCAAATCCGGATAGATTGACATCTTACAATTTTGTCGCAAACTGAAGTCTCGAGATCCCAAGCCAAGTTGAGGGGTTCAGTGAACCGAAATAAAGCCATGTCACACATTACTGTTATCTGTGAAAGAGCATTTGGTGCATGCTCAAATTGTCAGTCATCATAAGGAATTTCTTTTTGCACCTGCGCAAAGTAAATTTACGTAATACTTTCATGCAATCGATTTCTAAGACATGTGCACATCTATTTAAGATGTTCTCTGAAGTTCTCCAGACTATTCCCAATTTCATTTCCTGTTCTATTGTTAAAAACCGTGTCAATTTTATTTGTGAAGTATGTTGTCCACGCAAACCGTTCACATGATTGAATACACACAAATTGTTCAGCGAAAACAAACCTGTCCTTCGGGTGATAAATAGTGAATTCGTAACGTTTCTCCGGAGTGGTTTTTATGTGTTTTCGGATGAGAGGCATCATTTGTCATAGGCCCTTTCGGATGGCAGTTCGGCTTGCCCGAATCCACTTACGAAAAGATCGTTTGGGCATCCCAATATACACGTTTCTGTACGTTTTGGAATTCTATCAGGCATCGTTTATCGTGTATTCTATCATATAGAAATAGCTTGGTTTATATCTATATGCACGTGTTAAAACTGCTAAAAAGAACAATTATAGAATTCAGTTGTGCTTTCTCTATTGTAATATAAAACCTATTTTAGCCATATCGTTATGGCAGTCCTGGTCTTTTTACCAAATAACGTTGATTTTAAAATCACTCGAAGCTACTGCCTGGCTAGCACTGTATCGTCAATTCAAAATAGATACTGTTTTTACTTTATTATATATTAGTACGGAACAAACAGCTGTTTATTCTTCTGTCTACATTTTTTAACTCTATTCTATTATTGGACGGCCTAGCTGATTCTTCCCGTATCGTATTAACATCAGGTCAAATCAAAATCATGTTACAAAACATGTCCGACGTTGTGTAGGACGGAGGCTAAGGTGGCAGACCACAGGTGGATGCGAGAGACCAATGTAAGCGAAACCAACCGCTCATGCAATAGGCTGATGAGTAGACCACCTTCTGATGGACAGAGAGCGGCAGCCGCGGCACATTTATGGGCGTCGTCATCTCTATGAAGACTACTTTGTCAGTTTCGGTCGGTTCAGTCTTCGGGAATTCTTTAACAGTGACACAAACTCTACTTGGTATTCGTATTACTAGATAACTTTAAGTCTTGAGTACGTGCTATTCCTTTATTCAGGATGGGGGTGACTGAGTGCAATTGCAAGCAAAGCTTCAGCTCAATACTCTGGATTTTATTGTAACTGTCATGGGCCGGCCTGGCCCTAAGTACCTATGAGTTAAAGAGTACTGGTAGTTAAAGCTGGGTTTACACTTTTATCGGTCTGTACGGTCTTGAATCAGTCTGGTCCCGGTGTGACATCAGTCCGTAAGGTGTATTCACCGTGGCACTTTCACTCCGATGCAAACCCGTCACGACGCTGGCGTCACCATCGGCATGCCGCGAGGGTCAGCGGTTTCTATTCGCGTTGGGTGTGACGCACGCGCATGACGCCTCGACTCGAGCTAGCAGCCGGCGATCTCAAGCTTTAAATACTCGCACTCGATTGTGGATATTTTTTGTTTGTGATTGTTCATGATCGATTAATAATTAGAAAACCTTTGAACTGTGTAGTAGGTACAATTGTGAGTCTTTTTTCAGTTAAAGTCACTATTTGTATTTGGCCTTCCACATGCGCTTGAGAAATTTAAGATGGAGTCTAAAACTCCAACTAACTCTAACGATTTAAAATCGTTTCTGAAGCTATCCGTATTCCAGAAGTACGCTCAGTTGTGATGTGAATCTCGGATTGAGTAGTGATCTGAGGCCGTAGCACAAGCAATTTGCGAAAAATTATTCGTACCGAAAATGTCACACTTCGGCGTACAAACTAAGAGTTACACAGTTTGTACTGTATGAACGACACGTTACGTTACACAGTTAATCTTGCTAGACCCAGTGAGTAAATTTCGTATGACCTTTACTGTCAAATCTACACTCAAGTCGATATTGATAACTAAGGATATTTGTAGAATACAGATCTTAGAATCTGGGATGCAATATAATTGTAAACGGTCTTCTATTCACCTTTGAAGCTATTCGGAATATATACTACGAACCTATATCTACGCCCGACGATGCTTCATCATAGATTCGCAGTGCCCACTAGCATAAAGTATTTTTTATTTTATAGGAGCATAATATGTTTGACTGCTATCTCACTTATTAATAAGCGATGATGCGGAATTTTTTTCCAGGCTAGTTTGAAACTTATCTAAGCATTCGTGAATTTGTAAAGATTCGAATAGGTAGGTATATATGACAATAAATCACTTGTTTTTAGATATATATTATATGGCCATTTAAAGCTGTTAGATAAGATTGTTATTAATCAGAGATACAATTGGAAAATAATTTAAACTTGATTGAAATTAACTTCTTTCTCCGTTACTTTTGTCGCTGTCCATACAGATTAATTAGGTAAGTATTTAGTAGGCATCAAATTGAGTACTTTTACTTATTCTGTGGTAATACTGTTAACTCCATAGTGTGACCTCCATAAAGTTCAAATACAACAGAAAAAATGGTCTGTGAACAAACATATATGCCACACACACACACACACACAATAAAATCGCGTGACTTAAGAGACAAAACAGAGCTGTGAATTTGATGCAGCTCCATCTGGAAGGGATACTTAATTAAATAAGTTTTTTTTTATTTAAGTAATGTTAATGATTACATAGTAGGTACAGTTGGGAATGTAATGACACTTCAATTCCACAATACGATCAATAAGGAGAAGAGTAACAAAGTTGAACTAAACTGTCAAAATAAAAACGGGTTTCTCCTCCTTTTTAAAGATTCCGGGCCCAGAACGTTACGTTTCCCGAGGAATGTAGAACATGCCTAATTCATTCCCGTCTGGTACTCGTCTTTATTGAGGCTAAGTAGTTGTCATATTTCCACATCGCCGTCACATAATCACCCTCCCCCTTCATTCCACCCCTTCACAACCCCCATTTTGTGGGTACTTTACATAGCCGTGCACTGCCAAATTGCTTAAGTCGCATGTTATTATAAGGACATTCAAATCTTCTATTAGGTTTGAACTTTGACTACACTCAATTTGCTGTAGTTCAGTACAAAGGATGCCATTGCATTGTCAACAATAATGATTAAAACGTACTTAAAACCGTAGACATCCAAGAAAAGAGCGCATATATATATATATATGCTCCCTTCTCTAAGGTCAGTAACACATTTTCGAGACAGCTGGTGTTACGGATATCATAGCATCAGGTGATCCGCCCGCTCGTTTGCCCTATTATCTCATAAAAAACTGTAATTGTGTCTAATAGGACCTATGAAGAAGAAGATAATTATATTCTATATAGATATTTGAGGATTAAAACAAACAGCCTACTTCTATATTGTACTATTTATAGGTACCTAAGTAGGTTTATATACACTTTTATGGTGATAGGTACCTACACTGAATAATGCAGCCTGGTAATAATAGAGTAGGTAGGTAGCAAGCCTATTTAGTAGTCATTTATTGTTTTATTTTCCGAGAGGAACGAGGACAACTGGCTGAAACTGCCGGCCTTTTATGAATAAGATAGAAAAGATTTATTGCATTGAAAGAGTACTTAATTCTGACTACAAATTCAGCCTCCATATTACATTCTGGCAGACGGCCAAGCAAAATATCAATACACCAACATATAGCTACAATACATATTGGTATTAAAATATTTAGTGAGATGTTTGTGGGCTATATATCTACTGTAGACATTTGATTCAGAACTATAATAGCATGGGACAACATCTGCACAAGGTCTTCAGGTTCTAAACTAGGCAGAGCCTGTGCTATGGTAATCTGATGACACATATATAGGTACCTACATCACATAATCAGCCCATTCTGTTCCCACTGCTGGGACTCGATCCTTCTCAGAAAGAGGAGTATGGGCCATAGTCCACCACGAGGGCCCAGTGCGGCTTGGTGGATAGGGACCAACCCTAGTCGAAGTTTTTGGGTCGCCCGAAGGACTTGGACATAGCCTAACGACTGTAGTCCTACGACAAAAAACCGTGACCGACGGCTTAACCTGCCTTCTGAAGCACGGAAGCGCTCAGTTGAATAATACCACTAGCACACACCCATCCAACTCCCGGCCGCAGTAAGCATTGCTTAACATTGTTGATCTGTTAAGATCGCCAAGTAAAGCTCCACTGCGAGCGCTTCAGCTTGATAACCTATACACCCAGACGCAGGTCAATCACACATGTCCATGCACACAAATGTTTGACCTGTCGGGAGACTGCATCGATAGACTGCAACGTCGCGCTGTCCGTATTATTGGAGACACTGAAGTCACTCTACACCTAGAACCCCTACAAATGCGTAGAACTGTAGCTTCTCTAAGCGTTTTTTACCGGTTGTTTCATGTCGAATGTTCTGAAGAGCTTTTTAATCTTATTCCTTCCTTACCATTCCGATCCCGAACTACTCGTTCCGGCCTAGCATTGCATCCATATACTGTTCAAAACTTCTTACCACGAACCAAAAAGTTTGGCAGTTCCTACCTCTGTCGTGTAAGTAAATTGCGGAATGTTTTCCCGGCGTACGTATTTCCTTGCAGTTATGACCCTAGGTCTTTCAAGCAGGGCGTGAAAAAGCATCTGTCAGGTCATCATAGTGGTGGCGATTAGTGCCGTTTACGGCTGCACTAATGGTCATTGCTTCTTGATTTCATATTCGCTTTTCATCAGGCGAGAGGGAGTCACTTTGATTAACCACTATAAAAAAAAGATCGAACCTGGGACCAGGTAGGGGTGGATTACTCTGCAGTTTATGCGTTTGCGTTTGGCCGGCGCACCGTCCGGGCAGTTTTTTGCTTTTTCATTCATTAACCAAAAATTATCGAGCTTGTTACCATCGATCGTAACCTGTAATAATAATCACAAAGAGCAGTCACATGAATGCGATTTCTAGCACTGGCTTATTCCCTTGGGTGTTGTCGATATGTTTAAAAATCGTCGCCACTGAATAAAGCTAAAAAAATCTCACACTCGAGCCCCTGCACTAGGATTCTCGGGAGGCATGCACACACGTTTATATTGCTAACATCCAAGCAACGAGGACAATATTACTTCATCTGTCGAACGACCCACACTCAATAGAAATTTCATTGTTATATTGACAATCGACAGGTGAGAGGATAAAATGATGTTTATTTTACAAACATAGGTTAAATTAATTCTTAAACAGCGTAGCTACTAAAAAGCATAAGCTTAGCTATTATATATAAATTAATAGTACTTTTACAACACTTTGTACTGGCAGTTTAAATTTTGTTTTGCGTTGTACCTAATCGATCAGTCGCGTCATCCGCCATCTTGATTTTAAGGGTACTTTTTTATTTATTGAATTTTTAATTCGTTTCAATTCGTTTATTTTCAACTTAACACATAACATTTTTAGAAAAATTAATATTTTAATATTTACTGGCGCCTATTTTGGGCAAAAACTTAGCATTGCCATCCAGCGTGGCAATGCCGCCAGCGTTTTGGCCACTTTTCCCCCCACCATGGGGCTTATAGATTAGAATGTTATTATTATTACATATTATTTTATTTTATTTTTAATTACTAATATATATATACTCTTATTTCCTATATTTAGAATAATGAATTAAATTTTCTACAATTTTGGTTTTTAGCATTTTTTTCCTAAGAACGATATTTTCCGATTTATATCCAAAAGTGTAGGTTTTCAATGTTAAACAAAATTGTTAAACTTTGTTTAACAATTTTGATGTAACTGTAAATTTAGAATTAAGTTTTCTATAATTTTGGTTCTTATTTTTTTTCTTCGGATCGTTATTTTTCGATTTAACCCCGAAAAGAGTTGGCGGCAAAATGTTATCATTGCATTATCACGTTTATTTTATCTTTTACATGGTGAATTGTTACTAACAAAGTTGTAGACTGCCAGTGACGTTCCCCAACGAATTCCGAAGGAAAATTGATACTTATAATTTTTCCGAGTCGGATCCTAATTTGACTGGGCTAAAATAATAGAAGTCTAAATTTATTTATTAGCGTGACGTAGGCGATATTTTATTTCATATACCCTACTTGTAGTACCTATCCAATACATGCACGATTCACACTGCCAAGTACATTGGAGTAATCATCATCTAAGCCATTGCAATAATATGGTATTGATATTTGTAAGGTTGAAGCAACACCGAAATTTTCATATGAAATACAACTCGTAATCATCTCGCTTCATGAACACAAAACTTGTGTATTTTTATAAAAATTAAAAAAAAAATTGCTTTGACACTTATAAGGTATATATCTACGTGAAAACCGTAACGTAATGTCAATTTGGGGCAGTGAGAAGGAAAGTTCTTGCTGTTTTATTCTATTTGTAACTAGGTATATATAAAAAACCCCTATTTCTCCTGGTCACGCTATAACTTGAGAACGGATGGAACAATCTCGCTAATTCTTTTATGTTGTAAAAAAAAACAACGATATTACTTAAAAATATTTAGTGACACTTCCGCTGAAAAGAGAACAATGATTTTTGGCCTATTTGGGGGCGTGCACCCCTTCGGAGATGTTGAACATCTCCTGAGATGCCTCGTGTTGAGGCGAAACACGTGTGGAATCGGTTTTGGTTTATTTGGGGTTTCTTGTGTTTTTTATTTTGTATTCTTCCTATTAGCATTTTATGCGGGAGGGAGGGTGGTGCACGCCCCCAAATAGGCCAAAAATCATTGTTTTCTTTTCAGCGGAAGTGTCACTAAATATGTTCAATATCGTTTTTTTGATAATGGATTTCCGCAAAGTAACGCCTGAATCAATAAATTATCTTTTTTGTTGTGTTAATTATTGCCAGGTGTTTATGAAAGGAAAACCAAGATAAGACGGAAGGTTATGGTGAGGCCGAGCCTACCACGCGAACGAAGTCGCGGGCAGTCGTTAGTCTATTCATATAATTGAATCCCTATTTCCCTTCGTCATAGTATAACGCGTGTTCGGCTTTACCGATTTCGATGCAACTTAGCAAGGAGATAGATTATATCCCGGGGATAACATAAAATACTTTTCATCACCATCACCATCAATCACCATGCGTGTAAAACCGCGGGGCGCAGCTAGTCATTTATAGAATAGGTACCTACCAGGAAGCGTATGGACAAAAAATATTATTTTTATCAGATATCACAGATTCATGGTTTTGATATGACAGAAAATTTGGCGCGCATTTAGCGACTCCGTGAGTGTCCCATTCGGGTTGGGCATTATATGCACTAGAATGGAACCAAATGGAACAGCAAACCGGGGCGCGACATATATGAGCGTTGACGGCGCTTACTGGAACATACCCTTTTTTAATATTATAACTAGCCTCCACAGACTCCAGGTTCCGTGCCATTTTTAAGTTTTTTGCAAATTCATTACATCTAAATATAATTAAAAAGGAGACAACAATACATACTTAATTAGGATTATTATGTTAAACTACTTGGGCTATATCGTTTCTGAGTTTGCATTAGCATTCAGAGCAGACCGGTCCCCGCAGACAGCACCCGTTCACGAGTTGACGCATGTGGCAGCCATCGCCTTCCTCAACCACATTTGAGGGAAGATGGCGACCCGCCACACGACGCCACCGCCACGATGCCGACACCTTTTCGTGAGCGTCACTGCTCTGTATGCTCATTGTCAAATACAGTTTAATTTGAATACCTACTAATATTAACTTATTCGCTTAAGTACCCTCCCGTATTGCACTGAAGCAGGGCCTCAATTACCACTTTGTTTCGATCCCTGAGTGCCCTGAGTTACCTATTTGATTGCTACATAAAAAGTATCCGTTATGTGCGCGGCGCGCGACAAGTTTTTGCTAAGTTAGACATATAAGCACCGAAACTGTCGTACGACCGAGTCCAGTCAACTACCTACGTAAAAACCAAGCCCAAAACTGCAACTACCTTCCAATCCAAATAAGAGTACTTGGCAAGCTGTTTGCATACTAAATCTTTGGTTCTCGGTCTAAATTTGTTTTTGGGCTAATTGACGAAAAATGTGCGTAAACAAATTTTCGAAAACGTAGTATAGGTACATATAAAACTAGTCAAAGTCAAAATCATTTATTCAATTTAGGCATCAAAGACGCACTTCTGAAGGTCAATTTTTCGTTATAATTTACTTTAAAGACTAGCGCCGCGTTCCAAAATATATAGAGCCTACTGAGAAGAAGCGGCAAAAACTCGAGGCCATTCTTTTTATATAGATGTTTACAATGTTTCTAGGTACTACAAATATTACATTTTATGGGTGGCAGAATGACAGCTTGCCAGAAGTGGAGTATTCCAAGCATCTTTGTCTTCTATATAATGTCGTTATGCGAACAGTAGACCTCGCAGATACAGTCTTATCATCGCAAATCTTGACCAATTTTGCTAGAATTTTGTATGTTGTAGGCACCAAATGTTCTTGGCGAATACATATTTATCAAAAGATAATATGTATTCGCTTCGCTATAGTTTTTAACTTCACAACCTATTATCTCAGCAACAGTGCGCTCATATTTGAAATACTTCTATAAAGTTAGGTAATGTGTGTACCAAATTTTATCAAAATCGGTTGGTAAATAGCGCCGCAGCAAACTTCCCCCTTTTTAGGAGAAATACCCCCAGTTTAAAATCGCCAACGACAAAAAATAATATTTAATAGTAGAACATGCATACCAAGTTTCGTCAAGATTGGTTAAAAAATGCGACCTTTACAGGAATACCAATATACAACCTAACAAACATACAGACAGATGAAAGTCAATTTGACCAGTTAAAGCAGAGACACTTCGCTCGCTCAATCAGTTACATTGGATGGCAACTATTCTTCAAATGATAGATATCACTCACTGTCTGGCCGGTGACACTGGTCACTGACTGAAGCAATAACACACTCTGTCACTGGTCAACATTTAGTTACAAAATAAAAGAACAAAATTGGACAAACCTGTAAACCTATAAAAAGCACCACTATCACATTCTTCCTTTTTTTGGATCTCGGTTAAAAGTTATTTTGTCTTCCAAATAATATTAGATTTTGACAATGCCATTGTGGAGCTAAGAGCTACCAATAGCTAACATCTGTTCTATGACCTAGGCTACTGATTCTATTGTAAGAACCTACAAATAAATACTTACTCGTGTGAATTGAGTTCTATATTACAAACTAACAATACCCCCTGGCTTTGCATGGGTGCAATTTAGAAATTTGTTAAATACTTAATATTTAATAAATCATCATCATCATCATCATCTCAGCCGTAGGACGTCCACTGCTGAACATAGCCTCCCCCATAATTTACCAATAGGCCCGGTTGGAAGAGGCCTGTCGGTGGATGACCTCCGCTGCGCTTGCCAGTCCGTGGTCTTCATTCCAGAACCTTCCAACCCCATCGGCCATATGTTCTGCGTGCTATGTGCTCTGCTCACTGCAACTTTAACTGGCTAATCTTCTGGGCTATGTCGGTGACTTTCGTTCTTCTACGGATCTTTTCTGATTCGATCATGTAGAGAAACCCCGAGCATAGCCCTCTCCATAGCTCATTGTGTGACTTTGAGCTTTGATGATATTTAATAAACATACTTATTTATTAAATATTATTTATTAAATAATTTACTTACCTATATAGTTTCATTATATTTTATACTTAATTAAACTTCATTTTCACCTTTTGTGAAAAAATATCTAAGTGATGGTGAAAATAGCATAAAAATCCGTTCAATGGCATAGAAGTTACCGGAGAGCGATTTTATTTATATAAACTAGGTAGGTAGGTAATGATAATGCATTACACTCAACTTCAAATGTTTATGATCATATAGAAGGAAAGGGCGTTTTTCCCTAATAATACCATCAAACAGCTCAGGGGCCTCATTCACTATGAACATTCAATCACGCATTGTGGTGTGTTACGATATGTTCAAGGAATAATCGCCAATTTAATACAATTTTACTAATATTTCTTGAACACATCGTAATGCACTACACTTCATGTTTGAATGGTCATAACGAAAAAATTTAACAGCGGGCGTGGGACGCGATGTTAGCGCGACGTGTTCTTGGCGCGCTTACTTACGCTGACGCGCGGGACTCGGCGTTAGCGTGCTATGTTCTGTATGACGACACAGTCATGCTTTCAATAGTATGTAAGCGCGCCAAAAACACATCGCACCAACGTCGCGCCCCGCCAGTTGTTGTCAAATCCTTTTAAAGCCCCAGTTGAGTAACAGGATAAAGAGAACAAATAGTTGTAGTGCTTTGATGTTTTTATATAGCACACTTAGGCTAGGCATATATATAAGCTATGGCTGATCAAATAAAACTCCGGGAGTACACAATATCATTAGCATTATGCTAAGTATCAACCTGGCTCTTAGGTTATGAATACTAGAACACCAACCAAACTTGGTGTGGATTAAATTATATCTGAGGAAGTATTCTTCCTAAAGAATTAGAATAAAGACTCACTCCAACTAGCAAAATAGATACTTCTTTTAACATGAAACACACATTATAGTACAAAATAGTAAAGTTGGTCAATAAATGTCAGTTTAGACATCAGTATTTAGTGGTACTAAAAGTTTAAAAGTTTTCCCATATTGCATTCATCAACTGTTCCATTTTTATTGCAGGAATAATGGTCCAACAAGTCAAACTGAAAAGTATTACCTACTTCTTTATATCTACCTATTATGTAAACATTTTTTCTCTCTTAACAAACTGATTCTATAATGAAGAGATTGGCTGCGATACTGCACTGAAGCTTACTATGCCAGTATAAAAAAAAAATATAAGAATAAAACTGCAACATTGAACATAATTATTCTTAAGGTTGTATTTTCATATTTTAGTCAAAATTTGAATTTGTTACCATGTGAGAAAAAAAAAGGTAAGCAGTTCCCTCGATAATTTTTTTTCCTCCTATCATCGTCCCATAGATATTTCTCTTACTAACCTTCATTTCCTTTCATCTTTGTTATTTGTGTATATTAACAAAAATAACTTATTCTGTTTCGGTTAAAATCCAAATTAGTATAACATTTCCAAATGACAGCACTAAAATAAGATATTCTTTTCAATTGTGGGTATATTTTAGAAAGCTTAGTTGTCATGTAAGTTGGTGCTTGGTAAACTAGTGTAAAAAATACCCTAAATTAAATATCCTGTTTTTGGAAATGTCATTCTAAGTGTTACATTAATTTAGATTTTAGTGTTAACAGAATAAGAACTAGGTACCATATTTTAATTTCAGTTTATTAGTTCAGATCTTTGATCATGTGAATCGCTACCTTTCTAGTTAATTGTATTTGTTTGTCATCCTTTATGTACTGTTTTGTATTAATTCAATTTCTAGGCTCTGTTAGTCATTATATTGTTGCATACTGAGTAGTTTTCCAGTATTTTAAAGCACTTCAGCAATATTTGATGTGGGCACTGTTAGTAGAATTTGGTATATACCCACATCCAATAAATGCCTTATTCACTTCACATTGCCTCTTGAGCTAATGTGTTCCAGGCATACTTAATACTGTACAGGCATAATCCATCAAAAAATTACTTTGCTGTAGTTCACACAGTCTGGTGAAACAACTTTCTTTACAACTAATTTGAAGTGATATGGTGGAATATGCCTGCTATGTTACAATATCCAGTCTGCTAAGTTAAGTCATCAAGAATGTGACAATTTAAACTACTGTCTTATAACAAACTAAACAATATCAGCTGTTACTTTTATATTTATTATGCAGTGTAATCTATTAACCACACACATCACATTTCCTGGATTCGGTATGTTTTCTGGAAATATATTGTGTTATTGGTCAAATATGGCAACTGGCAACTTTACGGGTTAAAGAATATTATATCGAGTTGTAAATATTTATCCAAATTCTTTTAATTGCAAACATTGTTTTTTCTATATTTCAATTTCTTGTAGTTAGTTTAATGCTTTTATTGTTTCAGCGGCAACTTATTCTGATTGAGGGGTGCTAAGCCCTGCACTGACGTCCGGCTTGGGGTGCATTGTGCATTTCTGCCTCGAGCCTTTAACCAAGCCATCCAAACTTCTTAATATAACAAAGTAGACCCTGGGTCGTGGACACAACTGCTTCAGTGAGATTTGAGGTGTGTAGGCTGATCCAGAACCATTGTGATTCTAAGTAGTCCGGTTGCAGTGCACTGCAACAGCATGTGCCTCACAATCGTGTCCTCCTGCAAAGCAGCCCCTGCACAGTGGACTATCCGTACCATGAGTTTTATATAGATGGTAGTTCAAATTGCAGTGACCTGTGATAAGGATACCTATATATTTTTGTTTGGTTAACCCCTCACCAGTCGATTGTCCATATAACAATGAAATTTCTATTGTGTCTGGGTCATTCGACTGATGAAGTATTAAACAAATCCTAACTACCAGTGGTTTCATAATCCAATATGTAGTGGCTCATCCATAAAAACTACAATGCAAGACAAATATAGGACATCTATCACATCTGACTACTACTGCAGTGTTAATGTGTCAATCAATACAACAGAGTTCAAGTTGCATTCAGTTAAGTTCATCAAGTTGGCAAGAATATTAAATATTAATGCTAAAATCATAATGTATACAAAAAACAGGGTGATTCGAATTGAGTTTCTGTAGGTAATGAAGTTGTAATGTTTTTGTTCCTTGTTTATAAAGTTTAAAACAGTTTATTAGGTATATTAATCATCCAGTTTAGTACAGGGAAGATGTGGAATTATTGATTGTATTTCAGATACCGAAATATTATTTCATTGTAACTGAACTGAACTTAGTAATTAAATTGGTATAATAATATGAACATGTAGGTATGTAAATTCAAAATAATAGGTGGTACAAATATATTTTGTACTATTTTCATCGCCAATGGGATCACAGTCGAGTGCATAGACACAAGACATATACAACAGGGCCAATGAGGATCAAAATGTTCAATGTTGTTCAACATCACAAACATAACCTAACTAATGGAGCATTTATTGTATAATACGCTCTAATAATACAGTGTCCTAGCAAAGCCGGCTTGTCTCGATAATACCCACGTACCTATTTATTTTTACACATTACGCACACAGCTGTATGGCGGCTCAGTGCTCGCCCGGACCAGGGCAAATAACTAATATAACGCGATCTACACAAAACTACAGGCGTTTAACTGGCATACCAGACTAAAACACGATTCGCTATATTTGGAACGAGTTTATGCCGTAGTTTTTAGAGATATTGTTGGCCCCAACCGACGCGGTAACAGTTACTAATTAAAATAACATGTATTCCACTTAATTAAGAAGTACCTGGTCGTTGTCCGGCAGCCGTGGAAACACCTCCACGAAACAATTTCCGAGAGAGAAATCACAAAACCGTGCACAACACGAGCGAAGCACGGGGCGTGCTGCCACTCAACCTCAACTCACAGCCGGTGTGGAAAATTCACAAATCCAGTCGAAACACGCGATATTAAAAACAGAAAAACACAGATTAACACTTATTAAAATCTATGATTTCAACAAGAAATATCAAGGGAGTTGAACTAAAACGAAAAACGCGCCAACTGTCAAACTAAAAAACTACAAGCACCGAACGCGTTGCGCGACCGCGCGATCCGAGTCCGCTCTGCTGACTGGGTTAGTACGCTACACACGGTCACTAAACCTCGAGAGTCTTTCCATCCACGCGACACACACTGCACGACAAGACAAACGATCGGTAGGCGCGTTTTGTCGCAGTTTACTTTCCATTTGATATTATATGAATAGAAGCGATTCTGTTATCTCATAATTGATAAAATGTTATAATATAACGTCAATGTTATCTATATCGCGATGCGACAAAAATTTGATAACCGCTCAAACGTGAATTCCGGCGGTATACTTAGTAATGCGACCACGACGAGAAGTTCTCAGTGGACTATGAAAATAAGTACAATTCCACATTCGTCTACAACCGTACGGGATAGACGTTGGATGGCCAGACGCATGCGTCAGGCGAGCCATGAGTGCGAGCGAATAGTACGTGCGAACAACGACATCGTCGTCGGTCGCTGAATGGCAAGCTATGCGCTTGTATTTTATTAATATAAAACGGTACGGACATATTTCATGCTTAGTGATTATGATCGATTTTATAAATAAATATAATGTAGGTACCCTCCATATACATAGCTAGATTTGTTAGATTATGTACCTAGTACCCTCTGGTTGTAAAGAAATATCTACTATACTAAACATTATATATCTATCTTCTATCTATCTATCTACTTTATTAAAAGAAAATGAGAATAATGTAAAGAGAGAGGATTTTTTGAGGTGTATTGGCGTAATTTCAGTGTTATGACTTTGATAATAAATCTAAAAAGGTTCGAACTAAATGTAATTAATTCTTCCATACCTAACCTGATTAGACGGTGTCTTATTTGATCAAAACATGCTTAGAGAAAGCCATGTTTGTTACGAGCATTAGCCGTGATATATTTATTACAGCTATTAGTCACTAATAGCGTCTAACAGGGCTAATACTCTTACTAATAATTAGTGCCAAACAATAATATTGATACTTTTACGGTAGGTATATCTCATTGAGTCTAATTAAATTCTCGATATTATGTACTTACGAAACTTCAATTATGTTTGTAATATCATAACTGAAACATAACATAACTGAAATAATTCATAAAAAATAAGTAAGTTTAAGATGCTTGCATAGCCAGCGAGAAATATATCTTAAGTGTTTTATTAAATTTCATTATAGTGTTTTGAGTAAAAATGTTTTATTATTTCAATGTAGCAGCTAAGTATATTGACATTATGATGTATTTTTATATCATTTGTTTCTAATCAAACCTTGTTTTTATATATAATACAATAAATTTAGTTATTACATTGCTTTAATCTACAATTAGACCGTATTGAATGAAAGCAATAATAATGAGACATAATTAATTCTATACCGACTATGTTTCTTTCATAAGTTAACGAGATATGGTTTTAAACATACAAAAATAATTGCTAATCATTACGCTTTTTTTGATTACTTGATGTAAGTTACATGAACAGGAGACACCTTAAATTTCATTTTTGTTAAAAAATTTAAGTAAGTAGGTAAAAGTTTAGACAGTCATCGTTCGTAACTGATCATTTAAGATAGGTAATAAATAAGGCGTTCTGATTAGATGACGTGGATGTTGGCGTGGTTGAATTGAACTGCATCGAATGTTAGAAAGCGTATGTACAGTCGCCTGCAATAAGATGTATACATTTCACAATTTTCATAAGTGTCTCAGGCTTCAGTTTCATATAAATTTACATCAAAAATAATATAAAATGAAGCTATTTAACATTATTTCACTGCTTAAAATAATCCTTATCTACAATTTTATAAAATGTAGTACTATATCACAGTTTTGAAAACTACGTAATGTATACACCTTATTGCAGGCGACTGTACCTAAAGGTAATTAATAAACATATTTACAAAAAAGGTTGGATAGAATAGTACGAAATTAACCTCGCATGGGTCAGTTTTCGTTGCCTCACTTTTTGTGTTCGAAATATTCTTTACGGTATAATTAAATGAAAGATTATGTCAAACATAAACTAGTCATAATTATGTAGTACCAACTACTGCTTCCTGGACATTGTTCACGTGATATAACGTTATAATAAGGATTCCTCGGGAACAATTACTTAACTTTGGTTTTAAAATATTTAAGGTCAACCGGGGCAATTGCGTTATATTTTCCAACCACTTCAAGTTATCGCCATAATTAGAGCGAGTTTATGGCAATATCCCACTTTTTGAAATTCAAGCCAAATCTATAACTATTTCTGAACAAACTTCTAGGAGTGATTTTTTCGCAGGAATCTTGGAAAGTTTTAATATTAGCGTTTTTAAAAAAACAAGAATTTTAGACGCATTTGCCCCATTGGAGGCAAATGCGTCTTTACTAAGTAAATATTGATTAAGCAAGCTTATAGTGAAGAAATCAAGATATTTTTTTCTTTTCAAATTTGTGTGCAATAGTATGGCAGTTAAATTAGCCAAATAAAATAATTGACGCATTTAGAGACAATTTAGAAAATATGGGGGAAATGCATCTAGTTTTTTTATACGCATTTACCCCATGCTAAAGCCAGATGTTGTCAACATGTTACGTCAAAAATAAACTTACGCGCAAGCTACATCCTTAAGTGCTTCTGTTAAGTAAGTAGGTAAGTATGTAAATTTAATAGTGGTGACAATTTTAAGTTAAAGAATCTGGAATACAATACAAAAGTTTATTAAATTTAAATCAGTCAGTTCCATTAAGAAATATACGAGATCGAATTGAAATTAGAAAAGTATAAGGCACTCACAATTATTTTACATAAAAATATGGTCCATCCTTACTCACACTTAATATTATGTACTTTTTAATTATTCATAATCTAAGTCTACACATGTTTACACATGTATAACAGAAAGAGGCTATCAACTCAAAACATAGCAACCTACTCATGTGGATGAACATCTAATTTTATATTTTTTAGTTCTGACTAGACTATGTTTCTAGATGATATCCCCTTTCTGACACACCCTGTAAGTATATTAATGAAAAAGTAGCAACATTAAAGAATAAGTGTATTTATTTAATAAAAATCTCAAGGTACTTAATAAAATTATGCTACATAATATTAATAAAAATATAACGTGTATTATCCTATCCACACTAAAAAATCTAACTTTTGATAAACTCAAATATCAACAAGACTTATTGACATATTTTTAAGGTTTTAATGACAACAAATCTTTATTTATAGCTTAATCATATTAATCAACAAGTAATAGACATGTACTCAAAGACTTAATATTTTAACTAGCAGTTACTTTCAACGTACAACAATTCAGTCTAACAAAATCCTGTTACTAATACAAAAATCAGATCTGTAATAATTTGGTACCATTTTTAATATTTTTTTACATCTGAAATGAATTAAATTACCTATGTAAATATGAAATTTTATGTAGTAAATACGTGGTTATGCTATAAAATTGCCTACCATACTGTCAATCAAAATATTTGCATGACAATAACCACACTCCTCTTCAATATAATGTTCATAAATAGTAAAAATAGAGCAAAATGGACACCAGAAAAATGAGCTTTCCAACAAAAATTGTGCATTTTGGATTATTATGCTATCCATGATAAAATGATAAGGAACTTTGGGTATTAAGTATGTTGACTCTCTACATCCGAAACACATAGATGATAATTTGAAATGAGTATTTTGCCATGGCCATACAAGTCTTTGTTGTATGAAGTTTTGAAAATCATATTTAGTCAAGTATTTGTCAATGTTCATGTAATTTAATACCACCATGGCAAGTAAATATGAACACTTATATTTTTTATCTGAAACAAAATTTCATGTTTGTATCAATATGTGAGGATATAAAAAGGTTGACGAATTCTGTTTTGGGGAAAATGCGTCATGCAAAACAAAATCTGTCGCTATTGCCCCGTAGATGCAGACGCATTTACCCCAAGATATTCATCCTAACCTAAAACATGGCAATATCATTATCTCTTCAAATAAATCTATTTAATTAAAATAACGGTCTCTATAAGCAACCCCTTGACTATATTTTACAATAATTATTGAATAAAATCAGTTAATTAGAGAAAACTTAAGATGAACATGGATTTTTCACTTACCTCTCGCAGTAACATAACTGTTCACACCATGTGCCAATTACGAAATGGCTGAATTCTTGGAAAAGTTTGCTACAACGCCGTCTGTACGCACTACATGTAAAGTATTTAGTTTAAGCAAATGGAACTAGATGGCAGAAGTTTATGTAGGTCAAGCAGGTTTCAAATAAATTCATAAAGATGCATTAGCCCCGTAGACGCAATTAGCCTAGCTGACCTTAACACAATTAAACATTTCAGATAGATTAACATTTTAAGTAGGTATTATTGTAATTGCTATAAATAATCTTTCAGCTTGACCATCACGTGTGAAAAGGTAAGTAGTAAAGGTAGTTAAAAACACTACTCTTTTTTTGTGAAAACGGGTAGGCTAAGAAGTCATACTTACATGTTTAATTTGATCATATCTGCATGCATACACGTAAGTACCTTGAAGAGATTAACAATCAAACAAACTTATTTGCCTCACCACTGCCTTGCAGATACGTGTCTCATTAACAATGCGTCAAAATGATAACAATTATCATAATCAAATATTTATTTAGAATGTACCTACTCGCATTTTTACGTTATTTCAATTATAATGAATAATATCATTTATTTGGATTTGTAACTATTATAATTATTTATTACTAGGAACTAGTATTATGGTATATGAAATAATGTTTTCATCCTAAAAAACTACGTAATTTTTAAACGCATAATATTGTATAATTAGGTTCTTACTTGAAGCGCTCGCAACGGAGCTTGACTTGGCGATCTAAACCGATCAACAAGTTAAGCAACGCTTGCTGCGGTCAGGAGATGAATGGGTGACCGCTAGAGGCATTATTCAACGTGCTTCGGAGGGCACGTTAAGCCGTTGGCCCTGGTTGCTTCACTTATGACAACAGTCGTTAGGCTATGTCGAAGGTCTTCGGGCGGCCTCAACACTTCAAAATGGGTTGGCCATTTCCTGGATTGTGGCCCAACTCTTCTCTGTGAGGAAGGCTTGAGTTTAAATTTGAATTTGTATTTGACTCCCAGCAGTGGGAACATAATGAGATTATGATGAAGGTTCTTACTTCCAGCTACTCGAGGGCCTGTTAGCCTGGTTGGCGGTGACCGTGTATCCAATCACTGGTCGAGGCAAACTTTTATGTAATGAGCTGAAATGCTGAAAATCTGTTCTTGGATGTTTATTATGTGTCTCTCTGTATAATATGTGCCTCTCGCGATCTAGGGTATTCTAATGCGTGGGTATAGGAGTGTGTGGCGTTTATTTACTATAGTAATTACAAAGCTCATCTTATTAACATGAAGTACCTAGTTAGTAACAGTTTTCTTCTAGTAAGTGTACATTACTGTATGTGCCTATGATACCGTATCTGCAACAGTTCAATGAGTCATTCACTTAAAAACGGCATATCTTATTTGCCTATTTTAAACTTTGAGCCTTTTCATATCTCGAATTTGACGTGCCTAAATACAAATCCGTTAATCAAATCGACATCTCTGACATCATGATTTACTAAACAGGAACACAATTGAACAGTTCAAGGCTGCCATCGGACGGGAGATAGAAAACAGGGACCTTGCTTGTACTAAAATACACGTAAAACAATACGGCATCAGTTGTGTATTGTAGTATTTGTACTGTAGACAGTCAAGGTGATGCGTACCCTCATGATTAACTAATTTTAGACATGTGTAATGATACGTATTAGATAATATTTATACCCGTTTATATACAATATCTAACAAATTAGATTATATTTATTTATTTGATAAATTTACTCGTATGGCAGAAAGATGGGTGTGGAAGAATGTGTTTTAAGTGTGCGTCCAAGATGAAAAGACCGAAAGTGAATTTATCCCCTAATTGAGGATACATATTTTGTTATTCCAAATCAATTATAGTACTTATTAACTTAAGACTTATTGGCTGTGTTTTATAGTAAAAACATACAATTACGTCCTATATTTTTCCAAGATGCCTCTTCATACATGTTTTTCCCACAATAAGGCATAGCATAGATAGTCTTAGCGCCGCGGTCCGCCACCGATAGTTTATGGCTAATATGTGTACGGACACAGTTTCGTGATTTGTACTATTAAATTTAAAGTTTTTCTTTCTAACATAATAACTGATAGCTTGATTGATTTAGATAAACAATAAATAATCCATCAAAGGTCACACGGCCAGACATAATAGAAATTTCATTGTTATAATGACATCGACTCTTGAAGGGATATAATAATTAATGCAGTAAACGTACATATATGAAATATAATCATAGCATACTTTAATTAAATGAGAATTTTCTTACTACGATTAATGCACTTGGAAATTTAAAGTAAACATCCAGTAGATTTTATCTTTAATGTACAGAAATTTAAGGTGATTTTATATTTTTGATTATTTGATACATTTAAAATCTCCAATAAGTTTGAAAATATTCATAAAATCGACTTTATCATGAGCTCCACACAGCAGCTACATTAGATACACATCTGAAATAGCCAGAGTTCAAACAGTACATAGACTAAACAAAGGAGAGTCTATATGTCTATCCGACGTTTTTATGTGCCCAACTATATTTAGGTTTTGAGCAATTATCTGTATTAAGTTACAATCTGGCATTCGATACGAGGATTTAGATAGATAAAAGGACATTTTAAGTACATCGTTACTGTAAAATATAGAGACCATAGGCCGTATATTATGATACCTTGTTAACTAATAGTGAAAAATAACATACATGTATAATTTCCAACTATTTGTTACGTTAACTATATTAGTTAACTATATAGGTATCAAAAACCCGGCCGTAGTTGTGGTTCTTACGACTCCGAGAAGAGAATATGAGATGTCTTGCCCGAAGGAAGGCTGTAATAACTACGTCTACCTCGCGCATGAAGTCATGGTCATCAGCTATGTGTTATAATCAAAAAAAAAATTGTAAATTTTATTTCTAATGTTATTATTGAAAATTTTAAGTTAATTATATTCCTCTCCTCGGAAGTGTGTACTATTTAAAACTCAAATCATTATTACTAATATACTCAAAGTATTAAGTTACAATCTGGCATTCGATACGAGGATTTAGATAGATAAAAGGACATTTTAAGTACATCGTTACTGTAAAATATAGAGACAATAGGCCGTATATTATGATATACCTTGTTAACTAATAGTAAAAATAACATACATGTATAATTTCTAACTATTTGTTACGTCCTCTCCTCGGAAGTGTGTACTATTTAAAACTCAAATTAAATTTAAATTAATTCAATAACGTATGTCGAGGCGACAGCGAAAGATTTTATAATTATAATTGCGCCCCGCGGTTTCACCTGTGTGATGATGGATTATATTGATAATGTTGTTTTTATTCGTAAATCACCCCTGTGTTAGAGCCAACAAAACAAAAAAGATGTTATTGAAATACGAGTAGGTCAAGTCGGTTTTTAAGATCGAGCGAGACTAACTAACAGCAATTGATTTTTTTTATATAAGAAAAGAAGAAGATTAGGTAACTACTAGATTCCTGCTCACGTTTTCCTGATTTCTTACAAAAAGCGTTTTTTTATAAGTTAGATAAATAAACAAAATATGACTACGTCTACTACTATGCACGGTAAACTACACTTTTGATTGATTAAGTTCTAAACTGATCCCATTCAATTGTTTTGAAAATACTGGGAAGTATTGATTTTACGACCATTCCTTGTAACAGTTAAACTTGTAACAGGCCGCGTTATGTCTTTAAATGGTCATGGTAAATAAGGCCCCAGATTGCAAAACCCAAAAACGCAAGGCTACCAATAAGTATCGTGTATTGATTATGTAACGTACATAGGGTATTTACAAGTTATTAATTAATACTAATCTAAGATTAAGTCACTCAATGATAATACTAAAGCAATATTTCTTTCTACCTATCTACTGACGCACAGGGTTTCGTTTGACGCACTTTTTTGAAGTGATAAACTGATAAGGATAAGAATCATAACTTTTATCATAATTTGCTTTCTTAGTAAATGTGTTCGTATATATAGGTACTTAAATTGTGAATGTGCTTATTTTTAAATACTGTAATGCTGCGGCAATAGTTCCTAATTACTTACATAAGCTATTTATGCATTCATATATATGAACCTATATAGTATACATATATATATATATATATATATACCTTACCCAATTTTATAATATCAGGAGATTAAATTAAGAGTGAAATAGCTTTATACCTATATAACCGGCACGTGGATTTCTGCCTGATTTATGTTACCTTCCACTGCGTGAAATAATGAAAATAGAAATTAAGTAATTAAGTGTTACGTTTGATAGTTCAATTGAAACTCATTGTGTCTAATCGATTAAAAGCAAGACTATCTTTCGGTTCGATTCTTTTAAAAATATTTGGTCGGCCCGCCCGGCGACGATGGTGACGTCATCGTCGGCGCGCGCAACACAACATCGATCGGGTGCCATCTCGCTTGCTGCAGCAAAATTCCCCTTTAAGAGCAATATGTAAGGGATCGCAAAACTCTTATACTTATGTTTCTGTGTTTAATATATGGATTATGGATTACTCGGAATCTAATACACTTGTGTAAAATACCTTAATAGCAATTCAGCGTCACGGAATTACTGTCACTGAAGAGCTAGTGCTGAACGCTGCTAGTATCGTAGGGCCATTTAAGCTATCTACGATGCGAGATGGGTTATATAGATATTTTTAAATATATATTATGACTTCAATTACATTACATACTTTTGTTATCATAAAGAGCCTAGATGAATTTAATTTTAGTTTAAATACTAACTCAACATAGTATAACAGATTACCTATAAAAACACAAACTAATTTTACCTTAACACTAACATAAAATAATATTACAAGTGTACCAAAAGCAATTAACGGTCTTAAAAAATAACTTAAATTCAGTTTGAACATAAACCGGTCCTAACGTAGGCTTTCTATAATTTATTTTCATTACAAAACAAGTTTTACGCTTATTGACTTGAAAGTGAGTACCTATGTAAGCTATATTTATTTACTTGTAAAACGTAGTTACGATAACACTCTTAAATAATTGAATACATTAAAAATCTTATATTATTTAAGCACGTACAATTAGAGAATTATATATCTACAAATTTATGTAAATGTAAGATATTAATCATTGTTCAATCATCATATTTTACATTCATTATAAACAACCAAGAAGAGTAAGTCTTACAAACACACAACAGTACGCTTGTACATACACCACTGGGGATGCCATAGCTATATAAATACATTTCACTAGTAATGTTCTAGTTTTCATGTAATAGTGCTTAGTATATAATTATCCGAATGATTAATTAACATGTTTTTGACATTTATCAATGATTTTAATATACACAATTATAATTAATGTTTAAGTTTCCAATTTATGTAAATACAATGGCAGTGTCGCAAGCACATTATTGTTAAAATAAAATATAAATTTAATTACTTATATTGTAACAAGTATTTGTACTAGTCGGGCAGAATTTTGTTGGATATTTACGATGCTGTTACATCAAAGAAATAATTTATTACCCAAAATTCTAACAAATAAACTTATTTTATGACTTTTCATATCTTATCCTTAGTTAGGCTCTATGACACTCATTTGGGAGTATTTGGAATTTCATACATTTTTAATACAGATTTTTATTTATAATATTTTAAAAGTAGCTTAACCGAAGTCTATTGTTATCTATATGTTAAAAAATGTTATCTTAGTATTCATACACAAAAAAATTACGTAATTTCCATTTGACCATTGCTGTAACTGAGAAGTATGCCTTACTAATTACTAATATTTTAATGAAAATAATATAATTGTAAAATAAGCAATCTTTGCTCTACTGTCTAGGGTTTTTTTAATATTTTAACTCATATTGACCCCAATCTGATTGTTACTATTGTATAAAATAAACTCTTCAGGCACCCATGTGCATGAATTTTAATTTACTTGTTAGAATCCGTGTCGTAAAAATGACATATTTTCATAATTATAACTTTAGGAAATCAAAAACATGGTAAAACTTCATAATTCGCTATATAATAAAGCCTTTACATAAATCGTGACCTACAATGCGTTCACTAGGTTCAAAGGTATTGATTATATCACGCACTTTATTATACCATGCACCTATTTTTTACATTGGTATACCTACCTGGTTTGTATTGTCTTAGGCTTGAAATTAATTATTATTAACATTATACACATTAGATATGTTTTAAATAGAACATACCAAACCAAAGAAAATCCTTACTACTCTATACTGAATGATTACTTATTCTACCACTTGGTTCCAATAATTAGCTACTAAAAAGGTTCCAATGGTTTTCCGCAATATGACGAGTAAACAAATTATACCACACTGCGTAATAATGAAACAAACTAAAGAAATTTATTCATAACACACACGCAACATATTAGTGCAATACAATAACTTAAATTTATAGAAAAGAGAAACTTAGACGGAACATGCCTATTGCAATATTGAGGGATAAGTTAACATTATCCGACTCAGCATTTCATTGATCAATCAAAATGCTATCAATCTTAATTGACCGTATGTGGCGTCTTCCCCATAGATCAACCAATCATTGGCGGATTTTGTAACGTACCTACCTATTGTTTTTACGATAGTTGCATTTCAATTCTACTAAATATAGGTACGTAGGTATCTAATATAACCTATAAGTACCTAGATATAAAGCGAAAATTAAACTCACTACCTTTTGGTAATTAGTTAGTCTGTGCTTTTGTTTTTAAAAGCTACAGTTTTGATTAAGACAGATGTCTGCTCAATCTCACATGGAATCTTAAACTGTGTATTTTTCATTTCACCATAAAGATATTTTGTACCTACGTAGGTATATTTTATTTTATGTTTTGAAGTAAGTAAGTGACTCTGCATTCTTATATGATATATCAATAATATGGTGAAACTGCAATAAAGCTACGGGCGGGTCAGTTATATAATTATAAGTTACCATGGTAAGTAGGTAAAACAGGAATCGACATTGCCTGGAAACGAGCTCACGTTCCGTATTCCTAATGAGAGCCACATTCGCGTCATGACGTCACGTTGCCGGAGATGTGTCGGCGTTGATCATAAATGGCACATTAATCTATACCTAATACTTATACACTAGTCACTGCATGTGACTCCGTCCGGGTGGCATGAACTTGTCGCAAATAAAACTTCCAAAGCGTCCCTTTGAAATTAAAATAAAAAAAAAGACGTGTGGCACTCGGAGACTGCCGCGGTAAAGCAATTGCATAGCTGTTTTTATCAACTTATGCAATTACAATTATTTAACCAATGCCATCTAGAGGCGAGTTGCTGAACTAAAGAGACAAGCGTGATATTTCAAAAAGTCATTAAAAGTTCTGCTATTCATCGATAGATGGAGTCGGAGTGGGGGGTGTTAGGTTATTTTCGTTACGGAATTTCTGGATTCGGTCTCCACGCTCAAGGCCCGCGATAGAAGCTATGCAATAGCTTAAAAAACTTCCTACATGTTAATCGAAGCTGAAAATTTCAAAATCATTTATCAATCTTTATCAAGGAAGCATTTAGGAACATCAATATTTAATAGTATTTCGACTGTCCAGAACTCTTAACTAAACTAGCGAACTAAAATCTATTCTTAGTAAATTATGGTAGTTCTTATTCTGTTTATGCTTAAGTCCAAATTCGTATAATGCTTGCAAGTGACAATTCTTAAATTTGCCATTGTGGGTATGTTTAGTGCAAAAATAACAGTCATGTAAGTTCGTACTCCCCAAACTAGTCTAAGCTGACCCACATTTGAATAGAATAATCATATTATGTTTAGAATTATCATTAATAATAATAATATGGGACAACATTTTATTATCTGTGTGGACACAGATAATAAAATATTTTACCGATTTGAACAAGGTGGTTTTCAAAAAAACACTAACTGTTTTTATGTTAGGTCAACGAAAATGATACATAAAAGTAACCTGCGATAGACGCTGTGACGCGTATCAGGTTACCTTTATCGCATACAGGTTATATATTTTAAACAGAACGGTTGGTTAATGTGTTATTCATGTGGCAAAATTTTAAGACCTATATTCACAATAAAATCTAGTGCTAAGTAAGTCCCAGACATTCTAAGTTACGTTTCAGTAAAGCGATGGATGCCATAGATTTATAAGAGTGGATATACTTTTTATGGTGATAGACGATAATAACGTAAAAAATACCGATACACGCATTGACCTTTACCAGCCCGTAACTAACTTTTGAGTACACGAGGGCACAACATTTCAGACAAAATCAACAGCTACGCCAATTGGAACAAATATTTCATTACGACTCACAGTCGACGGAATTAAAATTTTGTCACTTTTCCTAACCATTTTTTTAACAAGTACAATTTGAAAAATTTAATACCGACTTCCATTCTATTCAGTTATTGGAGTGTAACTCAAAAACTACTGGATCAAATTTGATGAAATTTTAATGGGACCAGCCATGAGACCAGAAGCACCAGCTTTCAAACAAGAATTTTGAGAATCGGTTCACCCTATCAAAAGTTATGAGGTAACAAATATAAAAAAAACATACAGTCGAATTGAGTACCTCCTCCTTTTTTGGAAGTCGGTAGAAAATAAAATAAAAATCATAACAGAAAAGCTACATTATTATATCTGTGCCACATGCGTTTAATTAAAAATATTTATATTACTCTAGAATATTGAGAAATAATCTACGAAACCTCTAAGTCACTTCGACACACGAATCTTCTAAAACTAATTTGTCTACATGCAGAATTGCCTATTCTTTTTCTACTAATATATATTGTTATACGTATTATATAATGTTCTATGTTTTTAAGTTTTACTGTAGTTTATTCTAATACAGATATTAAAAGTTTGCTGCGGCACTATTTACAGACCGATTGAGATAAAATTTGGCACACACATTAGGTACCTGACTTGAAAGGGGAATTGCGAATATGACTATACTTATTTGGTCAAATGGTTACCTAAGTTGTGAAATTAAAAAACTGAACGATTTTATTAGCTTACCTATACTGCGAAAAATTGCCGCTGTGATAAAACTGTACTCGCGAGCAAGGGCGTACCCAGGATTTCAGCTAGGAGGGGGCAGGGGGCTGCTTATACCTGTTTCGAAAAGATCGTCTGTCGGGTATATTGAAACAAAAAATCATGAAAATTGACTTTTATTCATTAATTTTGATGATGACACAAAACAAAATATTATACATAATTATACCATACATTATGTATAATATTTTGTTTTAACTCTTCGCAGCGTACTGAAGGACCGTTCTACGCTCGCCGTGGTGCATGGGATAGTGCTTAAAATTAATGCCTTTCTGACAGCAGGGTAAAAAATGTTGGCTTCGTTGAACAGATCAATTACTTCTATGTAGCTTAATTGATCATCTGATAAAGCCTTCGTCACCCATAAATTATGCCAATGGTTCAGTTCTCCGGTGATATCCAGGTTATAAAATTCTTGGAATGATTCTGCGTTTTTGTGTAGGTCTGTAATGCTGGTTTTTGTCATATACAAGGGATGTAGCCTGCTTAAAGCAAACGCCGGAGTATTTTCTTGGGAGAATCGAATATTCACTGATGAAATGAGTGAATCAATGTATGGGATTATCAGGGAACGCCGCCAATATTCGTTATCATTGTCTGATGGCGGATTACTTCTATGTGTTTGCTTATGAGCAAGACGTGGAACCGAAATTTCTATGTTCAAATCCATTGCAACAGCTCGTGCTTTTTGAAGTATTTCATTACTTATTCTATCAGGAAACTCGCGGTCATTTCTGAGAATGTCCTTGATATTTTTGATGTGTTCCCCTACCGAGATCATGTCGATCGATTTAGCTTGCAGTGCGTTAACTACTGGTTCTAAAACTGCTGAATATTTGGCTATTGTTTGTAGAGTAACAATAAACACTGGTTTTGTAACGGCTGAATGCAACTGATATGCAGATTTTCTGGTGGCATAATTTCCTTCTACGGATAACGTTTCTAGAGATTTCACAAGCTCTGAAAAATGTTGAGAAAACTTTCTGATTGTTTTATATTTTTCTGACCATCTCGTCTCACATAATCGTGATAGGTTTGGAGCGTAGTTTCGACGTGTAGTCGATTCCCTGAAAAACGTTATAACATCCTTTACAGTGGCGACAGTATTTCTAATTTCTGGCACTGCGTTCGCATCATTCACAACAAGGTTGAGTTTGTGACTTGAGCAATGAAAATATAAAGCACGAGGATATTTTTTTCTCAAAATGGCTTGTACGCCACCCTCTTTCCCTGCCATTGTAGAACAGCCATCGAATCCAAAACCTACGCAATCTTCGGTTGAGAGGTTAGAACTAATTAAGAAATTGTCAATTGCTTCGGCAATTGGGAAGCATTTTGTGCTTTTAGTTCAACGAACCCTACAAATTCTTCTCTGATTTTCCTTTTGCTTTTGTCGTAGAACCGCACGCCTATTGACAGCTGTTCTTTCCCAGATACGTCTGCTGTTTCATCAGCTAAGACTGCGTAAGCCATGGTCTTCTGAACCTCACTAATTATATTCTCCTTAATAACTTCGCCACATAAATTTATCAATTCGTTTTGTATTTTTGGTGATGTGTAAACTGCATTGCGACGGCACTTTTCCAGGTGACTCTTTAATCTGTCGTCCCCTGAATTGATTCTCAACTTCAATAAATCTAATAAAACACCCTCATCTGCTTGTTTGCCCCTAAGAGGCATATCATGTGTGCCGCAAAATACTATACAAGAAATAATTGATGACAATATTTGTCTGTTTTCATCGATTTCTTTTTGGTGTCCACTTTGCAGTTGGATGTCTACAGGAACATTTTTAAGAAAAATTTTTGCAGCATTTGTCGCCGTTTGGTGAAGGTTGGTCGTTGCATGCTTTCGGCAGTCTTCATGCATATTTTTGAACTTTATATAGAGATAGAGATTTAGATAGAGAGGAATTTTGGGATCGTTTATGGTCAGGCCAGACCATAAACGATCCCAAAATTCCTCTCACAGTGCTAATGGGCGGAGGGAACAAAACACAATGCTTACAAAGAGCACCTTTTAGTTGCTTGGAATATACTAGCCATGGTGAATATTGATCCAACCAAGCATGGTTAAATTTTCTTTTTAAATGGCTTGCATCACTTTCAAAATCGTAATTTCTGGGCGGGATCCAAGGATTTTGTAACAACTCCCTCTTCTTTTCCGTCGATAGCTGGGTAGCCAACCCAACATAACGTCCCAGATCATTTTCATGACAGCCATCGTCCCACTATAATTTCAGGATCGACGTTGACGTCATAAGTTTGTTGGGATGTCGATGGAGAAGAATAGTCGGCAACAGATATATTAACAGGTTCTACAGGAGAATTTGACGCTTGTCCAATGTTAGCATGCAATGATCTTGGCATTACATGAGTGGTTTTATCATGGTTGTCATTTTCATCGCTTCCACTGCTACTTTCCCGACCTTTTTTTCTTTTTTCGCTTGTCCTCCCTAAAAAATGGATACACAAAAATACTCTTACAGTGTTTAGGCGGGTTGTATAAGACGAAAATAAAGATCAAGTTTCACATTCTAATATATATGGTTTGAACGCCAAATAAGCATAACTAGGTAATTTGAAATAATACACTTGTTGTGACGTTAGAGAAAAGGGACTTTGTTGTCGGTATGGACTTAGTAATAAATCCAAAATATTGCAAGGATCTTTCTTTTATGTTTTTTTTTTACTTTTTAATCACAAAATATTCACAAATGTTATTTTAGCTATTATAACAAAACCACGTCTTGTAATTAATAAATTTAAATATTGTAAGTAATGCTTAAGATATACACTTACAAGAGAGTCAAAGCCCCCCATTAAATCAAATAATCATATTAGGTACCTACTTAAGTGTTTTGTTTTGACTCACCTCTTTCAAAGAATTTCCTGATATCCATTTGACGGAGTAATATTTCCAGTTGTTGCACAGTAAACGTAAATCTCGTGTCGCTGCAACGAAACTATAAGACACTATGTCGTATGAAATATTCGCTCGTATTACACTCCGAACTGAATTGTATTCGAACTAAATTGACGTGCTCTGCCTCACGCTTCCGCTTATATATTGAAATATTCTTGCTCCCGAAATATGTAGAAAATACTCGACTCTATTTCCATCCTTGTCTTATACTTACTATCACTGTCTTTTCTTTCCAGAATAGTCCATGCTAGAACGTTCTTCGCGGTATTGCTATTCAATACAAGATGTCGCTATTGACCGTATAAATTGATCCTATTTCTTTTTACTGGAAAAAGTACTGCCGTCCGAAACTAGATGGCGCTAGATGTTGTTTTCTCCCAATTATATTCGGCTTTAATCCTAGATGGCTCTCTGATTGTCTCGGCGGAACCGGAAACTACGAGATGCGACGGTTTTGCGGGAGATTTAAATTATATTGCATCGCTAACAGTATACTAGAATTACTAGAGTCTGTCTAGTGAGCCGCGGCACAGATAAAACCGCAGCAAAAATCTCTTAGTTGTAAACACTGAATATACTATGAAATTTGAATTTGATACTTTCACTATTTTATTTTATAAACACTAAGAATCTTAAACTAAATCTGTACAGATATATACTACTTAAAATAATATGCAACATATTGAATATTATTTTATTTTAGCATTGAAAACAAATTAATATAATAAGTAAAACCAAACTTGCATCAAAACCTTACTTAGTTTTTATTTATTCTGTCGCGTAATCAAAATCAGATTCCAGAAATTAAATTCTCGACTATGAATCGTTACTGTCACTTTCATTATCACTAAAAAATAATAAAAACGAAATAAAGAAATAAATAAAGTGTATCAAAACTTGATCAAAACATTTTGCGTTTCGTTTGACGGCGGCTGAAAGTCACTATATAAAATATTCCAATAAATACGTTGCGGCACGACCGACACGACTCACTATACATAGACTCTATATCGAATATTGTAGAATATTTAACTATAGAAAAATAAATCTGGCTGAAAAGATATTTTGTTTCCAACACTTCATTTTGCGCAGAGTAGGTAATACGTTTTTAATTTCTATTTGCCAAAAAAAATTTACATTTATTTAATCTTCTAGGGGGGGGCAGGTGCCCCCCCCTGCCCCTACCTGGGTACGCCCTTGCTCGCGAGGTCTACTGTTCGCAGAACTACTATATAGTTATAAGAATTGTGAACTTAGATCTGTTGTATTTGTCAACATTTTAATACTCAAGTCCTGTGGTCAAGTCATATTTTGAAAAGGAAGGAAGAGAAACGAATATAGGTGTTCAATTTGAACGTCATAAAACGTTGAGAAACATAATCAAAACAACAGAATACTTAAGGACGTCATAAGATTTTTAGAATGCCCGAGAATTCACGGGAAAACGCGCTCACCGTTGCATAACTATTTTTTAAGTTTTAAATGTAATTTATGCAATGTATGTAGGTACAATTTGGTTCATTATGTTTTTTTACTTTCATACGCGTCTTTCCCTTGCGACTCACGCTTTTAATAGTTGGTACAATAGTGCCATTGTAAATTAGGCTGTGATAGGGGCTTGCCGCTTGGTGATGATAAAACCAAGAGCAAAATGGGCATCTACAATTCTGTTAAGGGGCGAAGTTAGTGTAGCCAACATTTCTAACTAAGGATATAAAATCCTACTCATTTTCTCACTGCAATTGTAGTACAATGAGTAATAACGTCAAACGACCAGGCGTCACTTGAAAAATATTCTATCGGATTCCTGCACGTTCTTGAGACAGAGAGAGACAGACATTAAAATAATGTATCTTAAGATAATGAGTTGTGTTGTGAGCTCATATATTTTTAATTAATTAATTTATTTATTGGGTACCAACATGTTATACATTAGGACAATTAGAAGGGTGTTTTAGAAAACAACCAATATTACATTGATAAAACTTTACAGGAAGTTGAAATGACTTTATAAAAAGGAAATCTTGGAATTATAATAAATTATGCAATTTAATTTCATACAAGTACACAAAAATAGATGCCTAATAATGAAAACTTTATACATCATATTTTTTTATCAATATATATTTTTAGTTTAAAGTTTTTCTTTGCTTAATGTTTCCAGCAAAAACAGCCAAAGTCCTGGACATTGGTCATTCTTCTTAAGAAATTTAGAATTTTGTAAAAGTTTAGAATATAACCAAGTTTAGAAAAGGATAGTTTGCGAAATAAAATACAATTTTTCAACTTATTATTATACTAACTTTAATCATACCGCATTATCACTCACAGGCATCACTATTAGCATTTTCATTGATATCAATGTGTTTTGCCTACTACCTGGGAGGACATTTCAACAAAGCTCTTGATAATGTACCCTACTAAGTAAGCCGCTTGAGCTCAATCATGTCACCAACTTTTTTGTTGCAAACTGTGCAGCGTGTGTACAAACCATGAGAGGCCTCTTTTTTGTATATAGCTTCTCTGTAGAAAATTATGATAAAACCCTTGAAAAACAACCGCGAATTTAGAGTTTTGACACGACATGACATAACTTGACACTGGTCGGCAATATACAACTTTTTAGTTTAACGGCCATGAACATTGGTTGTTTTTGCCAGATAGATTATGGACTTTGGTTGTTTTTCTAGAAACAGAGTAATTTTCGAGCATCATTTCCAGTGGACTATAATTAGTGTAGGTATACCTAGTTTGTGAGCCCCTTTATAAGTATAAGTACTTATTAAAAAATATTTTAGCTTCCGATTTGAGTTTAGAAATATTATTATCTGGTCATAACACATGAAATATCTTCGTTTAAAAGCAATAGCGCAACGCCTGTTTAAATTATAATAACCAACTAATAGTGAAAACCAAAATAGCTAGGTATATAAAGAGAAAAAAAATGCTTTTAGAGCCTTTACTCGAACTATCTTCTGACTATAGTATTAGATCCTTAAGCGGTAAACATTTAGAATCGTGGCGCCTGAATTCGGGGGGGAGGGGGAGGGGGAGGGGGAGGGGGTTCGGGTAGTGCCCCCCCGCAAACCCCACCCGCCGGAGACCATTAGTTTTCGAGTTATGTTTGTTTAAGTATTATGAGGTTAAGTACTGCATTTCGATCTGCTACCACCCCCGCGTCGGCTCTGCAATCCGACAAGACTGCTTGAAATCGGGGTGCTATGAGTCGGTTCTGTCACTGACTTCGACCTATTCTAACTAACTATAACTAACCTATAGGTATGTCACAGACAAGTGACTTTGCCAATTCATTAGATAGCTACTGATATACTATTGTGCACAAATTTGGAACAAAAGTAGTTTGATGAAGCGGTGCGACCTGGTGGGTCACAGTTCAAACCTAACCTAACCTATAGGTTTGTCACAGACAAGTGACGCAAGCAGGTGTCGTACAGTAAAGCAGCAAAATCGGAGTCCAAAATCGTAGCAAAGTCGATGAGATATCAAAAGAAAGCGCAGAAAAACAGGAGAAAACATTCACGTACACTCGGAAGTAACGGAAGGACGCGAGTATTCCGACAGTGACATTACGCTATCTTCGATGTTTGCGTTCCGTTTCAAGAACTTACATACAACGTACATGTCAAAAAAGGCTAAAAGTTACCTAGAAACGTTTCGTTTTACGCATTAATGTCATTTATGTCACCTGTCACTATCAAAATTACGGTGTTTTATTGAAACTTTAAAAAACTATTTAGACTATTTTGGCGTGTCTCCGTCAGCTAAAATGTTGTAAATACGCTTTATACAAACCCCTTCAACCCACCCACAGTTTTTGTTCCACCAAATTCAGGGGTCACGATTCTAAAGCCAACCCCATCCGGTAGCAACTGCTGCAAACTATTATAATGTAATGGGTGAAGTTGCAGGCAAATGGAATGTTGGTATAAAAGAGTTGTCCTGGCTCCACAACATCCGACAAAGGACCGGCAGCACAAAGGTTGAAGATCTGTTCAGGCTTGCCCTAAGCAAAGAAGAGTTTAGGATGACGGCCAACCCTTAGTAGGGGAGAGGCACCCAAAGAAAGTTAAAACAGGTTACCTGAAGCGTTCAGATCCCTTGCATCTTGTTTGCAATGGTATTGCACCATAACCTCTGTAGGATACCATGGTATACGTCAGACGAGGCGTCTGATCTATGTCTCAAAGGGAGCAATCTGACAGGTTATTCAGTCTCCAGGTGGTGATGGAATGCAATGAGATTGGAGTGAGGTAAGTCTTAGTAGTAGTTAGGTCCTCTAGCTAGTAGCTGAGGCACCTACCTACACTGTGTGTAAGAGAGCCCGGCCGCAACAAAAACTTTTATTTTTTTTCTTGTTTATGACGTAATAATAATAACCAATAATGATGCGTGTTTATTTATTTCACAAACTTCATATTACTTACGCTACTTATTTTGACTTTCGGCACAAAATATACAGTTTATAGGAGGTATATCGGTTTCATGATCACTGACTAGATATCAATGACAGTTCTTAACAACTTTCTTACTTTTGAGTAAATCCGCGACTTTCTTCCCACTATTTTGTCCCACTGGGGCCACTGGTATGATCTGACTACCAAAGAAACTTATTTCCGTGGACCCACTGCTTCTCTTTCAGTTAACAAATGAAACCTAATAAATACTTAAAACATATAAAAGACCGAATACCTTCAAAACACTATGCGATAATAAATTGGTGTGTGTAAGTTGACACTAGCTCGGGAGCCTATGGATTGAAATATATAATGTACCTACTTTTTATGTCAATAAACTATTTGTATTTGTAATATAATGTCTGTAAATAAATAGTCGCTTTATTTTTTTGTTGAAAAGTCTAGTTACTTAAGTGCTTGTTATTTTGTCTACACTTTGTATAGGTATTCAAAATTACGTTTAGTACTTAACCATTTTTATATTTTCATAAGTAGGTATTCCATGTCATAGTTTATTAAGCATTACATATATAACACATTTCTTTCCTAGCCAAGTACGCCATCTATTGGCGGCGGCGGAGGGCTCTCACGTAGATGCCGTGGTGCCTTTTCGTGGAATCGGTGGTCGAGTTGTGCCTATAGCACAATAATAAAGATACTGCTTCGAACTGATTTTATCCGACTTACCCAGTGACACTCGCGTTATCAAGACGAATCTAATGACGTATCATTTATCAAAATCGGTTGAGCCGTTGAGTAGTTACGAGCGGATATAGGCACGGGCGGACATACGTACAACCCGGTCAGAATATCTGTGCACCTCGTTGGAATGCGGCGCCTCTCCCGCTTCCCCTGTCACCTCTCCGCGCACTCCCCGGTGCGACAGTACGGTTAGCATCTTCGTTGCCGATACACGTCCTGATAATTTAGATTTTTCCGCTTTGTTGTTGTTTTGTTTTTTAATATTTATTGTTAAGTTTAGACTGTTTACTGTTAAGTTTGGACTGGTTTGGTTGTTATTAAAATTGTTGTAGCTGTTAAACTGAAGTCATGGGAAAAACAATACACAGCGAATCAAGAAATTTAATCTTGAAAGTGCTCAAGTTTTTTGAATCGGAGAAAGCAAATAAACAGTACACCATACCTGTACAGTACGGAGAGTTCAGAAAGTGAGAGTGAGGAAGATACAATGTCAGGCATAAAGTCAATAATTTATAGAGAGTGAGTTTAATAATAAATGTTTTTGTAATCAAAATTATTGTTTTTTAATAACAAACCCTTCATCAATAATAAATTGATTTGAAAAGGTTAGTAATTTTTTATTACCTCCACATTTCTCGAAAAAACTTTTTTTCGCACGCAGATATGACGTCACGAGGTCAGGTGCACAGATATTGTGACCGGGTTGTATGGGATGAAAAATTCTAATACGAATAACTAAGCAGCTAATGATAGAACGTTTTGTAGCTAAGGATATTACTAGTGAAAAGGGCCGTATTACAACAGGGTAGGTATGCCACTTTAATCATTACATACTACTACCGTTTTATTACGTGACCTTGTGTCCACTACCATTGAGGATCCTTGTACTATTTGAATTGCTATGAAGTCACGGTGAAAGTGTAACAAATTCAGATTAGATCAACTTCAGAAAAAATAATAGGCGGTTCTATTATTTATGCTGTGGTACCACTTAACTGACGCAAAATAAAACTTTAGAAATGTAAATAAGAAAAAGGCTTACCTGACAAGATTCGTCAGACCAGCACGAACGGCCGTTTCACTTCAAGTTGAGTCTGCCGCGAACGCCGCTGCATCCCACAAGCCACTTCGATCACACCCACACACCTACTTACTTACCAATAACAACTACCACACTACCAAACAACTACACGCATATTGAAAGGCAAATCTAAAGTCTGACTTATTCTTAGGCAATTAAAATTCCAATTTGATTGTCTCAAATCGGTTAGCTCCCGGACTATTATCTGCCGCGGTTTTTAGTTTTCATACGTGACGTAGCACGCTTTCTATACCCGTCTCGCTCCATATAAAGCGTTTTTCAGGGAGTGTTCGGATGTTCTGTCTCTGTCGCACGTGTTGTGGCACATTAACCTGGAACAAGAGAAGATGTGATTAAACTTCGGAGAAGAACGAGGAATGTTAACTGGGATACTTTATACTTCGTGGTGTGCATTGCAATGATATATAATTGGCAGTTTGTACGTTTATAAATGCTATTTATTTGTCAAAGTGATGTTATTCTCAGCCAGTAGAAACATAATATTTTATTTAAGTACCATACGCGCCATGTGACAGAGAGAGACAAGAGTCCCTCGTCTTCGATGTGACAGAGAGAGACAAGAGTCCTTCGTCCCTCTAGCCACCCTGTGATACCCAATTTTTGACTTCTGCGCAATAACGGTCAGCGCTAGAGTTACGTGCCGCGGGTTATACAGGCTGTATCTGTGATCGTGAAGCACTCGTAGTGGATCTTACCGAGTCGTTTTAAATGGAGTAATGTCAGTTGCGATAATTTTTCGATAGGTACATTACGGTGACCGCTAGTGTTATTTTAATGGTTCAACTTATCACCAAATATAGCACAAATACGTGAAATAAAAACTCTGATATGTATATGATATATGCGATCATCAAAATTAAAACTCAAATTACATGTATTTTTTTTTTCTATACTATATATAATTTATAATGTAAGTGATTACTAAATATAACCTAACCTTTTTTTGGTTACGCGGGGGAAATCTTATTACCTAGATACCCGGACACTATGGGGAGCGTCCGATTTATGTGGGACTTTCCACTAAAACCCCCTCGGAGGCGTTCTTCGATGTCTTACAGAGGACCGCAGGATCTCCATAGGAACGCACTGGGACCATCAAGACATATTGCCCTTTGGCTCGACTCTGGGAGCATTTCGCATCTCCTTCTTCTAAAGATGGCACGGTGTCAATTGCCAAATCATGACGCCATCTTCCTCGAACTCGTTGATGAGATAGTTAGGGCCCTACCCCCAACTATACCCGAGTTCTTAGGGTCCCCTTTTAGTCGGCCCTTACGACAGGCAGAGGTTACCGTAACCCTATTCTTTAAAAAAAACCCGGGCTTACTGGGTCGAAATATAACCTAACCTAACCGAAATACCTATTTGGTGATTATTTACTGAATTTGGTTTGCAAATACCATTTTGAAGTGCAGTCATGCAGTCACAGCTGGTATACCATTGTAACTTAGGTTTACAACACTAACACTTTAGTCTATGCCTATAGACTTGCGTGTTTTAGGAGAAATTTAGTTTTTTTAGAAATAAAACTTAGGGTGTAGAAGTTTTTTTTGACAGGAAATTTATTTATCTCGATATTTTGAACTCAGGGCTTCCGTGCAGTGGAGTACGACGAAATTATTAATACAGCTGTATTGTGAAATTCTTTAAGTAATAAGAAATTCTTTAAGTAATAAGAAATTCTTTAAGTAATAATTATTAAATTACGAGTGTAAAGACTTAAATGTTTTAGGAGAAATGACGTTTTTTTTGTTTAGTTATTTTAAGAAGGAAGCTTAGGATGTCGAAGTATTTTTTGATGGTCAATTTATTTAACTCGATATTATGAAGCCTCCGTGCTGTGGAGTACGTCTTAATACAGCTGTATGCATGTATATTACTATTACGCAATCCCTTCGTCAATTGGGAACCTATTCTAATATGTTTTCTACCGACTTCCAAAAAGGAGGAGGTACTCAAATCAACTGTATTTTTTTAAATGTGTTTTACTTCATAACTTTCGATATTTCGAACCGATTCTCAAAATTCATTTTTTGTTTCAAAGCTGGTGCTTCCCGTGTGGTCCCATTTATTATTACTGAATAAATGGGACCACACGGTTACTCCAATTACTGAATAAATCGTAAGTCGGTATTAAATTTATTTATTTTATTTATTTATTTAACAAATTGTACTTGTTATTTTACAGAATAGGTTTGAAACTATTCTTGTCTAGCAATAACGCAAAAACATGATTAGTAATGCGTATTGGAGTTGATGCGTTTTAGAAGTAGATTACGTATTTTTTTATATACTTTCAGTGGCGTGCTTTATTACTAGCAGAATGATAATCATAGATATGGCTCAGTCAACACGTGAATGGAGAGAAACCGAATTTAAAACGAATGAGCAATAATTAAATATTAGCTCATGATAATTATATTTAATGGGCGGGTGTTCCAATAAAAAAAGTTTCTTCGTAGTCCGGTAAATGCTATCTATACCTACTATAATAATGTTATGAAGAGATTTGTTTGTTTGTTTGAATTGAATAGGCTACGAAACTACTGGACAGATTTAAAAAAATCTTTTACTATTACAATTCTTCATACAATACATCCCTGATGAACGTAGGTCTGACATTGTTTAAATTGAAATTAAAGAACTGGCTTGTCGAGAAATCGTTTTTATTCTTTTGATGAATTCTTACTGGAATCAAAATAAAAGTCTGTGTTGTCAAGTTATCATATTTATTACATCAATTGACATTATTAATCTGTCCGCATCAGGACAAAAAATAACAATAGATTTATGAATGAAACTTGCCTCTAATGAGGCTTGCTGATTCGGACAGATTAATCTATATTATAAAAGCAAAAGGTCACTCACTCATCGCGAAATCTCAGAAACTACAAGTGCTAGGAGTTTCAAATTTTGCATGCGGGTTCTTTATAGGACCTAAGTGCTCATTAAGACGGGATTTTATGAAATTCAACCCCTAAGGGGTTTTTTTTGGGGTATATAGTTTGTATGAAACTTCGTTACTGCGAGTGCTAAAAGTTTTAAATTTTGCATGGGGGTTCTTTTTAGGACGTAGGTGCCCACTAAGACGGGATTTTATGAAATTCAATCCCTAAGGCTTTTTTTAGGGTTGATAGTTTGTATGAAACTTCGTTACTGCGAATTCTAAAAGTTTAAAATTTTGCATGGGGGTTCTTTTTTGGACCTATGTACTCACTACGACGGGATTTTGTGAAATTAGACCCCTAATTGAAATCTGTAATTACCGTATCCCGCGAGGCCACGCGAGCGAAGCCGCTGGCGGGTCAGCTAGTAATGAGTATAATTTGATAGATACATTTTCACATACTGTATAATATAATATAATTGGCACACTTACTCTTTAGTAATTGAATAGTTTTGAATTCATGTACTTATTTATTATAGGCTGACATATTATAACGGTAGGACTAATGTTATTTGAATAATTGTATATGATATAATATTTATAATTAATTATTAACAATTGTAATTGATGAGAGTTATCTTATTATTTATTGGTAGTTTTTTTGTAATAATACGCCTGTTGTACGTATATGCCCCACGTAAATGTGGATGTGACCTGTAATTACTTGTATAATTACCAATAAATGTTTATCTGTTATCAGCCGTGCGATTCTCTAAGAGCAAACATCGTTGCATTTTGACAACATCCGTGAAACAAATGAAGAGGTGACTAGAAACGTTGGAAAAACAACCTTATATACAAGGGCGATATATCATAAAGTATTTGACATCGGTGAGCTTGTCGACGAGCGCATCGACAGATCATTAGAGAATCGCACGGCTGTAGGCTATATACTCGTATTTTGATTCGTCAACATCCGCCAATGTAACGGCCGCTGCATCAATGCCTACCTTAGGCTTTCGATGAAGGTGTCATTATGATGAAATCAACATCATTCTGGACGGTCACTTTCAGTTGCTTGTCTGTCTAACTACCATCCTCAAAATTGAAAGTCTGTCACTAAGCACCCAAAGGCATGTTTCGGCAGGTGTCCTTGATAACCTGTCTATGTTAGATCTAGTGTGATACCACTTTCCATCGCTTCCACTTTCTGTCACTGACCATCAAGTGAGTCAAAAAACTAATCTATAAAGAATTGTAACAATGATGAAGGCAACACTTGACCAAAATACTGGCTTAGATGTCAAAAAGTTTAAGCGTTTCCAATCAACGTAGTAATGCCTTTAAGAATTAGGCTGTATAAAAATGTGTTATTTTAGTATTTATTTGTCGTGATAATTAATAGATAATTAAATAGTGTAGTGATGATGAAAAGTGTGCGTATGTACAGTCGCCTGCAATAAGATTATACATACCGTAATTTTAAAAACTATGAAACAGTACTACATTTCATAACAGTGTAGATAAGGATTATTTTAAGCAGTTAAATAATATAAATAACTCTATTCAAGATTATTTTTGGTTTATTATTTTAGGAATTTGAATGCTGAAGCACTTTTGAAAATCGTGAAATGTATAGATCTTATTGCAGGCGACTGTACCTAACCTAGTTAACCTAACCTACCTAGGTTTCACAAGGCAAAGTATCCACTATTACATTTTTTTTTATCATACACAGTTAAAAAACATTTTACTATTGGCCAATGCGTTCTGCGGTCCCCACGCTACCTATTCATTCACCGCCGTCCTCTACCCTGCATGCGCCATACCCCCGCGCGGACCCCAGCCCGTTTAGTACTCCTTGATTACCTAGTCTACGTTCTGGAGGTCATTGCCGTCTTTGGCCTAGTTTTTCAGGGATGAACCTGCTTGACTTAAAAAAACATTGGTTACTCATAAATCGGAATGTTTACTACTTACTGGGACACAGTAATTAGGTCCAAATTGTATTCATGTATGGTTTTAATATTACTACACCTTTTTGTAACACGCTGTATAGTTTGGACAAAAAAAATCAATGTAATAATTTCATAAACTTATCAAAAAAACAGTCACTAAATAAATAATTGGATAGACTTAAAAACATAATTACTAAGAATAAAGGACGATTGTTTAGCAGTTATGGTCCATTCTTTATAAAATTATGATTTCATGGGATGGCTGTCTTGTAACATTTTATGAAACATTCCATGAAACATAAAAAATGAAGAAACAAGGCAATATACAATTTTATGTATGGTCACAAAAATATCTCGTAAAACGGAAATGGGTCTACGGCGTAGCGTTGTAGCCTCGTAGCTCCTTCGTAGTACGTAGGTCGTCGTAGCTCGTAGGACTTTGATTGATCAAAAATTGAGATAGAGGAAACTGTTCGCCCCGTTAGTTCAGTGACACTATGTTTGAACAAGGTCCCAGGTGCGATTCCTGGGTTCCCTCCTAAAGAATTGTATGTGAGCAGATATGTTATTTCTTGGGATGTATATGATATGTGGATCCATGTCTCCCTAAGGCTTATGGAATTTTAGTGCGTTGAGTGTGTACACTGTTTTTATTTTAGTTCGGGGTCCTATTCACTTCTATATGGAGTGACATCCATCTCGCCAGGGTGTACCAACGCTTGCATGCCGCAGACGCTGGAGCTTGAAATTTATGGAATTACTTTATAAGCCTAATAAGAATGTTGTGTAGCAGTTAAATACTGTGGTATTTAACTGCTACACAACACAGTACATATATTATTCAACGTTAGTTATGATATTTTGACTAACATTGTAACTAACAATGGTGCTACAGAGTAAATAATACCACGACATTGTACAAGAAACAATGCGAGTAGCTCAGAAAACAGAAAGGCCCTCCGTATCGTAAGTTTACTTTGTGTCTAGGCTGTGTACTGTGTAGTATTTTATAGTTGTATCGAAAACTTTATCGTGTGGGTAGTGGCACAGATTACTGAGTAGTGGTAGGTAACGTAAGGATGGTTTAGAACTATAAAAAATAATAGCATCTAGCAATGTTATTGTTTATTAAATAAACGTCTCGGGGTGCCGAGCGCTGTTAGGTGCCACGCAAAAGTACCTAAGCTCTGGTTGATACTTCAACTGTCATGAGCAAGCATATACCGCACGAGGCGTAAACAAATACGAGTATTTCCATAAGTATGTATGTAGTCTAACGGAGGATCCCAATAATCTATCTATCCACGGTTTACCTTACTACCGATAGATATTTGACATAACTTCCATACAAACAGTGTCAAATATCTAACTCTAGTAAGGTAAACCGGCGATAGATAGATTATTGGGACTGGCCATTAGAGGAATTGTCAGCGTGCGGTTATAGTTATATATTTTGACAGGCCGGTTGGCGCAGGTGGTATATATTTAAGTATGTATATCAGTAATCTGGTTACCATAGTACTGGCTCTGCCTAGTTTGGGACCTGAAGACCTTTGTGTGGATGTTGTTCCATACTATTATTAATATAGGTGACTTTATAGTTTCCAGCATCCATCTGGCTAGCTATACCGCACTCAGGGCTTAAAACCTGTTTTAAGCACTATATCTTCAGAGCTTATCCCCATTTTAGTTATACTAAAATTAATTATACTACTATTTTCGATCGTATCAATGACTATCAAAATGAGGTAGTGATCAAACTCTAGCCGATGAACCATAAAAAAGTATTCCAATATAATCCTTCTTCAAATGGAATAAGGGTAAACATACCATCCTCGACCGCATCAATGACTATCAAGAGTGAGATAGTGGAACTCTAGCCAGTCAACCATAAAAAGTATTTCAGTATGATCCGTTTCTAGCCGACTTTAAAAAAGGAGGAAGTTTCCCAATTCGACCGTTTTTTCTTTTTTATGTTTGTTCGCGGATAACTTCGGCGTTTTTAAACCGATTTTGACTATTATTTTTTTGTTTAATAGATTATACTTCCGAAGTCTCATTTAAATTCATTTCATAAAATTCTGTCTAGCAGTTTCATAAATTTCATAAAATTCGGTCCAGCAGTTTTTGAGTAGTCCAATATCTCCAATACTCCAATATCTGAAAAGTGTTTCGCCTATTTTGGTGATATCATCATTGACGGTGAATCGCGTAAGTAGGAAGGTAACTTAAAAGGGCGAATAAAACATTTTACCAAAAAATGGAACCGATTTCAACACCAAAAAGTGTGACATAACTTGTCACAGTCGGTACCTTCGATATTTTTTCTTGGGATTAAACTAGAAAAAGAAATAAAAAAAGCGGTCGCAGTGTTCTACATCAGTGGGTTTGAGAGAACTTCTCTCTAAACGGTCATGGGCCAGATTTTTTTTTTCAATTTTGGTTTTACGAACACATACAGGAAGTGGGAGTGTTGAGGAAACGTAAGGCCGAGGGTTTAGACCAGCCCCTCGATCACTGGTTTACTGTGTAGAAACTGACCACCTGAAAATCTATGTTCAAATGTTATACTTAGGTTAAATGCTGAGTAAAACTTCGCTTGCGCGATGCAGAACCTTTTCAGTTAAAACTTATATTTCTATCGTTTTCTTAATACATTTCGATCTTTTTCCAACGGTTATTTTTATTTTTATTTTTGCTTAATAAATTGGCAATTAATCCAGGAAGGAATATATAAAGGATTTGTTTTAATGTGAAGTTCTTAATTTAAAATATTAAAGTAATGAAACCCCGCGCCACGCCATCTATTATGATCTATAAGAACCACGATGGCAATGATCTAAACGCATTTACAAATGGATTAGCGGTAAAGTTATAACGTAAAGTGAAAAGGGGAGTACGAGTACAACATAGTCAAATTACTAATGAACAAGATACTCGTAAAACCATATTTCTTGGCGTAGCTACAATCGATCATGTGATCGTATTGCTAAATTAAATAGAATCACTATGATATGTCTCGATATCACTCATTTTGAAGGTTGACCGGTAAAGTAATGCAAATTATAATTATATATAAATTAAAAATAACTACATGTGACAAGCGTTAGGAAACTCATAAAACAGTAAATTTCTATGCCATTTGTGTTAATACACATATTTCGAGTGCTCCATTTACCGACATAATATTGAATTGGTAGCTAATATTGTACATAACTCAAATTCACTTTGATGTTAAATCCAATTGATAACAATTCATCATGTGTCACACAATTTCGAGTCGTTGCTCACGCGAATAAATATATTGAAAACAATCAAAAAGCAATACAAGCGTTACATACTTCATTTTATTGTTATTTTATTTTGTATAACTCGAAACTAGATAACTTCCAATTTCACAAGATCTCCTTTATATTTAAACTGCCTTAGGAACTAGAGTTCATGTTGAAATGGCTTGTGTTGTGAGCCGTTATTGAATAGGAGCCAAAATGTTGAATGTGGTAGTATAGTCTGTGTAGTAGTGGCCAAGAGAAATAAACGGAACAATTATTTAGACGCACGCGCATCTAACAACACTCGATATCAGGTTCTGAGAGTAGGTACATATAAGCCATATATCATTTGTCGGGCTGTTAGCGCAGTTGGTAGTGTCTCTGCCTTCTAAGCGAGGGGTACCAGGTTCGTATCCTGATCGGGGCAAATATTTTTGTGATAATCAGATGTTTTACTAGGATCATCTGAAAAAACAGGAGACTCACACAAATTTAATACCCGAAACAAAGAAAATTTATATGTAGTTACCAAGAACCAGACTCGTTGAAATATAATAAACAATGCCTCTGTCTGAAACTCGATATGTATAATAAATTTCCCTTAGAAATAACACGTCTTCCTTAAATATCTATATATTTGAAGTAATTTCTTGAATGCATTTAATCATTCAAGAAAATACTGAAAATAATATTTGAATGACATCCTTTTTACCATATCAGCGAGTATGTACATGAAACATTGAAATTTATAGAGATAAAAATTCCATCCTCGGACGGGATATCTCTATAAATTTCCATGTTTGAGATCGCTAAAGCAGGCGTTAGTGCTTTAAAAAGTAATACTATAAAAAGTATGTACATGAGTTGTTCATTTTCTGACATGCATTCGTAGGCAATGATGTTAATATAAACTGCCTTACTGCGCTCGGCTTGGCGACATGAACACAAGCTAGTTGTCTTGAGTCAACTTAGTTCCAGCCTGTCTGGCAACGACGCAGCACGTGTATTACATTTAGGAAAAAATGTCTTCTTATGTGTTAGAAACTGCAAAACATATACTGTAACAAGTGTAAAAAACAAGAATGATGTATCTTTTCTTTTGTAAGTATTGTTTTTCTATGTTATTTATCAAAATTTTGTATTTTAATTTAAAATAACTCCTGCGTCGTTGCCGCTTCGCCACCCCGAGAACGAGACAAGTAGCGAGCGACAGAGAGAACGAGTCTGTCATTGGCGGTCGAATGGTCGGTCACAGGCGAACGTTGTTAATAATATATTGATCCCTTTCTGACAACTAGGATTCATATATCTTCATGCTCTTTTAACCTTGTCAATGTAGTTAATGTCCTTGTGCGAGTCGTGTACTTTAGCTATAGGTAGGTATAGCATAAAATTGTCATGTTTATACTCGTACTTCATATTCAAGGAGTAAAACGCCTCTATTAGTCAATCTCATTGTTCGTAGGTATTACTTATTTTGCAGTAAAATGTGTGTTTTGATATTTATTTTGATAATGTATAATATTTTGTTTCGTCTTACCGTTATGTATGTAATTGACTTGCCAATGTTATGCAATTTAACGAAATGGTAAAATAAATATCTGAATCTGAATCAGAATCATGGATGCGTGTGTAATACGTGTGTCCTCTCTCGACAAAGGGAATCCTAGTAGAATCAAGCCTAATCCTAAATCCTATATGTGTACTTTTTACTATTGTCCCTGATGTAAAGTTATGTAACAAACCACAATGTATATAATATGGTAATTACCAATTACTGGGATGCAAACTCCCTATGCATGACTTTGAAGCCATACAGATCTTAAAAGTCATTAATGTATATCTATAGGTATGTATAGGACAATATAAGCTCAGGAAATAGATGTTATTCTACATAACCATTATTATACCATAGCATTTGGAATAAAGAAGCGAAATATTTCGACCACAATAATTACAGAAATGTCGTGTCAACGTCTGCCTGTAGGTACGTCTGGCCATTCGTCGTTGTTCGTTCGTTCGTTGAATGGGGGTAGATTATTTTAGAAGACTCCAGAACATACTCCAAAATCTATTCAGGGCAATATCATGTTCTTACGGGAGTAAATTGATTATCAATGGTCTTCGTACGATTGCAACATCCCGCATAAAGCTGAGAGGGTGGATCCATCCATAGATCTTTTGTAAGAAGACCAACAAAAGGGCACATACGCCACAACTAATCCATAACAAACATAATATAATCAACAACTTCTGGAATTGTCCTTTATGTGGTGCGAAAACTAGATTACTCAAATTATTTTCAAAACAAACTTGATTCACATACATACAAGTACAATTTGAAAATTTTAATAACGACTTCCATTCTATACAGTTATTGAAGTGTAACTCAAAAACTACTGGACCGAATTTGATGAAATTTAAATGTGACCCCACGTCACCAGCTTTCAAACAAAAAAAATATTTTGAGAAACCGTTTACCCAATCAAAAGTTATGAGGTAACAAACATAATAAAAAACAGTCGAATTGAATACCTCCTCCTTTTTGGAAGCCGATAGAAAATTGTGTGTGTTACATAAGAATATGGACAATACACACATACTGACTACCATACTCCGTGCAGCATTCCCAGACAAGCCTATGGCTGACAACAGACCGCTGTCAAATCCCGGTGGCATCTTACCAAGTTTCTTGAAGACTGAGTCAGTCAGCCTCCGTCGCGTGAAGCTGATCCTTCCTGTAAGGATCTTCATGAGTGAGGACCTCGCTTATAAATAGTTATGACTTATATACGAAGCGAGTGAAGCGTCTATGCTTTAACTGGCCAAATTGACTTTCATCTGTCCGTATGTTTGTTAGGTTGTAGGTTGGTTCCCAAGTACATGTCGCATTTTTGACCAATATTAATGAAACTTTGTATGCATGTTTTACTATTCAATATAATTTTATTGTCGTCGATTTTTAGTAAACTTTTCCTAAAAAGTTTGCTGCGCCGCTATCTACGACTGAGTTTGATAAAATTTGGTACGAAAATAAGGTAGGTACCTGTATTTAAAGAGTAAATTGCGAATATGAGCATTAATTAGTCAAGTGGTGTCCGAAATAATAGTTCGTTAAGTACTGCGAAAATTGTCGCTGATAAGACTGTGCTCGCGAATTTGCTATGACTGTGTTAGCAGAACTACTAGTTAGATAAGAAATTCGTAAATCAATGATCCTTATTACGGCCTTATTAATAAACTTGGCTTACACCCGGAGTAGTTAAAACATCTATCTGTCAATTTTTCGCTTGCAGTAAATGTTACGCGTGAAAGCAAGACAAAGCATGTTACGCCTAATATAGGTTTACGCAACGTTTATTAATAAAGGCCATAGAGTATATTATGTGTTAAATCCACAATCGATTTTTATTTCATATACTTCGGTTGCAACCTTCGTAATATGTGCATGTGACAGTCTTGGTCGATACCAAGAATACATACTTAATAAGTCCTTGACCGTTAATTCAACATATTATACGCTACGAATTACCAAAGTTTGATCGTATCGTTTAAATTATATAGAAACGACCAAAATTATAAAGCAAATTTATTATTGGTGATATGTTGTAATTAACTTTCATTTGTTTCTCGTTTAAATATTAGTTTTGTTACTCGTACCTAACATTCTGCTAACATTTTCATAACTTTTATATTTGTCCTATGCATCTTATGGTAGTCTGTAAGAGACTGCACGAAAACCAATGGTTATTTTACTATGTTAGTTATTAAATCCTTACTTGTAATTAATCCTTACTCTTAATTGTTCATCAACCTTTTTCGTGTGGTTAGCTATAAAGTTTAACTAGTACCTAAATAATAATGATATGGGACAACACCCATACCAAGGTGTTCAGGTCCCAAACTATGCAGAGCCTGTACTAAGGTATCCTGATGACTGATATACATATTATACCTACTTATTATATATACGCACCCAGACGCAGGTCAAACACATATGTTCATTCACACAAATGATTGACCAGTCCGGGGTCAAATCCGGAACCAGCGGCTAAGAAACCGGGGTGCTACCCAACTGCGCCAACCAGCCAGTCAACTAATTAAAAACGATATTAAAAGAAACATTAAGAGACGCCTCCGCTGGAAAAATGCTTATGAGATGCAGTGTGCAGCGCTTTTGCGGTTGATGGGGTGTTTTGTTTGTTGCTTATTCTTTATACTTCCTATTTGCATTTGATGCGGGAGGGAGGGTGGTGCACACTGCATCTCTGCCATAAGCATTCCAGCAGAATTGTCACTAAATATTTCTTTGTATATCGTTTTAGTATGGATTTTTGTAAAGCAACGCTTAAATCTATATTAATTATATTAACTTTTGTGGTTATCAAATCGTGAGTGAAGAGGTGATCTGGCTCATAGGAATACACACACACACATACAGTCGCTAACATACTTAACAATAGTGTCAAACGCAATCCTATTTGGAATAAACAAAGACTAGGTATATTGTTTTGTGCCTCATGTACCTACTGAATGTCGACCCAGTTATTTGTACACATATAAGTACAATATCACAGCAGAACAGAGAATAATTCTTCAGTAGCTACACACTGTAAAACAGTAGCCTTCACAGAGAGTGGCTTTTAGAGCAACGTAAAGCGACAGGGTGCCTCATGACTCATGACGGCCTAGAACCTAGAATGCATGTTGGGTAGTGCCTTGCTAGTGCATATTGAAATCTCGTGTAAAATGGCTTTCTAATGTTAGCCTAGAATGTATATTACTTAGAAAATATAGTCGTACTAATGAGTACATTGAGATTTAAAAGGTATTTTCATTTTAGCAGTTTATAATTCATATAAATAATAAATTTCTCTGACAGAGACAGAGAGAGAGGGTGAGTGTGTGTGTGAGAGAGTAAAGTAGTAGTATAAAGTAAAGTAGGCCTTCCAACTTTTTTAATTTTATTTTGAGCATTAAAGATTAACGAACCTTTGTCAAAGAGTATATGAGTATATACGACGATGAAGTAGAGTGATATAGGCAAACTTATCTAGTGACATCTCGAAGCATTAAGTGGAGGGGGAAAGAGGGAGAAAGGCCTTGACCCACCCGTCGCCATAGAATAAATAGCAATAGTACGTGTCGTCGCCGCGCCGTACAGCATCCTGGAGGGCTACGGGCTAGGGCTGTGCTGCGTCAATTTATACATTCGTATATTACTGCTGCTAAAGTCTTATAAAAGAGATTATAGTGTTTGTATCTATTTCATAGATATGTCTGTCCCTGTTTCATGTACACGAGTGGTGGGGCGATACGCGAGTGGCAGTGGCCTAGACGTCACGGCGGCTGGGCGTACCTCTGCACAAAACACGAGGTGCTACAGTGAACCAGAGGAAAGGCGGTATAGGCCTATATTAGTGCACAAGGGGACAGAGATGAACGTCACTTTGCCTTAAAATCTTCAGTTCTTTCTTGCCCAGTTTCTGCCGGCTGTCTTATAGCGACTCCTCTTTATAACAAAAATAGCGACTACCCGCGACTTCGTTCGCATAGTAGGCTCGGCCTTCAGCTTCGCCATTAACTCTCATTTTCTTGGTTTTTCTTTAATAAGAACCTTACAATAATTACGAGTAACACAACAAAAAAAAATTAGAGAGATTGTTCCATCCGTTCTCAAGTTATAGCGTGACCAGTAGAAATAGGGGTTCATTTTTATATTATAGATTACAGGCACATGGAATTTAGCAACTTAATATCTCAGGGTGGTGGGCACAGTGTAGCCGAAATGCAGCGTTACAGGAATTTTATTTATTTATTTATTTATAATAATAATTTCATCAAACTCTTATAGTTTAAGGAAGTAAGTGGGGCTGTAGCCAACACTTAGAGGTCCGTTTGGTATAAAAATACAATGTAGTATAAAAACAGAAACATTTTGGATGGATGGTTACATGGTATATCTATTACAAAAAGTGGGTAAAATGGCAAGGCTATTGATATGTACTTATTAGTGCTACGAGAGATATTGGGCTATGTACGAGACAACGGCACCTGCCAATTTCAGTCTCATCTTAAAATATTTAAGTGACTTGCCACCCACTAAACGGGCACCCCATAAGAGCCACCATCAATGGTGACAAAAGGGACAACGTTGGTGTGGATTGCTAAAGGGTGTCGAGAGGTGTGCTGCGGTTTTACTAGAGCGCTACTACCGGCGTTATGCCCTTTAACACTTCCACCCTTGGAGCTTTTTGTTTCTTGCTCTTGCGTCTCCACCCCCGGACGGCCAATCAAGGCAAGCCGGGGGTCAGGGGTCTCATTTAGCCCCAGGGAGAATCAGGGTCCACGGTGTCGCCACTCACCGACGGCTCGCCACAAAGCCACCCCTGCGTTAATACTTATGCGTTAATGTTATTTTTATTATTATATTTATTTATATGTTTAATATATATATCATCTTTTTTTTCTCTTAATAATTTTCATGTCTCTTAAATATATATTTTATTTAAAATAATTTCTTGCTACAACTTTATTTTTATACATAATTTAAAACATTATCTATTAATCTTTGCGGTACAACTGTACAACGGACCCAAATAGTTGTGTCAACCCTAACATTGCCCTTTAGATACAGCTTTAGCGATGACCTAAGATTCACGATAAGTCGAGTCTTGGCTTAATCCCCTTGATGGGGCATGGGGCTGAATAAATAATACCAGCAGGATCTGAATAAACACATTTTTCATTCAAAATACTACTTACTTTAATTACTAAAGCATTTTAAAAACAATAATCATAACATTTCCCCTAAAGTTGCACCATGAATTAAACTATAAAAAAAAAACTATACGCAATGTCAACAAGGCATATTCATATCTATTGTCATACATGACCCCATTATCTGATAAGGACTTCTGATTTTTGTTCTTATTTCTGTCACTTATTCTCATTTGAATTTGAGCCACTTCATAGGTCATCGCTGTAACATTCGGTCCTGTCGTGCATTTCTATAAGAGCAAACCTCGTTGCATCGTTGACAACATCCGTGTAACAAATGACGAGATGACAAGGAGCGTTGGAAAAACAACCTTATGTACAAGGGCCATATCTCATAAAATATTTGACATCGGTGAGCTCGTCGACAAGCGCATCGACGAATCGTTAGAGAATCGCACGGCTTCGTTGTCCTAGCTTCGTGTTACTACCTATAAGACTTTCAAGTTGTGACAACGAGCTACAGTCGCCTTCAATAAGATGTATTATAAGACATTCCATATTTATTCAAAAATTATGAACTATTACAGTATTTTACAACTATTATAGTATTTTAAGCTGTAAAATAATATAAATAACTTAATTTTAGAATAATTTCGATTTAAATTACTTTAATAAAGACATTTAATGCTGAGGCACTTATGAAAACTTTGGAATGTCATCTTATTGTAGGCGACTGTACCTTCCCACTGGCGGATTGAATACCCAAAATTGCAAAAAAATACACTTTGTTTACTCTTGTGTGTAAATGGATTGATTGTAATTGATTTAATAAAAGCTGCGGTGCGAGTATGGATTCACGATATAGGTACTTGTCACATTGACAAACTGATTTTTATATATCTATCTTACCTTGTCTCTTGCATGGATCTAGCCGCGACAGATTATCGCTGTCTTTTACCGATAATTACTGTCAAATTTTATCGTATCGACAATCCATACTCGCAGTGCTGAGCCGATACATTATCGATCTAGATATCCACAACTAGTAGTTCATTTCACGTCAAATCCGTTTAAAAACACAAAAGTATTACTCACTGAAAACCTTACCCTTCCTGAAAATATCTGCAGGTTAATGTGGATTGCATTAACTACTTGGTAGGTAGAAGATATATGTTTATATACATTGCGTTCCGTAGCCATAGCTACATAGTATATTGGTAAAGGAAACAAGCAAGCGTTAATACGACAATAGTTCTCTTCCGGGGGAGAGGGGCACGCGCGCGGCGATGCGTTTTCATTGCGCCATGGGACACGGTTTTGTTCATACGTTTTTTTCTTAATCCATTACAATTTATGAAGGTTTATTTATACCATCACCAACGACCATACCCATACTATGTAGCGCTGGCTTGCAACACCACTGCGAATCAAACTGACCGAATTTTTTTTTTCTTGAACTATCTGGCTACTAACTAGCCAACGGCTTCGGTCGTTTCTACGGGGTATGAAACCACAAAATAAACAATATCTTTGTAAGATTTACAATCCTTATCACTTACATTTTTTTACTAAAAATTAAACCAACTTTAACACTAAAAAGTGTAAAATAACTTGTTTCAGTTATTTCACACTTTTTAGTGTTACAGTCATTTCAATTTTTGGTAAAACATAATTTAACTTTTTTAGTGACCCTTGCCAGTAATCTGTGCCCTTGCTACTTACGGGATCGATAGTCATTCACTGTCAATAACGATACAATCAAGATAGGCATACCACTTTCCAGTTACTGGACTGTAACTCGATCGAATTTGATGAAATTTGAATGGTTGGTGTGTATGGCTAAAGGGTGTCGAGAGGTGTGCTGCGGTTTCACTAGAGCGCTACTAACGGCGTTATGCCCTTTAACACTTCCACCCCTGGAGCTTTTTGTTACTTGCTCTTTCGTCTTCAACACCAGACGGCCAATTAAGGCAGCTCAGGGGTCTTACTTAGCCCCAGGGAGAATCAGGGTCCACAGTGTCGCCACTCACCGACGGCACATCGCCACAAGCCGCCCTCTGCGGTATTATTATTCCTTTTATTTAATTTTTATCACGGATTTCATCCGGCCTATTGGGTATAAAAAATACAAAGTCCCGTCATCCCCAATTCTGTGGATGACGGTGACATGGATTATCTATTACAAAAACGGGTTAAATAACATTATTACTCGTATCTTTTGGGTTTTTGGGGTCCAAATGCACGGTATTTACTAAAGGAGCTGTCCAGACGCCTCAAAGAAATATAGGTAGGTAACCAAAGAGCTGGTACTTACCTGGGGCAACGTATCAGCCTGGCTATTCAACGAGGTAACGTTGTCAGCTTATTGGGCACTCTACCCGCAGTCAGGGATTTAAATGCTGTTTTTACCTACAATATACCTATTATTTAGAAATATTTTAGCGAATTATTTTTATTGTAGCAGGTAGATTTATTTTATATCAGTAATTATGTTCTTGTTTTAATATATTACTTACATGTAATAAAGACTATATATACTTGTGTACGCAGATATTCTATAGAATGACAATGCGTATAAAATCCCAAAACCTTCCTAGTGGTAAATATGGATAAATCAGTCATTAGGTTATATAGGCCAATAATATGTAAATGAAAAAGGGCGTGCGACACGACATATAATTTCATCATAAGTAATACAAGAATTAAATGAAAACATTAGGTATACGTAGCTCGATTTAATCAAATGTAAATTAGGTTATGTGGCCTATAAAATTACCATGGAATCTTCGTGATACATGTTATGGTCACAGTGTAATACCAGATAGAAAAGTTCTAGTTTTAGCGCTTTATTTATGACTCTGGTATTTGTTAATTACCCCTAGCTCAATCCAAAATGAAATAACGTATCTTATTACGGCATCGATTGCACATATATGAGTATGATTTATAAATTATTGTAGTTACTTATAAAAACTCTGCTGCCATCCAAAATAAATAAAGAGAAGCCCTTCTTATCTAACCGTTTTTACAATAGAATTGCTTAAATCACAATATACACATACTTCGCAATTTTTAGAGAGAAAATTTCACATCCACGGACGGGATTCGAACCCGCGTCTACCGACATCTAGGTTACCGAGGCTCGAGGTCCAAGCATCGAATTTTAACTCTCTATCTGATTTAACCGTCTTACGGGGACGGACTGTTACCTAGTCAGCACTATGACATTAACACATCAAGAAATATGAGTTATTGTACCTAGCAGATGAGATTTGGATAAAACGTTGTGTAGATATTGTTAACCCAACAATAATTTCTTGGTATTACTTTAATTGTTTTTAATCATTTTGTCACTAAAGTGAAGTGATTCATGTTGTCTCACTAGTTTCATCTACATTCCTACGTTATTGTATACAGTATATAATATATCTGTTTTACAGAATTCTATATGATACAAATAAGTTGGTATGTCAATGATTGAAAAATAGGTGTGAGGTAGTCGTTGCCATGGTCATAATACGACTCGCTCATTGAATCACAAAGTTGTTCTAGTGTATTATTTTCTGTGACACCATTTCATTCACGATATTCTTTAGGAAAATTAAATGTTTGCGTAGGCTAATCTTTGTCAACGTAAAACAATTGTTATAACGTTTAAAATAGAAGTAGTAAGTAAAAAAATATGTAACTATATATTGTAAAAATGTATAATTATGTATAAATATGTAATTATATATAGTCCAGTAAATAAAATTATATACAAAATACGTATGTATATCGCTTACTAGTCCTTAACAATTTAATGAGTTTTGATGAAATATAGTGAACCTCCTTAGTAATTTACTTATATTTTGAAATAAATATACCACATTGTACAAAAAATTTTTTCTGTAATAATTACTCGGATTAAGATAGTAACAAGAAGCACCGTATTAAGTGCTTATTTACTTATTTTATACAATGACAAACGATTATTTACTTATTTTATTATGATGTCTTATGCTTTCAAGCAATAAAGGTAGGTACATATAAAAATGATTTTAAGAATGCCTTCTGTAACTATGATACAAGTATAAAGGCCTAGCCTAGTTTGGGGCCCAATGTTCGATCGAGTGTATATATAACATTATTGTGTAGTACATTAGAAGTATCTACCGATAACTTTGTGTATATTACTGTAATTTTCTAACCATTAGTTTCCATACTTTTGGTAATTATTATTTTTTCAACCTTTTTGAGAATCGGTCCCCAAATGGGGGAGAAATTGGTATGTATATGTTACATATAAAATACATAAAGTCGAAAATATTTCCTTCTTTTTTGAAGTCTGTTAAAAAGTAGGTATATATTTTACTCTTCTGCTTGAATTTAACATGCATGCATGTATACCTTAATCTATTTCTTGTGTGAAAATAAAATTTAATTTAATTTGTCTAGGAGCCTTGTGCTGCTATACGGATCGTAAAATAAGAGAATTGATGATCGTATGTACGGTTCCGCTCAATATACTCTGCGTACTTTCACAGATTAATGTTTACGGGTTCCGCTCAAGGGTTCACTTCACCCTCATTCTGCAAAACATACTCTTAGACATAATACCTTTCAATATCCTCTTCAAAATAATTGGTAATGATAAAAACATTCATTACAGATTAAGAAATTATAAAAAAGATGTCGGTGAAATTGTAAGAAAAAAAGTAAGGTGAATTAAATCTTCGAGTATAACTTGAGCCGAAAGGATAACTCTGAGATTAAAATAAATAAGTCCCCGTGTATATTTTATATACTAGCTGCGCCCCGTCGTTTCTGCGTGGCGATGGATGATGTCAATGATGTGTACCACACCTCACCACATAACACCTTTCATTATCCTCTTCTCGTTATATATATTATAGGTTTATTATTGGGTAGGTATTGTTTTTATTTTATAATCATTGTATTACATTGGTGCATAACTTGTTTGATGTTTTCTGTTATTGTGACTGTCTTTGTTTGTTAGCTCGTACGTGCACCGTGTATTCCACCCGTGCGTGACGTCACCTGCCGGTTCCACGGAAGACCAGAGCTGGTTTTAGACCAGCATCTGCTGAGTTGGGACCGGTTTGTGGCAAAAAAACAAATTTTACTTGGTTCATTTTATATCTTGTTAATATGTGTATCTTTTTATGTTTTTTGCTACAAATAAAATACTGTCTATTGTCTATTGTCTATTGTCTTCAAAATAATAATGATCAAAACATTAATTTCAGATTAAGAAACTATAGAAAAAAAGAATGTCAGTGAGATTGTAAGAAAATAAACGTAAGGTGAATTAAATCTTCGAGTACAACTCGAGTTTAAAGGATAACTCTTAGATTTGTGTCCCTACTCCTAGTCGGTAACTTATCTATGTGCAAACATAGCGATTTCACAGTATTATATTATTATAAAACTTCCGTGAAATATTAACTAAGTGATGGGGAAAACCACATCAAAATCAGTGGTTCGGATCAGTATCCGTTTTCATCAGAAATACATAATTTCAATTGAATCTTATATTGAAATGATGATTTAGTTGAATAAATTGTTTTATGCCTTGAAGTTTATCATGCCATTACTAAATTAGAATTACTTTAAGTAACTTATGAAATCTTACTATAAATATCCATATCTCACTAATTCCTTTGATTTTTATTCAAATTCAAATTTCAAAATATTTTATTTGTGATACACAGGTTCAAAATTTATTAATACATATTATAATTAATTAATACAAGCCTTGATCAGCCATTTTGGCATACAATCAATAAAGTTGTCTACTTATGATAAAGAACATTAAAATAAACCAATTAAAATGAAGATCACGCGTCATTTATGCCAGATTTCAAATAAAAATAATAAAAAAAAATATAAGAAAAAACAGTATGAAATTCAGTCAAACAGGTTCACACAATCATAATATTAGAATTTATTTTGTAAAAAGTCATTAAGGGAATAAAATGCATTGTCGATTAAAAAAATTAAATAATTTACGTTTAAAACATGTAAATTCAATTGTTTCTCTTATTGGTTTGAGGATGTTATTATAAAGTTTAGGTGCTATAGTGAACACACTATTTCCATAAAGACTAGTTTTATGATTGATTGAATTTAAGTTTTTCAAAACAGTTCGGTTTCGAGACCTGCAGGGCTATTATGTATCTCAGTTGCTAACAAATGTTGATTGAAATCGTGAAAAATGGCGGGTCTATATCAGTTTTGACAATCCAGTAAGCACAAATGTTAGTAAATTGATAACTGGAGCTGACAAAAGTGACATAGAGCCGCCATTTTTTTCTATTTCAATCAACATTTGTTAGCAACTGAGATACATAATACTGGACGTAATTTAAAATAGTTTAGGATTGAGTCGAATAAAGAGACATATTTCGTATATAGTGCAGGCATATTTAAAATTTTTAGTTCCTTAAATGATGTGAGATAGCTTTCAGCTTTTTCCAAACCACACATGCCATGAATACAACGTTTTTGACATTTGAAGACTTTTTCCCAATTAGTTGCATTATCTTAGAAAATAATAGCGTACCTCAGCCGAGAAGCGACATAACCATGATACGATATAGGTAAAGTTTGAATATATTATGAATATATATTGGTATAGTAAGTAAAACATTTTCACATTCACAATAGGAATCATGAAATTTGTCAAACAAAACTTCGTAGTTAGTTTTTGGGAATATAGGACCAGGCTACGAAGAAATAATTTCTTCGTAGCCTGGTCGGGACCAGGCCTGTCATTTATTTACATTTTAAAATTATATTACGACACAAATAGCTTAGTTTTACAAGCCATAAAAGCCTTGTGGCTGATGACTGTCTATAAACATAACATTTATATACTATCCATTTAGCCACACCCGGTACACCCAAGCAACAGTATTAAAAACGTTACAAACGCGTTTACCTATTGTTATTTTTCGTGTTTGCGTGTGTCGAGATACGTATGTGAATGACTACAATGGGCTAAGTGAGGGGGAATATTCGGGAAGTTAAACCATCCCCCCCTATCTCCTCGTAATGGAATGCTGCTCGAAAAGCCGGTTAAATGTTTCATCGTTTATTTGAGTAAACGCTTGTAATCCTCCTTAAATTCTTTAACAGGTATTAGAAGATTCCTCCACTTCTGCTAAGTCGACAATCTGCTACCCATATTGCATTACATTACTCTTGGAAAAATTTTTTGCATCTGGAATTAGAGGTACGGCTTTTAACTGGTTTCAGTCTTACCTAAAAAATTGAAAACAATATGTACAGATAAACTATTATGATGAAAATAAAAATGAAATGAGTCAATCAGTAGCTTCCGATGTAATAATAATAAATAATTCTATTCCACAAGGTAGCGTATTAGGATGTGTACTTTTTTTAATTTACATTAATGATTTACCTAAGGTTATAAATGTCCCAAGTGTCCTGTTTGCGGAAGATGAGTCATTGCTATTTAGTAGCAGAACAAATATTGATAACCATACATTTAAACCCTTCATAGACACAAATAAATGACCAACATGTACGTATAATATAAATGACCAACATGTGCACCATTAATTTCAGTATCCGTCAATAAATTCAGTTACATCAGTGTGTAAATCTAAACTGACAAACTAATGGAATTAGTGCCCAATTCCCAAAATACAGGCCTAGTTTGGGGCCCAAAGCAATAATTTTATTTAAGCCGCATTACGGTTATTTTAATTGAATTGTGTCTGCCGTAAAGAGTTTGGAAGTAAAAAATTGTATCATTATCCTTCTATCTATAGAAAAAACTAAATCCTTTCTGTTGGTATAGGAGTATGACTAAAAGTTAAACTGTGGGTGGAGCACGAATATCTGCTAAAGTGTAACGTTATCGTATCGTTTACGTATTCAGTACAAACTATGAGTTATCTGTGCCACGTTTGTACTAGATAAATCACAGTTTGTACTAAATACGTTAACGATGCGATAACGTTACCCTTAAGCAGATTTTCGTGCTCGGCCCACAGATATACATTTTTTGAATTTCATGGAAAAGGTTTTAAGGGAAAGTACTCGGAAATATTGTATGTTTCGCGCAAATTTGAAAGTGTATTTTTTCTATGGAACAGTAGTACGTCATATCTACATATGACGTAAGCGGTTTCAAATATAAATCAATCAAAACTGGAAATCAATTGACATTAGTACAATTTTCTGTAAATACTCAAAATAAAATTTCGTTTTAAAATGAATAGAATTTATTTTTCAACAGGTAGATATTATGCGATATACCTGCTAACTTATGAGTATGTACAGAATAACACGCTAGGAAGGGAGTTTGCTCTTGAAACGTCGTAGGCGTGAACAAGAGTAGGTGCAAATCTCTAAAAAGCTGAAAGAAAAACAGCATATTATTTGAAGAGGAATGGAAAATTCCTGTATAAATTCATTTTTTTTATAAGTTAAGTTATAAGTAATATTATTTGACGAGACAGGAAAGTCGTACACCTCATGGTATCTCAGCATGACGCACCTAATCATGATAGTTCCAGTGCCATCCAGTATCTGACAATGCCGTATAGTATAACTAAGGCGGTCTGTTTGACTAAAAAGGATTTCCATCGAGTGATTCGGGTATTCTCGAATCGAAGACTGCATCGGATACCGCTCCGGTGTGCGATGCTGCGGTTTTTATCTAAAGCTGATTCCGTACTGAGACGCGGTGTCAGTGTTGTACCATGCGGTTTTTGCATACACATCAAAGTTTAAAACCGTATCACCGCACACCGCAGCGGTGTCCGGTGCAGTGTAATATGCGCCTAACTCCGGTAATCACAGGTGTAGCCATAAGATTTTTACGTTAGTACCAAAATAAAAAAGGTGTATCATACTAACTGCGCTCCACAGTTTCACCCGCGTGGTGATGAATGATGAATTAAAATAAATAGCATATGGTCATCAGAGATAATTTAGGATACAGATAGTACCTAAAATATTTATTAAATCGGTCCAGTAGTTTCAGAGCCTATAAAATACAACAAAAAAAAAACAAACAAACAAATAAACAAATCTTTCATTCTCATGATATTATATTATCTACTATATAATATAAATTAAACACATTAAGCTAATATTACTACGTAGTAATAGGAGTTCAATGGTTTTATATAAGATTAATAATATATTAAAATAATAATTGAATAAATTAAAAATAAATTTAATTTTAATTAAAAATAGCCAGATATTTAAGCTTTAAGGTTTAGTGTGAGTACAGTATGCTCATCACCTTAATGTGTAGTGTTTTAGTATTTTTAAGCATAGTAGTTTCTTCACGTAATATCACGATTGTCGTGTATAACAATGGAAACGCACTTCGTTGTTGAAACACTCACGTGTTATATAAAGCATTTGCGTGCGCGCGTTCCACATATTATGTGGCAGCCCGTGCGGTCGGTGCAGTGGGATTAGCTAGGGTTGTGCCATGATCTGGATTTATCCGGTATCGGAGGTGAAACAGGATTACTATGTTATTTGTTACGGACATAGTTGAGCAATGTTTACATTCGAAACTTAAACGTTGTCATATTGATGTGGCTGCCACATGACGATGGTTAATTTTAAAATATTTAAAACACCTGCAGGGCTATTATGTACTTATATCACATGCAATCATATGTTGAAATCTTAAAAAATGGCGGCTTATGTCTCTTTTGTTAGCTCCAGTCAGCAACTTAGGTAGGTACTAACATTTTTGCTTACTTGGAGCTGTCAAAACTGAAATAGAGCATAGAGCGGCTATTTTTTAAGATTTCAATCAGCATTTTATTGTAACTGAGATACGTAATTGCCCTGCCGGTAGTTATTGTTATTAAACTTGTGAAAAGCACAGATTAAATAATAGTTACCGTTGACATAACGCCTTAACTCAGTACCCACGTAATATAACTTCAAATTGTTCCATATTAACTTCCGTCCGCTGTTTCCTCCACGTGAAACACGGTTAGGTAGCGCTCCCTCGAGAATAGCTCAGTAAATCGGGATGAAAAGTATCATGTGTTCTAATTCAAAGCGTAAGAACCTACGTACCACATTTTATACGAAATTCTTTAGTCGTATTGGAGATGAGCAACAAACACTGACGCAAAATCTCGCATTACATTTGTAGGGTTCCGTAGTAATATTTCCTAATCTGAACTTTTACTAGGTGCTATTATTTGTTCTGTGCCAATCGTTCCACACTTTTTAAAGCTTTAGTTCCTGCAGGACATTGTCATACTTTTTCATCATCTTTGGTTTTTAACGTTAACATTGTCAATGAATGATTAACTAATGTCAAGACATTTTAATATGTCTATACTATACTATACTATACTATACTATACTATACTATACTATACTATACTATACTATACTATACTATACTATACTATACTATACTATACTATACTATACTATACTATACTATACTATACTATACTATACTATACTATACTATACTATACTATACTATACTATACTATACTATACTATACTATACTATACTATACTATACTATACTATACTATACTATACTATACTATACTATACTATACTATACTATACTATACTATACTATATACCGTCCATAATATTATATATAATCGTAATATTAATATATTTGTAATATAGAATTAATAAATTTTAATATTATTTTACAGGCATCATTTTAAGGTTATATTCCTACGCCTCACATCAACGTGGATTTGTAGAAATTTAGATTAAACGAATGTTATCGTTTCATTTTATATTTCTTAATTTTTTTAATGACTGAGCAAAGTGGGGTCTACTTATCTAACGGGAGTCGAGAAAAGGCGCACAAAAGGTTGCTGCGTTTCTCTCAGGAGGTAAAGGCGGATAATAATGGAAATTTAAGTGTTCATAATTTTAAATTAATATTGAATTAAGTCAAGTGGAATATAAAATGAAAGAACTTTATTTGTATATATTAAAAAACAGATTTTATTTGAAATATATTTTACGTTAAATTTTGAATTTTATTATTTGTTGAGAAGCTAAAATGAGAAAAATAATTGCTATTTCAAATTGGTAGGTACGTCGCGTCCCTAGATCTAAATTTGGAACTAGTTTTTATCTAATTGAATGAGCTTAGTCGCTGAAGCGATTATGTCGCGCAGTTAACAAAATCAACGTACTTAATTATTCTATTTTAACTTTATAATTATACCGATTTATAAACTTTTCTAAATGACTTTGTAGACTTTGAAAACATCGCCTTAGACGTAATACGTACATATTTTCGCTCAGTTTTTTTCTAACAGGCTAAATGCTGTTTGTCTCTATCGGCTTTTACAGCGTTACCGTTTGGGATGACGCTCAGTTGTCTGACAAGAGTTCTTTTTAATATACTTTTATGAAATAAAATATTCATCATCAACATCACGAAGCTGAAACTACAGCGCGTACCTAGTTACTGTTAAAATAACTAACGCTAGCAAAAGAACGTACTTTCTCGAATCTAACTGTCCCACGTTAAACACCTACAGACTTAAATGCACTCTAACATAATCAGCGTCATTTTTTTCCCACTGCTGGGACTCGAGAATTCCTCTCAGAGAGAGGTGTTGGGCTATAATCCACCACGCGGGCCTTGTGCGGCTTGGTGGATAGGCTAGTGGCCAACCCATGTCGAAGTTTTCAGGCCGCCCGAAGGCCTTGCACATAGCCTAATGATTGTTGTCCTAGGACAAATAACCGGGACCGACGGCTTAACATGCCATCCGAAGCACGGAAGCGCTCATTTGAATAATGCCACTAGAAGTCACCCATCCAACTCCTGACCGCAGCAAGCGTTGCTTAACTTGTTGATTACCAAGTCAAGCTCCGCTGCAAGCGCTTCAAATTGAATCACCGTTCATTTCTATCATAATCTATCGGAAAAGATTACGCAGCTTAAGGTTAATTGATGTCTGTGAACAGGGCATTTAAGCCTATATATAACTATTGTCCTTACTACGTACGAGTATCGCGTAATGTCGCGGCGTAACGTAGGCATAAATATTACGTACGGCCACCCACGTGAATGTCACGTGCCAGGTCGTTACGTATTTAACAGACCGGAAGCAACATGCCGTTGGATCCGGAAGCGGTTCCATAACGCCACCTGAGCGAGCTCACTACCGGCAAATGTAACAGACATTAGTAGATAGACATTTTATATATTACAGAATTTATATAAATTACAATTTTTATTCATCCTTTTTACTAAGTTATGTTTCATCCAGCACACGTAGTGAAGCCACACAGCGGCAGTCGTATTTGTTCAATTACGTTAAGTACATAAATACGATTGCGATATTTTATTGGATGGGTGACCGTTAGTGTAATTTTTAACCGACTTCAAAAAAAAGGAGGAGAATTTCCCAATTTGATCGTATATATATATATATATGAGGCTGAAGTACGCGGCATTAGAGGCACATTACTATTTTGTGCCTTTTGCCGTGGAGACCATGGGCTGTTGGGGCGCGGAGGCCAAGAAATTGGTAAGTGAGATAAGACAGAGGATAAGGGAGAATACCGGCGACTCCCGCTCCGGCTCGTTCCTGGTGCAAAGGTTAGCCATATAAGCCAGCCAGCGTCATGGGCACCTTTTGATTAATATTTACACACATAAAAAATTGATTCTTATATATATATATATATATATATATAAGAATATATATATATATATATATATATATATATAAGATATATATATATAAGAATCAAATTTTTATGTGTGTTCGCGGATAACTTCGTGGTTTAGGAACTGATTTTGATGTTTTTTTTTGTTTGATAGAGTATACTTCCGTGGTGATCCCATATAAATTTCGTCAAATTCAGTCAAGCAGTTTTTAAGTTACCTATACTTCAATAACTGAAAAGTGTTTCGTCTATCTTGATGATATCATCATTGACGGTGTATCCCGTAAGTACCGAGGTCACTAAAAAGGTGAAAAAAAATTTTTGCATTAGGACAAGAGTCGTTAGGCCATATCGGAGGCATTCGGGTGGTCTGGTATCGCCTATATACGCATATACATGCGCGTTTTGCAGTAGTAGGTCTTTTGCAGAGTCTACCTAGAGAAGTAACACACCTTTGCCAATTATTCAACCGTGAAGCAGTAGTGTGCAAATACTACTGTGTATTTGTTTAAGCGCAATATTTCCATAACTAAAGTCACCGACATAGCCCAGAAGATAAGCCAGTTGAAGTGGCAGTGAGCAGGCACATAGCACGCAGAACAGATGGCCGATGGGGCCGAAAGGTTCTAGAGTGGAGACCACGGACTGGCAAGCGCAGCGTAGGTCTTCAACTGACAAGGTGGACTGACGATCTGATAAAGGTAGCAGGACGACGTTGGATGTAGGCCGCTTCCAACCGGTCATTTTGGAAAATTATGGAGGAGGAGTATGTTCAGTAGTGGACGTCCTTCGACTGAGATAATCCAAATTCCAGCGAAATTACAGGGCAAGAGATTTAACATCTTATATCTTAGGGTGATGAGCGCAGTGCATATGCAGGGTTTAAAACTCTTGTAGTTAAAATTCTAAATGGCACTGAGCTGTTATGATCAGTCATTCCCCGCTGCACTACCAAGCTGCACTTCTGGTAGTGCAGAAGGGAATTTGCTGAAGCTACAAACATGAAATTGTGGCATTTGATGCCTTTTAATTCGTCAGCAGCTTTTCAGGAAATGTTACCCCTAAGGGCTTAAATGGCCGGAGCCGCTACCAGGTTAGCTGATCTTGGGTATAAATAGGCTATAACGTTATTTCAATCCAAATCCGTTAAGCGCTTAAGCGTGAAGTAGTTACCAACATACACAATCGCTTTACACAATGAAGGGCTTTTATTAATTGGTACCTAGATATTTACGTTAGCGTTTGTTCGCTGACTTACTTAAGGGTTCTAAGAGATTCGAGAATCCTGTGAATGAGAATGTTTGAAAACTTCACTCTAAAATGCTTGATTGCTTTTGGATGGAGTTTATGATTAAGATAGTTTATAGGAATAACACATATGCTAATTTTATGCCGATTCAACGGGGTAGTTCCCGAGGGATCCCGATAACTTTTTTACACGCATACGAAGTTGCAAGCAGTGTCTCACTATTGTACTTATTTATTATTATTATTCACATTATTTATTTCCCTTTCTTAAAATTACATTTTTTACAATATTTCTATATACAATAAAAATACATTAATAAAAAACATTGTAAAAACCTAATCCTAGATTGTCATCGGCAGCGGGGCATGACCCAAACTACCAGTGGTTAGGGCTGAGGAACCTCCTGACAATACGTGCCGTGTCAAGGAGTACTGCCTTCTGTATCTGTCCCTTGATCCAACCGTCTAGCGAAAGCCTCTTAAGATGTTGGTCGAGGCTTTTTGCTATGAGGCCGTTTGCTGAAACCAACATCGGGACAATTATTGTTTGATCAACATCCCACATGGCGGTCACTATTATTATTACTTATTATTACTGTTCAATTCATATTGAACATCATAAATATTTATAATATTATTTATATATATACTTGTATAATCAACTATTATTGTTAATCGACTAACTACCTATCAAAATTAGTCACTGTGTTAGTATGTTTCCATCTCTTTATCCTTCCTTCGTTAGCCCGCCTCTATATAGACGGGTCATACTACTTTTACTGAACAATAAATCAGTTTAATTTATATTTTACAATATCTTGGCCTTTTATTTAACAATTACTGATTGGCGTAGTTAGTTCAGAGGTTAAATTATTTCAATTTCTTTCACTATATATCAAGCAAGCGCATCTCGTAAAAACGTATAAAAATGCATAAAAAAATAACGTTCACTATTCAATAAAAACAGTATCCGTCAGTGTATGTGTATTAAGACGCGGTTCAACCCCAATTTTAAAATAATTTACCATGCTTTACGTAAGGTTGCAAATCGCTTGTTAGATTAGACGATGTAATGCGAAAATGCGTTAATTGTGTACGTTTTCTTTATATTTTTCGATATATACTAACACAATTGAAAAAACTGCTGGTTATTACTTTAGTACTATACGTTAGCTAAGTATTACCTAAAAAAATATAGTGTTATCGCTGAAAATTCTGAGAGTTTGGACGTAAACGTTTATTTTTGTGGACCTATTCAGGATTTTTTTCTGCTGAAAGAGAGTTATATTTGTGAATTCTATTCGGTTATTACTCTTTTCCTATTCCTTTGTATTTTTTTCATAATATAGGTACTATCGATCTGTTTCGTCACTTTCGTTACACTGTTTAAAAATTCTGCTTTTTCTTTAATCAGGGTACGAGCGCGCCTTAAAATTTTCTGTTTTATAATATGTGTTTCCTGACAAATACAATTTTAAAGAGCAAAACTGTTTTAAAGGTAAAATTAAGTGGTACGTTTGAAATATTTTTTAATGTACTTTAGCATGTTAAATATGTTTTAAGTCCGTCAATGTGCATGCATACATTTTTTACGTTTTCTTTATATTGTTCGATATAACACAATAAAAACAGCTGGTTACTATTTTAAAACTATACGTTAGCTATGCATTATCTAAAAATATGGTGTTATCGCTGAAAACTCTGAGTTTGGACGTGAAAGTTTATTTTTGTGTTTAGGATTTTTTTCTGCGGATGTAGTTTTTATGAATTTGGTTAATATTATTTTCCTGTTCTTACACTAACCTCAGTATTTGTTCATATAATATTATCGATCTATTTCGTTACACTAGATGTTTAGAGATTCTGCTTTTTACTATTATCAAGATAGCTGCCTACCGCCTAGTTAAAAAATTAGTACTTATTTACTACAAAAAAAAATAACGACTGTGGGCCTAGCACGAATAGCTGCGTAAATGTAATGTAACGTGTCGTTCACGTGAAACACCCGTGCGATTCTCTAATGATTCGTCGAAATCGCCCTTGTACATAAGGTTGTTTTTCCAACGTTTCTTTCATCTCGTCATTTGTTTCACGGATGTTGTCAAAGATGCAACGATGTTTGCTCTTAGAGAATCGCACGGCAGTACAAATTGTCATTTATTTAGGGCAACTGCAACACAGATAACTCATAGTTTGTACGCTGAAGCGTGTTATGTTGACGCTTACGATACGAATACTTTTTCACAAGTTGTTTGTGCTACGGATTCAGAAAGTTTACAAGTTGTTATTTGCTTTCAAGCGCTGCACCGTATCGCACGTTTAGATGTCTAGTTGTACAATGATTTGTCCGATTACGTTTTTATAAAAGTTTTTTAGAACCGATAAAACCCGCCCTCAGAAAGCTATAGATAATGTAACTCATACATAACTAAAAATATGTACACATTCCGAATTTTATGGGTTCCCGCGAAAATATCCATTTTGTTATTACGTCATGGGACTCGCAGTGCCAACTGACGCCATCGTGACGTCATAGAGACGTGGTCAGGTCTAGAATCGTTAAATGTGCGGAAATTACGATAAACAGTTGTGATTGTGATGATTCAGAGAAATTAAACAGATTTCTATGGAATTTTTTTTCATTGGATCAATATTGACAAAACACAAATTTGAGGTTAATTTATATTTATATTATACTACACGTGAAGTAGGTAAGGACAGTTTAGGTTTTTTTAAAACAAGGCTTTAATAGGCTTTTATAATGAGTTCTTCTTAATCTTCTCTTCTCTTCTTCATTATACATTGAAATTAAGAAACATTAAACAGATTAAAGCTTTTTTGGTTTTTTAAACTGAATAATTTAAGTTTTTGCTGCAACAAAAACCTAAATAACGTACATAAGACACCAATTTTATTAAAACATTTGTATAAAAGGCTTGTTAGTATTTTTTAAGGAAATGTGTGCTTGTTAACTTTCAATAAGGAGAAGTTACTCAATTCAACTGTTCCATTTTTAGTGTGTTATTTATCTCAGAACTTTTATCTAAGTTAACTGATTTGGATGATTCTTTTTTATTATATATAAAACACCATTTTTATTATAAACATTTGTATAAAATAAGGCTTTTAAGTATTTTTTACGGAAATGTGTGCTTGTTAACTTTCAATAAGGAGAAGTTACTCAATTCAACTGTTCCTTTTTTAGTGTGTTATTTATCTCAGAACTTTTATCTAAGTTAACTGATTTGGATGATTCTATTTTATTATATACAAGACACCATTTTTATTCTAAACATTTGTATAAAATAAGGCTTCTAAGTATTTTTTACGGAAATGTGTGCTTGTTATTTTTCAATAAGGAGAAGTTACTCAATTCAACTGTTCCTTTTTTAGTGTGTTATTTATCTCAGAACTTTTATCTAAGTTAACTGATTTGGATGATTCTTTTTTTATATATAAGACACCATTTTTGTTATAAACATTTGCATAAAATAAGGCTTCTAAGTATTTTTTACGGAAATGTGTGCTTGTTAACTTTCAATAAGGAGAAGTTATTCAATTCAACTGTTCCTTTTTTAGTGTGTTATTTATCTCAGAACTTTTATCTAAGTTAACTGATTTGGATGATTCTTTTTTATTATATATAAGACACCATTTTTGTTATAAACATTTGCATAAAATAAAGCTCCTAAGTATTTTTTACGGAAATGTGTGCTTGTTAACTTTCAATAAGGAGAAATTATTCAATTCAACTGTTCCTTTTTTTAGTGTGTTATTTATCTCAGAACTTTTATCTAAGTTAACTGATTTGGATGATTCTTTTTTATTATATATAAAACACCATTTTTATTATAAACATTTGTATAAAATAAGGCTTTTAAGTATTTTTTACGGAAATGTGTGCTTGTTAACTTTCAATAAGGAGAAGTTACTCAATTCAACTGTTCCTTTTTTAGTGTGTTATTTATCTCAGAACTTTTATCTAAGTTAACTGATTTGGATGATTCTATTTTATTATATACAAGACACCATTTTTATTCTAAACATTTGTATAAAATAAGGCTTCTAAGTATTTTTTACGGAAATATGTGTTTGTTAACTTTCAATAAGGAGAAGTTACTAAATTCAACTGTTCCTTTTTTAGTGTGTTATTTATTCCGGAACTTTTTTCTAAGTTATTCGATTTTGATGACTCGTTTTTATTATATATAAGACACCATTTTTGTTATAAACATTTGTATAAAATAAGGCTTCTAAGTATTTTTTACGGAAATGTGTGCTTGTTATTTTTCAATAAGGAGAAGTTACTCAATTCAACTGTTCCTTTATTTAGTGTGTTATTTATCTCAGAACTTTTATCTAAGTTAACTGATTTGGATGATTCTTTTTTATTATATATAAGAAACCATTTTTATTCTAAACATTTGTATAAAATAAGGCTTCTAAGTATTTTTTACGGAAATGTGTGCTTGTTATTTTTCAATAAGGAGAAGTTACTCAATTCAACTGTTCCTTTTTTAGTGTGTTATTTATCTCAGAACTTTTATCTAAGTTAACTGATTTGGATGATTCTTTTTTTATATATAAGACACCATTTTTGTTATAAACATTTGCATAAAATAAGGCTTCTAAGTATTTTTTACGGAAATGTGTGCTTGTTAACTTTCAATAAGGAGAAGTTATTCAATTCAACTGTTCCTTTTTTAGTGTGTTATTTATCTCAGAACTTTTATCTAAGTTAACTGATTTGGATGATTCTTTTTTATTATATATAAGACACCATTTCAATAATAAACATTTGCATAAAATAAAGCTCCTAAGTATTTTTTACGGAAATGTGTGCTTGTTAACTTTCAATAAGGAGAAATTATTCAATTCAACTGTTCCTTTTTTTAGTGTGTTATTTATCTCAGAACTTTTATCTAAGTTAACTGATTTGGATGATTCTTTTTTATTATATATAAAACACCATTTTTATTATAAACATTTGTATAAAATAAGGCTTTTAAGTATTTTTTACGGAAATGTGTGCTTGTTAACTTTCAATAAGGAGAAGTTACTCAATTCAACTGTTCCTTTTTTAGTGTGTTATTTATCTCAGAACTTTTATCTAAGTTAACTGATTTGGATGATTCTATTTTATTATATACAAGACACCATTTTTATTCTAAACATTTGTATAAAATAAGGCTTCTAAGTATTTTTTACGGAAATATGTGTTTGTTAACTTTCAATAAGGAGAAGTTACTAAATTCAACTGTTCCTTTTTTAGTGTGTTATTTATTCCGGAACTTTTTTCTAAGTTATTCGATTTTGATGACTCGTTTTTATTATATATAAGACACCATTTTTGTTATAAACATTTGTATAAAATAAGGCTTCTAAGTATTTTTTACGGAAATGTGTGCTTGTTATTTTTCAATAAGGAGAAGTTACTCAATTCAACTGTTCCTTTTTTTAGTGTGTTATTTATCTCAGAACTTTTATCTAAGTTAACTGATTTGGATGATTCTTTTTTTTTATATATAAGACAACATTTTTGTTATAAACATTTGCATAAAATAAGGCTTCTAAGTATTTTTTACGGAAATGTGTGCTTGTTAACTTTCAATAAGGAGAAGTTACTCAATTCAACTGTTTCTTTTTTAGTGTGTTATTTATCTCGGAACTTTTTTCTAAGTTAACCGATTTTGATGATTCGTTTTTATTATATATAAGACACCATTTTTATTCTTAACACTTGTATGAAATAAGGCTTCTAAGTATTTATACGGAAATGTGTGCTTGTTATTTTTCAATAAGGAGAAGTTACTCAATTCAACTGTTCCTTTTTTTAGTGTGTTATTTATCTCAGAACTTTTATCTAAGTTAACTGATTTGGATGATTCTTTTTTATTATATATAAGAAACCATTTTTATTCTAAACATTTGTATAAAATAAGGCTTCTAAGTATTTTTTACGGAAATTTGTGCTTGTTAACTTTCAATAAGGAGGAGTCACTCAATTCGACTGCACTTTTTTATGTGTGTTATTTATCTCAGAACTTTTATCTAAGTTAACTGATTTGGATGATTCTTTTTTATTATATATAAGACACCATTTTTGTTATAAACATTTGTATAAAATAAGGCTTCTAAGTATTTTTTGACGGAAATTTGTGCTTGTTAACTTTCAATAAGGAGGAGTCACTCAATTCAACTGCACTTTTTTATGTGTGTTATTTATCTCAGAACGTTTATCTCATTTAACTGATGAGGATGATTCTTTTTTTAATTTGAAAGTTGGTGTTTATCATGTGGTCCATTTGAAATTTGATCAAGATATGAGTAGTAGTTTTTTTGGATGAGTATAATTTTATGAACATAACAAGTCTTAAAATTTTGAGTAGGTTTCTTCGTATATTATTTAACCTAGTTACTCATTTTTATCATCAAGATGACGCCTTACGTCAAGTTTAATATAAGTTTATATAAGTTTTATTATCTGAAGTTCATATGCTTCTGATCTAGTCATGACCAGTTTCAAACTTTACCTAAACCTAACGTCTTCGATAATTTGTGTAGATATAATATTGAAGTGAAATCTTTTGGAATCGATGACTGGTCATAATGCTGAACAAAAAATATTATTACAGGCATTTTGTCTGACTTAGATTAAGATTCTGCCCATAATAGTTGCAGTGTCACCAAATTTGTTACGGCCCTCCTAGATTAATATAGTAAATAAAATATTTTTCACCCGCATGACATTTTGTCGCAATACAATAAACAACTAGGTACTTGGATGCTCTCCGGTCTGAATATAAAAGTATTTCGACGCTAGAAAACGAGCACGCTTACCGCCCACTACGTCTGGGATTTAACGAATATTTTGTTACAAACACAAATAACGTAGTCGTATTTTTGTATACTTCGTTTAATTCCCAAAACATTCAAAGGTAAATAAGACTTTAGTAGCCACTGTGTTACAGAAGGAAGTATATTCTTCAATAAAAAACTAGCTGTATCCCGCGGTTTCACCCGCGTGGTGATGGATGATGATGATGAAAAGTATCCTTTGTCCTCTGAGATATTTGTTTTACATAGTGTAAAATATCTATAACCTTGCCAAATTTGATAATGATCCGTTCAGTCGTTTAGGCGTGACCAGGTATACCATCAGCTATCTGCCAGTGAAAGTCCCGTTAAAATCAGTCCAGCCGTTTCAGAGATTAGCGGGAAAAATGACAGACCAATAAACAATACATATGTTTTTATTTTATATAGCACCGTATATACTTCATAATTTCTCTCCATCCAAAGGTTGTCTGGAAGAGATCGCTTATAAGCGATAAGACCGCCCATTGTACAACAGTATTGATAATTGTATATTAAATGTATCCACGTTTGTTTTATGTACAATAAAGCGTTATCTATCTATCTATCTATCTATCTATCTACTTACATATCCATTTTGTGAAAAGCTGTTAATTTGGAATTACAAACAGACTTCAATTTTATTTATCTGCATATATATATAAATTGTCCTTCTCATTCCTTTAAGTAAGTACAGTTTTGATTCTATTAAAATCTAAACACAATTTCTTAATGAAATAGTGACGCTAATACAAATAAATTAATTAAGACAGAATAAGCTTCTGTTCCCCTTCCGCGGAAGACTGTGTCAGACGAATAAGAGGAGGCAGTAGCTAAGCACTCCTCACTTAAATATGCATGTACCAAGGGAGAGGGCTGAATCATTAATGATTGGACTGAACACTTTGAGCAGGCGTTTATTAAGAAAAGGATTGAGTCAGGCAAAGTGTTTTTCATCGGATTATTAAGGATTTGAACGGATTTGTGCTTTAGACTGGCGTTTTTGATTTGGCGGTGGTTATGGCAGATTGAACCCCTCTCCGAACACGCAAGTGGAGCACTGTTTTATCGTTAAGGAATTTACTTCTGAATTATTATAACCAGGTACAATTATACTAATGTTCAATATGCTATGGCTAATTCCGGTAACGAACGAGACTCTAGCCTGCTAAATAGGCGTCGTCATTTCGGTGTGCGCGATTTCGGTCGCGCAACTCACTAGCAATGTATAAAAAATCTTCTTAGGCCTTAACCACACATATCGGGCGCCGGGCGTCGACATGGCACGGGCGGCTTCCTATTCCATTCAATTTCAAACAAAATGCATGGGAATAAAGTGCAAATTAAAAAAATCCCATTTAAATTTCATCAAAATCGATTTAGTAGTTTCTGACACTAGTTAGTTTCCAATAGCTGAATAAAATGGAAGTCGGTTTGTTTTTTTTTTAAATTGTACATGTAATGATAATAATAATGAATTGTAGTTATAATATTTAAATACTGATCGATACATTAGAAACTATGATTTAATTTAGAACCTTTCAATAAACTTAACTTCATCACCTATTATCAACAGTCCGCCGATATTGTTATGACGTATGGATCCGCTGAAACTACGGAATAACTGAACAGACGTTCTGATAGACAGATATTTCGATATTAAGAACATGGATGTCGCGTTGATTGATTCGGATGTCGTGATTGATGTTGATGATTAATTGGACGGTGATGCCAGGTTATGATGGTGCAAAATGTTTATAGTTTTTCCTCGTAAAGGCGTAGAATATGAATGACACGTGAGTCACACGCTTTCTTTATGAGTTTTGACCGCATGGACAACACCTAATCTATCATTAGAAATATTCAAATCAACGGTATAGTTATATCATGTATATTTTCTATGAGTTTCCAATATTTCGGCACTGTTGCAAGCGCCATGATCACGGATGAACTGGCGCTTGCATCAGTGCCGAAATATCGGAAACTCAAAGAAAGTATACATGGTAACTATACGGTTGATAATTTGAATACTTATTTCTATTGTTTGGGACCATAATAGTTTAAAAACTTACTTATACCTAGTCATGCGTCACCTTATGCGAGTAAACAGAGCATTTTCAATTTAACCGGGTAATACAGCTTTTTTAGAAGCAACAAAGAAAGAAAAGAAAGAAAGAAAGAAAATGTTTATTTTGGACTTCAAACCACACCACAGCAAGCAATGTAGAATAATACAGCAAAGACAAGTAGGTAAAATACAAATAACCTTAGTTACAACATTACAGTAAGTATATTTATTAACATTGTTTAATATAATAGGTTATTTATAAAATATATTATGTAAACAATACATAAAAAAGAAAAAAAATTGCTGTCGTGTGCGGCCCAAAAAAGGTCCTGGCTCAGCATAATGCTGCAGGCGAACATACAGCGCTGATTTTCAGCCAAGGCCTAAGTGACACACAGACACAAATAAAATTAACTAAGTATAGTAAAAGAAAATAAAATGATTATGCCTAAATCACTATAAAAAAAAATATATAATTTTAAAAACTCTTCCTTGATACAGTGAATAAAACGACTAACGGAAATACGCTTGTGAAAATTTATAATAATAATGATATATGTATATCTAAAAATGCATAAAAAGTCTACCAATTATTTTGATATAACTCAATCGCCAATAAAGAAGAAAAACTGCATATCGACTATTATATGTTAATGACTTATTATTTGTTAACACACAAAAAATCTTTTTTATTATAAACAGTAAAACATCTGCGACTTTGTTAAGTATTTATATCACATTATATATAATATTATATACAATAATATGAGAAAGAAAGTAAATTAGAGCTAAAAATTTGATGATCCACAGTTTTTTAGTTAACGAGATTGTATTGTTTGCAGATGACACTTCACTGTTATTTAAAATTAAAAGGCAGTTACTAAACTATGACGATGTTAACAATGCATTAGCTAAAGTTGTGAATTGGTTCAATACAAATAATCTTCTCCTCAATGAGAAGAAAACTAATTGTATAAAATTCTCGACACCAAATGTGAGACAAGTAGAATCCAATATACAATTGAATGGAACAGGGTTGGACCTTGTGGAGTCAACAGTCTTTTTAGGAATTACTATAGACGCTAAATTGCAATGGGGTCCCCACATTAAAAAATTGTCTAGTAGGCTCAGTTCAGCAGCTTATGCTGTTAAAAAAATTAGACTATTAACTGATGTAGACACAGCTAGAATAGTTTATTTTAGTTATTTCCATAGCGTTATGACTTATGGCATACTGCTCTGGGGATGTTCTACAGATATTAATTCTATTTTTATACTGCAAAAAAGGGCTATACGAGCAATCTACAGTTTGGCTCCCAGAGTTTCCCTTAGACAGAAATTTAAAGACATAAACATTCTAACTGTTGTCTCTCAGTTTATCTATGAAAATCTAATGTATGTAAAGAAAAACATTAGCAGTTTTGATAAAAGGAGTGATGCTCATTCCATCAACACGCGAAATAAGCACAAGCTATCCGTACATGTAACGCGTCTCCACAGAATAAGTCATTCTTTTATGGGACAATGTATACGATTTTATAATAAAGTTCCCAATGTTATCCGAGATTTGCCTATTAATAAGTTTAAAATTGCTATTAAAACTAAACTCTGTCAAAAAGGTTATTACAAAATTTCGGATTACTTGGAGGATAAAACAGCTTGGGACTGATCACTCCAGGATCTATCTACTCGTGTACTAAGATGTCAAAGTGTAGCGTGTCTTGCCCTACTGATACCATTATTATGTTCTCTTTTGTAAGGCAACACACTGGAGCTAATATTTGTAGTACCTAAGTAAAAACATTGTAAAAACATCTATATAAAAAGAATGGCCCCGAGTTTCTTGCCGCTTCTTCTCGGTTGGCTCTATGTATTTTGGAACGCGGCGGTAGGCTTTAAAGTACATTTTAATGAAAAATTGACGTTCATAAGTGCGTCTTTGATGCCTAAATTGAATAAATGATTTTGACTTTGACTTTTGACTTTGACTTTATTTGTAAAATCAGTAAAATTTGGTTAAATTTATTTCTGAAAATTCTTTTACAATTTAATAACCTTAATGGTGGGGGCAGCGAATTCCAGCACTTCCAAGAGGTTTTACGCCGTAGAAAATTCATGTACATTTTTGGAATAAGACTATCTACTACTAAGTGTGTACTAACCTAACCTAACTGACTACCTGGAAATCGAAATGGGAATATACAACATCAACTGTCACTTTGACAGCTGTCACAGCTGATACCTAAATCGGTGTTAATTTCGAGTCTAATGTAAATTTGACATGTTTGTCAACATTTTTTGATATTAACCAGTAGTAATATGGGTAATGAAAATTCCCCTATGTTACTACTACAGCAGTTAGTTGTAACACAAGTAAAAAAAAATTACACGTCACACTAAATATAATGGTAGTAACATGGGTAATGAAAGTGCGGGAGGTGCGGATCAGTGTTGCCAACTTAGCCATATTTAGGAGTGTTTGGCCATTTTTGTTTGATTGACTTGGCAACATCGGTGTGGATTAGTAGCTCGATTGACGATTCTCGGAAATGTAATCGCTATATGGAGCGCTTCACGGGTGAACAGCGTGCGTGTAAAAAATATTAAAAGTACAATTTTTAAAATTTTTAACAGACTTCCATTCTATTCAGTTATTGGAGTGTAATTCAAAAACTACTTGACTGAGTTTGATGAAATTAAATTGGGACCACACGGCAAGCACCAGATTTTAAATAAAAGGAATTTTCAGAATTGGTTCACCCAGTCGAAAGTTATAAGGCAACAAACATAAAAAAAACACAGTCGAATTGAGTACCTCCTCCTTTTTGGAAGTCGGTAGAAAACGGCGATTCGTGCACTGTTCGACGTTTATTTCGGTCTGAGTTGAGTTTACAGAAATAATTCAACTACGATTACCCAGTTGAAGACCAATATCTGAGAAGAAACGGCTGCTGTGTGTCAGCAAGTTTTTACCAATTTGAGGTCCAGATTTCAGCAGTGTGTAGCGCGACGGTGCGCATCTGATGTTATTTATAAAAAACAATTTTGCCATATATTCAGTTTTAATTTATTATAAATTTGTTTGTGTATCATTTTTGCTTTTTTAAAGATTATTTCAAATCCACCAAACTTTCGGGCCCATCCTGTACCTAGATTTCCTCGCCTCTTGCTGTTCTCATCCGGACGGCAGAGGAAATATTCTCTCATGGAGTATTGTTTGAGAAACCACATTAATGTTCAGAGTAAAATGTAACTTTCTCTCCAATCCAATTCTACGACTATGACAGTGATAACGGTCAATATACACATCGTAATTCAACCACAGTCACAACTAAAAAGATCCGGAAAATAGTGACTATCTATAACCGCGACCGTCGTCAGTCAGCGTATTCCATTTCTTAGGGACTGGGAGGTAATGTGGTTCATATAATATTCATATCGCTGTAAGCTGCCTTTTCAGCTTGCTTTGTCGATAACTGATCAAGGTTAAACAAACCTTGCTGCGATTGCTAATTGGATGGGTGACCGAGTAGTGTCCTTTTTAACTTATAAACCAAATATAGCTAAATAATATCAAATAAATACTCTAAATGGTAATAATAATGATGATGATAGATAGATAATACTTTAATGTGACCGACGAGTAAAACTTAAATTTAGGAAATACAAAGACACTGAGTGTGTCACAATGCGCTGTTTTATTAAAGTAAGTTATTCCCGACAACCCTATGACATGTAATGTATAACAACAAAAAAATAGAGTCAACATCAAGTCACTGTCGGTCTAGCGCTCGAAGAGTCAACATCTCCTGAGGATGCCTCGTGTAGAGATGAAACACGTGTCGAATCGGTTTTGGTTTATTTGGGGTTTCTTGTGTTTTTTATTTTGTATTCTTCCTATTAGCATTTTATGCGGGAGGGTGGTGCACGCCCCCAAATAGGCCAAAATCATTGTTTTCTTTTCAGCGGAAGTGTCACTAAATATTTTTTAATATCGTTTTTTGATATGAAAACATTGCAATAGAGCTAAATAAAGATAGATTTTTATTTTATTTTCTATTAGGAAGACTATCGACTACAAAAGTATATTTAGGCATTAAAATAATAAAAAGTCTCCACTTCTAGCATTAAAATAACTAATTTCTAGACGAAAGGTTGTCGTAGCTGTGTTTTATTGTAGTAAACAATAAAACACAGCTACGACAATAATAAGAAAATGGTCATCATTTGCACACACTAAATAATTGCCGATTATTATTATTATTACAACTAGGTATTTATTATTTACTAATAGAAGATACTGCAATTTAGTATTCATAAGTGATAAAGAAATTAAATATTAGTATTGTAAAATAATATCATAAAGAGATCATAAACCGAGATACCAATACGCACTAAATATAATATCTATTTTTTATTTTTTTATTTTTTTTTCACTTTAAATTAAATATACAATAATTTTATTAATTCTCCATAAAAATTACATTGTTAGTATTTAAAAATTAAATAAAATAATAATAATAATAACTATCTAATCTATAAGCCCCATGGTGGGGGGAAAAGTGGCCAAAACGCTCCAAATTTTATTATGTAAAGTAAATACTCTCGAAGTGTCATAAATAAACAATAAAAATACATAATCAATAAGTATAAATAAAAATGTGTTAAAAATAGATTACATAAAATTAAAAGCATATAAAGAACAATAAAAGCGCAGTGTATGAATTAAATGTGTTGGTAGTTCTTTTTTTTAAACCCATAAACTCGCCATATTTCGGACATCATTTGGGCAATAACTTAATAAAACTCCAAGAAAATATACTCGTACTATGACTCCGAAAAAATGTAACGCGTGCGGTTAATCCATAAATGTGTTCAAAGACTCAGCACGTCTTATATTCCGTTTCATTTCCATGATATGGTAATGATGAATAGTAAATGATCGCCAACATTAAAACACAATATTTTAATTTGAATTAAAAACCAATTCATTTATGTAACGAAATAAATTTTACAACAAAACAAAATTTAACTTAATTTATTATTTGGTGATCTATACTTCGAATACATTTACAACAGCTAGAAGATAACTTTAGACTTTCGTGTTTAAAACGTTTAATTTTAAGGTGTTTAGTATATTTTCAACCGACTTCCATAAAGGAGAAGGTTATCTATTTGACTGTATGGTACTGTGTGATACCTCAGAACAATTTGCCTGTATTTTACTGTGTTACCTCAAAACAATTCGACTGTATTTTACCTTGTGTTACCTCAGAACAATTCGACTTTTTTACTATGTGTTACTTCAGAACAGTTCGACTGTATTTTACCATGTGTTACCCCACCACAATTTACTGTATGTTCCTGTATGTTACCTTAGAACAATTCGACTGTATTTTACTGTATGTTACCTCAGAACAATTCAACTGGATGTTACTGTGTGTTACATCAGAACTTTTTTCTAAGTAAACCGATTTTGATGATTATTATTTTATTTCAACGCTAATGCAAATATGTCCCGAAGGAATGACTTTTCATCGTGTAGAAACTTGCTAGATCGCGAAGGCGGTATTTTGAGAGTTGGTAATTGTCGATAAAACAGCTGCGATATAGCTACCAGTTACGTCTAACTTTCTAATTAGTTTATCGACGTGACAAGTTTATAGAACCGGCGATCTATGCTCGCACTGTTACCATAAGTATAGATACTCCCTTAGATACCCAATATGTGGGGTGAAGGAAAGAATGTTCCTTGCGTAGAAACGTGTTATATCGCGCAGGTATTTTGTTTCTTATATTTATTTATTGTTGTATTCTACCGTATTGGTATTTGGCGTATTGATTGGGTATATCTTCCTTACTACCGTACACGTTGTAATATAAACATACAATTTATTGTTAGATTTAGTTTGCAAATAATACAATATATTGTTATTCTGTACTTAAACTGTCACAAAACCAACTATAATATACAGTAAACCATTGATGGAATGAAAAGTGTAAGTATCTACTTATACATTTTTTGTATTTTTAACTATGACAAGGAATTACTTTTAACTTAATCGTCCAATTCAGTTGATTGTTCGGTCAAGTTATAATAACTTCATGTTTGTTTCTTATCATTTAATCTTAGTTTAAATGTCAACATCATTTGAATTTATTAGTTAAGGTCAGTAGAAAATATACTGAATATTTATAGAAAACCACACTGGGCCCCGCGTGGTGGATTATGGCCCAACTCCTCTCTCTGAGAGAGAGGTTCGAGTCCCAGCAGTGGGAACAAAATGGGCTGATTATGATATGATGAATAGAAAACTGGTGTTCGCTTATGTGGATGATATTATACTTTCTGATGTAGTGTAGACCAACTTATTATAATTTGAACGCTAATTTGAAAAAAATAACATACAAAAATGAAATACTAAGAGTAATGAAAAATATAGTTATCATTTATGTTAAATTCAGAGTTAGACACAGCATTATTTACTAGTACCTTATAGCAAAAGAGACATTAAATTGCTATGTCTATGTATATATTTATATATATAGAGGTAGTGCAGTATAGTAATAGGTAGGGTGGCAGTACTTTCCGGGACGAACTCATTCAGGTAACTCGTTTGGAGATATAGATCTACTTAATTAGGTACCCTCCAACGGTATTTTATACTTAATTATTAATACCTATATAACTAATATACTAGCTGACCCGTCGGCAGCTTCATTCGCGTGGCCTCGCGGGTTACAGTTTTTAACTATCCCACGGGAACTCTTTAATTTACCGGTAGGTATCCTATATGTTGACCAGGGATATAAGCTACCACAATACAAATTTTCGTTTAAATCGGTCCAGCCATTTCAGATATTAGCCCGTACAAACAGACAGACGAACAAACAAATAGAGAAAGAACAAATAAGAAAAAAATCTAAATTAGTTCGATTTCACTCCTTACATGCCCCTGACTCGGTTTTTAGCATTGTAAAGAAATTAAACCTCTACAGTTTTATTATATGTAGTGATTACTATCATTATATACCAATAACTGTAAAATTAAGCGACTTCTGGGTCTCTTCTCCGAGATAGTGAGACCTACTTTGGGAACATAATGCCGTTATGAAGCGCTCGTAGCGGAGCTTGACTTGACGATCTTAACCGATCAACGCTTGCTGCGGTCAGGTGTTGGATAAGTGAACGCTAGTGGCGTTATTCAATTGAGCGCTTCCGTGCTTTGGAGGGCACGTTAAGCCGTCGGTCTTAGGGCAACAGTCGTTAGGCTATGTCAAAGGGCTTCGGGCGGCCAGAAAGCTCCGACATGGGTTGGCCACTAACCTATCCACCAAGCCGCACTGGGCCCGCGTGGTGGATTATGGCCCAACTACTCTCTCTAAAAGGAAGGCTCGAGCCCCAAAAAAAACATTTTTTCATCATTTTTGTCATTCATAATCAGCCCATGCTGATTATGAATGACGTTATTATGCGGTACAGTCTATGAAGCAATAAAATAGCCAGAAAATACTGAGCAGGTACTTCCTAAAACCACGACCGTCTTCACTCAACTTATATCTTTTCTTAGAGACTGGGATGTGACTCGTTTAATATTTATGGCGCTTGTTATGACACAGGACGATACATTATCCTGACTTGTTCATAAATATAAAACGTTCAGTTTTTGGATAGGACAGGATTGTGTTCCGTATTGGGTTGGCAAATAACAATTTAGTCGTAGTATCTTTACCAGAAAGCAACCCTGATGATTACAAATACAAATACTTATCGCAGAACTATAAATTAGTTATATATATAGGAACACTGAAGTTGACACAGTTAATGTTAGGTACTTAACTGTGTAGAGAAGACATTGTCTTCCGAAAAGTTGGACCTTTTCAGTTTGTTTTGTAACAAGGTCGACATCTTCTTAACCCTTCATATACCGCTATAATTAAAACAAAAGATTTATGAATGAAATTAACGTAAATGTACGTCAACGGCACTGAAAGAATTAATGTACACAATTCTTCTGTATGTGTTTCTGTCACCTAATTCATAAATGGCTTGACAAATTTGGATGAAATATTGTGTGTATATTTCATTGGGTTCCTCGATGCTTAGCAAACACAATTGTACCCGGTAGGTAGAGTTGCTGTCGGTGTCACTGTTCTTCTTGATGCAAACGAAGCCGCTGGCGGGCCGGCCAGTATTATATAAGTTACTACTAAAAGTTCTAGTTATTGCCTGCGACTTTGTTTGCGTAGTAGGGTTGGCCTTCAGCCTCACTATTTTTTACACACAGCAAATAACAGAATTAGCCATTTATTTCTATCCGTTCACGCGTGATGCAATGACCAAGAGAAATAGGGAATCAGTTTTATATAGATAGATAGGATTCAATTGTATATAATTTTTTGTTAAAACCAAAACTTACAGTCGAATTGAATACCTCCTCCTTTTTGGAAGTCGGTAGAAAATCTACATACTAGTGTAAGGTAAATTGTATTCAACGAACAATACGTAAACTTTACCAATAAAGAGTATTTGTATTTGTATTACGCCTTTGTTTTTAAGTAGATACGTTCTATTCTAGACTTAGCTACTTAAATATAGCAAAAACCACGTTTGCACAAAGCTCACTGGACAGCTCGTTGCGTCTATTCCTGTCTGTGCAAAAAAAGAACCGTCGCGGCGTTACGGTAAACTAACATTTATTTTTTTATACGGCAACCCAATCCAGCTACTATCTGTCCGTCACGCAACTGTCAAGTGTCAACTTCGACTCTATTAAACTATAAAAAAGTAAATTAGCAGCAATTTTCATCAGTTCTATTATTTAGTAGCATTAAAACAGTAAATTAGCACAAGCTCGCCCTCAATTCCTAGGACGTTTCTTTTTTTGCACACACTGTAGTAACAAAAGCGGAGCTCTGCACAATGTCCGATTGTTTTATAGCCATCGGGACAGATTTATTTGTTAATTGCTTTTTGTTAGATTTAAATTAACTGCCGTGGAAACTAGGTATATTGTTTTGACAGTGGGTTGATGTTTATAGTGAAAAATAGCTCACTGCTAACGTGTTCTTATTTTTTCGCTAAATTTTTTTAAGGCGCGCTCATATCCTGATTCTAGTAAAAAGCAGAATCTTTAAACATTTAGGCCTTTATTAATAAACGTTGCGTAAACCTATATTAGGCGTAACATGCTTTGTCTTGCTTTCACGCGTGACATATACTGCAAGCGAAAAAAATACTAAGGCAAGGAAAGGAACAGACAAAGAGTAATAACCGTACAGAATTTATAAATACTACTCGCTCTCTGCAGAAAAAAAATCTTATATAGGTCCATAAAAATAAACTGTTCACGTCCAAACTTTCAGAATTTTCAGCAATAACACTATATTTTTTTAGGTAATACATAGCCAACATATAGTACTAAATTAGTAACCAGCAGTTTTTTCAATTGTGTTAGTATATTTTTTAAAATATAAAATAAAACGTACAAAATCAATGCATTTTCGCATTACATCGTCCAATCTAACAAGCAATTTTCAACCTTACTTAAAGCATCGTAAATTATTTTAAAACGCTACGGGCTAGGGCTATTCTGCGTAAATTTGTACATTTGTATGTATACATACATATATATATATATATATATATATATATATATATATATATACAAATATATGTACTGCTGCTACCCGCGATTAGCGTCACAGTACATACAGCGTGGGCTAATGTCACAGACAGACTTTTCCCGTAGGCTGCTTCATTCGCTTACGTTTCCGCAAGTATATTCCATAATGTTATACCTGTATATTGTACAAGCCATGTTATTTATTATGACAGCAATATTATCATTCAGTTAGCGAATAAGGCTTTGTTACTACCACGTAACGTCACTTCGCTATCATTTAGTTGTTCCTGGACTGGCAAAAAGCAATTTTTCTGTTTTTTTTAATCATTTCTAAATATCACGGATTTCATCCGGTCCTTTACAAAGGCATAAGTGGGGCTGTTGCCAACACTTAGAGGCCTGTTTGGTATAAAAATACAAAGGAGTATAAACAGGAAAAATGTTAGATGAAGGGTAACATGGTACTTATAACTATTACAAAAATGGGTAAAATGGCCAGACTAATGATATGAACTTATTAGTGATAAGGAAGATAGTAGGCTATGGAAGAGTCTACGGCACCTGCCAATTTCAGTCTCATTTTATAATTTATTGGACAAGTGGTGACTTGCCATCCTTATTATTATTCTAATTGGGGGCGCTAAGTCCTGCACTGACGTCCCGCTTGGGGTGCATTGTGCATTGCCCCCGTTAGCCTCTACCCGAGCCATCCCAACTTCTTAATGTAACGGAGTACTGCTCTAGGTCGATGGCATAAATTATCACTACTATTTGGTTGCGTTTGGTCCTCATCCAATATTATACTTCCCCTAATTTCTTCTGTAGCCTTGCATCGCAGTAGTACATGCTCTACAGTCTTGTCTACAGGTTGTATGCTAGAGCATACAACCTCTGTACAGAGGGCTGTCCGTAGCTCCAATCTTGTACAGGTGTTGATTAAATAAGAATTGCAGTGTCCCGTTATAAAACCAACCATAAGACGTAGGTCTTGTCTTCGTAGTTTTAGTAAGTTGTTTGACATTTTCTAATTCCGGTATGGGAATATGACTTGTGCTTGCCTGTAGTCTATTCGCCTGTTCCAAAGAATTCGTTGTTATTTTTCCATGTGCGCACGTAGAAGATTCCTAGCCTCCATCGCAGTGGGTTTGCAGAGTGCTACTATGTCGTCACAGATCTGTTCTCTGGTTCCTTTTTTTGCTAAAATATCAGCCTTATTATTGCCTGTGCTCAATATATGGCTCTTCGTCCATTTTACTATTGCCATGTACTTGTCCGCAAGTGTGGTATGGCATTCAGATACAACTCTCGATATTGTCGTAGGTTTTCTGAGTGCATTTATTGTTGCTGCACTATCTGTGGCGAATACCACAGCTTCTGAGTCGTATTCCTCAGCTGAGTTTATCTTGCTGAGTATTTGCCAAGACTGTTCTAGCTGTTATTATTAGACCTATAGTTTCTGCCTGAATAACAGTGGTAGTCTTGCTTAGAGTTATAGATTCTTCGATTCCCAGTTCTGGGCAGAAGCAGCCACAGCCTATCCCTGTCTTATTTTTTGCACCGTCTGTGTAAATGTTATAGATGTTGTTGGGTAGCGAAGGGTCGTTGGAATCCTCGTGTTCGATCACCACTGTGTGTATATATATATTATATATATATATATATATATATATATTATATATATATATAAGTTATATATATATATATACCCTGAGACGCCTCACATCTAAACTTTGCTGCCAAAAAATACAGGACCGTCTGTCGAAAAAATTTCAACCTCGTCAACTTGGTTTTGGAGTGAGAGCCGGATGTGAGGCTGCTGTACATGCCGCGCGTACTTTTCTGGGGTCAACGGACTATGAAGTTTTTATAAAAATTGACGTCAAAAATGCTTTTAATAGTCTAGACAGGGGTGTCCTTTTATCTGAAATTCAAAAAGAAATACCTGAAATTTATAACTACATGTGGCAATGCTACGGAGCCCCTTCAAAATTATTGTTTGGTGAAAAAGAAATTGCATCATGCGTAGGATGCCAGCAAGGTGATCCGCTTGGCCCTGCTATCTTCAGCTTGGGGATCCATCCTATAATTTCGGAGTTAAATTCAAAATTCAATATGTGGTATCTTGACGATGGCTCTATTGGCGGGGGTGCATCTGAGGTTTTGGAAGATCTTCAATGTATTATCCAACGTTTCAACTCCATTGGTCTTACACTAAATTTTGATAAATGCGAAATATATTTCCCTGACCATATTCAAAATAATACCCGTTCCTCCATTTATCAAAAGTTTGTTTCTTTATGTCCAAATATTATACAGCAAACTAAGACTTCACTAACCTTGCTTGGTGCCCCAATATTCTTGGAAGCAATCCCGCCTTTACTGACATCAAAAATCGAAACTTTTATTAATAATTCACATCGCCTTTTCCAAATTAAACCACACATGGCAATCTACATACTTCGTCTCTGTCTTTTTACTCCAAAATTCACATATTTGTTGCGTTGTTGTCCTTTGTGGTATTTTCACTCGATTACTGATTTGGTCGATTCTACATTGAAAAACACAGTTACCAAAATTCTAAACCTCCAGTTTGACAACCGCTCGTGGGCACAGGCTACCCTTCCCATTTGTTTCGGTGGGCTGGGCATTCGACGCACTTCTAGCGTAGCACTTCCGGCTTTCTTAGCTTCCAGTCACGTTTCGCAGACCCTCATCGGCATGATCCTTCAGAGCCCAATAGCCGATGTTCGGGTTGCTGGCCAGACGGAAGCCTTGGCTGCCTGGTGTGCATCAATGCATCATGCCCAGGTGTCAACCCGCCCACCGATATGGGGTTGCAGAAGTTATGGGATCTTCCACTCACCAAACTCACGTATACAGCCTTACTGGATCAAGCTGTGGATGACACGGATCGTGCGCGTCTCTTGGCCGTGTCAGTAGCGGAGTCGGGTCACTGGCTGCACGTACTCCCCTCTGACAATTTGGGTACTGTCCTCGACCCCAGTTGTCTTCGCATTGCGGTAGGTCTGCGTCTAGGTACGAAGTTGTGTGAGCCTCATCGCTGCCAATGTGGACGAGCCGTGGACCAAATTGGACGCCACGGGCTATCGTGTGTGAAGAGTGCCGGCCGACTATATCGTCATTGGGCTATTATTGATTTAGTCAGGCGGGCACTCTCCACTGCTTCCGTGCCCTCGACACCGGAACCGAACGGTATGACTAGAGACGATGGCAAGAGACCAGACGGAGCCAGTCTGGTACCTTGGTGTCTTGGCCGAGCCTTGGTTTGGGATGCCACCTGCGTGGACACCCTGGCTCCTTCTCATGTCACCAGTTCTGCTCGCAATGTCGGGGCTGCGGCCGAACAGGCCCAACTGAACAAACACAGGAAGTACTCACAGCTCAGCGCACATTATGAGTTTGTGGCGCTAGCTGTAGAGACACTGGGCCCGTGGTCGTCCGACACAAAAAAATTCTGCAAGGATATTTCGACTAAGCTGGTCCTCGCCTCGGGGGATCCTAGAGCTGGCACATACTTTTCTCAAAAGTTAAGTATTGCTATACAGCGGGGCAACTCTGCCAGTGTTCTGGGAACCCTGCCGCACGGTGGTGATCTCGACGGCGTTTTTGTTTTGTAGTAGATACATGTTTGTATATTTTATACATTGTTAAAACATGTATAATAATATCTTATTTTCTATAATTGAAGTTAATAATTACTTGTTATTATATAAATAAAGGAAAAGTAATTATTTAAAAAAAAAAAAAAATACTAATGACACTTATATGCACTCCAAAAGGAAACAAAAAACTTATTTATTTATCTTTTTGCTGCTATATTAGTAGTTTTAATGACGCAGACATTACATGTGCGTAAGAACAGTAAAACTCTTTGGGAAGTAGTACGTCCGGGGTGGAGTAGAGCCACCAAACCTTTTTGTACCGTGCAAGTAATGTTTGCAATACTGCTTTTTGCTTGCCGGCGAAATTACACCCACATGAGACTTAACAACTTAAAGTCTCAGGGTTACGGGCGTAGGCAGTACGTAAATTGAGAGGAAATGCACTGTTCTAGGCAGAGATTACCACTTAACAACAGGTGGGCCTTGTGCTTGTTCCGTTTGGTAACATAAAAAATATTTTAATGTGCCATTTCAAATACATCACATAAAGCGTGAAAAAGCTTATTTGCATTGTAAATGGCTGAAGGGCTTTTGAAGCCTTAACTGTAAGAGAGATATTATCAGACTAAATTTAAAGTAAAGCCATTGCGGAAATCTAGAAAATGAAAAATAATTAACCTCATGAAAATCCTAGTGAAGACGATCTTAAAACAAAAAGCCTGGCATAAACTTCTTACAAGGACTGCAAATAAGTAACTTCCCGTTAACATATTGTTTTTATGTGCAATCACTGTATACAATGTGGGTTATTTCCAAAACAGATATAGAGAAAAATAAAACTGCTAGATAAGTTCCTTTTGTGTCATAAATGAAGATTATAAAATAAATACTCATGTTATAAATAAGTCGTAATATCTACGACGATTATAACATTAAATTATGTTTTCTTGGAAGTCGACAAATTTTGAAAATTTTATATAGTCAATCATAGTTTAACAAATAGTCTTAATTCTAGAAAACTTGGGGCAGTTCTGTCATTATTTTGACTGTGGTTCTAGAAATGTTATTTAGGGTTACTGTTCCAAAGTTTAAATAAACAAAAATAATAAAAATTAACCACAATAACCGAAAAATAGTTACTGTTTGACCAAATTTCTAGGTTTTTCTTAAATGCCCATAATTGCCAAACTGCATGGGATAGATTTTTTTTCAGATTATTCTCATGATGGTTACAATCAATCCTGTCATCCCGTTTCGGCTTGACGTTGAGTTCTGGGACACCCTGTATATGTGAACACCTCCATTTAAATAACGACACTTAACAACACGATTATCTGTCGCACGACAAATTGGGAACGCGCCCTAAGTGTAAATGTTTACCGTTAAATTATCAGAACTCGGTATTAGTTAATTGTTAAACGAAAGGTTTTTTCACTATCAAATATCAACGTTTTTCAAATTTTAAGCTGAGCGCTTCTGTGGTTCGGAATGCACGTAAAGCCGTTGGTTCCAGCTGTTGTCTTGGAACAACAGTCGTCAGATCATGTCGGAGGAATTCGAGCGGTCTGATTATAGGCATTAGTACTAGTAGCACTAGTCTTTCTGCAAAGTGGTACAGGGGCTTTACTTACTTAGCTTTATACAAACCATGCAAGTTCCGTGCAATTCTTAAACCTGGCTTAAACAGTTTTGAATTAAATCATACAACGCTCATTTACGTAAACTGTTTGATCATTGTTTTCTACAAAAACGAACGGATAAGGTTGTCTCTGGCTTTCTAACAATTTACTATAACCAAATTGCAAGTGCCTAGACGTTTATAAGCTGATTATCTGACCGGATTTAGAGTATGATTATGACGTCATTACAAAAAACAGGTGAACGGTTTATCTACGGTTCTTGAACAGTAGGCCTGGGCAGGCCTGCTATAACGTTGTCATGGTACGAATAAGCCGGTCAGTTTTCTAGAAGTCCTGCTTTAAGAGCTTATGGTAAGGCCCCAGAGCATTCGTGATTGATACGTGTGGTCCCTACTCCTCTCTTATTTTTTTTACTCTTTCCGTGTGTTTGGTACACTATTTTACACATATATAACATTTTACATGTTGATGCGGTCGAAACTGGTATCACACTAGACCTAGAATAATGCCTGGCCCTCAAGGCAGCTGCCGGAACACATAGCAAATGTCTATTTTATGTCAATCGTTGGCGAGACGAGCAAGTCGCTTGCTTGCTGGTCGCCTGCCGTGCGACTCTCTAATGCAAACATAGTTGCATCTTTGATAACATCCGTGAAACAAATGACGAGATGACAAGAAACGTTGGAAAAACAACTTTATTTACAAGGGCGATATGTCATAAAGTATTTGACATCGGCGAGCTTGTCGTAGAGCGCATCAACGAACCATTATTAGAGAATCGCACGACTGAACATCGGGCTTGTCCATAACAGTTCAGTGCCATTCAGAATTTTAAACTAATCAAAACCCTGCATGTTAATGGACTGCGCTCACCCCCTTGAAATTTGAAATATAAATCTCTTGCCCTGTAATTTTGCTGGAAACATTAGGTAAGGTTCAACAAAACACAGCAATGTTTGCACACTACTGCTTCATGGTTGAATATCTGACAAAGGTGTGGTACTTCCCCAGGAAGATTCTGCAAAAGTCATACTACTACAAGTCTTAGAGGAAGGTAGGTATCCTATATTAGTTGAAATATAATGGAATTTGCTACCCCACTTTAAAACTACAATTATGTACTAGAATAACTGATAAAAACAGCATAGGCAATTAAAACACATGGCAATGTCGCCTGAAGCTATTTCTGCAGCTGGAAGAAAGCCAGTATAGTAGCTAGCACTTATTCTGTGGCCAGACGGGAATATAGTGACGTACTATAAAATAGGATGGTCTGTTAAATGTTCGGAAGTATTAGTTAAAACGGGTAAAGTCTGATGTACAATACACTGTCTTGGATTCCGTAGTATTTTCTCAATATACTTATCTCCTGGGGTGTTATATAAACGTAACAGTATTTTTTAAATATGCTTTATAGGATTCCATGGGTATACAGGGCCTTGTCACTAAGCCTACGCTGTCCATCCGTTCTCCTGTCTATGTCTGTCTTTGTGCCTGTCTTTTTGTCTGTCTTTCTGTCTGTTCTAACCTAAACCTTATTCAGTAATCTGTGCCTAAACCTAAACTAAACCTTAAAAGGGTTGTATCATTAGAGTCGTAATGGGTGAAATGTTTATACAAGTGTTGTTATGGCAAATTCTTAAAAAAATATACAAGAAACGTTTTTGTTTTGTGTTTTAAGGTAAAAACGGTAATACATATAAATTTAAAACTTGGTGTAATTACAGTGCAATCCATAAAGTATACAGTGTCTCAAGACAAGAGTCTTCGACCAATGTGTGTTACCAGTGATGACTTATGGCACTGAAACGTGGTCTCTTACTATGGGCCTCATAGATAAGCTCAAAGTCGCACAACGAGCTATGGAGAGGGCTATGCTCCGGGTTTCTCTACGTGATCGAATCAGAAATGAGGAGATCCGTAGAAGAACAAAAGACACTGACATAGCACAAAAGATTAGCCAGTTAAAGTAGCAGTGGGCAGGGCATATAGCACGCAGAACAGATGGCCGATGGGGCCTTAAAGTTCTGGAGTGGAGACCACGGACCAGCAAGCGCAGCGTATATAGGTCGTCCACTGACACGGTGGTCATACGACCTGATAAAGGTCGACGTTGGATGCAGGCACGCCGCTTCCAACCGGTCCTTTTGAAAAATTATGGGGGAGGCATATGTTCAGCAGTGGACGTCCTATGGCTGAGATGATGATGATGATATAAAGTATCAAAGCTAATAGCAGAAAGTGGCCAAGTGCGACTCGGATTCCTGCTAAATATATTATCATCTCATCATCTCATCAAAAAAATACAAAATTCTAGAAAAATAAACCGATTATGTTTTATAGTGCTGGGAGATGGATCTTCCTTAGCGTATGAGCTATGTACCGCACGGCCCAGTGAGGGTTGGCGGATAAGTGGCACAGCAGCTAGTCTCCGACACTAGTCGGAGTTTCGAGATCCCTAAAAACTCTAATATTGCCTATAACAACGGTTGTCTTACAAACAACCGGGACCTGTAGCTACGTCCTCCGACTCACAGAAGCGCCCAGTTGAAAACTACTCTGGTGGTCAGTCGTCCAAGTGATAGACGTTCAGAGATGAGCATGACAAGAACGCCGCAAGGGTTTCTTCCGTTCATAAACCGCTCATTTGACGGTCCCATTGGCTCAGTTGTTATTAACCCTACCTACAAAGCGCGGGTTCAATGTATGTTCTTGGGTCTTGGATGTTTGTAATGTGTGTTTGTGTTTGTGTGTGCCCATGACTTCCACGACACAGGTGCTCCTATTGCATATGACGTATAATTTTTTTTACCGTATACACACTAGGTCTTCAGGTCCCAAACTATAGGCAGAGCCTGTGATATGGTATGGTAACCTGTATGACTATATTTATGTATTTATGTATACTTATAAACATATACACACCCAGACACAGGTCAAACAGATACATATTCAGGCACACAAATGTTTGACCTGTCCGGGATCGAAACCGGGGCTAGCGGCTCCGAACGGATTTACCAACTGCGCCAACCGGTCTGTCAAACATTATTTCAACGTTCAACGTTATAAAACATTAAATTACCTTATTTTGTTCAAAGATGCACGACGAGTGACTTCTGTCGCATTTATAGTCTTTGTAATCAAGCGCTTACCTGTAACATAAAAAAAACACATCAAATGTATTACAAGTATCGTATTAGTTGTAGAACTCTTTTTCAAGTATATGTCTTGGTGGGTTCCACAGCAGTGTCTGGAATTCTGCCCCGAAAGTAGGGTCTGTAAGCGGTACTATGCAAGTAAGGCTACTTATATACCATAAAAGTAACTGTAATATTATTTCACGTGGGTGGAGCCGCGGGCACCAACTATACAGGGTTATTGAAAAAACGCTTAAAACCTCTTTAAAGAAACTTCCAGTACATTTCTACGACGTTTTTTAAAATCTAATTATTTCTCATAATAAAAACATTAAGCTTTTGTTGTAATTAAATTAAATTAAATTTAATCGTTGTGACACTTTTAGCCTTATTAAACGGAGAGCAACTACGACGTCTACGACGCAACACGAGTTCCGTCAAGTCGGCGCTCTCCGTATGTTATGAGTACTTTATGGTCAGCCCTGCTTCAGAGAGTTTTAGATTGATTGTTATTATTTTTTAATTTTTGTATGAGCGTATTTTGATTATTAAAAACGTACAACTAATGGTGTTTGTTATGCTTTAAAGAAGACATTTTTCCAATAACCCTTTATATTATAGACCAACAACTAATTTTCCAATTAAACTTTAAGGATTTCCCAAACCGAAATATAGATGGCGCTGTGTTACAACTGTGCTTAGTTTAGTCAGGCTGTCCAGTATTACATGACCTGCTACGCCATTCTGCTTAAAAAGAAACCTAAACTAGCCTGACATTTGCACAGATCTGCGATAAATGGCTGGTGCTGTTGAGTGGAAACGGGAGGTATAGTTCGCTAAATGCTGAGGTTCAACGACTGGCATTTTCCTGCGGGGTGAGGGGTTAAAGGTCAGTACACAGTAGGTAAGTTGCAGGCGCAGGTTACTTAACTGGGTCATATCATTTTATGGCATAACGAGGCCAAGGTAGATATCCTATATCGAAGTATTTTGCTTCTATTTTCATCACGCGTACCGGCAAGGATTGAAACTCATTGCCTGAATTTGTATTAAATAATAAATACCAATTTGATTTTGAGTTTTAAGAGTAGGTATATTGTAACCTATAAGTAAGTATGTTACCGCCGACCGCATTGAAACTTAACATCAGGTGAGATAATAGTCAAAAAGCATATAAAGTATGAGAAAAAGTGTTTACATACCTATAACTTACAGTTAATGTATCGACGTTACGACGATCAACTTTAAAATAAAAATTGAATCGGCAAAATCGATTCAATTAGAAAAAGTTCTCCCTCTCCCTCCTCTTTTGGAAGTCTACTATATACAAACAATCTTTTATCAACCATAAAATATAGTTTACAGAAGAGAAAGTAGGTAGATCCGTACAAGTTCAGTGTTACTGATAAAGCACGAATACTTATATATAGATACTTATATCGTCCCTTCAAAACTTATAAATCATAAACATTTATTTGCCTCAAAACATGGTAAGCACATTTACAGATCTCATGTAGGTTACATTATATAGTCCGAACATGTTTTTTGCTAAGATAGCCTGCAAATTGTATAATAGACTTAATTTATATACTTAATCAATGTTCGTCATTCCTTCCAATGTCCAAATAATTTACATGTCAATTTAATTTATATAATATAATCAAAATATGAAAATGTCTAATAAATAAAGCAACACTACCGTATTAAATGTATGATTAATCAATTTCATAAACTTGATCAATTTTATTTAACTTTATTGAAATTTAAAAAATCATTTACAGAATAGAAACAGCTGTCTAATAACCATTTATGCAGTTTAAATTTAAATTTGTCAAGACATAAATCTTTTATTGTATCTGGAAGATTATTAAAGATTTTAACGGCCATGAAATGTACATTTTTTCTATAGGACAGCTTACAGTTTGGTATACATACACGATTGTTCACTTTCGATCTAAGTTGACGTTGACGCATCGCTTGATGGTTTGTGAAAAGATCAGAATTTGTTTTGACAAAAAGCGCTAACTGCTTTATGTACAGGCATGGGAGAGTTAACAATTTCAATTTTTTAAATAAAGGCCTACATGGTGCTAAATAGTGAGTGCCACACATTGCACGAATGCATACTTCTTTTGTGGTCGGAAGGCTCTATCAGTATCCACAGAGTTGCCCCAGATAATGAGACCATACTGCAAAACTGAGCCAATGTAGCCATGTAAATAAAATAAAAAACAACAATTGTTGAAAACTTAAAATTAATAATCCGAGGATCCACCTAAGACTCTCCTGACACATCTGCAGCGGTTCTGCATACTCAAAACAAGAGTGTCAATATCCTGTTGTGGAATACTGTCCCAAGTCCTGTTAAGATGCAAGAAAAGCTGGTTTTCATGCACAATATCTTCAGGGAAATTCCTAAGAGCTCTTATCTGAAGCATATCCCAGGCATTCTCAATAGGATTTAAGTCAGGGGATTGTGCGGGCCAGTGTAAAGCTTGGATATCATGCTGTTGTAACCAACTTGTAACGATACGCGCCGTATGTGGACGGGCATTGTCGTGCATTAGCTGGAAATTTTATTCCATTTGCTGTATGCGGGGCAAGATTACAGGCTCTAGCACCTCATCTCGGTATTTTAGAGCAGTCATATTGCCTTGTATCCAAACGAGGTCCGTTCTACTGCCGAGACGAATTCCTGCCCAAACCATAATCGTGCCACCTTGATATGCATGAACTTGTTGTGAACTTGCTGCAGTCGATTCCAACGTCCAGTTTCTCTCCAAACGCGTACTCTTCGCGAATCAGGATGAAATCCAAACCTGGATTCATCAGTGAAAAGCACAAGTCATCATTGAGAATGGTTCCAGTTTTCGTGTGCAATAGCCCATTGTAATCTTCTTCCTCGATTGCCTCTCCTTAGCGCTGGTACCCGAAGTGGCCTACGAGCACGTAGGTTGACTTCATGCAGTCGTCTTCTCAAAGTTTGACCGCTTACCAGCAAAACATACTCTCTCTGTAGCCTTTGAACCAATTGCATCGCCGTTACATTTGGTTGACTTCGTGCAGCATTTACTATGAATCGGTCCTGTACACGTGTTGTAATGCGTTGAGGTCCTCTGTGCCGTTCCACCACTTCCCCCGTGACACGATAACGTGACCAAAGCCTGGATATAACGCTCTGACTGGTCCTCATAACTTCAGAAACCGCAATTTAAGTAGCGCCAGCTTGAATCATGCCCACTGCTTTAATTAACATTTCGTTCCTGGTCAAGTGTCTACGTGGCATGATTAAATGAACACCAGAGATGCGTTTGACAGAGATTTGTAGAAATTTATGAAGTTCTAATTAAGTAAGAAGTTCGTGAAGATTTACTTCTTTGGACAAAGAGAATATATAACGCTACGCTATCTTTGGAAGAAATTCAATGAATACAAGGAACAAGGAATATTAAACTGAATGCGAATTTCATCTTAAAACAAAACCTTTTATATAAAAATTTGAATTTAAAAAGGAACTTAATGTTTTTATAATCTGTCATCAATAGTTTTTTTTAAGGCTAGTACTTTTAAAATGATTTAACAAAGTTTTATATATCCCTAGACCATGTTGATGTGTATAATTCTAATATGATATGATAATGCTAGATTTTTCTTTCGTTTTACCGTTATGCATGTGATTGCCTTGCCAATGTTATGCGATGTAACGAAATGGGTAAATAAATATCTGAATCGATTGTACCCTTCGATTATTTGTTTAGCACGGATAATCGGCGTTGTATCTTTCTACAGATCTGTATAATAAAAACTTTTACGTTCGAGTAGTGAATGTTAGTACATAAGCAGTCATTGTTATAAATAAATTCTCGATCTCGTAACGTTGACTGTTTAGTAATAATTTACGACGCCCACCATTTCCTGTCGATTAATTTTATATTAGGCAATTATATTAGTAGGAAGCAGACCACTTCCATTGAAAGGAAAGAATGTTGGAGTCTGTTATTTTGGAATTTATCTGTGCGTGGTTTGTGGATATTTTTACTGCAAATATTTCATCGGAGGTCTCGTTTTCTCAATAACAAGTGCTACTGGGTTATGCCTACATTATATACCTACTAGTGTCTCTGTGAGCTGTAGGCCTGCGAGGATGTCTTTGCATGACATCAATACGAAAGTTAAGTATTTGAAAAAATCTTGTTTCGGTTGGATAATGCTGTCAAGCTGTCCAATAGATGTCGCTCCGTCCCCGTACAGCGGTTAAAATTAGGGAGCTAACATTCGATGCTCGGACCTCGTGCCTCGGTGGCCTAGTGGTCATGGCGTTTGACACTGATTGTTGGAAGACGCGGGTTCGAATCCCGTCCGAGGATGGATATTTGATTTCCAAAACTTGCAATGCTAACATTGGACGCGATACCAAAGTATCACTAAGGCGTTAGTGCTTTAAAAATAATAATATAAAAATTATGAAAGGTTGTTATCAATACGAAAGTTACGTATTAATATCCTTACGCGTTCTACTTTTCTCAATTGTTGAACATAAAGCAATTTGCAACCGATGGTGACGACATTTCTCCAACATTGATAAATCGCTAGAGTCGTAAACATAAAAGTTATAAGCAGTCATATATCAAAAATACGCATCCACTTGACAACTTTTTTTATGGAACTCAGTTAAAATATTAAAGTACCTCCTAATAAAATATAATCAAGTGTAATCAAGTAAATATATCCAAAACCAAAATGATACAATTCCGGACGGTTAATTCTAAACATCTTACTGTTAATTAACTACAAGTCCGACACAACCACAGAGGTAGTTTCTACAAAGTTTTTAGGGATTGAAATTGACAATTTCTCAAAAACTGGGAAACTCATATTAATAATATTTGTCTAAAACTGAACAGATTTGTTTTTGCGTATTATTTTATTTATTATTATTATGTTTTGATGTTTCAAAAATAAAGTTAAGATTGAAATTTTGTCTGAGTTTTTCCTCTTCTTCTAAGTTTTTTTTAAATTTAACTTTATTTAAAAGTTTATTATCAGATTAGATAGGCTATTAAACAAGGTTTATTTTAAGGTGTCTTAACAAAAAGTTAATAGAATTTTAGTTATTTAGTATTAGTTTAAAATATCCCTAGATCATGTTGATGTGTGTAAATAAATGTATCAAAACATATTTGACTGCAAAATAAGTAATAGCTACGAATGCACGTCAGAGAATGAACAACTCATGTACTCGCTGATACGAGTATGATAAAAAGGATGACATTCAAAGAATATTTTAAGTATTTTCTTGAATGTATTTTTAGGAAGACGTGTTATTTCTAAGGGCAATTTGTTATACAGATCGAGTTCCAGACAGAGACCTTGTTTATATGTTTTAACGAGTGTGGTTCTTGGTACATTTTTCGATTTTCGATTACTTCTCTGCGTCACGTGCGTATCTACTTTGCGCGTATCTTCTAATACGATTGATACAACTTTATAGCGAATGGCGTCGGCTGAGTAGTTGTATGCGGCCCAATGCTAACATCGAAGGCAGTTTCGTTGAAATAACGTTTGTACAACGTCGTTGGCTCAGTTCGTAGTTTGATAGTAACATGATCCTATATTATCACAGCTTTAATGAAACGTTACATCGCTTTAATAAAATGATCTTGAATCAATTTGTTTATTTAATAATTTATTTATTTATTTAAGTAATAATGAGATTAAGAAGACTCTACTCACCAGGCTATGTCAGTTTGATTATGACGGCATAGAAGGTATGCTTAATAACACCCTTAAATAATATGATTGTTGATCCTCAACCATCTCAACACATAAACCTAAATCTACATACATTTCCATAACCACTCACACTCTTAGACATAACCACACTTACACTCACACACGCACACATACACTCACTCACACATACTCACACAACCTCACACACACTCACCCACCCAAACACGCACACATCACGAGCTTGCATAAAGGTACATTACACTAACTAATTCTATACATGCTTTTAGTCATGCTATCGTATTCTTACGTTATAAAATATAATTCTATATAATTATGTATTTACTTGGTAATAACTTTAATAACTTTTGGTTACCTACTTTAAGAAACGCATAAATTTGTATTATTTCATCTAGTTGGGAGAAGCCACTGGCACTCGAAACACAGTTTATAACTAGTTCGAGAGCCTATGGATTCAACAATCTTATATGTAACAGTTTTATGCCAAATAAATAAATAAAATAAATGTATTGCAATCAACAGCGTAATATATGTATTAACTAATTACAATTCTTAACTAGATAAATAAAAATAAGGCCAAAAGTGATTACAAATTTGAAAACATAAATAATTAAAATTTAACGTATTCAAAAACTATGTACGTGTGGCACACGGATATCAATAATTATGCGGATGATGTATTTATATGCGTGAGTGTATGTTAAGTGTGTGAGTGGGTGTGTGTGTATGTGTAACTGTGATTAGGGAGGGTTTGACTAAATCATTATACAATTTATAAAGTCAGTTCGTGATACTTTTTTTATATAAACAAAACAATATCGAGTGAATCGTTTATGTCAGTTGTTGACTTTTTCAGAGGTTACTCTGTTTTAGACTTTCGCGGTTGTGAACTAAGTTATAATTAGTCACGGGATGTAATTAGATTTTGGCATTCACGATATTAATCATATTCGAATCCATTTGTAGGTTGTCTAAAAAGGATTAATAAAAAGGAAAACAACATGGCGTAGTGATACAGTAAGTGTGTATTGTCGAGACTTACAATCGAGTTCGAGTGCCAGTGGTATCCGTACCGTAGTAAAAGAGTGAGAAAGAGGGTAGACCATTTTGTCTGCTCTTAAATAACTTCGAACTTTTTTCACATCCACCCACATCTTCAGTCTACCCGTGAGCAAGGTGCATGTAACTGTTTCGAAATTTCGGAAGCGCCAAAATCTATTAAATCGTGGTGAACATCCCGTAAGTACTAATAAGAACTCGCTCTGTTTCGTTCCCGACTGAGAATGAAAACGATTTCGCGACCACCAATTTTCGAAAATCTTTGAACTTTGAACTATTCTATGTAGTAACTTATCTACTTATATTATAATGAAACTTAGTAATTCAATGTGATTATAACTTTTAATTAAAGAGTAACACAGAGAAGTCTGTAAAATACTATGGAACCCAAGCATGGCCCGACACGCTCTTGACAAGTTCCACCCTGTAGTGTGCAGTACACATTATAGTGTGTATTTTTCATGAATAGACAACTGTCGGAGGGGTGGTATATTTTCACAGAAAAACACAGTTCATGGATGCCCCTCAAATTGGTAGGTAAATTTTACAAAACCGGTGTGAATATATGGATTTGAATACTGAGCTGTAAAAAATGACATGTAGCTATGATGATTCTTTATAAAATACGTATAAATATAATAATAATAATAATATACATATCCATTATACAAAAATAATTAAAAAAGAACAGAAGAGGGTCGATAAAAAAGCCTTACGTCATAGTTTAAAGATAGAACAGTATGGAAACTAAACCTAGTTAAGCGGAAATAAACTTATACGTGACCACACGTCTTAACGCGGCCTCACTACTGCCAGCACCGCGACAACCGCTTAAGGCTCTCGTCGATGCGCATGTTTGTGTGAGTGAGCCGTTTTGAACGTTTGTCGGTAGTTTCCGTACTGTATCTTTATATTTATACTGTGCTTACGTCGCATGGACCTCAGTAGAATAGAGACACATATTCCAAAGCAATTTCTCTAACAGACTAAGAAAATAAAAATAACACCTGGTCCTAACTGGCCGTCCTAATTCCATGAATTTACATGTAGTTACATAATATGAAACGTGCAGCACCGTCTTCAAAAAGTGAAAACTTTATCCTACTTCCGTGCGATTGCTGACCCCTGACCGACCTCGGTAAATGCCAGAGGTCGGCAACATTTTACTAAATGCTACCCTCGCTGGGCGTAGTGCGAGTACCAAGTTTCTTTTGTGCAGCATAACTTGGAATGCTGTCCGTATTATTTGTATTAATGTGATATTTATAACTTTTAAGATTACTGCTATATAAATCATATTTCTTTCCAATTTAATAATAAAAAAATATATCCTTTTACTTCAAATTGTATATTTTTTGTGACGCATCCCAACGGAAGATGAGCCCTGGTTGGTTACAACCACCATTACACGGTAATATATTACCGTGACCATATGCTTGGAGCATTATAGTTGGAACCGGTTCGTGACAGAAAACTTAATATTTTATTTAGGTAGGTAGGTATTTAGTCTATAATAAGGTAAATTATGAGCCTTAACCGGAGACCTTAATTTACGTCAGTTACCTACATTAATAAATATATTCTTTTAATTATCACGGTAGAGGAAGCATTATTATCTGTGACGAATAAATTCTATTCTATTCTGATTATATTATTTATAAACTAGTGATTCTGGGTACGATCCATGTCAGGTGGAAAATGACAATTTGAACCGAGCACCTTTTTGCGGCCCGATAAATATCTGAGACACTTTGAAATAACGTCTTGCTTTGCACGCACTATTAAATGTATGTGACGCCCACCGAACGAAAACTTATAATAGGCACTTAATAAGGAAAAAATAAAAAAGTTTATTTGAAATTAATTTATGGGTCATAAAATATGTGTCTTATTTTGTTTATAATTTAATTTTGTAGTTTTGTTGTAAATTAATGTTTTTTTTCTGCTTTTAAGTAAATTATTGAAATCAAAACATTTAAATTATTATAATACATTTAATTTATTTTAATTATTATAATATTTGCACGCCTGCCTGCAGGCTGAATACATTGACATAACTATTAGTTAAAGATCTTATATTAAATTGTATTCTAGCAAATAAATAAATTTGTATTTGTATTTGTATTTGTATTTGTAAAAAACATGGGACAAGTCTAATAACTAGTTTTTGAAGCCTTGAAATGTTATCATATCGTATATTTTCTTTAGAATAAATTATGAATACCTTTTACTAATATGCTATGTAGATAAGTAGTTTAAAAAATAATAATAATTTGGTACTACTAATTTTCCCACCAGGCTGTAAGTCAGGGTTGAGCAATTAAAATTGCTGCGAAATGCGAATGGGACTAATACTACACTAAGATAAGGCTTAACATGGCAAGCTGCATACTCATATAGCAAATTACTTTAAGGCGCGCTCGTACCCGGATTAAAGAAAAAGCAGAATTTTTAAACGCCTAGTGTAACGAAACAGATCGATAGTATAGTATGAAAAAAAATACAATGGTTAGAAAAGGAATAGAAAAAGAGTAATAACCGAATAGAATACATAAATATAACTCTCTTTCAGCAGAAAAAAATCCTGAATAGGTCCACAAAAATAAACTTTCACGTCCAAACTCTCAGAATTTTCAGCAATAACACTATATTTTTTTTAGGTAATACTTAGTCAATGTATAGTACTAAAGTTATAACCAGCAGTTTTTTCAATTGTGTTAGTATATATCGAAAAATATAAAGAAAACGTACAAAATCAACGCATTTTCGCATTACATCGTCCAATCTAACAAGCGATTTTTAACCTTACGTAAAGCATCGTAAATTATTTTAAAATTGGGGTTGGACCGCGCCTTAATATCTCCTTTGGTGTCATGAAACATAGTCATAGGAATTTCGTAGCACATGCTACGAAATTTCAAATATCAGTTTTTTGCCAGCAATGCTTTAAACGGGCAGCATTTCGTAATTAGCATTTCAGCAACTGATATTATTTACGGAAAGTCCTTTTGAATAATTATTGAATGTCACTGATGTATTACAGATTAAGAGGTAAAGCTAAATTGGATAGAATCAAACCAATATTTCTATCCAATTTAGTTTTACTCGTTGTCACAAGATTTCATTGTTATACATATGTATAAACCCTATAGACGATTGATTCAAGCTCTGAAATCACTAACAGCCGTTAATTTTTCTACCGACTTCTAAAAAGGAGGAGGTACTGAATTCGACCGTATTTTTTTTTGTTACCTCATCACACTTTTGACTTGGTGAATTGATTCTCACAATTCCTTTTTTGTTTTAAAACTGATGCTTCCCGCGGGTGGCCCCATTTAAGTTTCATCGAATTGGGTCCAGTGATTTGAGTTACACTCCAATAACTGAATAGAATGGAAGTCGGTATTACATTTTTCAAATTGTACTTGTTTATTTTTTGATACATGTGGGCCTAGCACGAATAATTTCGTAACGTTATCGTACCGATCAATGTAACAGTACAAACTATAATTTATCTAGGGCAATATATGACACAGATACTGATAGTTTGTACGTCGTGACGCGTTAACGCTTACGAATACTTTATCGCAAATTGTTTGTACTACGAATTCAGAACAAACTGTAATGGTTCTATTATTATTCTTAATGCATTATTTTTATACTAACAGTATGTGATCGATCATCTGTGACTATATAAGCGTGAGGTAATAATCATTCCCATACTTTATTTTATTATATTTTGTACCTATACAAAACTCTTCGTATTTTTTAACTTTACCTATTGTTTACCTTATGACATCGGTGCTACGAAGAAATTAATAATGTCAGGAAGCATAACTCAGAACAAATTCCACACAGAAGTGGTCCTTCAAACCAAAACGACGTATGATTCCAAATACGAATTACTTCCGAGGTTACAAATAGACATGTTCGGTGATTGGTTTAAATTTCAGAAGGAAAGCAGGGATTGGTTCACGCGCGTGCTGCAACGTCTTCTATGACAGCTGAGCCATAGCGGCGTGAACGATTTTATTGATTTAGCACGACTGTTATCGGGCCATTTTTTTAAGGCAGTTACTCTTACTGATATTATTTCTCCGTAGCATCAGTGTCATCAATAAATGATTTGTATTCGTATTATGTCGTTCGGTGACGAGACGAGTCAAGTCGCTCGTCTGATGCTAAGCGTCACGCTTTCCATAGCAGTTCAGTTCCATTCAGAACTTTAAGCTGCAAGAGTTTCAAAACCCTGCATGTCAATGCACTGCACTCGTCACCCTGAGATATAAGATGTTAAATCTATTGCCCGGTAATTTCGGTGGAAATATTGCGCTTAAACGAAACACAGTGATGTTTGCACACTACTGCTTCACGGACTCTACAAAAGTCAGTACAATCTTTCAGTATATCATGTAAGTTAACCATGAAATAGTAAGGCATTTTGTGGTACTTATTAATTCCACGATGTGCCACGGGTGGCTTATTATTTGGCGTGGCCTCGAGAAAAAGCGGCAAGAAACTCGGGGGCTAAAATTTATTTAAGGTTTTAAACTAATAATTATGTCAATGTATCCAGCCTGCAGACAGGCGTGCATATAATGTAATTGTTAAAATATAAATTAAAGCATTCATAGATAAAGGTATTCAATTAACATTCAACAAATTTCTAATCATACATTATTAAATTCTATACTTAATTATATTATTGAAAACTAAGAATATCATTTACACTATAAAAACAATTGTCCAATAGCCACTTATGTGGTTTAATTTAAATTTATTACCGTGCAGCAATTTTGTATGGTCTGGTATTTTATTATAGATAGTTAAGCACATATTGTATACATTTTTCTTATAAATTTATCTAATTAATTAATTATAAATAAAAGTAGCTTAACAATAAACCGTATCTCAGCCAATAAGAGTTCCGTCAAAATTGATCCAGTCGTTTCGGATTTAAACCGGGCCGGATTAACATGACAAATAAACAAAGAGGCGAAATTAAAAAATTGTGATTTTGTTATAAACACCATCAGCCTAATAAACTTCGCTATACCCGGAATAGTTATTCGTATCTATCTGTCAATTTTTCGCTTACAGTAATAGTCACGCGTGAGAGCAAGACAAAGAAACTTACGCCTAGTATAAAGTTTACGCAACGTTTATTAGTAAAGGTGTAAAAAAAAATGTTTATACTTTAATGCGTTTCGTATAAAGCTGATATTTTAATTTTACAAACCGACACTGCATTTTGTTTATTTATGTATAGATTCATCAATTCGATGGTTGTCACCGAATTCGCTATTTTGCCATATACCGATAGAATGCCTCCTCATCAAGATGACCTGTTTTTTATTTTATTTTTTATTATCGCGTGGGGAATGTACTTACACATCCCCGCCAACCCGGGGGAATTCGACGGGGTATGTCGGACTCGTCCTTTACGTACCAACTGCACCCATAGCAGCAAGCAGACCATACCGACTAAACCACCACACGGTGTTTCTCCGGGCGCATTAATATCGGGACAACGGGCACGCTATTGTAATCGTCCGAGGTCCCGGCGGCGTTGGCCCTCCCATGAGGACCCCGTCCCGGTGGGATGGAGTAGGAGTCACTCTATCCCAGCACTCCTGAGGGGTGCACGTAAATACCGCACGCGCCACCTCGAGGTCTTTTGGCGGCAACGGACACCCCCGTGTCCATCACCGCGACCTCTGTTATGGGGGATGGAGAAGGGCTTGATATGCCCTCCTTCTACGCCCGGCTCTACGGGCGCGGATCGGGAGAGTAGAGGTATTCTCCCTCTCCCTCTCCGCAGCCTCCTTCTGCGACACGACCCGTTCGCAAAAGTCTAGCCCCGCATTCCACGACCTTTCACTCTCCACCATGGCCTTGACTAATGACGGAAGCGAGATGTCGTCCCCCACTACTGCGACGAGTTCAGGGCGCTCTCTCTCCCAAGCTGGGCACTCCTCGAGCGTATGCTGCGCCGTATCTTCATCACAGCTACAGTGATGACACTCCGTTGTCGGTTCTCTTCCAGCGATGCGACACAGGTACTTCCCAAAGCACCCGTGGCCCGTAAGGACTTGCACCAACCGGAAGGTAAGTGACCCGTGTTCCCTGTCCAACCAGTCCTGAAGGACGGGTCGGACAGCCTCAACAGTCCAGTGGTCAGCCCTAGGTTCGGCCAGCCGCTCCCTCCACCTCCCAATAAGGGACTGTCGAGCGCGGTTATTCCACGCTTGCACTTCTCTTGGAGGGGGGTATCTCCCCTCGGATTCGGTGCTGCAAGCGCCACTCGTACATACACGCGTAGACCTCAGCCTCCAAATCCCAGGGGGGAGACCCCGCCAATACGCACGCCGCCTCGTAGGAGATGGTGTGATACCCACGTATGACCCCGACTGCCATCACCCTCTGAGATCTCCTCAGCAGGGCGATGGTTGACTCCGTCAGGGTGTCCACCCAGATGGGGGCCCCATAGAGGGCCATGGACTGCACCACCCCCAAATACAGGCGGCGGCTGCTCGATCTCGGTCCCCCGATATTAGGCATCAGTCGCTTTAATGCAGCGGCCGCCCCAATCAATCGGGGTGACATGCGAGTGAAATGCTCGCGGAAATTCCACCTGCTCATCAAAATGACCTATCACAAGTTTTCCAACACCACCGACAAGTTTATATCTATTTATTTCCGAGAATAGTTTTCTGGAAGATATCGCTCTGAGATTAGACCACCCATTGTTACACTTAATTATAAGTTTTTTTCAGTTTAGTTATTATTTTTTACCGACTACCAAAAAGGAGGAGGTATTCAATTCGACTGTATTTTTTTATGTTTGTTACCTCATAACTACTACTCCTACTTCACGGCTGAACCGATTTTGATAAGTAATACTTTATTAGATTCGTCTTGATGGCGCAAATGTCACTGCTACTGATAATTCGACTGCTGCAAAGCATATAAATAGAGTTAATGTGAGACTGAGTTTAGTTATATTTCCGTAGTACTACTTGCGTAGTACTGCCACCCATAAAATGTAATATTTGTAGTACCTAAGTAGAAACATTGTAAACATCTACACAAAAAGAATGGTCCCGAGTTTCTTGTCGCTTCTTCTCGGTAGGCTCTATATATTTTGGAACGCGGCGGTAGAGTCTTTAAAGTACATTATAATGAAAAATTTACGTTCATAAGTGCGTCTTTGATGCCTAAATTGAATAAATGATTTTGACTTTGACTTTGTAGTACATTTAATAATCTGCTACGGAAATAATTCCGTAGTAGATTATTAAATTATTAATTTTTAGTTTGTTGTCTTGGTACCCTACTTGATCGACAAGTATTTGATCGACAATCCTTACTGTATATAGTGTCTATAGTCGTGTGTTGGGTTGCCTGTGAATTGTAAAGGAATTAGATTGATCACAAAACTGTTTTTGTCGTATCGACGTAGTTTTTATACGGCGATGTATGCGCTGCTCATTTAAACATGCACTTTTATCGCCTAAACTAATTTGTTCGATTTTCTTACGTGTGTGAGTGAGTTCTTGAGTGGGTTTCGTAATTATGATTGTGTACCATAATAAACACAAGGAGAATTACAATATTATAATAAAGCTACAATCTTTATAACTTTCATTGATGTGTCAACACCGTAAAGCTGCCAAAGAAAGCTTAATTCGTGGAGTGAGGCCCTGGGGCCTTACTATGATCTCTTAAAGCAGGACTTCTAGACAACTGCCCTGTTTATTCGTACCATGACAGCTTTAAAGCAGGCCTGCCCAGGCCTACTATTCAAGAACCGCAGACAAACCGTTCACCTGTTTTTTTCGTATGGACTCTCGTTAACATGTCGCTCAAAATCCACTCAGTTTATTAGCTTACAAACGTCTAGGGGTCTGCTTTGTTGGTTTTAGTAAATTGTTGAAATTCCAGAGACAATATTATCCGTTCACCTTTGAGAAAACAATATTCAAACAGTTCACCGAAACGAGCGTCATGGTATGATTTCATTCAAAACTGTTTATGTCAGGTTTAAGAACTGCACGGAACTTGCATGGTTTTTACGAAGCTGATAGTAAGGCCCCTGGTGACTTGTAATACAGGTTTTCACAAACCTAAGTACTTCAGGCACCAGTCTCTCACAAAGCAGATTTACCTAAGTTAAAATATTAGGGTTTACTTAATCAATTAGAACCTTTGTTGGGAGAAAATAAACCAACAGATTTTATTATTATTATTATAATGTTTGGCTAATCCGTAAGTTTAATTAGTAGTGATCCTGCCGGGGTCTCATATTCGAGCAGAAATTAATAATAAGAATAATCAATTTTTAGTAAATATAATTTGCAATTCTAAAATTACAGTTAGGTTCAAAACATTAATCAAAACATTAATCCAATTCGAAAATAAAATTACATCAAAATCATTAATAATAATTGAGGTTTAATATCGAATTCAAGACTCGACTAAAAACATTTGTTAGTCGAGTCTTGAATGTTGTGATGATTGGGGGATTTGGGGGTTATGGTATGTAAACGTTATTTAAGTTAGTACTTAGTTACAGCGTACCTACTAAATTCGCACATTTGCAAGTACTTGGTAGGGCTGGTATAACCACCAAGACAACTCTGTCTGAAGAGGCCTACTATTACAGGATTTAATAAATACTATACGGCGTGTAGAAAAACATGAACGACTCTCGTAGATTACTGCCATACTTCTTGGCTTCTATTAATTTAGTACCATACTTTTCTTTATTCAAGCTGATAGTTGGTACTAATTTCGTACGAAACATTATTGAGATCAGGTGCATATCAGCGTGTGATGTTAAGACATGTTTAAGCACTCGATCCCATCCCTGACGCGCAATACTTTGAGTCTTTTCATGTAATATATAAATAAGTTATTTTACATTTTTTTTTATTAATAGGTTTGCAAACTGGACGTTTCAAAAAAGAAAAAGGCATTAACATTATATAAACATGAATGACTGAACGCCCTGCTTGGTGCGAACACAGCATGCGTATAATGTAAATTAATAGTATGAGACCTTGTTCATGCCAAATTCAGTTAATATGCTAAGTTACAGGACCTCATTTTGAATATTCATTGATAACTAGCTGATTTTTGTAAATTTCTAGATAAGTTAGCCAGTTTTTCTATTGAGAAAAATGTATGAAATCGTTATATATATATATATATATATATATACTATGCAGATCATTTAGTACATATGAAACTCAAGGAATATATTACTCTAACCTGAATGATGAAAACCTGAAACAACGTGAGGTAATACGGATTCTTAACCTGCTAATGAGAGACAGTTTTTACAGGAAAAGGAATAATTTTACCGAGATTTAAACTCGCCTCCTTGTTCACTATGTATTCAACTAACAAAATCTCATTCATGAATAAAACAATCATCATAATGAATAAAAGAAAATGTTCTGAAAAATATTAATGCCATAAAAACAGTGGCTTTCCGACTACGAAACGTCAATAGATGGCGCTAGCGCCATCTGTGATCGAGTAGCGGAAGCACGAGGAATTCCGTAGGTTAGGACTAAAATTAACCAGAAATACTAGCACAGAGTGTATGGTAGTAACTATATAGGACATATTTTGTACATTTTCAGTGCGTCTAGTATTCTATATTGTTTACTTATGGCCGTTAATCTGTATTATACGTATAAAGTTTTGTATCTGACATTTTGTTTGTGTGATTATGATTTATTGCTAGTAAATGCTGTTTGATAGACTTGGCATAGGCGTTAGTCGGACAAGAGATTTCGAAATTCATTTTATTATTACTTTTAACTATATATATACAGTTGCACAATGTATGTACAACTATTAACAGTTAAATTATATTGTATTCTATGGAAACTACAATATGTGACGCAGGGGTAGGTCAATAATTTTATAATATATCACAGAAATACACTAGTATAAGATTCTTTTAGGCTCTCTTTTTTGCTCTCCATACACACTCAAACATTGTAAGGTTCATCAGTGTTAAATATTATTCATTATTTGTTAGTGTAGAGTCAACTTTTTATTGATTATTTTATTTCATGGTACTTACTAAATGTAACAGCAAAGTTGAAATGCACTATCGAAAAGATTAGTATTTCTTTGAGACTTTGTAAGAAAAAGCTTTGAGACAGCTTCCAGTTTTACTTTAGAAATTGATGCTGAAAACTATGTGGAGCAGAGAATTACAGACATATTTTACAACAGTATGTCACGTAGCTGTTCTGAGAGCTTTATAAATGTGAAATAGGTCAAGTATAAGCGTTTTTTGTGTGCATCTAGGTGCGTGGAAGTGGAGTGAAAAATGTCGAATACGAAACGTTTGGCTGTTGGACCGTATGTTTTCAGAATCGCCAGGTCCGTTGTAGCCACAGATAGACCGACAGCTCAGTTTATATTTATCACACTCGAATACTACTTACTGACATCCAAAAAGACACTCCCATGAAATAGATCAAGACTGGTCTGAACCGGTATACAAGACAACACAGTCACTCGCGTTTATTCACGCTTAACGATATATATCCTAAACCGCGAATTTTATTAAAACAACAACGGGCTTACGGTTCTTACATAATTCCCGTCCGCCATTGCCTCGTGTTTGGCGCGGCAATATCGCCCTTATATCTCATAAAGTAAGGACTGCGCGTTTTCCATGCAAGATGGTTTAATTCGAGCTGCGCCCGCGTTACAACCTTGAATTTGGAACGCACCTTTAATTTTAGCCGGTTAACCTAGATACGGCATTGGTAGTGAGGCGATCGATAGCCGCATGCGCTGTGGTGGTGGTAAAGTGCGGGTGTGACGAGGGCAGGCCGGCGCCGGTGGCCGAGGCTCGCGGGCGACTGGCCGGGGAGGCCCGTTGTGGCGACGCTTGCGCCCTCTGCCTCCTCGAGTAACGATCGCCTCCCAGCTCAGACCTGACTTCTGAGGAACAGGTGTGACGTCCACCACTTCCGACTCACTATGCTGTGCTATTTACACGTCTAGCACATCGCCTCCACCCGCCCGCTAATGGTAAAGCTTCATACAGAGTTACTCACTATTTTAACTTTTACAATAATGTTTTTAACTGAAACGTACGTGAACAACATAAAACAATATCATTTTTATATTTTTACATAGCATTTCCTTTAATAAATATACTAAAAGCATAATCGAACTATTGTTTAGTCTTTCCTAGATTCTACTGAAGTGACACTGCCAGTGGTGGAAATGGGAACTAAGGCCACGTGTAGGAGATAAATTATAGTTTTTAGAATAAATAATATATAGATAATATTATTGTATTTTTATTACTTAATACCTATATCTAAATACATTCATGTAAAAACATTACTTCTTAACGTTAGTAAATATACAATTCTAGAGCCCGTGGAATTTAAAACAGTGGATTCTATTCCCACATGAAATAATGAGTTGCTTTTAATAAATTGCTAAGTTTCATTTTGACCACTAACAAACCTTTATCTCAATAATTCAATAGTACTTATACATATTTATGCCTAATATACAATACAATACATACATAATCAAAAGGATAATTTATTTTATAGTACAAAACAATGTACGAAACGTTCACATTTTATGCACTAAACACATTGTGATTGGGACATCTAGCGCCATCTACCGGAATTTCCCCAAACTATCAAAAGCTTCATTAAAACGATATAAAACTGAAACTTTTGAAACTGTCTGGTGTTGGATTGAGCTTACATAATTATAATTTCTCGGAATACCTATTTTGAGTAACTTAGAACGAATCTCTACATGTGTCCACTAGGTAGAGCTATTTTTATATGCCTTTATTATTTAATTTTTCTTTCTATTCTAGTACGTGATGGCGTACTAGAAATTAGAATAGAAAATAATAGAAAATATTTAAGCTAAAAATATAACTATTATAAAAACGTACATAAAGCACAATGATACTTAATCATAAAATACTTATGTATAGAAATAGGAGTTAAAGCTCTATGGGCTTATATCACTGGCGTATACCTACCGTTTCCACTTTGTGTTATCTGTGCCACAGCTGTACTAGATAAATGATAGTTTGCACTGTATACGTCAACGATACGTTTACGTTATGCTTACGCAAATACTGGGCAACTACTGGGCAAGTATCGAGGGTTGTAGGCAGTCGAAGGAGGCTTTTCCGATTCTAAATCTGAAATTCTCCAGAAAACTCCTCAATCTTAAAAGAAATAATGTACGACATATCGTCGGAATTATGACCGGTCATTGCTCCTTAAACAAACACCTGTTTAATCTAGGTGTTACAGACAGCCCTCTATGCAGAGGCTGCATGGAGGCGGAAGAAATAGCTGCGCATCTGCTCATCGAATGCAGGAGCGTGGCGGCACAAAGGGCAGCAAACCTTGGCTCGCCGAGGACCGTGTGGGAAGCCTGCGCTGCGAAGCTGAAGGAGCTGCTGGCTTTCCTGGGCGACACCGGGTGGCTGGACTGATCAGCGTCCGCCGCAAAATGAGCCGCGCCACAGCGGCCTGGTTGCGGAAAAGAGCCAGCCCACCAAGTACCAAGTAAGTAAGTGCTTACGCAAATTTTCGTGTAATACACTATTGCGCGCGAGTGTATACGCAAGACTGGTATTCAGCATAATCAATTCAGAATTAAGATGTTGCTCAAAGATATGTGGAGCGATTTATTAAATGATGTTGATACTTTATGAAATAGTTAAATGTTACTCTTATCGTTGCAATTTTAGAGAGCAAAATTCACATCCTGGGACGGGATTCGAACCAATGGTTAAAATCAGAGTGAGAGTCAAAATTCGATGCTCGGACCTCGTGCTTCGGTGGCCTAGTGGTCATGGCGTCTGACACGGATTGTTGGAAGACGCGGGTTCGTATCACCAGGGAAGTGAATCATTGTTTGGTATCGCTAAGCAGGCGTTAGTGGTTTAAAAATTATATTATAAAAATTATTCAATTCAATTCAAATACTTTATTTGCATGAATATGGTATTATGTAACTCATATGTTTATTTTCCAGCCGTATTTAGTCGTGGGGTTGCCGGCTTAGAATAGCACCTCCCCAACTCTGCCCGTGGGTGCCGTGGAAGGCGGCTAAGGGATAATAATCAGAAGGTGGGTAGCAGCACCTTCCCAGTTAAACACTCCCGAACTGCGATCGCCAACTTCTTTCGTATTTGTGAACAAATTCATCCAGGGAAATACTGCCACCACACCTATTGCTAACGCTAAATATTAGTATTTTTTTCATTACTGTGTTGTGGTCTCAGGGTGCCGCTGAAATTACATTGTCAGTTCTACATGACTTGCATCTGTTGTAGAAGTTGTCACTTAACACCAGCTGGGCATCGGGCTTGTTGAAACCTAATCACATAAATAAATAAAGTAAAATATTTGGAAATAGAAGCATGGACAGAGTACAATACTTTACTTAAAATACAAGTGGTAACAGTTTAACCACCAATTTTTTTTTACTGCGATATTTCTAAGTAACATGGGAAGAATCGAAATAACAACGGAATTAAGGTTTCGATTGAGGCACCGTAGAGAAACCGGTAGCTCAGGTCATGCTCCTTGATGAGCGGTAATAAATCGCGTTGTTCCCTTACAAGCCCACGATCATCGTAAGCGAGCTTAAACGTCATCGATGTCGTCACCGATAACGCTCACGTCGCGACCACAACGATCGTGGAAGGAAGGTGGGTTTTTGCGGTCATTGCGAGCTGTCATAATATAACAAGTATAGGATTTTTCAATTTCTAACAGAAGATTTACCGCGCTATTCGCGACCGTGTGAGTGTTCCATTCGGGTTGGGCATTAATGCATTGGAACAAAGGAACGGCAAACCGGGACGCAATAGTTGTGAAAAAAAAATGCAAAGCTTAGCGGTGAATACCATTACATCGTTATAGTAGGTAAGACAAAAGAATATGAATATGAAAGAATTTTTGAACCATTGAATAATTCGTTCCTTCCCCATGGATCCGCCAAAATGACACCGCCGGGTGTTTCAAGGGGAATCACTATTCTCCGTGACCCAATCCTAGTAATGTTCTGTTTGCTTGGTAATGCATATTTTGTGATCCACAGCCTCTTGTTAGTATTAATAATTAAGAAATAAAAACGCAAATAAAATTATAATAAGCTTTAATATAGTACATTGTGTAATAAGTGTATAATGTTGGTGATTATTGCGCCATTGATTCGAGTCTTAAGTGACCCGAGGACAGTAATTATCAGTCATACGACGTTTTTCAACTCACTTGTAAAGAAAATAATACAAAACAAATACAATTTGAAAATTTGAATACCGACTTCCATTCTATTCAGTTATTGGAGTGTGTCTCATAAACTACTGAACCGAATTTGATTAAATTTAAATGGGACCACACGGGAAGCACCAGCTTTCAAACAAAAATTATTATATAATTTTGAGAATCGGTTCATGCAATCGAAAGTTATGAGGTAACAATAATTAAAAAAAAAACGCGAATTGAGTACGTCCTCCTTTTTGGAAGTAGGTAGAAAACATTTTATTTAGCATCTAACAATGGCGATCGGCCATAGCACTAAAAGAATGAGTTTTCTTTTTGTTTGGTTTTTCGCGGATAGCATTTTAGCCATGTACAAAATGGGGAATTTTAGTTTTCTTTATTACTGAGAAAACAAAAGATATATTTGAGTGAAAGGTTTATTTTTTAAACAAGTACTACTCGTTGTTGAAATTATCTATTTAAATAATTATAAAAATAAAAATAAAAATAGTTTTAATTATTTTAAATACAAAGTTGCATGAAATGAGCAAGCAAAGGTACATTAATTAGTTTTTACTATTGAACTTGATCTATTTTGTATCGAAACTTTTTTAAGAACAAAGCTCTATAACTCACTTGTGAATAATAGCAATGAAAAAGTCGCAGTTTGATTACAATACAAAAGTACCTAATTGCGGTGAAATCAGAGCCACTTTATGAGCAAGTGTGTTGAAAAATTTATTATCTTTTAAAACAATAATTATCATTTAATGTTTGATAGGTAGAGTCTTTAAAGTATATTGTAATCAAAGACATTACAGTTACTAAAGTGTAAGGTGTGTGTTACACGTTAGTTTTTGCCCTTATGGCATAATTTCCGCAGCTACTTCCGTTTTTGGTCACCTGACTTTTAGAAACTTTTGTACACATTTTATTTATTCAAAATAAAGTTAGTCCAACGCATATTTTTTTTTAATTATTTGAGTTGTTTGCTCTAACTACTATTAAGTTAACATTACATTGCAATTTATTTTTGATTGTGTCAACTACCCTATTGGTTGGGTTTGTAGCATTTCTGTCTCTTACCGGTATACGCTAATGACAACTCTATTTGATACTTACTCTGAGACAGATGTGTACCACACAGAGGCACAGTAGATATATAGATAACAGTACGAACTACCTTTAATCGTTCGAAACGGCCCACTGACATAAACATGCGCATCGACGAGACCCCTAAGCGGTTCTCGCGGTGCAGTCAGTAGTGATTGTTACAAATTATTTCTACATCTTAACCTTTTATATATAATCTAAAATATGAAATGTCACACTTGAATGACTGCTATGTGTTTAAAAAATTGTAATAGTGTTCTTGTATGATCGATCATAAATCATATTAAATTTGTAAAACATAACACATAATACAAATCTTAGATGGCGCGGCTGCAAAAGATTATATTATTATGAACTATATCGTACTGGGTGTCGTTTTTATGGTTTTCGAAGGTGTAATACATTTTATTTGGTAACTAGACTTACTAGATATAATGTCTACAGCAGAACAACGAATGTTTTATTAAAAAAATAATCCATTAAAACATTAAAAGTGACAACTATGGCTTCAATGGGGCATAGATATTTATTTAATCAACTAGGCTTAGTTTCCATACTGTTGCATCTTTATACTGTGACAGAGGTTAGTAGCATTGCAATCGCAACTCAATAGTTTACAGAATACCATTTATGTCACAAACTATCGATCGCAAGCTGCTGGACCGCGATCGAACCTAAATAGCGAGCAGAATACCAAAACTGTCAAAAACGACAATTTTCGTGCAATTGAGTTGCTATATCACGGTTCAATAGCTAAGAGAATAGCCCCCAGGGGTACTACCCCGGACTAACTCATTCACAAAGAGTTCTACTGCTCTTATGGAAACCTACTTATAGATGACGAGATGTGAAACGTTTTTACAAACAATAGTTGTATTTTAATATAGGTATTAACAGATATAAATAGGGCGAATTCTGTGGGTATTAAATAGTTGAAATAAAACGTATATATATTTTATTCATTTTATTTTCAAATAAAAAATACAATTTATGCTAAGTTGGACATCACAATGTTAGGAATACATTTATGGTACACAAATAAATCTTAACAACTATTTATATAAATAAAACCGTAGGTCTGTATGTCTCATGATTATAACAAACAATAAGTTGCTAAATAATGGAATGTATATTTTGTCTAGGAAAATAAAACAGCGATGGCACTTTTCTGAAAAAAAACATTGCGCGATGTTAAAAAAATCTTTAAACCCGTAAGTGTATATAAACAAGAAACTTAACGTGCCACTAGTATAAGTATAAATTGACATGTGTCAAAACAAAAACAATTTTTAAGTTGAGACATGTGTCAAAAAACAATTTTAAGTTGGTATTATTGTATGTTGCTTTTATCACACAAAAATTTAATAATACACAGTCTAATAACTTAGACTATAGGTAGTATACGCATTCCTTCTTAAACAAAGTTTTATTCTTGTAGTAAAAAACAAAATAAATTTTAAAAGAACACCTTTGTACAGGTAAAAGCGAGGTATTTTCCAGACGACCCATAAAACTCTGAATTTAATTATGTGTCACGTAAATACTCAGTATTAATTTGTAATAGAAACGTAACTCGTATATTATAAAATGGTCGATGGGTAAATAATAATCAAGGAACACTGAGAAATAAAAATACATTCATTCATTTACTTATCCACAAAAATGAGCTATTGTCTTAAAGCAATATTGGTAACATTTCCAGTATGATATAAGAATAGAAACTTACAAATTTATCTAAACTTCTTATGCAAAGGAACAGCGTCAAATAATACGATCGACTTTAGGATCACGTTCGAGATGCACCCTTTTCAAACCAAATAAAAAACACAATAGGACTAATTATTTGATTTCATATGCAACTAAAATCATACAATTATTTTTCTTATGAAAGGTTGTAATAAAATATTAGCAGATAATTTCAAACCTTTTCATATTGCATAATACAAAGCAAAAAATAACTCTTTGATATTAAGTACATAAACCTTCTCGAAAACTGTGGCCTAAATGTAAATGAAAGATTTCAAAGACTTAGAAATTTGTTTTCGAACGTATCTTTCAACGCGCACGATTTTTTAATGTGTCCACTTGTTGATACAGGTTGATCACGGTCATAAGTTGAACAACACATAACATAGTAATACGACGATATTATGCACTTGTCAACTTAACAATAAAATAATAAACCCTTCTTCGCTACATTCAGAAGCTGCAATGGCTTGGGTATAGGCTATAGCTAGCAGAGGGTTTGTACAAAACGCTCCAAGCGGGGCGCCATGACTTATCGCCCCATATATAATAACAAGAGGAAAAAATAATAATAAAAATAAATATTATCCCCAGTTATAAAAAATACATAGTTGACGTGTAATAACCGTATTTTTAATTTTGATAACATATTAATTATTGATATCACCTAATTGTAACCTCACAGTAATTGGAAGGCAAGCGAGTCCTATTTTTCACTATTCAACAGCTCATTTACTTACTATTTAACAATTCACTATTATATACACATTAGAAATCTCATATATATCACATCATCCATTCAAAAATATACTTTTTTACACGCAGTCACTCAGTTTTGTGACTTAAATAGAGAACTTTACTAGTCTTTGACTAACACAAGTGTGACTTACAAATGCAGAAGAATTTTTTTGTAATAAAAATAATGTTTATAATCATCATTAGTCTATGGTTAAAACTAATAAGTTTGTTGTCAACTTTTTGGATATTTTGTTAAATTTTAGAGCTGAGTAGCCCACTAAATGGGATTCTTCGGTACCCGTTAGGCTGGTTTCAGTGCTCGACCGACCGTCATGTCGTACTTCGGTCGCGCTTGTCATTTGTATGAAAACTCACAAGTGGTTTCAGTGCTCGACCGACCATACGGACGCGTATATCGCTACACACTGTGCACGAGGACCGTCGGTCAGTCGACCGACGCGCTATGGAAACATATTAACGCATTCAGTGCTATACATCATCGGTGGACCGACCGTACGGATGCGTGAATCATCGTCAATAAAAAAGATAGTAAGCAGCAATTAAACAATTTGTAAACGCGTCCAATTTGTATACGTGTTTGTGACTGTACCAGTCCGGTCAGCTTGGTAGATCAGGAGAGCACTTCAGTTTGTACCGTTCACGGTACATTGGTTAAGCGTATCGTCAGGACCGATTGTACGCACCGACGGTCGGTCGAGCACTAAAACCGGCCTTGAGGTCTGACATGCGGCCATAAAAAGTATCTAATCGTCAATTTGTGTATTTATAAAATAACATGTATACCTAGACACACTCAATTTTTATCCTGAGTTACTGCAATGAAAATGACGAGTGCAAAGGTACACTTTCGAAATGAAAGTCATTGATTCATCCACTTCTGATAAAATGCTTCTAATACTAATCGTTACTTTATTTCAATAAATTATACGTTAGGCCTCATAACTTAACTACCTATTAGAAAGATTGCTTTATTGTACTCATCTTTTCTAGCCTAATTTTATTTTCTAGACATTTAGTATTTTTATATTGTTTAACTGTTTATGATATAATTTTACTTCTTGATAGTTTAACTCATTTGATTGCTTTAGTATAAAAGATACTTTGAAAACATTGTTCATTCATTCGCATAAAATACAAATAATTATTGGAATAAGTGAAACCGATGGTGGTTTAAAAGGAGCAGATTAATATCTGTATTTACTATTTATTTTAAAGTCTGAAACATACCTGGATAAGTTATTTTCGTAGGACGTTGGTTTAGTGCTGGTCTTTTATTAGCCTACAACGTAATAGGCAACTGACAAATGACATGTATGTAAAAATTTATAGAGAAAAATTCCATCCTCGGACGGGATTCGGACCCGCGTCTTCTGACTCTCCGTGTCAGACGCCATTGACCAACTAGGCCACCGAGAATCTGGTCCAAGCATCGAATTTTAACTCTCTATTTGGCTAACCGTCTTGCGGGGACGGAGCGACATCTATTGGACAGTTTAACAGTACCATCCAACCGAAAGAAGCATTATTTAGAAATACTTGAAACTTTCGTATTGACATCGCGGCCTAATTTTTATAGTATTACTTTTTAAAGCACTATGTTCGAGATCGCTTAAGCAGGCGTTAGTGCTTTGAAAAGTAATACGACATGTATGTAATTAAGGCCGAATTTCTTAATTTTGTTCAGTTACTTATAGTGAAAATTATAGCGAGACCTGCTTAATGATTTCAAATTATATGAATTCATCATAATTTGTTTCTCCGTCAATATCGAGCAAGTCCAAAAATATTATATTCTATAGCGTTACATTTTGGCAACTAATATCAACTTACGTAAGTAAATAGTATAATCCTACACATGCATGCACTACAATGGAAACTGCAAGTGAAATCAACCAACCTTCTTGTCATCTTCCAGTTGCTAATGCTGTTTAATCTCAAATACATAATTGATTTTAAAATCACATTTTGATTCATATCACAGGTTACCCTCCTAAGAAACTCACTTAGGATTGTACAATCTAATAAAATGTTTAACCTCCATCCTAAGTAACTTTATTATGTCTTCATCATTTAAATAAGCAGATAATTTAGTTTTGTCACATGGTAATATATGTTACCATCAAGGTTAGTCTCTGTCATATCTTCATCATTTAAATAAAAAGAAAATTTAATTTTGTCACATGTTAAAATATCGAGGTTAGTCTCTGTCATATCTTCATCATTTAAATAATAAGATAATTTAGTTTGTCACATGGTAAAATATCAAGGTTAGTCTCTGTCATATCTTCATCAACCTTTAAATAAAAAGTAAATTTAGTTTTGTCACATGGTAAAATATGTTACCATCAAGGTTAGCTCTGTCATATCTTCATCATTTAAATAAAAAGATAATTTAGTTTTGTCACATGGTAAAATATCAAGGTTAGTGTCTGTCATATCTTCATCATTTAAATAAAAAGATAATTTAGTTTTGTCACATGGTAAAATATGTTACCATCAAGGTTAGTCTCGGTCATATCTTCATCATTTAAATAAAAAGATAATTTAGTTTTGTCACATGGTAAAATATCAAGGTTAGTCTCTGTCATATCTTCATCATTTAAATAATAAGATAATTTAGTTTTGTCACATGGTAAAATATCAAGGTTAGTCTCTGTCATATCTTCATCATTTAAATAATAAGATAATTTAGTTTTGTCACATGGTAAAATATCAAGGTTAGTCTGTCATATCTTCATCAACCTTTAAATAAAAAGTAAATTTAGTTTTGTCACATGGTAAAATATGTTACCATCAAGGTTAGTCTCTGTCTACATTAAAAACAATGTTGGGATTAAAAAAACATATAAAACGGGTGAATAGTATCATTTAGTTATATCATCCGAATGAACTGGCACTGATATTATATTTTTTTACCGTTAACAACACTGATATTAGACACCCTCATTGGAAAATACTACTAACTAAGTTAATTGATCTATGTTAGCTAGCTTTGGTTTTCTAATGGTGCGAATTGCAAACGCATTACTTCGTATCACGAAGTTTGATATCACTGTAAAAAGTGATATCCAGATGTTAGTTTATACGTCTAAACGTGGTCACACTATATGTTGGCATTTTACGCTATTTTATGTATTTTAAAAATTTAATATTTATATGTATTCTTGTGTCAAAATATGTGGTAGCTAAACTAAAGAAGTAACCGCAATATTGATCGAATTTTTTAGATTATGCTCAAAATATATTGACCAAAATGTCAAGCAACATCTGAGTGACCATCCAACTTGCTAGAACCTTTTAACTTAAACAATGTTCTACCTCGTGGCTATTGGCGGGGCCGTCTAACAGCCCAGGAACTTCAATCCATTATTCTTCCTATAAACATTAGGAAATGGCTCCGCTCAAACCCGAGCTCTAGAAGCTCTCCAAAACTCTTCGAAAAACGGTTAACTAAATCCGAAAAAATTAAGTAAGCTATCTTCACTGGACGTTGTCTCCGTAGCCAACACCGAACATGGAAAGAGTCACGAAGGCCAGACCGAGGAATACGGAACCGAGAAGGTCTCCAAGTGCAGTCAGGTAAGGAATGGCTGCGTTGTCAGGGTCCTTCTTTCGCTTCCACATCAGGTGGATGAGGATCCACGCAAGGTATAGGAGAACCATCACCTGGAATAAAAGTTTCGTGTTGAGTTTGGTGTATTATTTGGCGAGGTAAGAACAAATCCTATGCGGTAAGCGGCTATTATCTTATATAATTCTAATTCAGGACCATTTCTAAACATTCTGTTAACAAGCTATCAATGACAATAGTCAGCACTAACTAATAAGTCACCAGTGAGTCAAAAATCATTAATGGTGCTATTTCCTATTTTCTATAAATTCGCCGACATATTATTTACATACGTCTAATGCAATGCAGACTCCAACAGATTACAAATCTAAATTGATTAGAAAGATTTTAGAACCGTATACGAGTAGGTACGTTACAGATTATCGGAAGACGCGGGTTCGAATCCTGTCTAAGGATATCTATTTTACTTTTCAATTGCAAAGCAAATCAACGCAAGAACACACACAAAGAAATCTGTAATGAAACCCCATTTTTTAATTCTATGTGTCTTCTGATAGTAGCTCACCTGCAGTAATGCACACAGTAGATACGTGATGCCGAATGGGACCTGGAGGGTCACCTGTCCCTGGTACACGAAGTCTGCCACTACCATGAACACAATCTGCCCGCACAGCGCCAGCGCGATCAGCATACGGGCTACTTTAGCGGCAGACGCTGAAAGAAAAAGGTTCGTCATTAGCATAATATACTGGTATCAAGTACAAGAGGCCTTCGTGGTTGGTAACACTGCTGTGCCAGATGTTCTTCCGCAAAGCAGTATAAGCATTACTTCGTTTGTGAAGGGGGCTGTAGCAAGTGAATTTACTGGAAGATAGAGATTCAAAAATGTCTCAGGGTGACAAGCGCTGTGAAGAGCCTCACAAAACTAAATTTCTAAGTTCTGGGTGGCAATGCAACTGTCATGAGCAAGCGAAGGGCTTAACATCAGGCGCTAATCACATCAAATAGCCCATCACATTCCCAATCAACAAATAAGGACATAGGTACTTTCCACATTCAGATAGCCCCTATATGAGCCCAGAATCCCAGTGGGATACGGCTTAAAGTGCCTTCCGAAGCACTCTATTGAAATTACCACTAAGCGAGGGTTGCTTAACCTAATTATCAGTTGAATACGCCAAGACAGGCTTCACGGCGCGTCCTTTAACATATTTTAAGGCACCTTTGATACAATAGTTAATGCACATATGGGGTAATCTTTACGCATCAGGTTTATGCTATAACAAAAGATTTATGAATGGACTGGAGGTTGCTGATTCGGACGGGTTAAGGCGCGATCCAATCCTAATTTTAAAACAATTTACGATGCTTTACATAAGAGAATTGCTTACCAGATTGGACGATGTAATGCGAAGATGCAATTGAATACGTGCTAATAATTTTTATATGTATTTCGTACAATCAGATGATTAAATTTTAATGATAAAGGAGTCCATAGTTCACTAGTCAATTTCATTGGGAATTCAAATATGATACATTCATTGATATATATTTGTTCTCAATCGTGTATTGGCATATTGGTATATTCAATTTACACTAGGTTTTTTTTCGAAGTTCGGTTATTAGGTTTAAGCGTGGAAAAACTAAGTTTTCGCGAAGTCGAGTCATGATATTTGGTTGTAATCTACACTCATTTCGCCTTAACTCCTGCAGTCAATATTTATTTATATTATTTTATTCGAAAAACAAATAGTGAACCAAAGTAACTAAATAACAAAATAAAATACTAGCATATAGGAATACGAAACTTTTTCATCTGAACTGAAACTGAAGAAAGCGTATTGTTCTGCGATCAAAGTACTCTATAAAGAGCTAAAGACTTGAGTGTTAACGAGGCTTAGTGGTATTTTCGCTAAGATAGATATAGTTTAGAAATTAATCTGTAGTTTTGACTTCTCCTTTGCTTCCACTTTTGATTACTGGGGTTATACATACGAACCTTCATATGCCAGGTTTATAATAATTTTATAAAAACTTTAATAGTGCGCTGGTACAAACAGTAAGTGGTTTGGTTAACATTTTTGCAGGATTCACGATAAATGTAGACGGGATTTCATCTGGGCCAGCTCCTTTATTTACATCTAATGATTTAAGGAGTCTTAGTAGATAGATAAACTCTTTATTGCAACACCACATTATAAAATACAACAAACAAATGAAAAACTTAGTATGGAATCAGGTTTAATTTCTAATATGTCACATAAGGTGTTCGTGTAGTTTATAGCGAGAACGTCTCTAGACGTTTAGACATTGTTAGCTTGTTGGGTAGACGGTAAGAGAAAAGATGATTAGAAGTACATGGCGATATTATTGCACATACTTTCACTAGTAATAGCTAATTTTCTATCGACTTTCAAAAAGGAGGAGGTACTCAATTCGACTGTATTTTTTATGTTTGTTACCTCATAACTTTCGACTGGGTGAACCGATTTCCATAATTCTTTGCTTGAAAGCTGGTGCTTCCCGTGTGGTTCCATGTACATTTTATCAAATTCGGTCCAGTAGTTTTTGAGTTACACTCTAATAACTGATTTTTATCAAAGTAATATGGAAAGAATGGAAGTCGGTATGAAATTTTTCAAATTGCACTTTTCTTTTGTTAGATCATCGATGGGAGAACATTAAACCCTTTTTTTTATTAAAAACTATTATAGCTGAATGAAAATCGAGGAACCAATCAGATAGGTAGGTGAAGATATGGTTTCCAAACAGTACTTACTTCCAAAGAAAAGTGTCCTCCAGGGCCACTCCAAAATCTTGGTATTTTCTGGGAGTACTCCAGGTATAGCAGTCTGATGGAGATGTGTTGCCATCCTCGAAGACTGAACGCAGACCAGGTTTCCTCCGATGCCGTTGACGATCGGTTGGAAGACTTCGTATCCTCGGTAGTGATCCACGGCTTGGTCGAGGACGATACCACCGATACTGAGGGTAGGAGAAACAGAAGTTGAGACTTACGTTTCACTCCGTAAAGGGGCGAAGTTGTAGAATTTTACCTCTGTCGTTAGTATACGAATCGTAAGAGGCGAGGAAACTTTAGTAATTCATGTTTTACGTCTCACAAGCATACGCAATCACGCTATTTTGTAGATAGTTGGTTCATTTTGAAGGAGAGCCAATGAGAGGAATGTTACGGAGTGTAGAAATTAATCTTACTGAATATACTTAGACCAGCAGTGCATTATGTATCTAATTATTATTAATGATTAATTAATAATAATTGATTATTAATTAATAATAATTAATTATTATATTAATGTATAACGGCCGTTTTCAATATTATATCTATCCATAGTTTTCCTTACTACCGATAGAAATTTTACATTACGTCCATACAAATAGTGTCAAATATCTATCTCTAGTAGGGTAAACCGACGATAGATAGGTTATTGAAAGTGGCCGTTATTAAGACAAATGAAATCATAAATTGGCATATTATGTCACTTTTGTCAGATCAGTCATTAACTTCCATTTTTGCTTACTGGATGGAATTGTCAAAACTGACATAGAGCCGCCATTTTTCGAGATTCAACATATTTGATTATAGCTGAGATACTACTCTATTCTTTATACGCAATAACATTATCTAAGCGTCATGGATACGTTATGTCACTTATTGTGTTGTAAAAGTTTATGAATTTTGAACTCACCCACTAATGAACAACGCTGAGATGACAGGAGTCCAGCCGCTGGTGAGGACTTTCTTCGTGTACCTGTTCCTCCAGACCACGAACACCCACATCGGAAGTAGGCTGTAGTACACGCAGATCAGGACTATAGGCTGCCATAGTGATATCTCTGTGGAAGACAAATGGAAATATAATCAGAAATAACCCCCGCACTCTAACTCAACATATAATTTGAGAACAATTATTTCTGATCATCATAGTGTTTTGCTCCGGGCAGAGATCGAGCTTCGCACTTTGAAGGCAGGGTCCAATCATGCCAATGGAGTCGGAATAGGGGAAAAGTAACATTTAAACCCGCGGCAAATGAATGGTGTATTCGAGCTATAGAAAAACCTATATTAATAGACTAGAACCTCTTTCGAACATGGAATTACTCTTTATGGTTTGAGTCGGTAGTCAAAATTGTATTATTTTGTGAAAAACCTTACATAAGAAAGCCGGAGTTCATTATTTAGGAGTAACATAAGCTATATTTGATTATTCATGCGAATTCTATTCCGCAGGATAGACGGGTCGGGACAAAGATATGTTTAAGGTGAATCTGAGTTCGCGGAGACAACATACAGATTTTAAAATAAAAGTTTACTGCATTTCGATAAGTTTTGGCGATATTATAGAATCTTTTAAGAGGATTGCATAGCTAGTACTTTCCATACTAAAAGAAAAAAACTCTTTTCTACCTCTTAACATTGTCCGATTTCAGTGTTTTTTTTTTTCATGTAATCATCACATTGTTGACTATGCCCGTACGTTTTGATTTTTTCAGTTTTTTTAAGTTCTAATAGTACTTTGAAATACCGAAAAAAACAAAACGTACGGGCATAGTAAACAATGTGATGATTCCATGCAAAAAATATCACTGAAATCGGACAATGTTAAGAGGTAGAAAATAGTTTTTTCTTTTAGTATGGAAAGTACTAGCTATGCAATCCTCTTAATTTCAAACAATCGGAGAACGTACTGTACTCTTTTAAAATAATTAGATATCATTTAAGATAATCTAATAATAATAGGTGGGTAATATATTATTGTAATCTGAATATCGGAAACGGCTCAAACGATTTTCATGAAATTTAGTTTGCAGGGGGTTTCGGGGCCTGTAAATCGATGTAGCAAGGTTTCATTATTAGAAAACATCGTTTTATCCGTGAAGGCAGTGAAAACCCGACACAGCAACACTAAGGCTACTTGACAATAGATGGCGTTGTGCAACACTAAGCCAATAAGTGTTTGGTTTGTGGTTAGACCAAGAAAATCATTTGTTTAATTACGACCAAAGCTCGGTTATCCCGGTATTTATTTCATCGTGATGTTGCCACACCGTTCACACTTCATGTAACAGCTATACATATAAAGTATGTCTGGTCATAGATAATTTTTAGCGAAATACCGTCCATTTGTGCCTTTTATTTTATTTTGTTCACTTTGATGCTCATTCCATCAACACGCCAAATAAGCACAAGCTATCCGTAAAAGTAACGCGTCTCCACAGAATAAGTCATTGTTATGGGACAATGTATACGATTCTATAATAAATATCCCAATATTATCAGAGACTTGCTTAATAAGTTTAAAATTACTATTAAAACTAAACTCTGTTAGTGTTAACAGAATAAGGACTATCATGATTTAATTTTAGTTCGCTAGTTTAGTTTAGTTTTTTGAACAAGTGAATTACTACCATTGCAGGGGGTCTAGCACGAATATCTGCGTTAGTGGGTTGGTTAAAGGTTATTACAAAATTTTGGATTACTTGGAGGATAAAACAGCTTGGGACTGATCACTCCAGGATCTATCTACTCGTTTACTAAGTTGTCAAAGTGTAGCGTGTCTTGCCATACTGATACCATTATTATGTTCTCTTTTGTAAGGCAACACACTGGAGCTAATATTTGTAGTACCTAAGTAAAAACATTGTAAAAACATCTATATAAAAAGAATGGCCCCGAGTTTCTTGTCGCTTCTTCTCGGTAGGCTGGTAGTCTTTAAAGTACATTATAATGAAAAATTGACGTTCATAAGTGCGTCTTTGATGCCTAAATTTAATAAATGATTTTGACTTTAACTTTGGCGACAATAAAGAATTTTTTGTATTGTGTTAGTTGTTAATTACTGGGTACATTTATTTATAGCCATTAGCAATAAGAAGCGACTATGAAATCAGGCAAAGCAAGATACAATCAATTATTTTGATTGATTATTTATTAAATTACTCAAAGTATAAAACATACCTTAATGATGAAGAATTATACTTAGTATTTTGATTACTTTATCGAGCTAGATTTATCTAAATGACATCAATCAATCTCGAATTCCTTGCGCACAATCAGCAAAATTCAATATAATTTCGCTTATTGTTACCCGGATTTCTAGATAAACTTTATATAATTATTTTATGTAATATACCTACCTACGAGTACAACATAGACCACTTGTAACAACATCCTATGTAAATAGTTTATGTGCTCAATAGTTTTAATATATTTTAATGCTATTTGACGGTTTAACTTACGCGGTAGGTATAGCCGAATATCTCGACCGGTTGAGTACTAGCGCGAACGCAGCCGGGTGCGCACGTACTCCATGAAGAAGTGGCCTGGACGGTCACGAAACCGGTCGAGAAGTTCGACTATACCTACCGCGTAAGTTAAACCGTCAAATAACATTAAAATGTGTAATACTTACGAGAGTTTCAATCAAGTTTTAATATATTCGTAGCATTTCAATTAATATTTGTTTGTTTCACTTTGATTCATTTGTTTTAGATTTAATTGTAATAAATTCTTCATCATAATACATATACTCGTACTTTGCTCATTAACAAATGAAACTTCCTGAAAATGATTCTTAATGTCTATATAAAATAAATAATTATAACTTTGAACTGTACCTTAAACTTAATGCCGAAGGTTTTGCATGACATCATTTATTTGTAGCTTGTTGACTATAACCTAAGACTTGCTTTTTGTTAAGAAATGCTTCGGTTTTGACAGTTCGTCCTCACGAATATTTAAAACTAGACAGCTAAATTTTTAATATGTAATAAATGTTTTCAATATGTAAGAGGTATTCAAATTATCAACGGGATAATTACCATGTACATTTTCTAAGAGTTTCCGATATTTCGGCACTGTTGCAAGCGCCATGATCACGGATGAACTGAGGAATTGCGGGTGGGTGAATGTTTTACGAGCAGACGAAACGGTCTACCCTCTTCCGTACTCGTTTGCTATGCGAGGGACCACTACTATTGTTCGCACTGTTAGTTTTTGTATTATCTCGACACACAACATTAACCGTATCAGCTCGCATCTTGGGACTAACTGCTCTCAATATGTATTCGGATATGTTCACCGATACTGGATTAAAGCAATTTGGCTCGATACAAAAAACGTCAACTACCCCAAAAACCCCCAAATGACGTTCGCGTCGATGGAATCAATCAACTCCATTCTGTACCTATGGAAGATATCTTTTACAAAAAGTGTGCGTGTATTCATATATATATATATATATATATATATATATATATATATATATATATATATATATATATATATATATATATATTCCGGCAGCCCCAACGGAAGATCAGCGCTGGTTACTTCAACGCAACCAGCTTATGCTGAGTTGGGACTGTGTTGCAGTAAAACAATATACTATTTAGTGTAGAAAATTATTTTATTTTATGTATATTTATGGCAAAATGTCATATTGTTTTTCTTCAACAAATATATTTTTCTTTCTTTCTATATTCCCAAAAAACATTCAAGTACTTTTTAGTGAACTCAGTTTTATGTAAAAGCGCAAATTTAAATTGTTTTAAAAAAAATAAATAACGCGAATATTGAAAATGATTAAAAGTATTTAATACAACAATACAAGTTCACCACCATGCCAGCTTAATTGATAAAATAACATGTAGGTAATTAATTATCTAATCAACTGAATCATAATGTACTGTACAAGTATACTAAATAGCCCAAGTTGGCGAAATTACAGCTAAATATACAAAAAAACGTACACAAGGTCGTTCAAATAGGTTATAATCATCGTCATCTCAGCCGTAGGACGCCCACTGCTGAACATATGCCTCCCCCATTGCTGAACATTTTGTCATTATGAATTGGTCATAATAATGGTTATAATTGAAGATCAAGATATAGGTTGTTTTGTTCAGCGTTCGTAAAGCTTCAAAATGCCAATAAACTTTCAAACCACCAGGCGTGAGGTACTATTTTAGACTGAGGTATGATTAAGGGGTAAAATTTGCAAAATTAACAGCATTTTGCTTCCCGGACGCTTACACGAATGCACATTGTGGAAACGCTGACAATGCCATCATAGCAATTCGAACGCACCTGTGAAAAAATCAGCGTGTAAACAAATTAAACCTTACATTAATAAACTCAATATCAAATACAGTGTGCCTATAATAACTTGACTAATAATAACTTCCTGTTAGCTTATTTACTTATAAATTATATACTAATTATATTATTTATCTGAACTTACAAACATGTTTATTGTTAAGGCGCGGTCAAACCCCAATTTTAAAATAATTTACGATGCTTTACGTAAGGTTGAAAATCGCTTGTTAGATTGGACGATGTAATGCGAAAATGCGTGTTATCTTTATATTTTTCGATATATACTAACACAATTGAAAAAACTGCTGGTTATTACTTTAGTACTATACGTTGGCTAAGTATTACCTAAAAAAAAATAGTGTTATCGCTGAAAATTCTAAGAGTTGGAACGTGAAAGTTTATTATTGTGGAACTATTCAGGATTTTTTTCTGCTGAAAGAGAGTTATATTTATGAATTCTATTCGATTATAACTCTTTTTCTATACCTTTTCTAACCTTAGTATTTTTTTCATAATATACGATTCTTAAAAATTAAATAAAAATCGGTGTAATCGTTTCAGAAGTGTGTTCACACACGAACTTTTGAGTAACATGCTTATACACCCTATTTGTATAATTACCAAAAAAAAAAAATGGGCGGTACAAAAGTGTTAATACATTGTAGATATGTAGTCAAATTTTTTTATTACTTCACAGTGAAATAATTATTAATTGTTAAAGTTTTCGAAAATTCCATCTAAAAGTATGGACACCATCTTAACAAAAATACTACATGCCTATGTACAACTTATTAATGAAAACACATGATTCGCGTCAGTGAAAAAATATCTCTCTTACTCTTTCTTACACCCACCACCCGAGCGTTCGGTGTGAAAGAGATTGTCGACTTTCGGCTTTCGTTCGTTCGTTTTCGGAAGAAACAAAGGCCGCGCGGTGGCCGGGCGGAGGGTGCGGGGTTGGTCCGGTGGCCAGGTCTAACGAGCTAAGACGCGAGTTTGCCGAATGTTATGATTATGAATGATACATTTCTATGTAGGGGTGTTAAGTTTCATGCATAAACCGCGCGCATGTAGTATATCATAATGAATAGTGGAAATGCCTAGAATAAAACTTGTAGGTGTGAATCAATCTAGACGTTTGACCAAATATTGATGATTATGTGGGTTTTTTTTAAAAAGTAGTTTTAAATATTCTTCCCATGTATGTATTAAGTACCAGCAGCATATAGTGCTGTGTTTTTTTTTTGGTAATTATACAAATTAGGTGTATATGACTTTAGGTTTAAGTACATAATATTTAACTTTGTGCCCTCTTAATATACATTATGAAAAGAAAGACGCTGACACCATCAAAATTGAGAAAAAAATGGCATGTTTCGAGAATAAATTCATCATCATTATCATCTCTAATTCTGAAGAAGAGAATATAATATATCGTATTTATATTTTGTGTAGCCTTGATATTATATTCTTTTTGTTTCAGTGGATTTTTCAGGACGGTATTGTCGCTGAACGAAATTACAATACATATTACAAATAATGTAATACCAAACCCAAGCCAATGTGTGTTACCAGTGATGACTTATGGCACTGAAACGTGGTCTCTTCCTATGGGCCTCATAAATAAGCTCAAAGTCGCACAACGACCTATGGAGAGGACTATGGCTCGAGGTTTTTCTACGTGATCGAATCAGAAATGAGGAGATCCGTAGAAGAACGAAAGTCACCGACATAGCCCAAAAGATTAGCCAGTTAAAGTCGCAGTGGGCAAGGCACATAGCACGCAGAACAGATGGCCGATGGAGCCGAAAGGTTCTGGAATGGAGACCACGGACCGGCAAGCACAGCGTAGGGTCATCCACCGACTCGGTGGCCAGACGACCTGATAAAGGTCGCAGGACGACGTTGGATGCAGGCCGCTTCCAACCGGTCCTTTGGGAAAAATATGGAGGCCTATGTTTAGCAGTGGACATCCTACGGCAGAGATGATGAATACCAAACCCTTAGTGTGTACTTGCTATGCGAGCAAAGGTTGAAAACCAGAAACGTGTTGACAGTTACAACATCTAGTAGCGTTTTATTATGATACTATGAAAAATTATAACTTATTCTCATTGTCTTTAGTCGATAAATTGTTGTGCTAAAAATTCGTAGTAGTAGGACTTTTGCACATTCCGCATGTGGAAGTACCAAATCTTTGCCAGTTATTCAACCGTGAAGCAGTAGTGTGCGAACATTACAGTGTACTGTTGAAGGGCAAGAAGTTTAAAATATTATATCTCAAGGTGACGAGCACAGTGCATCGCCATGCTGCGTTTGAACTCTTGCCGTCTTATTGTAAAACGAGGACTAAATATAGGCCCGACTTTAAACTATGGTTTAAGGGAATCTAATACCTATATAAAATTTACTTAAAACATGGCTAAATTAGGGAGATCATTAATACACGTTTTATAATAAAGGCGATTGTAGTTTAAAATTCTGGCACTGAACTGTTATGGGCAAGGGTGACGCTTAACATCAGGCGAGCGTCTTGCTCGTCACAGATGGGGCTAGCATGAATAACTGCGTAAGTGTAACGTAACGTGTCGTTCACGTGAAACAAACAAATTGACTCTTACGATACGAATACTTTTTCGCAAATATTTCGTTTTCTTTATTTAAGGAGCTTTTTCGCTTAGCGAATATGTCGCTCCTTTTGGCAACAATAAATACAATTCACCTAGAACTACCTATTATTTAAGCCAAGCTTAACCATGGCTAGTACCATTTTGGCTTTGATGGACGTATGGTATGACAGGTAGCTGCTATTACACAATTGTGCTACGGCCTCGATTGACATAAAAAACGTTCATATTAATCTGTTGGGATCAGCAACCCTCATTCGAGGCAAGTTTCATTCATAAATCTATTGTTATTTTTTGCGTTATTTATTTCTTTTGTGTATGTGTGCGTGTGTTACGTATATTCTATTCTAATGTACTTTATGAAACATTTCATAATATTGTAGAATATTATGTGATACGGATCTTAATACCATCGAACTAATAATCGCATTATTTATTTGCAGATAGCGCTGCGATAAATATATGAGACTTATTATTGTTTGTTGCCTTCAGATACGTATGTATAATAAATCATTCTATTAATAGTAATATATCATTTGATTTATTGTTAACGGAATACAATCGAAGGGTACGCAGTTTCTAATTGATATGACATTACATAATATTACATAATATTATATAACGCAATTTTAAGGAGAAATATTACACATCGGACGGTATTCGAACCTGCGTCTTCCGACACAGAATGCCGATCTCTAATTTCTCTGTATGCAAAGCTTTGTGTCTCTAAGCAGCAGTGCAAATGAGTATAGTATGGTATATATATATACCATACTATACTCATTTATATATATATATATATGTACTTTGTCGATCGATAAAGCGTTTTTAGCTATTAATATTGTAAATTTGACATTTATAATTAATAAAACCGATTCTGTCGACGTCAAATTGTCGTATTTATCGAACGACAATGTACCGCTTGCACTGCAGGTGCTTTAAAAATCATATTATGATAAAAATTACATCTTTGGAGTTATATAATTCATTCGCCAACCGAGAAAGTTTTATGCGGGCAAATATCTAAGGTTACGTTAGAAAAACGTTTAAATTCACGCGCTCTACAAAATACGTCAATACTATGTCCGTTTCATAATATTTTCATTTCAACTGGAAAAATTATCCAAGTTTTAAAATAATATAAATAAGGAAAAAGGCTCTCCTAGACAGAGAGTTTGAAAACCTGTCGCTAAGTACCTTACGGTGTGTTCTAGCAGCTGTACTTGTCGCTATTGTAGGTCTAGGTGATATCACCTTCGACCGCAACATCACTGACCATCAAGTGAGATAGTGGTCGAACCCTAACCTATCAAGAGTACTACTACTTACTATAAATGTGCAGTTTTTAAATATAAACTATATTTTTATACTATTACAGTTTAAAGCACTAATGCCTGCTTTAGCGATCTCAAACATTGAAATTTATAGAGAAAAATTCACATCCTCGGACGGGATTCAAACCCGCGTCTTCTGACTCTCCGTGTCAGACGCCATTGACCAACTAGGCCACCGAGTCAGAACACGCGGGTGCGAATCCCATCCGAGGATGTAAATTTTTCTCTCTATAAATTTCAATAATCTATTTTTTTTAACATATGCATTGGTAGAAAAATATTCGGTAAGTCTGTAACATTTTAGAACCTAGTGGCCGCTAAGATGGAGGTTGGATTTGAAGGACGTGGAGTTTTTTGTTAGTGTGTTGTTCTATACTTTAGCGTTAAAATATTCGAAAAGAAATATTTAGTGACACTTCCGCTGGAAAAATGCTTATGACTGAGTTGCGGTGTACACCACCCCTCCCTCCCGATAAAAATGCAAATAGAAAGTATACAAAATAAGCAACACACAAAACAACCCAATCAACCAAAAACGATTCGTGTTTCATCTCTACACGAGGCATCCTCAGGAGATGTTGACTCGTCGAGCGCTAAATCGAGAGTGAGACAATTGGTGTCGATTCGTAAGCATTCTCTAAACTAAAAATCTTTAAATTATGACAGTTCTTATTCTGGTTAGGCTTAAATCCAAATTAGTATGACACTTGCGAATGACGGCACTAAAATTAGATCATCATCATCATCTCAGCCGTAGGACGTCCACTGTTACACATATACCACGCCTCCCCCACGAATTTCCAAAAGAACCGGTTGGAAGCGGCCTGCATACAACGTTTTAGTGTCATAAGTTATCACTGGTACCACACATTGGGTACGACTTTCCATTGACTGCCGCCGAATTAAGGGGGGAGGGGGAGGGGGAGGGGGGGAGGGGTTTCCCTCCCCCCTCTTCTAATAATAAGCACGGGAACCCCCCCTTTTTTACTTTTTTTTTAATTTTCCTAATTTTATGGATTAAAATTAAGATAATATTTTTTAATAGATTGGCATGAAATAGGGGGTTGAAGGGGGGAAGGATAGGGTCCTCCCCTCCCTTTTTCACCATTTTTATTACAAGGTAATGCATAGTTTTTGAGTTATGCTTATTTTTGTAAAATCATGACCTCACGTTATTTAACACTTCGCTGATCTAATTTATTGTTTTGTTGGATGTGTAACTGACTTTTTAGCGCTTCGCCGGCCGCTGCCGCGGCACGCTCGCTTCGCTCGCTCGGCTCGCGCGTTGGTTGTCGCAGTTTCAACCTAACCTAATTTTTTTTCGTGTGGTGTTCTTATTTATAATGTCGTTAGATTTCTGTATATTGTTTTCTTGTAAAATATGCATAAGAGGGTTATTGTTACCATCAGAGACCAAACCCTTACCCATCCCCACAACATTTAATATCATTCTTGTGCCAGTCAATTCATAATTCAACCCAAAATTAATAATAATTGTAAAAAACAAGGTAAGACCATCACCTCCGCAGCTTCAGCTTGTTGGTCACCTTTGACAACCAGCCTCAGCGGCTCTGGCTCGTCTGATGCCTACAATTATAACAAACAGCAGGCAGAGGCAGCTAAGCGCTTCAGACTTTATAATAGCACTACACTCGATTCTACAGACGGAACGGCACCACACGAGGGGCCTGAAGAAGAGCTCGCGACAAGTGGCTCATTAGAGTCCAACACTTCCACTACACTCGATTCTTCAGACGGCACGGCAGAACACGAAACCTGGGGCTTCGGAGACGCCATGTTAGTAGTCAAATGTTGTTTACCGACAGGAGTACGAAAACGCGCTCAACTGCAAGGAACACAAAAGATGACTGACTGACGATGACAATGACAATACGAAATGGCGTCAATTTTACGTTTCGTTTCACAAACCGGCAAGAGACGGTAAATACTACCCATTTTAATAGCTAGTAATGAAAAACAGCTGAAATAAGTACGAAATATAATTATTTACGTAAAAGTAATGAAAAACAGTTGAAATAACTTCAAAATATAATTATTTACGTAAATTTATATAAAATAAAATGTTACCGAATGTACCACAACTTAACTGTAGTTAAAACGAAACGTTCAATTGCGAGAATTCTACATAATCTGTGGTATGGATTCACGTAAATATTGCAAAAATAATTGATTTTCAATAATTTTTTTCTCAAAAACTACGCGTTTTCTGGTATTGAAACTTGGCGTGTGTTCATATAATAACGTGACCTTTCTGTGAAAAAAATATCAACCCTCAAACCGACGTCAGGCAATGGAAAACTGAGCCACACATTGGTCAAAGACTCTTGCCTTGAGGCACTCAGACATTGAGGCACAAAGTTTGATATTTCTCTTCAATTGTGGGTATATTTTAGGCAGCTTAGTCGTCACGTAACTTGGTGCTTGCTAATCCTAACGTAAAAATACCCAAAACGAAATTCATACCAAGTGTTAGGTACATTGATTTGGATTTTATTGGCAACAGAATAAAGATTACTATAATTAAAATTTAGTTCGCTAATTTAGTTTATTGAATAAGTAAGTGATTGCTACTAATTTCGTTCTAGCACTCGGAGACACACATACCTAACACTTTCTGAAGAGTTTTTGATTGATTGGGTATTGCTCGTGTGTTGCTTATTCAGTATACTTCTTATTTGCATTTTATGCGAGAGCATACTGCATTTCTGCCACAAGCATTATTCCAGTGGAAATGTTACTAGGTAAATATTTCGAAACGCCTGAATCAATCAATGATTAGTGTTACTCACTTATCTGCTCGTACATGTACTGAGCGGTGACTGCGAGGACGGTGTTGCTCACGATGTCGCCGATGGAGGCCGCCAGCGGAGTTGCCACGTTGTCCGGATTCACTTTGAACTTGTGCGAGCCGTATATCACCATCACCATTACGAAATCTAAAAATAAGGTAATGCTGTGAGCAATGGTGGGAAAAATAGTAACCTAAATTATTTAAAAACATTTCAGGTAAATCCGTTCTGTAGTTTTGGGGTGAAGGAAGGAGTAACAGATGTTCAAACATCTGTGTCTAGGGTACAAAAACAAATGCGTGGAGGACGTCTGGCCTGCACCTCATTTAACCGAGATCCCACTGTTTATGATTTCTGTTTTGTGACATTATTTCCGCCGTAACCATAAGCATAAGGATATCCATCAGAAGGATCCAAAGACAAATAAAAACAAGTGAAACTTACATTATACGGGTAAGCAAGCATTTGTTTTGACAATTATAGAATTAGTTACCTCTCGGTATATCTTACTAACCCTACTTCTTATGGAGGATCCCAATAATCTATCTATCCACGGTTTCCCTTACTACCGATAGAAATTTGACATAACTTCCATACAAATAGTGTAAAATATCTAACTTTAGTAAGGTAAACCGGCGATAGATAGATTATTGGGACCGGCCGTTAGTAGTAATAATACTATAGGTACTTATATTATAAATGTGTATTAATTCAATCACGCTTGAACGGATATGGATGAAATTTAGTATGTAGATAAATGAGGCGTTGGAGTTACATATATGGCACTGATATCGTCATCATCATCATCCATTAACACTCGGGTGAAATGGCTGGGCGTAGCTACATTTTAAAAAACATCAAAGATTGTTTAGGTCAGGTTAGCTTTTCTACCGACTTCCAAAAGGGAGGTACTCAATTCGACTATTTCTTATCTTTTTTATTTTTTGTAATGTTGTTACCTCATAACTTTCGACTGGGTGAACCGATTCTCATTTTTTTTGTTTGAAAGGTGGTTCCCGTGTGGTCCCTTTTAAATTTCATCAAATTCAGGTTCAGTAGTTTTTGAGTTACACTCCAATAACTGAAGAGAGCGGAAGTTGGTATTACATTTTTCAAATTGTACTTGTTCGTTTAATTGTCCTTCTTTGACGCTTAATATATTTAAATTTGATGATGATTTTGCACAAAGAAGTCTGTAAGCTCAGAAAAGTACATGAGTTATCCTGGGAAAATGTTCATTTGGGTTAGTCACTATGCCTGCAGCTGGAAACACGGGAAGAACACTAGACAGTACTAAAATAACATGGGGCTTCTTTAATACTGTGTGTTTAATAAGTCAGTCCTACTGTCATTCAGTACTACCACAGTGTAAATGCAGGAAGGTCTATATTGTCAATGCATACCAACTGCAAAGCAAGTAATGTGAACATTGCACTGCATAATAACGCTAAAGGCCTCCGTCCACTTGCATCCACAGCTCGGCTCCACATGTGGATCCGCGGATAACATTATCACCTCTTAAATCCACCATAGAGGGGATCCATAAATAATAATATTTTTATATGCCACTTCGATCCACGAACGAGGGGATCCAAAAATAATAATATTTTTCTATGCTACATGAATCCACAGCCCGCTATCAAAGCCATATCAGGACCTTTCTTCTTTTTCTCTGAAATATTATTTAATACCCCTTGCTGAAAAACTTTTTTTTTACTATTAACCATTGTATACAAGCATAACAATGACGGGATCTTCATTTGAGATAGGTAAATTTGTAGCAGTAGTATAAAATATAGGTTCATATTAGATTTAATCAATTATTTATTATGATAAAAAGGTAACAAAACGAAATAGGAAGCATATGTAGGTAAATTGAAAAGGATACAAAATATTCACAGATCCATCTGTGGATTTAAGAGGAAAAAGTAGTGTCCACGGATCCACCTGTGGATTTAAGAGGAAAATGAAGTATTCACAGATCCACCTGTGTATTTAAGAGGAAAAAAATGTATCCACGGATCCATCTGTGGATTAAAGAGGAGATAATGGTATCGGCCGATCCACATGTTGATCCGAGATGTGGATCCAAGTAGACAGAGGGCGCTGAAGCAGATTGTTTTATCCAGCAAGTGTAAATAGGCTGTGTTACCACAGTCTGCCAATTCCCACTAACTATAATAGATATTTGGAACGAATTAGTATAGAAAGTAGTATGAATATATAAATTTACCAAGCACGAAGCACGTGGTGGTGGCAGTGAAGACGGCAGAAGCAATCAACAGCAACACGAAAGACCCGTTGATCTGCCGGTCGGTGATCGTGTTCACCACAATGGCAAATATGGAGACCACTGTTGCCGCCACTATCGCTTGCACCTGGACAATAACATCAGATTACCAAACACAGATTTCATTATCCGCCTATTATACTCTCATCCACTTTGAACAAGGTGCATTCACGCCAAGTTGGCCTAAATGCACCTTGTTTTCATCAGATTATCAAGCACAGATTTCATTATCGGCCCACTCTCGTCCACTTTGAACAAGCTGCGGTGCACTCACGCCAAGTTGGCGTAAATGCACCTCGTTCCCAAGAGCTCGTCTACTAAATGTATATAATCGGTTATCAATTCTTTGGGAAACATGACCAGCCTCAGTTTGCTTATAACCTTAGTTATGCTAGCCTTAGCTTCATCGACAAGTTTATTTTCGTTCTCGGTCGAATTCATTCAGTTACAAAACTTCCTGTGTAGCCTTTTTATGAGTTAATTCCATCATGATATCATAGGCTGGCGTTTGACCTCTATTTCACCAGCTGTTAAGTGATGATGCGGTTTACGTTGTATCACGCATGCCTAGAAGATACCTATTCACTCGCTACTTGAAGACACCTAGATTGTATTGGGGAATTCGGGAAACACCGACTCAGCAACGAATTCCATAAGCTTTTCAACCGACACTGATGAAATTCAAATAGGTCCAATTTGAACTCATGATCTATCCAATATAATTCTATCACCACAATCAGATAATCCGTGTAAATTATAAGGTATGTTTTCAAAATAAAATATATAAGCATCACTTGAGAATCTATAATAATAAATAATATTAATTCCAAAAAAAAATAACATGAGTACCTTAAATATAATAAATTAAACATCTGAATGGCTTCCAACGAAAAGTGTGTATATATGAGAGAGTTACTTGACGTGTATGGGTGCAATCTACTTTTTGGAATACAAAAAAAACGGTTATTTTGAGTCTTATTTTTCGGACTTTATTACATGTCAATCTCGTCATAATAGGTGATGTCTAGAAGAGCACAATGATACATACTTGAACTAAAGATATGTTTCCGACGACCATGGATATGACTTCTCTCGTCGACTCCATGTTGCCAAGGTTGGCTTGCGTCGAGAGCCGGGACGCTAAGCACATGTCCAGGTTACCTGGAAAAAAGAAACAAGGTAAATTATCTATCTAATAACATCTTTAAACGAGCGATTCTTGTGTATATACATACACACATATACATATATATACAGTGAAACTTTGTTAACTGGGACCTGGATAAATGAGAAACCTCTATTATTGAGAGTTGCAATAAGGTCCCGGTACTTTTTCATTGAATTACCTCTATTAATGGGACTTTTCGAACCTGGTTAAATGAGATCTGATTTCTAGGATTTATTCGATGTTTATACCTTTATAATTGGTTTTGACACTTTTGTTTACAAACATTAGAATGTCTTTCACACACGCTTTTTTTGTCAGTACTGTCTCAGGTTTTGACCTAAAAACAAGGGACTACTCTCCCTCTAAAAATGGAATAGCCGTACATTTCGACCTCTATAAGCGGGAGCCTCTGTAAATGAGACAACTATAATTTTAAACCTGCCAATAAATGGTACAACATTCTCGGTCCCTTGAGATCCCAATTAACCAGGTTCCACTGTACATATACATATATATAATCTGAATCTCAGACACGGCTCGAATGATTGTCATGAAATTTATTATTCAGGGGGCTTCGAGGGCGATAAATGTATCTACCTAATTGGGTTTCATTTTTAGAAAACGTCGTTTTATCCGCGTTTTCAAGCAATGAAAAACTGCTACATTAAACTGTTCTACCGACACAGCAATACTAAAGCTACTTGACTGGTGGTGTTGTTAAGCAACACTAAGCCAAAAACAGGTTGGTTTCTCAAATAAATATTATCTTATGTATCAACTACCGCTGTTGACGCAAGGAGTTTAACAACACTAAGCCAGAAACAGGTTGGTTTCTCAAATAAATATTATCTTATGTATCAACTACCGCTGTTGACGCAAGGAGTTTAACAACACTAAGCCAGAAACAGGTTGGTTTCTCAAATAAATATTATCTTATGTATCAACTACCGCTACGCGTGTGCAAAGAGTCTAATAAAAAATGTTTGCGTGGTACCCTATTTTTAAAATAGAAGTCGGCAAGTTACTCATTATATCTGACATCAGCTATTTGTCAGCGAAAATTCCAGTAAAGTTCCAAAATAGGTCCAGTTGTTTAGAAGAGTAGCCGGAACAAACACAGACAGAGCGACAAAAAAATATATGTTTTATTCAGTGTGTGAGTATTGTATATAACATATATATATATAATACGCAATTGTCAAAGTAAAACAAATATTTTTTTCATTCAGGCAGACGCACCTCCATATAACAATCGTACAAGTCAATGCCATCGCGTACAGATGGTGCTGTATTCAATAGTTACTAAGCACTATATTTTGTAAAGTTATGCATGTAACATGCTGGTATGTTTTAGCCCATCTTGAACGATTTTCTCTTACTATATTTTGCTTTAAACGTATATACGAGTATATACGTTTAAAGCTAAAACAAATCTTTATCAGTTTCGAAATAAATTAAGACATAAATAGAACGATATCGTAACTTTGTTTAGCGCCAAACGTTTAGTCCTTACGACGTTGTTCAATCATAATTATCTTAAATCTAAAGCCGATATTGTGTTTTGATAAAATCTCATAAATTGTTATATTAAAAATAGGTATTTTATAATATATAATAATTATCTGGTGTTAATTTGGATAAAAATAAAGCTGTCAATTCGACAAAAATTCGCTTAGAGGATTCCGTATGAATTGTCTCTTCTATGTCGTGTGTGTGTTACAAAAATTATTGAAGCAGAGTTTAAAGCAATCGTTCTAGCTCCAGATAAGTGGCGTAAGCCGAAGAAGTTCATCGCTAACACTACTGCCAGCTCCAAGAACAAGGAAACACCTACTGATAACCGCTTTAGAGGCCTACCCGTCGATGCTGAGGAGGCATCCTCGGATCCATTCCATCAAGCCAGCAAGAAGAAGAAGGCCAATAATACGCCTCCTGTCATTATCGAACTAGATAGAGACTGGACTCATCAAAAAATAAAGGATGTAGTGGAAAAATATTGCAAGGACTATCACATGCAGCACAGAGGGCATAAGCTCGTTAGAGTACAGTGCTATTCTGCTAAGAATCACCAGCTGCTCAAGGATGGCCTGGTCACTGAAAAAATTGTCTTCCACACTTACACGCGAAAGGACGAAAAGCTTCCCAAAGCCGTTATTAAAGGACTACCAAAATTTATCCATAACGATATTCCTGCAGAACTAGAGTCACTAGGATTTTGTGGTGCCAAAGTCTCTGAGTTACGGACCCTACATACTTCTGAATGCCCGCCAGTTATCGTTCAACTACCCAGTGGTACCGACATGGCAAAATTCAAAAAGATTAAATATCTTTCAAATTGTGTTGTCGAGATTCAGCGATACTCGCCTAGTAAAAAGCCTGGCACACAGTGCTTCAGGTGCCAAGGCTTCGGTCATGCCACACGGAACTGCAACCGACCACCACGATGCGTCAAGTGCACTCTGAATCACCCCACCTGGGAATGCACTAAAAAGGATAGAGAAGAGCCTGCTCGTTGCTGCAATTGTCAAGAAGACCATCCTGCCAACTATGCGCAATGCAATGAACGGTTAAAATATATAAACCGAATAGAGACGAGACGAGAAGCGTTACGCAAAGTCATGATTTCTGAAGCTGCGCACCTACAAATGTCTACACCTAATACCTGGTCCCAAATCGTAAGATCTGGTACAAATAAAAGACCAACTTCGAAACTTCAAAACGAAGACTCATCCCATCCCAGTATGGTTACAGCAGAGCGGTCACATAATAATCTTCAACCCGTTAAGCTACCTTTAAACCAGCGACAGCCGAGTACTGGAGCTACTACTGAGAAAACCCCTCAAGACCTTGCAACAATGGAAATGCTCGATATCCTTTCGACTATTCAATTGATAAAGCAAGATTTTATCAAGTGTAAAACTTTCATGGAGAAAGTAATCCTTATATTAACGCACCTCGGACATTATGTGTAGTTCCCATGAGCTACGAGTATTATACTGGAACGCCGATGGTGTCCACAAAAAGCAACAAGAACTCGCAGAACTTGCCGTGAGTAGATTAAACGTTGACATTATAGCGCTCTGTGAAACTAAACTAACAAATCGACTTACACTTAACATCCCTGGCTATATTTGTTATCGACAAGATAAACATAGCGATGGTTTTGGCCAGGGTGTAGCTCTAATTGTTCGGTCTGACCTAGTACACAACGTGATCCAGACTCCACATTTGCAAAACCTGGAAGCTGTTGGAATCTCTCTTAGTGTAAGCAATGAGAATGTTGTAGTATTATCGTTGTATCAGTCTCCTAACCTTCCGCTAATCACTAGCGACCTAGATTGTATTATGGCAGTAAGCTCCAAGGTACTGGCGATGGGTGACCTGAATTCTAAACACCCCCTGTGGTCACCTGGTCCTAGCAATACACGAGGAATTAAGTTATACGAGCACATGCTCGCTAGCGAATTCATTGTTCATGCCCCACAGGACTTAACATTAGTACATTATTGTGCCGAATTCAGTCCATCTATTCCAGACATTTTATTGAGTAAAAATTTTTATCCTCCTTATGACATCGCTACTATCCCAGCTCTATCTTCTAACCACTTTCCTGTATTTGTCAAATTCAATAGCAGACCTAATCGTTATTTGATTCAGAAACTTAACTATGCTAAGGCTGACTGGTCCAAATACCGTAATATTCTTAACCTTAATACCATGCTTTCCACTAAAACATATGATTCTACAAATGAAATCGATGCAGCTGTTACCGGTTTCCAGCAACTGCTTATTGAAGCCAGAAATTCTAGCGTGCCCATTTCAAACTTGAAGCCTTGGTGTCTTTCCTTTTTACCCCGTCGTATTAAACGAATGATAAACCACAAGAATCGCCTACGTAGACTCGCTATCAGGGAACAAAACTTTTTGGCGCGTAAAATACTAAACTATAATATTAAACATTTAAAATTAATGATTGACCATGCTATTAAGACATACAATGATAAAGTATGGATCAACAAACTGAAAAAGATTGACAATCCTGGCAACGACTTATGGAGAATAGTGAAGAGCTTACGTTCCACTTCAACTACCTTTCCAGCTCTGAAGACTGAAGCTGGCTCCCTAACCAGCTGCCATCAAGCTCAAACAAACTTATTAGCCAATGCGTTTCTTAATAATATGTTACTTACCCACGATTGGCACAGCAATGAGCTTCCAGCTGTTGAACACTCTACATCATTACAGGCTGCTAAAGTAATAGCGATCCCTAAGCTGGGTAAGCCCCTCTCAGATCCGACCTCCTACCGCCCAATTAGCCTCCTATCGTCTCTTGGTAAACTTTTTGAAAAAATTATCTGTAGACGTTTGATAAAAGCGACTGATCATAGTTTGATTAACGAACAATTTGGCTTTCGACAGGGCCATTCTACTGTCCAACAACTAGCCAGAGTTGCTGAAACCGTGTCAAACAATCTCAATCTAAAACAATCCACAGGAATGTTTCTATTAGATATTGAGAAGGCATTTGACACGGTTTGGCATAAAGGACTCTTGCATAAAATGATATCACTCGGCTTGCCTACTTCGTTAGTTAAAATTATAAAATCCTATCTTACTAACCGTAACTTCAGGGTCCACATCAAAAACTACTCATCCTCTCCCAAACCTGTTCCTGCAGGTGTCCCACAAGGATCAATTTTGGGTCCTATCTTGTTTCTTAATTATCTAAATGATATCCCTGTACAACCTCGAACAGACATAGCCTGTTTTGCAGATGACACAGCGTCATTCACTTCTTCTCCTGACATCGATCTTGTCATTGGTCGCCTCCAGCTCTCTCTTGAGCTACTCCTGGCTTACTTTAAAAAATGGAAATTATAAATTAATGAATCCAAAACTGAGGCAATAATGTTTACGAGAAAACGTACCATACCCTCGCGTAAATTGAAGATTTCTAATTACAGCATACCCTGGAGTCGCTCAGTAAAATACTTAGGAACAATTCTCGACACTAAGCTTAACTGGTCGGAAAACACTTCTACGCTTTGTATTAAAGGTACCAAGGCCCTAAACGCATTGAACCCAATTTTAAACAGACGTTCGTGTCTTAGCAGTCACACCAAACTACGAATATACCGCACCCTAGTCCGACCCTGTATAACTTACGCTTGTCCCGTGTGGAGTAGTACCTGCCAAACAAATCTCAATAAATTGCAAGTCGTACAAAACAAAGCTCTAAAGTATGCTTTTGCAACCCCATTTCGTACCAACCTTCATAAATTACATCGCAAAGTAGGTCTACCCAAAATAGACGTATACATTTACAAATTATCTGAAAAATTTTATATACATAAAAATCCCGCTAGCAAAAACCCTCTAATTAATAATTTATGCAAAACACGCAGTAAAAATATCATTTTTATCGATAAATACAATCGATACAAGTTACCACATCACCTATTTCTCGAGCGCGATGAATAGATAGTGTCGCACACATGAGCGTGCGCTTCCCGCTGACGGCTGGCGCGCGCGCCACTGCGACCTGTATTACCAGCCGGTATCGGGTGGCAGTGGCGTGCGCTTCGTGCGCCGGCGGGCCGCGTTGTTCGTATGGATGACTACCTAGTTCACGACGAGTTCTTGTTGCTAGCTGCGGACGGCCGAGCCTGTATGACTATTTGAACAACTTATTTTACTTGCCTACCCCTGTGGGCTTCTTATCCACTAACAAAAATTATGATATAAATGTAAGGCTCCTACTAAAGATTACATACATACCTACTTATAAATATACAATAAAATTATTAAGCTTAATATAAATAATCCATCCATTTTATATGTACTTAGTAGAACTAGTTATCTTATAAGTTTTTATTAGCCTAAATGACTGAAAAACATTGTATAATTATTATTTTTGTGCTGCCAGGATCTATGTACACTGGTATTTGTGCATTTTTGTATACTACCTTTACCGAATAAAGATATTTTGAAGAAGAAGAAGAAGAATTGTTCTAGCGCTCTGCGAGTCAACATCTCTTGAGGATGCCTCGTGTAGAGGCGAAACACGTGTCGAATTGTTATTGTTTGATTGAGTTCATGTTCAGTTTCTGTATATTTCCAACAGGCATTTTAAGCTGGAGAGAGAGTAGTGCACACTGCATCTCTGCCAGCCGCATGCATTTTTCCAGCGGATGTGTCACTAAATCTCTTTTAATAGGTATCGTTCTTAATATGGATTTCCGCAAAGTAACGCCTTAATCGATCATTATTATCGTGCTGATATACCAGGAATACATAGCTTCAGATCTGTCGGGACAATATGTGCCACTGCTCTAAGCCGTCTCGCTGCGAAAGCGTGTGTTTGGTGATAAGTATGTGGAGGTGTAGGTATCCACGTTGAAGCGCCTCCATATAATAGGGAAGTAAATCCCACTGAGTCAGGTGTTGTTGACTCAGGTACAGCTGTACGATAGTCCACCTTAGGAACTTGCATATTAGGTTACTGTACAATATAAACTTCGTCATCGTGATTGAGAAACTTGACACTTTTTGCGTTTCGAATAATTTTTGTGTGGTTGTTATTAGCGCCATCTGTTAGCTTTCGTGTCGTAGTACGTACAATGATCGTTATCACTGCTAGTTATGCTTCTGCGCTCGGTAACGTAGCAATGAGTTGTGAGTAGGATGCGGCAGAGGTCACTACAAGTACTACCCCTGTCTATTAAAGTTTCAATGCCACTGCGTTATCACCCTAGGAGATTTAATTTGTTGCGGTGCCCTAATGTCTATAATGCTTGCGTGCTATTATAACAGACAACAGAGAAAAATTGTTTTAAAGAAGCATAGGTGGATAATCACCATTTCATGTATAAAAAGTATACTTAGATATATAAAATCTATATTCACACTATAGTTAAAAATAGAGACAGTAAATACGAGAAAGTCTCTGATGAACAATACCAGAGATATGGGGGCTACGCAATAAATATGTCTCGGCAACGAATAAATAATGTTTATAGTAGCGTCTCGGTCAATAGCACTCAGCGGTGTGAGCTCTTATTTTGTTTAGTTTGAGTGACAGGGTGTCTATTACTGTTTTTGTGGATTATGATCCTTACTTAGATAATTAATCAATGGGGCCAAAGTAAGATAATATTTTGAAGATTTGTAACTTTATTGCTAGGTGCTAAGGTTGTAATTAGATTAAACTTTTGTCTCAATTCATTAAAAAACATTTGTAGCTGTATGTATTCACGCGGACAACATTTAGCTTTGATTTTGTTGTTACCCCGCTATCTATTTTATAGGATTGTAGCCGAAGGGCATCCAAAATTCCTCATTACATTATTTAACTTTTTTTATCATTATACATATTTACCTAATAGACTTTTCGAAGCTATACAGACTGACTGGTTGAACACTTTACATAAACAAGGACATGATAATTCATGGTCACATGAAAAGTTTAAAAAAATAAAATTAAAAAAATACCGTTAAACTACAGAGGAAACCTTCATTCTATGAATGTGCTATAACTCGAAAATTATGGACACCGTCCGAACGGGGTTAATGACCCAAAGCGCCGCGCCGCGTTCAAAGGAATCAAGCTGCGTCCGAACGGGGTTAATGACCCAAAGGGCCGCGCCGCCCGCGCCGCGTTCACAGGAATCAAAGGATGCCGCGATCGTCGGCCGCCCGCCCGGCCGCGCCGCGCCGGTGTAAACAAACAAGTACTTACCTTGCCGCGCTAAGGCAAATTTTATTACTACACGCGCGCCGCGAGTGAGCATGTTTATTGTTTTGAGTAGACAATTAAAGTTAAATTAGGTAAATATTAGGCACCTATTTTTTTTCTTAATTAGAACGAGAATCGAGTACTGAGCACTATATATCAATATGTAAAGTGTTCAACCAGTCAGCCTGTATATATACCTACCTACTTACTCTATACTTATAACATCTATTCTATAAGTTTTTACGTGTGTTTCAAACTAATTTTAGAACAACTCGCACTAGGCATTCAGGAAAGATTTCGTTAATGTTCGAGCAACAGAGGCCGTAGCACAAACTATTCGCGAAAACGTCAAAATGTCACGCTTCGAGACACACACACACACACACACTATGAGTTATATATGTCACAGGTGCCCTAGATAAATGACAGTTTGTACTGTTTCACGCAAACGACACGTTGCGTTACACTTACGCAGATATTCGCGCTAGGCCCCAACACTAAGTTTGGATAAATGGAGCTATCTATATAAAATCGAAGAGGGAATTGCTATTTCGTCGATAGGATTCTCATATAATTATGTATATATTATGTCCACGATGGAGTTTGGAATGAAGATGTTAAACCCCAGATTTACATATACGCTGCATTTATCCGCATTCAACGGGTACCAATTTCCGGGCTCTCAAAATAAGCATAATCCAAGTGGCCGAAATTGGGAGCAATAGGTACTTATTTATTTATGATACACAAAACAAATTACAATCAATTTCTCACTTATAAATATAGATGCTAATACAATTATATACTGGATTGTAACTCAAAATATGTGTATACAGAAAAAAAAAAAGTACCGAGATAGATTCGATGAAAGTATCCACCTTTAAAGCAATGATCTTTGCAGATAGAATACCAACAGTTTGATGCAGATATATATATATATATATATATATATATATATATATATAGAGGGTGTTTGGTAGAGGGACCGACAAACCAAATGAGCGTGTTCGGGGGCCCACTTGGAGAATACAAGTTGGCCAAAAAAAATCCCCGACCCCCCAAATTATTTTAACTTTTTTTTGTGATCTTTCCCGTTTTGATAATGAGAATCTTATTTTAACTCAATAGGTACAATTTCGGAGAAAAAGGGAAAATTCACAAAAAACGTTAATAAAAATTTGGGGTCGAGGATTTTTTTTGACCAACTTGTATTCTTCAAGTGGGCCCCTGAACACGTTCATTTGGTTTGTCGGACCCTCTAACAAACACCCTATATATATACATCACTGTTTAGTAATAAAATATATATACATTATACATAATCTAGAATCTTATTCAGACGCAACACCGCGGTGTTATGCCTGAACCATCCGGTTTAAGATAGAGGATATCTTTAACAGTTTTTATGTAACTGCTGAGCTTAGGATCAAAAATGTCTAATTCTGAGTTATTTAAAACCAGCTCATTATATTGACGAGTCATTCTTACAATGGGGTTAAAATAAGATGTATTATTAGATGGAAAGGGCTATGCTCGGTGTTTCTCTGAGGGATCGCATCAGAAATGAATTGATCCGTCAGAGAACCAAGGTCATCGACATAGCCCACCGGATCAGCAAGCTGAAGTGGCAGTGGGCTGGCCATATTAGCCGTAGAACCGACAACCGTTGGGGTAAACGAGTTCTAGAGTGGAGACCGCGTCTCGGCAAACGTAGTGTAGGACGTCCTGAGGCACGGTGGAGTGACGATCTGCGCAAGACGGCTGGCAAAAACTGGATGCGAGTAGCCCAAGATAGACCTAAGTGGCGTGCAATTGGAGAGGCCTATGTCCAGCAGTGGACTGCTACAGGCTGATGATGATGATGATGATGTATTATTAGATTAGCATTACCTGTAGCACGGTAATATTAGCTATCTATTAAGTACCGTGTTATAGTACTAAATAAAAGTAAGTAGGTAAGCACGGTTGTCTACATTACGTAATATGTTTGAATGTCAAGTTGTGTGGTTATCCTCAATGGGGAAAATGTGATACTTTTCTTTTCATACACAAGTACCACTCACGTAGCAATAAGGTACTTAGCCTAACCTACATTGTTATCTAAGTACACTAATAATAAACTACGTATACACTTATAATACAATAAGGGAAATAACATGGGGAAACACCCGTTTATAGCTACGAAGTAATAATGTCAGGAAGCATAACTCCGAACAAATTCCACACAAAAAGTGGTCCTTCAAACCAAAACGACGTATGATTCCAAATACGAATTGCTTCCGAGGTTACAAATAGACATGTTCGGTGATTGGTTTAAATTTCAGAAGGAAAGCAGGGATTGGTTCACGCGCTTGCTGCAACGTCTACTATGACAGCTGAGTCATAGCGGCGTGAACGATGTTATTGATTTAGCACAACTTTTATTGGTTGGGTCATTTTTTTAAGGCAGTTACTCTTCCTGATATTATTTCTTCGTAGGTTTATAGAGACAAGTTTCTTTTACTCTAGCTGATCCACTCGTAGCTTTGCTCGTACGGTCTACGGGATACGATGCCATTGAAATATATCATATATTTGTTATTTATAGAACATATTTTTTTAAGATTTACGATAATCACAGTTGTAAATATATTTATCATTAAGGTTAAAATACCTCGGTATCGGTGGGCAGAAGTGTAGAATGAGGATCATTATAGTATTCAGAAGATAAGAGATCATTATTAAATACGGACACGGGCATCGATAACGTTTTTTAAAACATCAGAAGACCCTCAATTTAGATAACAAATTTACGTCAATACGTAAATATAACACAAATACAAAATACTTTTATTGACATATACATTTTTACACAAAATGAATCCATAGGCTCCCGAACTAGAGTTACTGTGTTTCAGGAGCCAATGGCTTCTCTCATGAAAGACCTATCTCTAAATATGTCATAAGTAGGTACAATAATTTTATATTGGTTTTAAATACAGATTATTTAAAAGCAATGTGTGTGTTGTGTGTAGTGTGTGTAACGTGTATATGTAGTAGTATAATGAGTGTGTGTGTATTGGGGTGTATGTAGTGTATGAATGTGAAGGGGAGAGGGATTACTTTACTATAACAGCAATAAATCAAAATAATAAAATGTACAATGAGCAATTTATAATGCCAAAACTAATGCTTGACTTCCTGAAGCAATATTGAGATGAACATTTACCTAATCCAGAAGCCTGAAGTATCAACTATGCAACTGTGTAAATACCATTAAATTCTACACAGCACTTTCTGCTTCACAAGGGACAGCCTGACATCTACTAGGTGGTAGGTCTCCTGTGGTAGCGGCTTAAAAAGTACTGGACCGATTTCGAAAATTCTACTAAGAAGACCATTCTAATAAAAGAAATAGTCAACTCCGCTACAACCTTTTCCTATAGGTAGATAAGTTGATACGAGTAGATTATCAGTGTGTAATTAGTGTAAAGTACTATTGAAACTCAGTGCTCGCACTTCATCACGTAAACAAAGAAGCCGATATCGAGGAAAGTGAAAGATTTCTTTGTAAAGATTGCATTGTTTTATCGATTGCGTTGAAACTATTTCAAGTATCATTTGTGTTGCAATCGCAGTGTAAATGTACTGGTACACATTGATAATACGCGTTTTGTTGCATAGAGTCCATATATACCTATAGATCTTTAATTACTTAGGTGATGCATATTGTGTATAAGTGCCGTGGGGTACCGGCTTAGAATAGTCCCCCCCAACTCTACCCGTGGGTGCGTGGAAATCTGCTAAGGGATAACAATCGGAAGGTGGGCAGCAGCACCTTCCCAGTATTAAAACCCCAAAACTGCGCTCGCCAACACGCCTGCCAAGCGTGGCGAGTATTGGTTGAGTAAAATCCCCCCCAAATGATATACGCACACCCCCACAATAAGAACCAGGCCCCCAGTCCCCGGCAGCCCCGCTATTCCTGGCTACGGTAGCGGCCACGGTAACGGTGGGGCAGGGGCTGCTAAGAATCCCGGCAGACGCCCGGCTACCACCCCCAATTAATAAAATCTAATAAAATTTAATTAATATTATTAGATTTGTTAACTAAAAAGCTAGACCGCTAGATGGATGTTCTACATACCTACAAATAAATGTTTCACTTCCAAAAGGGCCGGTTGGAAGCGGTCTGCATCAGGTCGTCTGTCCAACGTGTCGGTGGACGACCTACGCTGCACTTGCCGGTCCGTGGTCTCCACTCCAGAACCTTCCGGCCACATCGGCCATCTGTTCTGCATGCTATGTACCCTGCCCACTGCTACTTCAACTGGCTTATCTTCTGGGTTGTCGGTGACTTTAGTTCGTCTACGATCTCCTCATTTCTGATTCGATCACGTATAGAAACCCCGAGAATAGCCCTCTCTATAGCTCGTTGTGCGACTTTGAGCTTACACGTAAGGCTTATAGTGAGAAACTACTACACACACTAGCACCGTAATCCGAACTACTGTACTTGAATTAAAAACTTAATGCCTCTGACCGTTTGCATCACCGAGGTCTAGTTTATTGGATGGCTTGACACTAGAAAAACATACTTTTCCCCCTCAAGGGTTACACAGTTACACACATACAGTGACGAAGCGTCATTCTAGCACGTTACTATATAAGTTACTCAACGGCCGGAAGGTTCTAAAGGTGAAGACCACGGATCCGCAAGCGCAGCGTAGGTTGTCCACGGCCGCGGTGGATAGATTACCTGATAAAGGTCGCAGGACGACGTTGGATGCAGGCCGCCTCCAACCGGTCCTTTTCGAAAATTATGGGGGAGGCGTATGTTCAGCAGTGGACGTCCTACGACTGAGAGGATGATGATGATGAACGCCTTTGGCCGTTTCATCACTGGGATTCAGTTGATTTTTCCGTGAACTTCATCATACTCTCAATAGTTAAAGCCAATAGTAGTGTAGTAGAATTTGTGGTAAAATAAATCTTGCCAATTCAAGTAGGAAATGGTTTTACCCGTGCATCATCATTTCGGTTTTTCCAGAGAGTATTATTGCTTACTTATCTGTAATGCTTACTAATAATCTAATCAAAGCGTAAACGCCAGAGGTGAAATACAAATCTTAGGTAAAGACCCACCAATATAACACTTGTCTAATCTATGTCTACAAATATATATAAGTATTTAAGTATTTAAATACCTATATATATATAAGGTAAGTATAGGTAAATTCATTACAAAATCAGTTATATACGAGTAAATATTATCGTTTAGTTACTAAGTATTAGGTACCCGTATGTATATTTAATCATTCAAAAAAGCTAATTTATATATATACTAGCGACTGCCCGGGACTCCGAGCGCGTAGTAGGCTTGGCCTTTGGCATCGCCATAACATCCCATTTTCTTTGGTTTTTCTTTCATAAGAACCTTCTCCTGACAATAATGAACACAACAAGAAAAGAATTACTGAGATTGCTCCATCCGTTCTCAAGTTATAGCGTGACCAGGAGAAATAGGGATTCATTTTCATATATATTATAGACTAGCGACTGCCCGCGACTTCGTCCGCATAGTAGGCTCGCACTTCGGCCTGGCCATAACCTCCCATCTTTTCTTTTCTTTTTTTAATGTAAGAACCTTCTACGAACTATTACAAAACATTTAAAAAAAGATGAATTAAATCGGTGAAGCCGTTCTCAAGTAATAGCGTGACCAGGAGAAATTAGGGGTTCATTTTCATATATATTATAGACTAGCGACTGCCCGCGACTTCGTCCGCATAGTAGGCTCGCACTTCGGCCTGGCCATAACCTCCCATCTTTTCTTTTCTTTTTTTAATGTAAGAACCTTCTACGAAGTATTACAAAACATTTAAAAAAAGATGAATGAAATCGGTGAAGCCGTTCTCAAGTAATAGCGTGACCAGGAGAAATAAGGGGTTCATTTTTATATTATAGATTATTAATTAAATATTATAAAGTTATTATTTGCGGTTGGTGTAATATTCGTGTCCGGCAAAGTCAAGTTTATCCTTTAACCTAGTTTGTCTTTAGTTAGTGAAATATTTTTACACGCTTTCTTAATCTACGGAACCCCCGCCGACTCGCACCTGGCCGGTATCTAATTTAATTTATATGGCCTCTTTTAACTTCCTCGGCACATATCCGACCTTCCTAGCTAGGATTTGTGGGTCAGTAACATTATACATATACATACTTCCCTAATAATATGCCTAAGTTACGTTTAATCCATGTAAAGTTGCAAAAATTGTAAAAAAATTGTTCCTAAAATACATTCGCTGCTCCGTATTTTTTGGTCTCTAATTAATAGGTTTAGGAATAGTAGTAATAGTTCGGACGGTATCAAAACCTAAGGTTTACTGTTTCAGGGCGTGAAGTAAGCAAGTCATGAAATTGTTGGGTCGGAAACTCAAGAACAATTGTCTGGAACAATTATATTGTTTACCATCGTCACAAGATTATGTAAAAAAAGTCTCACTGACACTTAGAATAACTACCTATAGAAGGTAGGTTTCCAAACAACGTCTTCTCCAAACGCGCACTACAAATTCGTTATGTTGCCTTGTCACACACACACGCAAACAATATCTGGTAAAATGTTATCCCATAAAACTCGGGTAATTGATTGGTAAAAATGTGTTCCACACATTGTTTTAAATGTACACAAAAATTAATAAGACATAAAAGTTCAAAGAATAAATGTTCACAATAATAAAATAGATTTAAAAGTTCAAAGAGCTAGCGGTATTTATCAAATTTATAAAATATTTGTTTTCTGCTGTACAGATAGTGAAAGCAAAGTGAGCCGTAAATGGCTTCAATAACACCGCATACATTTTAGCACTGTAGGTAGGTACTTGGTTTCTATATGTAGTTTTTCTAAGACGTAAGTAGGTATTGAAATGAAACTTTCTGTAGACGCGGTTATATTTAACTTCTGCGTAACCTCTAGTAAAGCCTTTAAGTGAATTCAAAAATAATCAAACGCTACGACTACTAAACAATAACATTATGACGTCAGCACCACGGCAATGATAGATACTCGTAACATTACCGAGTCAGCACTTACCTATATCATACTTAGGAATTACAAACACACCAGTTATAAAAACAGCGCGTGCTTTGATCTAATTTCTGATGACTATACAGTTTAATAACATAATCATAACAACTTAAGTATGGGCACTAGTATTTATTCTGCGGTAAAGATAAACTCGATTTGACACTATCAAAACTTGTAAGTAACGAAAATACTTTGGCTGGCTTTATTTCTTAGCCTAAAGGTGTTTAGATTTAATGTTACTGTTACACGAAAAGCACCAGCATTCAAACAAAAAAAAAAGAATTTTGGAAATCGGTGTGAACCGAACTGGGTGACCAGTCGAAAGTTATGAGGTAATAAACATTAAAAAAAGAAAGAAATAAATAGTCGAATTGAGTACCTACTCCTTTTTGGAAGTCGATAGAAAAGAACATAAACAAAGGTCTTTTAAGATTGCCTGTTTGAAGAAGAGAAAAATATAAAATCAATGGCTAGGTACTATAACCCATCGAGTATTAAATACTACGTTGCCAATTGAGTGGGGTCTGTAGAAAAACCTATAGTTAGGTACTATTAGTTACCCACTTACGAAGACTCTACAAACGCCGTCAAAACAGAGCATTTAGCCATATATTTAACCCATTAAAATGGCTGACACAAGTGAATTCACACAAACGTTTCCCGTCTTTATCTGCAGAATGTTTTTTTGCGATAAGAATCTGTCATTTTCTTCAATCGTAGCAATCTTGTGCAATTACATTTCCTATTGTTGAAGACACAAAAGATACACGTCCATGTATTTTCTTGAAAATGAGCGTGTATCTAGTCATTGACAACAGCGTAGATAATAGAAGTACAAATCAATGACTTTTTTGTTACAGACATGTAAAGCACTGGAGAGACTCTCGGAACAATAACAGAGCATGGAAGCCGGGCTAAAATCAGAAATGAAATGCATATGCCTATCTTTTTTTACTTACGATGTTAAAAGTGCGTAGGAAAGAGACATATACTTAAAAACTTTAACATTTTAATATGGCATATTCAGTTAAGCATGTCAATGATTTGTTTAATGTTTTTAAATTACAGAACAAAGCCCACCTGGTGTGAAAAGTGATAACCTCTACCTAGAACAGAAGTGTTACGTCTCAAGTGAAGAACTGCACTGACATATTAAGTTGTTAAAGTGTGTGCCTGTTATTTCACCAGCACAATACCCTTCCAACTGGAACACACTAATGCAAACATTACTGCTTAGCAGTAGAAATAGCTATTGTATCAGTACTTCCCCGGATGAACTCTTTCACAAAGACCTCTACTGTTATTAAAATAATATGTAAACTGAAGAAGGGCCTATGATACTTTGTATACCGGTTGAACACGGGGGTTCCCAAAAAGCGTAGTAAAACAACTAACCATGTCACGCGGTCAGTAGCGAACTAATTAATACACGTCATAATTGTGACGTATTTGAGGCACGAGTCGCGAGGGATTGGAGCGTCTTGATTGTGTTTGCTTGTTGCATTTTTTTTGTTACTAATTTACTCTTAGAAAATCAAGTTCTGAATTCTCTAAGAATTACAAATAAAATACTAATTTACAACGCCTTTCGAACAGCTAATGCAATTTCAATATGGCTAGACATATTGTAAAACTTCGCTTTTAGACATGGCTGTCAATCAAGAACTTTGAATGGTTACGATTTTTATTTTATTATTGGTCAAATTAAAACTATATATATCGCGTCGTTTATCACAATGGCTAAGTTGAGTTGTTTCGTAATTATTATTAAGCCATTTTTTAACCGGTGTAATTTTTTGCAATATATTCTATATCATGACAGTGTATACTTGAAAAAAAAAACACTGTTTACTATAGTCCAGCAATGCCATGCGCGACCGTCCTACGGGGTGACAGACGGTGGCGGGGGCGAAGTACTACAGTGGTTAGTACAAACTGTAATTTATCTAGTATAATAATATCGAGCACAAGTCAATACTGTTAAAGAAGAAATAATGATACTGTCTGTATTAGGCTACAAAAGAAGTCGAACGCGTTGTATAACCTTTTTACAAATACCTACCTAATAAACTACCTTTATACACAGAAAATATACATGGTAATTATCCCGTTGATAATTTGAATACCTTTTATGTTTGTGAACATGATAGTTTAAAAACTTAAACCTTTTTACATTTTACAATAATGCTTGCGCATTACGTATTCGCGAATTTTTGGCACTGTGGTGGTATAAAACAAGACGGTATATTACAAGCCTAGTAGTGAAAAGGTTCTTACCTTTCAATCCAGATAATGATGGCACAAGGACGAATATTGCGGATACATTGACGAACACGTCCCAATCCTGAAAAGAACGAATTAAGGTCAACCGGGGCAATTGCGTTATATTTTCCAACCACTTCAAGTTATCGCCATAATTAGAGCGAGTTTATGGCAATATCCCACTTTTTGAAATTCAAGCCAAATCTATAACTATTTCTGAACAAACTTCTAGGAGTGATTTTTTCGCAGGAATCTTGGAAAGTTTTAATATTAGCGTTTTTAAAAAAACAAGAATTTTAGACGCATTTGCCCCATTAGAGGCAAATGCGTCTTTACTAAGTAAATATTGATTAAGCAAGCTTATAGTGAAGAAATCAAGATATTTTTTTCTTTTCAAATTTGTGTGCAATAGTATGACAGTTAAATTAGCCAAATAAAATAATTGACGCATTTAGAGACAATTTAGAAAATATGGGGGAAATGCGTCTAGTTTTTTTATACGCATTTACCCCATGCTAAAGCCAGATGTTGTCAACATGTTACGTCAAAAATAAACTTACGCGCAAGCTACATCCTTAAGTGCTTCTGTTAAGTAAGTAGGTAAGTATGTAAATTTAATAGTGGTGACAATTTTAAATTAAACAATCTGGAATACAATACAAAAGTTTATTAAATTTAAATCAGTCAGTTCCATTAAGAAATATACGAGATCGAATTGAAATTAGAAAAGTATAAGGCACTCACAATTATTTTACATAAAAATATGGTCCATCCTTACTCACACTTAATATTATGTACTTTTTAATTATTCATAATCTAAGTCTACACATGTTTACACATGTATAACAGAAAGAGGCTATCAACTCAAAACATAGCAACCTACTCATGTGGATGAACATCTAATTTTATATTTTTTAGTTCTGACTAGACTATGTTTCTAGATGATATCCCCTTTCTGACACACCCTGTAAGTATATTAATAAAAAAGTAGCAACATTAAAGAATAAGTGTATTTATTTAATAAAAATCTCAATGTACTTAATGAAATTATGCTACATAATATTAATAAAAATATAACGTGTATTATCCTATCCACACTAAAAAATCTAACTTTTGATAAACTCAAATATCAACAAGACTTATTGACATATTTTTAAGGTTTTAATGACAACAAATCTTTATTTATAGCTTAATCATATTAATCAACAAGTAATAGACATGTACTCAAAGACTTAATATTTTAACTAGCAGTTACTTTCAACGTACAACAATTCAGTCTAACAAAATCCTGTTACTAATACAAAAATCAGATCTGTAATAATTTGGTACCATTTTTAATATTTTTTTACATCTGAAATGAATTAAATTACCTATGTAAATATGAAATTTTATGTAGTAAATACGTGGTTATGCTATAAAATTGCCTACCATACTGTCAATCAAAATATTTGCATGACAATAACCACACTCCTCTTCAATATAATGTTCATAAATAGTAAAAATAGAGCAAAATAGACACCAGAAAAATGAGCTTTCCAACAAAAATTGTGCATTTTGGATTATTATGCTATCCATGATAAAATGATAAGGAACTTTGGGTATTAAGTATGTTGACTCTCTACATCCGAAACACATAGATGATAATTTGAAATGAGTATTTTGCCATGGCCATACAAGTCTTTGTTGTATGAAGTTTTGAAAATCATATTTAGTCAAGTATTTGTCAATGTTCATGTAATTTAATACCACCATGGCAAGTAAATATGAACACTTATATTTTTTATCTGAAACAAATCATGTTTGTATCAATATGTGAGGATATAAAAAGGTTGACGAATTCTGTTTTGGGGAAAATGCGTCATGCAAAACAAAAACTGTCGCTATTGCCCCGTAGATGCAGACGCATTTACCCCAAGATATTCATCCTAACCTAAAACATGGCAATATCATTATCTCTTCAAATAAATCTATTTAATTAAAATAACGGTCTCTATAAGCAACCCCTTGACTATATTTTACAATAATTATTGAATAAAATCAGTTAATTAGAGAAAACTTAAGATGAACATGGATTTTTCACTTACCTCTCGCAGTAACAAAACTGTTCACACCATGTGCCAATTACGAAATGGCTGAATTCTTGGAAAAGTTTGCTACAACGCCGTCTGTACGCACTACATGTAAAGTATTTAGTTTAAGCAAATGGAACTAGATGGCAGAAGTTTATGTAGATCAAGCAGGTTTCAAATAAATTCATAAAGATGCATTAGCCCCGTAGACGCAATTAGCCTAGCTGACCTTAATAATTATTTTAATAATAATAATAATAATCTTTATTTCAGGCAATAGTAGAATTACACAACATAAAAATACCAGCGGCCCATATACAAAACATATACCTTATAGACTAACATATATACATATATTATTTGATTTCTTAACTAGCGTACAGTAAGTTCAGGATTTATATTCGGTCTAGGCTCCCTGTACCGTCGAAAAACGATCACTTCAGGCCAGTAGTCCGGTGCCAGGAACGTCTCTTTAAACTTCGCTGGAAACCGGAGCACGTACGACTTGAAGTTCGTTTCTCTTTTCGAATCCAGGCGCATTAATGTAACTTCGGGTAAGGCCTGAGTCTGGATATTACGGTCATTCCATTTTTTTCTGATGTAATTCAGATAATATATACTTTATTTTTATTTATTGCCGAATGAGACTTGATGCCCTATTACCATAGTCTATTTTATGCTGTGATATTACCATATTACTAAGTTTGTGTGTCTGACTATTTTTATAGCGATTTTTTTACTTTCTCGAGATACTTAAGTACGTCATCTTATAGTTAACAGTTAATTTTTTTATATCGGATACGCTGAATAATGAAAAAATAATAAATCGAAAAGTGGGTGTTGAACTCGCTCAACAACAAGTACTTACGCATTGTCGAAGGTTTCTGGACCCTATTAGTAAAAAGAAAACACAATTTGACAAATAGTTTTTTATAAATACACGTTAAAATGTTTTATTTTGGTTTTTTTTTGCTTTTTATAAATAAAAACCTAAAATAACTCAAAAACATTGAAACTATTGCAAGAGATCCCAACTTCTTGAGGATATGATCCGAATGAATGAGGAGATCCGAAGAATCCAGGGCTTCATGTCTAAACTTTAAGTGATTTCAGCAATAAATATTAGTATAATTACTCGTATTATTTTTGATACTAATTATAGCTGAAGATGCTAGCAGTCAAGCGAAAGGTTAGGTATTCTGTTAAATTACAAAAATGTCTTGACCCCAAAAACAACACTTTAAATTGCGCTTAGTTGTAATTTTCACGGCTCTGAACGATTTAATTTTTTTGTCGTTTCGAAACGATGACCGTGAATTTAGTTGACCAGAAACGGAAATGAGTAATAAGTAGTTAAAGCAAAACAAAACGCATTGCTACGGTGCCAAGACTGCCAGCATCCGGTGACTTTGTTTGCTATAATTTTCAGTTTTATGTAAGCTCTATATGATTTTTTGTAAATTTTTATTTTCTCATTTTTCCATAATTAGCTTACTTCAATCAACTTCAACGTCAAGTATTCTGTCTTCTGTCCTTATATTATTACTCAGTATGACGAACTAACTAAAAAAATGGGTCGGTTACAAAAGACTCGTAACTTAACACTAAGTATATGATGTGATTGTAAGTTAAATAAATTGCAATACAGTTTCTCATCAGATGATTTAAAAAGTTAAGGATCCTCATAACTGTATGTTTATAAAAAGACTAATAAAGGCGATGTTAGCCTGATAAGTAAATAATAAAATTATCGTAGTTTGTACTAGTCTTAGACGGTGTCTAGCCTGTACTTTGTTATGTATACTTATTCATAAAGAACTTTATAATAATAATACAAAATAATAATAGGTATTCTGTCTCCAAGCATTTATTTGTTAAGATTTTAAGGTATAGGGTTTTTCTACCGACTTCGAAAAAGGAGGAGGTACACAATTAGACTTGTTTGTTACCTCATAACTTTCGATAAGATAAACCGATTCTCAAAATTCTTTTTTGTTTGAAATTTTATCAAATTTAGTCCAGTAGTTTTTGAATTACACTCCAATAACTGAATAGAATGGAAGTCGGTACTAAATTTTTCAAATTGTACTTTTTGGTACTGTAAGTTAGTCAAATTACTAAGAGAAAGAAACTCAAATACTAATTTTTTAGGGTGATAACAACAATAAATACAACACGCAAATTTTGTATCTGCAGGATGGACGCTGACTATCAAGTGAATGTATTGCCGTTACACGTAATTTGAATAGTTATAACATATATCTAAGCCGGAAGGTTCTGGAGTGGAGACCACGGACCGGCAAGCGCAGCGTAAGTCATGCACCGACAAAGTGGAGCAGACGACCTGATCAAGGTCGCAGGACGGTGTTGGATGCAGACCGTTTCCAACCGGTTCTTATGAAAATATATGGGGGAGACCTATGTTCAGCAGTGGACGTTCTGCGGCTGAGATGTTGAATGAGAATGATGATGATGATTAATAAACCAAAATAAACGTCATGAGCACTACTTAGGCTACAGAGCCACCGACGTCTCTCGACTTAGTACCGATCTGAATTTTAGATCTATAAAAAAGGATCTTAACATGCAGGGCATAAGTACATTATAATTTTACTTGTATTAGTGTATGGGATAGGTCGGGCAAGTCGTTCGACTTACCTACTTACTTTATCACACTCGTTTAAGTTTAAAAACACTTACTCTGACAGTTCCCAACACGAGACCAGCACCAATGGTGCCACATCCAGCAATGAAGAACGGCACAGCCACCTGCATCAGCGTGTTCCACCATCTCTCCTCCTTCTTCTGGAACAATATAGGACATCATTCAATCTAAACTCTGTAAACTCGGACGATGATCTACTGAAATCCATACATTACTAATAGGGCGCAATACCTCTAACGTATCTTCATACTTAGAGATAAAAATAGGTCTAGGGCATGGATACATGACGTAAATAAAAGAAAAGTAAAGTGAACTCTAGGTATTATGCAATAGACTTTTATATACCTGAATTCATAATCATTTGAATAACTTTATGTATATTTAGGTGAGTAAGTATACATTTCTTTTTCTTTACATAAACAGTTTTTTTTATTTTTATGGTTCATTATACAGTAACACAATAAAATTATAGGTTATGTAACCCAGTATGTAGGTAATTTTAAAACCCATATGGTTGACCAACACATTAACAATTACATGTTTGTTTTTAATTATGTTGAGTAAGACAGTGGAGATCATTTTATTGAGCTCGTTAATTCATTTCATTTTCATTCATCATTTTATCGACGTCAGGAGTCTCAAAAAGGCTAGAAATCGAGACACGCGCTGAGACACACCACGCATGACTCTGAGTCACAAATCGTTTTGCGTTGAGTCACATCACGTCTTATGTTAAACCATGATATTAATTATTATTATTAAATCATTTATTTCGAAACACAGAAATCATATTACAATAATAATTAAATTCACTAAAAATACGACACAATCACACAAAAGATGTACACAATAAAATAAAAAAATAAAATTACATTAATTAATACAAAAACGGTGATGTCAACCAAATGTATGTCTCACACTGAGGCATGCCACGTCTCACGCTGAGGCATGCCACCACGTCTCACGCTGAGGCATGGCGCGTCTCACACTGAGACATGCCACGTCTCACGCTGAGGCATGGCGCGTCTCACGCTGAGGCATGCCACGTCTCGCGCTGACAGCCACCACGTCTCACGCCGAGGCATGGCGCGTCTCACACTGAGGCATGCCAAGTCTCATGCTGAGGCATGCCACGTCTCACGCTGAGGTATGCCACCACGTCACGTACTTGAGGCCGTGCTCGGCTGCGAAACGCTCACACCTGTTAACGAGCGTTCTCAGTGCGCTAATTGAGGGAGCCAAAAGCACCAAGTCATCAGCGTAACTAAAGTTGTTGACACAGGTTCCGTCTATATAGCATCCGACATGAATGCTGCTGAGTCCCTCAATTAACTCATTCACATATAAATTGAACAAGCTTGGAGAAGTTAAGCCACCTTGACGTACACCACATCCACATCAGACAAGGTCCCACCTCACTTGATTAACTTGGTTTTTGTACCAGTACCTTAGTAAGGAGATACCTTCTACTGGCATGCCTGTCTCACTCAGTCTTTTCCAGAGTATGTCATAGACCACCAAGTCAAAGGCTTTTGACATATCGAGGAAGCAGGCGTACACAGGCGTCTTCCTCTGGGTGTAATACCTGACAGTATGCCTAAGGCTACTAGGTAATATATACGTTTTTAGGTAGTATGTTTCCGTACGAACCGGATAACTTCTCGGAGTGATACAAGTGGAGCGACCTTTCCAGTCGATGACAGCCCTAGCGATGCTTGGCAAAGACGAATTCGATTCTTCTTCCACCCTTACGAGTATAACTCCATACGATAAAATGCAAATGTTGAAAAACCACCATTAGTTTTAAAAAAAAATGATTTCTCGTGCATTTCTTAAACTATTTTCTATGTTCTTTACATACTTTGACGTGTTTTTATTTTTAAAAGATTTTGATGTTCAGATGACATTTACATAGACTTTTGAAGATATACAAGGAAGTTTGGCATATGTAGATTTCCTCTATGGAAACCATTTACGACTTATTTATTCTTAAGATTTTAACAAGAATTCTAACCAAAAAGATTATGTAAGTATGTAGTATGTATGTATATTTATTTACTCTTTTACTTATTTAGTCTATGACATTCCAGATTTAATGTGACAGTGACAGAAATCAGTAACCTAATGATGTTGCCGCGGTTTTCTCTCTCTCCTCCTTTCCTTGTTTCCGATTTTACCACGTGCATTGGTTTTGTTGGATATGTGAAATAAATGGAAATATCAAGCTTCCGATGGTCGGCTTTCACTTCACCACCACATAAGCTACTCGAAGTACTAATACTGCGCAGACGAAGTCGCGGGCACCAGCTAATATTACATACATGAACCTAGTATGCAATGCAATATACTTGTAGTAAACCCGAAGTAGTTAAAACATCTATCTGTCAATTTTTCGCTTGCAGTAAATGTCACGCGTGAAAGCAAGACAAAGCATGTTACGCCTAATCTATGTTTACGCAACGTTTATTAAGGCGCGCTCGTACCCTGATTAAAGAAAAAGCAGAATTTTTAAACACCTAGTGTAACGAAACAGATCGATAGTATATTATGAAAAAAATACTAAGGTCAGAAAAGGAATAGGAAAAGAGTAATAACCGAATAGAATTCATAAATATAACTCTCTTTCAGCAGAAAAAAATCCTGAATTGGTCCACAAAAATAAACTTTCACGTCCAAACTCTCAGAATTTTCAGCGATAACACTATATTTTTTTTAAGTAATACATAGCCAACGTATAGTACTAAGGTAATAACCAGCAGTTTTTTAAATTGTGTTAGTATATATCGAAAATATAAAGAAAACGTACAAAATTAACGCATTTTCGCATCACATCGTCCAAACTAACAAGCTATTTTGAACCTTACGTAAAGCATCGTAAATTATTTTAAAATTGGGGTTGGACCGCGTCTTAATAAAGGCCATGCAAAGAATTAAGTGTTTTGTATTATATATATATACTAATATTAATAAAAGTAAAAGTTTGGATAGTTGCGTGTACTCTATCACGCAAAAACGTAACACGTAAACGCGGTTTAGTAACAGCATCTTGTGGGTAAACGACACTTAGTAAAAATTAATATACCTACTCGTATGATGTAATTACACACGCACAAGCACGATATTACTGCAGCGGTTCACCTGAGTATATATATAACAATTTGTTCAGGTGGTAAATCAAATACAAGAAATCATAAAATAATATTTTTTTATAATTTGATATGGTTGTCATTCCTAGTGTATCTAATTAGTGGAAATTATAATTCACTAAAACGATGGGAGGTCTCTGGACGAACTAGCTAGTTTATACTGAGGCTCTAGTCTAAGGCCGGTTTTTAGGGTTCCGTACCTTAAGAATAAAACGGGACCCTATTATTAAGGTGCGGTCCAATCCTAAGTTTAAAACCATTTACGATGCTTTACGTAAGGTTAAGAATTGCTTATCAGATTGGACGATGTAATGCGAAGATGCCATTGAATATTTGCTAATACTTTTATGTTTCTTTCGTACAATCAAATGATTACATTTTAATGGTAAAGGAGTCCATGTTTTATTAGAAAATTTCATTGGGAATTCGAATATGATACATTTATTGAAATTTATTTGCCCATAATTGAATAAAAATGCTATTTCCCACGAAGCATGTAAGAAAAGTTGCAAAGTTTAGGGAAAGATGCCGATTTTTTTCTATCGACCCAACTTTGCTCAATCGTGTATTGGCTCCCATACTTCATAAGAACGTGTATTCAATTTACACTACGTTTTTTTTCGAACTTCGGTTATTAGGTTTAAGCGTCGAAAAACTGAGTTTTCGCGAACGCGAATCATGAAATTTGGTCGTAATCTACACTCATTTCGCCTTAAGACTCCGTTGTCTGCTCGTCTGTCTGTCACCAGGCTTCATCACATGAACTGGATAGATAGACAATTAAAATGTACACAGATGATATGTTTCTGCTGCCGTTAGAACAACAAATACAAAAAAAAACAACCAGAATAAAACAAATATTTAATGGGGCTCCCATACAAGAACTACTTTAATTTTAGAAAAAAAGAATTCGCGGAATATAGGATATGACATTCCGTGAGGCCGCGGTCATCTAGTGTCAAAGTCAAAGTCAAGTCAAAATCATTTATTCAATTTAGGCATCAAAGACGCACTTATGAACGTAAATTTTTCATTATAATGTACTTTAAAGACTACCGCCGCGTTCCAAAATATATAGAGCCTACCGAGAAGAAGCGGCAAGAAACTCGGGGCCATTCTTTTTATATAGATGTTTTTACAATATTTTACTTAGGTACTACAAATATTAGCTCCAGTGTGTTGCCTTACAAAAGAGAACATAATAATGGTATCAGTAGGGCAAGACACGCTACACTTTGACATCTTAGTACACGAGTAGATAGATCCTGGAGTGATCAGTCCCAAGCTGTTTTATCCTCCAAGTAATCCGAAATTTTGTAATAACCTTTTTGACAGAGTTTAGTTTTAATAGTAATTTTAAACTTATTAATAGGCAAATCTCGGATAACATTGGGAACTTTATTATAGAATCGTATACATTGTCCCATAAAAGAATGACTTATTCTGTGGAGACGCGTGTAATCTGTTATATTATTATTCAATTTTAATTGGCTTTGCAGAAAACAATATATATAATATAATAGCTGAGTGACGAGAAGCGATATACCGCTATCGATATTTGTCACTTTGCGATATCACTAAGCCAAGTAAAATGTCAGCTTAGAACCATCAGGTACGTGACTTGCACCATGACTTGATTAATAAAATTATACCTTCGATGGTGGAACCACAGGCACCTCCGGCCGGGCTCTCGGAGAAGTCAGCCTCAGCTCAACTTGATCTTCTTCCAGATTGGCACATTCTATCTGATCTGATCTTCTACCCTCAAAATCAGGAGTCTGATTTGGTCTAAGTCTTTGTTCCACTTCGGTGTTTGACATTTTGAGTTAGAAGAAGAGTTACAGAAAAATATTTTCCAAACTAGTCCTAATTCTTATAATTTTAGGGACTAAAATTACATATGAGTCAGGATTCGAACCAGATGATCCGTGTCAGAAATCATATCACATCAATCAGGCCACCGTTAGGCCATCGAGACATCTATCCGAGCATCAAATTTACTGTCTTTATGGGGACGGATTATCGAAAGACGCGTTCGAATAACGTCCGAGTATGTTAAATTTTTCTCTCCGAGATTGTGAAGTTTTGTTTCACTAAGCAGGCGTTAGTGCTTTAAAAATCATGTAATAAAACTTAATATAACTTTAGTAAAATGGTTCACTCTTAATAGAACTTTGAAACACAGATCAATTCTCAAATAGGTACACTAGCACTTGAAATACACACGCACTGTATGTTACCTATAATAATTATTTAATCACGTGTGAAACACGGTGTTACTTAAACTGAATTAACTTATCTAGAATTACTGGACTTTTATAATAATAATTTAGGGATTGGTTTATCAGAAAATAGTATCAGATAAAAATTCGATAGCCGGCCATTCTTAGAATGATTAGGCGAATAATGCGTTTTCTGAATCACTTTCGGATGTATATCCTAGTTTTTAAGAACACGATAAAGAGTGTACGTATTTCTTGTTTTTTTTGCTTATCAAAATAAGCAAAAAAAACAAGAAATACGTACTTATAATAATATGTGTGATTTTCTGAGTAGATTATAATTATTTCCAGATACTTAAACGGCAATAAACAAAATCACAATTATTTAATTTTAAAAAATAACCTTTTATCAAGTAGCCCACGTAATATCTATGTTTAATACACCCCCTACCTCAGTTATTTACCTTGCCTTCGATGCGTGAGGTTCCTAGGTTCTATCCCTAGCCATGGTTTAAAAAATATTTGTTCTTTCGACCATCTACTTAAATAACCCGTCGCGTGTACACCATGTGTACGTACATAAAAGTGCTAACCCACGTCGCGCGTACACCTAATATACATGTTTTTGCATTCCCAGAAATGAACACGTAACTCCTTATCTAGTTAAAAATCATGTTCTGAATATGAAAGCACGTAGAGAGCTTCACCTCGCCTGCATTACACAAAAAAATTTGTGGGGCAAAAATCCCGAATACCTGTTCCAAAAGTTAACGTGGATTAAGGATATCCACTCTCTTAACACCCGATCAAAATTATTTCATGCTCTCTCGACTCCTAAGCACAAGACCACCAGATTTAAAGGTAGTTTCAAATACAGCGCATCCAAAACTTGGAATACCATCCCACCTCCTATGAGGAAGAAAATGAGTTCTTACTTAGAGAGAGAAGCCTTACTGTTAAATCGCCAATAAGTTATTTTTGAAGCTACCTTTAAAACCAAATAGTGCCGCTTAATACACATGCATCTATCCCTACACACTCTACAATACACCTCCACACATAGGTATCCTAGACTCTCATGAGTCTGTTGATACAAAGTGATACCATCACGCTTTAACATATCCTGACACACTGTCACACATATTCACACACCTACATAACGTACCCCGGTATGCCCTCGTACCCGTACCCGTTAGAGGGCTTGTGATACGAACGGTATACCGGTGATACGGATACCACACCCCCCACCATACACACATAAACTCACACACACGCGTAAGCTCTTACTTAGTAGTTGGTATTATATACAATCAAGCCCGCTTCTAACTTTATCCTCGACTAACATCGCAGTTCGAGCAAAGGTACACTGAAAACCAGCCCTGCGTAAACCGCGGTTTACGCAGCACAGTGCTGAGCGTATATCTATTGCCAATCAATGAAGCATATTTAAGTTAACATCTATAATTTTGTCTTTGAACCTTTGTTGGTAATAAATGATTTGACTTTGACTTTGACTTTATACATTTTTATACCTCTGGTTTGTAACTAATTTTATCAGATCAAATGCACTCCACCGGTATAAACTTGCTTATAGTTGGTCAAACTATTCAAGTGTAGTATTTTTTATAGAATAGGAAAAACTATGCGTTTTATTCATTCTAGTTGAAACACAATTGTTTCATCGTCACATTTACTGATATATCTACACAATTGATATCCAAATAGAAATAATCTAAGTTTTAATTTTCAAAACGACCGGATGCGACTCCCGAACTGAGTACGAGTTTTTTTAATCTATGTATGCACTTTTTCTTGTCTCTAAAATCAATGACATGGTTCCTAAGAACAGATATTTGTTTATTTTACACAGACTTGCTCATACTGATGACTTGAATGTAACACTCTATATATATATAACGTACTATAATGCTCTCCGCGGTTTCACTTGCGCGGTGCTGGGTTGATGATGATGATGAATCTTATATAGCCTATGTTACTCAGGGTGAATGTAGCTTTCCAATGGTGAAAGATTTTTTGAAATCGGTCCATTACTTTTTGAGCCAATTCGTTACAAACATACTTACATACAAATCTTTCCTCTTTATAATATTAGTATGGATAGTAGGTATAGATGTACTAAGCGCCCTGTACTAACTAAAACATTCAGCTGGATATGCCTTGTCAACTCTCAGGGTTACTTGTTTGAATAATATTTTAGTAATCCGTAATAATAACATATAACAATATTAATAACACTAGCCATTTCAGCCGCAGGACGTCCACTGCTAAACATAGGCCTGCCCTCACACACACTAGACAAAATAAATATCCAAAAGGTCCGGTTGAAGCGGCCTGCATCCAACGTCATCCTGCGACCTTTATCAGGTCGTCTGTCCACTTTGTCGGTGGACGACCTACGCTGCGCTTGCCGGTCCGTGGTCTCCAGTCCAGAACCTTCCGGCCCCATCGGTCATCTGTTCTGCGTGCTATGCGCCCTGCCCACTACCACTTTAACTGGCTTAGCTTCTGGGGCCTTACTATCAGCTTCGTAAAAACCATGCAACTTCCGTGCAGTTCTTAAACCTGACATAAACAGTTTTGAATGAAATCATACGATGACACTCATTTAGGTAAACTGTTTGAATATTGTTTTCTCAAAGGTGAACGGATAATATTGTCTCTGGCACTCTAACAATTTACTATAACCAACATTGCAGACGCCTAGACGTTTGTAAGCTAATAAACTGTTTAACGATTTAAAGCGACATGTTAACGAGAGTCCATACAAAAAAAACAGGTGAACGGTTTTTCTGCGTTTCTTGAATAGTAGGGGCAGGCCTGCTTTAAAGTTATCATGGTATGAATAAACCGGGCAGTTGCCGAGAAGTCCTGCTTTAAGAGCTCATATAGCCCTGGGCTATGTCAGTGACTTTCGTTTTTCTACGGATCTCCTCATATTTGATTCGATCACGTAGAGAAACCCCGAGCAAATCTCTCTCCATAGCTCGTTCTGCAACTTTGAGCTTACGTATGAGGCCCATAGTAATAGATAACACTATTATAGAGGCAAAAGTGTGTCGGTTGTTATTTTAAATCATGTTCACACACTCACACCCACTGCACATTGCAATCTCTGTGTTGCTAGAGGCATGAACACACAAAAGTTTGCCTCAGCTAGGAATCAAACCGAACCACACGCTTCGATGGCAAGGTAAATAACTGAGGAAGCGGGGCTGTATCTTTATATATAAAAATGAACCTATATGTATATCTCCTGGTCACGCTATAACTTGAGAACGGGTGGAAAAATTTCGTTATTTCTCTTTTTGTTGGGTTAATTATTGTCAGGAGAAGGTTCTCATTACCATGAAAAGGTGGGAGGTTATGGCGAGACCGAAGGCCGAGCCTACTACACGAACGTAGTCGCGGGCAGTCGCTAGTTTAATAAAGATATGATGTGGGCTATTATTAGACTTAGTAATAGTTTATTTTTGATTCGATTTAGCAATCTGAGTCAAGTGCAGCAGATAAAATATTGCAAAATTTATTTTGTGATAAGCAAGATATGAGTATACAGGTTACATTCCAAGATAAGCATGGTTTCAACCGACACTATCGACTCGAATGGATTTCAGCTTTAATTAAGTGGACCTAGGACGAATATTTGTATGAGTGTAATGTAATCGTATCGTTAGGTATACAGTACAAACTATCATTTATCTAGTACAAATGTGGCACAGATAACTCATAGTTTGTATTGTACGTGTCCAGCTGAAAGTACCGAATCAGATCAATGCGTCACAAAATCGAACAGAATTGAACAGTGGGCCTACCTAGCACGAATATTTGCATGAGTGTAACGTAATCGTATCGTTAGGTTTACAGTAAAAACTATCATTTATCTAGTACAAATGTGGCACAGATAACTCATAGTTTGTATTATACGTGTCCAGCTGTAAGTACCGAATCAGATCAATGCGTCACAAAATCGAACAGAATTGAACAGTGGGCCTACCTAGCACGAATATTTGCATGAGTGTAACGTTATCGTATCGTTAGGTATACAGTAAAAACTATCATTTATCTAGTACAAATGTGGCATAGATAACTCATAGTTTGTATTGTACGTGTCCAGCTGTAAGTACCGAATCAGATCAATGCGTCACAAAATCGAACAGAATTGAACAGTGGGCCTACCTACTCGTAGCACGAATATTTGCATGAGTGTAACGTTATCGTATCGTTAGGTATACAGTACAAACTATCATAAATCTAGTACAAATGTGGCACAGATAACTCATAGCTTGTATTGTACGTGTCCAGCTGTAAGTACTGAATCAGATTAATGCGTCACAAAATCGAACAGAATTGAACAGTGGGCCTACCTACTCGTAGCACGAATATTTGCATGAGTGTAACGTTATCGTATCGTTAGGTATACAGTACAAACTATCATTTATCTAGTACAAATGTGGCACAGATAACTCATAGTTTGTATTATACGTGTCCAGCTGTAAGTACCGAATCAGATCAATGCATCACAAAATCGAACAGAATTGAACAGTGGGCCTACCTAGCACGAATATTTGCATGAGTGTAACGTTATCGTATCGTTAGGTATACAGTAAAAACTATCATTTATCTAGTACAAATGTGGCATAGATAACTCATAGTTTGTATTGTACGTGTCCAGCTGTAAATACCGAATCAGATCAATGCGTCACAAAATCGAACAGAATTGAACAGTGGGCCTACCTAGCACGAATATTTGCATGAGTGTAACGTTATCGTATCGTTAGGTATACAGTAAAAACTATCATTTATCTAGTACAAATGTGGCACAGATAACTCATAGTTTGTATTATACGTGTCCAGCTGTAAGTACCGAATCAGATCAATGCGTCACAAAATCGAACAGAATTGAACAGTGGGCCTACCTAGCACGAATATTTGCATGAGTGTAACGTTATCGTATCGTTAGGTATACAGTAAAAACTATCATTTATCTAGTACAAATGTGGCACAGATAACTCATAGTTTGTATTATACGTGTCCAGCTGTAAGTACCGAATCAGATCAATGCGTCACAAAATCGAACAGAATTGAACAGTGGGCCTACCTACTCGTAGCACGAATATTTGCATGAGTGTAACGTTGATCTGATTCGGTACTTACAGCTGGACATGTACAATACAAACTATGAGTTATCTGTGCCACAATTGTACTAGATATATGATAGTTTGTATTGTAATGTACACCTCAACGATACGATTAAAATACACTTACGCAAGTTTTCGTGTTAGGTCCCAGTGTTCGATTTTGTTACGATTCTATTACGTTATGATTTGATTCGGTACAACTGGATATGTTCATAATAATCGTGCCAAATATACGATTGAAAGTAACATTTAAATATAATGCCGTGTTTGTTCGTAGGAAATAAAAGCATCGACGTTACTATTTTGAATTCCTTTCGAGAGGCAGTAATGTACGACCACTGTAATGCACAGCCAAGTATTGCAAAACCCGTATTGTATAGTCCGTATTCCGTGTACTCGGAATATTTTGCTGTGCAATACGGGTCGTACAATTCAGCCTCAGCAAAAACGGTACGTGATGACAATGCACAGCCAGGAATTTACAGCCTGAATAGATGACTTCGAAATGAAGGGCTGTACAATACGGGTCGTACATTATTTGGGTGCGCAATACTGGCTGTACAATATAGCGACTCTTTCTATCCACCTTAAATTATAGTAAGCTAATTACATTTGATTATTTAAAGAACTGTTTTTATCGTTATTAAATTTAGTACAGAATTGATATTTATATATCCATTAAACAGATACTCTAAGTAACCTACTGTATGTGTTTAATATGCAATTTTTTTTCGAACGGACTTTTGCTGATTGCTTCTACCGGCATTTACAGCGGACGGGTGGCGAGCGCAGAAGGCACTCAGCCAGATGCGGGCGCAGAGGGCGCACCGCCTAAGGCGAGCGTTGAAGACGCTTCGTCGCAAGGAGAGGAGTAGGCGACTTGCTCAAGGCCACCACTAAGGTACGGACCTCGGCTTGGGCCGTCGAAGAAGAGAGGGGTCGGAGAGAATTTTAAAAACATTTGATTATATAAAGAGCTGTTTTTATCGTTATTACATTCAGTACGAAATTGATATTAATATATCCAAAATATAGATACTTTATGTAACCTAATGTGTTTAATATGCACATATTAATTAATCATTTATAGTGCTGTCACTGTACCACTGTTACACACTGTTGACATATAATAATAAGTAAATAAATAAAAATAATATTGTAAAAACAAAACACAATTGTAAACAGTTATGGTACAAATAACATACATTTGTAATTTCACGTCATATAACAAGCTACTGATTGTTCATTAATTATATTTGCATGAACCTTGCAAAGTAACATAAAATGGCATATGTCTGTCTATTTATTTTTATTCTAATAGAATACTAATTAAACAATAAGTTTTAAACAATGCAACGTAATTATGATAATGATCTAACTAATTTAGAATGACAATCTTACTTGCTAACTTATTTCTTACTCAAACTATAATTTGCGTTAACTATTATTATTATTATCTTTTTAAAGTTTTTTATTTTTTATAGTAGATATATGAGCAAGATTGACGCTCAACATCAAGAGAGCGACTTGCTCTCCTCGCACTGAATTATATACAAAGAAAAATTAGGAACTGGTATTTTTTTTTCTGGTTTGCCGTTAATAATAGGTATTTGTAGCAAGGCTGCAATGTTGGTTTTTAGTTTGGCGAGTATTTGTATTTAAACCTGAGCGTAGCGAAAAAGGCACGAGATGCAAAATAACTTTGTTGCCGAGTGAAACACACAATTTTTACAACCTACACCGAGGAAAACGCTAGGTGCAAAAAATAGCTAAGTTATTAAATAAGGGCCTGCTTAACTTTAAATGGTGCGCACTGGAAAAATGTTCTGCGCCGTACTATGTGACGTTATTTGAATTTAAACAGCGTTTATTACTCGTAGTAAAGTGTTTATTCATTTTATAAATTAAAATTACAGCAAATAGTAAAATAGATAGTATTTTTTTGGAACGGTTATACTTGTGTTTGTCACTTGTTATTACTAGATAAATTATAAAATGTTTTTTAGGTTATCCGTTTAGGCCAGTGCTGCCACCTGTGGCTGGCTAGTGCTATTATTCAAAGAAATGAGGTTAGCGCACTGACATGAAATAAGTATTTAATACATTTTCAGAAAGGTTCGAATTTAAAAACTCTTTCCACGCTAGCGGACAAACAGACTCTTTCGGAGGTTGTGAGAAGAAAAATAATTTAGTTCAACAATCTAAAAATATTTTGTCAAATGTAAAAGTATCAGCCTAGCTAAAGTTGATGCACCATGTTCACGGGAAGACTCTTCCCGTGAACATGGTGCATGTAACTGCGCCGAAATATCAGGAGCTCATTCCACAACCTTACCACGGTAAATATCCCGTTAATAATCATATAACTTTAGTGAACAACCATGACAGTGTTTATCAGCCTAGCGTTCTTACTGTTGGAACTCTAGTTTTCTTTTCAGAGATATGAGTAGAGAGTACGAGTCATTTTTCACCACACGGGGCCAGTGCGGTTTGGTAGCTATAGAAGTCTGGTGGCCAGTTCTAGTGTCAAGTTATCAGCCGTGCGATTCTCTAAGAGCAAACATCGTTGCATCTTTGACATCCGTGAAACAAATGATGAGTTGACAAGAAACATTAGAAAAGCAACCTTATGTGCAAGGGCGATATCTCATAAAGTATTTGACATCGGTGAGCTCGTCGACGAATCATTAGAGCATCGTACGGCTGGCCTGCGAATGCTTCCAACATTTGATGTGTCAACATGAAATTAGGTAGAGGTAAAACATAAACAGTTAAATTTTTTTTTTTCATTTTCTTATCATTGTTTGAATAAATTGGTGCCTTTGTTCTGATATTAATAATTAATACATAAATAATAGCGAAATACATAAGATAACGAGTACAAGTATTGGCTACAAGCAATGACTCTTAAGAAAGTGACCATCCAAGAAGTTGATTGTCATTTTATCAGTTATACAAATAGGTACATATAAAATGATTTTCGCAATTGTGAAACTTCCTGCAGGACCGGACATCAGATAAAACAATGTCATTTTGTTCCCCTTATATAACGACTTATAGTCTTTTCGTTTACTTAATTTAACATTTAAAGTTGTATCAAATGTCATTTTAGTTAAGTAACAAGAGTCAAGTCACAGTCACTAATTAGTGAATGCAATGTGTCATTATGTCTATGTCACAGAGAGCTGTTAAAAATTCTTTCACAAAGATTCGAGTAATACTGCGACTAAAATTGTTTTTATTATTTATATTTAAAAAAAAATCTTTTTTTTGTCTTTATTTTTTACTTTTAGGCAGTAGCTAAAATTTCATTAAAATTATATACATACCGTCTTATCTGTGTAATAAATACTTTTCGTTAAATATTTAAATACTGTTGCCTTTGAACAATGTAAAGCATGTTTTATTTATAGATAGAAAATTCCTTTATTAATTTAATGTATATTAATATTATGTTATTAAATCTATTATTATGTATCCAAACAATAAATGGTCCATGTCAAGACTGAAATTCTGTGAAATGGTCTCTCCTTACTAAAAGGTTCAGAACCACTGTTCTGAGATCTGATTTCATCTATACTAATATTATAAAGAGGAAAGATTTGTATGTATGTATGTTTGTAACGAATTGGCTCAAAAAGTACTGAACCGATTTAAAAAATTCTTTCACCATTGGAAAGCTACATTCACTCTGAGTAACATAGGCTATATAAGATTCACCATCATCATCATCATCCATCACCGCGCGGGTGAAACCGCGGAGAGCAGCTAGTGTCCAATAAAGCGGAGTTTAGCGTATGCAAGATCAAGTTCCCATGGCAACGTCCGTTGTGATGGGTGCAATATAGTTAGGACCTCTGTTGTCATTGGCTAGAATTTTGTACCGATCTTGAATGATCGCTTTAACTGCGTTTGGGTTGAATAGATCGCGTTCAGTCCAAATGGAGAAACCCGACTTATATACTTAGTTTCAGTCTATTTCTATGACTAATAAAAGTATTTCCGTTTGTATATTTTTTGTTTTTAATGTGTCTGCGCGTGGGTGTGTGTGTGTGTGTGTGTGTGTGTGTGTGTGTGTGTGTGTGTGTGTATGTGTGCGTGTGTGTGTGTGTGGCATTGTAGCTCCCGAACGGATACACCGTTTGAATGGTGAATTAGTTGGGTGTGTCCTTAGTTATGTTTGATAAAAATCGGTTCAAAATGGCCGCCGCCACAAAATGGTGGATTAAATATTTTTCACAACCCCCCTCAATATAAGTATCAAATGCTTGACTAGTAGAATACTATGATAAATTTAAAATCCAAAAGGGCCGCCACCACAAAATGGCGATTTTTTGTCAGCACTCTCTCTATATGGGTATTGCATACAATTTTTATTATTTTACGCCGGGGTTATTTTAAATTTTAAATTTAATTTTATGTGTATGTTTTATTTTTATTTATTTGTGGTAGTGTCACGCTGCAACCCCATACCCGAATGGGCCGGCACGACCGGAGAAGTACCACACTCTCACATATCACCAACGTGAAGTAACATAGCTTGCTATTACGTTTCGTCAGTTTGTGGGAGGTTCCATAGGCCCGATTCCCCCTTCCCCGTCTTCCCTCTCCTTCCCCCTCCCCCTCCACCCTCACTATTTCTATCTCTTCCTTCCTATCATCCTTACTCAAAGGTCGGCAACGCAACCTTGAGAGCTCTGGTATTGCGGATGTCCGTGAGCGACGGTATCACTTACCATCCGGTAAGTGATCCTATCTCATTAAAAAAAACCTGTTAATGAACTTAAGCGTACTAGCAGATGTACATACCCCTGACAACGGTTGCTTCTCGGCATCTGCTTCTGCCAACTTATCCGGCGGATCCCCTGAACACTTCAGGTCTCCATTCGAAGAGTTTATCGATGACATGGTGTAGTTTGTGTCGCCGTTGCCAATCTCATCTGAAACGATAAAAAAATTGTGCTAAATCTTAAATCAAATACACAAACCGACGCCGTACAGATGACATAGCGATACTCTTTTCATTTATCATACGTTATATACATCAACATCAGTCCGTGGTTTTACCCGCGTGATGATGTCCTAAACCCGTGTAGCGAACAAAAATAAGACCAATTCAATTCGGTTTAGCCGTTTTCGAGTTTTAGCGAGACTAGCGAACATCAATTGACTTTTTTATATAAGAAGATATATTGTTATTCACGAGATGAACTCCGTAATAATTGCAAAGCATTGATGCTCACAATATACTAATTTCATTCCGTAAGTAACAATATTATACATATAATCAATGTATAATAATTGCGAAAGGCCCCCTTAATGTCTTAACATTATTTTAATTAATCTCAAACAGTCATGTAGTAATTTAAATTATTTATATCAATGTAGTTTACAAAATAGTTTTATGTAGTAAATTAATTTATATCAATGATCTCAAATCATTTTGTCTCTCTAAAAAGTTGACGACGAACTTTAAAGTGCAAGTCGTTAATTCGTCCCCAGCTTGGGGCCCCACCTTTGAAGCGCGAGTCGTTCATTCGTCCCCTGCTTGGGGCCCAACTTAGAAAGCGCGAGTCGTTCATTCGTCCCCAGGTTGGGGCCAATATTTATACGATGAGTTGAGTAATGTTTGTTCTCGCGGCTTGGATGTTGTAATGTGTGTTTGTGTGTGTTCATGCCTCCCTCGGCACAAGCAATGCAAGCAATGGGAGTAGGAGTGTGTAAGCTTTATTTTATCCGACTTCAAAAAAGGAGGACGTTGTATTATCGTGTGTATGTTTTTTTTGTTGTGTATATATGCTTGTCCCCAATTTGTAGACCGATTCTCAAAATCCTTTTTTGTTTGGTAGAGTATACTTCCATCCCATTTAAATTTAATCAAATTCGGTCAAGCAGTTTTCGAGTTAAACTCCGAAAGTTGAAAATAATTACGCCTATGTTGATGAAGTCATCTTTGACTGTGAATGACAATCGATCCCGTTAGTAGCAAAGGTCACTAAAAAGTGTGAAATAACTTATTGAAGTCGGTACCATCATAGTTCAAAAGTACCTATTATGACAATATTATGCACATGGTACAGACTTCGACAAGTTAAGTCCAAAAGTACCTATTATGACAATATTATGCACATGGTACAGACTTCGACAAGTTAAGTCCAAAAGTACCTATTATGACAATATTATGCACATGGTACAGACTTCGACAAGTTAAGTCCAAAAGTACCTATTATGACAATATTATGCACATGGTACAGACTTCGACAAGTTAAGTCCAAAAGTACCCATTATGACAATATTATGCACATGGTACAGAGTTCGACAAGTTAAGTCCAAAAGTACCCATTATGACAATATTATGCACATGGTACAGACTTCGACAAGTTAAGTCCAAAAGTACCCATTATGACAATATTATGCACATGGTACAGACTTCGACAAGTTAAGTCCAAAAGTACCTATTATGACAATATTATGCACATGGTACAGACTTCGACAAGTTAAGTCCAAAAGTACCCATTATGACAAAATTATGCACATGATACAGACTTCGACAAGTTAAGTCCAAAAGTACCTATTATGACAATATTATGCACATGGTACAGACTTCGACAAGTTAAGTCCAAAAGTACCCATTATGACAAAATTATGCACATGGTACAGAGTTCGACAAGTTAAGTCCAAAAGTACCTATTATGACAATATTATGCACATGGTACAAACTTCGACAAGTTAAGTCCAAAAGTACCTATTATGACAATATTATGCACATGGTACAGACTTCGACAAGTTAAGTCCAAAAGTACCCATTATGACAATATTATGCACATGGTACAGACTTCGACAAGTTAAGTCCAAAAGTACCTATTATGACAATATTATGCGCATGGTATACAGAGTTCGACAAGTTAAGTCCAAAAGTACCCATTATGACAATATTATGCACATGGTACAGACTTCGACAAGTTAAGTCCAAAAGTACCTATTATGACAATATTATGCACATGGTACAGACTTCGACAAGTTAAGTCCAAAAGTACCCATTATGACAAAATTATGCACATGATACAGACTTCGACAAGTTAAGTCCAAAAGTACCTATTATGACAATATTATGCACATGGTACAGACTTCGACAAGTTAAGTCCAAAAGTACCCATTATGACAAAATTATGCACATGGTACAGAGTTCGACAAGTTAAGTCCAAAAGTACCTATTATGACAATATTATGCACATGGTACAAACTTCGACAAGTTAAGTCCAAAAGTACCTATTATGACAATATTATGCACATGGTACAGACTTCGACAAGTTAAGTCCAAAAGTACCCATTACGACAATATTATGCACATGGTACAGACTTCGACAAGTTAAGTCCAAAAGTACCTATTATGACAATATTATGCGCATGGTATACAGAGTTCGACAAGTTAAGTCCAAAAGTACCCATTATGACAATATTATGCACATGGTACAGAGTTCGACAAGTTAAGTCCAAAAGTACCCATTATGACAATATTATGCACATGGTACAGAGTTCGACAAGTTAAGTCCAAAAGTACCCATTATGACAATATTATGCACATGGTACAGAGTTCGACAAGTTAAGTCCAAAAGTACCCATTATGACAATATTATGCACATGGTACAGACTTCGACAAGTTAAGTCCAAAAGTACCCATTATGACAATATTATGCACATGGTACAGAGTTCGACAAGTTAAGTCCAAAAGTACCTATTATGACAATATTATGCGCATGGTATACAGAGTTCGACAAGTTATTTCATAATTTATGGTATTGAAGAGGGTTACATTTTTTGGCAAACTTTTTTATATTTAAAGTACATTATTTATTCTCTGTTTGGATCTTGTAGGATCCTCTTATTTTTAAACTACTTATAGTTCAAGGAACATGATCTGGTAATAGATATGTCATATTAGGTATAAACCAAAAAACCTCAAATACCTACGTCCCAATTCAAAAATATTTGAAAAAATAATTCGCCAAAATAATTGAAAGCCGTACACTTTGAATTATTTTGCTCATTACGTTAAATGCGCGAAGTCTCACCCTAATCTTTATATAATTAGTTCTTTTCTACCGACTCCCAAAAAAGGGAGGAGGTACTCAATTCGACAGTATGTTTTTTTATGTTTGTTATCTCATAACTTTCGACTGGGTGAACCGATTCTCAAAATTCTTTTTTGTTTGAAAGCTGGTGCTTCCCGCGTGGTCCCATTTAAATTTCATCAAGTTCAACCAATAACTGAATAGAATGGAAGTCGGTATTAAAATTTTTCAAATTGTACTTGTTTACTATTATAACTGACACCTCCCAGTGTTTAATAACTCATTATTATTATTTAAACTCAGGTTCATTATAATTTATAGATCCAAAAAGGATTTCAGACGAAGCTGAAATAATTGTAAATCGTGATATCGACACCTCGTTAACCTGTAGACTCGCCATTATTTTTGTATGGGATAGGTTGGCAAACGAACAAGCGGCTCACCTGTTGGTAAGTGGTACTGTCGCCCACGGACGTCCGGAATACCAGAGGTCTCGTGGATGCGTTGCCGACCTTTGAGGAAGGATGATAGGAAGGAAGAGATAGAAACGGTGAGGGGGGAGGGGGAGGGGGGAATCGGGCCTCCGGAAACTCCCACAAACCGACTGAAACACAAGCTATGTTACTTCACGTCGGTGTTATGTGGGAGTGCGATACTTCCCCGGTCATGCCGGCCCATTCAGATATGGGGTTACAGCGTGGCACTATCACCGAAAAATGCCACCAACCATTTGCCATCGCCATATTTGGCCAATAATACAATTGTTTTCTCAGAAATATATATAGACTAGCTGACCCGCCAGCGGCTACGCTCGCGTGGCCTCGCGGGATACGGTAATTTCAGATTTTTAATTATCCCACGGGAATTCTTTAATTTACCGGGATCAAAAATATCCTATTATGTTGATCAGGGATATAAGCTACCACCATACGATATTTCATTTAAATCAGTCCAGTCGATTCGAAGATTAGCCCGTACAAACAGACAGACAAACATACAGTGAAACAAACAATTTGAACTTCTTTTTCACTCCTTACATCCCCTGACTCGGTATTTAGCACAGTTTTCATTGTACAGAAATTTGACCTCTACAATTTATAATATGTAGTAGTTTTTAGATCCCTCGTTTTACCCCCTTAAGTCATCCCTGACAAAAATATTGTAAGCATAACTATTTATTTAGAATTACCTATTCAGTTATTAATTTTCATCACTGTAGCTCCAAAAACAAAGAACTTTTGAAAAAAAAATATACTCCGTTACACCCCTTAAGTCGTCCCTGTCAATAAATATTGAAATCATCATTTTAAACTTATAAATAAATAAATTAAAAAAAAAAAAAACATCATTTTAAACTGTCCAAATGCTAATTTTCACCACTGTATGTTCGAAAACACAAAACTTTCCATACAAACTTTCACCCCTCCATTTCTCCCTCTTTAACCACCACTATCAAAAAAAAAAATTACGCCAACATTTTTTATTTTGAATGACCTATCCAAATACAAATTTTCACAACTATAAGTTAAAGAAAAAAGTAGTTTCATACAAACGTTTTCATCCCTTTCGACCCCCTTAGGGGTTGAATTTCATAAAATCCCGTCTTAGTGAGCACTTACGTCCTAAAAAGAACCCGCATGCTAAATTTGAAGCACTTGTAGTTTCTGAGATTTCATGATGAGTGAGTGAGTGAGTGACCTTTCGCTTTTATATATATATAGATAAATAGTTAGATAAACTCTTTATTGCAACACTACATTATAAATTACAACAAACAAATGAAAAACTTTAAATTAAGTGTCACAATGGGCGGTCTTATCGCTCAGAGTGATCTCTTCCAGATAACCACCATCATAGTATTTTTCCAGGAATTGCGACTTGTGTGGTTAATCGCATTTTATTATTACAAAACTAATTAATTAACTTATTGTTAAACCTTATAAGATATGTTTGACTGACGATGCAGTTCATTCTGCACACATACATAGCTACACGTATAGATACAGACATAATATGCAATTTTCTATTAGAATTTATTACACGGTCATTAAAAAATGTCACGTTCTCGTAATTAAGCATGTAGTTAACTACAAAAGTATACATCATAGTTATAATTTAATAATAGTAATATTAAAATCATTGTTTTATGGAGAACAGGAGAAAATGACACTGATGAGAGATTTGAATCATTGTTTAATTTCAAGTCTACCACCGTTTCTATTCGTACTTAGAGTTCTAGTTCTTCTAGGTATTCTTATATCTGCAAATTTATTCTTATGTCGAATCCATAATCAAATCCATTAGGTATAAGGTCCTGTCCTAAAATGCTCAGTCATGAGCAGAGACCGTAGCACATAGTTAAATGTTAGTATGCTGGAGTTTAGTTTATTGAACAAGTATAATAATAATAATCAGTATAATAATCAATTCATTAGTAAATACAATTTACAGGTCAAAAATTACATTTAAATTAGATCAAAAAATTAATCCAATTTTTAAAATAATAACAGAATTAAATAATATAGTATAAAATAATAACAAAATAATTAATCAAAATCATAATCATTATGATACATTTAAATAATCAATTCATTAAAAAGGTATATCATCATCACATATTTAAAACAGGTTTTGCTAATGTATTCATTAACATCGTTATATATAATATGTCAACCTAAAATAAGTACATGAATTTAAAACTTAGTATTCAATTACTAAAGAGTAAATGTGCTAATTATATTATATTTTACAATATGTAACAATTTATCTGTCAAATTATCCTCATTATAATATCAACTGATCTACTCAATATGATAACTTGACAACACAGAATTTTATTTCGATTCCAGTAAGAATTCGTCAAAAGTGTAAAACGATTTCTCGATGAGCCAGTTCTTTAATTTCAATTTAAATAATGTCAGACTAGGGCGCTTGTAATTACATTAGGCAACAAGTTGTAGACTGTAGGTCCAATTACGTGAGGCAGTTTACCCGACCGCACCAGTCTCCTAGACACGCTTGCGAGTTTGTGTTTACCGCTGGTGTTCAATTTGTGCATATCCTTGCGCCTCATGAACTCGCTCAGATGTTGTCGCACGTACATTGCAATATATTGCACGTATATTGCAAGTAGATTGATACAGATAGCTATTGTAGAACTAAGTATGCAGTTGTAGTGTTAATTTGTTTTTAATACGAGTAATTTAAGCTGTTGTAGTATAAATCCACCGTGACGTCACAGACTGGCTCCAACGGAAGACCAGCGCTGGTTTAAACCAGCATTATGCTGAGTTGGGGACCATTTTATGACATAGCAGTAAATTGTAATTCTAATTTCTTACTTTTATCAGTCAATGTTATATGCTGCCGTCATAAATAAATTATATTTCTTTAATTCATTCATTTATATTAATATTTTTCAAACAATTTGCGAACAAGTACAATATGAAAAATGTAACACCGACTTCCATTCTATTCAGTTATCGGAGACTCAAAAACTACTGGACCGAATTTGATTAAATTTAAATGAGACCACACGGAAAGCACCAGTTTTCAAACAAAAAATAAGAATCGGTTCACCCTATTGAAAGTTATGAGGTAACAAACATAAAAAAACAGTCGAATTCAGTACCTCCTCCTTTTTGGAAGTCGGCAGAAAAGTGTTCGTATCGTAAACATCAACGCGTCACGCTTCGGTGTACAAACTATGAGTTATCACGTGAAACAGTACCAACTGTCATTTATCTAGGGCACTGTGACACAGTGCGCCGAAGCGTGCGGTGTTGACGCTTACGATACGAATATCTACTTTTTCGCCTGTTTTCCAGAAGACGCTTTAATAAGAATCTAATATATTATATAATATGCCTTACAAAATTTACTCAGGTTATACTCAGAGATAATACGGCCCTAAAGGCTAAGACTTCCTTAGCTATCTTTTCTTTTCTGTCAATCGATGACGAGACGAGCAAGTCGTTAACGCGTCACACTTGCCCATAACCTATATATCTAATCTAAGTTATAACTTACTAAAAATGCTACTATTCACTACAAGATTTTATCAACGACAAACATAATCAAATCTCATTCGGTATCTCGTAAAGAAATTTAAATAAAGAAACAAATATGTAACTATATTAGAATATTATTCTGTAGTGCACAACAGGGTCCATTTTTAACTATTATAATAAATATATATATATAAGATCTGTATTTAAACACGTGGAAACAGAATTAAAATATATTAAGACGCGGTCCAACCCCAATTTTAAAATAATTTACGATGCTTTACGTAAGGTTGAAAATCGCTTGTTAGATTGGACGATGTAATGCGAAAATGCGTTAATTTTGTACGTTTTCTTTATATTTTTCGATATATACTAACATAATCGAAAAAACTGCTGGTTATTACTTTAGTACTATACGTTGGCTAAGTATTACCTAAAAAAAATATAGTGTTATTGCTGAAAATTCTGAGAGTTTGGATGTGAAAAATTATTTTTGCGGACCTATTCAGGATTTATTTCTGCTGAATGAGAGTTATATTTATGAATTCTATTCGGTTATTATTTTTTCCTATTCTTTTTCTAACCTGAGTATTTTTTTTATAATATACTATAGATCTGTTTCGATACACTAGGTGTTTAAAAATCTACTTTTTCTTTAATTGGGGTACGAGCGCGCCTTAATTAGAATATGTATGTAATAATAGTTCAGTGCCATTCAGAATGTTAAACTATAAACGTCTTTTGAACTATTGTTTAAGGGAATTTCATACATAAATTTACCTTATGTTTAAACTCGGAACTATCCTTACTCCTCATTTATAAGACAGCAAGAGTTCAAAACCCGTCATGGCTAGTACTCCACTCGTCAACCCTGAGATATAAGATGTTAAATCTCTCCCGCTGTAATATCGCTGGAAACATTGCCCTTCAACAGTACACAGTAATGTATTTTTTTTACGTTGTTATTGCTTTTGTTCACAGACTCAATGGGTTCGTGGCATTGCTAACATTAATATTTTAAACTTATAATTTTTGTTTTTTATAATTACTAACGGAATACAGGAGGACATTTTGTTTTCTTAACTAAACTTACATAATACTTTTTTTTGTACACAAATAGACTTTTACCTAATTTCTAAATATCGTACATACCGAGAGCATACCGGCTCCCGCAAGCAGCGCCCGTTCACGAGCTTGACGCGTGCGCCAGCCATCGCCCTCCTCAACCATATTTGAGGGAAGAGGACGACCCGCCACACGACGCCGCCGCGAGAAGCCTTTTAGTGAGCGTGAAAGCTAAAGGTATACACGCATACATAATACAAAAGCCTAAAATTGTAATTTTTTTTTTATAACTAGTTTTTATATAAGTCTGCTTTCTCCACCCGGCTCAGGGCCTCCATCACAGTAATGTTTGCACACTACTTCTTCACGGTGGAACAACTAGCAAAGGTGTGTTACTTTTCCAGGAGGTCTCTGCAAAAGTCCTACCACTACAGTAAATCATTGTAATGAGTTATTTTATTAGTTTTTCTGTTGACCAGATTTCTCCACGATTGTTACAGATATTACCACATACCGTCGAGTCTGAGAAAGCCGTGCCGTGGCCAACAGTCAAGGCTACTCGGCAATATTATGCCTTATTGTCGACGGTGACCTTCTTGTACCAACGGTTAATATGTAACTGAGTATGGATGAAACACTGTTTTAAACTATCACGTTCTCTAAAGTTATATGATTATTAACGGGATATTTACCGTGGTAAGGTTGTGGAATGAGCTCCCGATATTTCGGCGCAGTTACATGCACCATGTTCACGGGAAGACTGAAGAATGCTGGTGGTTGGTCAAAAAGTTTAATAGTTAGGTGCAGACATAACGATCTACCCTCTTTCTTAGTCTTTTGCTACGGTTATCACTGGAACTCGAACTCGATCCTAAGTCCCGACAAAACACACTCACTGTATCACTGCGTATAGTATTTTGAACACATTTTGAACGCGGACTTTTATTTTTAAAACAACCTAATACTGGATTCCACGCACTGGCGAGTTGAAAACCATCACCTCGATTGAAATTCTGGCATTTCGAGATCTCAATAGTTTCCTTTACTAGCCTTGGTATGTAATGGCGTTCGGTGGATATATATAATATCGGGAACTCATTCCACAACCTTACCACGGTGAATATCCTGTTAATAATCATATAACTTTAGAGTATGGATGACTTTGGGAATGAGTTCGTCCAGGGCAGTACTGCTACTATATCTACTGCCAGTAATGTTTGATGATGATGAACGTTCGCAATACTGCGTTGGTTTGAAATTATGCGTGCTGGCGGAATTACAGGCATATGAGAGCTTGACAACTTAAACAATATAAACTACTAAATTTTCAAAATTCTTGATGTTGTTTACCTTTTACTATATTTAATTACATGCAAAGATGTGTACAATATTTAGTTTAACAAATTTAACATTTTAGTTTAAAAACCTAAGTAATAAGTTTTTTTTATTTGTTAAACATTTTTGTACCAATTTATAAAAAAAAAATGTATGTCTCAGGGTTATGGGAGCAGTTCGTCACTTGTGAGGAAATGCGTCAGTTCTAGAGGTTACCCCACGAGAGTTTCCGCCTTGCCGTGGCGGGGGGGCTCAGTAGCCGTGGCTTGGGTCACCACGGTGAAGCTAAGAGGAACCAATGGGCCTGCCAGTGATAGCCGATAGCTGGGGGAGTCTGTCGTCCATTTGCGGGTTTGGTCCCCCGAGGCGGTTGCGGCACGCCAAGCGTTCTGGCGTGCTGCAAGAGAGAAGGGTCCGGCAACGGACAGCCGCGGCGGGTTCGCGGTCGTGTGCGAAATCTGTCCTGCGTTCCCGCCAAAAGCGGCAGTGACGGAACACCGCAGAGGTTTGGTGGGTATGCTGCCCTTCTGGCAGAGACTACCACATAACCACCGTTCTCCCCCCGGGGCCGGTGGTATCCATAAAGGATTACTCAGCGTAAAATAAAAGTTCTAGAGGTTACCACTTAACTATAGATAAGGTGGATCTCGTACCATTTACTAATAACTTAAAAAATAACTGTCTTCAGTTTACAATAATACTGGCTCTCAAAGTCTTCAGGATCCAAACTAGGCAGATGCAGTTAAGGTTCTGGAGAACTTCTGTGAAAAATATAATAATAGCATGGTTGTTAGACCACTACTCCTACTCCGTAAGAGAACGGAGTTATATTCCCTTCAATGTGATGATCGTAAAAGAATAAACGTTCATACACGCCCAGACACAGCTCAAACATACATGTTCATTCTCTCAAACGTTTGCCCTGTCCGGGGATCGAAACCGGGGTCAGCAGCTCAGAAGTCAGAGTTGCTACCAACTCCACCAACCAGTTTCAATTTAAATAGGTAGTTCATAAAAATCTTATCAATCATGTATAAATTATAAAGTAAGGTCTCGGCGAATAAACTCTTATCTTCGAAACAATTCCTACCGCATTGGAATTTCCCATTAACCGCACTAATTAAGTAATCATTTATTTATTTGATCATGTTAGAAGTAATAACTTATGTCTTTTCCGTGCATTAATATATTATACTAGCGACTGCCCGCAACTTCGTTCGCGTAGTAGATTCGGCCTTCAGCCTCCCCATAACCTCCGATCTTTCATTAGAACCTTCTCCTGACAATAATTAACACAACAAAAAAAGAATTAGCGATATTGTTCCATCTGTTCTCAAGATAAAGCGTGTTCAGGAAAAATAGGGGTTCATTTTTATATATACTCGTAATCCATTTCAAGGCCAAAGGTTCTCAAATTAATATGGACAATTTATTTAAGACCCTTCAGTCCAAGGATGCCAAAAATGTTTCAAAAATTCGTAACTGTTTTCCGTATTCGCCGTGCTTCGTATTATTTGCATTTAACTTAAAAGATATAAGTTTATAGCACAGTATCTTTTTCTAGTAAGACAACTTGAGGGAAACAATATAAAACCTTTGGGGTAGAATTAATCTTTTTCCAGCCAATCTAAGTTTACCAGTTGTAACCATTTTGTTCCATAATACTCATCAAAACAGTATGAAATATGCATATTTTATGATGCATAAACTAATTTTAAGTGTTTTTTTATTGACATTAATGTTAACTTACAAATTGTTAGGTTCTCGGCCGAGAAGTATCGACAACTTTATTGCGCATTTGAGTATAAACTTTATTGTAATGATGTTAACTTCTGTTTTGCATCGGCCCACTTATATCTGCTCGGATCCATCCTTGTGGAGAAATATTTTCAGTACTGTCGATCACTAAGGATGTAGACTGGGTAATAAAAATAGTACTTATAGGCAGAGAGGTTTCACTCGACAGTTTAGGTACGTTCATCGGTTTTTTTGGTTACGAGTCAGCCCAACGGTATATGCACGGTCTTAACTCAAGATAAGTTTCAACTAGCGTGCATTTTTATACTTAAACTTGACTTTTGAGAGTGCAGCTTCTGTACGTAGTAGTATTATTAATTATTATGTGGTATAATTAATTGTTTTATTAGTTTTAGCTCATTGGCATGTCAGTTTAATTAGTAACATCAATAGTATGAGGCTTTAAAACGGAATATTCTGTTTCATATCAATATTCTCTATAAAACTTATCTAACTGTTTACAAGACATCGTGTTGATTACATATAATTTATGTATATCAAGCTCGTGATACGATATTGTAATTATAGGACTTTGTTTTCCGACGTAATAAAATCATTCTCTGAAGACATTGACTTTTTGATTCATAAATGTTTCATATAATTAGAAGAATGTGTCTAGAATTAAAATTGGTAGGTATGATTATTTAAGCAGTAACGTCTGCCAAGCACCAGAGGCTGCAGGTTGGGGTCCTAACGAATAGTTGTTGACTTTGACATTCGCCACCTATCTGACGCCAGCCTTCCTTGGTAAAACTTTTGAAACTCGTATTGAAGCAAAATAACGTAGCAAGGGTTGCCTAACCTTGTTTATGAGCCAAATGATCAAAAGAACCCGCCATACTTTCCATACAAACGCTCGTGCGTGATTTTGCCACTGTATTAAATATTTATTTAAATGTTTTTAAGAAATTGACATCTTGTTGTCTACATCTAGGTTTATATTGAAATAATTATTTAATATTTTAAGACAGAAATTCAGCAAAGGCCTCCAAATATGTGTCTTTCGCCCAAATATTGGCTTTTTAACTAACTAACGTTCATATAATACTCATAAATAGTAAACATATAAAATAGTAACTTTGCACTTTGAATGCAGATTCAAAATCAAAACTTTTATATAAAAAAATAAAAATATAGTAGGTATATCTTGGAATACATTTTATGAATGTCGATGCACTTATTTTCGTTCAATGTTGTAATAGTATAATTTTGTAAGTATCAATAAAATATAAAATTATACTAATAACGTAAGATAATAAGATACAATTTGTGACAGCCCTCCCTGTCTTATCTGTCTGCTATCTTTACCAGCATTGCTTTTCAGGACACAACAGGCCATGCTTGCGTCACACTATGGTGGCCCGGATAGAGGCCTCTTAAGCTAAGCTACGCTCGCACATATCGACCACACATAGTACCATCTCCGCCAATCAGCGTGTTTTCCCTTAGTCGCCCACTACAATCATCCAATGGAACAGTCCTGGATACTTAAACGCCGATTATTTTACCAAATGTCAGTGTATAAAAATACTCTTATATTTCTTACTAAATTGAATGTACATATTTACAAAGATAAGTATAGTTATACAATCATTATTACTAATAAAGGCTAAACGTTTATGAAATGACTAATGCGATATCGACGCATATTCAAAACGATAACACATTTTAGACTCTGATAAGTTATTACGTACCTATAACAGTATATCCCTGTAGCCTTTTCAAGTATTTATCAACAGATTTCTCCAATGTAGCTCCGATGTTGAGCAGCGACATTTTTATTAGCACGAATTGTTATATTTTCAACACTGACAATCACTTCAGAGCAGTCGAACGACTAAAACCGATTAGTTTTAGAATTGATCGCGAGACACACGGAAATTGTTATTTCCCGGTTGAAAAACTGAAAGAGATCTCAAGCAATCCGCACAATTAGGTGTTTTTTGCTCACATCTTATCGGCTACTTCTTATCGGCGATAAGTACTTGAAAACGTTGATATGATAACGAAACCATAAATAAATAGAATTTAATTGCAGAATTATAAATATAAAGTCACATTTTCAACTCTACAAGTAGAATAGTTTCGTGCACGTTTGCGATCAGGTTTAAGTCACATTTCACTATCGATTTAAGTCAAATTTTAAGTCACATTTTAAACGATCTGTCTGCGTTCATCCGCGGTTCACAAGCATTTGTAACATGGATGCGCTGCGGTATATATGTACGTACCCTCATTATGAACTGATAAAACTTAATTATTATTCATTTCATATCTCTGCTCTTTATATGGAAATAGATTACCGTGTCCTGTGCGACAAAGTTCATTGTACCTCTTAATAACTTTTAACTACTAGGTAACTCGTGTTGTCTATCTAGCACGGTGTTTGTACTCGTTTATTATGACAACATTGATGCACTTTGGATGTTATTGGTTTATGTTATTCATTGAAATGAAAACAAATATGTACCGTATTTTGTTGTTCTATCTCAGTTGGTATAGTTTTACTATATCTCTAGTAGCTCTGCGAACAGTAAAGTGCGCGAGCTCAAACTTTCTTCTGATATTATCAAAACCAACCGGTAGATGGCGCCGGGGCCAACTTTCTCGATTTTATGAAATATATTTCTCCTTCAATTATAAAAGATCATCAGTCACAGATCACAGAAACAAGTGAGATATGAAAAGGGGGCGGAGACGGTGTCGCAGCAATATGCCCAAAAGCAGAACACATTGCTCGCGGCAATTCGCAACTTTTGTATTATGTGACTGAACGCCGGTCGCGATTTTGCATGTAAACAGTTTACAATGCTTGGTCTGTACTTACGAATATTCAAACGTTAAGTTTTAATACCGCAGTGGATAATGAACTTATTGAAGCTTAGAAAATACGTTCAAGCGTGGAATACGGCCGCTGCTTGCGACACCAGGTTTTGTATGCAGCGCATGGATCGGCATCTCCTTAGATCTCTATGTCATCAGCAAAAAATATTACGGAATTGTAGAATGTGTATACCAAATTTCGTCAAGATTAGCTGAAAAATACGCGATACGCTGTACGCGAGTACCAACATCTGGACGGATGAAAGCAAATTTGTCATATCATCTTCGCTCGCTTCGCTCACTAGTTGACCGAGTGAGAGAAGTCTCTGCAACGCTGTTGGATCCCCGACCGGGACAAATATTTACGACACAGAGAATCCTAAAGTGCGGTATGAGTAGTGTAAATATAAATATCATTTAGTAGATTTACTTTAGTGTGAAGTAAATGTTACTATACTTAATCATCTCTTTCTTACACCAGTGGGCCGAGCACGAATATCTGGTTAAGTGTAACGTTATCGTATCGTTGACGTATACAACACAAACTGTGAGTTATCTGTGCCAATATTGTAGTAGATAAATGACAGTTTGTACTAAATACGTTAACGATGCGATTACCTTACACTTAAACATATTTTCATGCTCGGCCCACGTCGTTAACGCATACAGTAAGAGTTAACTTATAAAGTCATATCCAAACGCTAATAAAACAAAGCAGCAAAGTATTCGAAGTAGGTATATGCAGGAAACTGTTGTATGAGAATGTCGCTTCCTGATGATTTTTCATTGATTGTCAGTGTTAATGATCGACGGGGCAATGAAGGTGATGAGAAAAGGAGGAGGTACTCAACTCGACTGTATGTTTTTTTTTATTTTTGTTACCTCATAACTTTCGACTGGGTGAACCGATTCACAAAATTATTTTTGTTTGAAAGCTGGTGCTTCCCGTGCGGTCCCATTTAAATTTCACCAAATTCGGTCCAGTAGTTTTTGAGTTACACTCCAATAACTGAATAGAATGGAAGTCAGTATTACATTTTTCAAATTGTACTTGTAACACATAGGCTACTTTTTATCCCAATTCAACGAGTAATTCTCGAACGATCGTGATAACCTTATTCAACAGGAAGTTAGTAGTCATTTATATGACTTTGTTTCTTATCCACTTTATACATACCAGGCCTTTCCGTTGGTGAAACAAATCAACCGTTCGAAATCTTTGTGTTGATAACATAGCTAGGAATCCTACTTGTCGATAAGTATTATTTCATGGTGCGTCATTGACGTTAATACGTCATTTTAGATTGGAAATCGACTTCGATGCTCCTAACTGTTCTGCTAAATATTTTTAATAGTGGAAACATAATGATATCAACAGCCTTGGCAGAATCCATGGAATACCTCAGCACAATGCTCGAAGGCCTCCATCGAGTTTCCCAACGAGTAGGCCTTAAGATGAACATGGACAAGACGAAAATTATGTCTAGTGCCCATGTTGTGCCTACCCCAATATCAGTTGGGAACTCAGTTCTCGAAGTTGTTGACGAATATATCTACTTGCGACAGACATACAAACTAGGCAGTTCCAACTTTGAGAAAGAGGTCAATCGTCGGATCCAACTCGGCTGGGCGGCGTTCCGGAAGCTTCGCGAAGTCTTCTCGTCAAAAATACCTCAGTGCTTCAAGACAACAGTCTTCGACCAATGTGTGTTACCAGTGATGACTTATGGCACTGAAACTCTTATTATGGGCCCCATTAGTAAGCTCATAGTAGCACAACGAGCTATGGAGAGGGCTATGCTCGGGGTTTCTCTTCGTGATCGAATCAGAAATAAAGAGATCCGTAGATAAACTAAAGTCACCGACATAGCCCAGTAGATAAGCCAGTTGAAGTGGCAGTGGGCAGGCACATAGCACGCAGAACAGATGGCCAATGGAGCCGGAAGGTTCGAAGTGGAGACCACGGACCGGCAAGCGCAGCGTAGGTCGTCCACCGACAACAGACAACCTGATCGCAGGAAGTCGTTGGATGCTGGCCGTTTCCAACCGGTACTTTTGGCAAATTATGGGGGAGGCATATGTTCAGCAGTGGACGTTCTACGGCTGTGGTGATAATGAATAATATCAAATTGAATCCCCACTGGAATAATCCTGCTTTCGAAGCGCGTGGTTCCAGATTCAATCCCTTGCTGGCGCAAATAGTTGTGATGAGAGAAATGTTTGTTCTCCGGGTGTTGTTTGTTGTGTTGTGTTAAGGCTCGGTCCAATCCTAATTTTAATACTAACGCTGCTTTACATAAGGCTCAGAATTGCTTATCAGTTTGGACGATGTAATGCGAAGATGCAATTGAATACGTGCTAATACTTTTTATATTTATTTAGTACAATCAAATTAAGTTTTAATGATAAGGGTGTCCATAGTTCACTAGTAAATTCATTGGGAATTCGAATATGACACATTCATTTAAATATATTTTACCATAATTAAATAAAAATGATTTTCCCACGAATCACGTAACAAAAATTGCAAAATTTTGGGAATGTTGACGATTTTTTTTCTATAGAACCAAGTTTGCTCAATCTTGTATTTGCTCCCATACTTCATAAGAACGTATATTCAATTTACGCTACGTTTTTTTCGAACTTCGGTTATTGGGTTTAAGCCTCGAAAAACTGAGTTTGAGCGAAGTCAAATTATGGAATTTGTCGTAATCAACACTCATTTCGCCTTAATATATGTACCATGCTACATACACTCTCCATACTCCATACTCAACCCAGGGGATCCATCTAATCCACCATCAATCATGAACACTGTAGGTATCAACGCAATTATTTGTGTTCTGATCAAAAGTGACGCCATAAACATGCACACTCACAAACTCTTGCATTTATTTTAATACTAGCTGGTGCCCGCGACGTCGTCTGCGCAGGATTAGTACTTCGAGTAGCTTGTTATCTTCTACAATGCCCTACTATCTTTTTACCAAAATGTTATAAAATATTTACGTAGGTAAATTTAAGTACTTAGTAAATAAATCAGTAAATACGAATAATAAAATACAGTACCTACGTACATATAAAAATAAAATTAATCACAATGGAAAACCTGTCATTATATTTCATCACCCTTGGCGATATTTGTGTCATTATAACCCATGACGATCGCCGAGCACGTCTAGAGTATCGAGCTGTCAAAATGATAGCGTGCTTTTGACTAAGCTATCAGAAACTGACACAAAATTCGTCAGAACTGTCATCATTACGATGGATGATGACGATAATGAGAAGTATCCGAAAGAAAGAAGAACGTCCTATATGTTAATCCAGCATCTCATCTACCTCCTCACCAAATTACATCAATTGGCCCCGCCGCTTGAGCGTGAAAGAGTAACAAACATCCATACATCCATACATCCATACATCCATACTCACAAACTTTTTCGTTTATAATATTAGTATGATAAGTGATTATAATATAATTCCAACCATGGAAATTCGCTCTTTTTATAATTATAAATACAAGTCATTTGGTAATAATAGCATTATGTAGATAAGTTTCAAAAATGTCTAATCGATAAGGCAGTATTCCAATGAAAATGTACACACCTGCACTTGTGTAAACGATGACGTCATCGCATACTTACGGCCCGAGCCTCTAGACTGAAGTTAATTTATTGATTCAGGCGTTACTTTGCGGAAATCCATTTTAAAAACGACATTCAAAGGAATATTTAGTGACACATCCGCTGGAAAAAAATGTTTATGTAATACTTAGATTCGATGCAGTGCGCACCACCCCTCCCTGCCGCATAAAATGCAAAGATTTTTTTTATGGGATAGGTTGGCAAACGATCAAGCGGCTCGCCTGATGGTAAGTGATACCGTCGCCCACCGACATCCGCAATACCAAAGGTCTCGAGGATGCGTTGCCGACCTTTGATGAAGGATGATAGGAAGGAAAAGATTGAAGGGGTGAGGGTGGAGCGGGAGGGGGAAGGATAGGGAGAATGGGGAAGAGGAGAACGGGGAAGGGGGAATCAGGTCTCCGGAACCTCCCACAAACCGACGAAACGCAATAGCAAGCTATGTGTTAGCTTTTATATAAATAGGTATGATCCATTGTCTATATTATTTATGTTCATATCCATATATCTGTTTATGATTATGTAAACGTGTTCAAACGACTCAAGAATTATATTAATATTGTGTATCACTTCGTTTATTAATAGTATTTGTATTGGCTGCCACTCTGCGATTGTTACGATAGTTAAGTGGAAGTATTTGTTAGTACCATATCCGTTTCCGTTTTTCTAGTAGTCACTGAACTGACTTCCACTTGTCTTTTGGGTGGGGGTAGCTACGATGATTTGTATTTTGATTGGGAGCATGACATTCTGGTCTGAGCTCCGGTAGAGTGAAGACGTTTAAAAGTATTTAAAGTAAACTGAATATAAGATAGAAAATATTACTGTAAAAAAACCGTGAACCGTAAAATATGTTACTTCAGCTAGGTGTTATGTGGGAGTGCGTATACTTCTTCGTTCGTGCCGGCCCATTCAGCTGTGGGGTTGCAGCGTGGCACTACCACAAAAGCAAATAAAAAATAGGAAGTATACAGAATAAGCAACACACAAAACAACCCAAGGAGGCAAAAACGATTCGACACGTGTTTCGTCTCTACACGAGACACCCTAAGGAGATGTTGACTCGCCGAGCGCTAGACCGACAGTTTCGGCCGGAACTAATATTTTGTTTACCGGAAAAATACTCCCGTTAGGCTTCGAATACGGCTACCCAGGCTGTAGACGTTAGGGGTGATAAAAGCAGCCAATATCGATATGATTTGCTAGAACACTGTATATTTTACTCTTATAAGGTAATACAAAACGATATACAGGGAGCGCGAGTAGTGCGAACGGGCGATGCCACGAAGACTGACTATGTTCTCAAAATGGAGGTCGGGTTTTCCCCGCACCCTCAGTTCACACCCCTCGCGTCCCCTTCACATGCAAATGTGGTAAAGTTATGCATCGCTAACACGCCCACCCCTAGTGCTGCGTCAGCAGCACTCATTCTCCATAGGTACACGGGCGATGCGTGCGACAGCCCTAGTGAGGATACCAGTTTTGGTTTTAATTTTTGCCATTCTCACTCGGCCATCCTTGCCAGGAAAAACTTCTTGAACTATGCCTTTGAGCCATAAGTTACGGGGACCGTTCGGATCTACGACGAGTACAAAGTCACCCACTTGTAGTTTTCTCTGCTCTTTATGCCATTTCGTGCGTGGCAGCAGGTCTGGCAGTATCTCCTTTACCCATCTGCACCAGTACATATCTGCTAATTTTTGCGATGTTCGCCACTGCTTTCGTAGGTATAGATCTGAGTCATCAAACATCCCGACAATAGGCAAACTGTCAGTTGTCCCGAGCAAGAAATGATTTAGAGTTAGCGTCTCAGGACTGGTCGGATCTACTGAGACGTGGGTTAGAGGTCTGCTGTTAACAATATTCTCCACCTCGGCCATAAGCGTATTCAAAGTTTCATCTTTCGGGGCGCGTTCCTTGAGTACAACCTTTAGGCTCGTTTTCACGCTTCTTATGAGCCTCTCCCAGGCCACGGACCAGTGAGGGCTCACTGGTGGCGAGAAAGACCATTTAGACCCATGGTTAAGCGCTTCAGATTTCAGGTACTCTTCATCTAGACCTTGAATAGATTTCTTAAGTTCTGTGTCGGCGCCTTTCAGGTTTGTTCCGTTGTCTGAGTACAAGAATTTGGGCCAGGAACGTCGCGCGGCCATTCTTCGTAATGCCATTATTAATGAGTCTGACGTAAGTGAGGCTACCACTTCTAGATGGATGGCGCGTACAGTCATACAGGTAAAAAGTACTCCGTACCGCTTTTCACGACGTCTTCTAACAGTGACCTCCATTGGGCCAAATAGATCTAACCCACAAAATGTAAATGGACGCTGGTGATGGGCAACCCTGGCGCTGGGTAAATCTCCCATTCTTGGTACTTCTGGTTTGCTCTTTTTTATTCGGCATAGCATGCATTGAGATGTCACACTTTTAATCACGGGTCTCAGTCTTGTAATCCAATATTTTTGTCTTACTTCATTTACTACCGTCTCTTGGTTTCCATGAGCAAAACAGTGGTGATAATACTTCACTATCAACCTAGCAACATGGCCGCGTCCCTCCAAAATAATAGGATGTTTAGTTTCAGGTAGGACTCCAGCAGCGGCAGTGATACGGCCGCCAACGCGCAGGACGCCGTCTTCATCATGGTAAGGTGATAAGGTAAGTAATTTACTTGTTCTCGGTACACATCTATTGTTTTTAATTTCTATTAATTCCCTTTCAAATGACTGTGCTTGTGATTGTTTCAGTAACATAAGTTCAGCTCTGTCCATAGTGTAGTCAAATGTGGAGGTAAGTTTCTTACATTTATTTATAAATTTTAGCACCATAGCAGTAGCTCTTAGCAAGCGTATCCATGAAGAAAATCGAGTCGCATCAGGTATAGGTAAGTTGGCATTTCCGTTATCTATTTGTATAGTGTTAATACATTCTAGGTCTAATTTCAATTCTATTCTTTCAAGTTCTAGAAGTGTGAAATCGCGGGGCCACTGGTTTTGTTCACAGCGCAGAAAGGTAGGTCCGCACATCCATTCCTTCTCTAAACAACAGTCATAACATTCTCGAGTAGCAAGGTCGGCAACATTGAGCTTTGTAGGTACGTATCTCCATTCATTTATTTTAGTTAACTCGTCTATTTCACCCAGACGATGCGCGACATATTGTTTATAGTTACGCGCGGTATTTCTTATCCAACTCAGGCCAGTACTAGAATCGCACCAAAATATTTTTATTTCCGGTTTTATTCTATGTTCTTTTATTATAGCTTCAGCCATTCTAGCGGCCATAACCGCGGCTTGAAGTTCAAGGCGCGGTACAGAAACAGTTTTAACGGGCGCGACGCGGCATCGGCTAGTTATAAACGCAACATGCACACTGCTATTGCTTATCCAGCGCCAATACCCAACGGTCGATATAGCTGTCAAGCTAGCGTCGGAAAATATATGCAATTGTAGGCATGTATAGTTATTCTGTAGCGGAGCTCCTTGCTGCACGTCTTGTCCTGCATCGGTTGACTGGGAACCGGTGCTCTTGCTATCTCGCTCGCGGTAACATGCGCTGTCGCCTTCGGATAGTGTCTAGGTAAGCTCACGTGACGTATAGATTCTAATAGTGTTATCCATTTCATCCATTTATTGTAGATAACATCGGGTACGTGATCATCCCAGCTGATCTTGAGTTTCCAGGCTTCTTGTAGTATAATTTTTCCGTTGATAGTGACCGGTGATAGAAAACCGTAGACGTCAAAAATAGACATAATCACTCTTAACATATCTCGTTTGGTAGGCCTCTGTATTCCATTTCTTAAATTTTCAGGAATTTTCTTGAATGATATATCGAATCATAGCGTATCATCGCCTGGATTCCAGATTAATCCAAGGGTTCGTTCACCGTCGTATGGTTGTCCAATTTTGAATTTTACCGCTGTATCGCCCAGCGTATCTTTAGGTAGACTGTCGAGCACTTGTTTACTATTACTTGTCCAGTTGCGTATTTCAAAGCCGCCCTTCTTGTGAATAGTAGTGACGTCACGGACTAGTTTTATAGCGGTTTCATCATCGGGTAGGCTGTCAATGTAGTCATCCATATAATGTTGTGTGTATATAGCAGCGGCTGCGGCGGGCATCGATATTTCATATATTTGAGCGTTCTTGTTTTTAACATATTGAGCAATAAATGGACTGCAGTTGGCACCGAAGATAAGTGATGTCATAACACCGACGTTCAGAGGACCATCCAGTTCATTTTTATAAAAAATCGGAAGGCGTTCTGGTCTTCTGGTCTAATCTTGATCCGGAGAAACATATCTTTTATGTCACCCGTCACTGCTGTGGGGTTTTCTCTGAACCGCAACATTATGCCAAATAATGACGTCAATAGATCAGGCCCTTTTAATAAATAATCATTGAGGCATATTCCGCACGTTTTCGCAGCTGCATCGAAGACTAACCGTAATTTATTTTTATTTGGGTTATCGACCCCAAAATGCGGCAAGTACCATGTCTTCGGTGTAACCCTTTCTTCGCTAAGTTTTTTAGCATAATCGTTTTCAAATAAATGATTTATGCGCTCTTTATATCTCTGCGCGTATTCTTTATTTTTCTTCATTTTTTGTTCTATTCCCTGTAGTCTAGATACGGCTGTTGAGTAAGAGTTGCCCATAACACTCTTCTCATCCCTCCAGGGTAAGCCAACATGCCATCGGCCATCAGAAAAAATCGAAGTTTCTTCCAGAATACGTTCAGCGCGTACGTCCTCAGAATTCTGCCTAGGCTTGGTAGATATGCCCATTGACTCGATCGAGAATGACCTTTGTATGTCATCCTGGATCCCTCGTAATATACTTTCAGTATGCATCAGCTGACCATCGTTGTGGCTAGAGACAAATAGCGTGGAGTGACGAGTAGGACCAGGTGAGTTAGCAGGTACCCTTCCATGCCGGCACCAGCCCAGAGGAGTCCGGGTGGCACAGGGTTCATTCGGTCGACCCATCTTAGTTTCCAAAGGTAGGAGTAGGTGGTAATTGTCTTGGCCGATTAAAACTTGCGGTTTTAATTGTTCTGTGCATAATTCACTCTTGATATTATGTAAGTGCTTAAAGTTTATTAATTTTAATGAATTTAAGCTTTGTTTAGGTAATGTTAGTTCATCAATCACACGCGCACTGATTGTAAGCAGTTTGTCATCAGCACCAGACACAGACACGTTCACCAGCTGAGTGGTGCACACAAGCTCGGTATTATCCCATGCACCACGCACATGAAGACTCTCCTGGCGGCCGCTCAGTCCCGCCTGTGAAGCGAGTGAGGCGCTTTTGGCGCTTATCAACGACACAGTCGATCCGTCGTCAAGGAGGGCAGTCGCACGTATGATTCCGCGTGGCCCGTGAATGTTTATAGGTATCGTTTTTAATAACACGGAACTGTTAATGTTTATGTGATTCACTTGTTCAGTTTCTAACGTTTGCACTGGCACGGATTCACTTGCGTCCTTGCGCGGCTCATAGTGAAGTAATCGGTGATGAGATTGTCCACAGTTGTTTACACCACAGCTATCAGCGGGGCAAGTTTCCCTGTTATGCTTCGCTATAAGACACTTGTAACAAATACCGAATCGCTTTACATGTTGCCATCTGTCCTTACGTAGCGATTTTTTAAATTTTTTACACTCCGTAAGTTTATGTATATGCGTACGACAATAACGGCACTTTTGTTCACTTTGTTCCTCAGATTTTGACACTGTTTGTATATTGTTCACTTTATCAAAATTATTACGCTTGAAAATGTCCTGTTTTGGTTGAAATAAAGTAGCACTACATGTAGATATTTTCGTAGCTTCTTCGGTAAGAAACTCTGATAGCATTTCTAGTCTGGGCCTTGACGAGCCGGCGGTGATAAGCGGGTAACTGTAATCCGCCCACTTAGACAGCAAAGTAGTAGGTAGCTTGGACAACACAACTGTAGCTACTTCTATTCCTTGTAGGTACTCTTCACGGCCAACGGCTCGTACCGCTGCAACGTAATTTTTCACTTTGATAGAAAATGGTATTATTCCTTTGTAGTAATCCGACGATAAATTATACATGTTCTTTATTTCTGTCATTATGTGAGACAGTATGACGTCAGCGTTTCCAAATTGTAATTCTAAGGTAGACATCACGACTGCAGGCGAGGTACCGCTCATGAGTATCGCTGCTACTGCTTCGTGAGCGGGACCACGGAGACACTTTCTTAACCGCCACAGGTTTTCTTTGTCAGTAAAGGTACATACTTCAGTGGATTCTATGTATGCCTGTTTGAACTGAAGCCATTCAATAGGGTTTCCGTTAAAAATTGGAAGTTCTCTCGGTGTACTGAGACGGCTGAGTAGGTGAGTATTAGGTTGTATACTCGAAGAGGTAACTAGGTGTTTGAGAGCATTGGCCAACTGCTGAATTGGACTATCCATGTCAGTGTGCTCCGACGAGTGCGGCTTGCCTTTGTCGTTTTCCATTATAGTGGCATGCTGCATTTTCAGCTCTTGTTGGCTGTGTTCTACCCACTTCTCAATGTCACTAGTTCGCTTCACCTCCGATATTTCCGATAGTGGACTGTAATTTTCTTCAAGATCGGCAAGGTCTGCCGCTAACTGTTTGTCTATAAGGTCTTTATCTATTTGTGCCTTCGCCTTTAGTGCTTCTAGTTCCAGTTTCCTTCTCTGGGCGTGTAACGTTGAGGACGATGAGGGTACTTTTGACTTGGCGGTATTACGCGAAGTTTGGGAAGGCGGCTTAGTTACCGATACTTCCGATTTCACGACACTAGGTGCACATGATTTCAAACCACTAGTCTCATCATCGATATGTTTACTTGTTGAAGGCGTAGGCGTTGGCATTTCCTTCACTTGTTGCTTCGTTTGAAGCGCTTCTTTTTCTAGCTTCCTTGATGTGCTGCGCGTGTTCACCATTTTTTTCGTTGGCGGAGTGGTAAACATGAAGATTAGGCTCGAAGACCACTTTTGTAGACGTTAGGGGTGATAAAAGCAGCCAATATCGATATGATTTGCTAGAACACTGTATATTTTACTCTTATAAGGTAATACAAAACGATATACAGGGAGCGCGAGTAGTGCGAACGGGCGATGCCACGAAGACTGACTATGTTCTCAAAATGGAGGTCGGGTTTTCCCCGCACCCTCAGTTCACACCCCTCGCGTCCCCTTCACATGCAAATGTGGTAAAGTTATGCATCGCTAACACAGGCTTCAAACATATCAGATTCTCACTTTCAGAGCGAGTGCGCAGCACACCAAGTTACGAGTAATATACTCTCAGCGAACGCATTCGCAGCGAACTAGAGATGGGTTGTAATAGGTAAATACGAGACTAGGTGCACCTGTGCCTAGTATATAATATATAATAATACGTGATCCAAATACCTGTTCCACATAGTCTTACCTAGTATCGCCTACAATTTGCGTAGCGTATTGTACTTTAGTTTTCACATAATACTTAAGAATGACTCGATACTTCGATTCGGTTCATGAGAGATTTATGAATTATAAAATAGTAGACTAGAACAATAGAGTACTTATAGGTACCTACTACTTATATTTATTACAACTATTATTTGCTATATGTTCAAATGATATCTTCCCTTCATACTTTTACAGGATTAGGACTGTCAACATATTATACCTACTTTCAATTTATTCAAAGCGTAGGCTTTGGAAGATAGCATATGTAATCACTAAATCTATACTTTTATAAAAATGTAATCATATATATGAAAGAAAAGTTTGTTCTAATACCTACATAGGGAAATCTCACAAGCACTGCACAAACTGCACTTTCAATAAGTATACAATTACTTTTTACTTTCACAAGAATACTAGTCTGATACTCAATTCTACATGTAACAAGACGATGTATGTATGTATTGCATCGTCTCACTTCAACCGGACTTCAGCTTCGGCTTTAGCGTATGAGAGAGAGAGGGATATATAGTACAGTACAGGTGATGTACTGAATGAATGCTTATTGTGAAGGAAGACTAGTTAGACTTAGTATTGCGAAGATTGGAATAGGTGCCACCTAGTCTCGTAAAATACCTGTTCCTCACCAGCGAACCACAAATTCAATTTCATTTATTAACTGCTCTTATTGGGAGGAAGAAAATATACAGATGAAAAAGAAATGAGTATGGAACACCATATGGTTACCTATATACCAATGCTTTATGCAATGCATTATTGTTCAAGAATTAACGTTAGAAACGGTAAGCGAAAGTACAAATAAAAAGAAAGGTAAAGTTACAATTAATTTTCTACCGGCTGTTCATCATTACATTTTAGGTTGAAGAAAAACAGAAAAAAGAAAATAAAGGAATAAGTTATTATGATACTTTTGAAATAAAAGAGCATGATTTCAGATTAGTCTGGACACAAGTGGCCAAGTCTAAATATATCTATAAGTTATGGTTTCCATAAATCTACGAAAAAACTTGCTTGAAATGTTAGTTACGACTAAGGTTGCCATCCGTCCGGTTTTCCCCGGATTTGTCCTAGTTTAGAGGGCGTCCGGGTGGGGTTTCATTTGTAGCCCGGGTTTAAAAATTGACAAAAAAAATTCTTTAAAATTATTAAAAAGCCAAGGCGGCTTAAAATAAAAAAAGTTTTAACTGCTTATCAACACAATTTGTAACAAACTGTACTAATATTCTGTTTTGTTAGGTACATTTAAAATGATGATAAGAGATTAATAAATTTAATTATATGGTATGAAAATGAAAAGGTTATTTATGTCATTTTTTATTATAATGTGTTTAAAAAAACCTGTTGACATGTCCGGGTTTTGGTCTCTAAAATCCGGGGTATTCACGCGTCTTGTCATGGTTGCCAAATTTTAGTGATGGCAACCCTAGTTACGACATACGTAACGGTATTGTCTATTACAACAAGCTTTTTGTATAATATATCATTATTGCGGCATGAACCGAATGTTACGACGGAGTTAATGTCTTACTTAACTCGTTTCTAATTACGACAATGCTTTTTCAAAAATTTATAATTTATGTTAATAGATTTTTTTATTTTTTTATTGAAATTTTCGTGAGTTTTACATAGTATCATCCTTGTTTTTACACATATTAATTACGGGGAAAACGTTAGGGAAGAACCACATATTTCAGTCCCCGTTTCCTCCCGGCGGACGAGTCACACGATGCGAACGTTCGATGCAAAGACAATCTGTTTACCTGTACCCATAATAGCTAATTCAGGCAACATGTATACTAAAACTAAATCTCTCTCATAATAAATATCTAATATATTATGTTAGTTTCCCAAGGTGGCAATATCAATATCCCTACTAGAGCTTCTATCAATTAGGTAGGTAAATAGATGACCTGATGGCACTGTGGATAAAATGTGAAGGTCTCACAAAGTACTCTTGCAAAATCATTGACCATTTACAATACCTATTAGTAAAACTATAGTAGGATTGAAAAATAAAAGAAAATGACTCGCAATTGTGAACCAACTTACGCCATTTATGTACCTAAGTTAATTAAATATGTAAATTGAACCTGCAAACTCTGAAAACTCAATGTACAGGGGTATTGATGTTTAGATATTTTCAATTTGGAGACCTACCTACTTCTGTACCTACATATTAAGTTAATAAACTTTATTCTTATTCTTATTCTTCTTATCTATCGCTGCAAAGAGTATATATAACTTGACTACGGGGTGTATAATCTGTTGCAGGTTTTGTTCGTAATAACTTAATTATTTAATACCTACATAAGTGAAATACATTGTAATAAAGTTTGCTGTCTTGTTAACTAGACAACTTTTTCAAATGAAAGTGTGTTGTGTATGGCATCGAGAATACACAACCATTTACCAAAAGAAACCCTTGACAACCAATCGTTTCCATTATTTCAAAATAAAATTAAACGTTTCTTTAATTTTAATTTCTTTAATTGATAAAACTTTTAGCGCTTCGCGGTAAACTGTTGGGGGCGGGCCACAGCGTCAAGACGTTCTGCGCCTCATTGTATTGTAGGATAAACATCTATGAAGAAGTAACTTGGCAAAAATATATTCACAGATAAACTTATAAGACAATATATCCAGAATAATTCGTAAAAAGAAAAAATACAAATATTTAAAAGGTATTATTTAGATTTTTGGTAGTCACTTCGAAAAGTCCCAGAATTCGTAAATCCCTTGACATGAAATTGGCGATGCAATTAGCCTGTATACAATTTAATTATTTCACAAGTATGTAAAGATATAATGATAAATGGTGGGCTGATATTATATCATTTAATTTATTTAACAAGTAATATACCTATTACCTACGCTATTAATCCGAATGGCAAAGTGTAGTTGCATAGATATAGATCCCTCGATGATCGATGCGTTTATAAAAATTATCTTCAATTTTGATAAATATAATAAAATTCGATAAATCACGGAAGGCATAAGAGTACCTATAACATTTACGTAAAGTAGCATCTAAAACAGATAAAATACATATTACTGATTGTAAATAATAGATAGCAGAATATAATCAGCATTATGGAACCATCTATCATTGTTTTTGTCAATTAAATGACAGAGACTTTTAATATTATCGCACAGATTAGGTAGATGTTATCGGACATTTTATTGTAAGTGCATTTTTTATAGACATAAAAAAATAATTGGTATTTTACATATTCATATAATTATATGTATATAGGTGTATGTTTATTCCCATGGCAACATACAGGATGCATATATGGACGTATGGAAGACTATGGATGTCGTTAAAGCTGACCAAGGGCTTGTCTATTTGACTTGAAATATATATCAATTGTATATATATCAGTCACCAGGTTACGACAGTCCAGGGCCTGCCTAGTTTGAAATCTGAAGAGACTGAAGCATGTTGTCCATATCCCACTAATATTATAAATGTGAAAGTTTAGATGGACGGCTGGATGGATGGATATCTGGATGTTTGTTACTCAATCACGGCAGAACGGCTGAACGGATCTGGTTGAAATTTAGCACAGTGATAGAACATTGTCTGGAATAGCACATAAGCTACTTTTCATCATCATCGTCATCATCATCATCATCATCAACATCTATCACTAATATTCTTGGGCACAGCATAGACAAAATAACAAGATCTGCGCCTACGTCTAGATCGTAATGATGACTTATTTTATGACTTCTTTATGTCAATAGAGTTCTGTCAACGATGAGTCAGTTTAAAATGTGTCAAAAGAGTAATATCTACAACTATCTAGAGTAATAGTTAAAATAGGTTCTGTTACGGTGAACATATATCATTCACCACCTTCTTCACCATGGCTCCGTGATTTCTTTTTACGGTTAATTTTTGCTTTCATATAAATGCGGACGCAGTCGCGCGTAACAACTAGTTATATTATATATAAATTTGTATGAAATATAACCGAATTTAGGTGATCCCTTCTTTGGATGCAGGAATGGGCATAGCTTTTATATGTTCGACAGTGATAACGTTTCAACACTTTATAACCGACTTGTTAAATGAGTTATTGACATGGTGTCAATATTAAAAATCTTAATTTTTTTCCATAAACTAGATATATTGATGTTGGTAGCGATTCACTTGTTCAAAAATCTAAACTAAACTATCGAACATAAAATTTGTTATGTTGGTCCATATTCTGTTAAGAATAAAATCCAAAATCTTTTAACTCTTAGAATGACATTTCTATAAATAGGATTATTCTATTCAATTTTGGGTTACTTTAGGTTAGTTTAGCGAGCATCAAGTTACATGACGACTAGACTGTCTAAAATTTACTCACAATTGAAGAGAAATGTCTATTTTTAGTGCTGTCGTTCGGAAGTGTTATACTAATTTGCGTTTTAGCCTTAACAAAATAAGTACTATAATTTAGAGATATATTTTTTATATATACAATAATTTAGAGATTTTTAGTTAAGAGAATGCTTACAGAATCGACACCATGGTCCCTATAAGATGTTGTTAAGTTAGCTAATTACCTACTTATAAAACAGAAGGTCCTTTAAGTAAGGACTGAATTAACTAGCTGATTTGTTGTTGACATGAATCTCACAACTTTTTACGGTAGAAGCACTGAGTTGGGGGACTTGTTTTTTTACAAGTTTTGTTTTTGATGGCCTCGTTATTGACGGTGAATGACAATCGAACCCGTTAGTAGCAAGGGTCACTAAAAAGGGTGTAAACATTTTTTTACCTGAAAATTTTACCGACTTCAATACTAAAAAGTGTTTTAGTTTATTGATTTCTTGTGCCACCGGTAAGTATGAGTTTCCATCATTTAAGTGTGTATAATATTTAATTAGTAGCTATTAGTAACTAGGCACTAATTTATTGGCGTACTTGCACACGTGCTAAAGTAACCTTTACACTTCTTATTTTGCTCATTACAGTTTCTAGTTAGTTATATACACTACATTATATGTTTTCCCGTGTTTTTACGTGGACTCGTACGGTTTTGCATTTGCAATTCCTTAAGTTAATTAGGTACATATGTAAATATTTTAAGCCGCACTAGGAGGGACTTTCATTTGAATAGTTAGCAGTCATTTCCTTATTCTTACTTGTGTTATTTTGTGATGTTATCTTATTAAAGTTTAATATATATTTTGTTTTCATTGTTTTACTTTTTAATCATAAATAAAGTTACGCTAATCTGCAACATGACATTAATTGACTGTTAGGCGGTACGAATTTCGCGGGGTCAACTAGTTTATACTTCTATACTAATACTAACTACTAATATTACTAATAATATTATAAAGAGGAAAGATTTGTATGTAAGTATGTTTGTAACGAATTGGCTCAAAAAGTACTGGACCGGTTTGAACAATTCTTTTACCATTGGGAAGCTACATTCACCCTGAGTAACATAGGCTATATAAGATTCATCATCATCATCCATCACCGCGCGGGTGAAACCGCGAAGAGCAGCTTGTATATTATAAAATAGACTCGCTTTTCGCGTGTCTGTTTGTATATATCCGCCATTTCCTTATTACGTACGTTACGTATTTTGATGTGGTTCTCTCCATCAGTTAGATATTATTTTCAAAAGTTTGTATCTATATAAACTCTATATATACAAACTGTATATAGCTAATAATAACTCTATAGATAGCTAATAATAACACTATATATAGGTTTGTATCTGTATAAATCTATATAAACTAAACAAATTCGTGTTAGTTACACCATATATAACTCAAGATCGGCTGGACCTATTTCTACCATTTTGTGTTTTTCGATTTTTAATATCTTGGGGAAGGACTTAGGATATTTTTCATCTTTAATCATCCATCGCCACGCGGGTGAAATCGTGGGGCAACACTAATGTATAATAAAATCTAATTACGTTTTTATGTATGTTAAAACACACACATTTTCACCTCTTTTTTGCTATAGTACCACTCATGCGAAGCCGGTGCGGGTAGCTATAGCTTCTATACGTCTATCATTAAGTCACTGTCCTGTCTAAGCCCCGTTTAGTAAAGCGAAAGACGCATTACTAAAACATTCCAGATTTTGACGAGAACACAATGAAAATCAATGCTCCATGATTATGTCTACTTCGCCTACTTTCGTGCATCATGACAAACACCTAAAGCTTAATAATCCACCATTATTGTACTCTAAACTCAAGGAAACACAAATCAACGGAACATAAACAAAAAAAACTGACATTGTCGGGCTTTTTCCTAATAATCAGATTACATAAACATACATACATACACAGCTAAAGATATTCTCGATAAATCACTGTTTTAAACTATCACGGTTGTTCTCTAAAGTTATATGATTATTAACGGGATATTTACCGTGGTAAGGTTGTGGAATGTGCTCCCGATATTTCGGCGCAGTTACATGCACCATGTTCACGGGAAGACTGATTCACGGGATGTCTTCCCGTGAACATGGTGAATGTAACTGCGCCGAAATATCGGGAGCACATTCCACAACCTTACCACGGTAAATATCCCGTTAATAATCATATAACTTTATTCTCGAAATGTTTTATACACTGCAATTCTTCACCTGCAACTTCACCAGACTGCAGTAAAACTCACAATAAAAAATCCGTTACGTATTCCGAGATTACAAAATATCCTATAATCTATTCCGGACAATATCTGTTCCAAACTCCAACAAATATGGTCCCAACGTTTAAACTAACTAGCAACCGACAACTTTCGCATTTATTATAATGTCAGTAATTTATATAATTACGATTGACTGCCCGCGACTTTGTTTGCGTAGTAGGCTCGGCCTTCGGCTCTCCTCACCATAATCTCCCATCTTTTCTTAGTTTTTCTTTCATATGAACCTTCTGACAATAATTAACTCAACAAACAAGTACAATTTGAAAAATTGAATACCGACTTTCATTCTATTCAGTTATTGGAGTGTATCTCAAAAACTACTAGACCAAATTTGATGAAAAATTTAATACCGACTTCCATTTATCCTATTACTTTGGTAAAAGTCAGCCATAAATGGGACTTACACGGGAAGTACCAGCTTTCAAACAAAAAAATAATTTTGAGAATCGGTTCTCAAATGGAGGAGAAATTAGTAAACGTACACACAATAAAACATACATTCGAACATAGAACCCCCTCTGTTTTTGATGTCGGTTAAAAACAATACATATATTATTTAATTTTGTAGTTCACAGAAACATTTATTTATTTAGTAATCCAACAGCGTTTACAGGTAAAACTTAATATTACATGATGTAATTACTACATTGTTAGGCCAATAACAGGTTACCTAAGGAGAATGTGTCAGTTGTATAAGTACTTACTATACTTATGTATTTGTATACATTAACGAATTTTTTATATAGATTAATATACATTTAATTTTATCTATTCGCTTCTCAAACAACGTCTATATTATATGTACAATATTAATTAGGCATGCAATATTAATATACGTGCGTGGGTGTGTTTTGAGAATATGTACCTAATAAAGGCTCATATCGTTAGCAGAGATGATGTCTGAGATAATCGATTTTGTGTATTTATTATGTACCAGTTTCAGAATAATCTTCATAAAACTCCATTTCAGCGGTGAGTTTGCATTTACAATATTAGTAGTATGCTAATTACAATATTTGCTCGGAAGCGTCTACAATAATTAAATTATCACTGGATTACATTGTATAAAGATTTGACATTGAAAGTTGAATGGTTTCTTACAGATAAGAGATGTTGTTCGACGTATAATACAATCTTTAGGTACGTTTACATTTTAATTAAGAAGTTAATTGTAAAATTTTCTTATTATTATCAAATAAAAATGAAGAAAATACACATCATAAAGATAGGTAGGTAGATAATTTATTTCATGATTGAAACTTTCGTAAGTATTACACATGTTAAAGCGTAAAGGTACTAGCGCGAACGCAGCCGGGTACCTACCTAACCTACTCCATGAAGAAGTGGCCCGAACGGTCAAGAAACCAGTGGAGATATTCGACTATACCTACCGCGTAAGTTAAACCGTCAAATCATTAAAATTTATTTCATCTTCAAAATTAAGTACTTATTTGAAATATTTCATCAATGTTATGTAATTCGTAGCAATAATAATAATAGCACTATTGTAAAAGTATGAATAGTAAACTCAACCCAAGAAGTAGGTATCCATGAAACAGTGGATTTGCCGAATTTCCGAATTTAATTATTTTTGCGTAAGTTATTTTAGAGTAAGGTGCGTTAATTATTCTTATATAATACTAGCTGGGCCCCGCAGTGTTACTTACGTGTTGATGCAGGATATTGATAACTTTTGTCAAGGGAGTTTACTAGACTAGTATTTTTGTATTTATATTTCTACTTATACTCATTTATGTTAGTTTTTCGCTCAGCAGGCATCAGTCTTTTAACCACACATGTTGCAGTTCCTGCAAAAGTAGATTGTATTCTGCGAAATATATAATATTATTGGCCAAACATGGCGAATCGCGACTCATCGGGTTAAAAAGTATAAAGTAAAAAAAGTTTAAGGGTTGGGTTACATCAAAATGTAAGCTTTTCTAGAAATTCTTTCGGTCCAATAAAGCTTTCCAAACAATTCCATAGATGGCGCTCTGTCCACCATACGACGGTTAAAAGAAGTAGAGCAATGTATTCTGTTATCAAGCTAGTGTCTTGTCGGCCTTGCGGTTATGGCGTCTGACAGTCTAAAGATGTATCAATGTTTTTAAGAGAAAATCGGGACTTTTTCGCTCACATATAATTTATCAAAACATAATTTTGAGTTCGACGTTGACCTCGACGTTTCGATCAAGTTGCATCGACCGTGGTCACGAGCAGTCGCAAATAATATGCGAGCGAAAACGTAAGAAGGTATTCTCTTAAAACATGAATTTGATTCGCAAAAGTTTAAAAAGTTCTATGTATGAATCCCTCACCATTTTTCTTCTGCAGGGCTAGCACGGGCAGTGGACTATTTCTCCCCGTCGAGAGGAAAGAAATCTTTTCTACCATGTCATTTTTATCTCCCTTACGAGCACGGCAACGCCAGAGGATAGTTTATCCACGTGGATAGACGGCGGGAGAAGCGTTCTCTAAGGTTTATACTTTGTAGGTGACATTTAAAGCAAATGTAACAAAAGTCTCTGGCCTTTATTAATAAACGTTGCGTAAACCTATATTAGGCGTAACATGCTTTGTCTTGCTTTCACGCGTGACATTTACTGCAAGCGAAAAATTGACAGATAGATGTTTTAACTACTCCGCGGGTGTAAGCCAAGTTTATTAATAAGGCCGAGTATGAGTATAGCGTGTGATATCCATACGTAGTATCCTATTTCGTTTAAGACTCATTATGCGTATGGAAGTGGGGACCTATTGTAGAGTAAAAACAAATAATAATTATTTAACTTAGGTATTTCACAGAATATAATCGGAAAGTAATACAATAATAACCTTGATATATACCGGCAAACCATCCGTATAGTTTCGAGGCTGCAATGCATAATTAAGCTCCTCCATTTCCCGCGACAAAATATAATTACATATTATAATATGCGAGAGACGTTTTTAAATAGAAATAAGCTTTTATCCACCACTTTTAAAGAAGGTAACCTTTCTCCGTGTTATGTCAATCGGAGAGAATTATATCCACGTTTCGACGAGTCCGTGCTCTATAGCGGGAGTAGCGGGACATACTGTCTACGAGAAACTTCAAGAGGAAACATTTTATCTCTTTCCTCGGTTGCCGTGTTCTGTAAGGTGGAGACGACAATTATTTCCACTGACAGGTGGATAAAAACGGTGGTAAGAGTATTTCTCTCCGTCGCGTGCTAGCCCTACTGAAATCAGTGTGTTTGTTTTCTGATGTTTACCGCTCACGCTGACAATAATGATGCTGCACTTACCGCTTATCGTGAAGACTGGGTTGTAAGGGTCTTGGTCATCAATCTTCTCTGACTTAATAACATCGGGCGCTCCGACCATACCTGCAACAATTGACGTCACACATTGGTAATGGTTTAATTTTGAGAAGCCAAGAAGTGCAACTCCTGAAGGTTCATTGGGCCATGAAAATCTGAGTAAGTATAACGTAATCGTATCGTTGATGTATGTATGTATCTATGTGATATATTATGTATGTATTATGTATGTATGTTGTTTCACATATCGAAAAGTTCTCTCAAATATCACATTAAGCAAATACATAAGAATACATAAATTAAAAGAATCAATACTCTCTCACACACACACACACACATACACACACACACACACAGAGAGAGAGAGAGAGAGAGAGAGAGAGAGAGAGAGAGAGAGAGAGAGAGAGAGAGAGAGAGAGAGAGAGAGAGGCGCGCACACACTCATCCGCGCACTCACACAAACAAACAAAACCAATACATTGCAATGCAACATTTGACACAATTACTACTTTATTATTATTTTAGTGTTACTTAATGAGTATGTACGAGTAAATACTAGTACGAATATATTTGTATCCTATTTTGTCCATACTGTGGATAAGAAATGTCACATATGTGCACATACTAATTGTAACGCTGTATGGATAACTAAATAAATAAAATACAGTAGGCCTAGCACGAATTACTGCGTAAGTGTAAGCAAACAGTACAAACTGCCAATTATCTAGGACAACTACTACACAGATAAATCATAGTTTGTACGCCAAAGCATGACATGTTGACGCTTTCGATAGGAATAGCTTTTTGAAAATGTTTTGTGCTACGGGCTCAGATAAGATGGGCAGATTAAACTATGGGCTGTGTGTGTTATACTTGATAAATTGTAATATATTCACTTCAGCACACATTTGCTGCCATTAAAACTTTTTTTTAAACTTTGCGTATTTTGTATTCATCATCATCATCATCATCTTAGCCGTAGGATGTCCACTGCTGAATATAGTCCTCCCCCATGATTTTCCAAAAGGACCGGTTGGAAGCGGCCTGCATCCAACGTCGTCCTGCGACCTTCATCAGGTCGTCTGTCCACCGTGTCGGTGGACGACCTACGCTGCGCTTGCTGGTCCGTAGTCTCCACTCAAGAACCTTCCGACCACATCGGCCATCTGTTCTGCGTGCTATGTGTCCTGCCCACTGCCACTTAAACTGGCTAAATCATGTGTTTGTGTTTATTATAGGTAGCTATATTTATTTCTTAAGTTCCTAATAAGTTTTTTCATACTTTTAATTAGTGAAGGTCTTGATAGGTTCGTTGCTGTAGGTCTACCATTAGTTCACAACATTGACACGTCCAATCGATGCTCGATATCGAATGCCGCGAAAAATTTTATGAAAAAAGAACAGTGCCACCTTGCGGCTAATTGTAGAACTAAAATTGACAGCGAGTAAGCCAATCACAAGCTTAATAGGTAGGCGAGATCGAGTATCGACAGCATGTAGGTCTTAAATAAATTAATAAACTTAATTGATCTTCAAATAAAATAATTAATGATATGAAAGTTATATTTTAAATTTTTTAATGATTATTGACATAAAGGATTACACTGTGTAGGTATCATTACCTGTTTTTGAATTGTAATTAACTAAATTTTTTAACGTCTAGACTTTTAAATTATTGATTATTATAAATAATTTATTGATATGTCTAAAGTATCGACATAGAAACACAAAGATAATTAACAGTTTAACTGAGATTAAATCTACATCCTAATGTATGATTTGTAATTCACTTTATTTTGTATGTCTAGACTTTTAGATTATTAGTGATAATTATAAATAATTTATCTACACTTCTACTTATAATAATAATATGGGACAACATCCACACAAAGGCTTTCAGGTCCCAAACTAGGCATAGCCTGTACTATGGTAACCTGATGACTAATATACATACTTAAATACATATACACACCCAGACACAGATCAAACAAACATGTTCATGCACACAAATATTTGATCTGTCCGGGGATCGAACCCGGGACCAGCGGCTCAGAAGGCAGGGGTGCTACCAACTGCGCCAACCGGCCACTTATAAAGAGGAAAGATTTGTTTCTTTGTTTGTTTGAATTGAATAGGCTCCGAAACTACGGGACTAGAAAAAATCTTTCACCATTAGAATCCTACACTTTCCCTATTGAACATAGGCTATATAATATTTTCAAAAAAGTTTGGGATCCGTATTAAAACTTCGATAATGTAACCCAAGGTGTGGAAAAAATACCAAAAAAGTCCTTAAATCACGTACGCTGCGGAAACAATTGACCATATAATATTAGTCTATGCTATTGACAATAAAGCAAAGTGACGTAAGTTTTTTAAAAGACGTCAATATCTACAAAGAAGTCCACATTGCCATAATGTCGAACTATTACAGTTATATAACAATAAATAACTTTTTTTTTACTTTAACAATCGTAATGCCGGTACAAACTGGGCCACATTATTCGTACCTTGGCATTAATCGTTGTCTACTTTATTAATAAAGAGGAAAGATATTATGCTTGTTTGTTTGTTTCTAATAGATACAGACTACTTAACCGATTTAAATAGAGCTACATTATGTCTGAGTAAAATACGCTATATTTGACTAATCCTCATCATCATCCATCACCACGCGGATGGAACCGTGGAGCGCAGCTAGTCGATCTCTCTGATCCTTAATCCTTTAAAATCAAAAATGTTAGTACTAGGTACAAAAACACAAGTGAGCAAAGTCATGTGTTATAACCCAAAGCTTACAATGAATGGGACCGACATACCTATCGAAATAGATGCAAGAAATTTGGGTGTGATTTTTGATAAGGATATGAGATTTATTAAACATACGAATGAAAAAATCAGGAGCGCGTTCTATAAACTAAGAGTATTGTATACTATAAGAAAATACATCTCGGAAAAGGTACGCATTCAACTGTGTGATTTATTGGTGCTCTCTCCTTTTAATTACTGTTGCGCTGTGTTTGGACCTAGATTATGGGCCAAAACAGAACTTGCAATACAACGAGTGCAAAACGCGTGTGCTCGGTTCTGTTTTACCATACCCAGAAGAGAGCACGTCACTCCTTTTCTAGTCAAACACAATATCCTCAACATGAAGACTAGACGAGAGCTTCATCTTGCTTGCCTGACTCAGAAAGTTATCTGGAGCAAAAAGCCCGAATATCTTTTTGAAAAATTTACATGGACCAAGCTCATTCACACATTAAACACTCGCTCTAAACACACCAATTTTCTGTCGATACCACAACACACTTCTGTGCGATTTAAGGGTTGCTTCAAATACAGAGCGTCAAAAGTGTGGAACAACCTCCCTCCACCTCTGAGATAAAAAATAAGCATATATAATTTCAGGAAAAAAGTTAAAGTTAATTTACTTGATCGGCAAAAGAGAAATTATGAAGCAACCTTTAATACACAAAGTTAAATATGAAATTACCCCCTCACAACTACACTTAAACACATTCACACGCACCTTCCCTCACACTCACATACATACATCATCACAACATAAACACAGCACTTACGGCTCTATCATATGCATTGATGTAATATATTTTATTTATTTGTTAGTATAGTTTTGTTCCATCGTACGCTTAGTTTCTATGTGTAGCTGTTTTGTATTTAATTAGAAACTCTACGTAGTCTCTCTCTTTCGCTACACCTATCTCGGCGAACGCCAGCCCGAGCGTAGGGGTACACTGAAAAACAGCGTCGCGGAAGCATGAAAATGTCACGCGACTTATGCTGAGTGTAACCCTTTTGCCAGCAATAATCACATTACTTATCATTGTCTGCATACTGTTTTTTTATGTTTTTTGTGATATTTTGTGTGGCAATAAATAAATATTTCAATTCATTTCATTTCATTTCATTTCATTTCATTTCATTTCATCATATTTCTAAAGTCTAGACATAGACAAGTACAGTTTAAAAATTAAATACCGACTTCAATTCTATTCAGTTATTGGAGTGTAACTCAAAAACTACTGGACCGAGTTTGATGAAATGGGACCACACGGGAAGCACCAGCTTTCAAACAAAAAAAAAACTTGAGAGGTGTCAAGGGACACCCGGATGGAACGAAGTTCCTCATCAGAAAAAATAATGCTTCAAATACAAAACCATGGTAAATATTCCAATAATAGGTTCCGATAATCACGCGTATAGGGTTACTTCAATAAAACTCCTTTCTGCGTATGGGAAGTGTTCAAAAATATATATTTCTCAAAATTACATATTACATCCAGTGAAAGAAATGCCTCCGCGAGCTAACTTTACCTGAGTCGCCATCTAGTATAAATTTACGGAACTAAATGGCGCCACTTGCTACGATTACAACATCTGGCTTGCTTTCTATAAGAGAGAGGAAGACAGACAGAGAAACATGCGACGCCGCACTTGCTTTCTATAAGAGAGAGAGAGACAGACAGACAGCTTACCATAGCAAAAAGTGTCGTGACAACTTTTCGTAAGAATTTTTTGCGTCTAGCCCCCTTTCACAACGCGCGATAAGGAACTTCGTTCCAAATAATAATTTTGAGAATCGGTTATGAGGTAAATAACATCCAAAAAAATACAGGTGGATTGAGTACCTCCTTCCTTCCTTCCTTCCTTTTTGGAAGTCGATAGATATAATTTGGGCATTATATTAACAAACGACTTTTTATTTTATATTTTTACATCTACGATGAGGCAATAGAAGAGACGGTTCCTTCGTAAGCCATTATTTTGTAATTGTTTTGTACATGACCAACTTGACTAGCCTACTTTACTCTGCAGCCATACCTTTGAATTGAGTAGAGAAGCCAAAAAAGTAAAAAAATGCGCATCAAACGGTACACAATTGCCCTAGTTACCGTCCATAGCGGTTTCATATTACAAAATGGAATGGCCCTTGAACACAGATTAAAGCCTAGTTACTATATAACCTTATAGGACAAAAGAAATATCAGTACTTCATATAGTAAGAGCGATGGCAGCACGAAAGGTTCCCTTATTTATGTAGCTTACATGTAGAATATGTACGAAAGGGTAATCAATAGGGGGCTAGGATTGATAAATACTGCATGATCCATACCTTTTTCACCGTATAAGTGGACTCCTAAGTTATTAAGTTCATTTGCCACTCCTCGATTCATTTAGCTAAGTATTTAAGTTATACTGACATACCTAACTGCCGGTGCCAATAATCTATCTAACCACAGTTTTCCTGCTTACAGGTAGAATATGTACGAAAAGGTAATCAATAGGATCCAGGATTGATGGATGCATGATCCATACATTTTTCACCTTATAAGTGGACTCCTAAGTCATTAAGTCCATTTGCCACTCCTCGATTCATTTAGCTAAGTATTTAAGTAATACTGACCTACCTAACTTGCGTGCCGGTGCCAATAATCTATCTAACCACAGTTTTCCTTACTACCGATAAAATTTTGACATAACGTCCATACAAATAGTGTCAGATATCTATCTCTAGTAGGATAAACCGACGATAGATAGGCTGTTTGTCACGTTTTAGTAAAGCGGTACATTACATAAGTACTAAAACTTTCTAAGAGATTTCCAATTTCTATTGACGAGGAAAACATGAAAATAATGTTTCATGATTTTGTTCACTCTGCGTACACTAGTTCACTATTACAAATACTTAACGGTCAATAATACACCACTCATATCTAGGAAAATCATCCTAACTCGAGGATAACCAATGTTGAGTTTTCCACGCCGTAGTTATGGTCAGAGTGCTGAAGAAATGTATTTTTGGCTTGGATTCGTGATCTATTAAGGTGCTGTCATATCATTATGTCGATAAAAATGAAGGTTTTTAAAGCAGTTTATCTCATAAGCAGCGATTTAATTAAAACTGCAAAAAATAATATGCCATTTCTAAGACTTCTAAGTACACATTGACAGTATTTAAAACATACTTAACATACCAAAGTACATTAAAAAAAATTCAAACTTACCACTTACTTTCACTTTTAAAACAGTTTTTCTCTTTATTCGCTATTGTATTTGTCATGAAACATATCATTAAATAGCAATTTTTAATACACATACGTTATTTTTTATGAATTTTGTACGTTTTCCGAGATGCGCTTGCTTGATTTCAAGTAAAGGAAATTGAACGTAGAAAAGCGCTAAACTGACAGCGCCTTAAGGCTGATCCTTATTGGCTACTTCATTACCTTTCAATTAATATATAACCTATCTGGAAATCTTAAGGGAACATTTCGTGCAGTTGTCGCTTAGACTAATACTTATGTAAACTCTGTAAGTATTGAGTACGCACTTTAAATAGTTTTGTTGTGATTGCTAACAGAAAATGTAGGTCAATTCTCCATACTTATTATATTTAAGGCGAAATGAGTTCCAAATTTCATGATTCGACTTCGCGAAAACTTAGTTATTCGACGCTTAAACCTAATAACCGAAGTTCGAAAAAAAAACGTAGTGTAAATTGAATATACGTTCTTATGAAGTATGGGAGCCAATACACGATTGAGCAAACTTGGCTCGATAGAAAAAAAACGGCAACATTCCCTAAATTTTGCTATTTTTCTGACGTGCTTCGTGGGAAAAAGCATTTTTATTCAATTATAGGCAAATATACTTCAATTAATGTATCATATTCGAATTCCCAATGAAATTTACTAGTGAACTATGGATACCTTTATCATTAAAATTTAATCATTTGATTGTACGAAATAAATATAAAAAGTATTAGCACGTAATCAATTGAATTTTCGCATTACGTCGTCCATTCTGGTAAGCAATTCTCAACCTTATGTAAAGCATCTAAAATTGTTTTAAAATTAGGATTGGACCGCGCCTTAATATATAACATAGATCAGTCAGTCTGCACTTAGGTTTACTGCTTGATTTATTTAATACTAGCTGACCCGCCAGCGGCTTAACTCCCGTGGCCTCACGGGATATGCTTAATTACAGTTTTATAACTCTCCCACGGAAACTCGTTTCGGAGATTAGCCCATACAAACAGACAGACGAACAAACAGAGAAACAAAAAAAAATCTAAATTAGTTAAATTCCTTTCCTTACATCCTCCTGATTCGGTTTTAGCAAGTTTTTTTTGTACAGAAATTCGACCTCGACAGTTTTATTACATGGAGTGATATATTTGATACGCAGATATATTCAGTGAATTAAGCAATACCACTAATTACGATCAGTTATTTATTTTTATATTAGTTTATACACTTATTTATAAGTGTACAAACATAATGACACACCATACGGTGTCACCGGTTAATACTGGTAATGGAGACAAAAAAAAAATTACCATAAGTACAAAATTGGTAATCTTTGTAGCAGTAGAACTTTTTTAAACGAGTTCGTCCGGGAAGCCCTGCCTCCATACCCTATTTATACCGCGAATCAGTAATGTTCGCAAAACAGCGTTGTCAGGTCTAAAAAGGCATAATGGACAATGAAATGCGTAGTAGAATAATTTTAACGATAAGCATTCGTAACATGACAAACGTTGACAAAGAGATGGTGTGGGCATTCAGAGCAGACATGCTCAGGGAAATGTGTTGGCAAGCGGTGGCGTGTGTGGCGGGTCGCCATCTTCCCTCAGAAATGGTTGAGGAAGGCGATGGCTGGCACATGCGTCAACTCGTGAACGGGTGCTGTTTGCGGATACTGGTCTGCTGTGAATGCTTACACCAACTCAGAATAATCTTAATAGTAATAATAAAATTAAGTTATATGTATTAGTTAATAAAATTAGTATATAAATAGTAAATAGTTAGTTAGTTTAATATGTTCCCCATGCATGTATATTTGTTGAATGTAATAAATTAATCGTAAGTTTTGAAAATCTAAAAAGTTGAAAAAAGACACGGACCCTGGAGTCTGTGGAGTAAAGTTTAAAAAAAAAACATGACAAACGTTGTTTTGTGTTTCCTCGTCATGCACCTTAGAAAGTTTTAGTAGTGCATCCACACACTACTAGATCGAAACATAGACAGCACAGTGACGTCATGATTAGACTCATTTTTATGCATGTGACTTGACTCTGACTTGTCACTCACATGTCACTTGATACAATTAATATTGAATTAGATATGTCAAAAAAAAACTACTATTGTGACTACGAGTCATATTTGCACTCTATATTGTACTATAGTACCTATATATCGGGAGAACAGACATTATTCATCATTGGTAAATTGATACGATCAAGTGGATAATACGAGAAAACCCGCGGCCGTATCGCGTTTCATTTAACTGCAGACCTCTGTAAGTATCAAGCTCATTGGGTATCTATTGAACAAGAGATTGTGGTTAAACTAAACAAAACTCTATTAACATTATGTCCAGTAAGCAATACGTAAATAAGAAAACAAAACTAAAACTAAACTAAAAGTTTCATAACCTGACTACAGAAATAATTAGTCCGCTCATTAAACCGCATAAAATTCATTTTGAATTTTAAGCCTTATACTAGCTGACCCGCCAGCGGCTTCGCACGCGTGGCCCCGCGGGATACGGTTAATTACAGATTTTTAGATACGATTAATTACACGGGAACTCCTTAATTTACCGGGATCAAATGTATCCTATATGTTGACCAGGGATATAAGCTACTACCATACAACATTTCATTTAAATCGGTCCAGTCGTTTCGGAGATTAGCCCGTACAAACAGTGGGCCGAGCACGAAAATCTGCTTAAGTGTAACGTTATTAAATTAGCCCCGTCGAATTTAGCCTAAAGTACGTTTTTAAGGGCACTTCCCATCACAACAAACAACGTTAGTTGTACGAATTTTCTAAAATCGTATTTTTCTTAAAAACTTTTCAAATAAAAACTTCTGTATTTGTTGTACTTATCTGACACTTTTTAGCTCTGCCTTTTTAAAAAGAAAGCAACTACGACGTCGACACCCGCGAGCGACGTAGCTCTCTCAGCGCGGCGACTGATTCATAGAGTTACGACTATTTAGAACGATGGATTATATTTTTTTATTACTTGTATAGGAGTAAAAAATAGTTTGATTATAAAAAAACGAACAACTAATGGTGTTTGTTATGCTTTACAGCAGTCAATCTTAAGAGGTTGTTAGCATTTTTCGAATAACCCTGTATATTAATGAATGAATACAATATATTATTCTTAGTATATGTATATATATATATATATATATTTATAACTATAAATAAAATATTCTTAGTAGTACGTTTTTACAATATATCTACATAAGAATAAAAATGTTATAAAAACCTAACAATAGATAACGACCGGCAGCGAGGCAAGACTCAAACTACCGGTGGTAAGGGCTGCAGTTTTACGAAAATTTACTTTTAATATTATTATTTGTATTTTAGTACTTAATTATTAAGATTATACTTAATACTTATTTCTTGTCGTGGTAATTATTCTTATTAAAAACACTAAGCTTTATGCCCCCAGTAATCTTTCTCGTCCCTCTCAGTCTGTCTGCATCTGTTATAATTATATAAATATTGAAATACGAGTAATTACATCAAAGATTAAAATTAAAACCAACGACAATATCGTCAAACAAGCCCAATTTCAACATATAATTACCCATAATGGAGTCATTAACCTATTGATTGGCAACTATATCTTTTATCTTTATAACTTTCGCGTTATTGTTCTCTAAAAGTAAGTAATGCGTTTGTTTGTTATCTTTTATTATAGCAATAAAAATACTCAATATAACAATAAAAGTAAAATAACTGGATAGTTCTTAGTAAGATTTACATAGGTACATGAATAACCAGAAATAAATAGAGAAAAGAACACATGATGAGCTGCAGGCAGAGAATGTACTACTGCAGTTTTTTTATGTTATTAGAAAACGGTACAAGCATGAGGCTCACCTGACTTCAGGCGGTAACCTCAGCCTAGAAAAGATCATTTCCTCTTAACCCATACTATACCGTGATAACTAAAACAAAAGATTTATGAATGAAACTCACATAAATTTATGTCTCTGGTACGCAAAGGGATGACGAACTGCACTGCAAGCCTAGACAAAAGATGTTTCTGTTATCGTTAACGCCAAACGACAACTTCAAAATGTATGACGTTGACATTACCTGTGGAAAAGTCACGTGACGTCGTAGACACATTTTTGTCTGTAGCGTGTGCGGAAACACGCCCGTTTGGATTTTGTCTAGGCCTGGGCCCCGTAAGTCTGAGACATTAAATAGTCTGTAATTATCATGTGTCTGTAATTTCGCCGGCACCCTTCAAACAAAAACACAGGATAGAACATTATGAAAAGTACCTCGCACAACGAACTCTTTCACAAAGAGTTCTACTGCCAGTTCCAGATCCACGAACTTTTTGAACTGGGCAGAGTTATGATAGTAACGCCGCAATCCAGCATTTGAGATGAATTAAAAAAAAATACAATTTGTACTCTTTATTATCTATTACCCATTTTTTTCTCACAAGTCGACAGTGAGCCAAACAAGCTTTTTTTAATCATACCATATTAAAACTATTATTAAATTTTAGCGCCCCCTGAAACTGCCGCTGGGGTGCCCCGGTTTTCCCTAGATGTAAGGAAAAAATAATAATCATAGGCAAATACTACCCGAACGAAGTCTACCTCTTAACATTGTCCGATTCAGTGATTTTTTTTCATGTATTCATCACATTGTTTACTATGGCCGTATACGGATTGATTTTTTCAGTATTTCAAAGTACTTAAATTTCCTTTTTTAAGAACTTAAAATAACTGAAAAAAAAAACAAAATGTACGGGTATAGTAAACAATGTGATGATTACATGAAAAAAACCATTGAAATCAGACAATGTTAAGAGGTAGAAAAGAGTTATTTCTATTAGTATGGAAGGTACTAGCTATGCTATCCTCTTAACTTTGTGTTATACGTGTTGCTAGTTTGCTGAATCATGAGCTATTCGTAATCTATGTAATCAACTAAACCAAAAACTGTGCGGCTTCATTACCCCTACATTTGTCAAGGTTTATGAATTCTAATTACAGATCTTGGTCTGCTGGCTTTATTCTTAAAATTATGCCTGTCATAAGTTTCCTCTTTAGTTTACTCTTATCTCAAGGACATAGAATATATTTTTGTTTGCACTCAGAGGACAACTTATGATAGCGCGCTGTACTAGCAAACATCGACTGCCAATTTGGAAATTTACTTTATTGTTCAGCAGGTTTCAAGTCCAATGCCCAAATATGGATACCTAATTTATTCACAGTGCCGTCTTGGATTACAACAATTACATCGCACATTATTATATCATTATTATTGTTACTTATATAAATAGTTTATTAAAATGCGATAAATAAAACATAAGAACATGTTACTCTACCGTATAGTAGAGTATATGCATCATTTTCAATCTCGATTGTTGTACAACGAAATTAAATTAAATCAAATGCAATTCAAATCGTTATTGACATAAGTCAAACTTAAACCTCTTGCTTATCGACCAAACTTTTTATAGTTATCAAGTATTTTAGAAATCGAATTCAGGCTTAAATTGTTATTATGCAATTTTATTGTTCCTAGTCATAAAAACAGTTATTAAATAAAATCTTTTTTTAAAGTGCAAAGGTTGTGGAACCAGGTACTAAATACAAACTTCCGGTTAAGTACCATCGGCCATGATCTACTTAACAAAGTTAATGCGACAGAGTACTGCGTTGGAATCAGAAGTCCTTCGTTGTAACCTTCGTTATGCAACCTCGTTATAATGAAGTTTCAGGGGCAGTTCAAGGGCTGTGGTGCTTGGCCAAGGGCTATTTGTAGATTCATGATTACATAATCTCTTTGTACATGACTTTTAATATTACAAGTGCAATTTGAAAAATTTAATACCGACTTCCATTCTATTACTTTGGTAAAAATCAGTTACTGGAGTGTAACTCAAAAACTACTAGAACGAATTTGATGAAATTTAAATGGGAACACACAGGAAGCACCAGCTTACAAACAAAAAATAGAATTTTGATAATCGGTTCACCCAATCGAAAGTGATGAGGTAACAAACATAAAAAAAAATACAGTCGAATTGAGCACCTTTCTGGAAGTCGGTAGAAAATGTTGTAAAAGTATCTAATGTCCAAATAACAGCTTATTACTAAAAATAAAAAGGAATATGGTAGGTACTTATAACTAATAGTAGATTATACAACTAGTGCCTAAAATAAGCGACAACAATTGGGTTTTATGCACGAGTCATATAGGTAGGTACTCAGATTTTCACTTTAAATGCGAGGGAATCAAACAGTAATATTTTAAGTTTTTTTTTTATTAAGAAGGATTTGAATACACGTGCGCCAATTTATACAGAGCATTCCCTACTGTTACCGCGAAATTTCCAAAAGTTACGTCTGGGTCTTCAATAATACCCTTATGTATTGGTATTATTAATGACCCAGGCAAACTTCCTACACGAAATATACTACAAACTGAACTCTGAACAATTTAAAAATAATCATGTTTATTTATGCCTTTATACTTAAAAACCAGATTTTATGCACTAAAGCATGAAAAGCGGTTTAGTCCGTTATTGCGCGGTTTATTACGTAGGGCATAAACAAGAACTAGACAATTATAAGAAGTGTCTTTCTGCCTGACTGTTTGGTCAGACTAATCTCCAAAACAGCTGAACCGATTTTAGCGTGACTTTTATAGGCATATAGCAGATGCTAGTAGGACTACTTAGGCTAAGCGTAATTTTTGATAAAAACCACGCGGATGAAACCGCGTGTGATAGCTAGTATACTACAAGAATATCAACAAAGACAAATTGTTGGGCAAATACATCAAGCCTAGACGACATGTTCTTTGTTCCGATCATTAGCAGCTTTTTATATCACTTATTCAGATAGTGATGATTACAGTGTGATGATGCGGTCATTATGTAGCTCAATGAGATTTGGAGATTCCAAGGTTGTATCCATAAGGAAATACTGCCTAAGCAAGGAGTTTATATCCTTGGCCGTACGCATAATGAATGAGGAAGCAAAATGCTTTGAACGTAAAGTGTCTCTACCATATTATAGAGTCGGTGCAACGCCGTGAAGTGGTCGTAGTGGAACTTGCTTAGTCTAACCTCTTTTAACACTAGTTTTTTAGACTCCAGGGTCCGTGCCATTTCTTAGTTATTTATTAAACATTTATCACATCTAAATATTATTAAAAAAGAGACAACAATACATACTTAATTAGAGGACATAGGATTTTTATTTTAAACTACTTAATTAAGAGCTTTATCGTTTCTGAGTTTGCATAAACATTCAGAGCAGACCGGCCTCCGCAGACAGCACCCGTTCACGAGTTGACGCATGTGGCAGACATCGCCTTCATCAACCACATTTGAGGGAAGATGGCGACCCGCACACAACGCCACCGCCACGATGCCGACACCTTTTCGTGAGCGTCACTGCTCTGTATGCTCATACTTGCTCATTGTAAAATACAGCTTAACTTAAATAACTTATAATATTAACTTATTCGCTTAGGTACCCTCCCGTATTGCACTCAATTACTACTTCGTTTCGTTCCCTGGTGGCTGACTAATTTAACACTAGTTTAAAAAGGTTCAGTATTTAACGCTAGTTTAAAAAGAGTTCTACTGCTCCCAATATAAGCTATAGGTTCTATAGCTTATATTGGGAACAGTAGAACTCTTTGTGAATCAATGAGTTCGTCCGGGGAAGAACTGCTACCATACCTTTTTGTACGTTGAAGCAGTAATGTTCGCAGATTTTGGTTGAAGGTATGGGTTGCCGGAGAAATTACAGGCACATGGACTTAGCAATTTATGCCTCAGTGCTACGGGCAGTCCCGTACGTCACTTGTGAGGAAACCAGATGCATTTGGTAGAAGTAACCACTAAATATCGGATGGGGCTCGTGTTTGTACCGTTACCTAACAAGCGATTTTAAACCTTACGTAAAGCATCGTAAATTATTTTAAAATTGGGGTTGGACCGCGTCTCAAAAGATCTGTTAAGTAAATTATATTTATTACTGATCTCAACCAAAAACATTACTAGTTGACAGGTGGGTGGCGGCAAAAATGTCCAACAATAAATAGATATCGTTCATTTTGATGAAGTTTCCTGGATTTGTGTTTTTCGAGTTATAACAGTGGTGGATTATTAACGTTATGTGTTTGTAATGATATACGAGTGTAGGCGAAGTGAATAGAATCATGAAACATTGTTTTATGTTTTCATGGAAATTGCCATAGAAAGTTTTAGTAACGCATCCACCGCACTATTAGAACGTGACTTAGACTGAACAGTGACTTAAGGCGAGACTTATTTATGTTTGGTATATTTTTGAATTTCCTTGAATTTTTTTTTATTGGTAATTTTCTATTTTTGTGAAATTTTTAATAATAACTGCAACTTTTTAATTAGATTATTGATAAAAAAAATCTTGACGCAACTTTATATATTGACTGTTTAACTTGATGAATGGCAAATGTGCAGAAGTACGAGTCCACTTATAATAGGAAAAAATCTAAATGGCAAAATGTGAATGTTTATAAAGCCTGATATCACCTGATATTTAGGTCAGGCGGAACAACCACTTGGTAGGCCCCTGATAAAATTTTCAAAATATTTTAATGAGATATTTATATTTGGTTCGATAATGAATGCAAGGGCATGCTAAGAAAATGTTCACGGCAGTTTCAGACGAGTCGAATCACTTTTAACCACACACGTTGCAGTTCCTGGAAAAGTAGGTTGATTCCTGCAAAACCTATTGTATTATTGGCCAAATATGGCGAACCGCGAGTCAACGGGTTAACAAGAGGCTTGAATCAACAAACGTTGAAGAATGGTAAACTTTTAGGTATTGAATAGGTTTTGTTGCTCCATTTTGATTAAATGTCTGATGAGACGTTTCGAATCGTATGCCATTTAGCAGTTGTTCAACTAATATCGAAATATGACAACCCGCTATCAGTTGGGATCCTAAGCTCTATAAATGCACTATTGTCGACGTTTTGCCACTCACTATGCATATATATTTGGCAAAGAAACACCATGTGTGGATAGTTTATTTCACAAAGTGATTGCCTTATTTGCCTATTCGACAAAGGCGAATACCAAATACTCGTTACCGTGCGCTTGTCGGTTTTTCGAGGCACATCAATGGGATCAAATACGCAAACAAACCGTCAACTGTCTTGTCATTTAAGTTTTTAAACTGACATGGTCACTAATGCAAGAATTAACGTTAGAAACGGGATATTTACCATGTATTATATTTATTGCGAGCTCTCGATATTTCGGCATAGTTCATTTCATCTTTGCAAAAACCGAAGAAGTTCCGAAAAAAGCTCGCGAGCAGATACCGTGAGTTATGTGTGTCGAGACCCAGTTCGAGTTTCAAGTGACTGTTGTGTCATTGGTAATAAGCCGGAACGCAAGAAACGTAAAAGGAAGAGGGTAGACCGTTTCGTCAGCTCAAAACAACACCTACCCGCAGATATTTCAGTTTACTCGTGAACATAATATGGCGCATGCAACTGTGCCGAAATATCGAGAGCTCACAATAAATAAAATACATGGTAAATATCCAGTTTCTAACGTTGTCTTGTTATTTGTTTGTCAGATGTGGATGGTCGTATTTGCATGAACGAATATTTTGCCAAATACAACAAACACCAATAGCGAACATAAATAGCCATGTGAGATGACGATTTCTTAATTTTCACCTTGAAACACATTACTTGAATCGACATTGAGAATTGATTTCCTTTAGCTAGTAGGTACATGCCTTACTTTACATAATACTTAATTATTACAATACCTTTCCTTCCCGCAAGCAAACTTCTTAAGAGTCGTCTTAAGAGAATCTTCAATTTCTTTAAGTTAAAAAAAAAATATTATATTACTTTGAAATACTGAAAAAATCAAAACGTACGGGCATAGCAAATAATTTGTTGATTGCATGAAAAAAATTACTGAAACCAGAGAATGTTAAGAGGTAGAAAACAGTTTTTATTTTTAGTATAGACAAGTACTAGCTATGCAATTCTCTTAATTATCGCGTTAGAAGCAATGATGGCTCAAATGTAAGATTACAAGGGTTTAAATACGGCCTCCGTAAACGCGGTAACCGGTTCGACTCCCAGCTCGGGCCTTAGTAGCATCCAGAGGCTCGGTATTTATTTAATTTAACCCTCTATATTCAAATCCTAACGCTGTGTTCTGGAAGTTTTTTTTTTCTTGTCGTTTCCTTGAAAGCTAGTCGCCAACTTAAATCTGTATTTATTTATTTTATTATTAATAGCTGATCCGCCAGCAGCTTCGTTCGCCCGGCCTCGCAGGATACGATTAATTACAGTTTTTTAACTATCCCACGGGAACTCTTTAATTTACCGGGATCAAAAATATCCCATATGTTGACCAGGAATATAAGCTACCACCATACAAAATTTCATTTAAATCGGTCTAGTGATTTCGGAGATTAGCCCGTACAAACAGACAGACGAACAGAGAAACAAAAAATGAAGAAAGAACTAAATTTGTTGATTTCACTCCTCACACCCCCCTGACTCGGTTTTTAGCATTTTTTTCATTGTACAGAAATTCGACCTCTACAGTTTTATTATATGTAGAGATTATAGTGTACCACCCACCTTCAACTGCATCATCACTGATCATCAAGTGAGATGGGGGTCCAAACATTAGGCTGTCAATAATATGGCCGTAGCACAAACAATTTGCGAAAAAGTATTTGTATCGAAAATGTCAACGCGTCACGCTTCGGCGTACCAAACTATTATATATATATATATTATAGTAGTATCTGTGCCACAGTTGCCCTAAATAAATGACAGTTTGTATAGTTTCAGAATCAGAATCATAATAGTTTATTTGCAACAACCAAGTATAATTTTAAACAAAGTAACAATTAAAAATAAAAACGTATTTGTCGCAAACCGGCCTCAACTCAGCGTTGTGCTGATCGTTCGACCAGCGCTGATCTTCCGTTGAAGCCGCTTGGGTGACTTCACAGATGAACTAAAGTTATAGAACTTATATAATTATCTACATCAACATACTTCTTTGCTAAAATACACTAATATGCTAATACTCGTATATAAAAGAGTGCTGGCTAAAATTGTGCATAACTGGATACTATAGTACGAGTATATTTATTTTCATATTTATAATTCATTTATATGTACCTGACCTGATACATGTACTAATATATAAACATATACATATATATATATAATAAATAAATATAAACAAATAAATAAATATATATATATAAATATATATATATATATCATATATATTTCATGTGAATGACACGTTACGTTACACTTACGCAGTTATTCGTGCTAACCCTAAAGGTTACGGAAGATTAACAAATCGCCCGCCAGGGGGCGCTTTGATACATTACTCTAAAAACACCCCATACAACACTCTGCACTATTCGCATTTCGACAAACGTAAAACAAACTTAGACCAAAACGTTTTGATCTTCTCGGAAAGATTTATTTCGATCGAAAATACTTTGTGAAATCCTCTTTTGGAGCGGTTTTTCTGTTGTATATGCTATCTATCTATGTATATGAAAAAAAAAACTCGTACTATTTGAATAAGTTGCGGGCAGTCGCTAGTAAATATATATTTTATCGAGTGCCTAGTATTTTTTGTCCTCTTTCTGTTCCTTTAAACCAGTTTTAAGAAATAGCGTATGTTTTATATCTACGTTCATACGAGTAGAAACTTATAATAAGCTTTTTTATTATGTCATTAATTATAAAATTTAACTCTTTCAGTTTCACTAGAAGGTTTTAAGCCATTAGAAATGGCAGGCACTGTGTTGTAGAAACAGAGAAGGATGTGATGTGAACAATGTGAAACAAAACACGAGAAGTGGTAACCTCAAACATTGCCAATGTTTTCTTTTGTCTCTAGATCCGTCGTGGGAATGAATACCGCGTTACAGATCAGATACGTCATCGCTTAGTCATGTATGAAGTAAAACATCTTCACCAGTGCCATACGAGAAAAGATGTAGAACATTAATTTTAGATTATTAAAAATTATTTAAAACTAGCTGCTCTCCGCGGTTTCACCCGCGCGGTGATGGATGATGATGATGAATCTTATATATCCTTTGCTATTACAACGTAAGCGAATTCTTGACTGACAATGTATTTCTTATTGCTACTGATACCTTGATATGACATTATTAATATATATAACCTTACGACATTTTTGTAACAACAATCAATTTCAATGATATTATTCATGTGATTATTATTATTATTGTAAATGACGGCCATCTCGCTACATTTGTACGCCTAAAACAGGCAAAACATGTTGATACAGACCTAGCTTAAGACCACATGCATGTTATTATTATATGTATGACATCACATGTTTTCGCAAATAAAAATTATCTTATCTTATCTTATCTTATCTTTGTTACTCAGGGTGAATGTAGCTTTCCAATGGTGAAAAATTTTTTGAAATCGGTCCAGTACTTTTTGGGCCAATTCGTTACATACATACTTACATACAAATCTTTCCTCTTTATAATATTAATTAGTATATTAGTATTAGTATAGATAGTATAGATTAAGCATTGATGTCGAAATCTTTGATATAATATCGATGTTGCAAGTAAATTGGATGAAGTCATCCAATTCATTTGATCAATCGTACATTGGACAAAGATATTGGACAAATATAGAATACCAGCCTTGTGTAGTTTTATATAAGTTTTTGAACTTCTTGTCGCCGCTCTGAGCAATTTTGGTTGGGACAAAACGTATGATTTCGCGTCACCAACATCTTTGTGACATGTTGCGTCCGTCACCGACATCCTGTAGTAGCAGTGAAGTGGATGTACGTGACAGAAGTGAAATTTTCACTTCTGTCTGCATTTCTTTTGACTGCCTAGTTCATTTATTGTTTTAGTATCGTTCTTTCTAATAATAAGTCATGAATAACTCAAAACATTGAAATATTAGTAGTTCTACGAACAGTAGACCTCGTGAGCATAGTCTTAGCAGCGGCAATCTTGAGCAGTTTTGGTAAAATTTAATATGTTGTGGGTACCAAATTTTCTTGTCGAATGTTACCAAAATCGATCTGTTTTCAAACTTCACTACCTACTCGGCAACCACTTGACTAATTATGCTCATATTCTAAATTCCTCTTTAAAGTCAGGTACCTACCTACCTAATGTGTCGTGTACCCCAAAATCGGACGGTAAATAGCGCTGCAGCACACTAAAAAATCACCAACGACGAAAAAACATTGAATTGTACAGCACACATACCAAGTAATGTCAAGACTGGTAAACAAGTACAATTTGAAAAATTTAATACCGACTTCCATTCTATTCAGTTATTGGAGTGTAACTCAAAAACTACTGGATTTAATTTAAAGAAATTTAAATGGGACCACAAAGGAATTACCAGCTTTCAAACAAAAAAGAATTTTAAGGATCGGTTCACCCTATCGCAAGTTATGAGGTAACAAACATTTAAAAAAAAACAGTCGACTTGAGTACCTCCTCCTTCTTGGAAAAAAAATGCGACCTGTACAGGAAGACGTATATAGAACCTAACAAACATACGGACAGATGAAAGTCAATTTGGCCAGTTAAAGCAGAGACGCTTCGCTCGCTCGGTCAATAATCCACATTCTTTAACAAACTAAAGCTATATATAATTAAAAGTGGTACTATTCAATGCAAGATTATCTAACGTCAGAAATGCTAATATAACCAAATCACATTCGGTATCACAGAAATTTAAATAATAAAACAATTTGTAAAGTAAATTATTAATCTTTACCTGAAATTATATTAATAACATCTGTATTTAAACATGTGGAAACAAAACGCAAATATTATTAATAATGCGAAAGTTGTAAATGTGTAAGTGTGATTGTATATTTGTTTCTTCTGCGCGCTCAAACGGCTGGAGTAACTTTGTTGATGTTTGGTGTGGAAGTAGATGTTTATCTACGGCAGGGGTCGCCAACTTGATTAGCCTCAAGATCTACTGTTTACTGACGAAACCATGTGTGATCTACTTATAATTACGCTTAAAACCGGCTAGGACTCGCGTAATATTTACCGGAAATATTCTCCGACCAGTTTCGAACTTATTTGAAGTTCTTCTTCTGGGAGTCACTCTTGTGCACAGCGGCGAGCGCGGGCCACAGCACGTAACTGGCGCTGCGACGGTCGCGCTGTGTCTGTAAGATTTTTTTCCGTCGAACTGTCACTTACGTCAATGTCACTTTCAGTGTCACTGTCACTACCGTTTTTTAGTTTATAGGGCTGTTGACACACCACACTTGTTGAGTCGACCTCACGGTTCCAGAGCTCCGAGGTCATCTAGTCAATGTTCAACACTGGTATCCAGGCCGGCGGTATATTCCACCCACGATCCCGATTGAAATTAGGGGCTAAAAACGGTAGTGACAGTGACACTGAAAGTGACATTGACGTAAGTGACAGTTCGACGGAAAAAAATCTTACAGACACAGCGCGACCGTCGCAGCGCCAGTTACGTGCTTTGGCCCGCGCTCGCCGCTGTGCACAATAGTGACTCCCAGAAGAAGAACTTCAAATAATTATATTATATTAACGGGGCTTAATCGCGTTAGTAATAGTATTTATTTACCTCGACGTTTCGATCAAGTTGCATTGATCGTGGTCACGAGCGGACTGAAGAGGCGGGTGTCACTGTCTTGAAGTATGGAGATACTTTTTAATATACCCCCAACAGTTGTTATAAAAAGTCATTGTCCCGACACACAACACTAACGATATCGACAGATTTTTCTGAGGATAAATCGCGACGGGAACACTTTTTAATCACTGGATTCCATGTTGCCGCCAGTTTGAAACCATCCTCCCGGTTGAAGTTACGGTGTTTTTTAATCTCAACCGCTTCACGTACCATTCTCGAGTAATAGTGACGCTCCGTAGAGAGGATTTTGGGGTCGTGAAGTTCAATCCAGTGATTAACTCCTGACTCGAGCAGATGTTCAGCGATCGCAGATTTATTTATTTGGCGGTTCTTTACAGCTGCAATATGCTCTTTGACTCGTTCAGCAATGGTTCGCTTAGTTTGTCCAATATACGAACTACCGCAGCTGCAATCAATTCTGTACACACCCGGTGTTTGGAATGGTATCTTGTCCTTGGGTGACCTGACACATCCTGCCAACTTATATAAGGGTTTAAAAACAGTCTTTATGGAGAATTGCCGTAGTATTGCTCCAACCTTATCTGTTATCCCTTTCACATACGGTAAGAATGCCGGCTGTCTCTCGACTTCTACTCTGTTCCTTTTAAATCTGCCAGATGAACGCACTTCTCTACTTACTTTATAGCCGTTTCGTTTTAAAACCTCCTGAACATGCGTTATTTCAGAAGCTAGATGTTCAGGGTCACAGTTCAGGGTCACTAACGCGATTAAGCCCCGTTAATATAATATAACTATGTGTTCAAATCGCGAAAGTTTAAAAATTACTATAACTTCAAATAAGTTCGAAACTGGTCGGAGAATATTTCCGGTAAATATTACGCGAGTCCTAGCCGGTTTTAAGCGTAATTATGAACATAACTCGCGATAGTTTTTTGATCTACTTATATATAGAAAACATATTTTAACATAAGAGATAACATAAAATTGAATATTATTCTTAATAATTAAGTACTTGAAGTAGCAAAGTCAGGTTCGTCGAAATGACCAATGTATATGGACGAACGTGCGTCTGTCAGGTGAGAATGTTGTTTATCTTTTGTTTGTTTTTGTATATTAGCGGTACCATTATGTTTTTGTCTTGCCGCGATCGACTGGAGTTAATACTGGCGATCGACCGGTCGATCGCGATCGACCGGTTGGCCACCCCTGATCTACTGAATTAACACAAGATTAGTTTTCCTCATCATGATCATCCGCTTAAGCGCTGGGCGCAGTGACTAATTAATGTAAATAATAAGTCATGTAAGAAAGTTAAGACGAAATATGCTCAAACATGCTTAATTTAAAAATTAATCTTCACGAATATTTTAAAATGTATTGACATTTTTTGTGTACAATAAATGTTCACAAAATACTTTATTCGGCTATACCGATACACGATCAAAGAAATTTCTCTCAAGAAAATACTCCCAAAATTTTCCAAAAAACACCGTTTAAGACGTTTCCGTCGATGGAGTGAATCAACTCCATTTAGTTTCTATGGAAGATATTCACCCAGAGACGTATATATACGTCAGTTTATTCCTAAATCTTTTCTTAATTATCACGGTAGTTATAGAAAGGATTAATACAATAAAATAATGTATGTAATCCCAACAAATATTCAAATACTTATGTGAGCTCAGTTTTTTGTAAGAGCGTAAGTTTTTTAGAAAAAAAAACACAAATTTTGAAAAAAAATTAAAGCACGCACGCTGAGTATTTCTTACCACCTTACAGCTTCCCTACCATTTCGTCTTAATGTAAGAAATGTAGTGTCTATAGAGTTCGTTCCAAACCTATTTCGATTAATAACCGCAAGTCGAAATGACCTCTACAGCTAATTGTGCACAGTGACTGTGGTAAGGCGACACGCTACCGGTCATGTGATCCTTTCATTGACGCTAAAAAAAGAACTTCCGACCAGACATCCTTACGAACATAATTAATACCATGCAACTCATGTGCATTTCGTACTTCAATTTGGCACTTTAGATATTTCGTTTACGCTTCAATTTGGCACTTTAGATATTTCGTTTATACTTCAATTTGGCACTTTAGATATTTCGTTTATACTTCAATTTGGCACTATAGATATTTCGTTTACGCTTCAATTTGGCACTATAGATATTTCGTTTACGCTTCAATTTGGCACTTCAGATAAGTCGTAGGAAGACAAGTCTTATAAAATTCGTTTTCCTTATTAATTACTGGGCTTCTGAAATATTTTTGAAGTGATTACCGATTCGTTACGTAACGCGTTACGGCGCCAGTTCGTCTGGCTTCCCTGTCTCCCACGTATCCTCTCTCACTCTAACCCACAGCGCTAGATTAGTTTATGTTATCACTTCTGTCGGGCGTCCCGAGACGCACACCTTTTATTTTAGTGTTATCAGGAAGCGTTACGAGCAAAATTCCCGACTCATGTTATGTGGTAACCTCTACCTAGAACATACGCATTTCCTCACAAGTGACGAGCTGTACTGCGTCCGTTGTTAAGTCTCATGTGGCTGTCATTTCGCCGGCACCCATACCCTTCAAACCAGCCTTGCGATTCTCTAATGATTCGTTGACGAGCTCCTCGACGAGCTCACCGATGACAAATACTTTATGAGATTAGCCCTTGTACACAACGTTTCTTGTCATCTCGTCATTTGTTTCACGGATGTTGTCAAAGATGCAAAGATGTTTGCGCTTAGAGAATCACACGGCAGAACGCAGTATTGCGGTATTTAATATTTTATATCTCAGGGTGGCGAGCGCAGTGCATTGCCATGCAGGGTTTTGTACTGGTGTAGTTTACAATTCTGAATGAACTTGTCTGAACAGTGACTTGCTCGTGTCGTCACCGATTAACATAAAAAAGTAGTATTGTGCAATAGTATGGTATTCGGTTTTGTTTGTAAGTATTCATACTTTTTTTTACTATTAATGTAGGTAAAAAAAGAGTATGTATATTGTATGCTTGGTTAAAAAAAATACACGTTACAGGCTGAAGAAGTTAATCAATTTAAATGTACTACGAAGTACGTCTCTAAGAAGTTTTCAGCTCGTAGGATGAGTTATGAGTAAGTTTTATTGCTTGTTTGTATTTAGTGATGGTTGTTACGATGGATTTACTACGTGTTTAGGATAAAGCACGTACCAATACTACAGATAAACTAGTTACTACGTAATAAACAATAATATCGACGACGCAGTATGTACCTATGTAATTTGTATTTACTGTCACATTTTATACAAGTGACACAGAGTGAGTAACCATGGGTGCGTTCGTTTAGCTTATGAGGGCATTGGTGGCGTTGTCACTGATGACTCTTTTGTCAAAGCTTAAAAACGTTATTTTTGCCACTTTTGCCCACACCCTATTCAAAAGCTCAACTAAGCATAAGACCTAAAATCGCATGATTAAGCTGTAAAATAACGATCACAAACAACTATGCTCCGGACATGGGTCAAAAATTGCACTTTTTGATGGCAAAAATTACTCTTTTAGCTTTCCGAACGCTGAACAAAAAGAGGCATGAACGACATTTTCACCCACAGATTCACAATTCGAACGCCCCTTGTGAGCGTTTTTAGCACAGACCAAAATATGGTCTGTGGTTTTTAGCGTTATTTTAGCTAAAAACGCTCAGAAGTGATCTATTCGAACGCGCTACATGTATAGATAGTATAAAATAATCAAAAGTAACTCCTTATTTTAAAAAAACAGCAATTTATCCGACTTCAACACCAAAAACTGTGAAATAACTTATTGAAACCGGTAGCATGATAGTTCCTTAGATAGTTTAGTAGGAACCTATTATCACTATTGTGTGCATGGACTGCGATAAGTTATTTCACACTTTTTAGTGTTGAAGTCCGTTCCATTAAACATAAACAAAAGGTACAGTAACGGTCAGGATCATAGAAGCTCCTATTTTTAACCGACTTCATAAAGGAGGTGGTTCTATGTTCACTGTATATTTTTCTGTTTTATTTAAGTAACTTGACCGATTCGTCCGCCAATTGTTGACCGATTTCTAAAAATATCGGTAGGATTACTTCCAATTTGGTCCCATTGTCACCAAGTCAGGTTCTGATGATGGGATCCCAGGGGAATCGAGGGCAGCCGTCACGTTTCATAGGCATTTATTACGTTTCATACATTTTTAAAGCACATATGCTTCGATAACATGTGCTTGTGCATGTTACATACATTATCAGATGCACATCATTGACTTATAATGCGTCTGATAATCATCATCTCATGTGGATGAGCTGATGATGAACAATATAACTCCTTAACTATTAGGAGTTATTGCATAATCTTCTATACTAGTCTATACTCATATACTATCTATATCTATGTCTATATCTATACTAATATTATAAAGAGGAAATATTTGTATGTATGTATGTTTGTAACGAATTGGCTCAAAAAGTACTAGACCGATTTAAAAAAATCTTTCACCATTGGAAAGCTACATTCACCCTGAGTAACATAATATATTGGGTATATAAGATTCATCATCATCATCCATCACCGCGCGGGTGAAACCGCGGAGAGCAGCTAGTCAATAATATTATAAAGGAGGTAAGCTTTTTAAAAAATTTCGAGTACGAGTGTAGCGAAAATGTAGAAAAACATTATTGAAAATAATAAAAAAAACATATTTTGTGGAATGGCAAATAAATAAGAAGTACAATTTGAAAAATATTATACCGACTTCCATTCTATTCAGTTATAGGAGTGTATCTCAAAAACTACTGGACCGAATTTGATGAAACTTAAACGGGATCACAAGGGAAGCACCAGCTTTCAAACAAAAACGTGAGAATCGGTTCACCAGGTCGAAAGTTATGAGGTAACAAACATAAAAAAAACATACAGCCGAATTGAGTATCTCCTCTTTTTTTGGAAGTCGGTAGAAAAATACTTACAAGGAAAGGATCCCAGACAAAAGGGAAAAGAAAACTTGGTATATAAAAATTGGTATTGGTAGAATTTACTGCCTAGATTTAATTCCGCCTACCAAGCTTAGCTTTTTAAAATAACCTAAAATATATCAATCCATGTCATAAATTACAGAATGGTTATGTCAAAAAAATCTATTTTACATTTTTATCGTTTATAAATTTTACAATCGTAAAATAAGCTTTTTCTATTAACAATTATTAGGGCACTTTTAAAAACATTAATGTTATCTTCAGTACGTATTATTTTTGGTACTTTGTTATAGATGATCGGAGCCATACAAAATAAACTGCGACACAGCTAGAACGATGTATTTTTAATTGCAAGATGACGAAATTGCCCCTCTCGTCTACTTCCTTCGTCATATTAGACAAATAAGTTCCTTTTAGATCACCTGATCTGACAAGGACCGACTTTTTATGGAATTTTTAAAGTACGTGCATAAGCCACTATCGCGCAACCCTAAAAACCAATTTGACAAAGAGGTTCAGAACATAACGCCGGAAGTGTTGAGAAGCGAATGCTTTAAAAAAGGCTCAAAATGCATTGAGCCTGTAATCATTTAAAGGAAATGATATTCAAATATAATAGGAGTACTTTTAGTATACGATTTTTAAAGCGCTGACGCCTGTTTTGCGAGATCTAACATTGCATTCCGTCATAAAAATATATTTATTTTCTAACGACTTCCAAAAAGGAGGAGGTACTCAATTCGACTGTATTTTTTATGTATACTCCTACATATATATCTCCTCCTGTATACCTCATAACTTTCGTTGTGTGAAACGATTATTAAAATTCTCAAAATTCTTTTTTTTTTGTTTGAATGCTGGTACTACCCGTGTGGTCCCATTTGAATTTTATCAAATTCGGTCCAGTAACTACGGCCCTAGTTGTACTTAATCCAATATGATATTCTGTGAATCTGTGTAAAGAATCATCAAACTGTTCCAAAAGTAATTATTATCAAATATTTAATTTTGCCAGTTAATGAATTTCAATAAACTGAGCAAAATCAGTATAGTGACGAAGTTGCGAATCGATATACTATCAACAATTTGACGATCGTAAGCCCTCGATAAGAGTTGTCGACATGACTTCCATACTTGCAACGTGCGATACTATTCGTTAAATTTATCGTCTTAACGACTCGTCAAATTTAACGACCTTACAAACTAAAAAAAATAAAGAGTTTATATATCAATCGCTCAACGAGCAATGGAGAGGGCTATGCTAGGGGTTTCCCTGCGTGATAAGATCCGAAATGAAGAGATCCGTAGGAGAACTAAGGTCACCGACATAGCACTCAAAATTAGCAAGTTGAAGTGGCAATGGGCAGGCCACATCGCTCGCAGAACTGATAACCGATGGGGAAGAAAGGTTCTCGAGTGGCGACCAAGCACCGGAAGGCGTAATGTAGGCCGGCCTTCCACTAGGTGGACCGACGACCTCATAAAAACCGCGGGGAATCGCTGGATGCAGGAAGCGAGTAGCCGGTTCAAGTGGCGTTCTATGGGGGAGGCCTATGTTCAGCAGTGGACGTCTTCCGGCTGATAATGATGATGATGATGATGATGATTAAGCTTTAGGTGTTTTTCATGATGCACGAAAGTAGGCGAAGTAGACATAATCATGGATTATTGATTTTCATTGTGTTCTCGTCAAAATCTGGAATGTTTTAGTAATGCGTCTGATAATGATGATGAGGATGAATGGTACACATGTGTACTTAGTTGAATTATTAGTGGGCTTCAATTTATAACCTTTATGTAGAAGTTAAGAAACAAAACAAACATTAACGAATCATTTTGTTTTATTTGACAGTAAAAAGTGTGTAGTTTTAACATAAGAAGTAGTTTTTGATCATAGTTATATTTATGCCTAGATCCGACATGATGTCGTGCGAGTAAAATGTCAAAAAGTTCGAAAAAAGCTATGGATGGCCAAACAACTTTCACATGGTTATTACCATCAGGCCAACTTGCCGCCTGATCTCGGCATAGGATCTTGTTATAGGAATTACAAAATTTAATCGCCAAGACGAAAGACGTGGTGTTATCAAGAATAACAATAAAAATTAAGTTCGTTGCGGCTGTCGCAACGCTGCGCTCCGCTGCCTGTTGCTTGCAACATCGGGCTTTCATAATGCAATGTTTGTTGCCGATCTTTTGGTAACTTTGATCACTTTAAAATGAACATCACGGGGTATGTTAAACTTTGGCAGGTTATGTTTAAGATATGACGTTACTAGATAATTCGCAAGCGGCTTCGCTCGCTTGGTCTTGGTATACTTAGTGGTGGAAGTGCCGTTTTGGAACCTCGAGGTCATGGGTTCGATCCCCGGGTTGGACATGGGTTTTTCTGAGAAAGAAAGATTTTCTCAATAACAGTCTGGGTACTGGAACAGTGCCCCGTAGATGGCAATAGGCTCGGCTGTGTTACATGATCGCATGACCAAAAACATATATGGCGAAACGTAGGTGTTTAAAACACCGCTACTCTCCCCTTCGAGGATATACAGGCAAAAGTATCGATTCACTCAAGACCGCTAGACTGTTGTTACCGCCCCGCGGTTTCATCTCCGTGGTGATGGATGGTGACGATGAGGAAAAGTATCCTATTAAAATAATGCTGCTTACCCCTTCGAGTATATATAAGCGAAACTATTTATGTTGTGTTTAAAAACATGTAAGTATTACGGGCGATGCAATCAAGACTACTAGACTGATGTTTCACTCCGTGGTGATGGCGGAATCGCTCGACTACAGTCGGCTGAAGAACAAAGATGGATGACATGCCGACTCTATCGCCGAGCACGTCTTGTGTATCGAGCTGTCAAAATCATTGCGTGCTTTTGAGACAACGCTATCAGAAACTGTTACATCTGTAACACAACTCTATTGACAGAAAATAAGTCATCATTAAGACGTAGGCGGAGATCTTGTTATTTTGTCTATGCTGTGCCCAAGAATATTACGCTTTTCAACCACGTGGTGATAGATGTTAATTATGATGATGAGGATGAAATGTAGCCTATGTGCTATTCCAGACTATAATCTATCACTGTGCGAAATTTCAACCAGATCCGTTCAGCCGTTCTGCCATGATTGAGTAACAAACATCCAGATATCCATCCATCCATTCATCCATCTAAACTTTCACATTTATAATATTAGTGGGATTACACAAAGCAATTTATAGTACTACTAGCTGGTGCCCACGACTTCGTCTGCGCAGAATTAGTAGGTACTTAGAGTAGCGTATTCTCTTCTCCAAGGCCATATCTATCTTTATACCAAAATGTCATAAAATAAAAATATTTACATGGTCAAACTTAAATACTTAGTAAAGCAATCAGTAAACACTAATAATAAAATTTGTCTACGTGTGTACAAATATAAAATTTATCACCTTGGAAAAACTGTCATTACATTTCATCACCCTTGACGGTATTTGAGCTTTTTCAGTTTCGACAACTTTTTTAGACAACCCGCAATCCGTCAAATGTCAAAAACAAAGATGGAGTCTTGGATTCTAATTTAGCCCGGCCCGTTACGCGGATGGCCACAGCTAAGGTAAAATACAGTCTATGGCGATTTACCGACCGAAGTCGGTCGTAAAGCGATCGATATCTATATCTAGGGTTGCCATTCGTCTGGGTTTCCCCGGATTTGTCCTAGTTTAAAGGGCATGCGGGGAGCGTCCGGGCGGGTTTCATTTGTAGTCCGGGTTTAAAAATGTAAAGTCTTGGGCTTAAATAAAAAAAAATCTAACAGATTATTAACATAATTTGCAACAGACTGTGATAACATTCTGTTTTGTTAGGTACATTTAAAATGATGATAAAAGATGACTAAATTTAATTTTAGGTCTGAAAACAAATAATAACGTAATTTATGACATTTTTTTATTACACTATGTTTAAAAAACTTATTGACATGTCCGGGTTCTGGGCTCTGAAATCCGGGGTTTTCACGTGTCTGGTTTCAAAATTTTAGAGATGGCAGCCCTATCTATATCGATACTACGGCCCCTGGTGAGTATGAAGAATCATACAAATAAGTTTGACGACCGGGCACAAAAGGTTCATGAACAGGAAATAACAGAAGACCCCTATAGCACCGATATAAGGAAAGTGTTATGAGGGGAATTCGAAGAATATTATTTGCATACAAGATGTTTCAGTTCCGTGTTTGCGATGCAGGAATCCCAAGGAAAGAGCGATAAGATGTACGACGCATCCGGCTTCTGGCCTCTCCGGCCACTTTTATGCAGTCCGTATATTACCTACCTATATTATACGAGCTGGTAATTCTCGCTATAATAATCTATATATATAAAACAAATTCATGTTAGTTACACCATTTATAACTCTAAAACAGCTGGACCAATTATAATGATTTTTCTGTTTTTCGATTTATCATGTCTCGGGAAGGACATAGGATACTTTTCATCATCAATCTCCACGCGGGTGAAACCGCGGGGCGCAGTTAGTATAACATAAAAAGTGAGTTTGTTTTTTGTTTTGATTGTTACGCTCTCACGCGGCTGAACGGATCTCGATGAAATTGGGCAAGGAGATAGATTTTATACGGGGAACAGACGTAGGATGCTTTTCATCATCATCCATCACCACACGGCTGAAACCGCGAGGTATATCCAGCTATTGTATAAATAAAGCATTAGTTTGGTTTTTGAATTTCGCCCAATGTTTAATTTGCCTAGGCATATAATATTTGATTGATGTAAGGATAAGTCCATAATTATTATTTAAAATAGTATCATATCGAAACTGGTTTTTCAGCCAAAAACCGAAATTTTAGCCTTGCTCTCTGTTTCGGCCGAAACCGAAACTTATTAAAGATTATTTCAAATTACAATTATTTAGTGAAATTTACTGTTATTAAACAACAATTATTTGCTTATTATTAAATTAAATTAAATTAAATGAAATCTAAGGCACGAGTTAGCTGCGAAGTTTACCGAGTAAGTTTCGGCTATACTGTAGCTGACACCGAAACTAGATTTAATAGCCGAAACTGGCCGAAACCGAATTTCAGTTGGTCACTACATTAAAAATGAATGAGATCGATGCTGCCAGCAGTTACAGTTTAAGAACAAGCTCATATTATTTAATCAGTTCTCTTTAGTAGATTGATTACACGTTCATCAGACTTCATAGAAATGATTCCGGATAGTTTCCGGCAATATTCCGGCTAAACTTCAACGCGCTACAACTAGACACAGAGACAATGAACTAGTTTTTGAGCTGGTTCAGCATCTCTATTAGGTAGGTTATGCGTAAAATGCATAGACTAGATAATCTACTAGACCCGGCAGTAATTTATTGTAGCTATACAGGGAGAATCTGAATTTAGGGGCATCTTTTTAAAATAAGACACTATTAATGATACTAATAATTGCATCAGTGTTATTATGTAATATATTAGCCTCAATGCAATACATATCATTAATAGTGTCATAACCCATCAAGAGACGCGAGAAACAATAGAAATTTAATTGTTATAATGACATCGACACATGAGGGGTTAATTTAAAAGGATCCACGAATTCAAATTCAACCGCTATATATTCTCTACTGTAACATGAGTTAATATTTGATAGCAATAGAGGTGATCTTCTTATTGAATGTAAGTAATTGTTTTGTAAAGTAGCAAGAATGCCATTTAAAATTGATATTTTAAAAAGAGATTTTAGCAAGTAAATAACTACCATACATTAAAATATTAAACATCACGGTTATGGACTCTGCTTACTATAAATGCAGTGCTTTCTGTATTTATACAGTAATGACATAAATTAAAAAGGCAAAGTTATTTGTACATACAATGTTATTTGTTATTTGGGGTACGAAGTACCAGCTTCTGTACTAAGGTACCAGAAAGTACAAGTAACTAGTTCTTAAGCATTGAAGTGTTAACATTGTTTGACCTTAGTCTCTTTGTTTATGGAATAAGTTGGCAAGCGAGCGAGCGGCTCACCTGATAGTAAGTGATACCGTCGCCCCATATATCTGCAATACCAGAGGTCTCGCGGATGCGTTGCCGGCCTTTGAGGAAGGATGATAGGAAGGAAGAGATAGAAGAGGTGAGGGTGGATGGGGGGAAGGAGAGGGAAAACGGAAAAGGGGAAATCAGGACTCCGGAACCTCCCATAAACCGACGAAACGCAATAGCAAGCTATGTTACTTCACGTCGGTGTTATGTGGGAGTGTGGTACTTCTCCGGTCGTGCCGGCCCATTCAGCTGTGTGGTTGCGCGTGGCACTTCCACAAAAATACCTCTTGTACCTATAGTACCGATACTTGATATAGTTCGGAACTAAGTAATAAGAATCATATTCATTTTTAACAGTTTGGTGTTCTGTGATAACACTCTGTATATTTGGGTGATGTACGAGTACGTACTAAGTTATTAAACAGACACAATTTGTAAAAGCGAAATTATGTTTGCTTGTTTCAATGTATGTATGCATGTCTGGTACTGTTTTACGACTAAAGTACCGAATTGATGGGATAGCATTGTAATAATACAGGTTAATTGTAACTCCAGAATAAAGGCTCATGTGGTACAGACACTTCTAAACGGGCGTCATCGCGAACTGCAGCTACAATGAAGAAAAGTTTTAATGTTGTATTAAAACGTAAGCTATTTTACATAATTATCTACCACAGACTGACTTATTTAACAAACTATCAGTGCAAGTACAGTACTTTGTCCATCGGTATATTCGTCAATTCGACGTCGACAAAATTGCTTATATTAATTACAAATTTCATATTTGACATGTCGACCGCTACTATCAACAATTCGACGTCGACCAAATCGAGTTTATTAATCAGGTACAAATGTCATATTTGACAATATTAAGCGTTAAAAACCCTTTTCCTGGTGTTATGTATCGAATATATCGATCGATAAAGTACCGTAATTGCACTGCATGAATTATACAAGCGTCTTAACCACACATGTTGCAGTTCCTGGAAAAGTAGTATGATTTTTGCGAAATCTATTGTATTATTGGCCAAATATGGCGAATCGCGAGTCAACGGGTTAATTCATACTAAAGGTTCTATTGCTGTTTACAACTGCTACTTGTTCTAAAAATCCTACTGTGCGCATCATCTTTCCTTTTCAAGTAAGTATTTTTTACCGACTTCCAAAAAAAGGAGAAGGTACTCATTTCGACTGTATGTTTTTTTCAGTTTGTTACCTTATAACTTTGGACTGGGTGAACCGATTCTCAAAATTCATTTTGTTTTGTTTCTCAAATTTTTTTCCGTGTGGTCCCATTTAAATTTTATCAAATTCGGTCCAGTACTTTTTTAATTTACACTCCAATAACTGAATAGAATGGAAGTCGGTATTAAATTTTTCAAATTGTACTTGTTATTTACACTAGTTAACCGCCAGCCGCTTCGCTCGCTTCAATCATAAACCAGTCAATCAGGACAAATATATATTAGTATATGTAAATAAGATCTATAATTTATTTTCAAGTGTTCAATCTAATTTAATTTACCTTTAAAGGACGATACAATTGACTGTAATCATGACAATTTATTAGTAACTAAATATGCAATATCTCATTAGAAAACCGTTTAACCAGGTACTATTAACATTGTCCTTTATGTCTGTAAACAAATGTAAATATTAAATTATGTACAACGATTTCTTAACAATGCGGAATTATTGATATTAATTTCATATTTAATAACTTGTTTGTTATTTTTTATTTGCCACGTTATCTATTATTTCATAATAGTAGGTATATAGTATTCTTTTTGAATTCTGAAAATTCTCTTTTGACGTGTCTAGTGAGGTTTTACAGTCTATGTAAGAAATGTCGTGATGGATGAAAAAGTAGTTCAAAGATGCACGTAGCTCAAGTGCATAGTATAGTTAATAGTTATTACGCGGTAATTTGGTCTTGGGAATTTACCTGTAAGGCTGAGCGCCCATTGTAGTCACGACAGTTTTAAGACTCGACTTTCCTCACATAGACTAGTCTGTCTTAAAACTAAAACCAAATTGTTTTGACTATGACACGTCGCACATCTAAAACGAAACTGTTTGACTATGAGACAATTTTGTCTATGAGACGTTTTGTTTGAAGTTTGCGCGTCTTCATCATTTTTGTTAAGACGCGGTCCAACCCCAATTTTAAAATAATTTACGATGCTTTACGTAAGGTTGAAAATCGCTTGTGAGATTGGACGATGTAATGCGAAAATGCGTTAATTTTGTACGTTTTCTTTATATTTCTCGATATATACTAACATAATTGAAAAAACTGCTGGTTATTACTTTAGTACTATACGTTAGCTAAGTATTACCTAAAAACAATATAGTGTTATCGCCGAAAATTCTGAGAGATAGGACGTGAAAGTTTATTTTTGTGGACCTATCCAGGATATTTTTCTGCTGAAAGAGAGTTATATTTATGAATTCTGTTCGGTTATAAGTCTTTTCCTATTCCTTTTCTAACCTTTGTATTTTTTTCATAATATACTATCGCTCTGTTTCGTTACACTAACGGCCTTATTAATAAACTTGTAATAAACCCGAAGTAGTTAAAACATCTATCTGTCAATTTTTCGCTTGCAGTAAATGTCACGCGTGAAAGTAAGACAAAGCATGTTACGCTTAAACTATGTTTACGCAACGTTTATTAATAAAGGCCTGGGTGCTTAAAAATTCTGCTTTTTTTTAAATCAGGGTACGAGCGCGCCTTAAGCAATAGTCTGTCTTAAAACTATCGTGACTCAAGTCTGCGCTCAGCCTAATAAGTACAATGGATCTAGTAGGTACATTCGTTCGTGGTAATTATGAGGGTTTCCCTGATGGAAAGCTTGAAGTATTAAATTAGACATATCTATACTAATATTTTGAAGAGGAAAGATTTGTATTTTTTTGTAACAAATAATCCTAAAAACTACTGAACCGATTTTAAAAATTATTTTGCCCTCACAAAGCTACATAGTAACATAGGCTATTTAATATATCAAAATAAGTTAGGGATCCGTATGAAAACTTCGATAATGTAACCCAAGGTGTGGAAAAAATACGAAAAAACATCCTTATCGCGTACCTTATTATATTGGTAAACAATATTTACATGTCGATCACAAATTCACAATGTACATCACAGATGTAACAGCCAAAGTATATATCATAGGTATTATGAACACATGTCAAACAACCGTAAAACTGTTCCGTGTTATATTTCAGTTTAATGTTGAATAAGTGGAGATTATGGACTTCTTCTACTTATCATCTTATCCATACGTCAACTCTTCGATTTCCATGTGGAAGGAAATGGAACTGCCAAATGTTTAATACGGATAATGCTTTTTTTAGTTATATAGTCACAATAATTTTCATATTTGCATGATTCGGCAATAATCATTTAGATATTAGAATTGTGATAATGTTTCGTATGAACATGATAATGTAACATTAATAATTCGCAGCGTGATTATACGATAGAGGCGATACAATAATCCCCTTGTGGGCTTACACAATATTACTCAATACTTTCAAATTTAAATTATTATAACGACGACGTAAAGATACTATATAGATAGTTGGTATTGACCCTGCCTTCGAAGCGCGGGGTCTGAGGTTCGATCTCTGGCCAGGACAAATATTTTTAGGATGGCTAAAAACTGACCTAAAGAAACCGGCTTGAGTCATCAATTTCTGATATTTTATGTTCAGTCTGTGCAAAACGAGAACCGACGCGGCGTTACGGTGAACTAACATTCAGATTGTCATATGACAGTCCGATCCAGAGTATGCGTCACGCAACTGTCTAGTATCAACTTTGAGTCGATAAAACTATATTTTTTTTATTAATGGTTCCTTTTTGTAGTAAATTTTATTCATCATTTTTAGTGGCCCTTGCTACTAATGGAATCGATTGTTATTCACCGTCAATGATGATAACTTCAAGATGGGCGGAACACTTTCAGTTTTTAGAGTGTAACTCACAAAATGCTTCACTGAATTTGATGTAAATTAAATGGGACCACCTCAGAAGCATACTCTACCACACACAAAAATAATTTTGTGATTCGGTCCACAAATAGGGGAGAAATGGGCTAACATAATAAAAAAATACATACACACGAACATATAACCTCCTCCTTTTTTGAAGACGGTTATAAGCAGTAAATTAGTAGCAATTTTATTCAATTATTTCATTTACTAGCAAAACAAAACAGTTCGTTAGCACACGCGCGCCCTCAATTCCTAGGACGTTTCTCTTTTTGTACATACTTTATATAACATATTACATATTATATATTTTCACACGAGCCGAACTCATGTTATATATTTTTATTGCATATCCAGTCGGGAAGCTTATTGCTGTAATCTTCAATTACATGCTGATATCATAAAATTTAAACAAATGTAATCTCACATTAAACACATAAATGTTATCTGCTACCATTTATAATATCATGTTTAGACATTATAAATATTGTTTGTATTTTTTCCCGGAATGTGAGTAATTATACCTATTGTTTCAGTTTAGATGTCAGACATAGTAGGTAAGTAGAGTTTTGAAATAGTTATTGGTGCAACAAGAGAGCAAAGTTTTTTTGCTGCGAGTGCTGATTTTGAATCCTGCGTGTGGCGAGGGATTCAAAGGCACGAGATGCAAAAAACTTTGCTCTCGTGTAACACACATAACTTCTCACTTCAGCAGCGAGAACACTTTAGGATATAAAATAATAAACAGGAATAGATTGAAATAACTATTTATTGTGAATCAAAATAATTAACATTGTAGGTAGAGTTACCAATTCAATAAAATACATTAAAATAATTTTTTTTTTGCTAAATTTCTTTAGTTGGTACGTAATTCCGAACGTGTTTGTCTTTGAGGTCGAATTCAAAATCAGAACTTTGAAAGGGCTGGTCTTTGTCTCTCTCTCGTTCTAATGGCGGGAAAGAGATAGAGTGTGAATGTTCCGAATTGTATGATTAACCCAAGGCCGAGTAAGATATTCGCGGCTATCTGAAAAAAAAGTTACTCTGTCTCACTCAGTGAGCAAAATCGTATTTTGCTCTCTGATTTCAGGCAGCAAAACCTACATGTTAGAGCTACTGAAGTGAAAATGTATTTATAATCAGCCCCCATTAGCGCTTGTAATAGAACTGTAGCTTTGCGTGGCACCTCACTGTACTCGTCACCGTAAACATGAGTTCGTAGACATTAGCGCTAAGAACTTACACTTAAGGCGAAATGAGTGTATATTACGACCAAATTTCATGATTCGACTTCGCGAATACTGAGTTCTTCGACGCTTAAACCTCATAACCGAAGTCAAGCGTGGATCCACCGTTGTGGGCATGATGGGCATGCCCACAACCCTAAAAGACTTGTGGGCGTTTTTCAAAAAAGATGTACATATGCAAATTTGTAGCGTCCAAGATTTTAATTGCTCATTAAAAAAAATAATTAAGTAATTTTAATAAATAGTTTATTTACGTGTAGAAATATGATATTTTAGTTTATAAATGTAGTTATATAAACAACCTAACTGTCATAAATACGACATTACGATAAAAACTAACAGCAAAACTGTGTAAAATTTACATGTCCCACGCACATTTTGAAACTTTCAAGCCGCCATAAAAAAATCTACAAATTATTTAGCGTGCTATTTTAAGCTTTGATCGACGTATGATGGAACCATAAGTACAATTAAATGCTCTATACAGTCGAAATAAGCAACAAAATAGCTCAAAATAATGTTTTCTTCTTGTCCCAGCAATATTGCTAACCCGGAATTCCGGTTATAGTCACGGTCATTTTTAGACACTTAGGAATTTTTTTGCACTAAATCATGGTTATTTATTTCATTCTGGCAACATTGGTAAGCATAACGTTATAGCCGCCATGTTGTTACCAACTCCAGTGTCAAAAATCTGTGCTTAAAAGTGGTCGCGTCACAGTGGTTCCAATTCGAAGTTCCAGATAGCAACACGATTTTATGAGGTAATGTGCAGGTTATTGTATTATTAACTGTAACACAATCACATTTTATTCTATGAAGTATTGTAAAATTAAACTAAATTAGTAATAAAACGAATACAACAGTTTGAATTATTGTTTGAAGCTAACAAGTAGTGGATTCGTCACATCAGGATAGTCACGTGATGTATATCCGGAATCATTTTGTGACGCACTGGAACTATTAAGCTGGGGATACATTTGATCGTGATAATACCAAAAAAAATCGCACTCGTAATTAATTGATGCTAAAATTAGCCATGTAATGGTGTGTATTGTAAATACTTGATTTTCTGTTCTCAGATTATTAACTTCTACGGAACGAAATAAATATAAAGGATTTAGGGTGATATGTTGTTTGTTTTATGTGGATACATACATATACCTATATATTAAGGCTTGACCGATTTAGAGTTTTATTTTATAGTTTTAAAAATAGGAATTGTGAGCATATTAGGCGGTTCAATACCTGACCAAGGTATGGTATGTATTGGTACCAGGCAGCCCCTGCATAAGCGGCCTACCAGTACTTTTTTTACATAGGTCTCTGGGTTTGCAATATGTAGGATTTATATATTATATTTGCATTAATAAGTTTATTTTGTTAATATAATATTTCTAATTATTTCAGCTAACATGGCCCTCACAGCTGCAGAAAGGGCTAAAAGATATCGAGCGAAATTAAAACAAAACCCCGAAACCTACCTAATTAAAGCTTATCTTGTAAAGGCATGGCAAATATATGCATGATTATTTTAGTATACTTACAGATTATCATTGGCTATCAGTATCACATACAATACCAAGATTGTGTTCATTACCTGAACCATTACTTTTGAAGAATAAAAAAAATGTATAACCTCAGTTATTTGTTCTATACTTTTTAAGATGTTTTATATATTTTTTACTTCAAAACTGCCAATTAATTAAAAATATTATTTCATTACAATTATCATTTATTATATTAAAGACTTACATTATTAACAAAATTTCTATAATTGTGTATATTAAGCTTAGTTTATTCCAGTTAGTCACTCGAGATTCCAGATAGTCACTGTCCCTCGTTTTTACTAGACGAAAAATTTATCTAATGTAAGAAATCTTTACGAATATTTGTTGAATTCTTGTTATGTTGATCTTGCTGTTGTAGATTTATATTTTTGTAACATTTAATTTAACATTAACACAATCATAGAGTGTTAGATACAATATTTTTAGACTCAAAAGTTCCTACTGTGACGATCTCGATAGAAAAGTTACTCTCAAGTGATGATTGTAGGCATTTTCTTTATGTAAAGACTTAGTTTTCCAAAGATTTGATGGTTACCTAGTAAATAATAAAAACAAATGAACAAAACATTTAATATTTTATTTTTTATTCATATTTTTCTTCCGTGACGAACCGGAAACGATTCCTGTGAACCCTGACATTAAAATTAAGATTATGATAATGTTTTCAATTATATCGTTATATATTTTTGATTTTTACGCACTTTTGAATGTATATTACCCAATCAGACAGTTAAATATATGAATTGGTATATAATTCCAAATTCAGTTCCGGAGCGTCACATGTACATCTTTTTTTGAAAAACGCCCTTGTGACATCAGACGTCACACTTTCATGTTCGACAGGCCGATGATCTGACGTTTTATAGAATGTATAAAACCTGGATACCGATGTAATTATTAACGTTTTCGCGAAAAAGAAACGTAAGCTTCTTTTAGATTTTATTTGAAATTATTTGATATCCTTTGTAGTGGTTTCCAGCGAAGTTACAGAGCAAGAATCTTGTATCTCCGAGTACAAAGCGCAGTGTTTTGCCACGCACGGTTTTGAAGTGTTGTATCTACGAGTAGTTCAGAATTCTGAATGGCACTGGACTGTTATGGGCAAGCGTGACGCTTAACATCAGGCGTGCGACTTGATACTAAATATTATCTAGGTATCATGAGAGAGTTTATGCTGCTACTATTTTGCTGATTTCCAGGTGGCTGTACCCACAACCTTTTTTGTGGCCTGGATCCGCGCCTGACCGGAGTAGGAAAAAAACGTAGTGTAAATTGAGTATACGTTCTTGTGAAGTATGGAAGTCAATACACGATTGAGCAAACTTGGCTCGATAGAAAAAAATCGGCAACATTCCCAAAATTTTGCAATTTTTCTTATGTGCTTCGTGAGGAAAAAGCATTTTTATTCAATTATGGGCAAATATATTTCGATCAATGTATCATATTCGAATTCCCAATGAAATTTACTAGTGAACTATGGATTCCTTTATCATTAAAATTTAAGCATTTGATTGTACGAACTAAATATAAAAAAGTATTAGCACGCATCTGATAAGCAATTCTCAGCCTTATGTAGAGCATCGTAATATGCATCGTAAAAATTAGGATTGGACCGCGCCTTAAGTTTCTAAAACCGTCCGTCAAATTCAATCAGTGTAAACCGAACCAGAACATTCCTTCGTGGTTGTATTAGAAAAACTTTAATAAATAAAAATATAGTCTGTCAGTTTGTTCCAGCTACTATTCAAAATGGCTGGATTCATTTTGGCGGGACATTCACGGGCAGATCAGATCTTATAAAATTTCGCTTTAGCAACTTTAATTTAAAAAAAATACAACTTACAAGAATTTTGTTCTGCGCAAAATGTTTAAACTTTCACGCGAACGAAATTGAATGTAAAGTGCGCGTGTGTGTTTTTTAAAACATTTAGGTTATTAAGAAATAGACATTACGTACAAAAAAATCGCCTGTATCGTTAAAATACATAAATTACGTGCTCATTCGGAGTATTATTATATAGATACTATGTAAATATATTATAATGTATGTAAATACCTTTGTAATAATATAATACGCGGATGCCAAGGACATTAAAAATTATAGTGTCCTCACATCTTAAAACGCTATATCGATTCACAGTTATTATTCAAACATCTTCAAATTAGATATAAAAATTCAACGGAATACTCCAACAGGATCCGAACCTTAATATCGCTTTCAAATTCAAACACAAAACCATCTATTAATGGCATCAATGACGCACGCTTATAAACGGAAATTATCATTCGATACACCTACTTGTAAGAGAATATGAAATAATTACTGTTCTCAGCGCCATCTATTAAGCTTTATACTCTGTGTAAGTTTGAATCTTGTTGAGTCTGTGGAGTAGTTGAACGAAGTATATTCTCTATGGCTGTCACTGAGTCAGTCAGCTCAGTTCGATCTGTCTTGTCTTTCACAAAGTCTGATTTATCTACAGTCTTTCACTTTGAAACAGACTACCGACCGTGCCGGACGTGCACACTGACTCCCTTCTTTTCAAGATGGCCGATGATGGCACCCCGAGTTCGAGGAAAAACCGGCGGAAACCCCGAAATACTTATATGTACTTAAATACACTTAAGAGGATTGCATATAGCTAGTACTTTCCATACTAAAAGAAAAAACTCTTTTCTACCTCTCAACATTGTCCGATTTCGGCGATTTTTTTTCATGGAATCATCACATTGTTTACTATGTCCGTACGTTTTGATTTTTTCAGTTTTTTTAAGATATAAAAAAGGAAATTCATAGTACTTTGTTTTTTTTTATATTTCAAAGTAATATAAATTCATTTATTTAGAACTTAAAAAAACGGAAAAATCAAAACGTACGGGCATATGAAATAATGCGTTGATTACACGAAAAAAAAATCACTGAAATCGGACAATGTTGTTATTTCTTTTAGTATGGACAAGTACTACGAGTAGATATGCAATACCCTTAACAGCTTTCCAAAAATAACTAGAGACACAACCGAGAAGAAACGGTAAAAACTCCACCCTTTAAACTAAAAAATGTGTAAAGTATGTTTATTAAGGGATAAACTGGCAAACGAGCAGGTGGCTCACCCGATGGTAAGTGATCACCGTCGCCCACGGACATCCGCAATACCAGAGATCTCGAGGATTGCGTTGCCGGCATTTAAGGGAAGTGTTGAAAGTGTTACACACACTTTTAAATGCGTAATTATTAAACCAAAATAATACACTTACGATAATTTAATTAATTTTATACGTTGTTTTGTCTTTAGTGGTAGTATTCTATACATCAGAATCTCAGGCTTGGATGAAACGATACTGCCATTTTCGGTCTTCAGTTTTGTCATTTGGCTTTGTCCAATAGACGAATCCTTTGCAAACACTTTATTGCCCTGGTTTCGCTCAATTGCTGCCGTAATACGCGCAGTATTATAAGCACGCAAGTCGTGTCGCATGGACTTCCAAATTCGTCTATAGAGTTTACCGTAGTCCGACATATCAACTATAGACTGCAGTATCATTTCGCTCCGTTCTGCCATTAGTTTCAGAGTTTCTTTCGAGAATTTTGAGCTTTCCTCCGGCGTTTGGTCCTACAGAATTCGGACCCAACCGCTTGGACAGTTTCCACCAACCCGTTGTTCAACTCATGTCGCATTCAGCTAGGCACTGAAAACGGTTTTGAAGTTCCAGTTGAAACTTTTCGGGGTTTTGGATTTGGGCAGGATTTGGACGGAGCGTAGACTTCACCAGGCGTGACCTCTCAAGCTTGACATTGATATTCAATGCGCCTATTACGATGCGGTGATCGCTGCCGGTTTTTACCTTGCTGATCACAGAGACGTCATTGAATATGCGCTTATTGGTCGTCATGATGAAGTCTATCTCGTTCGTAGTGGAACCGTCGGGACTCATCCACGTCCACTTCCTGGATGGCCACTTCATGTAGAAGGAGTTGATCATGGAGAAGGAGATCAGCCAGCCTCTGTTCCCTCGGGTTCCGCTGCCCGTATCCAAATGGCCCTACTCTTAACTCATCACGTTTCTTTCTTTGCGTTGAAGTCTCCCATTACAACAGTGAAGTAGGTTTCAGAAGTATGCATGGCCCTGGATATATCCTCGTACATACTTTCTACTTCATTGTCCGAGTGTGCCGAGGTCGGTGGGTATACCTGTATGACCTTCAGCGAATACCGTTTGGTTTTTCTGAGTATAGGGAACGCTACCCTAGCTGACACACTATCGACTTTCACTACGTTGCTAACGAGAGACTTGCGGACGAGGAACCCGACACCACCCTGGGATTGTTGGTCTCCCTCCCGATTGAAGAACAAGGGGCCGGAATTTAGAATTATCAGTCTATACATACGAGTACATAATTAACTAATACTAATAATATTATAAAGAGGAAAGATTTGTTTGTTTGTTTGAATTGAACAGGCTCCTAAACTACTATAAATCGAATTGAAAAATTATTTCACCATTATAACCCTAAATTATTCCTTATGAACTAAGTACTTGAACTACAAGAACATTCTGGAATGTTACATTGTTCGTGCGCGGATTAGGTTTGTGACATCGTAATCACAATATAATTATACCTATTATATTATATAGCATAAAAACGACTCACAAAAACTACGTTATTTATGAAACGGTTATTTACACATGAAGAAGCAATTTGTAAATCTTAAAATAAACTTGTCTCAGGCCGGCAAAAGTGTGACCCTTTTGTACGTATGGATTTTGTTTTATCTAGTGATTTCCAAAAAGGAGGATGTACTCAATTTGACTGTATTATATTTTATTTTTTAACTTTAACTTTAACTTTCGAAGACTAACCCGTTCTCAAAATCTATATCTATTTCCAAATTTTTCTACCGACTTCCAAAAAAAATTCAAAAATTCAAAATTCAAAATTCTAAAATTATTTATTCAGTTTAGGCATCATAGACACTCTTATGAACGTCAAAAATTTTTAAATGATTCTACCGCTGTCTTCGGAAAAGAACCACCGCCGAGAAGAAGCAGCAAGAAACTCGTGGGCCATTATTTTTTCAAGTCTTTGTACATTGAGGTTACATATGAGTAGTATTAAAATAACAAATTTATTCAATAGTTGGCTATTAGGCAGAAGTGGAAAGCTTCCAGGCATCTTTGTCTTCTAAGTAGTGACTCAATTTATAATAGGCTTTTTTCATTAGTATATTTTTGACACGTAACTTGAATTTCCCTTCAGTGAGCTCAGTAATGTCTTTCGGGATTTTATTATAGAAACGTACACAATTGCCTAAGAAGGACTTATTTTTAGTTTTCGTGAGTCTAAATTTAGATACAGCTATCCTATTCTTATTTCTAGTATTAATATTATGCATATCACTATTTATTCTAAACTTCTTTATATTTTTACGAACGTACATTATATTTTCTAGGATATACAAAGATGGAAGAGTTCATATATTAATTTCTTTGAACATTTGTCTTAAGGATTCGCGGGGACCCATTTCGTAGATGGCTCGAACTGCCCGCTTTTGCAATATAAAAACTGTCTCTATGTCCGCCGCTGACCCCCACAGCAGGATACCATATGACATTATGCTGTGGAAGTAAGCAAAGTAGACCAGTCGAGCAGTAGCTATATCTGTCAATTGCCTAATTTTATGAACCGCATAAAAGGAGGAGGTACTCAATTTGACTGTATTATATTTTATTTTATTTATTAACTTTAACTTTAACTTTCGAAGACTAACCCGTTCTCAAAATCTATATCTATTTCCAAATTTTTCTACCGACTTCCAAAAAGGAGGAGGTACTCAATTTGACTGTATTATATTTTATTTTATTTATTAACTTTAACTTTAACTTTCGAAGACTAACCCGTTCTCAAAATCTATATCTATATCCAATTTTTTCTACCGACTTCCAAAAAGGAGGAGGTACTCAATTTGACTGTATTATATTTTATTTTATTTATTAACTTTAACTTTAACTTTCGAAGACTAACCCGTTCTCAAAATCTATATCTATATCCAATTTTTTCTACCGACTTCCAAAAAGGAGGAGGTACTCAATTTGACTGTATTATATTTTATTTTATTTATTAACTTTAACTTTAACTTTCGAAGACTAACCCGTTCTCAAAATCTATATCTATATCCAAATTTTTCTACCGACTTCCAAAAAGGAGGAGGTACTCAATTTGACTGTATTTTTTTTAATGTTTGTTACCTCATAACTTTCGATAGGGTGAACCGATTCTCAAAATTCTTTGTTTAAAAGCTAGTGCTTCCCTTGTGGTCCCAAATTCAGTTCAGTAGTTTTTGAGTTACACTCCAATAACTGAATACAATGGAAGTTAGTATAAAATTTTTCAAATTGCATATGATTGATGATCAAACTGTTATTGTATGTATAGCCGATATAAATAATACGCGAATCAAGAGATATATAATTAGGTAGACATTTACGCCCAAAAAAGCGTAATGTTCTTGGGCACAGCATAGACAAAATAACAAGATCTCGGCCTACGGTAGGATCGTAATGATGACAGTTCTGTCAAAGTTTGTATCAGTTTCTGGTAGTTTAGTCAATAGCACGCTACTATTTTGACAGCTCGATATACTAGACGTGCTCGGCGGCCGTCAAGGGTGATGAAATGTAATGACAGTTTTTTTCCCATGGTGATTAATTTTATTTTATTGCTTACTGATTGATATACTAAGTATTTAAATGTACTCAAATAATACTATTATAGCAATTGCGTTTGACTATGTACACATTTTTTGTCATTTTGGTATAAAGATTAATAATTAAAAGAGAAATAATTGGAGAAATAATAAGCTACTCGAAGTACTAATACTGCGCAGACGTAGTCGCGGGCACCAGCTAGTAAAGTGTAAAGGACGATCTGACAAAGGTCGCAGGACGAATTTGAATGCAGGCAGCTTCCAAACGGTTCTTTTAGAATTTTATGTGGGAGGCATATGTTCAGCAGTGGACGTCCTACGGCATAGATGATAATGATCATGGTATATATAAACCTACCGTGAAAAATTATCTAACTGATGGTGAAAACCTCATCAAAATCCATTACGTGGTTTAGGAGCTTATAGCCGATACATATTATACCTATATATATAGAGAGATTATACAGACATGTAAAGTGACTATTTTATACCATATTTTTATATATATATATATATATATATATATATATAATCAATCAATCAAATCAATCAAAATATTTATTTGTTAAACATGTGTTTACATACTCTTAGCATGTAAGGTCTTATAAAGATAGGTAGCTCATACATGTTTTGCCTGGCAGGGCATACAAATATATAAAATTTATTACAAATAATGTCATAATTACAATTATAGCATTAAGTCACTTAATATTAATTATTTTTATTACATTAATAATCATGTTTATGTTAATATAAAATGGATGCATTAAACTCAGTAAAACAAAAGAGAAACTTAAAATGTATCAGTCAAAAATTCACTTAAGTGATAATAACACCTCTCAACCAACAGTTGCTGCATCTTTTTTTTGAATAAATTACAATTTAAACTTTTGATTGAGTTAGGTATTTATAAGGATAAGGATGTTACCGTTAATGCTCGAACTACGGCAAATCCAATGTAACTCGTGTAAGATCTACAATTTACAATGTGACTGCGGCATGAATGTGGTAAAAGTGTGAATTTTACTGATATGGAATGAAATTATCTAGTAATCTTAGGTTTTACCACAGCGTCATGGTAAATGCTGATAAGACCATAAGACACATATTTTTGCAAATTTGATTTACAAGTCAATTTTAAGTGTTTTAAATGTCATTGTGACGTCTGGCTTAAATTTTTGGTACGATATTTAAGGTGCTGTCTGTTATGCTGGGCTATTATGTATCTCAGTTGCTAACAAATGTGGATTGAAATCTGAAAAAATGGCCGCTCTATGTCACTTTTGTCAGCTTCAGTGATCAAATTACTAACATTTTTGCTTATTGGAGTTGCCAAAACTGACATCGGGCCGCCATTTTTCAAGATTTCAATCAACATTTGTTAGCAACTGAGATACATAATAGCCCTGCAGAGCTTGAATCCTTTCAATTTCTTTTACTTGATTTCAAGCAAGCGCATCTCGTAAAAACGTACAAAAATTCATAAACAAATAATTTTCACTATTCAATGAAACAGTATCGGTCATGTCCGTATTGAAAATTGCTATTTTATATGTGTTTTTTGACAAATATAATTTTATTGTGAATACAGAGCCAAACTGTTTTATAGGTGAACTTAAGTGGTATGTTTGATATTTAATGTACTCTAGCATGTTAAAATATGTTTATACCATTCCTACTCTAAAAAGCTTATTTTATTCACTGAAAGCAGTGAATAAAAAGGCCTTTTTGGTGTTTGAACTTCGAACACACCAATATATTCGATCTCCATCTCAGTGCTTAAACATCTTCCTTACGCAAATAATAGTCGACATACAAACTTTTTGTGCAAGTCACTCCTCGAGATTTGATTGGACGATATTTGAGACAAGGAGTTTAGCATTAGAATAAAAACTGTATTCTTTGCTGCGATTATATAAAAAAATATATAATAATAATAAATAAATTACTCTTATGTTTAGTAATTGTTCTAATTTTAATGTGAATTTTAATTAATTTAACCTTCCTTTTTTCTTCATTAATTGTCTATTTTGCTTAAATTATTTCTTTTTCTCGTAGTCAAGGTATAAAGTATAGTATGCAACTCTTGAATAAAACGGATTTATATCGAGGGCCATGAATCACTCGCATCGCTCAGGATTGAATAACTCGCTACGCTCGTGATTCAATCATCACGAATCACTCCCTGTGGTCGTGATTCAGTCGTTAGAATCCTTCACTTACTCGTGATTCGTCTATGGCCCTCGCATTAAATCCGTCCTTTATTCACTAGTTGCATAATATACTATTTTAAGTCCGTCAATGTGTATTTAAAAATCTTACAAAAGTCTTGTTATTTTTTGTACTGTTAAGAAAATCGCTGCTTATGAGACACTGCTTCAAAAACCCTCGTTTTTATCGACGTCGTGAATTGACAGCACCTTAACTAAAGGACGATTATAAATCCGGCGCTCAAGCATGCACAGCGTATACACGCAAGCAGTATGACGTAAAAGGTTTTACGTCATACTGCCTACGCGTGTACTATTTGCCAATAGCGGGTGAAATGATAAAGACCCGTAAAATCATTATTTTTATATCAGTCCTAGCTTCGAGTATTACCAAATTATACCGGTATATATCATAGTTAAACAAGTCGAATCTAAGCTTGACCACTATCATTCCATATTTATATTTGTTGTTGCATGTTGCCTGAGATTTCCTTCGCGCGGAACTCACTTGCATCCTCTTGCACTCGCTCTCACAAACTTTTTTATGATACTAGGAGACTGTACAAGCACTAGACTAACTTGGTGTTGAGTGGTAACCTTAGCCTAGAACAGATGCAGTTCACTGGTGCGAACTGCACTGCACCCGTAACCCTGAGACATTAGTCTCCATGTGGCTGTTATTTCGCCGGCACTCTTATCATACCCATACCCTTCGAGCCTGAACACAGTATTGCAAACATTAATGTTCCCGGGAAGTAGTAGTGTTCGCAACCTAGCGCTAGAAATAGGTGGTGGCAGTACCTACTTCCCGGGAGAACTCATGCATGAAGAGTTCTACTGTTACAAGAGTCACGTTTTTTGTATTTTATTTTATTGTTATTAAATACTAGCGACTGCCCGCGATGTCGTTCGCGTAGTAGGCTCGGCCTTCGGCCTCGCCATAAACCTACCTTGTTTTCTTGGTGTTTCTTTCATAAGAACCTTCTCCTCACAATAATTAACACAACAAAAAGAATTATCGATATTGTTCCATCTATTCTCAAGTTATGCTTGATATAGAAAGATGATTTCCTGCTCTTAATAATTTCTTCTGATAACTTTAAGGTTTATTAAAAACTTGGAAGTATGCAGGAATTTTGAGATAACTTAGCATGTACTTACATAACTTTTTTCTATGAAGCTATTTTTTGTTATTATATATAAACGATATATTACCTTTACATCATACCTATAATTGTTAAATTAATGCAGTTAATTACAGAATTAATTAAACAATATCCACACAAGGTCTCAGGTCCCAACTAGGCAGAGCCTAATAGGGTAACCTGATGACTGATACACATATACATATACGCACCCATACACAGGTCAAACATACATGAACATGTTTGTACACAAATGACCTATCCGATAATTGAATTTAGGACTAGCGGCTCAGAGGGCAGGGGCCCGGGGGGACTCCACGGGGTATGTCGGAGTCGTCATGTACCCACCAACTGCACCCAAAGCAACAAGCAGACCATACCTACTAAACCACCACACGGAGTTTCTCCGGGCGCCCTAGTGTCGGGGCTACAGTACCAACTGCGCCAACCGGCCGCAGTCTAAATTAAAACTGTTACTCTCGAATTTGGTCAGAATACATTGCCGAGGTCTTCTTTCCCTCGCACTCTTACCCTTGTTCCATTTACGTTCACCTTGTATACTTGTTTTGTCAAGATTCTTTCACTCGTCCGTTTCATCTCCATGACAAAACCATTGTTTCTCAATTCTCATCATATCACCATTTTGATATGACATTAACATTTTTACGAGAAACAGTAATCACTCACGTAAATAAGTCAGATCTTTCCTACTATATAATGAAAGAATGGCCCCGAGTTTATTGCCACTTCTTCTCGGTAGGCTCTATATATTTTGGAACGCGGCGGTAGAGTCTTTAGAGTACATTATAATGAATAATTGATCTTTATAAGTGCGTCTTTGATGCTTAAATTGAATAAATGATTTTGACTTTTGACTATAGTTTCAACCACATCCGGTGGTCTTTTTCAAGGAGAGTGCAGAACGCTCGCGGTTGCGTCTCTCTTCGCACGCGTGAAAACATGTGCGTAAACCATAGGTTTTCATAACACCTTTAGCTCGCGCTGCCAGTAATAGCTCTTTACACTATAAATGGTTGGCAAAGGATTAACAGATATACTTATATCACGGATAAGATTATATAAAAAAACGTAGGTTATTTTCATAAACCTATTATAACATTTAATACTAAGGATTACCTGATAATCGTATCAAGTGTCTTGCTTATTTTGTAATTGCGAACATATGTGTGTTTTCAGCATTGCAAGGCTGATTTGGATGAAATTCAAGCTGTATAGCTTGTGAGTAACCAAGGTTAACACAGGGTAAATTGTGTCCTGGTAGAGCGAGCGTCGTGAACTCGTCGCAGTAGTGGGGGACGACATCTCGCTTCCTTCATTGGTTAAGGCCATGGTGGAAATTGAAAGGTCGTGGAACGCGGGGCTAGACTTCTGCGAACGGGTCGTGTCGCAGAAGGAGGCTGCGGAGAGATTACCTCTACTCTTCCGATCCGCACCCAGAGAGCCGGGCGTAGAAGGAGGTTGTATCAAGCCCTTCTCCATCCCCATCATAACACAGGTCGCGGTGATGGACACGGGAGTGTCCGTTGCCGCCAAAGACCTCGAGGTGGCGCGTGCGATGTTTCCGTGCGCACCTCAGGAGTGCTGGGATGGAGTGACTCCTACTCCATCTACGTCCACGTTAAAAAACAACAGGGTAAAATTGTATCCATTATCCTGCATGTATGCCTTCAGCGTAAATAAGCAGAGATCTCTCCCTGCTGAGCGTGGTGATCTCCATGCTCAGCAGCGAGAGATCGTGGCAGGCGGTGGACACCTACTGCGAAGCGGTGATGGAGCAAGAAGGGCGCGGAGCGGGTCAGGGAGAATGATGTTCGAGCTGATCCGCTCCCGCGCAGAGGGACGGGGAACGGAGGAGGCAGTTCGCACGCCTCCTCCTCCTTAGTGGGATCACTGGTGGAGTTAGGGAACTCTCCACTGACATGCACGACCCTACACGTCTAGGGGGTGACATTGGTGAGAAGGTAACCCTTTCACAGGCACTGAGGCCCAGTTACGATCAATTCGGGCCATGGAGACTGCTAGCGCGACCCCATCGCTCCTCCTTGGCGGAGGACTGTAAATCCATTCATCCGTTCTGGCGTGATTGAGTAATAAACCTCCATCCATCCAAACAAACGCATTTATAATATTAGTAACATTGAAATGCGTCACTGTTTCCGTAAATCACGTAAGCCTAAATTGTATCATACTACACAAAAGCGGGTCAGGCACGTTCAACAAAAAACGTATTAAAGCAAACTTTTTTCTCACAATAATCAATAAAAAAATATTGCAACGTAGTTCATTTTGTAAATAAGGTTGGTATGCAACACCGGCCTTTTTGAGACATCACAGAACAACTAAGGTCACGTTTTGCGGCCATTCGACTCAATATAGTCTGATTAATCAATGATTCGACTGCAAACACTTGTTTATTTACAACTTGCCATGCATTTTCCTTAGTATATGGCGTTCCGGCTTTGGGCATCGTGTTTCCTTCTTCTAAAAGTTATCGATAGGTACGCCCGCGGTATTAACCGAGTGATTAAATTTGATATTGTAAATACACTACATACATCAAATACAAATACAAATAATTTATTAACAATAATGTAGTTACATAGTGATGTCCAACAAATAAAAATTCTGTCACATTCTACCATAATAATGGTGCGTAAATATAAAATTACAATTAGTGCTTAATAAATATAAAATTATTGTAGATGAAATGTATTAAATTAAAATTAGAATATCATTTAATGAATGTCAAAAAATATTAAACTGTTTATAAACTATAAATGTCAAAATAAACCTGAACAAAAATTTGTCAGTAAAAAAGTATTTTAACATTAATCAAATATATGATGTATTTTCTTTATAAGTCATAAATTCCTTAAAACTGTAAAAACATTTTTCGGAGAGCCACAATGTCAATTTTCTTTTAAACATATTTAACGGCAATTCTTTAAATTGATTAGATATTTTATTATAAGCTTCGATAGCTCTAATATAAGCATTATTTTTAAATATGTCTAATACACACCTAGGACGGTGTAATTTTAATTTATTTCTCTCATTTCTACCAAGCGTTTCAGAATACATTTTGAAATATTGAGGATACATTTTTACAAAAACGCAGAGTTCTTTTATATACATACAGGCCAGCGGCAAGATATGGAACTTTGTAAAAAGTGGTTTGCAACTGTCCATAAACCAGGCGCCACAAATAGCTCTCACGCATTTCTTTTGCACACGAAATGCTTTCTCAATTTCAACCGAACCTCCCCACAACAAAATGCCATATGAAAGCACCGAAGACATGTATCCATGGTATGCACTTAGTGCCGCTTCTGTGGATACAGTTTGACGCAACCTTTTAATAGCAAACACAAATCGGTTTAGTTTATTACAGATGTCTGTAATAAACTAAACCGATTTGTGTTTCTACTTGTTCTACTTTACTTCTTGTTATACCTATAGTTATAGTCACGATCCGTTTAGTCGTGAAAAGATAAAGAGACAGACAATAAGAGCATTTGTTTTTTGTACTGGTAGGAGTTTTGCGGCGTCTGGGGAAGTACCACACCTGTGTCAGTTAACCAACAATGAACCACTACATCGTGTGCAAACATTACTGTTTCGTTTAAGGAAAATAATTCCAGCTAAATTACAGGAGATTTAACTTCTTACATCTAAGAGTGGATCGCAGTCCATTGCCGGGTTTTGAACTATTGTACGTATTTTAAAATTCCGAATGGAACTGGACTCGTCACCTATCGACATTTAACAAGTGCAATTTAAATAATTTAATACAGACTTCCATTCTATTACTTTGGTAAAAATCAGCCATAAATGGGACCACACGGGAAGCACCAGCTTTCAAACAAAAAAAGAATTTTAAGAATCGGTTCACTCTATCGAAAGTTATGAGGTAACAAACAGAAAAAGAACAGGCGAATTGAGTACCTCCTCCTTTAGTTGGAATTCGGTAAAAAAAAATAATATCATAAATAGTTATATTTTCAGATCACCACGCGGTGAGTGTGGCTTGGTGGATAAGCTAGTGGCCAACCCATGTCGAAGTTTTCAGGCCATCCGTGGGCCTTCAACATAGCCTAACGACTGTTGTCCTAAGAAAAACAACCGGGACGCGACGGCTTAGCGTGCCCTCCGAAACACGGAATTCCGTGTGTTCCGTGTGCTTCTACCGCAAGTGGCATTATTCAACTGAATAATGCCACTTGCGGTCACCCATCCAACACCTGACCGCAGCAAGCGTTGCTTAACTCGTTGATTGGCTAAGATCGCCAAGTCAAGCTCCGCTGTGAGTGCTTCTGTCAATATATTAAAATAAAGTCAAAATATATTATTTTGTAAAATCTTTGGGTTCAATCTAATATCAACGTCAAATAACAAATAAATTATAGTGGCGACATTTGTAAATGTAAACAAACTTTGCATTTTTTATTTTTATTTTAGTTCATTCATTCGTGTAACCCAATACTTGTATTATTTTTTATTTTGTGCAGTGATTGAACTCAGGAGAACAAATTTGTAGCATAGAGATGTCAACAGCCTCTTAAGTGCAGGCTAATGGGGGATCCCATGCTCTTTAATCATACTTATTAGTACAAAATTATTATTTTTATGTTGTGTATTTTTTTATTAGCTTCTGTGTTACACCACATATACAGTGTGTAAAAAAAGGCTTATAATCATAACATAGCAGTAGTTACCATCACATATTAATCTCTTTTTACATATAACTGAAATATGTATCAATATTAGTATATCATGAACACAAAAAAAAATAGTATTATGATTTTTAAAGCACTAATCTGTAGTGCTTTAAAAATCTTAACAAGACCAAACTTTGCAATTACAAAGAGAAAATACACGTACTCGGATCGGATTCGAACCCACGCGCACGTCTTCCGATAATCCGTGTCAGACGCCATGGCCACTAGGCCACCGAGGCATACCGTACGAGCATCAGTTTTAACTCTATCTGATTTAAACCGTCGTAACAAAGCGGAAAGGTGTATGCTAAAATACGAAACTGGGATCGACTTGAAGGAGATGGGTATTTATAATGGCATTCTGGCTCATCCCCAATCAGAGGAAGCTAGAATTCTATACAAAATGGTACAAATAGCCAATAAGCGTAGATAGTAAGCTTGAGTGTGCCTATGAGGGTGGCATGATCATGTCTGATCAAACCTTCTTTTATTTAATAAAGTTTTTCTTTAAGACACGGTCCAACCCCAATTTTAAAATAATTTACGATGCTTTACGTAAGGTTGAAAATAGCTTGTTAGATTGGACGATGTAATGCGAAAATGCGTTAATTTTGTACGTTTTCTTTATATTTTTCGATATATACTAACACAATTGAAAAAACTGCTGGTTATAACTTTAGTACTATACGTTGGCTAAGTATTACCTAAAAAAAAAGTGTTATCGCTGAAAATTCTGAGAGTTTGATCGTAAATGTTTATTTTTGTGGACCTTCCTTTTCTGACCTTTGTATTTTTTTCATAATATACTATCGATCTGTTTCGTTACACTAGGAGTTTAAAAATTCTGCTTTTTCTTTAATCAGGGTACGAGCGCACCTTAAACCGTCGTATGGGGACGGAGCGTCTATTGAACAGCATCACAAATACCTATTATACAACCGAAAGAAGAGTTTTTTTAAACACTTAACTTTCATGTTGATGTCGTATGTAAATAAAATACTTAAATATAAAATAATATCAAAATAAATAATAAATATTTAAATATCTATTGTGCAAATTAATCTGAAATACTCATTAGTTTTAGATTGGACTGTAAGCCACCATGTTGCAATATAGGTAGGTATATAATTATAGTTGCGTAATATTATTAACACTGTGCTAAAGTGAAGAAAAAAATTGAACCGTACGAAAAAAAGAAAATGAAAAAAACCTCTACGTAATGCTCTTTATTTCAGTTCTCTTTCTCGACGAGACTAACGGACGAGACGGGCCTAAACCATAGTTTATTTTTTTTATTGCATGTTTAACGGAACTAACCTTTATCATTTATAAGAGTTAAAATTTACACGGATATATTACATATGCCGCTGTACGCATTTGTACCTACTTCAAATTTTGTACACCTTCCTTTGCTTCTTTTATCTTTGTGTGCATATATAATAAACCATCTTCCTGCTATGCCTTCTTAAGAGGATTGCATAGCTAGTACTTTCCGTGCTAAAAGAAAAAACTCTTTTCTACCTTCTAACATTGTCCGATTTCAGTGATTTTTTTTCTCATGAAATCATCACATTGTTTACTATGCCCGTACGTTTTGATTTTTGCAGTATTTCAAAGTACTATAAATTTCCTTTTTTAGAACATAAAAAAACTGAAAAAATCAAAACGTACGGGCATAGTAAACAATGTGGTGATTCCATGAAAAAAAAATTCACTGAAATCGGACAATGTTAAGAGATAGAAAAGAGTTTTCTCTTTTAGTATAGAAAATACTAGCAATGCAATCCTCTTAATGTTTTACTTCGCAGCATAATCAAAATTTCACAATTTTTTTCAAAATTACTATATAAACAAAGATTTATAAAAAAAATAACCATGAAATGGAACATTGAAATGGACTTCAACACTGAAAAGTTTTAAATAACTTGTCGAAGTCGGTACCATGCACGCAATATTGTGATAAAGTTATTCTCACAGCAATTTAAATTTTTTGGTAAAAATAAAAAAAATAAAAAATTATATAAGTTTTCTTCAGTGGTTCTCAATAATTGCTAAATTTCATTGTTTATATTTTAAACAGCTGGACAATTTAAACCAACCGTAGATTACGTCATTCAAACCGTTACGAACATTATACCGAGTAAACAACTAAATATTTTAAACAACACTAGTGCTCCGCGGTTTCACCTGCGTGGTGATGGATGATGATGATGATGATGATGAATCAAAATATATAGCTTATGTTACTCAGGGATGATGTAGTATTCTAATGGTGAAAGAGATTTCGGAATCGGTTAAGTAACTTTTGAGTTTATTCCTTACGAACATGCAAGTGCAATTTAAAAATTTAATACCGACTTCCATTATTTGGTAAAAATCAGTTATTGGAGTGTAACTCAAAAACTACTGAACCAAATTTGATAAAATTTACACGAAAAGCACCAGCTTTCAAACAAAAAAAGAATTATGGAAATCGAAACCCAGTCGAAAGTTATGAGGTAACAAACATAAAAAAACAGTCGAATTGAGTACCTCTTCCTTTTTGGAAGTCGGTAGAAAATATAAATCTGTCATATAATGTTATTGAAAATCAGGTTCATAATAATCTGCCTCCTTTATAATATTTAGCTGCGCTCGGGGTTCACCCGCGTGGTGATGGATAACGATGATGATGAATCTCTCCTCTCCTATTGAAGTTACTCAGGGATAATATAGCAATGGTGAAATAATTTATGAAGTCGGTCCAGTAGTTTTTGAGTTTACTCGTTATAAACATACAAAAAATAAACCTTTCCTCTTTATATTAATACTAGCTGCGCTCCGCGGTTTCACCCGCGTGGTGATGGATAACGATGATGAAGAATCTCTCCTCTCTTATTGAAGTTAATCAGGGATAATATAGCAATGGTGAAATAATTTATGAAGTCGGTCCAGTAGTTTTGAGTTTACCTACTCGTTATAAACATACAAAAAATAAACCTTTCCTCTTTATATTAATACTAGCTGCGCTCCGCGGTTTCACCCGCGTGGTGATGGATAACGATGATAAAGAATCTCTCTTCTTTTATTGAAGTTACTCAGGGATAATATAGCAATGGTGAAATAATTTATGAAGTCGGTCCAGTAGTTTTTGAGTTTACCTACTCGTTATAAACATACAAAAAATAAACCTTTCCTCTTTATATTAATACTAGCTGCGCTCCGCGGTTTCACCCGCGTGGTGATGGATAACGATGATGAAGAATCTCTCTTCTTTTATTGAAGTTACTCAGGGATAATATAGCAATGGTGAAATAATTTATGAAGTCGGTCCAGTAGTTTTTGAGTTTATTCTTTACAAACAAAAATACAATTCTTTCCTTTTTTAATATTAGTATAGATTAGAGCAAAAATATTTTTATTTCTACTTACGTCTCGATACGATCTAAGTGAGAAATAATGAGCGTTCAAAAAGTGTTATATAAACATTACCTTTCGATTAACCTATTTTGTTTTTATAATACAAATGTTTTGGAGGTTACTAGTTCAGGTTTCCGGTATTTTTATCTATAAGCAGGTTTATCTGTGTAATATTTATAATATAACAATAAATTCAATTCATAAGCAATACTTACATATTATTTGTTATGTAATGAAAAATTTGTATTTTGAGAAATTATTATCCATATTCTATTTCTCCTGGTCACGCTATAACTTGAGAACGGATGAACAATCTCACTAATCATTTTTTTGGTGTGTTATGTATTGCCAGGAGAAGGCTCTTATTAAAGAAAAACTAAGAAAAGAGGGGAGGTTATGGCGTGACCGAAGGCCGAGCCTTCTACGCGAACGAAGTCGCGGTCAGTCGCTAGTTATTAATAATAATTTAAGTAAAGTAAAGTAAAATAAGTAATGTAACCCATATAAAATTAACAGTTGTTTATTTGAGTGACAATGATATGATATATAAATTATATTTTTATTTAATGCATACACGAATATACGTATATACGTGGACAACAATAGAGTTAAGATTTTAATAGAAATACTATAAAATATATTAATAATATACATATTATTATGTGATACAGGTCAACGGACTTGCCATACATTTTGAATGGAGCGTTAATCCAGGATTTGTTAATCCTAGATACAACCCCAGACTAATTATTTAAAACCCTAGTTCCAAAAGAATTATGATTCCCTTACTCCACGAAGGGCAAAGTCGCAGACAGATAATAATATAGTATTATTAAATTACTTCCCTAAACTAATATATATTATTATTTTATAATATATATTATAAAATATAATTCAGGATATAATTATTTTATAATTACTTGTACCTATTTTTCAAATTTAATTTATTTAATACTAAATATAAAATAATTTATTAAGTATAAAAACCTGATATGAAATGTACATTGTGTTTTTCAAAACACCAATAAATAATGGGTAAGTATTCGGAAAGCAAAAGGTCGCAGACATTCTAAATACTATTGTGGTCGAGGTATACCTGCCCTGGCTTGTGCCCCAATGGTTTATTTCTTTTCTTACTAATTCGTGTTACAATCTAAACATGCATAGAGATTTAAAAATTTAAACATAAATACTTACTTGCTGCTTCTTTGCCACTGGTGCTTAAAACTCTAATATCACAGGATTATAATTTAAAAACAAATCTACACACACATAAAACACTTTAAAAAATATTTACAATATTATTTACACTGGCAATTTTTCTTTCTCTAATTACATTACCGTGTTATAGAGTAATGTTTTCGAGGCTTGATTCTTTTTACATTTTCCGTCGTCTTTTGTTTTTTACCGACAGCGTGAGACGTGCGTCGGGTAGCGCGTCCGCGTTTACACTGTCACACAGGTAAGCCCACCTTTACCTTTAATATACTTCAATATCACTGGACAGCTCAATCAGTGATAAATGATAAGAATACAATGATCGCCCGCGACGACTGCGGCCGAGAGCTTTACCCACATAGGCAGACATGAATGGTAAACCGGTTTCAATGCGGTTCAACGCTCTTAACAATAAGCGTGAGAACTTTTTTCAGATAGAACTTTTTAATTGATTCGCAAACGCGTTTGCGGAAGGCCCGATTTTACTCGACTGCGACGAAGCCCAATAGGAGGGTTGTGTGTTTGACCCGGAGGCCGTAGCACAAACAAATTGGGAAAAGTATGCGTGTCGTAAGTGTCAATACGTCACGTTTCGGCTTACAAACTATGAGTTGTCTATGGCACAGTTGCCCTAGATAAATGACAGTTTGTATTGTTTCACGTGAACTTACACTTACGCAGTTATTAGTGTATTTATTTATGTATGTCTGTTCGTAACTACTCAACTACAGATTTTGACAAATAATACGTCATTAGATTCGTCGCGAAGTCTCACAAGTGACGAACAGCCGCGCGGTTATGTAATGACTCGTCGATGCGCACGTCGACGAGCTCACCGATGTCAAATACATTGAGATATCGCATTTGTACACAAGGTTGCTTTTCCAACATTTCTTGTCATCTCTTCACTTGTTTCACGGATTTTGTCAAAGATGCAACGATGTTTGCTCCTAGAGCATCGCGCCCGTAAGCCTGAGAAGTTGTTAAGATAATGTGCCTGTAATCATACTTTCATACCAGAACGCAGTATTGCGAACATTACTGCTTCATGATAGAAAAAGGTAGGTTGTAATAATTGTACTCCGACAAATCAGAGTCGCAATTCGACTGACAACTCGAACTCTTATCAATTTAATTGGTTGTTATGTCACTCTACCTATAGTACTTACATATTTTATTGATAGAGATATTTATAAACCCTATTGCGATTGGTTGAAAGGATGGTTCGAGTACGTAAAGAATTCAATCCTTATTGACCAATGAATAATTGAGCAAAGTCAAGAGAATGACAAGACTAATTATTATCAAATTACTGATAACGTTAATGTGTGATAAATTGATAATGATGTACAGTGTGTCGTGATACAAAGCTACCTTGACAATAAACGCAAAAATTGAATGTATCCGATTATTATAATTATATACTTAGATATATATTATAATTAGTTGTAATAGTTAAATAAATAAATATTCCACAACTATCACACAACGCCATCTAGTCCCAAGCTAAGCAGAGCTTGTGTTATGGGTACTATTAAGGCTAAAAGTTTAATGGAAATCAAGGTACAGTAGGGTCAAGTTTTGTTTTTATGTTTCCTAATCGTATGCTTTTTAAACAATCATGAATGACTATGCGACGTCCTTAAGGCGCGGTTCAATCCTAATTTTAAAACAATTTACGATGCTTTACATTAGGTTGAGAATTGCTTACCAGATTGGACGATGTAATGCGAAGATGCAATTGAATACGTGCTAATAATTTTATATGTATTTCGTACAATCAGATGATTAAAGTTTAATTATAAAGGAGTCCATAGTTCACTAGTAAATTTCATAGGGAATTCGAATATGATACATTGATTGAAATATATTTGCCCATAATTGAATAAAAATGATTTTTCCCACGAAGCACGTAAGAAAAATTGCAAAAATTAGGGAATGTTGCCGATTTTTCTCTATCGAGCCAAGTTGGCTCAATCGTGTATTGGCTCCCATACTTCATAAGGACGTATATTTTATTTACACTAACAAAATTTTAACTTCGGTTTAAGGTTTTTTCGGTTTGTTTTGCGTACCAATAATGGTGAAATATGGCGAGCCGATAAAATATGATACTAACTTTGTTACCCATATTTATGCAAATAAGTTGAATTGATTTGATTTGATTTAGGTTTACGCATCGAAAAACTAAGTTTTCGCGAAGTCGAATCATGCAATTTGGAACTCATTTCGCCTTAAAGTGATCAATAGTTTAAGTATACCTTATAGGTGCATAAATGATTTGAATTACATTATTTTTCAACACACTTGTTCATAAAGTAGCTCTCATTGCACCGCAATTAGACACATAATGAAATCTGTAATCAAACTGTTACTTTTTCATAGCTATTATTCACACAAATGAGTTTTAGAGTTTTTTTATTTTATTGGTTTGCTTTGTTCTTGAAAAAATCGATACAAATAGTTCGTGTTCAATAGAACAAATAAATTAATGTACCTATTGCTTGCTCATTTCATACAACTTCGTATTTAAATAGATAATTTCAACTTGTACGTGTAACTTTTGTTTTCTCTGTGATAAAGATAACTGAAGTTCCCCATTTTGTATGTAGCTAAAACGCTATCCTCGAAAAGAAAAAAAAATAAACCTCATTCTTTTATTTTATGGCCGATCGCCATTGCTAGATGCGCGCGCATAGGAAAACTGATTACTAATAAATTAAAAAAAAATATTTTCTTCACAAGTATGAAAAACGTCGTATGATACACGTGTGTATTGATGATTACCGTCCTCGGCTCTCTTAAGACCCTCACCTGCCGGCTCGGGTCTCAATGGCGCCTCAGCGCTAATCACCAACATTACACACTTGTACCATAATGTACTTTTATATAATCTCATTCGGTAATATTCTAATTATGAAATGAAATACAAACTTTTATTGGCATATTTTATTTACATACTTCTTTAAGAAAATTAAAAAATTAAATTAAAGCATTATTCTCCTATCAAAACAATGCTTTAAAACATTTTTTTAATGATTAAAGTACAATGTGTCCCGACCAAGGCGGTTTCAATTCAATTTAAGTATATGTATATTATGTGTGGAGAGCGCGTTGCGCGCGCAACGCGCGGTTTCCGAGCCAATAGACCAATAACAGACTTTTTCCACTGATAATGGCAAAATTGTGGTTACGCCGCACAAGCCATACAAACAACAAGAAGAAGAAGACTTTTCCATTTTGGCGCTATTTCGTACATACGAATTTGAGTAATATTTTGTTGGATAAAACTTTAGTAGCAAAAATGTCATGAGATTAAATAAAGTAGTGTATGCAACTGCATATAATTAGGTATTAAAACACTCGTGTAACCTTAAAAAACTGCACTCATGTTTTAATACCCTCTATTATATGACAGTTGCATAAACTACTATTACTTTAACGCCTTTAAATCTCTGAAGGTGTTACTAGAACCCATATTACTCATAATATCGATTTATAACAAAAGAACAAAAGAGACATAACAAAAGCGAACTATCTCGTGTAATTTATAGGTATGTATTTTATAATTTATCTCTTAGTCAGCTTTACGACGTCAATGTGAGACGAAATAATAGTCAAAATCTCAAATTACAATTGTTTTACTAGGTAATTTATAGGGTTCCGTACCCAAAGGGTAAAACGGGACCCTATTACTAAGACTCCGCTGTCCGTCCGTCTGTCACTAGGCTGTATCTCATGAACCGTGATAGTTACAGTTGAAATTTTCACAGATTGTGTATTTTTATTGCCGCCATAACATCATATACCAACAAACTGGCCAATTGCGAGTCGGACAATAGTTATAGATAATGGCACGGAACCCTTATTACGCGATTCCGACTCGCACTTGTTCGGTTTTTTCGTAATGATTGAAATAAGGCTCAAATAAGAAGGAAATGTAACCAATTAAAATGACCATTTAACTCATTTTGAGTAGGTTAAGAACCTCTACGATTAATCTGTCCGCATCAGGACAAAAAATAGCAATAGATTTATGAATGAAACTTGCCTCCAATGAGGCTTGCTGATTCGGACAGATTACAAATGGTGGACTGTATTTCACAAAATCCAGCCGAATTTTCGGGCACTTTTCTCTAAATAATGTTATTAAAAATTAAGCAGTGTTTAAAAGTAAGGCTGCTAATGTAATACGAGTATTTGACAATTAATGCTTTTTTACACTAAAGTATGACTAAAGTAAATTGGTTTAAACAATTACATAGGGTTTTCATTTTTATTCAACAACACTAAAGATCTATAGAAATCTGTATTATCTACCGACTTGCAAAAAAGAGGAGGTACTCAATTATACTGTTTTTTTATGTTTGTTACCTCATAACATTCGATAGGGTGAACCGATTCTCAAAATTCTTTTTTGTTTGAAAGCTGGTGCTTCCCGTATGGTCCCATTTAAATTTCATCAAATTCAGTTCAGTAGTTATTTATTTACACTCCAATAACTGAATAGAATGGAAGGCGGTATTAAATTTTTCAAATTGTACTTGTGTTGTAACTTTTTGACACCAAGATTCAAGGAATAAAAATAATTCAATGTAACGTTGCATCATTACAAAATAGTTTGTATCACAATTAAGATTCAGTTAAAAGGCTGGGTTCAGATGAAATACCCGTCAATTCTATAAAAATACTGAATTATACATTATTAAAGTACATTTTCATAAGTCACTTCAGTCTGCTAAATTCCTCGCTTTATTGAAGATTGCTGGTGTATTAAATCAGTTGATAAATGATTTTTGCAAATTATTTATCAGCATATTATCATGTTTTGCAATGCTATTTTATGATAGTAATGTATGCTGTTTTATTTTGTCATGTTAAATCAATCATCCCTTTGTTACAACAGCGTGTTTATTTGCTGATATATCGACAACAATGAGTATGCTACAAAAAACTAGCTCACTTGAAATTTGGAACGAGAGAAAGAGCCTTAGAATCAGGAGAAATAATATACAGCAATGTTCATATGCGGGCTATTTCCGATTCAATTTCAAAATATCACATTTTCTGCCGACTCCAAAAAGAAGGAGAATACGACTGTATTTTTTATGTTTATTACCTCATAACTTTCGACAGGGTGAACTGATTATCAAAATTCTTTTTTTGTTTGAAAGTTGTCATAATTTTATCAAACTCGGTCCGGTAGTCTTGTTACACTCCAAAAACTGAATAGAATGGAAGTCAGTATAATTTTTTTCAAATTGTACTTGTTATCAATTCAATTACATTATTCATTATACTATATATGTACTATTTGCTATTCAAAGACGATAATACAAGCTCTAGATACATCTACTTTCTGAAAGAAAAGTCAGAGAACAGATGACCACTAAAGCAAAAACAAACAAAAATTAACACGTTATCAAAACTATCCTCGGCGATAACGGTAGAGTTTGATAACCAAAAGGTAAAAGCTATTCTGACTAACAATGCCGTACCGTACACCCCAGAACATTAGTAGAGGTTGCTAGTTCGCTTATGTATGCTAAATGCGACACTGCCACAATATCTATGGGCAGAACTTGTAAACGCAGCAGCATACATATTAAATAAAACTCGCTGGACGAACACGTGTAAATGGGAAAACACCCAACGAGCTCTGGTTTAGAAAGAAGGTAGGACATATAACAATTGCACATAATGATGTGCACATAAACATTGGCAGAAAAACGGAATTTTGGAAGAAGAAAATTGTCCTGGCTCCGTAACATCCGACAATGGACCGAGATAAGAAGGGCTGAAGATCTGTTCAGGGTTGCAATTTAGAAGGATGACGGCCAACCTCCAGTAGTGGAGAGGCACCCAAAGAAGACGAAGAAGGTAGCACATGTTATGTTCATATTCCCAAACAAGAGAGAAGGAAATTGTTCGATGATCTTTTTCAATACAATACACAATATAACTTTAGAATCAATAAATAGAAGAAGAAGTGATATTTGGTAAATATCCCGATTCTAAAGTTAATTCTTGCATTAGTGACCATGTCAGTTTACAAATTTATATTATGATCATGTATTTAAGTAGAATTAGTACCCTCTTAAAGATAACATTGTTACACGCATAAACGTTTCTTAAGAGTCGGGTGTCCTCTGATAAACTCTGATAAACTGACATTTCATGATCACTGCAGTTACATCACAGATTTGCGATTACTTGGGTTCGTTTCTACGACTATGAACTTTTGGAATCCTCAACCTTTCTCAATGTTTATTATGCATAAATAATGGACTGGGGGCCGGACCGAGTGTCGAAATATGCCGTCATTGGACCCTTAGTCCACTTATGGCGTTAATGTAAGTAAATCTCTCTGGGTTCCAGAAATGGGCACACGCACAGCATCGCGCTGCTTCCTACATGTATTTTAGTTGTATATAATGTATATGTGTTTGCTGTTTTTTGCAATTTTAATAATTCCTTTTTTCTTTCTATATATAAGTGGATATTATACCTACAAAAAATAATACAATTTTGGTGCTAAAATAAATATTTCTGCCAAATCTTGTTTATTTTGTGCCCGTGTCATCTCAGGCGAGCATCTAATATACTCGGAATCGGGTAACGTACTAGATTTATACGTGATTGTTTCGCCGGTAAATAATCTATAAGAAAAGAGATAAAGAAAAAGATATATGAGAAAAAAAATTAAAGGGACGATAAACGACAATAGAATGAAAAAAAGATCGACTTTTTGTCTGTTTGTCTGTGCGTTTGTGTAGGCTAATCTCAGAAATCCGATTTAGATGTGGTTTTCACTAATATATTGTGGTACGCTTCACTTAACATTTAATGTTTGTTTCATGTCAATCGGCTCATGAAACAAAAGATTATGAAATTCAAAGAATAACTCTGTCGCCACTACGCCGAGACCGAACGAGTGAAGTCGCTGGCGGGTCGACTAGTAATTTCTACCGACTTCCAAAAAAAGGAGGAGGTACTCAATTCGACTGTATGTTTTTTTAATGTTTGTTACCTCATAACTTTCGACTGGGTGAACCGATTCTATAAAATTCTTTTTTGTTTGAAAGCTGATGCTTCCCGTGTAGTCCCATTTAAATTTCATCAAATTCGGTCAAGTATTATTTGAGATGCATTCCAATAACAGAATAAAAGTTGGTATTAAATTTTTTAAATAATTGTACTTGTAATGTGTAAAACTCACGAAAATGTCTATGCCAAAATTAAAAGTATATTTCAAGAAAACTTATTAAAATTCTACTCGTATCCCAGATTAATATAATAAAGGGACCTTGCATTATAAACGCTGCATAACTTGAAATGATGTTATTTTTATAAGAACAGAACTAGAAAAACAGGTCCACCATTAAGGGACAAATAAATGACGATTTATTCGAATGACAGAATCCATTCGAATAAATGATTTTACCCTCAGATACTTCACAATCATGTCTAACTTCCTTTTAGCTATGTCTCTTATAATAAAAAAATATCTATCTATAAATTAAAATTAGAACTAGAAAAACAGGTCCACCATTAAGGGACAAATAAATGACGATTTATTCGAATGACAGAATCCATTCGAATAAATGATTTTACCCTCAGATACTTCACAATCATAACTAACTTCCTTTTAACTATGTCTCTTATAATAAAAAAAATCTATCTATAAATTAAAAATAGAACTAGAAAAACAGGTCCACCATTAAGGGACAAATAAATGACGATTTATTCGAATGACAGAATCAATTCAAATAAATGATTATACCCTCAGATACTTCACAATCATGTCCAACTTCCTTTTAACTATGTCTCTTATAATAAAAAATATCTATCTATAAATATAAAACTATCCTGGTCACGCTATAACTTGAGAACGGCTTTACCGGTTTCATTCATCTTTTTTTACATGTATTTTATGTAGAAGGTTCTTACAAAAAAAAAAGTAAAGATGGGGTTATGGCGAGGCCGAAGGCCGATCCTACTACACGAACGATGTCGCGGGGAGTCACTAGTATAAAAAAATATAAAAATATAATAATTACGAGTATAGAATATTTTATTGGAGAATGTGATATCCATTAAGGCGCGGTCCAACCCCAATTTTAAAATAATTTACGATGCTTTACGTAAGGTTGAAAATCACTTGTTATGTTGGACGATGTAATGCGAAAATGCGTTAATTTTGTACATTTTCTTTGTATCTTTCGATATATACTAACACAATTGAAAAAACTGCTGGTTACTACTTTAGTACTATATGTTGGCTATGTATTACCTAAAAAATAATATAGTGTTATCGCTGAAAATTCTGAGAGTTTGGACGTGAAAGTTTATTTTTATGCACCTATTTAGGTTTTTTTTCTGCAGAGAGCGAGTAATATTTATAAATTCTGTTCGGTTATTACTCTTTGCCTGTTCCTTTTCTAACCTAAATTTTTTTTTCCAAGATTATTATCGAACTGTTTCGTTACACTCGATGTTTAAAGATTCTGCTTTTTACTATTATCAGGGTACGACCGCGCCTTAAATGTGTCTACTAGCTTCGCCCTGCGGTACACTCGCTTGGTGAATTGATGATAATGATGAAAATTTAATACGTGTTAACCCAATGTCTCATCTATCATCTACCAAATCTCATTCAAATCAATTCAGCCGTTCTGAAGTTATTGAGCAACAAACATCCATACATCCAAATTATCGATGTATATTAGTAGGATAAAATAATATTGACTTAATCCGACTGCGTTTGAAGAGCCATAAAAAACCAAGTATGGACGATGTTGATAATCATTTATTTGTTTGTGTATGTATACACATATTGTGTATACACATACCTATTTAGTAAACATTATGAAATATTGATTACTAAGGCACAGAAAAAAGTACTACAAGGCCTTACTTACTGTTTACGAAATAAGATAACAAACTTGATGTAGTAAGCGGTGATTTATAAACAGTACATTAAGAATACCAACAATTTTTATACTAGTGACTGTGAATGCTGTTCTGATGACGATAAGCGTCACGCTGGCTCATGCTAGCTATAGTGTGACCCACACTGAGAAAAAAACAATGAGAGGCCGTCCTTAAATAAGGAACCTCCACCATTAAATAATGGCGAAACGGACTTTAAATGACTTAAGGACGTTTCACCATGTTCGATAATGTAAGACGCGGAATTGTGTATGTACAGGTATTGGTATGTCAAAGTAATGACGAAATATCTATGACGTCATTTTATTGACACGCTAAAACTCAATAGGGCAGTGCGATACGTACTGCATGGCATGGAATGAACCATGGGAACTCGGGTCTGTAAAGGATGCAACAGAGGTCATTTACGTAAGATAACCCATTATGGCAAGGTGTAATACAATCGCTGTACTGTATGATCCTTGCAATGCAGTAGTTTACAGGAGTAATGTGGTCCGGGTAAACACCACAGAGCAAACCTGGGGATCCGTGATCTGCAGCAGGATCATTACCAGCTAAACTAACGGAGAATGTCATCTACGATCCGATTATGACGAATAAAAACAACTACATAGTTTAGTAGTAAAGGTGCAACTTAAAAGCCGGCTTTATGAAGCCGCGGCAAACGACGTGTCGCAGCGACACTACTGGTTTCTATGTATTTCTATGAAACACCATTCGTAGTTAGCGACACGAAGCTAGCGTCACGTCGTCGAGCGGCAATCAGACTGTCGCCCGACCGCAGATCAGTAGTGCCGCTCGCGAGTACCAATCTACGTAGTAAAACAACTGAAAAGCTTTTTTTCAACAAAACCTTTCGTATCGCTTTTCAAATTGTTGATGCCATCTGCATTTTCCGTCTGCAGACGGCTTCGAAATCATGACTGCAGCGACATGACGCGACGACGTGTCGCGGCGACATGAAGCGACGACACGTCGTCTGCGGCAGCGACGTGTAGCCGGCTATCAACTTGCACGTGAAGTGTTCAGTGATGACTTATATATAAGCATTTTGTTTGTCTGTTTGTTCCAGCTAATTTCTGAAATAGCTGCACCGATTTTAACCGGACCTTTCACTGGTAGATAGCTGGTGTTATAAGGAGTAACGTAGAATACTTTATTTAAGAAAAAATATACTCTGTCTCTCTTCTCTTTATCACGCATAAACAGATCGTAATAAAATTTGGCAAGATTTTAGATAATATCCTGGGGAAGCACATATGATACTTTTCATCATCATTATCACCCATCACCACGCGGATGAAAACGCGGTACGCAGGTAGTATATCATTATAATCTACAATCTACTTAAAGAACCACGAACAACAACTAATTTAAATCACTCCACTATCAGTGTACGCTATTATGGCGAAGATTCTACAAATTATCTTATCAATAAAAATCATTGCGTATTAAATATTAAAAAGACAAGAAACAATAGCACGTGTATAATAAATCACTAGCTGACCCGCCAGCGGCTTCACTCGCATGGTCTTGGCGTAGAGGTAGAAGTGCCGTTATGGAACCGCGAGGTCCTGGGTTCGACAGTTACTGGCTTATTCTGACAAAGAAATTTTGAAAGAGTGTCCCGTAGTCTGCAATAGACTCGCCTCTTATGAAATAAGGCTAAAAACAAGTCTAGCGAAACGTAGGCGTTTAAGACACCGCTGCTTCCCCCTTAGAGGATATATAGGCGAAACTATTTGTTATGTTATGTAAATTAAATGTAAGTATTGCAGGCGATTCACTCAAGACCGCTCGACTGATTCTTCACCTCCGTAGTGATGTGTCTGTGAACCTAGCATAACAATTTCCAGAATCTCAATGTTTTTTTTCGGAGTTCTAGTAGCATCCCCAATAGCTCTATAGGTCCAGATAGTTATTTTGAATAGTTCACCTATTATTGACATAAAAAATCGAATTTATTATATGAGATGTTAACTTCGCATGCCGTCATCCAGCATCTCAACAATTTTCAATTATTAGACCACAAATATGGTTGAACATACGAAGTTCTATCGACTGCCGACGTTCCAACAATAGTTCTGGTAAAAAACAGTAAATAATCTTTTTTTTTTTTAAATAAGATGTGTACTTCACACAGCATCTGTTAGCATCTCAGGAGTTCTGAGAAGTTAGATCACAAATATGCTTCAAAATAACTAGTTCTATTCATTTTAGGGCGTTAAAGCAATAATTGCACACTAAAAAGTAAAGTAATATTTATATATAATAATATTTTCAATAAAATCGTCAAGTCATGTGATGCTGCACTATAGCTGGTAGTTCTACGTAGCATCTCAAGCGTTCTCGACTCCAGGAGCACTAATACGACTGAAAATGAAAAAAATATAAATAAAATCATTAAGTCTTGAGATGCTGCACTATAGCTGGCAGTTCTACGTAGCGTCTCAGGAGTTTTCGACTTCAGGAGCACTAATGCGATTAAAACTGTACAGTTCTGCAGCCAGAAGGTCATGCTCTATAGCTGGCAGTCCTACGTAACATCTCAGGCATACTCGACTCTAGGAGCACTAATGCGATTAAAATTGTACAGTTCTGCAGACACAAGGTCATACAGCCATAGTTCTAGTCATAAATTTGAAAAAATAACAATTAAATCGTAAAGTCTTGAGATGCTGCTCTATAGCTGGCAGTTCTACGTATCATCTCAGGCGTTATCGACTCCAGTAGCACTGATACGATTGAAACTGTACAGTTCTGCATCCACAAGGTCATAGAGCCATAGTTCTAGTCATAAACTTGAAAAAAAAATGTCAATAAAATCGTTAAGTCTTGAGATGCTGCTTACGAATTATTATAATTATCAAATGAATATTATTATAATTATCTTTAAATATACTAGGACGCGTTGCCGCAATATCTATAGAATTAAAGTTTTTATTATACGAATCCACCAGTCTATGAAGTGGAGAGCGTTTACCAGCGTTAGTGCGGCAGCGAGAAGTAGCAAACAATTGACAAGGGTTACGGCAGTGCGTTCTAGAAGGTACTCTATAACACAGCTTATTAATTATAGAAATACAATCATATCTATTATGGCACAGGTTATATAACAAAACTGATTCAATCTGCTTGCGTCTTGATTCCAGATTTACAAATTCATATTTATTAAGTAATTGTTCATAGGATAGTCGATTATGATAACATTTGTATTGCATACAGGCTAAAAGAAAAATTTTGAACTCTTTCATTAGCTACATTGTATTTGTCATAATGTCAAAGTCAAAGTCAAAGTCGAAATCATTTATTCAAATTAGGCATCAAAGACAACAGTTAGAATGTTTATGTCTTTAAACTTCTGTCTAAGGGAAACTCTGGCAGGTAAAATGTAGATCGCTCGTATAGCCCTTTTTTGCAGTATAAAAATAGAAATAATATCTGCAAAACATCCCCAGAGCAGTATGTCATAAGTCATAACGCTATGGAAATAACTAAAATAAAGTATTCAAGCTGTGTCTACATCAGCTAATAGTCTAATTTTTTAACAGCATAAGCCGCTGAACTGAGCCTACTAGACAATTTTTTTATGTGGGGACCACATTGCAATTTAGCGTCTATAGTAATTCCTAAAAAGACCGTTGACTCCACAAAGTCCAACCCTGTTCCATTCAATTGTATATTGGATTCTACTTGTCTCACATTTGGTGACGAGAACTTTATACAAACAATGTGGGTTCCAAATGGACACACACAGCATAGTTTAATTGGGAGCGAATCAAAGTTTTATAAAGATAAAGATAGGTCGAGGGGCGTTTAAATTTTGCTGATGTTCTTATAACCATTCCATACATTACCATTCCAACCATTACACCTTAAGCAAAGTTAACAATAATGAAACGTTGTTTTGTGTTTTGTTTTCCACGTCAATCGCCTTTCAAAGGTAAATTAAATGCATGTAATGCCTTAATGCATCCACCTATATAGAACGGGTTTACATAAGACATTGACATAATGAAACACTTATTTGTGTTACTGTGACTTGACTCTGACTACTTCAATAAAAATGTAGCACTCTGTAATGTTACTTGCCTTTGCATACTTTGCTTCATCATCATCATCATCATCATCAGCCTGTAGCAGTTCACTGATAATAATAATAATAATAAAGTATACATAGTCCCCATAATTATCTCAAGCACTGGAGTTGTCCCAAATCATATTCATAATAGTCTGAAACTTATAAACCTAAAAGATAACACATATATAACACTACAAAAAGCTGCCATCTTAAATACTTGCAGAATAGTCAGAAAATTTATGCAACTAGAAAATAATTAACTTTAAAATATCATAACCACACTATAATTTACTAAGCTAATGCCCGTGATTACAGATGTTACCAGCTTGTATTAAAAGCTGAGCAAATAAACAAGATTCAAAATAATAATAATAATATAATATAATAATAATCCACTAACAATCCACTCCATACTTTGCTTGCCACGGTAATTTTGTTTTAACCTTTGCTACGGAAGTTAACATTTAGTTTTTATTTATTAATGTTATTTTACGTTGTTATTATACACAACGAGCTGTGGACAAATTAATTTTTGGTAGGCCTTAGAATGAACATGGACAAGACGAAAATTATGTCTAATGCCCATGTTGTGCCTACCCCAATATCAGTTGGGGACTCAGTTCTCGAAGTTGTTGACGAATACATCTACCTGGGGCACACCACTTCAACTTCAAAAAAAAATGGTCCAACTTCGAAAAAGAGATCAGTCGGCGAATCCAACTCGGCTGGGCAGCGTTCCGGAAACTTCCCGAAGTCTTCTCGTCAAAAATATCTCAGTGCCTCAAGACTAGAGTCTTCGACCTATGTGGGTTACCAGTGATGACTTATGGCACTGAAACGTGGTCTCTTACTATGGGCCTCATAGGTAAGCTCAAAGTCGCACAACGAGCTATGGAGAGGGCTATGCTCGGGGATTCTCTATGTGATCGAATCAGAAATGAGGAGATTGGTAGACGAAATAAAGTCACCGACATAGCCCAGGAGACGAGCCAGTTGAAGTGGCAGTGGGCAGGCCACATAGCACGCAGAACAGATGGCCGATGGGGCTGGAAGGTTCTGGAGTGGACACCACGGACCGGCAAGCGCAGCGTAGGTCGTCCACCGACAAGGTGGACTGACGACCTTATGAAGGTTGCATGCCGCTTCCAACCGGCCCTTTCGGAAATTTTTGGGGGAGGCATATGTTCAGCAGTGGACGTCCTGAGGCTGAGATGATGATGATGACGTTGTTATTAGATAAATTTGAGATAATGATAATATGTTGATTTGTCATTATGACTAGCCGCACCCCGCGACTTCACACTTGTTGTATTCCGCATGATTCTTGTGAGCTAATAGATCTCAGGTAAATTGTTCAGATTAAAAGTCTAAATTATTATATATCTACCTATGATTATAAAATCGATTGAGTATCATTGACGTAAAAGATTAACAAACACCCGAACGAACATAATACACGTGTATATAGAGCTCCGTATAACAATACGGCACCCAAAGCATAAGTAACCTTGTCAGTCTGTTTGTCCGTCTGCCACACTTTTTAATGGCAAACCAATGCTATATTTTGATGCCCTATGGGAAGCTAACATTTTTTTTCTAAAACGTGTGTTAACAAATAAAAACTGAGAGCGTATGCAAAAATAAGGAGGATCCCAATGGGAACGAGAAAAATTATTATTTATATAATTAACCATAGATTTCACCTAAATATTTACCATCTTCAATGACAAAAATACAAACGGGTAAATTTCCACAGAAAAAAATATTATAAAAAGTCGGGAAAGTGGCAATTCCATTTTCAGCGTGTGTTTTTTCGAATGCTAATTATTTACGTACTCGTATAAAAGAGATATGTGTATGAAGTTAGTTCATCGGAGTCAGATATGGATTAACGCCTGATTTCATTAGAGAAGATGCTAAAACAGTCATGGAAAACCACTATGTAGAGGCTGTCTGCAGAAGGACGAGACTGTGGAGCATGTGTCGCTGCAATGCAGGGCTACGGAAGATATAAGAGCAAAAACAGGATTACTGGAGGTCCACTCCAGAACGCATGATGCACCATCAGTATCATCGACGATTGTTCATACAACATCTCAAACTACACTGGAGCAGTTGTGCGAGCGACCCAAGTCCATACTCCGCTATGTAAAGGAGTTAAGGCTGGCTTGAGTAAATGCTGGCAGTAGAAGTAGGTAATGGAAAACCTTTTCCTTTCATTAGAAATGAAAAGCAGAGTGCTTCTAGGGTGAAATACCTATTTATTTACTTATTTTTTAAGTTAGCGATCGAAGTTCACTTTCATTTGTCCGTATGTGTGTTAGGTTGTATGTACGTCTTCCTGTACAAGGCGCATTTACAACCAATCGTGACGAAATTTGGTATGCATGTTATGCTCTACTATCCCACTTTATTAATTAATTATAATATTATAAATGTGAAAGTTTGGATGGATGGATGATTTTAAAGGATGTTTGTTACTCAATAACAGCAGAACGGCTGAACGGATTGACAGAAAGTAAGTCATTTATACGATCTTGGCGTAGGCGGAGATCTTGTTATTTTGTCTATGCTGTACCCAAGAATATTAGGCTGTTTCACCCACGTGGTGATAGATGATAATGATGATGATGATAAGTTGCCTATGTGCTATTCCAGACTATATTCTATCGCTGTGCCAAATTTCAACCAGATCCGTTCAGCCGTTCTGCTGTTATTGAGTAACAAACATTCATTAAAATCATCTATCCATCCACCCAACTTTCACATTTATAATATTAGTGGGATATAGGTTTTGCTTATAGGCATTTATATAAATACTAATCTATTTAGTATGAAAATTAATCTCTATTTCCCTTGGCCATCGCACCACACGTGAACGGATGGAACAATTTCACAAATTCTTTTTTGTTGTGATCATTATTGTCAGAAGAAGGTTCTCATAAAAGAAAAACTAAGAAAAGATAGGAGGTTATTGCGAGGCCGAAGGCCGAGCCTACTACGCGAACGAATTCAGGGCCAGTAGCTAGTGTATTATAATTATGAAATTATGATCGTTGTTTGATTTTATTTGTTAACTGATAAAGTTTATTATAATCAAATAGGGTTTTGTTCTAGCTATGCTTATACGAAAATCGTTCAATTATAATTAATATTCAACCAATTTAGTTATATAGCTACCCCGTAAGCCTCGCGAACGTAGCCGCGGTACATAATATACATGATTTAATCAGTTTAAAGTTATTTCAATAATGTACATAATCATATCTGGGGAATAAATCACGATAATACAAAAAATAATAGTTTCTGATTACGCCTGAGCTTTCGTTTCAAACTAATGATTTCAAAAGACGATAAGCTGTTGAAATACTCCATACTGATATAAAGTAATGCTGAGCGCACACATAGGCACACTAAGCGCTCAATGCGCCATAACCGCTGAAATAAAAAAAAAAAAACCACACGCGCCTGAAATCTGCTATACAACGTAAGAATTACAAACCCTACATTTCTATGTACTCGTATTTCATATAAGCATCAAATATAATGCTTTTTTATTTTTAAATCAGTACTTATCTAATAAAACATAACACACAATATTTTTTTTAATTATTTTATTTTCTTACGCTATTTAAATGATTCACACAAAAGTAGTGTATAAATATTATTTTGTTTGTACAATTATCGTTTAGGCACTTTCTACTTTTAGCATAAGATGAATACTGAATACATGCGGCCCAACTAAATACAACGTAGTTAAATGGTTAAACCGGCAAACACTCACGTTTATCATCTAGTCGTTATATTCCGACCGGTGTTCGGGCAGTACTGATGCCCATCCTCATGGAGAGCGTGGTCTAGCAGCGAAGGCCGCTAGTCGCGCACTCAGTGCACCCAGTGCGCGACTAGCGGCCTTCGCTGCTAGACCACGCTCTCCATGAGGATGGGCATCAGTACTGCCCGAACACCGGTCGGAATATAACGACTAGATGATAAACGTGAGTGTTTGCCGGTTTAACCATTTAACTATGAGTTCTCACGGAAGTTTTTATGACAATAAATACAACGTATGTACAAAAGACGAAATTTATGTATTAGTCGACAAAGATTTATATAATATATTTTGGACTAGGCCCCGCAAGGCCAGGCGAGCGAAGCCGCTAGCCGGTTTCGCTCGCCTGGCCTTGCGGGTTACAGTCGTTTAACTATCCCACGGCGACTCTTTAATTTACCGAGATCAAAAGTATCCTATATGTTGACCAGGGGTATAAGTTACCACCATACAAATTTTCGTTTAAATCGGTCCTGTCGTTTCGGAGATTAGCCCGTACAAGCAGGCTGACAAATAGAGAAACAAAAAAATTTAAAAATTCTAAATTATTTCGATTTCACTACGACCTCTGCAGTTTTATTATATCAAGTGATTTGAATTGATAAGCTATAAATTATACTAAAGTACGGGAGAAATAATATTAAGCGATAGGATGAAATACTTAAATCGAAGCATTAGTTACTGTAGAGTGCGACAGGTAGAGGGCAGAGTTTTATAACTGGTCTTTTGTACTCCCCAGTCACACTCTTTACAGTAACAACTCTATAAATGTTGTCTGCTCCTAGATACGATCCTCCCTATAGCTACGATCCTCCCTAAGCTTAAGAGGTTTCGTTAGTCCATTTACAATAAGGCAGTTAAATCGTTCGTATTGGAACAAATAGGAGTAAACGGGCGAGAATTTAAAATAGCTTCCACTTAAGAGAGCACCGTACACAACTCCTCATAGGTCAATCGCTGATTTTTCAAAACACGAGTTAGGTGAGCGTTAATGGCGTGGATGCCGGCCTCGGCCAATCCGTTAAAATGAGGACTGCCGGCAGGACTAAATAAAAATGAAATCTCTTGAAGAAGCAGCATGATAATGTTTAGGTATTGAAATTTATAGAGAGATAAATTCCGTCCTCGGACGGGATTCGAATCCGCGTCTTCTGACTCTCCGTGTCAGACGCCATTGACCAACTTGGCCACCGAGGTTCGGGTCCGAGCATCGAATTTTAACTCTCTATTTGACTAACCGTCTTGCGGGGACGGAGCGACATCTATTGGACAGTTTAACAATACCATCCAACCGAAAGAAGCATTATTTAGAAATACTTAAATTTTCGTATTAACATCGCAGCCCTTGTATTTTTTATAGTATAGTAAATATAATAATTACAAGGGCTGCGATCCTCGGTCCCGAACCGCGGTGGCCTAGTTGGTCAATGGCGCCTGACACGTCAGCCTAAAAGAGTCAGAAGATGCGGGTTCGAATCCCGTCCGAAGAATTTTTCTCTCTATAAATTTCAATGTTTGAGATCGCTAAAGCAGGCGTTAGGGCTTTAAAAAAGTAATACTATAAAAATGTTTAGGTAGTTACTAACACCAACGGAATTTCTACCCTCGTCAGATATAATTCGACTACACCGACCACGGCTTTTTTGGCTTTTCAACACCGCTACTATGGCGTCCGTCAATACAATTGCACAACAATTATTGTTTCCCGATTCATGATCTTCAGGATCTAATATTGTTGATCCCATACTATATAACCAGCCCATTATATTCCAACTACTGAGACATACCCCTTCTTCTCAGAGAGAGAGCCATAGCCCATCGAACTCAGTACCGTTTAGTGGATAGTCTACGGCAGCTTTGATGCCAGAACGTGTGGACCACCTGAATTTCACCGATATTGCCTAAAGAATAACAGCAACCAGCATTGACAGTGAAACGCGACAGGTAATATTCAAATTCCAGTAACCTAACCTAATTAAGTTGAATGATAAAAAAATGTCCGCATTATGGTTAACACAACATCGTTAGCCAATGGATTAAACACAGCTTTGCAAACTTAAACATGGGGGAGGCATATGTTCAGCAGTGGACGTCTTACGACTGAGATGATGATGAAACACGGTGTGATTTGATATTCTGTATCATAAGCCATTTGAGGTATTTCCTAACCGATACGACTTGGGAATCTTCATAAAGAGAGCCTATTACCATTGCGGATGTCCGTAGGCGTCGGTGATTACTTACCATCAGGTGAGCCGCCTGCTCATATGCCAACGTATCCCATACATAAAGTATCGAAATAAATATTCACATTTTATTAAAATACAGAAAGTAACTGAGTTCTGAGTAATGGTGACGGCATTGAATTTTATCAAATAAATGTGGTGCGTGGGTTGCGGTGTGCGAAACCTTTAGCAACCGCAGCATATACGACAAGCCAGCGACGCTGGCGGTGCTTCTGGTTATTTGATTTTGATTATACTTTAATATTATAATTTTGATTTTAATATTATAATTACATTTTGATTTCCTTCTGGTGATCGACAAACAAAGTTACAGAGGCCTTTATGAGAGAGATGAAGAATAAAAGGAGACAAATCCCGACGATTTGACTTTACACTATACTACTTATACTAGGATGCCCTGAGTCGCTGAAGGCATGGATACACACAACATCCAAGACCTGAGAACAAATATATTCGCTCTTAACACGTATATTTACCCCAGCAAGGGATCGACGCTAGCCCTTTTTTTTGTAAGGTCCCGAACTATGCAGAGCCTGTAATATGGTGAACTGATGACTGATATACATACACATATAAACTAGATATTTAAACCTTCGTAGCTTTAAAAATTACCTCTATAAAAAGGCATATACGAGTACAAGGTGTCTCAAAAGAAATGTTATATTTATTTAGCTTAATGCGTGAACGCAACGAATTCGAGAGGCGTGGGGTTATGTCAATCGGTAGCCTGGCTCCAGTGATGCCTACTCAGCTCCTTCGGTGCTAAATCTAGCACTTTATCTGCTTATTCAGCCCCCATAATAATGATATAGCCTCAAACAAAACCATACACAAGCTAAGAACAAAGGAAGTTTTTTAAATAAAATTTAATCAAACTTGCAACAAATTTGAAGTTCCGTATAATCTAAAAAATGATTGCATCACATGGCGCGTGTTCATTGTAAGCAATGAGCCCGAGCCATCAACTTCGTCAGCATAAGATTAAACCCTTGGCGACGAATTTGGTACAGACTCGTCTGAAGGCATGTTATAGGTAAATTACCTAGCGAGGATATTTATCCTGAATTTTTTTTTTATTAATTTTGTGATTATATAATATTCCTTTTACGAAGTTCTTTATATTATTTGTAACTGCTACTCAATTATCTTTGGAAACTACCTTTGTTTAATTATTTCGTTATTTAGCCCTCTTTTTACAGTTTTGGCGCAAATCTAGCCATTTTTAAGATTCGATCTAGCCCATAAACCATATACCAAGATGGCAACACTGCCTGGCTGTTGGGAATTCAGTCGCTATGGAGCTCTCGGTAGAGAGTAAGATATTCCTTGCTATGGAGCGTTCTTCGGAAGCAGACCGGGCGTTGCGCGAAATTTAACAAAAACGGTGATCGAAGATTATTTTCTGGTATATATAGTGAACATTAGATATCAGAATAAATACATACGTAGATCGTAAGTACTGTTTTTAAAATGCGATAATGGATCATTAAATCAAAACTAAATCAATCAAATAATCGATAAAGAGATTAAACGTATACAACGTTAGTTAATAGTGTTATTTATAATTAGGGAAATATATAAATCAAATATAATCCATCATTTGGCTTTACCAAGTACTTATTTGTACACGCGTAAATTATTAAATGATACTGTTATCATGGACGTTAAATAACCGCGGTGACGAAAGCCTCAAAATATTTATTGTTGTTGGCAATTCCTAGATACGTTTACTAGCAATACCTAATGTAATAGTATTGGATGTTTTTTATATTATAACTAGACACACAGACTCCAGAGTCCGTTCCATTTTTTATTTATTTGCAAATTTTCCTACCGACTTCCAATAAGGAGGAGGTACATAATTCGGCTGCAATTTTTTTTTATGTTTGTTACCTAATAACTTTCGATAGGGAACCGATTCTCAAAATTATTTTTATGATTGAAAGCTGGTGCTTCTCGTGTGGTCCCATTTAAATTTCATCAAACTCGGTCTGATAGAATGGAAATCGGTATTAAATTTTTGAAATTGTACTTGTTACATCTAAATATAATAAAGACACAAGAATACATACTTAATTAGGAGACAAAGGATTTTTATGTTATATTACTTAACACTCTGCGTCCCAGATACGTAAATATACGTCAGTTTCGATATTTGTTTTTGTTTTATTTATCACGGTATAGGAAGGCTATATAATTTCTGAGTTTGCATCAGCATTTAGAGCAGACCGGTCTCCACAGGCAGCACCCGTTCACGAGTTGACGCATATGGCAGCCATCGCCTTCCTCAACCATATTTGAGGGTAGATGGCGACCCGCCACACGACGCCGCCGCCTGCCTATATACCTTTTCATGTATTGGATTATTAACCGTTAAATACTTATTCGTAAACACAATCGAGAATCGCCTTAGAATAGTTTATTAATTAATCCACCGGTTTACTAGTACGTGACTTATGGCCGTTTTCAATAACCTATCTATCGTCGGTTTACCTTACTAGAGATAGATATTTGACACTATTTGTATGGACGTTATGTCAAATTTCTATCCATAGTAAGGCAAACTGTGGATAGATAGAATATTAAAACGGCCGTTAGTGGAGTAGGATAGTGACTATGACTTAACCCTGACTACCTAAAAATAACTTCGCATATCACCTGTTCGACAATCTCCAATTCGGTATGTAAAGTTTTTTTTTGGTATTTTTTTTATATTTTTATTTCGTAGATTAGGTCATTATAAGAAACTAATTTCAATATTTTTGTTTTATATTCAGTAGTTATTTTATAATATTTTTTTGAAAATTTGAATCCTATGACGTCACTTTTTTGCACAAATATGTAGTTGCGTTGAGGAGCCAAGAAAAGCACGCGAGTAAAAAAAAAGAAACTAGAATTTACTTTGACACTTGACAGTGACACCTACTAATTCGTAAGTCTCTATTCAATCAAAACAAAAGTGCAAAAAAGTGACGTCATTTAGAGGTCAATGAAAGTCGAATTATTTCATCGTTTTTTGTTAAAATAAATGGCATCTTATCGTTTTAAAAGGTCAGAGTAGAAAAATAAGGGTTTGTAACATAAAATCTCGAAATGGTTTCGGAATTGGCATAGGTTAATTTTTTTTAGCATACCGAATTTCCAGCAAGGAATTAGGATGGATCAAATTGGGTTGTATGAAACTCCCGATGGATGAAAGTGATATGGATTTGGAACATTCAAATTCGTAGGTTAAACTCTTAGCACAGATACGGGCATTGTAATAGGACATTATGGAACAAGTGTGTAATGTTGGTGATTAGCGCTGAGGCGCCATTGAGACCCGAACCGTTAGGTGAGGGTCTTAAGAGAGCGGAGGACGGTAATCATGTACACACATGTAACACACGTGTATCATACGCCGTTTTTCAACACACTTGTGAAAAAAATCATACTAAAAAACATTTAATAGCGGGACAAATTTATCAGCTGTGCGTGCGAATGTAACAATGGCGATAGGCCATAGACTGAAAGTATGAAGTTTATTGTTTGGCTTCTAGCGGATTTTACTAAATGGGGAATTTCAATTTTGTCTTTATAACAGAGAAAACAAAAGTTATATTTGAGTTTTTTATTATACACGTAAAATTTAAATTAACTATTTAAATACGAAGTTGCATGAAGTGAGCAAGCAATAGGTACATTAATTGTACCTACTATTGAACACGATCTTTTTTGTATCGAAACTTTTTAAGAAGAAAGCTACTCTACCAATAAAATAAAATAACAACTCTATAAGTAAACTTGTGAATAATAGCAATGAAAGTCACAGTTTGATTACAGGTGTCATTATGTCCTATGCCATGAAATTAAAGCCACTTTATGAACAAGTATGTTGAAAAAAGGGTTTATGCGATAATGGAACTAGCCTCCACAGACAGTACACAAAAACAAGTAAAAGAAAAGAGGCGCGATTCTTGCCCGATTGTAATGAATGTGAAACAAATGACGGTATTCTTCTCTCTTCACTGCTTAGTATTTTGTCACGTACACGTTGACTAAAAAATATTACTTGGAGCATCCATAACTGGACAAATGTGTCCAGTATTCATATTTACTTTTAATATATATTACATGTAACTAAATACCTAAATGCTTTTTATTTAGCCTTGAGTTTTTATGGTCTCGCAGTAGGTATGAAAAGTTGAGTATTCACCTCGAGGATAAAGGTTACGGGGCAACTGGTCCACGTCTGAAACTCGTCCAATGGACCAGATCCACCTTTTAAAATTTGATAATCAACTGGGCCCACATCGGTTTAGATACACGACGATTTGATAAAGCCTGTCTTAGTCTTGGGCGGTTCTAACTTCTAACCCCTCGCTTCACTCAGAACTCTATATAACTCCCTCGCTTCGCTGAGAAGTTACATTTAAAGATTAACTCTAGAGTCTACGTTACACTCAGGGTCCAATATGCTGCCCGTGACGTAAGACACTGTTTTACTCCCTCGGTGCAAATCTTTTTTTTTTTTAATATATAATATAATATTCCACAACTATCACACAACGCCATCTAGTCCCAAGTTAAGCAGAGCTTGTGTTATGGGTACTAGACAACTGATAAACATACTTATATATTTCTAAATACATACATATTATAGATAAATTACACCCAGACACAGAACAAATGATCGTGCTCATTACACAAACATTTGTCCTGGGTGGGAATCGAACCCACGACCTCCGGTATAGCAGTCAGGGTCACTAACCACTAGACCAACAGGCCTGTCTAGACCAACAGGCCTGTCAAATCTACTATTATGCTACATTACACGATGCTTAAAAAGGTAACAGTACTAAGTTACTACTACTACTACTACTCGCTCTCTCATATGAACGTGGCAGCTCGCATAGAGCCCTCAGTTGGCATTCGGAAAATTATTCTGTGACAGCATTGAACGAAAATTTGTGCATTGAATTTCATGAAACTTGTTCCAGCACGTTTTTCTAAACCTTACGACAAACATGTTTGTATAATTTAGAATATTTATTGAAAGTGCAAGATTTCGATTGAGTTTACGATATTTTTACAATTTACGGGTACATTGTGAACAATCAAACTTAGCATTGCCATCCAGCGTGGCAATGCCGCCAGCTTTTTGGCCACTTTTCCCCCCACCATGGGGCTTATAGATTAGAATGTTATTATTATTATTTTTATTCAAAAAATTTCACGGGTTTAACCCGGCCCTTTACAAAGGCATAAGTGGGGCTGTAGCCAACACTTAGAGGCCTGTTTGATATAAAAATACAATGTAGTATAAAAACAGAAACATTTTGGATGGATGGTTACATGGTATATCTATTATAAAAATGGGTAAAATGGCAAGGCTATTGGTATGATCTTATTAATGATAAGGGTAATAGTAGGCTATGGACGAGACTACGGCACCTGCCAATTTCAGTCTCATTTAAAATATTTAGGCAGGTGGTGACTTGCCACCCACTAAACGGGCCCCCCATAGGAGCCACCATCAATGGTGACAAAAGGGGCAACGTTGGTGTGGATGGCTAAAGGGTGTCGAGAGGTGTGCTGCGGTTTCACTAGAGCGCTACTACCGGCGTTATGCCCTTTAACACTTCCACCCTTGGAGCTTTTTGTTACTTGCTCTTACGTCTCCACCCCCAGACGGCCAATTAAGGCAAGCTGGGGGTCAGGGGTCTCATTTAGCCCCAGGGAGAATCAGGGTCCGCGGTTATTATTATTATTTTATTTAATTTTTAATTACTAAATCAAAGTTAACCCAATTAGTCCAAATACCATTTTTGGCGGCCTTTTTTAATTATGTCTCGAAATGATAATAAAACGTTACGTTACGGTTTTATATAAATATAAAAATATATTTTAGTGTCTTAATAGAGAATATAAACATGAAACATCAGGCTAGGAATATACCTACTCGTATATAGTTAAATTATATAAACCCGCCAAAAAATACATGATGTTACGATGAGATGTTTCAATTTTGACATTCTAGATGGCTCTGTACTTTCTCAAAACATGCAAGTTTTTTAATTAGTTAAATTAGATATGCAGTTACAGCTAAAGCTATATATAATAAAATGTATGCATATGCGGTACGTAAAATAAGATAACTAACAGATGTTTCTACGGCGCTGTTAGTATATTTTGCATATTTCCACAGCGTAATGTCATTCGGGCTATTGCTGTGGGGCTCAGCGGCTGATATAGAGACTATCTTTATGCTACAAAAACATGCTATTCGAGCTATATACGAAATGGGTCTCCGTGAATCTTTGAGAGATTTTTTTAAAAATTCAAAATATTAAATTTGCCTTCCTTATATGTATTTGCGAATATAATGTATGTTCGTAAAAATTTACATAAATATAAGTTAAATAGTGATCACCACAATACTAGAAATACAAATAGGATAGCTGTACCTAGTTTTAGACTTGCAAAGACTATTAAGTCGTTCCTAGGAAACAGTTTACAATAAAATCCCAAAACATAACTGAGCTCACAGAAGAAAAATCCAAGTTGACTGTAAAAACGTTTTAATAAAAAAACATATTATAAAGTCCGACATTATATAGAAGACAAAGATGCTTGGAATACTCCACTTCTGGCAAGTTGTCATACTGCCACACATTATATATAATATTAGTAGTACCTAAGTAGAAACATTGTAAAAATCGATATAAAATAAGAATGGCCCCGAGTTTCTTGCTGCTTCTTCTCGATAGGCTCTATATAAGTATTTTGGAACGCGGCGGTAGAGTAAATAAAGTAAATTATAAAGGCCTATTCAGACCTATGCCGTGGCGGTGCCGGCTTAGAATAGCACCCCCCCAACTCTACCCGTGGGTGCCGTAGAAGCCGGCTAAGGGATAACAAATCAGAAGGTGGGCAGCAGCACCTTCCCAGTCAAACACACACAAACTGCGCTCGCCAACCCGCCTGCCAAGCGTGGCGAGTATTGGCTAAAACCGCTCAATGGATTGGACAAAAAGAACCAGGCCCCCAGTCCCCGGCAGCCCCGCTATTCCTGGCTACGGTAGCGGCCACGGTAACGGTGGGGCAGGGGGTGCTAAGAATCCCCGGCAGGCGCCCGGCTACCACCCCCAACGACGACGACTGGCCCTGGTAACACACAACATACGCACGATGAGGACAGACAAGAAAATATATGAGCTGGAAGAAGAAATGAGTAAGCTACGCTGGGACATTGTGGGGTTATCTGAAGTCCGTAGAGCGGGTGAGGACACGATAACCCTAAAATCAGGTAACCTACTCTACCACCGGGAGGGCGACCAACAGTCCCAAGGTGGTGTCGGTTTTCTCGTCCACAAGTCCCTTACTAACAACATAGTTAAGATCGATAGCGTTTCCAATAGGGTCGTATACCTAATACTCAGAGTATCCAAACGATATTCGCTGAAGGTCATTCAGGTATACGCACCGACGAAGTCGCACCCGGATGATGAGGTGGAGGATATGTATGAGGACATTAGTCGGGCCATACATACCTCTGAAACGCACTTTCTAGTTGTTATGGGGGACTTCAACGCGAAGTTGGGTAAGTGAAGCGAGGATGAGTCGAAAGTGGGGCAATTTGGCTATGGACAACGGAACCGTAGGGGACAGAGGTTGGCTGACTTCCTGGAGAAAGAGGGACTCTTTATGATGAACTCTTTCTTTCAGAAGCCACCTCACAGGAAATGGACCTGGCTGAGTCCCGATGGTTCCACGAGAAATGAGATTGACTTCATTATGACCACCAAAAGGCAAATATTCACTGATGTCTCCGTGATCAACAGGGTTAAAACCGGTAGTGATCACCGAATGGTAAGAGGCACGGTGAATATTAATGTCAAACTGGAGAGGTCTCGTCTGATGAAGTCTACGCTCCGACCTACTCGTGCCCATATTCAAGACCCCGAGAGCTTTCAACTTGAGCTATCCAATCGCTTCGATTGCCTTGAGAACATCGCTTCAGTGGACGAGATCAATAACAGGTTAGTAGAAACTGTCCATACAGTGGGTTCCAAGTACTTTAAACCCCACCGTACAGATAGGCCACAGAAACTCTCCAACGATACCCTCAACCTCATCGCTGAACGACGCTCATTGAAACTGCAGTCTTCGGATGATGCTGAAGCATATAGGCTGCTCAATAGACGAATATGGAAGTCCTTGCGACACGACATTCGGATCTTTAATACAAACCGTATTAAAGAGACGATAGAGCGGAAAAAAGGCTCCAAAGTGTTTGCAAGAGACATGTCTATTGGGCAAAGCCAGTTGACGAAGCTGAAGAGAGGAGACGGCAGTGTAGCGTCGACCAAAGCGGAAGTGTTAGGAGAGGTCGAGAGTTTCTACGGACAGTTATACACCTCGGTCGCTAAACCTGTTAGCAGCTCGGCCAAAGACCCAAGAGCCAAGCTGACCCGACATTATACCGAAGATATCCCGGACATCAGCCTGTACGAGATTAGAATGGCCTTGAAACAGCTTAAGAACAACAAGGCGCCTGGTGACGACGGTATCACATCTGAGCTTCTGAAAGCGGGTGGAACACCGGTACTTAAAGTCCTTCAGAAGCTCTTTAATACCGTCTTACTCGAAGGTTCAACGCCAGAAGCATGGAACAAAAGCGTGGTGGTGCTGTTCTTCAAGAAAGGTGACAACACTTTACTTAAAAATTACAGACCCATCTCGCTTTTGAGTCATGTTTATAAGCTGTTTTCGAAGGTCATAACGAACCGTCTCAGTCGCAGGTTTGATGAATTCCAGCCTCCGGAACAAGCCGGTTTCCGAAAAGGCTATAGTACCATAGACCACATCCACACGCTACGGCAAGTTATACAGAAGACCGAAGAGTATAACTTGCCCCTTTGTCTAGCGTTTGTGGACTATGAGAAAGCCTTTGATTCGATCGAGACGTGGGCAGTGCTTGAGTCTCTCCAGCGGTGTCGTATTGACTATCGGTATATTGAAGTGCTGAAGTGTACGCCTTCAAGCTTCTGGAATGGCAAGGACTTGGCATCAATATTAACGGCGAATACATCACTCACCTTCGATTTGCCGACGATATTGTAGTCATGGCAGAATCCATGGAAGACCTCAGTACAATGCTCGAAGGCCTCCATCGAGTTTCCCAACGGGTAGGTCTTAAGATGAACATGGACAAGACGAAAATTATGTCTAATGCCCATGTTGTACCTACCCCAATATCAGTTGGGAACTCAGTTCTCGAAGTTGTTGACGAGTATATCTACCTGGGACAGACAGTCAAACTAGGCAGGTCCAACTTCGAGAAAGAGGTCAATCGTCGAATCCAACTCGGCTGGGCAGCGTTCCGGAAACTTCGCGAAGTCTTCTCGTCAAAAATACCTCAGTGCCTCAAGACAAGAGTCTTCGACCAATGTGTGTTACCAGTGATGACTTATGGCACTGAAACGTGGTCTCTTGCTATGGGCCTCATAGATAAGTTCAAAGTCGCACAACGAGCTATGGAGAGGGCTATGCTCGGGGTTTCTCTACGTGATCGAATCAGAAATGAGGAGATCCGTAGAAGAACGAAAGTCACCGACATAGCTCAGAAGATTAGCCAGTTGAAGTGGCAGTGGGCAGGGCACATAGCACGCAGAACAGATGGCCGATGGGGCCGAAAGGTTCTGGAGTGGAGACCACGTACCGGCAAGCGCAGCGTAGGTCGTCCACCGACACGGTGGACATACAGCAGGACGACGTTGGATGCAGGCCGCTTCCAACCGGTCCTTTTGGAAAATCATGGGGGAGGCCTATGTTCAGCAGTGGACGTCCTACGGCTGAGATGATAATGATGATGATGATGATTCAGACCTAGGCCTTATTTGCTACCGCGAGCGATAGAGAAATCCGAGAGCTTATGCGTTAATTTCACTGTTCACATCAACGCGGATATCGCTACCGAGCGCGGTAGCGATATCCGTGGTCAACGGTTAGCGGGGCGAGGGCAGGGAGCATTTCGCTACCTCCCGCGTCGCCCAGCGGAACTAGTTTCGCTATAAGAAATAGAAGTATAAATAGTCCTACGAAAATTATAGTCCTATAATGGCATTGTGTAAGATTTCCAGATTTTATAACATACTTAGCTGAGATTATTATAAGTATGAGGCGATGTAATCAACATGGTGGCGACGTTCCCCCACTGAGCTACCACGGCTTACCTATTACAGTCTTATAAATGTTTAGATGCAGAGCAAATTTTGAAACATGGCGAATGTTCGAAAAACAATAATTAAGTGCTTGATCATATTTTACACTAACTGACTTTATATTCAATTCCTGTAAGCGCGATAAAAAATTAGCTCAAACACGGTACACTTTCACAGTAAAAATAGATTTGCCACATGTTAAATTGTATTCTCACTTAATTTTAGCTAAGCTTTTTTCATTTATATAAACATCAATGGAAACAATAACTAAAATTACTGACTTGATAAAAACACTATTCACAAAACAGCAATAAAAATTATTGGCTTTTAAATATAAATGTGTTAACAAATAACGTAAAACTAAGTAAGTTATTAGCACATTATTAACAAAACTACACTTGAGACGTACTAGAAGGAGATAACAAAAGGAGTTATACCAGTACCAATCTCTTATAAGGAAATAAAAGGAGCTTTAGTGCTTCCAAATACTGGTGCAAGACAGTCACTAGACTTATTAGCATTCTGTAAGCTAATTGCAGGAGCGTAACAAGAACTTGTGCTCCAATAAATGCGCCCAAATCCAGCGTTGTAGTATACTAGAATTTTTTTATTTTTATGCCTGAATTGTAGTCCTGAAGACAATTATTGGAGTTATTTTGCTACTTGGGTAGGCGGTACAAGTTTTGGTGCAGTTATAGAACTTCGTACTATTTGCCCATCGAGTTCCGCGTGGTCTTTTCCGCTACCCAATAGCGGTAGCGAATAACGTTCAGGTCTGAATAGGCCTTAATGAATAAATAACGTTTATAAGTGCGTCTTTGATACCTAAATTGAATAAAGGATTTTTACTTTTCGACATTTTATGGTTTGTATTCTACTATTACCTATATTTATGTTTTTATTCTTTTATCGATTGAATAGTTCGTGTTTAAAGTTGGTTATCGTTGTTTTTATTATTTTATGGTTATTATTGGTTTTTCTTTTCTCTAATCGGACGTTGAGTCTTGTTTGTGTGCAAATAAATTGTTGATAATACGATATGATAATTGTGTAGCAAAATAATTGTATTCTAATTCCTTTTACAGCGCTTCGTCACAATATTGTGTTGAATACGATTCTTCACGCGCAATAACATGAGTTTAAAACGTTAATAAAAATAAAAAAACGTACGATTCTTTGAAAGTTTCATGCACAAACTAAATACGGATATTACGCATAAAATATTATTCAATGTAATGATAAAATATTGAAGGCTGTTAAGTCATTATTGTAAACCTTGCTTTATAAGGTATTTGATAATTAGTGCACAATATTGGACGGTGTGGTTTGGAATCGATAACGGTCATTAAAGTGAAAGAAATAAAATTCATATTTGTATCATTATGAACCATATTCACTCTCCGTGGCTGAGAACCAGCACGGCGGCGCCGCTACATCACAGAATAGTTAGCAGTAACTACACGAGACATACCTACCCACTTCGGATAGGTACACCGACATACGAACCTACGAATGTTTACACAGCTGATGTCTATGCCTAAACCTAGTGTCTATATTATGGCGAAGCGGTGAATATTTTTTCTTTTACTTTGTTATATTATTGTATTATGATCAGTTACGATTCCAAACAACCCCGTTCAACATTGTGCACTAATTATAAAAGGCCTTATATATAGCTACCATAAAGTCAAAAAAACCACGAGAGAACGCTACTACCGCCCTTTTTCCACCAGGGACAAACTATCCTCTGGCGTTGCCGTGCTCGCAAGGGAGATGGCAAGGAGGAAAGGACTTCTGTCCTCTCTTCGGGGAGAAATAGTCCACTGCCCTGCCCGCAGGATGTAGTTTAAAGTATTGTTGGAACGGCCCGTATAAAGTACATGAGTGATTCCAGGTTAATAAAGTATTGTTAAAACTCTGACGTAGGCAAGTCGTGCGTGTGATGGTACGCAGTTCGCCTGCCCATGACAGTTGCAATGTCAGGCAGAGCTTAAAACTTGTTTATGAAGCAGCGCGATCGCGGATGTATCTCGCGTTGCACTGTCTGAAAGCTTCGAAAATCTAACAATTTAATATAAGATTTTTATAAGATAATTTAATTTAAGATTTTCGAAGCTGAATGAACCACGTAACCGTATTCATTCATGTACGGTTCATGAATTGATTCCTTTAAAGAAAATATGAATTTAAATATTAGTTTCTGCAACTGTCATATAATAGAGGGTATTCAAACATGAGTGTAGTTTTTTGAAAAAAGTTTCAAAATAAGATTACACGAGTGTTTTAATACCTAATTATATGCAGTTGCATACACTACTTGATTTAATCTCATGACATTTTTGCTACTAAAGTTTTATCCAACAAAATATTACTCAAATTCGTATGTACGAAATAGCGCCAAAATGGAAAAGTCTTCTTCTTCTTCTTGTTTGTATGGCTTGTGCGGCGTAACCACAATTTTGCCAATATCAGTGGAAAAGTCTGTTATTATGTACTTAAATTGAATTGAAACCTCCTTGGTCGGGACACATTGTACTTTAATAATTAAAAAAAATGTTTTAAAGCATTGTTTTGTCAGGAGAATAAAGCTTTAATTTAATTTTTTAATTTTCTTAAAGTAGTATGTAAATAAAATATGCCAATAAAGTCTGTATTTCATTTCATAATTAGAATATTACCGAATGAGATTATATAAAAAATATTTTCTGAGATTATATCTAGCTTTCATTAGATAACTCACTTAGCTACAAAACGTTTGTTCGTGGCCTAATAATCCCCCCAATACATATCTACCTAGTATATACACATAATCCTAATTTGAATAATTTATTGATATTACTCGTAATTACCGCATTATCTTATCACAACACTCATATTAGGTACATTTATAACTTTCAACTATGTTTTACTACTATGTAGGTTGTGGCTGCTTTAGAGCGAGGCCACAAGAATTTCGCTATACTGGAATTAAATAAAAACCTCTTGTGCCCAGGGAGTAAACGGTAGAGTGACAGGCCTATAAACTTATGTGTTCCCAAGCTCTTAGTACTCTACTAGTTTTGCTATAAGTATGAACTGTTAACTAGCAAAATTATTAACGTGAGGTCACCCATACGATGGACTGATCAGATCAAATCTGTGGTGGGAGGTCCCTTGCATGAGTGCGCCGGGATGACTGCGAATAGAGGGGGATGGCATGACATCGGGAGGCGCATTACATCTGCCTCCACCACAACTACATGACGACCACGACCGCTCCGTCAAGAGCGTTACGACTGAGAAGAAGCAACAACTTGGGAGGCCTTAGTGAAACTCTCGCAGCGGAGCTTGACTTGGCAATCTTAACCTATCAACTATATTAAGTCGAAGGCTTTCGGGCGGCCTGAAAAGTTCTATATGGGTTGGCCTTTCCACCAGCCGCACTGGGCCCGCATGGTGGATTATAGCCGAACTCTTTCCTCTAAGAGGAAGGCTCGAGTCCCAGCAGTGGTATGGGAACATAATGGTCTGAATATGTATAAGCCGGTTCATCAATTAAAGAATATAATCTAAAATGGCGGCGCTAATCATGCCCTCTCACTTGCCGTCTCAGTCACTCTCGAGCATACCTTTGGCAGAAAAATAATCAGTCTCGATATTGCTCGATTAATATATTATGTATTAATATATGTATTGGTGACAAACCTGGAAACAAACCCTCGCTTCACTCAGAACTCTACAAACTTAAAATTAATTTAATTTACGCTCAGGGTCCAATATGCCGCCCGTGGCGTAAGACACTGCTTTACTCCCTCGGTGCATAATCTACTATTAATGTATAGCTAAGTCCAGTGTACTTGTGTAAGTATACCAGATTTTACAAGCAGCTTAAAATCAATGTTAACTTTTACAAAATATCACCAATAATCATATTGTGCCGATATTTAAAACGATAAGATTATGTTCCAAAGTATTTGGATTATTATAATAAATATATTATATTTATTGCGTTTAATCAGTCTGCGGCATAATAACAGTAACCTTTAATAACGCCTTTTATGTACGATAGGTACATAAAAAGGCGTTATTAAAGCTGCTGAGCTTACGCTGATTGTTTATCGCAATTGCTATAATCGTATTATATGAGTCTATTTAAATACTTAGACATTAATAATAAAATACAGGACTTACGTACATACAAGTATACAATTAATCACCATGGAAAAACTGTCATTACATTTCATCACCCTTGACGGTCGCCGATCACGTATAGTGTATCGAGCTGTCAAATTGACTTGGCTTTTGACTAAGCTATCAGAAACTGACATAAGCTTTGACAGAACTGTAATCGAAATTTATAGAGAGAAAAATTCCATCCTCGGACGGGATACGAACCCTCGTCTTCTGACTCTCCGTGTCAGACGCCATTGACCAATTAGGCCACCGAGGTTCTGGTCCGAGCATCGAATTTTAACTCTCTATTTGATTAACCGTCTTGCGGGGATGGAGCGACATCTATTGGACAGTTTAACAGTACCATCCAACCGAAAGAAGCATTATTTAGAAATACTAATAATAATATATAATAATAAAATTTAATATAAACTTTCGTATTGACATCGCAGCCCTTGTAATTTTTATAGTATTACTTTTTAAAGCACTAACGCCTGCTTTAGCGATCTCAAACATTGAAATTTATAGAGAGAAAAATTCCATCCTCGGACGGGATTCGAACCCGCGTCTTCTGACTCCGTTACAAAGTCAAATATTTCTGTTAATTTTAGAATGAAAAGCTTTAATCCAATATGAATTAAAAACTAAAATTATTATATACAAACATACAATTCCACACTACCTACTAAAACAATACTAAGTACAAAACGCATAGTGCATACTTTTTCTGCGTCGCGTAAAGAGTCACAGTCTGTAAAATGGCTGTTTAAGGCTCCATCATCTTATAAATCATCTGATAAATTATGAGATGGATATATATTTGGAGCCTCCCTCCTATAACCATGTTATAATGGCTAAACTCCAATCTGTGTCTGGTAGTTTTTTTTTTCAAGCAGATCTAAAGAGGATGACCTAACTGTCCAGTAAGCAAATCACATACTTATATACTGGTAACTGGACACTAGGAGATTCCAAATTTAAAATCTCTCTTCTTACTGGACAATTGTGAATAAGTCCCCGGTAGAGTTCACTTTCTGGATAATTTTAGAGATGTTACGGCAACATTACGTACAATTTTTGAGAAAACAGAATTTTCTAATCAAGTGTACTGCGTCTAATGTTGCAATCGGCGGTATTTCATTAAGAGTGCATAAGAAAGTTGCCTATTTCATTATTGTACATGGCGTGGAAAATCCTTCGGTCTCGGGTTACACAGCTTCTTAACTAATTTAATGATAAGGTTTACACGTGACTTTAGCGCAAATAATATTTCTGCTGGCATTATTTTCGTTGTAATTTATTCTAAATGTTGTTATTGCTTAACTGTTGACTCGCGATTCGCCATATTTATATATACAATAACAAACAATAAATATACGAGTATCCTGAAATTAATGTTATTTCATATAACGCAGCAATTTATTTTTGAAACGATCAAATGCCTTCTTATCATAAAACCTTTACTCCATGTTTAATCATTGGTTTAAATAATTTTCCTTATCAAAGCAGATAAGTGTAATAAATTATTATAAGTATCGGTAGGCATAACGCTACCATGCTATTTAGATAATAATGTGGAAGGACATTTTTGTGCGGACCTGCAGGGCTAAAAAGGCAACTTAACACGAATCATATTATGATTCTAATAGGAATCATAATTGTAATGACTAAAAGTTTAAAGATTCATATTCAGCCGTGCGATTCTGAGCAAACATCGTTGCATATTTGACAACATCCGTGAAACAAATTACGAGATGACAAGAAACGTTGGAAAAACAACCTTATGTACAAGGGCGATATCTCATAAAGTATTTGACATCGGTGAGCTCGTCGACGAATCATTACAGAATCGCACGGCTGTCTCGTATTCGCTAACTCATCTACCTATTTGAAAAAAAAAATCATGGAGAATCGTAAAATGTCTTATTAAATAGGAATTGCTTTTATGAAGTCAAATAGCAGATTCATAAGAAGTTACTCGAGAGGAACTTTTTGCAATTCAATTTGTTTATTTTGGATAAATAATAGTTGATTAATGGCAGATTTAGGTCTCTACGAAAACTTTCTGGAACATGCGCGTGTCACGAGAGCATATTATATCACAAGCAAAGTGTATTCCATCGAAAAGGGGAGTTAGCGTTTGTACGTAGTACATATAATGGTCTGATAAAACCACAGACCATATAACCACCAACCAGTGGTTATATGGTCTGTGGATAAAACCGAAACAAAACCATTCCTTTCATTTGATGGCCATACCAGAACCTTGGATTCAACGCTCCCTGTGAGCAGCATATTTTATAATAGATATGCACTTTCTTCATAGTTCAAACAATTTCCGATGGGCCTTCATTGATGCTTTTTGTAGAATTACTTATAATTTTATTCAAATCAAAAGTATCCTATATGTTGATCAGGGATATAAGCTTCCACCATATGAAATTTCATTTAAATCGGTCCAGTCGTTTCGGAGATTAGCCCATACAAACAAAGAGACAAACGTACAGAGAAACAAACAATTTGAACTTATTTTTCACTCCTTACATCCCCTAACTCGGTTTTTAGCATATTTTCCATTGTACAGAAATTTCACCTGTACCTACAGTTTATAATATGTAGTAGTTTTTACATCCCTCGTTTTACCCTCTTAAGTCATCTCTGACAAACATATTGAAAGCATCACGATTTATTTTCAATTACCTATCCAGTTATCAATTTTCATCACTGTAGCTCCAAAAAAGAATTTTTGAAAAAAAGTCATCCTTAAGTCATCCCTGTCAATAAATTTTGAAATCATCAGTATGAACTGTCCAAAAACTAATTTTTACCATTGTGAAAATCAAAAAACTTTCCATACAAATTTCCCCCTTTATTTCACCCTCTTAAAGCACCACTTTCCAAAAAAAAATAGTCCATTATTTTTTAATTTTGAATGACCTATCCAATATCCAAATACAAATTTTCACAACTATAAGTTCAAAAACAAAGGAGTTTCATACAAACGTTTTCACCCCTTTTGATCCCTTTAGGGGTAGATTTCGAAAAACCCATTCTTAGTAGGTACACCTCTACGCATCAAGGACAATATACACCCTCCAAATTTCAAGTCTCTACGATCAGTGGTTTAGGCTGTGCGTTGTCTGTCAGTAAGTCAGGACATCTTCTTTATAGATACCGCATATGCACCAGAACTGAGTCTCCCAGGCAGAGCATTTATAAAGGACCCCATTGTAATTTTGTGTAAATTTTAATGCCTTAGAAGACTGTTGCCTTGTCCATTACGAATTTATCTCCATGGACTCTAAATATGGAAAAGTAGGTAAAGAAAACCGTCCGCGAATGCCACCGCTGGTCCAGCGGTAAGGATCGCAAGCCCTATGACCTACTTTTGGTCGTTTTAGATCGTACGCCTGAGGGCAAGGGGATCTTCAACGTAGAAACGGTACTTAGTGAACCTTTCGGGAATCAGCCCCCACAGTGCAGTGTCTCAATGAGAAGAAAACTAATTGTATAAAGTTCTCGACACCAAATGTGAGACAAGTAGAAACCAATATACAATTGAATGGAACTGGGTTAGACCTTGTGGAGTCAACCGGTCTTTTTACTAATTAATCTAATTACTGTAGACGCTAAATTGCAATGGGGTCTCCACATTAAAAAATTGTCTAGTAGGCTCAGTTCAGCAGTTTATGCTGCTTAAAAAAATAGACTAACTTATCTAGAATAGTTTAATTTCGTTATTTCCATAGCATTATGTTTTATGGTATACTGGTCTGGGGATGTTCTGCAGATACAAACAGTACAGTTTGTCATTTGCTCGTGGTGGCCTCGTGATTATACCGTCTCATAGTAACAAGAAAAACCTAAATTCATTGCTCAAACCAATAAAATCAACTACAAATACTTTATATTGGGGAACTATAAACCAGATAAAATATAAAATAATTCTGACGGTAGGTACATAGAAGGCGTTATTAAAGGTTACTGTTATTACGCCGCAGACTGATTAAACGCAATAAATACGCAATAAGATTATGTCCCAAAGTATTAGGATTATTATAATAAATATATTAATATTTATTATAATAATCCTAATACTTTGGGACATAATCTTATCGTTTTAAATATCGGCACAATATGATTATTGTTGATATTTTGTAAAAGTTAACATTGATTTTAAGCTGCTTGTAAAACCTGGTATACTTACACAAGTACACTGGACTTAGCTATACATTAATAGTAGATTATGCACCGAGGGAGTAAAGCAGTGTCTTACGCCACAAAATAAATTAAAAGTTGATACATTTGTCCAATTATGAAGGGACAGAGTGATATTTTTGTTAATGTGACGAAATCATCACTTCACGTGTATCTATATAAGGCAAGATTTTTTATGCGCTACAATTCTGTTTATTTGTTGTTCGATTTATTTATTTGTTTTTGGGCAAAAATTTAGCATTGACATCTAGCGTGGCCGGCGTCCCTACCATGGGGCTTATCGATTCCATTTTATATTTACTTTTATTTTTCTGTAAATATTTGTATGTTATTATTATATTATGTTATAATGAGTATAATAGTTATAATGAGAGATTTTGACTCTATCGTCTAATAATGTTGCTAGTTAAGTTTATTCCTATTTCTTTCTGTGCATGGTTGTCGGGAAGAGATCGCTCTTGGGAACTCAAAAGTGTATAGGCTAGGTAACGCTTCCCTTTACTCCTCGTGTACACTAGGCACACGTTTTTTTTTTAATTTTCCGAATTGCAAAATTTTGCGGCCTCGCTCTAAAGCAACCACAGGTAGAATAGTTGAAAAGTATACATATAATATGAGTGTTGAATATCGTATCACAATGCGGTATTGAATATCATTAAATTATTCAAATTAGGATTATGTGTATATACTAGGTAGATATTTATTGGGGGGATTATTAGGCCACGAACAAACGTTTTGTAGCTAAGTGAGTTATCTAATGAAAGCTAGATATAATAACAAAATATACTTTTTTTTATTCATATTTTTTAAAAAAATCAATTCATGAACCGTACATGAATGTGTTAGCAATTGTAATATTCAACAGTTAATATACTATATAGTTATTTTAATTCTTATATCTTACACATTATTAATACGTTTATTTTACTGTGCTGTGTGATTAAATGGTACTTGGCGTGCAGGTACTATTTCCGGTCCAGTCCGTAGTCCGGCAATAAAGATCGTCAAATGTCTATTGCTAGTTCGGAATGGGATTTACAAGTCACTTTCCGTCATGACGGATGTTTTTTTTACCTTTTGCTACGAAATGCGAGGTAATTGGTTCCGGTGGTGGGGTTCGGAAGGTCGATATAAGTCAGGGTAGAATAAGAGTCTAGATAATAAGATTCTATATAAGATAGACTAATAAACAATCAAGTAGAATTAAAAGTAAAGTTATCCGAAGAAGTTATTATTATTTCAGTCTATATATTAGTGCATCGAACAAATAAATACGGTTACGTAGTTCAATTCATCATCATTTGAGAAGTGATCTTAAATTTTTTCAGACGCTCATAAGGACTGCCATTGGAACTATCATGGGCACGCTAAACGCTTACCGTCAGACGAACGAATTGACCTTCACGTCATTTGCGACTATTAGAACACCAGGATGTAGTTTAAAGTACTGTTTAAACGGAATCATGATTCCGGATTATTAAAAATATGTCATGTAATAACTACGTTAGTATAATAAAATGTATATGATAAAATGAATGATTCATTTTATCCATTCATCACACTTCTGATAAAACACAGGTCTGAAAATATCATAATTGTTACTTTGACAGGCCTGTTGGCGCAGTTGGTAGCACCCCTGCCTTCTAAGCCGCTGGTCCCGGGTTCGATCCCCGGACAGGTCAAACATTTGTGTGCATGAACATGTCTGTTTGATCTGTGTCTGGGTGTGTATATGTATTTAAGTATGTATATCAGTCATCAGGTTACATAGTACAGGCTCTGCCTAGTTTGGGACCTTGTAATGTAATGGTTACTTACATTGGTAGTATACCTAGCTGAAGGCCTAGCTAGCTATCTAAAAAATAAAAAGGAACATCAGAAATATAAATAAAGTTATAATAATAAGTATTACGTGACCTGGCGGATAACACTTCACCACAAGTCCACACACACACACGTTCCATCAAAGGTTCCAGTTAGCTTCTTGCTTTATCCAAGGCTTCAGTTCTGAGCTCAGAGAACACGGGACACCCCAAATAGCTTGTTTTATATATCAGGGCGAGAGTATTTATCAAACCAACACCCTCGATTTGTTATTGATTAATACATATGAAAATATCTTTCCAAGTCTTGACTTCAGGAATGTAATTGACGATATCGAGAGTGACTCGTCGGGTGCAAATCACTATTTCACCAACTTCAACACCTCACCGTCAACTAAGGTTTCCAGGGAATATAATTATTTCGTGTCTCGGCACACCAAATTGGAATCTTCCTATAATCTTTTTTTAATCGGACGTATCCGTGATCCAATACTCTCTATTCTATAATCTAGAATAGTCTCTATTCTATCATTCTATCATGGTTCTCCTTTTTTAAAGTTTGTCACATTTTATGTTAATCAAGAAATAGTTTTTACATATACAAAATAAGTATTTAATGTAATGAAGTATGATCATAAAATTATATTACAACCTGAAGACCTTTGTGTGGATGTTGTCAAAAAAAAATGAAATATAATCAGCCCATTTTGTTCCCACTGCTGGGACTCGAGCCTTCCGCTCTGAGAGAGGAGTTAGGCCATAATCCACCATGCGGGCCTAGTGCGGCTTGGTCGATAGGCTTGTGGTGAACCCATGTTGAAATTTTCAGCCCGCCTGAAGGCCTCGACATAGCCTAACGACTTTTGTCTTTAGACAAATCATCGATTGTTTTTTCTACGGACTTCCAAAAAGGAGGAGGTACTCAATTCGACTGTATTTGTTTATGTTTGTTACCTCATAACTTTCGATACGGTGAACCGATTCTCAAAACTATTTTTTTGTTTAAAAACTGGTGCTTCTTGTGTGGTCCCATTTAAATTTCATCAAATTCATTTCAGTAGTTTTTAAGTACACACCTATAATTGAATAGAATGGAAGTCGGTATTACATTTTTTAAATTGTACTTGTTAAGTTTTAAAGAATCTCCTAAATTGTCTTTGTTGTAGTTACCTACGTATTTATTAGTTTTTTACGCAGCCCAATGGAGTGAGGTCCACTGTCGCAGTTTATTAGTCATCGGATAAAGTACCTACCTACATATTATCAGAGCATTTTTGTTGATCCATGATTGTAAATTCAATCAAATTGACGTCCAATGTTGTATAATTATGTCACTGGTACACAAAATAAAACCGATAATTCGCAAACTTCTCAACTTGGCTAATTTTGCGTAGGGATTTAGGTATACACCCATACAAGTTCGAACTACCTCAAAGTTTATGACCATAGACAACGCTGGTTATTAGCGGACATGCTTCAAATCGTTTGGACCCCTAGTATAGCCGAAAATCGTCAGCGACAAGACATATTTTTGAAGAAATGGCTATGTTAACATACATCCTAATATTACTACCACTAGTAGTTCTGCGAACAGTAGACCTCGCGAGCACAATATTATCAGCGGCAATGTCTCGCAGTATGAGCTACCTGCAGTTGAAATATTACCAAAATTATCCACTTTTTAAGCAACACCTAACCTATTTATCTCTGATCCTATTATCCACTTGACCAATTGAAAGACTTACATACAACCTAACAAACATACGGACAGATGAAAGTCAAATTGGCCAGTTGAAGAGACGCTTCGCTCGTTCTGTCATTATCTACTAATGTTTCTAAAGGTTCAACGAATGAATGAATGAAGTTTTATTTCTGTAAATACTGAACACAACATACTCGTAAAACACGATAAACAAGATTAACTTTGACTAACTAATGGCGTCTTTTCACGCTCATATCGTCTCGTCTCGTGGTGTCTCGTCGCGTCGCGTGCCTCTCGTCGAGTAAACGAGTGCATACCATGTACAATTGTACACGCTCGTTGTGTAAATTGAACTCCAGACGCCGTATGGAGCGCACGTATGACAAGAGATAATGGCGGAATGATTAGATTTAACCGTGAGTTCGTGATCAATAACAGGTTTGTAGAAACTGTCCATACAGTGGGTTCCAAGTACTTTAAACCCCACCGTACAGATAGGCCACAGAAACTCTCCAACGATACCCTCAACCTCATGGCTAAACGACGCTCATTGAAATTGCAGTCTTCGAATGATGCTGAAGCATATAGGCTGCTCAATAGACGAATATGGAAGTCCTTGCGACACGACATCCGGATCTTTAATACAAACCGTATTAAAGAGACGATAGAGCGGAAAAAAGGCTCCAAAGTGTTTGCAAGAGACATGTCTATTGGGCAAAGCCAGTTGACGAAGCTGAAGAGAGGAGACGGCAGTGTAGCGTCGACCAAAGCGGAAGTGTTAGGAGAGGTAGAGAGTTTCTACGGACAGTTATACACCTCGGTCGCTAAACCTGTTAGCAGCTCGGTCAAAGACCCAAGAGCCAAGCTGACCCGACATTATACCGAAGATATCCCGGACATCAGCCTGTACGAGATTAGAATGGCCTTGAAACAGCTTAAGAACAACAAGGCGCCTGGTGACGACGGTATCACATCTGAGCTTCTGAGAGCGGGTGGAACACCGGTACTTAAAGTCCTTCAGAAGCTCTTACATACCGTCTTACTCGAAGGTTCAACGCCAGAAGCATGGAACAAAGGCGTGGTGGTGCTGTTCTTTAAGAAAGGTGACAACACTTTACTTAAAAATTACAGACCCATCTCGCTTTTGAGCCATGTTTATAAGCTGTTTTCGAAGGTCATAACGAACCGTCTCAGTCGCAAGTTTGATGAATTCCAGCCTCCGGAACAAGCCGGTTTCCGAAAAGGCTATAGTACCATAGACCACATCCACACGCTACGGCAAGTTATACAGAAGACCGAAGAGTATAACTTGCCTCTTTGTCTAGCGTTTGTGGACTATGAGAAAGCCTTTGATTCGATCGAGACGTGGGCAGTGCTTGAGTCTCTCCAGCGGTGCCGTATTGACTATCGGTATATTGAAGTGCTGAAGTGTTTGTACAAAAACGCCTACATGTCAGTCCGAGTACAGGAGCAGAGTTCGAAGGCAATTCCATTACAAAGAGGCGTGAGACAGGGAGACGTTATATCTCCGAAACTGTTCACCGCTACATTGGAAGACGCCTTCAAGCTTCTGGAATGGCAAGGACTTGGCATCAATATTAACGGCGAATACATCACTCACCTTCGATTTGCCGACGATATTGTAGTCATGGCAGAATCCATGGAAGACCTCAGTACAATGCTCGAAGGCCTCCATCGAGTTTCCCAACGGGTAGGTCTTAAGATGAACATGGACAAGTCGAAAATTATGTCTAATGCCCATGTTGTACCTACCCCAATATCAGTTGGGAACTCAGTTCTTGAAGTTGTTGACGAGTACATCTACCTGGGACAGACAGTCAAACAAGGCAGGTCCAACTTCGCGAAAGAGGTCAATCGTCGAATCCAACTCGGCTGGGCAGCGTTCCGGAAACTTCGCGAAGTCTTCTCGTCAAAAATACCTCAGTGCCTCAAGACAAGAGTCTTCGACCAATGTGTGTTACCAGTGATGACTTATGGCACTGAAACGTGGTCTCTTACTATGGGCCTCATAGAAAAGCTCAAAGTCGCACAACGAGCTATGGAGAGGGCTATGCTCGGGGTTTCTCTACGTGATCGAATCAGAAATGAGGAGATCCGTAGAAGAACGAAAGTCACCGACATAGCCCAGAAGATTAGCCAGTTGAAGTGGCAGTGGGCAGGGCACATAGCACGCAGAACAGATGGCCGATGGGGCCGAAAGGTTCTGGAGTGGAGACCACGGACCGGCAAGCGCAGCGTAGGTCGTCCACCGACACGGTGGACAGACGACCTGAGGAAGGTCGCAGGACGACGTTGGATGCAGGCCGCTTCCAACCGGTCCTTTTGGAAAATCATGGGGGAGGCCTATGTTCAGCAGTGGACGTCCTACGGCTGAGATGATGATGATGATGATGAACCGTGAGTTCTGCAATATTGTACAAAATACAGACTATCTACAAAATAAAACGTACCCGATATGTAAACATACCTATATGAGACACTAGCAGTTACGCGCGACTTCCTCCGCATTTATATGAAAGTAAATTTACCATAAAAAGAAAATAACGAAACCATGGCGAAAAAGAAAGGAGTGGGTGATTTATATGGCGGTAGAGTCTTTAGTACATTTTAATAAATAATAGACGTCATAAGTGCGTCTTTGATGCCTAAATTCAATAAATTATTTTGACTTATTCACCGTAACTTAACAGTACCTCTATATTCTAACAATATTACGTTATTGATATATTTTATAATTACCAACTACTTAACCCTTCAAGAGTCATTATATTATAACAATGAAATTCTATTGTGTCTGGCCGCATGATGACCAATGGCCTTTGATGGATTAAGTACTATTAATTAGTGATTAGTAATAACAACCAATAGTCGTAATTGTATTTTCAAATGAAAAATAGGGTATTATATTTATTTAAATGTTTATGTTAGAAGTACCATGTGTGCTGCATGCACGTCTTCACGCGAACGCAGTTGGCGAGCAACTAAAACTAAACGAACGAGCGTGTAGAGGCGCGCTCTCGTTTTGCTCGCGAGACCGAACGAAACCCTTTGAATCAGGCGCAAAAAAACCGACACGATTCCGAGAGCCAACGAGAACCGCAGTCGCGATGTGACGCGACGAGGGAATCATCTACACGCTCGTACTCGGCCTGTCTCGTGGTGTTTCGACGAGCGTGTACAGCCCCCATAAAAGGTTTTCAAATGACACCTTCGACTAAAGGCTTACTTTACAAATATTTGGCTTCTTTTATATAGATAAGTAGGTACATGATAGAAGTAGGTGCTTTCTAAAAATATAACATATAGTATAGTGATGATGGATTTACCTACAGAAGGATTATTCGATTAAATATATGATTTTATCGACAGGATTATCATGATGTTATTGACGTCACGTTTTATGTTGATTGATGAGTAAATAATGAGCAAATTAGGAATAATTTACCATTATAACGAAGGAGCATGATGATAGTAAAAAAAAAGATAAAAATAGATAAAGAACCGTTATGGTGAAATTTCAATTTACGTACGTCCGTCTATCTGTATGCCACTCCCAAATATCTTACGGTCGCCACACCCCATCCTTCCTATCGTCAAATCGGCATGACGTTGCCGGCTGCGGCATGCATGACAGTTAACTGTCATGAAAATCCACGCCCGATCAATTCTAACTGATCCAATCGGCAGCGTCATGCCGATTTGACGATAGGAAGGATGGTGTATGTCGGCCATTATTTTATGTACTAAAACTATAAATAAAAAATTGAGATCATTTATGGCAAAACACATACAAAAACACTTCGTAGTAACGCATAAATCCAAACAATAATCACAAAACACAATAAAATAAATGATTTTTGCAGCCTTCTGCCACAAATCGGCTCCAACTCAACATGGTGCTGATCATAAACAACCAGCGTTGGTCTTCCGTTGAGGCCGGTAGGTGACGTCGCACGGTTACAATTGTACTTACTATAATATCTACAAGAAACAATTTGCAAAACACACCCAGTAGAAGAAGTTTAATTATAATGAAAGATTTAACAGAAATAATAGAATAAAATATACAGTGACATATAATAAGTGTAATAATTGTTCAAGGTGAGAACTAAAATTATTTTAGACAACGCTTGTGTATTTTTTTGAGTTTCCTGGCTTTTTTGATAGATGTTGAGAATGCTTTTTAATTGATATTTAAAACTATGTAAACATTGCAGGTTTCTCATTGGCGGTGGGATGTTATTCCAACACTTGGACGCGGCGTAGCGGAAACTTCCTCTGAAAGCAGCTGAGCTATGCCGTTCCGTTACGAGCTGTATTGCGCATTCACGGGATCGAGAACAACTGCGGCTCGACCTCCAGGACAGTTTGTCATACAGATACATCGGTGCACGGTATTTTATAACATTAAAAAGAAGACATGCTAAATGTAGCTTACGACGATGCCTTAATTTCAAAATTGAATGTCTATTTAAATATGGTGTCGCATGTGCCCTTAACGGAATATCAAAGCAGAAACCAGCGCACGCGTTTTGGACACGTTGTAAAAGTTTTTGCGTGTTAGCAAATAACCGTGGGCCAAAAACTGTATCCATATAGTTTAATTTTGATAGTATTAGCGATTCCACCAGTTGAATACGTAGCTCTATCTTTAGGTACGGTCTCATTTTATATAATACTTTGAATTTGTAAAAACAACTTTTGACAGCATTCGCAATATGTTTTTCATAACGTAGATCACTGTCCATTAATAATCCCAGATTGCGTGCTTCAAATACCCGCTCGATGGGTTCACGCATGAGCGTGACACTGTTCGACGGGTTTAGGTTGTGAAGGTGATGTTTATATCCGAAAATTAGGTATTTTGTTTTCATTGGGTTGAGCAGAAGACAATTATTTTTAGCCCATGACGCTATCTTTGAGAGATCCTCGTTGAGTTTGTGAATAGCTTCATCAATGTCGATCGGTTTAAAAGATATATACACCTGGATATCATCAGCATAATTGTGAAATTCACAGTTTGTAATATGCGATTTGATGTCAGCCAAATATAATATAAAAAGGATCGGTCCCAAAATGGATCCTTGCGGTACTCCTCGGTTTACCACCATTTTATCCGACATCAGTGATGTACCATCTGCTCGATTGAGTTTCACATATTGGTAACGATTATTAAGGTAACTATTACACCAATGTAACGCGTTACAATCGAATCCGTAATAACTCAATTTGGACATTAAGAGATTTATATTTAAAGAATCAAATGCCCGGGAAAAATCTAGCAACACTAAGAGAGTACACATACCTCACTAATTGACACTAACTGATTATTTAGGTCAAATAATAAAAAAAATACAATTTATTGACATATTAAAATGGCCTCATATAGTAGGCCACGCGTGCACTCAAGTAAAAAAAGGGGGCGCGTGTACCGTAGTGTTAAAAGTAAACTACAATATTAATTTCTACATAGTTATTTCACTACGATATAAATAAGCGTTAGCATATTGTTGTACTTTTTTAAATTAGTACTTATAATTCTATTTTCTACCGACTTACAAAAAGGAGGAGGTACTCAATCGACTGTATTTTTTTAATCTTTGTTACCTCATAACTTTCGATTGGGTGAACCTATTCTCAAAATTCTTGTATTGTTTGAAAGCTGGTGCGTCCCGTGTCCCATTTAAATTTCATCAAATTCGGTCCAGTACTTTTTGAGTTTAACTCTAATAACTGAACAGAATGGAAGCAGGTATTAATTTTTTCAAATTGTACTTGTATTGTACTTTTAACTTTTTTGACATATTTTTTTTAATATTTCTTAGTGAAGGAATACAGGACAGATTTTTTTAGTTTACTAACTTCATTGGTGAAGGCCTGAAGGGCACTTTGAAAACTTTATACTTAGCCTGATGGGCACAGTTTTTCGGTCTGAGGGGCACACATACGATATATTATAAGGGCCTGAAGGGCACGAAACATTTTTTTTTATTTGAGGGGTACAAACAATAATATTTTTCAGAAGAAACAGGAAGCTTTCAAACAAAATATAATTTTGAGAATCGGTTCACCCAGTCGTAACTTATGAGGTAAGAAACGTTATAAAAATACAGTCAAATTGAGTACTTCCTCCTTTTTTGGGAAGTCGGTAGAAAATACAAGTACAATTTGAAAAATGTAATACCGACTTCCATTATATTCAGTTATTGGAGTGTATCTCAAATATTACTGGACCGAATTTGATGAAATTTACATGAGACCACACGGGAAGCACCAGCTTTCAACCAAAAATTTTTATAAGCGGTTCACCCAGTCGAAAGTTACACAACAACATAAAAAAATAACAAACATAAAAAAATAATAATCGAATTGAGTACCTTCTCCTTTTTTTGGTAGAAAATATAAATGCAAAAAATCTCACTGACCCATTTTCTGTCTGTGAACAAAAGCATAAATAAAAAAAGTAATTTTAGAATCTTTTGCATCCTATACAATTCGCGCGCATATGAGGCGTTGGAATAACACATACATATCATAATCATCATCATCCATCACCACGCGGGGGAAACCGCGGGGTGCAAGTAATGACGCATACTTTATACTCACCAGCTTGTCAAAGGCAATCAATCAATCAAATCTTTACAATTATCACTTTGACACAATCATGGAATTTGGGAAGAAGCAAAATCACGCCTTAATTAGTGAAATTATTCGAAATCGTTTGTTTGTTATCACACTTTAATTGTGTGCAAGTTGGATCTATAGATGTGTGTTACGTAATCACGCAAAAACTACTGAACTGATTTGTATGGAATTTGGAGTGGAGATGGGTTGCACTCGGTATTAATGATGTGCTATGGGGTGGGAGAAGTACGGATCAAATTACTATGTACTTGAGAGAGTGTCATAATAATCTTAAACTGATTGACTTTCGTCGCAGGACGACGTTGGATGCAGGCCGCTTCCAACCGGTCCTTTTGGAAAATCATGGGGGAGGCGTATGTTCAGCAGTGGACGTCCTACGGCTGAGATGATGATGATGATGAAGATTGACTTTCCCTGCGAATGTGTTAATTGTGGCGATTGTGTTTGTAGCAACCACGACCATAGACGTGTTCTAGATAAGCTTTCCGACTTTGTAACCGCTCTTCGAGACACGGCAGTGGCAAGTCGAGGACGACGCACCTGGAGAGGCGGTCGTGGCTCGCGATTAGTAGGGTGGAACAAACATGTCAGTGACGCTCACGGGTTATCCAGGTCTAAGTTTAAGGAATGGGTACTTTATGGCAGGCCTAAAGCAGGTTTGATGTACCAGGAAATGTGTGACAGCAGAAGAGCGTTCAAGTCTCGATTAAAATGGTGCCAAAATCATCAGGACCAAATAAGAATGGACGCTCTGGCTGTAAAACATTCCAAAGGTGATTTACGCGGCTTTTAGCAGAGCACCAGGAAGGAGAGTGCTTGACCTGCCTTTCCAGTGAGCGTTGACGGTGTGAATAACCACAAGGAGATTGCAACGCATTTAAAATAACTTCACTGTGACATCTCCTTTAGGTCCGGCGAGGCGGGTGCTCAGAGCTGGCATGAACGGTTTAGTAGTGGGGACTAAATTCCTGGCGAAAGATGTTACTATAAAGCTATAAAGGTCATTTCGAAAAGCAAGTCCCCGGGACATGATGTACTCAGTATTGAGCACTTGCAGCACGCGGGTTATATTTATATATTTCAAGAGTTTTAGCGATGTTCTACTCGTTGTGGGTGAGCCATTCGTACTTGCCGGCTGATTTTATGAAAACGGTACTTGTGCCTGTAGTTAAAAATAAAACTGGCTACGGTTATAGCTAAGGTTTTTGATCGTTTGCTTAACACACAGTTAAACATTGATATGTAACTTTGCACGATAACCAATTCGGGTTTCGTCCGCGATTATCCACTGAAAGGGCTATACTGTGTCTTAAGCATACCGTCAAATACTAAACTAAGCGTAAAACTCCAGTATATGCGTGCTTCCTTGATTTGTCAAAAGCCTTTGATTTGGTGTCGTATGACCTACTGTGGGAAAAGCTGAATGATATAAATGTGCCACAGGAACTTGTCGGCATGTTTCAGAATTGAATGCGCACCAGACCAACAGCGTCCGTTGGGCGGAGACAATGTCGGATGCGTATCAGCTACAGTGCGGTGTCAGGCAAGGTGGATTAACATCTCCAGCCCTGTTTAATTTATATATAAACGGGCTGATCGTGGCGCTCAGCAGACAGCATGTCGGCTGCCACATTGACGGTATTTGTGTCAACAACTTGAGCTACGCAGACGATATGGTGCTGCTGAGCGCTTCGATCTGCGGCCTGAGAAAGCTGATTCGCACATGCGAAGAGTACACGTCTAGTCATGGATTACAGTATAATGTAAGTAAAAGTCAGTGGATGGTTTTTGAGTCAAGTGGAAAATGTCCTCAGATCTTGCCGCCTGTTCTGCTTAACAGTACTCCCCTAGTGAGGGCAGAGCAATTCAAATACCTGGGGCATATTGTCACTACCGACCTCTATTAGAGCGAACATGATGCCCGCAGGTTTGCACGTTGTTCATTAGAAGTGAAGATTACGCTCTTTAGAGCATTCTGTACATCCCTCTACACGTGCAACTTGTGGGCTGATTACAGTAAAAAGAGGTATAGTGACCTCCGCGTTATGTACAACAATGATTTCAGGATGCTGTTGGGGCTGCCCTGATTCTGCAGCGCCTCAGGTATATTCGCGCACACTGCATGCTTTCGTGCGACCATGCGTTTGCGCGCCGCCTCTTTCGTACGCAGAATTGCGACCAGCTCCAACACCATCCTGGATATGATTGCTGCCAGGTTTGACTGCCCTTACCTCCGGCATTGCTATGGGAGACATGGTCCAGCAGCGGTGCCGGAGAGGAGATATTAATATCATTTGACACTCTCCTATGACTTACGACTATATTTATTATTTGCTTATGTGTTTTTCCATTAATATTATTTTGACTGTATATTATGATAAACTTGTGACTATGATTATTTGATTGTCTTTTGTGATTTTAAATTAATATGATTATTTTATTTAGTTTGAATGCATATTTATGTTTTTTTTTGTGTAATTTTAATTGTGATATTTTCTTAATTTTAGGCAATATGGGTTCCTAATACCTGAAATAAATGAATTTGAATTTGAATTAACACATATATCGGCTTCGTTTTTGACGGTTCCACTATGAACGAGACTTGATCATGACGTCCAGAAAGCACATAATTATTCAATGATGTCTCTTTGATCAGCAAGGTGAACACCGGCAGCGATCATCGCATCGTAAGAGGCGCATTGAATATCAATGTCAAGTTTGAGAGGTAACATCACTTCACCGTCCAAATCCTGCCCAAATCAAAAACCCCGAAAAAATTTGCGTTTAGTTTTGAACATTGTTCTATTTTTACATTACATGATTGTTTTTGTAAAATAATGTAAATTATTGTTTTTGAATCTCCATGTTAATTTTAGAATGGAAAGCTTTAATCCAACATGATTTATAAACTGACATACAAACATAAAATCCCACACTATACTTTTATACCATTACTAAGTACAAAATGCATCGTGCATACTTTTTCTGCGTCGCGTTAATGACACAGACTATAAAAAGGCTGTTTAAGGCTCCAAAAATATATCTATTTCATAATTTATGAGATCGATATATATTTTATATTCCCTCCTATATTTGTGAATAAGTCTCCGGTAGAGATCACTTTCTGGATACTTTTTAGAGATGTTAGGGCAACATTACATACCATTTTTGAGAAATAGTACATTACTGCAGAAGCCAGTATGTAAGCCTTCCTGGCTATATTTTTTTTTGTCTCGCGGAAATCCTTTATGTGGGAGTCCGTATACCCACCAAAACCCCGGGGTGTTCCGTCACTGCCGCTTTTGGCGGGAACGCGGGACAGATTTTGCACACGACCGCGAACCCGCCGCGGCTGTCCGTTGCCGGACCCTTCTCTTCGCGGCACGCCAGAACACATGGCGCGCCGCAACTGCCTCGGAGTCCAAACCCGCCATCAATGGGCGCCAGACTTCCCCACGTCTGGACGCCCGTGGTCTCCCTGCGGTGGGTCAGATGCGTAGCCCCACCGCCTGCTACGTCAGCCACAGGGGATAACCAACTCTCCTTCCCCCCTGCGACCCCACCTCCTCGAGCCTACACCAAAGTTCCCGGGCCCCCCTCCTCGAGCCTGCGCCAAAGCGTCCGGGCCCCACCTCCTCAAGTCTGCGCCAAAGCGCCCGGACCCAGCCACTCCTATGTGGACTTGGCGGCCAAAGCCCATAGGAGCGGCTCCGCCTGAGCCGGCCAGCGCACCCCAACGCCGGCGCGGCCCCTGGGTTCCTCTTAGCTTCACCGTGGTGATCCAAGCCACGGCTACTGAGCCCCCCCGCCGCGTCAATGCGGGAACCCTTCGGGGCTTCCTGGCTAAGTATGAGTTAACCGGACCGAACCGCAGTTGAAGTCCGTATGAGGCCAGGATGGCTTTCTTACTGGTTGAGGCTTGTATAATGCTTATCTCAAAAATTGTATTTTCAGACCAACTGTTGGCTTGTTTTTCTGCCTTCCACTTCATAATTTTTTCATAAGTTTTCATATATCGCTCCTTGGATTTTGGAGGAAGTAAATTGTTTTGTGATAATTCGGCCTCAGCTTTCAAATCAGGACGAGTGTCATCTATTTCCGAATCAGATTCACTTGAACTATTTTTTTGGGATTAACTATGTTCACTCGGTAAATTAAAACACAAAGTCAAAGTCAAAGTCAAAATCATTTATTCAATTTAGGGATCAAAAACGCACTTATGAACGTCAATTTTTCATTATAATGTACTTTAAAGACTACCGCCGCGTTCCAAAATATGTAGAGCCTACCGAGAAGAAGCGGCAAGAAACTCGGGGCCATTCTTTTTATATAGATGTTTTACAATGTTTTTACTTAGGTACTACAAATATTAGCTCCAGTGTGTTGCCTTACAAAAGAGAACATAATAATGGTATCAGTAGGGCAAGACACGCTACACTTTGACATCTTAGTAGACAAATTGTCGCAATTGAATGTGAAATCCCGCCAGACGTTTTTTTTACTAAAAAGTTTGCGTTTAGTTTCGAACATTGTTCTATTTTTACATTACATGAATGTGTTAGGAGAAAAAAGTGAATTATTGTTTTTGAATCTCCATGTTAATTTTAGAATGGAAAGCCAATTATATTAATATTAATCCAACATGATTGATAAACTGAAATTATTAAATACAAACATAAAATCCCACACTATACTTCTACAACATACTAAGTACAAAATGCATCGTGCATACTTTTTCTGCGTCGCGTTAAGTGTCACATGACTATAAAATGGCTGTTTAAGGCTCCAAAAATATATCTATCTCATAAATTGAGATAGGTATATATTTGCAGTCTCCCTCCTATAACCATGTTATAATGGCTAAACTCTAATCTATGTCTGTTACTATGTTTTTTTTCTAAGCAGATCTAAAGAGGATGACCTACTGTCCAGTAAGTACTTACTTACTGGACAGTAGGAGATTCCAAATTTTAAATCTCGCTTATTACTGGACAGTTGTGAATATGTCTCCGGTAGAGTTCACTTTATGCCGTGCGATTCTCTAATGATTCGTCGTTGCGCTCGTCGACGAGCTCACCGATGTCAAATACTTTATGAGATATCGCCCTTGTTGCACACAAGGTTGTTTTTCCAACGTTTCTTGTCATCTCGTCATTTGTTTCACGGATGTTGTCAAAGATGCAACGATGTTTGCTCTTTGAGAATCACACGGCTGGATACTTTTTAGCGATGTTATGGCAACATTACATACCATTTTTGAAAAAGTTTGAAACGCTAAGCACAGGAAATAAACAACGTTTTATTTACAACAGGTGTGCGAAAACGATTCTTTACGCGGTATCAAATTTAAGAATTTTTAGTTCTAGTACAGCTACTAAGATTTTTGGGTGTGGCATACAGTTACAGACAGACGGACGGACGTAAATTATCGAAGTTTCACCATAGGGTTTCTTTATCGCTTTTATCTTTCTGTTTTTTTTGTCATCATGACTCTTCTAATAATGGTAAACTATTTCTATTTTGCTCATTATTTACTCATCAATCAACATAAAGAGTGACGTCAATAATATAATGATAATCCTGAATAAATCTGATTGTATTGTCATGATAAACTAAAAATAAATAAATCATCTAATCCACGTGAATTTACCGGATGTAACCATATTAATTAATAATTTCAACATACAACACAACCATAATAATTTCAACATATTAACCCGTCCGCATCAGGACAAAAAATAACAATAGATTTATGAATGAAACTTGCCTCTAATCTAAATCTAAAAACTTGCTGATTCGGACAGATTAAGTAGGTATTCACAGATACATAAGAATACAGAATCTAAAAATCAAATGGTTGACTGAATTGGTTTGAACATGGTTTTGAATTGAATGTCGTCATATTTTATTATGTCAACATCCATTTTTATACCAGAACTAGCGACTGTCCGCGATTTCGTTCGCGTAGGCTCGGCCTTCGGCCTCGTAATGACCTCCCGTCTTTTCTTATTTTACTACTGACTTCCAAAAAAAGGAGTAGGTACTCAATTCAACTGTATTTTTTTTAATGTTTGTTACCTCATAACTTTCGACTGGGTGAACCGATTCTCAAAATTCTTTTAGTTTGAAAGCTAGTGCTTCCCGTGTAGTCCCATTTAAATTTCATCAAATTCGGTCCAGTAGTTTTTGAGTTACACTTCAATAAGTGAATAGAATGGAAGTCGGTATTAAATTTTTAAAGTTGCACTTGTGTTTGTTACCTTTTCACGACTGAACGGATCGTAATGCCATATGGCAAAAAGATAGGTTATATAAAAAAAGCTTAACGCGCGCTCGTACCCTGATTAAAGAAAAAGCAGAATTTTTAAACACCTAGTGTAACGAAACAGATCGATAGAATCTTATGAAAAAAATACAAAGGTTAGAAAAGGAATAGAAAAAGAGTAATAACCGAATAGAATTCATAAATATAACTCTCTTTCAAGCAGAAAAAATCCTGAATAGGTCCACAAAAATAAACTTTCTCGTCCAAACTCTCAGAATTTTCAGCGATAACACTATTTTTTTTTTAGGTAATACATAGCTAACGTATAGTACTAAAGTAATAACCAGCAGTTTTTTCAATTGTGTTAGTATATATCGAAAAATAAAAAGAAAACGTACAAAATTAACGCATTTTCGCATGACATCGTCCAATCTAACAAGCGATTTTCAACCTTACGTAAAGCATCGTAAATTATTTTAAAATTGGGATCGGACCGTGTCTTAAAGCATACCTACAATCTACTTAAGCAAGCTATGGAGCGCGCGTATCGCTCTGGCAATTTAGTGACGATTGTAAGCAAATGTATTATACGTACTTATCTATGGTATAGCGCTTTATTAGATAATGATACTGCTAATCGATGAAAATAAGTTAATATTCCTTTAATTTTGCTTTCTGGAATCTTTTTTACACTCTGACCACGGTAATATTATCTATAAATATTACCGTGCCCTGACACCGCGTATTTCACCATTATAATCACAAAGACAAATATTGTTTGCAGAGTCAATATTGTACTGACTTGAAATCAATTTACACGATGGCAGTGCCAGGTCAGCACTGACTCGGCAGTGTACTGACTCGGCAGTGCACTGACGTTAGTTAGTGACCCAATGTAAATCTGCCTTTATTCATATTGTTTTGCGACTGTACCATTCATACTTGGCTTACGGTTAGTACTTGCCCATATTAAAATAATTATTCTTTTTTTACCTCTTAACATTGTCCGAATTCAGTGGTTTTTTTTTTCATGTAATAAACACATTGTTTACTATGCCCATACGTTTTGTTTTTTTTAGTATTTTAAGTACTACAAATTTACTTTTTAGAATGGAACTTAACTTAAAAAAACTGAAAAAATCAAAACAGGATCATGACCCTTACAAGCCGACGATCATCGGTGCGGCTCGATACGTCATCGATGACGTCACCGATAACGCTCACGTCGTAACCACAAAGCCCGCAGATGTAAGGTGGATTGTTACTGTCGTTGCGAGCTGTCGCTGTCAAAATATCAAAAAAAGTATAGGGCGTTCAGGACCTCAGAGTGCGGTTGTTTAGTTGTTTTCTAACTCGCTCTGAGGTACGGAACGGCCACTGCTGTTCACCTCAAACAGACTTTGACAAATTCGACAAAGACAGATCACCTTGATCCTGACCTAATTTTCTTTAAGAAGAGAGAAGAAGAAGTTTGTGGTGGTCTGATTGGTCAAAGTTATGTTAGATGCGGGTTGCAACCGTTTACCGATCGATTTTGATGGTTAAAAAGTTGCACCACTCCGAAGTTCGGAACGTTCGAGTTGAGAACAACCGAGTGCTTAAACCCTGCGGTTCGGAACGGCGTTAGTGCGAAAAGTTGCACTCCGAGTTGGCTTTACTCTAACCGACGTTCTTAACGCGCCCTAGGACTCATTCGATAATTGACAGAAAATTTGGCGCGAATAACGTGAGCACGTAAGTGTTCCATTCGGGTTGGACGTTAAAATCATTGGAACCAACGGGAACGGCAAATCGGACGCAACGGTTGTGAGCGTCGACGGAGCTTACCGGAATGCGCCTTAATATCCTTACGAATAGGATAACACGTTCGAGTAATGTCACGTTCGTTTGTTTATTTTTTTATATTAATTTTGTACGCTATAAGTAATATGATATGAGTACATATATATAATATATAATGATGAATAAGTTAAATGGTTAAACCGGCAAACACTCACGTTTATCATCTAGTCGTTATATTCCGACCGGTGTTCGGGCAGTACTGATGCCCATCCTCATGGAGAGCGTGGTCTAGCAGCGAAGGCCGCTAGTCGCGCACTCACAGTACTGCCCGAACACCGGTCGGAATATAACGACTAGATGATAAACGTGAGTGTTTGCCGGTTTAACCATTTAACTATGATGAATAAGTAATAGCATACAGATATTACTCCTCGGTCGGTTGTAAAGCGATCGGTATCTATGTAGAGCCTACGGCCTCGGTCGGTCGGAAATGCCATTTGCATTGATTTTAATTTATTTTATATAATCTCATTCGGTAATATTCTAAAAATGAAATGAAATACAGAGTTTTATTGGCATATTTTATTTACATAATAATTTAAGAAAATTAAAAAAATAAATTAAAGCATTATTCTCCTAACAAAACAATGCTTTAAAGCCTTTTTTTCGTATTAAAGTACAATGTGTCCCGACCAAGGAGGTTTCAATTCAATTTAAGTACACATTATCTATGGTGAGCGCGCTGCGCGCGCAACTCGCTGGTTCCGATCCAATAGACCAATAACAGACTTTTCCACTGATATTGGCAAAATTGTGGTTACGCCGCACAAGCCATACAAACAAGAAGAATAAGAAGATTTTTTGACATTATATGACAGTTGCATAAACTACTATTTTATAGTTGTGTTTTTCGTTGAAGCCTAAAGATAACCTAAGATTCTGACAAACAAGAGTAGGTATATTGTTACTAACTTTAAATTACCTACTAGCTGCGCACCGCGGTTTCACCTGCGTGGTGATAGATGATGATGATGATGATGATGATTATGATAAGTATCTTATTAGTTCTCCGGAATATAATTCCTTGCCATTCATTACGATTTGTTCAGCCGTTTAGGCGTGATATATGTTATCACGCCTAAACGGCAGAACAAACAGACAGAAAGAATGACAACGTTACAAACTTTTTTATTATATTAGTATGGATGTTTAATATAGGTAGGGTTAACAACTCTAAAATTTGGCAACCAGGACAAAACGCGTAAAAAACCCGGAAGTGCAGAACTCGGACATGTCGAGGTTTTTTACACATAGTCAGTGTTATAAATTCAATACAGTTGAAAAGGTTATATCTTATTAAAGGTTATATATATTATATATAATCGCTTTATTATTTATTTTTACCTAACAAAACAGAATCTTATAACAGTTATGGGGGGACGGTGAATTTAGCGAGTCTATTCGGTTTTGTTTGATAGATAATAATTTGGGGCTGAATCATGAAAAAAATATAGGAACTAAAATTCTAGAAAATTTTATTATAAACAACTTTTGTCATAACCATTTTTCGTGTGATATTGAAAATAAACGAGTTATTCAATAAACGAAAATTGACCCTTTAAATCAAGATGGCGGAGGACGTAACGGATCGATTACCACACAAAACCAAATTTAGAATGCCAGTGACCTTCCCCAACGATTCCGACGGAAATTGCTACTGAATTTTTTTTCCGGGGTTGTCCTTATTGAGCTAATTCGACTGGGCTACGGGTACAACGTAGGCGGCCCAAGACTTTAAATTTCTTACCCGGACTACAAATGAAGCCCCGCCCGGACGCTCCCCGGACGCCCTCTAAATAAGGACAAATCCGGGGAAACCCGGACGGATGATGGCAACCTTAAAATATAGGTATAGTAAGAAGATTCATTTAGTTTGGGGATTTTGCTGGTACAGAGTTGGTGACGAAAAGACGACGTGACATCCATTCCTAACGCGTGCTGTAATGTGAATTTCTTGACATTTTCCTGCATATTTATATTCTGAAGGAGAGTATCAACTTTTTTAACTTTTTTCGTGATTAGTGTGTATTAGTATTGAACGTTATTTAGTAAAGAGATTCAAAATATAAATTAAAATAAGTACCGACATACTTATTTTACATATTAATACGTGGAGATATAAATTATATAATAATTACAACCCGGTCAGAATATCTGTGCACCTCGCTGGAAGGCGGCGCCTCTCCCGCTTCCCCTGTCACCTCTCCGCGCACTCCCCGGTGCGACAGTACGGTTAGCATCTTCGTTGCCGATACACGTCCCGATAATTTTGATATTTTCGCTTTGTTGTTGTTTTGTTTTTAATATTTATTGTTAAGTTTAGACTGTTTACTGTTAAGTTTGGACTGGTTTGGTTGTTATTAAAATTGTTGTAGCTGTTAAACTGAAGTCATGGTAAAAACAATACACAGCGAATCAAGAAATTTAATCCTGAAAGTGCTCAAGTTTTTTGAATCGGAGAAAGCAAATAAACAGTACACCATACCTGTAGACCAAGTGGTGAAACGAACCTGTGCTGCAACTGGGATATCAAAGAGGACTCTAATGAAAATGAAAATGTCAGGCATAGAGTCAATAATTTATAGTGACTGAGTTTAATAATAAATGTTTTTGTAATCAAAATTATTGTTTTTTAATAACAAACCCTTCATCAATAATAAATTGATTTGAAAAGGTTAGTAAATATTTTTACCCCCACATTTGTCGAAAAAACTTTTTTTCACACCGTATCCAGACCGCCGATATGACGTCACGAGGTCAGGTGCACAGATATTGTGACCGGGTTGTATCTACAATTAATTGATTGGACATATCAATCGACACGATTCAAACTTGATTTAGAATCGATTACAATCGAGTTTATGAGATTTTTTTTGTTCACAAATTGCAATTGATTCGTCACTTCGAACTCCACATTTTCAACTACAAAAGAAACAAAACATTGGAAAAAAAGTCTAAATTAGAGTTCGATTTCACTCCTTACTGAGGGGGATCCCTCACTCGGTTTTAGTAATGTTCGGGCTGACGACGGAGTAAAGTACACTCGAGAGCAATGAATCCGGGTCACTTAAAGAATCCTAAAAATCTCGGAAACTAAAAATGCTAGGTTAATGCAATAAATTGTATTTAATAGACAATGTAATACTCCTTAAATGAAGGTATTAAAACTTCTTAGTTATTGTAAAGTTATATCATAAAAAAAAAAAAATTGAAAAAGGGCCACTTTCGAAGATGGAACTACGTAATTACAGCATTTGGTTTTGCTTTTGTTTGTAATCTGTCATTTATGTGGGTACATAAACCATGTTGATAGTGCTCTATATTCATTATTCAAGCTGAAATTATGTCGCTTACGCCTGAAGAATGCACCAGAATACTTACAATGCTGAAAACCGGCCGGAGTCAGCGCGATACAGCCAGGACTGTTGGTGTGTCGCTGTCATCAGTACAAAGAGTTCTCCGACGTTACGAAGAAACTGGTTCTAACCTACGCAGACCAGGAATGGGCAGAACCAGGTGTACCACAGCACGAGAAGACCGATACTTGGTGAACACCATGCTTCGAAATCGCTTTCTCACAGGAACTGAACTCACAAATCAGTTTCGACGCCTCGGAGGAAGTAACCCAAGTGCATGGACAGTAAGACGTCGGCTTGATGAATCTAACTTAAAACCCCTTAGACCTGCAAACGGCCCTAAACTGGAGCGTGGGCATCGTATTTCAAGACTAAGATATGCCCAGAGCCACGTAAATTGGAGTATTGAAGATTGGTCAAAAGTTATGTTCTCCAACGAATCAAAATTTATGCTCTACAAGCACGATGGAAGACACAGAGTGTATCGAAGACCAGGGGAAAGATTCAAGCAAGCATGCATCGAAGAAAAAGTAGCCTACGGTGGTGGGTCTGTACTTGTGTGGGCCGGAATTTCTTCTGAAAGTCGCACATAGCTGGTGATCATAGAAAACGGCTCTTTAACTAGCGAAAGATATGTGGAAGAAATCCTCAATGATCACGTTGGTCCATTTATGGTCAATTTAGGTGAGGATGCTATATTTATGCATGACAATGCCCGACCTCATACAGGTAGGATTGTGAATGACTACCTTCAAGAGATGAACATTACTCGTATGGAGTGGCCAGCGCGCAGCCCGGATATCAACCCGATCGAGCATGCTTGGGACGAGCTAGGCAGATGCGTAAAACAACGAAACCCTCCCCCAATCACGCTTCGTAAGCTCAAAATTGCTCTCACAGAGGAATGGGAGAATATTCCCCAAAATCGTATAAGGAACTTGGTGTACAGCATGCCAAACCGCGTAAACGCAGTAATGGAAGCACGAGGAGGCAATACGAAGTATTAAAATTCAAGAAAATCGTAATAAAGTTCAAAAATTTCATGTTTCCTATTTTTGTTTTAAGGAGAGATCAGCAGTTTTTTTCTTTATGTAATTTTGTGTTAATAAAATGTATGGTGACTCATATTTTTTTTACTTTCATTTAAGGAGTATTTATTACATTGTCTATTAAATACAATTTATTGCATTAACCTATCATTTTTAGTTTCCGAGATTTTTAACATTCTTTAAGTGACCAGGATTCATTGCTCTCGAGTGTATAAAAGAGTAAAATAAACTTTTTGCATGATTTGGATGCTTAGTTCGGCTCTGATTAGTTTCCAAACTGACGTTATAATTTGGGAATAAACCGTTTCAATTGTGTCGTTTTGCGTAGATTGAAACGGGTTGAACTCGAACGCGATCCCAAACTCAAACCCGTCAGTGGTAAGCCTTCTTGTGTTTACCACTAGGCAACTTAAAAATAGAGATTTCATCGACCGATGGCTATCGAATCATATCAAATCTCGATTGGCACAAACAATCAATCTAAGCTGATTTAGGTATCGATAAACACAAAAATACGTTTTTAACATCAAATAGAGTTAAACAATAAGTTCGTGCTAAATTTGTAATATGATTACTTTAATCAGGGTAATATAAGATTTTATCTGGTTTATTTTTTTTGAAGGACAAATTTCTGGACCTTTCATTTACATGATAAACCGATATAATCATTTACAATAGGTACACGGCAATCACAAAAGACCGGTGACGCTAGCAACAACTTATCAAACTTTGCTTTAAAATACACATTAAGGCGCAGACCACACATAAATGGCGTCGGTCGCGGACATGGCACGGGCGATTTTTAATTCCATTCAAAATTCATACAAAATGCATGGAAATGAAGCGCAATTTAGAACACACTGTATGTGCAACTCGGACGTGGACGCGCCATTTCGGCGCCCGCGCCTGATAGATAGCTTCTAAACTGCTGCTCTATTTTGAATGGATTATTGAGCCGCCCGCGCCATGTCCGCATCCAACGCCATTTATGTGTGACCTGCACCTAACATTGACACACACATATCCACGTAATATAGGATTCCCTGTGCCGTGGGAGGCATGAACACACCACAAATTTTACTCAAACCACACATTTATCAAGAGCAGTAGAACTCTTTGTAAATGAGTTCGTGAGGGGAAGTACTGCTACCACACCCTTTTCTACCGTGAATCAGTAATGTTCGAAATATTGTTTTCAGGTTACTCCCACCTTTTACGATAGTATCATAAATCAGGAGCGCTTTGTAAGAAGCTTAGAATAATCTTTCGGTAAAAGCAACATCGTGATGAAATCCACACAGCATGTTGTTAGGGCACTTCTGGTGTCCGCCTGACTAGCTACCACCCTCAAGTTAGAATATCTGTCGCTAAGAACCGATCAGAGTGTTCCGGCAGCTGTCACGAGTGCTGAAAACCAGCGCGACGATTCGAAACCCTTACAGCTGATCAGAGGCCATATTTGGTATCTCGCAATATTTCAATAAAAATGATTACAAATTATCACACATTAGTATTTTGTTACCTAATAAAATATGTATATATCCAATTTGAATTTTTATTCCGGTGTTTTGTTATGCCTTTTGAAATTTTATTGTTAAAATACCTACAGCAGCATAAGGACTTGTTCGACACAGTAGTACCATAGGCACAGAGAACTCTTGGAGTCGGAGGATAAGATAGGCACGACACAGATTTATCACACTTGTAACAATACATTTAGGGCTCACTTTTAAACATTTTTTAAATTTAAATAACGTCATTTACCTAGTAGTGCGTGCTACAAAACAGTTCTGCGCAGTACTAAATGACGTTATTAGATTAAATTTAAGCGCAGACCGACACCGCCAGCTAGCGAGCGAGCGATTGCAGCGTTCTTATGCATGACCGTTACAGAATAACAATATGATGGAAAATATCAAGAAAATTACCGTAGGCACCACAGGTATCAGGTACCTAGATACAATATAAATATAGTTGTTACTTCTTACGACGCGGTCCAACCCCAATTTTAAAATAATTTACGATTCTTTACGTAAGGTTGAAAACCGCTTGCTTGATTGGACGATGTAATGCGAAAATGCGTTCATTTTGTACGTTTTCTTTATATTTTTCGATATATACTAAAATAATTGAAAAAACTGCTGGTTATTACTTTAGTACTATACGTTCGCTAAGTATTACCTAAAAAAAATATAGTGTTATCGCTGAAAATTCTGAGAGTTTGGACGTGAAAGTTTATTTTTGTGGACCTATTCAGGACTTTTTTCTGCTGAAAGAGAGTTATATTTATGAATTCTATTACTCTTTTCCTATTCCTTTTCTAACTTTTGTATTTTTTTCATAATATACTATCGATCTGTTTCGTTACACTAGGTGTTTAAAAACTCTGCTTTTTCTTTAATCAGGGTACGAGCGCGCCTTAACTACGTCAGATAAAATCTATACTAGGGATGTCACCACAGAAACGCAATAGTGAAATATATGAAAACAGGACTCGTGCTTCGAAAGTCTACGACGCAATATTTTATGTTACGTATTACCAAGAAATCAGTATTTTTTTCAACACACTTGCCCATAAAGTGAGCCTTTTCGTATACATACACATCGCTTTTAGGGCCATAAACCGAGCTATAACACACACGTGCATAATAAAACTATAACCTAGTGCATAAATCCCTACAAAGCTAAACTAGTACCTTACTGCAAGTTATAGGCGAGTAAACAGAGCATTTACAATTTAACCGGATAATACATTTTTTTTGTAATAACAAAGAGTTTTTTTGCCGCTGAACATTCATACCTATATTACCATCCATTCCTTAATCTGTCCGAATCAGCAAGCCTCATTCGAGGCAAGTTTCATTCATAAATCTATTGTTATTTTTTGTCCTGATGCGGACAGATTAATTAAGAAAAACCAAAATGTATTAATATCAAATTATTCATAATTCACAATTATTTGTTATAATATATTTGGAATGTATCTAATATATAAAAATGAACCCCTATTTCTCCTGGTGAACTTGAGAATGGCTCTATCGATATTGCTAGTTATTTTTTTGTTGTTTTAATTAATGTCAAAAGGTTCTTATGAAAGAAAAACCAAGAAAATATGGGTGAGGTTATGCCGAGGGCGAAGGGTGAGAGCCTACTACGCGAACGAAGTCGCGGGATTGATGAAATATGGCAAGGAGATAGATTATATCCCGGAGGAAGGACAAATAATACTTTTCATCATCATAATCATCATCATCCTTTTCACCACGTTGGTGAAACCGCGGGTTGCAGCTAATAATATAAACGCGAATGTTTGGATGGATGGAGATTTATTATACAACCACGCCAGAACGGCTGAACGGATTTGGATGAAATTTGGTACTTAGATGAACTGACGCTGGAATAGCACATAGAATACTCTTCATCATCATTATTATTATCATCCATCACAACACGCGTGAGACCTCGTGTCCCAGATAGTTTATTTATACTTAGTTACGGTCAGCTGACCAGTTTGACGTTATTATACTTAGTTATATTCAGAACAAAGGGAAATAATACATACATTGTACGTGTGATGTACGTGTTTGACGTTTAAATGGTTATTAGAATGTAATGGACAAAGTTCAATTTTCTTACTTAAGCATATAGGTGTATAGTATAATAAAGACATTGTTAAGTTAAACAAATATCGTAGTACTTTTGAGAATATATATGTCGTAGGATAATTTGATACTTCGAATCTTCGCGAAAATCCTAGGGGTTTTGCGAAAACGCGGATAATTAGACATAGGCGAAAAATTATCAAATCTTACTGGACAAAGTCAGGATTTTTGCGAAAAGTGCCTAATACCTAAAATTAACGTAAACCAGTCTAAGGCAAAGTCACAAATAGGTACGACGACGAGCGAAGCGAGGAGGAGTGTTAGGTTACTTGTGACCACAACGCGCGAGCCGAGCGAGCGCAGCGAGCGTGCGCTGTTCGCAAAAATCCTGACTTTGTCCAGTAATTAAGATAAGATAATTTTTCACCTATGTCTAATTATCCGCGTTTTCGCAAAACCCCTAGGATTTTCGCGAAGATTCGAATTATCAAATTATCCTACGACATATATAATATATTTCATACACATGACACAGGTGTGGTACATAAGCAACTTTATAAATCACACTAATGCAGGGCATACTAAATGTTTCTAGAACTGGTCACTTACAATAAAAAAATATAAAAAAAGCAGTTACGGAATTCGAAATGGTACTCTCTAGGAACATGTTACGTTTTACGTGCATGTCAAGGTAAGAGGCATACATATTAATCAACATTTTCCTTAAATATATCTAAACTAGGCTATAGAATAATTAGCTATAACTAGTATTTACCTCAAAGGGCTCTAAATCAGGGTAAATGTTATAAAACAAGAGTACACAAGGCTCACCTTGGTTCATAAGGAAAACTAAGCATGCTTGGTTATGTAAAGTCCCTTGGTAATTAAATTTGATGTACATGAAAAGACGAGTAATAATGGTTACAAGTAATTATTTACCTGATACATGTAATTATATTTAAAATAAGTAAACTATATAATTACAAATTATAATAGCATTCATTTATATCTCCATGAATTTACAATCGAAACGTTCCTAAAGTACCTAGTGAAAGTACACAGGGTACATTTTCCTTGTGAGGGTGTAGCATGTTCTAGAGGAAGTGAAGTACATTTTCCCTGTGAGGATGTAGCAGGTTCTAGTGGAAGTAAGTACATGTACCCTGTGAGGGAGTAGCAGGTTCTAGAGGAAGTTAAGTACATTTTCCCTGTAAGGGTGTAGCAGGTTCTAGTGGAAGTAAGTACATGTACTCTGTGAGGGAGTAGCAGGTTCTAGAGGAAGTTAAGTACATTTTCCCTGTAAGGGAGTAGCAGGTTCGAGAGGAAGTTAAGTACATTTTCCCTGTAAGGGTGTAGCAGGTTCTAGTGGAAGTAAGTACATGTACCCTGTGAGGGTGTAGCAGGTTCTAGTGGAAGTAAGTACATGTACCCTGTGAGGGAGTAGCAGGTTCGAGAGGAAGTTAAGTACATTTTCCCTGTAAGGGTGTAGCAGGTTCTAGTGGAAGTAAGTACATGTACCCTGTGAGGGTGTAGCAGGTTCTAGAGGAAGTTAAGTACATTTTCCCTGTAAGGGTGTAGCAGGTTCTAGTGGAAGTAAGTACATGTACCCTGTGAGGGTGTAGCAGGTTCTAGAGGAAGTTAAGTACATTTTCCCTGTAAGGGTGTAGCAGGTTCTAGTGGAAGTAAGTACATTTTCCCTGTAAGGGTGTAGCAGGTTCTAGTGGAAGTAAGTACATGTACCCTGTGAGGGTGTAGCAGGTTCTAGTGGAAGTAAGTACATGTACCCTGTGAGGGAGTAGCAGGTTCGAGAGGAAGTTAAGTACATTTTCCCTGTAAGGGTGTAGCAGGTTCTAGTGGAAGTAAGTACATGTACCCTGTGAGGGTGTAGCAGGTTCTAGAGGAAGTTAAGTACATTTTCCCTGTAAGGGTGTAGCAGGTTCTAGTGGAAGTAAGTACATTTTCCCTGTAAGGGTGTAGCAGGTTCTAGTGGAAGTAAGTACATGTACCCTGTGAGGGTGTAGCAGGTTCTAGTGGAAGTAAGTACATGTACCCTGTGAGGGAGTAGCAGGTTCGAGAGGAAGTTAAGTACATTTTCCCTGTAAGGGTGTAGCAGGTTCTAGTGGAAGTAAGTACATGTACCCTGTGAGGGTGTAGCAGGTTCTAGTGGAAGTAAGTACATTTACCCTGTGAGGGAGTAGCTCGTTCTAGTGGAAGTAAGTAAATGTTGTGAGGGTGTAGCGGGATCTAGTGGAAGTAAGTACATGTACCCTGTGAGGGTGTAGCAGGTTCTAGTGGAAGTAAGTACATGTACCCTGTGAGGGTGTAGCAGGTTCTAGTGGAAGTAATTACATGTACCCTGTGAGGGTGTAGCAGGTTCTAGTGGAAGTAAGTACATGTACCCTGTGAGGGTGTAGCAGGTTCTAGTGGAAGTAAGTACATTTACCCTGTGAGGGAGTAGCAGGTTCTAGTGGAAGTAAGTACATGTACCCTGTGAGGGTGTAGCAGGTTCTAGTGGAAGTAAGTACATTTACCCTGTGAGGGAGTAGCTCGTTCTAGTGGAAGTAAGTAAATGTTGTGAGGGTGTAGCGGGATCTAGTGGAAGTAAGTACATGTACCCTGTGAGGGTGTAGCAGGTTCTAGTGGAAGTAAGTACATTTACCCTGTGAGGGAGTAGCTCGTTCTAGTGGAAGTAAGTAAATGTTGTGAGGGTGTAGCGGGATCTAGTGGAAGTAAGTACATGTACCCTGTGAGGGTGTAGCAGGTTCTAGAGGAAGTTAAGTACATTTTCCCTGTAAGGGTGTAGCAGGTTCTAGTGGAAGTAAGTACATGTACCCTGTGAGGGTGTAGCAGGTTCTAGTGGAAGTAAGTACATTTACCCTGTGAGGGTGTAGCAGGTTCTAGTGGAAGTAAGTACATGTACCCTGTGAGGGAGTAGCAGGTTCGAGAGGAAGTTAAGTACATTTTCCCTGTAAGGGTGTAGCAGGTTCTAGTGGAAGTAAGTACATGTACCCTGTGAGGGTGTAGCAGGTTCTAGTGGAAGTAAGTACATTTACCCTGTGAGGGTGTAGCTCGTTCTAGTGGAAGTAAGTAAATGTTGTGAGGGTGTAGCGGGATCTAGTGGAAGTAAGTACATGTACCCTGTGAGGGTGTAGCAGGTTCTAGAGGAAGTTAAGTACATTTACCCTGTGAGGGTGTAGCTCGTTCTAGTGGAAGTAAGTAAATGTTGTGAGGGTGTAGCGGGATCTAGTGGAAGTAAGTACATGTACCCTGTGAGGGTGTAGCAGGTTCTAGAGGAAGTTAAGTACATTTTCCCTGTAAGGGTGTAGCAGGTTCTAGTGGAAGTAAGTACATGTACCCTGTGAGGGAGTAGCAGGTTCGAGAGGAAGTTAAGTACATTTTCCCTGTAAGGGTGTAGCAGGTTCTAGTGGAAGTAAGTACATGTACCCTGTGAGGGTGTAGCAGGTTCTAGTGGAAGTAAGTACATTTACCCTGTGAGGGTGTAGCTCGTTCTAGTGGAAGTAAGTAAATGTTGTGAGGGTGTAGCGGGATCTAGTGGAAGTAAGTACATGTACCCTGTGAGGGTGTAGCAGGTTCTAGTGGAAGTAATTACATGTACCCTGTGAGGGTGTAGCAGGTTCTAGTGGAAGTAAGTACATGTACCCTGTGAGGGTGTAGCAGGTTCTAGTGGAAGTAAGTACATGTACCCTGTGAGGGTGTAGCAGGTTCTAGTGGAAGTAAGTACATTTACCCTGTGAGGGAGTAGCAGGTTCTAGTGGAAGTAAGTACATGTACCCTGTGAGGGTGTAGCAGGTTCTAGTGGAAGTAAGTACATTTACCCTGTGAGGGTGTAGCAGGTTCTAGAGGAAGTTAAGTACATTTACCCTGTGAGGGTGTAGCTCGTTCTAGTGGAAGTAAGTAAATGTTGTGAGGGTGTAGCGGGATCTAGTGGAAGTAAGTACATGTACCCTGTGAGGGAGTAGCAGGTTCTAGAGGAAGTTAAGTACATTTTCCCTGTAAGGGTGTAGCAGGTTCTAGTGGAAGTAAGTACATGTACCCTGTGAGGGTGTAGCGGGATCTAGTGGAAGTAAGTACATGTACCCTGTGAGGGAGTAGCAGGTTCGAGAGGAAGTTAAGTACATTTTCCCTGTAAGGGTGTAGCAGGTTCTAGTGGAAGTAAGTACATGTGCCCTGTGAGGGTGTAGCAGGTTCTAGTGGAAGTAAGTACATTTACCCTGTGAGGGTGTAGCAGGTTCTAGTGGAAGTAAGTACATGTACCCTGTGAGGGAGTAGCAGGTTCGAGAGGAAGTTAAGTACATTTTCCCTGTAAGGGTGTAGCAGGTTCTAGTGGAAGTAAGTACATGTACCCTGTGAGGGTGTAGCAGGTTCTAGTGGAAGTAAGTACATTTACCCTGTGAGGGTGTAGCTCGTTCTAGTGGAAGTAAGTAAATGTTGTGAGGGTGTAGCGGGATCTAGTGGAAGTAAGTACATGTACCCTGTGAGGGTGTAGCAGGTTCTAGAGGAAGTTAAGTACATTTACCCTGTGAGGGTGTAGCTCGTTCTAGTGGAAGTAAGTAAATGTTGTGAGGGTGTAGCGGGATCTAGTGGAAGTAAGTACATGTACCCTGTGAGGGTGTAGCAGGTTCTAGAGGAAGTTAAGTACATTTACCCTGTGAGGGTGTAGCTCGTTCTAGTGGAAGTAAGTAAATGTTGTGAGGGTGTAGCGGGATCTAGTGGAAGTAAGTACATGTACCCTGTGAGGGAGTAGCAGGTTCTAGAGGAAGTTAAGTACATTTTCCCTGTAAGGGTGTAGCAGGTTCTAGTGGAAGTAAGTACATGTACCCTGTGAGGGTGTAGCGGGATCTAGTGGAAGTAAGTACATGTACCCTGTGAGGGAGTAGCAGGTTCGAGAGGAAGTTAAGTACATTTTCCCTGTAAGGGTGTAGCAGGTTCTAGTGGAAGTAAGTACATGTGCCCTGTGAGGGTGTAGCAGGTTCTAGTGGAAGTAAGTACATTTACCCTGTGAGGGTGTAGCAGGTTCTAGTGGAAGTAAGTACATGTACCCTGTGAGGGAGTAGCAGGTTCGAGAGGAAGTTAAGTACATTTTCCCTGTAAGGGTGTAGCAGGTTCTAGTGGAAGTAAGTACATGTACCCTGTGAGGGTGTAGCAGGTTCTAGTGGAAGTAAGTACATTTACCCTGTGAGGGTGTAGCTCGTTCTAGTGGAAGTAAGTAAATGTTGTGAGGGTGTAGCGGGATCTAGTGGAAGTAAGTACATGTACCCTGTGAGGGTGTAGCAGGTTCTAGAGGAAGTTAAGTACATTTACCCTGTGAGGGTGTAGCTCGTTCTAGTGGAAGTAAGTAAATGTTGTGAGGGTGTAGCGGGATCTAGTGGAAGTAAGTACATGTACCCTGTGAGGGTGTAGCAGGTTCTAGAGGAAGTTAAGTACATTTTCCCTGTAAGGGTGTAGCAGGTTCTAGTGGAAGTAAGTACATGTACCCTGTGAGGGTGTAGCAGGTTCTAGAGGAAGTTAAGTACATTTACCCTGTGAGGGTGTAGCTCGTTCTAGTGGAAGTAAGTAAATGTTGTGAGGGTGTAGCGGGATCTAGTGGAAGTAAGTACATGTACCCTGTGAGGGTGTAGCAGGTTCGAGAGGAAGTTAAGTACATTTACCCTGTGAGGGTGTAGCTCGTTCTAGTGGAAGTAAGTAAATGTTGTGAGGGTGTAGCGGGATCTAGTGGAAGTAAGTACATGTACCCTGTGAGGGTGTAGCAGGTTCTAGAGGAAGTTAAGTACATTTACCCTGTGAGGGTGTAGCTCGTTCTAGTGGAAGTAAGTAAATGTTGTGAGGGTGTAGCAGGATCTAGTGGAAGTAAGTACATGTACCCTGTGAGGGTGTAGCAGGTTCTAGAGGAAGTTAAGTACATTTTCCCTGTAAGGGTGTAGCAGGTTCTAGTGGAAGTAAGTACATGTACCCTGTGAGGGTGTAGCAGGTTCTAGAGGAAGTTAAGTACATTTTCCCTGTAAGGGTGTAGCAGGTTCTAGTGGAAGTAAGTACATGTACCCTGTGAGGGTGTAGCAGGTTCTAGAGGAAGTTAAGTACATTTACCCTGTGAGGGTGTAGCTCGTTCTAGTGGAAGTAAGTAAATGTTGTGAGGGTGTAGCGGGATCTAGTGGAAGTAAGTACATGTACCCTGTGAGGATCTCAGCGTGTACCTGCCCTAGGAGCGCCACCAACGAACCCAAACGGTCAAACCATCAAGTCCGCTCCGCTAAGAACCTGGGCTGCTGCTGTTTCAAACACCAAACATACTTCACCCTCCGCCTTGAACACAAAAGTAGATGTAGGCTCCGACAATACGACAATATTTAGCGATGATAAACAAATTTTACAAGTGCCTCAAAGTAAACTAGATTCATGTACTAGCGAAATGCTCCATATTCTCAACATAATCAAATCTTTAAAACACAAATTTTTAACTTGCGAGTCCATGGTGGACAAGGTTATACTAATCTTGAATCACCTTAGTCAGTATGTATAGGGCGCCTTACGTTTCCTATCTTGGAATGCCGATGGCATCCGGACGAAAATTACAGAACTCCTTCATCTAGCTACAAATGAAAACACTTTTGACATTATATCATTATGTGAAACAAAAATCTCCAACAAAGTCCGATTAAGTACTCCCGGATACACGTGTCATCGTCAAGATAAACACAGCTCCGGTCGTGGGCAGGGAGTGGCCATTTTGATACGAACCAACATACAACATACCCGCATACGAATCCCAACCACAGTCCATATGGAGGCCATAGGTATTAAACTTACAACTGTAACCAATAAGGATCTTATTGTAATATCTGCTTATCAATCTCCCAATTTGAAACTTATTACTAACGATCTAGACAAACTTCTAAGTCTTGGCTCAAGTGTTCTAATAATTGGAGACATGAATTGCAAACATAAAAGCTGGAGTTGTTCCCTTGAAAATACTTCTGGTAAACTGCTATTTAACCACATGGTAAGTCACGACTACCTAATTCATGCACCATCTCTGCCCACACTGGTCCATTATAGGTCCGATTACGAGCGTTCAACACCCGATTTGATTATATCACAGAATGTCGACAAACTTGTGAATGTTAAAACATTACCTGCCTTGTCATCAAATCACCTACCAATCAGTTTTTCTCTTGATGATGAGTTCCTGCGCATAAATAACTCGCTTTATAAATATAGTGCCGCAAACTGGCCGAAATATCGCTCTGTATTGGATGAAAACATCACGTTGTCTTCATCTATACATGCATCACCTTGCGAAGTAGACCTGGCCCTTGATCAACTCACCGACGCGGTATGCCAAGCCCGGGATTCATCCATACCACTCTCAGAGCGTATATGCAAGCCTACGCCCTTGCCACGTCGCCTAAAAAAGATAATAAAGCTAAAAAACCAATTGCGCCGGAAAGATGTGTCCTCAATTGATCCTAAAGAAAGAAAAGAGTTGAGATACTCTATTAACTATCTTCAATCCACTATTAATACAGGTGTAAAAGAGTTTAACGACAAAATTTGGAATGATAAATTAGACAGAGTTGATAACCCTTCTTCAGACATATGGCGCGTAGCTAAAGGCCTGCGTTCTAAACGGTATACAATACCACCACTGTTCAAATCTGATAATACAGTAGCTGAATCTGACAGGGACCGATGCGAAATACTAGCAGACTCATTTCTTAGTAACATGTCACTAACATCGACGTGGGCTAGCATCCCTGAAATCGAAAGTGAAGTTAAATCATCAAATCAAACCATTCATAGTTACATACCTGACAAACAGCACTTTTTTGTTAAACCAAGCCATATTCTGTCTTTACTATTAAAACTTAAAAGACGTAAGTCACCCGGAATCGACAATATCCAGAATGAACTTTTAAAGAACTTCTCTCGTAAAGCATTAGTATTTCTCACGCGTATATTTAACGCTTGTCTCAGACTGGCGTACTTTCCTAAAACAATGAAATGTGCAAAAATTATTGCAATTTTAAAACCTGGTAAGGACAACACACTCCCTACTAGCTACAGACCAATCAGTTTGCTTCCGTCTCTGGGAAAACTATTCGAATCTGTAATATATTCCATGCTTTTGAAAGAATCTAAACACATTTTAATTAATGAACAATTTGGCTTTCGGGAACAACACTCAACTGTGCAGCAACTTGTTAGGGTGACAGAACATATTGCTCATCACTTAAATCTCAATGAATCAACAGGCATGTTCCTGCTTGACATTGAGAAAGCATTTGATACCGTCTGGCACGCAGGCCTGTTGCATAAACTTTACGTTAATAAAATACACATCGTTCTAGTCAAATTAATTTCATCTTACCTCAGCGAGCGCACATTTATAGTAAATATCAAAAACGTCTCTTCTGAACCTCGCAGCATCCCCGCTGGAATACCACAGGGGTCGGTATTAGGACCTTACCTCTTTTTATTATATCTCAATGACATTCCCATTCAGACGCGCACTAAGTTGGCATGTTTTGCGGATGATACCGCCTCATTTGCTTCCTCAAAGGACATAGATTTAATTATTGATAGACTCCAGCTATCATTAACAAATCTACAAGACTTTTTCAGTAAGTGGAAGTTAAAGTTAAACGTCACCAAAACTGAGGCTATAATATTTACAAGATCTCGTAAAATGCCTTTCAGGCGATTAAAAATGGACAGTCATCATATTGATTGGAGTTCTGACCTTAAATACCTAGGTGTAATCCTAGACAACAAAATAAACTGGACCCATTATGTAGAACACACCAGGACAAAGGCTTTAAAAGCTATGGGAGCATTAAGTTCCATCTTTAATAGAAAAAGCAATCTTAGCCCGACATCTAAGTTGCGTATATATACTACCCTGATCAGACCATGCCTTACCTATGCCGCTCCTGTATGGAACACCACTTGCGAGTCTAACTACACAAAAATTCAAGTCGTGCAAAATAAAGCACTTAAAATATGCTATAATACTCCATTCCGAACAAACTTACGAAAACTTCACATATCCATAAAACTACCAACCTTAAAAGAATTTATAATAAAACTTACTAAGCAATTTTATCATAAAATGAGTCAAAAACACTTAAATAAACTAGTTTATACTCTGGGTCAAACTCGTAGTTACAATCTTCCGTACATCGATAAGTACAAAACGTACAAACTACCTCATCACTACCTTTTGTTTGAACCACAGAACGACGGGTCTGCCAAGAGCCCACTCACCTAGTTAACTAACCGATAAGTTTAGCTAAACAGTCGATCTTGCCATGGCATCGTATAAAGATTGTACGGCAATATCGGTTGGTTAACACTTGACTAGTGCTTTGTTGTTTCGCTAGCCGCTGCAGAATTGTGAGTGTTCGTTAATAAACAAAAAATCTACCCCCATAATAAGTAAAGAATCTGTTGTATAAACTGAAGAAGGAAAAAAGAAAATATCATAGTGCATTGGTATATATAACCTTTCTCTAAGTGTTTACTATGTAAATGCTCTTATTTACTACACATGTAATGGAGCATTTCGCTATTAAGATTAGATTTACCGTTAATGTTTGTGTCATATATTTACGTAAGATTTAAGAGAAGTTTAATAACTACAATTAGAACTGGTGTATTATAAGTACTTAAGTATTATATTAAGATGAACAAAAGTATTGACATGATTTTTGGTGTAACTTGATTAGGTAAGAAAAGTATTATATTTGCTGAGTAACTTGATAAGATATATTGTATAGTAGATAGTATATGTATATTGATATAAAAAACTTAACTTATATTGCCAAGATGTAAACGTACGAATAAGCACAGTAGTATGTAAGAAATTCCAAGTCACTATTTATATGTAACTACCCTCTAACTTAAGTTTTAATGAGAACTTGTAATATTAAACATTTTGTTTTAAAAGTTTTAAAAAGGCGATCCTAGCCTGTAAAACGAACTAATTCAAGGATAGATGTAGCTTAGTTTCTAGCGCTGAGTTGTACAAAATGTGTGTTTATGATAATAAAGAACTTTAAAAATCAATCAAATCACCCTGTGAGGGAGTAGCAGGTTCGAGAGGAAGTTAAGTACATTTTCCCTGTAAGGGTGTAGCAGTTTCTTGTGGAAGTAAGTACATGTACACTGTGAGGGTGTAGCAGGTTCTAGAGGAAGTTAAGTACATTTACCCTGTGAGGGTGTAGCTCGTTCTAGTGGAAGTAAGTAAATGTTGTGAGGGTGTAGCGGGATCTAGTGGAAGTAAGTACATGTACCCTGTGAGGGTGCAGCAGGTTCTAGAGGAAGTTAAGTACATTTACCCTGTGAGGGTGTAGCTCGTTCTAGTGGAAGTAAGTAAATGTTGTGAGGGTGTAGCGGGATCTAGTGGAAGTAAGTACATGTACCCTGTGAGGGTGTAGCAGGTTCGAGAGGAAGTTAAGTACATTTTCCCTGTAAGGGTGTAGCAGGTTCTAGTGGAAGTAAGTACATGTACCCTGTGAGGGTGTAGCAGGTTCTAGAGGAAGTTAAGTACATTTACCCTGTGAGGGTGTAGCTCGTTCTAGTGGAAGTAAGTAAATGTTGTGAGGGTGTAGCGGGATCTAGTGGAAGTAAGTACATGTACCCTGTGAGGGTGTAGCAGGTTCTAGAGGAAGTAATTACATGTACCCTGTGAGGGTGTAGCGGGTTCTAGTGAAAGTTAAGTACATTTACCCTGTGAGAGTTTAGCAGGTGCTAGTGGACGTAAGTACATGTACCATGTGAGGGTGTAGCAGGATATACGGTCAGTTAAGTATATGTACCCTGTGAGGGTGTAGCTGGTTCTAGAGGAAGTAATTACATGTACCCTGTGAGGGTGTAGCGGGTTCTAGTGAAAGTTAAGTACATTTACCCAGTGAGAGTTTAGCGGGTGCTAGTGGACGTAAGTACATGTACCATGTGAGGGTGTAGCAGGATATACGGTTAGTTAAGTATATGTACCCTGTGAGGGTGTAGCAGTTTTTAGAGGAAGTAATTACATGTACCCTGTGAGAGTGTAGCAGGTGCAAGTGAAAGTTAAGTACATTTACCCTGTGAGAGTTTAGCAGGTGCTAGTGGACGTAAGTACATGTACCATGTGAGGGTGTAGCAGGATATACGGTCAGTTAAGTATATGTACCCTGTGAGGGTGTAGCAGGTTCTAGAGGAAGTAATTACATGTACCCTGTGAGGGTGTAGCGGGTTCTAGTGAAAGTTAAGTACAGTTACCTTGCGAGGGTTTAGCAGGTTCTAGGGAAAGTTTGTGCATGTACCCTGTGAGGGTGTAGCAGGTTTTAGAAGAAGTAATTACATGTACCCTGTGAGAGTGAAGCAGGTGCTAGTGGAAGTTAAGTACAGTTACCTTGCGAGGGTTTAGCAGGTTCTAGGGGAAGTAAGTGCATGTACCCTGTGAGGGTGTAGCAGGTTTTAGAGGAAGTAATTACATGTACCCTGTAAGAGTGTAGCAGGTGCTAGTGGAAGTTAAGTACAGTTACCTTGCGAGGGTTTAGCAGGTTCTAGGGGAAGTAAGTGCATGTACCCTGTGAGGGTGTAGCAGGTTTTAGAGGAAGTAATTACATGTACCCTGTAAGAGTGTAGCAGGTGCTAGTGGAAGTTAAGTACAGTTACCTTGCGAGGGTTTAGCAGGTTCTAGGGGAAGTAAGTGCATGTACCCTGTGAGGGTGTTGCGTTGATATTGATGTTTTCTATAAAACTGCAGTAAATCACTTTGCTCTAATGTCAATAGTTACCGCAGTGTACGCGATATAAGTATGTTTTTTGGTAAATTTTTCACACCTTGGGTTACATTATCGAAGTTATCATACGGATCCCTAACTTTCTTGAAAATATTATATAGCCTAAGTTACTCAGTGTTAATGGAGCTTTCTAACGTAAAGATTTCTTAAAATCGGTCCAGTAGTTTTTAAGTTTATTCGCTACATACAAAAATACTAATCTTTCCTCTTTATAATAATTAAGTACCTATAGATATAGATAAGGAAATAATATTTCTGGTACAATTCATTCAAAACTTGGTAAAAATATTTTCTACGCAAAATGCAATACATGTTTTAAACACAACATAACATTGTCACTCGTATATATCCTCGAAGGTGTATATACACAGGGTACATTTTCCTTGTGCGGGTGTAGCAGGTTCTAGTGGAAGTAAGTACATGTACCCTGTGAGGGTGTAGCAGGTTCGAGAGGAAGTTAAGTACATTTTCCCTGTAAGGGTGTAGCAGGTTCTAGTGGAAGTAAGTACATGTACCCTGTGAGGGTGCAGCAGGTTCTAGAGGAAGTTAAGTACATTTACCCTGTGAGGGTGTAGCTCGTTCTAGTGGAAGTAAGTAAATGTTGTGAGGGTGTAGCGGGATCTAGTGGAAGTAAGTACATGTACTCTGTGAGGGAGTAGCAGGTTCGAGAGGAAGTTAAGTACATTTTCCCTGTAAGGGTGTAGCAGGTTCTAGTGGAAGTAAGTACATGTACCCTGTGAGGGTGTAGCAGGTTCTAGTGGAAGTAAGTACATTTACCCTGTGAGGGTGTAGCAGGTTCTAGTGGAAGTAAGTACATGTACCCTGTGAGGGTGTAGCAGGTTCGAGAGGAAGTTAAGTACATTTTCCCTGTAAGGGTGTAGCAGGTTCTAGTGGAAGTAAGTACATGTACCCTGTGAGGGTGCAGCAGGTTCTAGAGGAAGTTAAGTACATTTACCCTGTGAGGGTGTAGCTCGTTCTAGTGGAAGTAAGTAAATGTTGTGAGGGTGTAGCGGGATCTAGTGGAAGTAAGTACATGTACCCTGTGAGGGTGTAGCGGGATCTAGTGAAAGTTAAGTACATGTACCCTGTGAGGGTGTAGCAGGTTCTAGTTAAAGTTAAGTACATTTACCCTGTGAGAGTTTAGCAGGTGCTAGTGGACGTAAGTACGTGTACCATGTGAGGGTGTAGCAGGATATACGGTCAGTTAAGTATATGTACCCTGTGAGGGTGTAGCAGGTGCAAGTGGAAGTTAAGTACAGTTACCTTGCGAGGGTTTAGCAGGTTCTAGGGAAAGTTTGTGCATGTACCCTGTGAGGGTGTAGCAGGTTTTAGAGGAAGTAATTACATGTACCCTGTGAGAGTGTAGCAGGTGCTAGTGGAAGTTAAATACAGTTACCTTGCGAGGGTTTAGCAGGTTCTAGGGGAAGTAAGTGCATGTACCCTGTGAGGGTGTAGCAGGTTTTAGAGGAAGTAATTACATGTACCCTGTAAGAGTGTAGCAGGTGCTAGTGGAAGTTAAGTACAGTTACCTTGCGAGGGTTTAGCAGGTTCTAGGGGAAGTAAGTGCATGTACCCTGTGAGGGTGTTGCGTTGATATTGATGTTTTCTATAAAACTGCAGTAAATCACTTTGCTCTAATGTCAATAGTTACCGCAGTGTACGCGATATAAGTATGTTTTTTGGTAAATTTTTCACACCTTGGGTTACATTATCAAAGTTATCATACGGATCCCTAACTTCCTTGAAAATATTATATAGCCTAAGTTACTCAGTGTTAATGGAGCTTTCTAACGTAAAGATTTCTTAAAATCGGTCCAGTAGTTTTTAAGTTTATTCGCTACATACAAAAATACTAATCTTTCCTCTTTGTAATAATTTAGTACCTATAGATATAGATAAGGAAATAATATTTCTGGTACAATTCATTCAAAACTTGGTAAAAAAAATGAACTTCTACGAAAATGCAATACATGTTTTAAACACAACATAACATTGTCACTCGTATATATCCTCGAAGGTGTATAAGCAGCGGTGTTATAAACACCTTTGTTTCGCCGGATATATTGTTAAGAGGCTAGCCTATTGCCATCGACGAGACACTGTTCCAGACTCCGGACTGCTATTGAGAATTTCTTTGTCAGATCCCAATAATTGTCCGCCGCCTTATCGTCTAACTTGAGTGAGAATGAAATTTACTTAATTCTCATTCCCATTGATGGTTCCAGCCAATAGGCTTGGAGGGTTTCGCCCAGAATGGGATTCAAATGACAAAATGAAGCCCATTCCCATTGTCCGTAAAGATAGACAATAAGGCCGCTGGGTATCACACCCAGGACCTCGAGATTCCAAAACGGCACTTCCACAACTACACCAAGAGACCAAGACCAAACGAGCGAAGCCGTTGGCGGATCAGTTAGTTGTTAAGATAAAGTTAATGTTACAATTGTTTCAATTGAATAATCAGTAAATAATTCTTTAGTCTCTCATTATTATCTTATTTAAATAATTATTTTATTTTTCTGAGATAGAACAGTTTTTTGATATAAAATTTGTCTAGGTAGTATTTTTGGACGGTATAATAAATTATTATTGTTAACAAAACACTCACGGCGCCGGGTTTCGAGCATGTCCGATACTCATCTTCGGCGAGTGCGGCCAAGTGCGGTGGACAGCCATAAATATTTGATTTTTACTGGTCTTTGTTTCATTTTTTTTTAAGTTATAAGTTGCCTTTAAAAATAAAAAAGTAATAAATCAAATTAAGGCTTCTCTAAATTAATATAAAATACTGGCTGCACCCCGCGGTTTCACTCGCGTGGTGGGTGATAAAGATAATCAAAAGTATCGTATTTGTTGATCCAATGCCTCATTTATATACCTACGAAATTCGTGAAATTTCGTAGGTATATTCACTTCACTGTGTCACGGATGCATTGACTTACACGTCGCACTAGCCAAGATCCGAGAACAAACATTTCATCACACAAATAAGTATATGCCCTGGCCAGGGAATGACCCTAGGACCCCGCGTTTCGACGAGCTTCCGTCGACTTGTAAGAAAAAAATTGGTAATAGGTAATAAAGAGTACAAAATATGGTTAGTTTTTTAAGTAATTAATTATAATTAATTAAGAAAAATTAATTAATTAATCAAGAAAAATTAATTAATTAATTAAAAAATATATTAATTAATTAAAAATTAATTAATTAATTAGGAAACATTAATTAATTGATTAAGAAAAATTAATTATTTAATTAAGAAAAAATAATTAATTAAGTAATTAATTAATTGGGGCCATACGAACTTATGTACATATAATTATGTATTTTAAGACCTTGAACTGTATGGTTGCAATAAAGAATCTGAATCTGAATTTAATTACAAACGCTGAAGAGAGGGGCGCCACTATCTTGTATCTGCCCCGGGTCGAAATATTCGTAGATCCTGGACTGAGGTTAAGCTCATATAGCTCTCCTAAAGGGTTTCCCCCTAATTGAGTAAAAAGTAAAGTAACGTTTTAAAGAAATACAGCGCTTGTAATGTAATAGATTACCTACAATGATTAGATTACCTAGAAGAAGGCCTAGCTAGTTAGTTAGTAAATAAAAAGTAACATTAGAAATATAAATATATTAACTAGATAACGTGACCAGCAGGGCTATTATGTATCTCGGTTGTTAACAAATTATGATTGAAATCTTGAAAAAATGGCGGCTTATGTCAGTTTGGACAACTCCGGTAAGCAAAAATGTTAGTAAGTCATAAGCCCAGTAAGCCGCCATTTAATTTCGATTTCAATCAACATTTCTTAGTAACTGGGATACATAATAGCCGTACTGGAATGCACTTCACTTGTAGGTTCTCAAATCACACTTCTTCAATCAGTCTTGCTTTTTCAAACATAGACACAGAGTCCCAAATGAGATTTTTATATAACTGCTAAATTGGTTCGAAAGGACCTTTGAACACCGGACACAAGCCGTATTCGCATTACAGGGCGCTACCGGATTAATCAGAAGGCTAAGATGCCAAACCACTTTCTTTTTAAATATCTTTGGGTCATTTATCAGCTCCAAACTTCCTTTTCTCTTCTATATTTCCCCAAACGTAGTACGTATTCTCATGGGGTTCAGAAAATCCTCTATCTTAAAAATCAGAAATGTTTCTCTCAGGAATACATCTTCTCTCCTTCCAATCAAAATTGTTTTCTCCCCTCTTTGTTCTCCCCTACGTCTTCTGTGTCATTTCATCATTTTATTTTTAATTTTTTAAATCTCTCATATTGCTGGTCAGTATCAAAACAATTTTTAATATAAAATACAAATAAGGATTTATGAAATGAGATATGATGTCATATGAAATTATATTACACGCTTTTATTCATTTTATTTTATTTCGAAATCAAACAAAATAACAATATAAAAGACGAATTACCATGCACATTTGGTATTAGAAGCCATGCAGGCTTTTGGTATTAGAAAAGAACCTTAGCCCATAAAGACGATCCTTTCACTGATTCACTGTAAAACTTTAAGGTAAAGTTACCTCATCGATTTGCGAAGCGTGTTTTAACCAAAGGGAAGTCCCTCAAAAAGATTTACGCGCACACAATCTAAACAGTTCGAAATATGATCAGGTTTTCCTCAATTCGATTATTCATGTTCATGACCGATTGAAACGTGACTGGAATGGCAATCACTGAACAATGGACACACTGAATGATGCCACAGATCAATACCTAAGCACAGGTAACTATCAACTGACCAACGTACACACTACCTACATACAATTATTCATAACTCAAATTAAGAGGATGGCATAGCTAGTACTTTCCATACTAAAAGAGAAAACTTTTTTTCTGCCTATTAACATTGTCCGATTTTAGTGATTATTTTTTTCTTGGAATCATCACATTGTTTACTATGCCCGTACGTTCAGATTCTTTCAGCATTTCAAAGTACTATACATTACCTTTTTTAGAACTTAAAAAACTGAAAAAATCAAAACGTACGGGCATAGCAAACAATGTAAACATTACACGAAAAAAAAATCACTGAAATCGGATAATATTAAGAGGTAGAAAAGAGTTTTTTTCTTTTAGTACTCTACTCTTCTACTAGCTATGCAATCCTCTTAAGCGACATATTTACAGTTTAGAGATGTTTTTCTTTACATGGCTTCTTACCAAATTTCATTATTCCTGGCCTACGGGAACTACCCTAGACCCCATGTGAAATCGCAAAATGAACGGCCACATATTTTTATCGCGTTGATGTCAAAGTTTGCTTTTTTTACAGCTAAATGCGACCTAGTATTATAGTAGGTACCTTACCTATCTACCTGTCGACCGAGTAGAGCCGAGTATTTGACATAAGTATCAACACGTTCCTGTCTACATCTACCATGAGTTGGCAACATAAATGTCATCTATAGTCGATACTCGATCTCGCCTACCTATTAAGCTTGTGATTGGCGTACTCGCTGTCAATTTTAGTTCTACAATTGACCGCGAGGTGGCACTGTTCTTTTTTCAAAAATTTTTTCGCAGCAGTCGTGGTCGAGCATCGAATCATCGATTGGTGTCAATGTCATGATAGACCTACTGAGCAAGAGTCTGGACAGACGGTCAACGAAGTGATATTCCTGCTTTTACATTTTGAGGTACAAAAAACTCCGTGACTCGTATGAAATACACTTTTTTGTAACATTATCACAATGGCGTACGTGACATAGAATAGATAACAGGTATTATAAAATGAATGAACCCTATCATCGTTTAGCTAATTAATAAAATTTACGTCAAATCATTGTACCTATATGATATATTACGTCATTGTACGCTATAGAAAAGTCGTTATAGGTATTTCATAAATAATTGTTATGCAGCCGTGCGCTTCTCTAATGATGAGCTCACCTCATCAAATTTGAGATACCGCCCTTGTACATAAGGTTGTTTTTCCAACATTTCATGTCATCCCGTAATTTGTTTCACGGATGTTGTCAAAGATGCAACGATGTTTGCTCTTAGAGATCGCACGGAAGGTTCCATAACGCAGTCATTTTTCAACAGTCTTCCAAAAGTAGGAGGTTTTCAATTAGACGCGTATATTTTTTATGTATGAACTAACTAACATAACTTTTATAGAGTAGTTCCATTTTGATATTTTTTGACGTGATGACGTCTTAAAAATCAATGAACGCCGGCTGCACGCACGAAAAAGCATGACTCATTGTCACGTTACGTTATCACGTTACTCCTGAGCTTAGGCGCTCTCACTCGGAACAAGTGATAGAGAGGCACGATAGGCCTAAGCGTTCGGCTTGGCTTATGACGTTATCACGTAAACTTGTCGTCCGTGAACTGACTTTACAGACAAACATTTGTTTTGTTTGGTACTTCCGAGGTAGTTCAATTAAATTTCATCAAATTCGGTCAAGAAATTTTGGAGTTATAATTCAATAACTGAAATGTGTTTCGCTTATCGTGGTATATAGTAATTGACGATGAACGATAAACGATCCCCTTAGTAGCAAGCATCACTAAAAAGGGTGACCATATTTCTTTTTCCTAAAAAATTTAACCGACTTCAACACTAAAAAGTATTACATAACTTGGCGAAGTCGTTTGGTACGTACGGCTGAAGTATGGAACAACCTGCCAGCGTCTATATTTCCTCACATATACAATCTGGGAGTCTTCAAATACAGAGTGAATAGGTACCTTTTAGGCAAGCATGTACCACGTCGACCGCGTCATCACTTTCCATCAGGTGAGACTGTGGTCAAATGCTTGTTTATTAAATGTAAAAAAAAGTCGTCACCACGCGCATAATATTGTGATAATAGGTACTTTTGAAATATCATGGTACCGACTTCAACAAGTTATTTCACACTCTTTAGAGTTGTAGTCGGTTCCATTTTTTGTTAAAAAAAAACTATATTTCTACCAAAAATGAGATTTCTACGAACAGCTGATCGGAGATGGTAGGAAAAACCTAACAATGGCTATTCATTAATTTGTTTTCATTTTCCTACACTGTACTTCTAGTTTGTATGTGTAATAGTGGATTATTAATCGTTAGCTATTGTCTATTGTGATTATTGTGGACTGGATTAGTAACTCGTGCACTAATGTACGTACTTGGAACTGTGACATCACTACATACTAACCAAATGAAGCTAAGATAAGAATAAATAAGAATAAGAATAGAGTTTATTAACTTAATAAGTAGGTACAGAAGTAGGTAGTAGGTAGGTCTCCAAATTGAAATAACTAAACTTCGCACTTGGCTACACTCACTCTCATATATAGAGATAGAGAGTTTATTAACTCCAGTATTATAAGATGTTGTATGTTGACCAGAGGAGTAATTGTACTATTTCAACTTTCAACAATCCACTCCGCTGCAACAGCAGTTCGACTCCGGTTGTCGTTCGAGCATTACCCAAAAAGACATCCTACTATTTCTGTAGACAAATTGGAACGTAACGTCACGTAAACGTATCGTAAACGCTACTAGATAATATTTAAATATTAAACACAAATATGTTCATGATCTATCGAGTTACTATAATATAAAATGTTTTATATAATCTCATTCGGTAATATTCTAATTATGAAATGAAATACAGACTTTTATTAGCTTATTTTATTTACATGCTTCTTTAATAAATTCATAAATTAAATTAAAGCATTATTCTCCTAACAAAACAATGATTTAAACAATTTTTTTATTTTTAAAGTACAATGTGTCCCGACCAAGGAGGTTTCAATTCAATTTAAGTAGGTACACATTATCTGTGGAGAGCGCGCTGCGCGCGCAACGCGCTGGTTATGAGCCAATAGACCAATAACAGACTTTTTCCACTGATATTGGCAAAATTGTGGTTACGCGGCATAAGCATACAAGCCATACAAACAAGAAGAAGAAGACTTTTTTTCCATTTTGGCGCTATTTCGTACATACGAATTTGAGTAATATTTTGTTGGATAAAACTTTAGTAGCAAAAATGTCATGAGATTAAATAAAGTAGTGTATGCAACTGCATATAATTAGGTATTAAAACACTCGTGTAATCTTATTTTGAAACTACACTCATGTGTTAACACCCTCTATTATATGACAGTTGCATAAACTACTAATTCGATCGCTGGCGTCAATAGAAACGTAACTGCAGCTGCACTGTTTTTCAATAGCAGAATAAGAATGTGTGTAAATCAGCGACGGTTCGATTGTAGTTGGAACAAATTGATTTACTGGAATCGCCCCCCTGGGATATACCAATATGGGATATAAGCTACCACCATACAATATTTCATTTAAATCTGTCCAGTCGTTTCGGAGATTAGCCCGTACAAACAGTCAGACGAACAGACAAACAGAGAAAGAAAAAAATATTAAATAAATATAAATTAGTTCGATTTCACGCCGTACATCACCCTGACTCGGTTTTTAGTATTTTATTTTTCATTGTACAGAAATTCGACATCTATAGTTTTATTATATGTATAGATAGAAGATATAGAATATACCTACTAATATTATAAAGAGGAAAGATTTGTATGTATGTTTGTAACGAATTGGCTCAAAAAGTACTGGACCGATTTCAAAAATTCTTTCACCATTTGAAAGCTACATTTACCCTGAGTAACATAGGCTATATAAAATTCATCATCATTATCATCATCCATCACCGCGCGAGTGAAACCGCGGAGAGCAGCTAGTAGAAGATAGACAATAAACTCATTTACGAACAAGGTGTTCGTAGAACTTGGTAGCACAGTAAGAGTGTACGCTAAGTGTACAAAGTTGACGAGTTACAATTGACCAACTAGGCCACCGAGGTTCTGGTACGAACATCGAATTTAACTCTCTATTTGACTAACCGTCTTGCGGGGACGGAGCGACATCTATTGGACAGTTTTAATAGTATCATCCAACCGAAAGAAGCATTATTTAGAAATACTTGAAACTTTCGTATTGACATCGCAGCCCTTGTATGTTTTTATAGTATTACTTTTTAAAGCACTAACGCCTGCTTTAGCGATCTCAAACATTGAAATTTTATAGAGAGAAAAATTCCATCCTCGGACGGCATTAAACCCGCATTTTCTGACTCTATAAAATTTCCATGTTTGAGATCGCTAAAGCAGGCGTTAGTGCTTTAAAAAGTAATACTATAAAAAAATTGGTAAAGATAATAGGTAAAAACTGGACGATTTTGGTAATACTCGGCAAGTACATTTTGCTGTTCGCAGAACTACCCACTAGTTATTAAGGCGCGCTCGTATCCTGATATTAGTACAAAGCATAATCTTTAAACATCTGGTGTACCGAAACAGATCCATAATATTCTATGAAAAAATTACTTAGTTTAGAAAAGGAACAGGTAAAGAGTAACCGAACATGATTCCTAAATAGTACTTGCTCTCTGCAGAAAAAAATCCTGAATAGGTCAATAAAAATAAACTTTGACGTCCAAACTCTCAGAATTTTCAGCGATAACACTATATTTTTTATTAAGTGATACATAGCCAACATATAGTGCTAAATTAGTAACCAGCAGTTTTTTAAATTGTGTTAGTATATATCGAAATATATTAAGAAAATGTACAAAATTAATGCTATTTCGCATGATATCGTCCAATATAACGTGCGATTTTCAACCTTACTTAAAGCATCGTAAATTATTTTAAAATTGGGGTTGGACCGCGTCTTAATCCATAAGAACATTCAAAATAATCAAAAATGAGTAGGACATGTCATTTTAAATTGAAACATATACGTTTTAAACTTACATGGTAATGGCGAGAGATAATATACAGTTAAAATTAATTCTTCAACTTTACATACATACATAGTATTAATATAATTTGTTCAGGTCGTTTTATTGTTATTGTATATGTAGTTTTTATCAGTAATAGTAATTATCAATTTGGTTTAAAAGAAGTGTTTTAAACAGCTTGTTCGAAATAGTGTTTGAAAATAATATACATTTTCTACCGACTTCCAAAAAAAGGAGGAGGTACTCAATTCGCCTGTATTTTTTTTATGGTTTGTTACTTCATAACATTCGACTAGGTGAACCGATTCTCAAAATTTATTTTTTGTTTGAAAGCTGGTGCTTCCCGTGTGGTGCCATTTAAATTTCATCAAATCGGTCCAGTAGTGTTTGAGTTACACCCAATAACTGATTTTTACCAAAGTAATAGAATGGAAGTCGGTATTATTTTTTTCAAATTGTACTTGTATTAAGTGTTTATAACACAATTTAAACATGTACAAAACAATGTGTCAAACTTGTTTACACAGATTAAAAACAAATTTAATTAGACTACATACATGATATCCAATCAATGTTTTCGGGTACAATTTCAAATAAGTACCTAGTTGATGTATGTATGTATAATTACTTACTTTAATAATAAATGCAAATGTATTATTACAAACTTATTATTTGCGGTTAGTGCAAGAACCGTGTCTAAGGATCAAACGGCAAAGTTAATTTTGTCATTTAACATATATTTGTCTTTTAGTTAAAGCAATAATATTTTTTTTATAATGATTCATCAAAGTGACTTCATCTCGCCTGATGGAAAGCGAAGATGGAATCTAGAAGCGATGACCATTAGTGCAGCTTACGGCTGCCACCCCTATGATGACCTGAGTATTGTGTATCTCTGACTGAGTCTGTTAGATGCTTTCTTAATGTGCGGAACCCTTGGTGAGTCCAACTCGCACTTGGCCAGTTTTTTTTTTTGTGCCAAATAGATCTCGCTATTCTGAACAGTATCTAGTACAAGCGCGAACGCAGCCGGGTGCGCAAGTACTCCATGAAGTAGTGGCCCGGACGGTCACGAAACCGGTCGAGATTATCAACTATACCTACCGCGTAAGTTAAACCGTCAAAATAACATTGAAATGTGTAATACGAAAGTTTCAGTCAAGTTATAGTATATACTTCTATTAAAAAAAATAGACTGATGTTCGTTAGTCACGCAAAAACTAGAAAACGGCTTAAGGCGCGGTCCAATCCTAGTTTTAAAACAATTTTAGATGCTTTACATAAGGTTGAGAATTGCTTACCAGAATGGACGACGTAATGCGAAAATTCAATTGATTACGTGCTAATACTTTTTATATTTATTTCGTACAATCAAATGATTAAATTTTAATGATAAAGGTATCCATAGTTCACTAGTAAATTTCATTGGGAATTCGAATATGATACATTCATTGAAGTATATTTGCCCATAATTGAATAAAAATGCTTTTTCCCACGAAGCACGTCAGAAAAATGGCAAAATTTAGGGAATGTTGCCGTTTTTTTTTCTATCGAGCCAAGTTTGCTCAATCGTGTATTGTCTCCCATACTTCATAGGAACGTATATTCAATTTACACTATGTTTTTTTTCGAACTTCGGTTATTAGGTTTAAGCGTCGAATAACTAAGTTATCGCGAAGTCGAATCATGAAATTTGGAACTCATTTCGCCTTAACCGAATTCAATAATTCTTATTTGTTATAATCTCTCTGATCCAGGGGTGGTTTTAAAAATAAAATTCATCATCAAAATCATCTATTACCACGCAGGCGACACCGCGAGGCGCAGCTAATCGTTAATAAAAGCACACCATTTGCGCCATACTGGAGCACGTTTTTATACATATGTATAATACTTATGTATGTATTTTAATATATCATTGTCTTTTTCTAACTTTTTGCGGTCACAACAGTGCAGTACGTGACACAATAAAAGTTCCAGATATCTACATACTCGCATTATACAGCGTGTAACAGAAAGGTACCTATAGTAATACTAAAAACCACACATGCAGAAGCTTGCATACAATTGGGACCTAGCTACGGCGTCCCAGGAAGAAGTAAACATTTCAAGTTATGAGTAACCGAAGTTTCTCTAATACACAAGCAGATTCATCCCTGAAAAACAAGGCCAAAGATGACAATGACCTCCAGTATATACCTCTACCATGAGTTGGCAACATAAATAGCATCTATAGTCGATACTTGATCTCGCCTACCTATTAAGCTTGTGATTGGCGAACTCGTTGTCAATTTTAGTTCTACAATTGACCGCAAGGTGGCACTGTTCTATTTTTCATACATTTTTTCGCGGCAGTCGAGATGGTTTCAATGTTGTAAAGTCTCATGGTAGACCTAAACGTAGACTAGGTAATCAAGAGGTCTCGGCGGGTTGGGGTGTGACGCGGGGAGACGCTGCATGCACGGTCGGGGATGGAGCTGAATGAATAGGTGGCGTGGGGACTGCAGAACGCATTGACGAAAATTTAACTTTTTTTATAACTTTCTATGAACAAAATTAGAATTGATTTAAATTTTGATACTTTGCCATGTGAATCCTGACTAGGTACGTATGCGCACCTATCAGTTTTACTACAACTTTTTGTTACACGCTGTATAGTATGATATATTACCTATATGTACACAATAGAGTTAGGTATAATGACGTCACGACGCTGTACGTGTTATAAACCTAATTGCTAGGTATAGTATAATAGAATTATGTAATTCATTGGTCACTACCTGACTCGCCTGCGTTTTCACTCGCTTGGTCTATGTGATAAGAATGCACAGAAATTAAATTCACCTGGGGGTGAAGTAGTAGAAGAAGTAAACATTTCAAGTTATGAGTAACCGAAGTTTCTCTAATACACAAGCAGATTCATCCCTGAAAAACAAGGCCAAAGATGACAATGACCTCCAGTACCTCTACCATGAGTTGGCAACATAAATAGCATCTATAGTCGATACTCGATCTCGCCTACCTATTAAGCTTGTGATTGGCGTACTCGTCAATTTTAGTTCTACAATTGACCGCAAGGTGGCACTGTTCTATTTTTCATACAAGGTTTCAATGTTGTAAACTCATGGTAGACCTAAACGTAGACTAGGTAATCAAGAGGTCTCGGCGGGTTGGGGTGCGACGCGGGGAGACGCTGCATGCACGGTCGGGGATGGAGCTGAATGAATAGGTGGCGTGGGGACTGCAGAACGCATTGTCGATAATTTAACTTTTTTTATAACTTTCTATGAACAAAATTAGAATTGATTTAAATTTTGATACTTTGCTATGTGAATCCTGACTAGGTACGTATGCGCACCTATCAGTTTTACTACAACTTTTTGTTACACGCTGTATAGTATGATATATGTATTACCTATATGTACACAATAGAGTTAGGTATAATGACGTCACGACCCTGTACGTGTTGTAAACCTAATTGCTAGGTATAGTATAATAGAATTATGTCATTCATTGGTCACTAGCTGACTCGCCTGCGTTTTCACTCGCTTGGTCTATGTGATAAGAATGCACAGAAATTAAATTCACCCCCAGGGGTGAAATTTTCAAAAATGCTCGCTTAGTAAATTCTAACGACATAAAAAGCATCAACTGCCAACATTTCAAGTGTCTAGCCTCAGCCTATACGCTCTAGACCTTCACTCTAGATCCAGGGGTGTAGAACTGATTTTTCTATGGAGCCATTTGAAAATTGTAGGGTCTACTAACGGGCCAGACTCAAAATACCTTTATACGGAATTGAATTACGTATTCATTTTTATTCAATTAACATTATTGGTGCTTACATTAAGTAACCAACATCGATATGTCTAATAATAAAAAAGGTCGATTATTTTAATGAGGATCCATAGACTTCACTTCTCTTGGTTTTAATATAATCATTTCTGTCATATTCGTGGTAGTGATTTTCAGGATATACTGACTATAGGTATATGTAGGTAGGATACTTTTCAACATCATCATCATCATCCATCACCACGCGGGTGAATCGGCGGGGCGCAGCTAGGTGCTTAACTTAAATAACCGCGCATTAAAGTTTTGGTCGATCTGTTGAGATAAATCCGGATGTACCTACGAGTACATTAGATAGATACATTTAGATAAGTAGATTTTTAATAATATACCTTTAGGTACCTACACTGGAAAAATACACGACTTTTAAGAGGATTGCATAGCTAGTACTTACCGTACTAAAAGAGAAAACTCTTTTCTACCTCTTAATGTTAAGAGGTAGAAAAGAGTTTTCTCTTTTAGTACGGAAAGTACCTAGCTATGCAATCCTCTTAAGCACGGCTACAATTCCTATAGCCATATAAACGGCTGCACCAGTCGCGTTTGGCAGCCGTGTGACGCGCTGTGTACACGGCTCGATCTATAACACGCCTACGTCACTCACTTACACGGTTGCGTTAGCTAGTATAGGCGGTTACCTTTACCGTTTCAAATAATTTTCCAGCTGTTTGAAAATCTTAGCCGTACAAAAATACACGAAGGTTGTCGGAGCGGTGTTGACACAGCGCATTGGTTAGTGTGACAAAACAAACACGGTACATTAAGTGTTTTAGACATGATCCAACGACAAACTTGGCAGCGATAGCCACGTACTATGTAATATTATGTATTTGAACCGTGTGTGTACTGTAACCGTGTCAGCTAAACCCACCAACCCTTGCAACTGCAGTACCGGGTTTACACGGCTCTACTTTGCCGATAAATCGACCCATTTTTTCCAAGTGTAACGCAATTAGATATAATGTGTACACGTAATTATCATTGTCATTTACACTTATTTAGTTAGAGACATAATAAAACATAAGTTCGCGCCTATTTTTATCTAAGCTTGTCAAGAATATGCACGCAATACGCATTTACTTAAAATAAACTAGAAATAGAAACTGAATTGAAATTTCGACATCATGCTCAAGTGGTAGCGTGGCCGAGCGGTCTAAGGCGCTGGTTTAAGGCACCAGTCTCCTCGGAGGCGTGGGTTCGAATCCCACCGCTGCCAAAATTTTTTGTTCATTATTTCTATGTTTTTTCTACATTTATTATTGCACTACATTAATTTTTTATATCTACATACACTTTGCCATCAAGTTTGTAATACATCTACTATTAAGTATAGAAGAATATAAACAATATAAGAATTTATAGAAATGTGACAATGTTATTAATAAATTGTTTAAAATAGTAATAATCGATAATTTATATAAAAGGCCAAGTCACTATAATATTGTATACACTATAATAATTATTGTATGTCATTAGTTTACTTAAATACATAACTATATAATATGTCTATGTCTTTATTATAAGTTTATACTTTATACTTTTTGACATACACTTCTTCTATATCTGTATACATAAAAATATATTAGCTTTTGGTAAGCATACAACCGTTGGTAGACCAAATACAATTGAACATAATGCCCGAAAAATTTATAACAGGCGAGTAACTTTAAAGTATGAGTTTTTTACTGGACACGGACAATCTATCTGGTTAGTGAATATGAAATATATGTCAATTTTGTAACTGTCAATAACACTGACAATATATTATATTATATTGGGAACTGTGAATTACGAGTATATTAATCGATTAATATGGTCTGATTACAATGTTTTTAAACAAGTATATTATATTTATAGCAAAAAACCTACTAACGTCTTGCTATGCAAATAACGTAAGGCGTCGCGCGTGTTTATGTATTTATGTTTTAACCTTTGGTTAGTACTTTTACATTTATTATCATACGAGTTTGACATGCCGTGTTTGTATATTATTTTAATCGTTAACAATATAAGAACAAATACATCTAAGTTCGACACATTTTCTCCTTAAGCCTGTGCGTCCCAGAGACGTACCTACATATACGTTAGTTTCATTCATAAATCTTTTGCTTCCTCCCCGGTCTGCTCGAAATTCTAATGGATACCTAATTTTGCTTTTCTTTTTCTCTCTGTTATTTTACATAATGTTAAGTTTAGTATATGTTCCCTCCTTGTATGCAAAGATGTATATTTAAATAGTTGATTAATTAGTTAAGTTAAGTAAATCTAAAAAAATGGCATGGACCCTGGAGTCTATGAGTGGAAATATTAAAGTAATAAAAAAAACTTTTGTTTTAATTATCACGGTATAGGAAGAATTAAGCAACTTTTCTTGGCGCAAAGTATCAAACCAACTTCAGGGGCCTTATTTGCTTTGACCATTCATGAAAGTAGTGCGGCGCGTTACGTTATCTTCCAATGATGATGCTAAAATTGTATTGATATCACGGTCATACCTTGAAGACGTCATAACGCGAAGCATTGCGTTTCGTGTTTGAATGTTTATTTCATAACGAATAAGGCCCCTGAACGTTTACGCAGTTAAGGCCTATTCAAACCTGGGCGTTATTCGCTACCGCGAGCGATAGAAAAATCCGAAAGGGTAGGTATGCGTTAATTTCACTGTTCACACCAAAGCGGATATATTCGTTGGCAACGGTTAGCGGGGCGGTGGAATTAGTTTCGCAAAACAAGAGAAAATACCGCCTCACTAGGCGGTACAAGTTTCGCTGCAGTTATGGAACTTCATACTATTTACCCATCGAGATCCGCGTGGTATTTATCGCTACCCACAGCGGTAGCGAGTAACGCTCAGGTCTGAATAGGCCTTTAGGCACGCGATAACTTGAATGGCCGGGTATTCCCTGTCATTTAAAGTGTGACACTTACAAATAAGTGCTAGACTAGAAGTAATACCATAAGTTTAGGATTGTAATACCTCATGAATAAACACATAAAATACCCACGAAGCGGATCCCATACAATACGAGGAGTTTGAGTTGAGCACAGCATAATAAGGTTTACATAGATTATTATTTATTATTATTGTTAGACCTACGAAAAAGAAAAGGAAAAGTCCTTTCCGGCCATAATAACAATATTTGTATATCATGCTGTTTTATATAGTAAACACTCCGTGGTGTCACGAACTGGCCCTAGCGGAAGACCAGCGCTGGCTAACAACCAGTATTATGCTGAGTTGGGACCGATTTGTGACATATAATATGTCCAGTCCATTGTTCTGTGAGTTAGTTTTTGTGCAATTTTTTTGCAGTTTTTTTTACAGTCACAAATAAATATATTTTCTGTTTTTCTTTCTTTCTTTCGAGGCAAATAAGCAGTTCATTGAGAAAACGCAGTTCATAGACTGTGAGTTGAGTAGGTAAGTTGGTGATGAGATTCCTACGCATGAGTAAAATAATACAAGATGTAATTGTAGATAGATTTTAAGATAAACCAAACAAAAATGTATAACATTAATTTAAGTGTAAAATGAATGTTTTTCTTACTGCATACTCTATGTATACAAAATTGTTAAAATCTCATTAAATCAGTGCAGTTTCGAGGCTTAATAAATAAAATATATGCTTGCCAGCTCTTCTCTGAAATGGATATAACCTCTGGAGTCAAAGTCATACCGGTATAACGAACATTTCATATACCCGGATTTCTGATTCTTCTGGACCTGGACACGCCTAGGGCATGAAGTCGGGGGCCGACTTTAGGCCTCATTTGACTTAAGTATTCATATTCATATCATTTATTGCATCATACATGTTACAGGGATTTTAACTATTATATTACAGAGTCATATAAGTACCCAATTATGGGCATAGCAATATGAGTAGAAGCAGATATATATTATTACGTTTTTCATCAAAATGTATCCTTAAAAAAATCATCTAAACTATAATAAATTTTAGTAAGTAATAGCGTTTTAAGTTTTATTTCAAATATTTGGTCTTTATCTTGAGCTTTTATCATATCCGGAATTTTATTATATTTTTTTACAGCCATGATGTTTGGACCAGAACTATGTATTGTTGAATTTGCTTTTATTTTATTTTACTTTTGTTTCTGTCTTATAAAGAATAATCTATTAAAATTCTCGTTCCTAGTATATACTTTGGAATAGTAAATAATGTCAGTAAATAGTTACATGATTGTCGACTGTACAGCTGTTATGTTGTAAGTGTCATTTTCGCGATTTTAGCAATTAGGTCGTTGTTGCACCGGAGGTGCGATATGTACCTACTTACTTATATTACATTTTTATTTGATTTTATGTTCAATATTGTATAAGTTATCAATAAACTTGGCTCATAAAACAATAATTTTACTCCTATAAGGAATTAATAGATATGTAACAATGTGATAAACTTCAGATTAATAAATTGTTTATTTATTAATATTAATTATCAATCATATATGTAAGTCACTTTAATACAATTATTATATTTCATTATTTTATTTATATTTCAGTTATACTTACATTACAATGAGTTGTATTAATGACTTTAGAAGATGAGTTGTATTAATAAAAAGAAACTTATATTCTTATATGAATATTAATATAGCAAGTTTATTATGATATTTTAGGAATGAATGTTCCTTTTTGTTGCCATTTTTACTTGAAAATTGTCAATAAATATAATGTCTGTCTATGTCTATAAGTTAGTCTATAAAATAAACGTACCTAATCTATATTAGTTACTCACTTGAATTTGCTGCAAATAAATTATTTACTGTAGATAATTTACTAATAATTACAATTATAATCTTACCTTCATCCGAAGTAGAGATCATTATCATGCAAGCTACATAGATGGCGGCTCATTTCTACGTGTATTACATTTCCATAAAATGCATTATTTATAATATTTTATCATTGTATATTGAGCTGTCCATTGAAGAAGATAAGGTTCATTATCATAAACATAATCTTAGACCAACCACGTGCGACGATGATAATCGATTTCGAACTTAAACCTCCTAGGAATTAAAGTAGTATTTAATTCTTATGAGATTTAAAACGGATAATTCTAGAAAAAATTGAAGAAAAGTGTAAAATAGACACTAGTCTGAGTACACGTAACATCCACTAATACACACTAAAATCAAGCACAAATTCTGGCGCATTCCACACAAATGCACTACGCTACACATTTCTAATTCAATTTTTCGTGATTTTTCACTACTCACTCACCATTACATGGCTAACGAATCCGTGTGCACTACACGACAACTGACGTCACACTGGCTGGCAAATCTTCGTGTTCGACATTCGATTTTTCAAAACAGCTGAGACCAGAATATTCTGGTCTTTATTTTCACAACCTTTCGTAAGTAAGAGAAGCCTTAGTAAAATGGTTTCGCAGTCAAAGGTCACTGCCGCGTTTCAGATATAAAATTACAATTTAATTTTCTGTAGATTAGTTCACCATGATTTAGATTTGTTACCATTATTTTACTTGCATTTTTTGTGTTGCAATTTTTAGTTCATTTGTTTTCGATTAGTTTTAGCGCATTGTAAAATACCGTGGGCGCCATTTTAGATTTACGCGGGTAGTTTTGCGCATGCGTGTCATTGTAAGGGCAAGGGTGAAATGGCCATTCTTGCTTGAGACTAGACAGTTTTTCCAGACACATAAGTCATGATACCTTACCCTCTACTTTGTCCATTCATAACATAAAGCTTATACCACACAGATACAATTTTGTAATTACGTTTTAATTCCTATTAAATGAAGTCGAAATGTCATAAGTCGCGGTTTAAATTTTATGAAGGGCATGAATTTAATGTTCAGTAAAAAATAATTTAAATGTCATAAAAATATAATAAAGAACTTAATAATTAAATTTATATAGTTCTAAAGTTTCAGCGAAATTAGTAGTTAACTTCTGAAAATTAGTTTTCTGAAACCGTACAATATTAATATTTGAATGCACACCAGGCAACATAAAACATTAACAATCCAATCTTATTACCAACCAGAGCACAATATGCAGTGTTATCGCTAAAAGCAATATTTTCCGGAATCCTAGTTTAATTTAATATTAAATATTTACTTATTCCAGAGACGTGTGGTACCGAATTACTTTCCAACCTGACCTTTTTATGTTCTACCTATCCTATCCATCCTACCCTATCCTGCCAACAAAAATACCTCAGTGCCTCAAGACAAGTGTCTTGAGGCACTGACCAATGCGTGTTACCAGTGATGACCTATGTACTGAAATGTGGTCTCTTACTATGGGCATCATAAGTAAGCTCAAATCGCACAACGAGCTATGGATAGGGCTATGCTCGGGGTTTCTCTACGTGACCGAATCAGAAATGAAGAGATCCGTAGAAGAACGAAAGTCACCGACATAGCCCAGAAGATTAGCCAGTTAAAGTGGCAATGGGAAGGGCACATAGCATAGCGCGCAGAACAAATGGCTGATGGGGCCGGAAGGTTCTGGAGTGGAGGCCACGGACTGGCAAGCGCAGTGTAGGTCGTCCACCGACCTGATAAAGGTCACAGGACGACGTTGGATGCAGGCCGCTTCCAACCGGTCCTTTTGGAAAATTATGGGGGAGGCTTATGTTCAGCAGTGGACGTCCTACGGCTGAGATGATGAAGATGATGATGATGATCCTACCCATATTTAATATTTCTAACGTACTAGCGACTGCCCGCAACTTCGTTCGCGTAGTAGACTCGACCTGCGGCCTCGCCAGAACCTCCTATATTTTCTTGGTTTTTCCTTCTTCTGAATCTTCTCCAAATAACGAACACAACAAAAATAAGCAAGATTTAGGGGTTCATTTTTATATATACAGGGTGTTTGGTAGAGGGACCGACATACCAAATGAGCGTGTTCGGGGGCCCACTTGGAGAATACAAGTTGGCCAAAAAAATCCCAGACCCCCCAATTTTTTTAAACTTTTTTTGAGAATTTTCCTTTTTTCTCTGAAATCGTACCTATTTACCACCATAACATTTGTAAAATCTGTTTTAGACCGGATGTTTTTAGTTGAATTTGGTCTCTATACACCTTCAGGCCAAGCAAAGCAAAATTGGATACCTGGATTTTGAATTGGATTGGCCTGAAGGTGTATTGAGACCAAATTCAACTAAAAACATCCTGTCTACAACAGATTTTATAAATGTTATGGTGGTAAATAGGTACGATTTTGGAGAAAAAGGGTAAATTCACAAAAAAAAGTTTAAAAAAGTTGGAGGGTCTGGGATTTTTTTTGGCCAACTTGTATTCTCCAAGTGGGCCATACCAAACACCCTGTATAAAAGCAAGGAAGAGTGCCAGTTCCCCGGCCTATTGTTTTAGTTCGTGAAACTATTTAAGCCACATAACATAATAAACAATACGTAGGTACCTATAGACTTAACATTAATTTATTCAAATAAGAATGATTTATTTTACTGTGACTGACATAAGTACACACCCTACCACATAGGAACTAGTGAATATGTGAGCTGTAATGCCTGTATTCAACTGAACCAGCTGCTTATCAATTTTTTTATAAAATTTCCGCCATTTTAAGTCATGTGTTACAGAATACACACACAGTACCGAAGCACCAAATAAACATGAATATATGTAGTTCGTGAAAGTTTAATTAAATTGCAAAAGGCCTACCATTCAGTGTTTCCTCGCGTTTTATATTCAAATAGTTGCTCTCTGCGGTTTCACCCGCGTGGTAATGGATGATGACGGCACCACTGCTTTTCGTGGCAGTCGTCGTTTCTCTGCCACGAAATGCAGGGGGGCGTTCAGAACCTCAGAGTGCGATTAGTTGTTTTCTAACTCACTCTTAAACTGAGGCACGGAACGGCCACGGTTGTTTTCTAACCTCAAACAGACTTTGACAAATTCGACAATGACAGATTTCTTGATCCTTACCTAATTTTCTTTGAGAAGGGTGAAGAAGAAGTTTGTTGTAGTCTGATTGATCAAAGTTATGTCAGATGCGGGTTGCAACCGTTTACCGATCGATTTTGATGGTTAAAAAGTTGCGACGCTCCGAGGTTCGGAACGCTTGAGTTAGAACAACCGAGTGCTTTACCCTGAGGTTCGGAACGGCACGTTAGGGCGAAAACTTGCACTCCGAGTTCGCTCTCACCGAGGTTCTGAACGCGCTCCTGGAATTCACTTCCGCCACCTTTACGTAAAATCAAATGTAAACCTAATTTCAGATTTAAATTCAAGTCTATTACAGAAAACATTGTGATAATTTCGTATTATGTATATAAATTATTCGTATTATGTATATAAATTTATAGGTTTAAATGATATATACATATTGTACCCTGTATCGTGGTTTAAATTACTATTCATCTTTTTTAGTTTTATTATGTTTATCTTTATTATGTATTTATTACCATTATTAATGGGTAGGTAGGCAGTGCTGTAGGCTTCAATGGGTTTGCCACTACTCATTTATAATATGATACTTTCTTTATATAACTATTCCTTTAGTGCTTTTAGTTGTCTTGTTTTATTGAACATGTATAATATGATAAATGTTTATTTACACACACACACACACACACACCAAAGCATATATCATTTAAAGTTTATTGATTGATTTAATGTTATTTCATGTCTGTTCTGTTTAACTATTATATGTATACCTGGCTGACAATCAGCGCTGTAGGTCAGTCTGCAGCATCATGCTGAGCCATTACCCTTTTGGTCGGGACTGCACACGACAGCGATCCATCTTTTTTTACTGTTATTTTTAAAGTTGTGTACTCTCAATGTAACTTGCGGATATACTCGAAGCGTTCGTAGCGGAGCTCGACTTCAACTCGGCATCTTTCAGAATTTTAAACTACAACAGTTCAAAATCATTTATTGAATTAAAGCATCAAAGACGCAAACGTTGATTATTCATTCTTTATAGACTCTACCACCGCATTCCAAAACGTATAGAGCCTACCGAGAAGAATGATAGAGCAAGAAACACGGAAGCGAATAGAGATACAATTATATGAGCAAACCGATGAATGCGAAAACCGATGCTGATACAAGAGTTCAAAACCCTGCATATCAATGCACTGCGCTCGTCTCTGAGATACCTACAGGATGAAAAATCTATTGCCCTGTAATTTAACTGGAAACATTGCCCTTCAAGGGAACACAGTAACGTTCGCACACTACTGCTTCACAGTCAACTGGCAAATGTGTGGTACTTCCCCAGGCAGTCTGCAAAAGTCCTTCCACTACAACAACTGATTGTAAGCTATATAACATAACATCACATAAAATAACAATGTCTCATCTCTATTGGTTCTTAGTTTTGCCAAGGATCCGTACGAACTATGGTCGGAAAACAATAAATTACGATGGAGAAAACTGTACAATAAAATACCCACACCAATTAAAAATGTACACTCGTTCAACGTATTTAAATTTAAACTGCACAATTACATTTTAGCACAACAAAATAAATACGCTGAATGAGTACCATCCATATTAACACGATGTACTTACCTAATAATCGTATTATTATTTTAAAAATTAATGTTCTCAAGTGACTTGTCTTGTCTTGTTATGAGAATAAATGTCTTTAAACCTAAACCTATTGACCTAGAAACCAGAAGGTATATGTGGTAGGTATAGATAGGTAGGTACAGCCCTAACACAATTGGCTTCATGCTAAGAATAGAAAAGTCACCCACAGCCTACACATACACATACGCGTAGTAAGATTTACCGCTTTAGGCAGCTATTTCTATTTCAAGACTTGAGTAAAGATCGTAATGTTGTTGACAGTCCCAACTCAAATATAGAAGAAGGGATGGCGAGAAAACCCCAATAATGTCTGTAAAGGATTTTGTTTAATTTTCCAAGATTTGAGATTTCTCGGGGTTATAGTAGGTAGGTACTTCGTTTACTTCCAGTGGACACGGGAAATAAGGGGCAGGGAATAAAACTTTCTCTTCTGTCCAATTAAAAGGTAGGTTAGTAGTTAGTTAATAGGTTCACTTAGGCCGTCTTGCAGGACAGTTAAAATTGAATCCGAAAGCAGTTTACTTTGATCGTATAGCAAATATAAACTATACACTCTTTGACGTGTAATACTTAATCGTAGTATAGGCAGGCCTCCGTCACTCCATGTACTTGCGCGCTATAAGCAGGCCTCCGTCACTCCATGTACTTGCGCGCTATAACTGCCTACCGCCCAGCCGAGCGGCCTCGGTCCGCCAGCGGTTCAAATTCAGTGCGGTTTTCGCAAGCGAAGCGCGCGCACGCCGTTCAATTTTAATAGTGCTGTTCGTTCGTACGCGTATTACGATACCGTGTGGTGCCTAATGTGCTGTAGATGGGTGTAAATCAAGCAAAAGAAGGGATAAACACCTAACATTTTTCCATTTACCTGTCAATGAAGAATGGTAAGTGATAAATTATTACTAGTTTTTGTCGTTTAATTTTTTTTCCATTCACATACCGTCATTAGAGACATAATTAAAAGACAGTAGGTGTGCGGACACCGGTATCCACTTAGAATTTGACAGTTTAATAGGTATATACTAAGCATTAGCTTGCCTTTCAGACACAGATTTACATAATTTTGTTGCATAGAAACGTTATACCACAGAATAATTAATAGTACAAGGTACAGAAGATGCACTCTTCGAAAGAAAACATTCGAATATAAACTGCTAAACTAACAACTGCAATAATGTTCATAAAACATTGCAAAGCACGGACGTGACCTTCAAAAAATGTGCCTACAAGTCCTTGACGCGCTCGTAACGAATCAAAATGCGCTTTATGTCTGTGTAGCGAGAATTCTTTTTCTTACGCCCGATGAAAACCTTTGAACAAGCCGCGTCTGTTGTAAGGTGACTTGTTGCGAGAAAACGAATCAAATTAATTAATCTTAATAAATTTGATTCGTGATAATTGGTAGTAGTACAATACACCTAGATATGTACAACTAGGAACTAGATATATTTTTTTATTTTGAAGGCCATCGACTTTTCGCGTGAAAACTTTCGAAAACTGCAGTTTTTATGTATTTTTGTGTGAGAGTGTTACACTCGTTAATAAAATAACTTACGGCTTAGTGCTTTATTTGAAGTCGGTTCTCTTTTTTTAAGGCTTTTTTTTTTCATTTCTAGTGAACATCTCCGAAGATCATCATCAAACTAAGAAGTATTATACTTATTTTAAAACGTTCTCCTAAATGTAACAAATCCTTTTCTGAAAACCGCATCGATATCGGTTTAGCCAAACGCGAGATTATCGCGCACAAACATACATACCTACAAACCATACAAGTCAAACATCTCAGTTTGGCCTGTATGTCTGATCACCTCCTTTTTTTAAGTTGGTTAAATATTTTATAAATGATAAAATTTTTAACTGCCACATAAAAGTCAGAACATATTCACAGTTCTCAATAACATAGATAAAAAGTTATGTTAATTTAATTTTATCGAAGAGGCAGCCCTGCGATTACTGTGGAATCGCGCGGTGCGAAGCAATCACTGCTGTACGCTTGAGCATTTAGGCGCATTTTAGCATACAGTGGTTGTTGACGCGAGGGAGTAGGCTATTATCGTAATAGGTATTGGAAATTTTCTACTGAGTGAAGTATCTGTTCTTATTCAGTAATCTGTGCTATAAGTGCCTACCGCCCAGCCGAGCGGTCTCGGTCCGCCGGCGGATCAAATTCAGTGCGGTTTTTGCAAGCGAAGCGCGCGCACGCCGTTCAATTTTAATAGTGCTGTTCGTTCGTACGCGTATTACGATGCCGTGTGGTGCCTTATGTGCTGTAGATGGGTGTAAATCAAGCAAAAGAAGGGATAAACACCTAACATTTTTCCATTTACCTGTCAATGAAGAAAGGTAAGTGATAAATTATTACTAGTTTTTGTCGTTTACATTTTTTTCATTCACATACCGTCATTAAAGACAGTAGGTGTGCGGACACCGGTATCCTTTTAGAATTTGACAGTTTAATAGGTATATACTAAGCATTAGCTTGCCTTTCAGACACAGATTTACATAATTTTGTTCATAGAAACGTTATACCACAGAATAATTAATAATACAAGGTACAGAAGATGCACTCTTCGAAAGAAAACATTCGAATATAAACTGCTAAACTAACAACTGCAATAATGTTCATAAAACATTGCAAAGCACGGACGTGACCTTCAAAAAATGTGCCTACAAGTCCTTGACGCGCTCGTAACGAATCAAAATGCGCTTTAAGTCTTTGTAGCGAGAGTTCTTTTTCTTACGCCCGATGAAAACCTTTGAACAAGCCGCGTCTGTTGTAAGGTTACTTGTTGCGAGAAAACGAATCAAATTTATTAATCTCAATAAATTTGATTCGTGATAATTGGTAGTAGTACAATACACCTAGATATGTACAACTAGGAACTAGATATATTCTTTTATTTTGAAGGCCATCGACTTTTCGCCTGAAAACTTTCGAAAACTGCAGTGTTTATGTATTTTTGTGTGAGAGTGTTACACTCGTTAATAAAATAACTTACGGCTTAGTGCTTTATTTGAAGTCGGTTCTCTTTTTTAAGGCTTTTTTTTTCATTTCTAGTGAACATCTCCGAAGATCATCATCAAACTAAGAAGTATTATACTTATTTTAAAACGTTCTCCTAAATGTAACAAATCCTTTTCTGAAAACCGCATCGATATCGGTTTAGCCAAACGCGAGATTATCGCGCACAAACATACATACCTACAAACCATACAAGTCAAACATCTCAGTTTGGCCTGTATGTCTGATCACCTCCTTTTTTTAAGTTGGTTAAATATTTTATAAATGATAAAATTTTTAACTGCCACATAAAAGTCAGAACATATTCACAGTTCTCAATAACATAGATAAAAAGTTATGTTAATTTAATCGAAGAGGCAGCCCTGCGATTACTGTGGAATCGCGCGGTGCGAAGCAATCACTGCTGTACGCTTGACCATTTAGGCGCAATTTAGCATACAGTGGTTGTTGACGCGAGGGAGTAGGCAATTATCGTAATAGGTATTGGAAATTTTCTACTGAGTGAAGTATCTGTTCTTATTCAGTAATCTGTGGTATAGGGCTATGTTACCGCCCACATCTCATGTAGGTATTTGTACATACCTAGAATCATAAGTAGTCAGATATGAATGTATTTATTTATGTATTATTAGTCACCGCTTGGTATTTCCCATTTCATTCCATTGGTATTCCCATATATTCTCTTTGGTCAGTCCTTGGCCAGAGCGCGATTACAGCGCACGTACTCAAACCATCATTGCAACTTCCACTAACGTAACATAAATTAATCATATATTAATCTATTTTCGATCAAAATAATAATATACTACTTACTATTATTAATACCTAGTAGGTATATAATTATAGTAAATCATTACCATGATCCAGTAAAAGTTATCCGTACCTACCTAGAAATGTTGAAGTAGGTTCCGTATGGTAAACATTTTTTTACTAAAAAACGGAAAAGATTTCAATACCAAAAAGTGTGATATAACTGGTTAAAGTGATAGTTCAAAGTACTTACCTATTATCACAATATTGTGTGCATGGTACCGACCTCAAACGTACACAAATAAAAACATACATTAACTCTACCATGAGTTGGCAACATAAATGTCATCTATAGTCGATACTACTCGATCTCGCCTACCTACTAAGCTTGTGATTGGCGTACTCGCTGTCAATTTTAGTTCTACAATTGACCGCAAGATGCCACTGTTCTATTTTTCATATATTTTACGTGGCAGTCAATAACGAGCATCGATTAGTGTCAATTTTATAAACTCATGGTAGTCCTACAGTCGAGCATATAACCTCCTCCTTTTTCAAAGTCGGTTAATAAAACAAGTAGGTACTATTGTACTTACTTAAGTACCTATAGTTACCACAAATCAAATTTGCAAATACCATCTTCAATCTGCAAGCCACAGCTCGCTTTGTAGTTATATAATTAACTATGCTTTTTGGAGAAACCTTCAAGAAGAGCGGTGAACACCTTTCATTTTGTTTTGTTTTACGCAACGTAGATAAACCACGGTACAATGCACTAGTAAGCTAGTTAGAAAGGCCCAGTGGAAGCATTCAACATTACCGATATGATGTGAAACTTTTTATATTTGAATCTTTATTCATTCATATCTACTTTTTCAATGTGTTCACCTGTTAACAATGTAAATATGTTTTTATAGTATTACTTTTTAAAGCACTACATAACGCTTGCTTTAGCGATCTTGAGAAAAATTCACTCAGAGGCAGAAGACGCGGGCTCGAATACCGTCCGAGGATGTGAATTTTACTCTCTATAAATTTCAATGTAAATATGGACTTGTAAGATACATTAACATGGTATTTATATTGTACTTACTTAGTTAATATTAATCCAATCCATACGAACAATATCTTTAGGTAATCATTATAGTAGATAACATAAAAAACGGTTACTTAGCTACGTGATTTCGCCAATAACAAGACTACCTACATCAAAAAAATACATTAATTAGTAATTTTCATAATGTTCACCTCCAACAATCTAAATAATATGTACTTAATTCATTATGATTTTATAAATGCGAGCTCAAAAACATTAATTAGTTCATATGGTAAAAATGGGTTTAATGAACAGCATGGATTAAATTCAGCTTTTTTATATTTACAGGTGATTTGTAAAGCAATTAGGAGCGGCCAAATATCAGTCATCAGCATGGATCGTCGGTTAGATAAACTAATCGCGTCGACAAAACATATTATCATCCAATGTACCGACACCCGCTATATTGAAACTTATATCGATAACTTCTGAAGGATGACAATTTGGACGGATTTGTTTGGATATCATTACGCTACATACTTATTGGAAAATTTCCCAGAACAGTGATCGACTCATTCAATTGTGAATCAGAAAATTGTCAACTGTGATTTTCATATAAAGAGCCATTCCTTCGTCTTTCTACCTTTCTATGGTAAGCGGTACTTTAGAACGGTTTCGGTGAAACAACTAGGTCAAGATGATTTAATTGACGCCTTTTGGTGTAGTAATAATAACTATCTTCATTGCCGCTTGGCTGACAGTAAGGAAATGCGCTTTTATAAGAACAAAAGGGTTGCAGGTTTACCCACGTTGAGTTAATCGGTACCCTTCAGTATATCCCTAGGTGATTCCAATAAGGTGACACACTACACCGTAACATTATTCTACAAATGTACATTTTGATTAGTACCACATAAGTGTGTACTTACTCAGTACCTACAGATAGTTTGCCTCGAAGCCAGGGAAGTTAGGGTTTAAAAATCAATTAGCAAGAGAAATTACCTAAGCGAATGATACTAAATACATAGCTTGCTTGAACAGACTGAGCATTAAAGTTCTACGTAGAAAATTAATGTCTTTCTAGAGCAGGTTGAGCATTAAAGTGCTGAACATTATTAATGCCTTTCTTGAGCAGACTGCGCGTTAATGTGCTGAACATTAATGCCACTCTTGAGTAGGCTGAGCATAAAAGTGCTGAGCATTAATGCCTTTCTTGAGTAGGCTGACCATTAAAGTGCTGAGCATTAATGCCTTTCTTGAGCAGGCTGAACATTAAAGTGCTGAGCATTAATGCCTTTCTTGAGTAGGCTGACCATTAAAGTGCTGAGCATTAATGCCTTTCTTGAGCAGGCTACTTGAGTAGGCTGACCATTAAAGTTCTGAGCATTAATGCCTTTCTGAAGTAGGCTGACCATTAAAGTGCTGAACATTAATACCTTTCTTGAGTAGGCTGACCATTAAAGTGCTGAGCATTAATGCCTTTCTTGAGTAGGCTGATTAATGCCTTTCTTGAGCAGGCTGAACATTAAAGTGCTGAGCATTAATGCCTTTCTTGAGTAGGCTGACCATTAAAGTGCTGAGCATTAATGCCTTTCTTGAGCAGGCTGAACATTAATGCCTTTCTTGAGTAGGCTGACCATTAAAGTTCTGAGCATTAATGCCTTTCTGAAGTAGGCTGACCATTAACGTGCTGAACATTAATACCTTTCTTGAGTAGGCTGACCATTAAAGTGCTGAGCATTAATGCCTTTCTTGAGTAGGCTGATTAATGCCTTTCTTGAGCAGGCTGAACATTAAAGTGCTGAGCATTAATGCCTTTCTTGAGTAGGCTGACCATTAAAGTGCTGAACATTAATGCCTTTCTTGAACAGGCTGAACATTAATGCCTTTCTTGAGTAGGCTGACCATTAAAGTGCTGAACATTAATGCCTTTGTTGAGTAGGCTGACCATTAAATTGCTGAGCATTAATGCCTTTCTTGAGCAGCCTGAACATCAAAGTGCTGAACATTAATGCCTTTCTTGAGTAGGCTGACTATTAAAGTGCTGAACATTAATGCCTTTCTTGAGTAGGCTGACTATTAAAGTGCTGAGCATTGATGCCTTTCTTGAACAGGCTGAACATCAAAGTGCTGAACATTAATGCCTTTTTTGAGCAGGCTGAACATCAAAGTGCTGAACATTAATGCCTTTCTTGAGTAGGCTGACTATTAAAGTGCTGAGCATTAATGGCTTTCTTGAACAGGCTGAACATCAAAGTGCTGAACATTAATGCCTTTTTTGAGCAGGCTGAACATCAAAGTGCTGAGAATTAATACCTTTCTTGAGCAGGCTGAACATTAATGCCTTTCTTGAGTAGGCTGACCATTAAAGTTCTGAGCATTAATGCCTTTCTTGAACAGGCTGAACATCAAAGTGCTGAACATTAATGCCTTTTTTGAGCAGGCTGAACATCAAAGTGCTGAACATTAATGCCTTTCTTGAGTAGGCTGACTATTAAAGTGCTGAACATTAATGCCTTTCTTGAACAGGCTGAACATCAAAGTGCTGAACATTAATGCCTTTTTTGAGCAGGCTGAACATCAAAGTGCTGAGAATTAATGCCTTTCTTGAGCAGGCTGAACATTAATGCCTTTCTTGAGTAGGCTGACCATTAAAGTTCTGAGCATTAATGCCTTTCTTAAGTAGGCTGACCATTAAAGTGCTGAACATTAATACCTTTCTTGAGTAGGCTGACCATTAAAGTGCTGAGCATTAATGCCTTTCTTGAGCAGGCTGAACATCAAGTGCTGAACATTAATGCCTTTCTTGAGTAGGCTGACCATTAAATTGCTGAGCATTAATGCCTTTCTTGAGCAGCCTGAACATCAAAGTGCTGAACATTAATGCCTTTCTTGAGTAGGCTGACTATTAAAGTGCTGAGCATTAATGCCTTTCTTGAACAGGCTGAACATCAAAGTGCTGAGCATTCATGCCTTTCTTGAACAGGCTGAACATCAAAGTGCTGAACATTAATGCCTTTCTTGAACAGGCTGAACATCAAAGTGCTGAACATTAATGCCTTTCTTGAGTAGGCTGACCATTAAAGTGCTGAACATTAATGCCTTTGTTGAGTAGGCTGACCATTAAATTGCTGAGCATTAATGCCTTTCTTGAGCAGCCTATTGACCTATTGACCGCCCTTATTTATTATTGTTTGCTATGTTTTCCATTACACGTAGGCTCTGTGACAATTTGAACTGATTACCTTTTACGGTTGATCAGAAAAGTTTTGAAGAGAATCTTAGTGATATATATATATATATATATAATAACGTAACAACTCCAAAAATGCTAACCTAATCCTCATACTCCTACTAGTAGAACCCAGTAGGACGACGAGTTTCTTTTCCTATGGACCACTTACTTTTTAATTATGTTTAAATGTAATAAATTCTTAAATAATTAAAAAATGTCAAAGTCAAAATCATTTATTCAATTTAGGCATCAAAGACGCACTTATGAACGTCAACTTTTCATTATAATGTACTTTAAAGACTACCGCCGCGTTCCAAAATATATAGAACCCACCGAGAAGAAGCGGCAAGAAACTCGGGGCCATTCTTTTTATATGGATGTTTACAATGTTTCTACTTAGGTACTACAAATATTACATTTTATGGGTGGCAGAGAGACAGCTTGCCAGAAGTGGAGTATTCCAAGAATCTTTATCTTCTATATAATGTCGAACTTTATAGTAAGCTTTTTTTATTAAAACGTTTTTTACAGTCAACTTGAATTTGCCCTCTGTGAGCTCAGTTATGTGCTTTGGGATTTTATTGTAAAAACGCACACAATTTCCTAGGAATGACTAATGGGAGTCTGCAAAGCGTAGTTAGGTATAAAAAAACAACCTTGCACGATTACCAACAGTCAACACCTATGAGTGCTTTAGAGTTATGGAACAAAATTGTGCCTACGTACAATGATGTTCTATATAAACTGGCCTACATATATGTAATCAGTAACCATTTAACCTTTTGCGTACCAGAGACGTAAATTTACGGAGTTTCATTCATAAATCTTTTGTTTTAATTATCAAGGTAAATATTTGTTTTATTTACTCCCTTTAAATAAAAAACACCTGTAAAGACGATACCAAGAGAGCGCGCAGAATAATTCCTTCGCCGGTAACTATGCGACATGGCATTACTTACAGCTTACCACCTCGGCCTTTGTTTCTAGTGAGTTCCTTGGTGAAGGTTCCTTCCTGATTGTAATCAGTTCTGATAAATGAATGAAATGGAGACAAGGCCTATATTGATATAACACATTTTTCCATTTTATCTTTTATAACTTGCCCAATCTAAATATTCAGAAAAAATATTTATTATAAATATTATTAATTAGTCAGATTTAACACTTAAAAATAATAATTTTATTTAAAAAATATTATGTCATGTAGGTATATTCAATATAATTTAATAACTTAAAGTTTATCCATACAAAAGTTGTAAATTTAATTATTAAACTATCATATCATAATACATAAACATTAAAAATTACAATGTAAAATAGGTCCTATATATACAAACAAATGTACAGTCATAAAATTTTTACAAGATAATTTAAAACCTTCAAGCCCTGAACTGTCTTTTAGTGCTTGAGAATTGTATCATAATTTTAAAGGAACTATAGATTAATAAAACTAATTATAAATAGACAAATCATAATTCTAAATAATAAATATCAATCTTCAAATGATATCGAATTGTCCAGAACGGACAATTTAAATACACACTATCTTGCGGCGGGAAGCGGAACTAAAATGTAACAGCACAACCGGAATCATAAAACCAGCCGCGCTGCTTAAAATAAATTACGACTGACCTTAATTTATTATGTGACGATGGAGTTATTTTTAATATCTACGCCATTTTTAACATACTTGTAGTTTTATTAATAATACACTAAGTAAATTTAATGCGCTCATTCTAAATCAAAGTTAATTCGTGTTATTGAAACTGCACCATCTCTCGGCTAATAGCAGAACTAATAACTGGTCGGTTATCTCCTTCGCTCTGTCAAACACGAAAACCATAGTACGTTCTTTTGTACAAGATGTTTATAAATGTAAACATATAATCATAATGATTGTATTACATAGTCGTGATTCTTTCTTAATTTTATACAGTCTTAAACAAATAAAATATATATTGTAACCAGTACAATATTCTCTGAAATATTTTAACTATAAAATAATATTACAGTTAAAAAATATAAAATTACAAATAAGTGTACACTTACCTTACAAAAACTTTAAATGCTTTCTAAATTCACTTTACGTTGTCCACAACCTTATTTTATAACAATAAATGTGACAACAATGTTAAAGGCTTACTGAATGCACTCATTATTATGTAAGTAACCGACGATTTCAATGTGGAGTATCCTAAAGCATCACTTTTTTATCTGAACGAATTGATAAGCCTGCACAGACATAGAAAAAAATACTGTCAAAGACTATCCCGAGATAAGAGTTGTCTGTGAAGAAAATCTAATAAAAGTTTAGAGCTGAACCCGTCTTGTTGGTTAACACAGCAGCAACTCCACAATAAGCCGTTCACAGCACACTACTAGAATATCCAGTAAATTTTCATGTAATTTTTTAAGAGCCTGTAGTGTGTAAAAGGACATAAGACCCTTTTTCGGAAAAAGTTCCTGTATGTATTTTTTTTCCTCACGTCCGGTTAATTTATCATTACTATATTTTTATATCAATAACCATGGTCTCAAACAATGACTTTTGACTGAAATTTTTATAGAGGGCTATGCTCGGGGTTTCTCTACGTGATCGAATCAGAAATGAGGAGATCCGTAGAAGAACGAAAGTCACCGACATAGCCCAGAAGATTAGCCAGTTGAAGTGGCAGTGGGCAGGGCACATAGTACGCAGAACAGATGGCCGATGGGGCCGAAAGGTTCTGGAGTGGAGTCCACGGACCGGCAAGCGCAGCGTAGGTATCGCAGGACGATGCTAGATGCAGGTTGTTTCCAACTGGTCCTTTTGGAAATATATGCTGTGAATGATGATAATGGTGATGAACCAAGCCAGAGTATTAGTACATTTCACTCTAACACCGGTTTCGTTTTCTTAGCAGAATAATTCTCCCCCAATAGCTTCATGACTTGAGCGTGAGTTTTGCTGCCGTCTTTCATATTCGCATAATTTTCTTTAACGTATTGCGAAAAGCCATTTGGCGCGCCCTTTCTGGCCGGGGTTGTAGTCACGACGCCATCTTTGTTTTTCTTGTTCAAAACAATCTCAAACTTTCCGCGGCAGTAGCCACAGCACTTCTTTTCGACGTCGATGGATTTTGAATGGCGTTTGATGCTGGAAAAGTTTAAACACATTTGATACTTATGTTTGCAAACAATATTAATAATTACTACTGCTAACATGTACAGAATGATGTCTAAAACTGCAGTAAAACGTTTGGAGAGGATATGGAAGAACAAAGGACTGAGCAAAAGTGTTAAAACAAAGCAGGATAGACGCGTTTGAGATGTGGTGTTGGCGCAAGATGTTGGGACTTCCATGGACAGCGCAACGCACCAACGTGTCGATACTGAATGAACTCAAGATCCGAACTCGTCTCTTGACTAGATGTAAGCGTAAGGTTCTCAAGAACTTTTGTCACGTGTCGGAAGCCGGACAATTTAGACGTGGAAGGAAAGAGAAGTAGAGGAAGATCACCGACCCGATGGACCGATACTGTAAAACAGGTGTAAATCCACCCTTCACGCATCCATCCAACTTTCTCAAAACAGAGAAGTCTGGAAGATCTTAGTGAAGAACGAACCACTGGAAGAACCACTTGTGATGACCACGACCCTCAGACATAAGGCAACGACGTAGAAGAGACAGAATGATACCCTATATAAGTAACCTATCACAGACGAAACAAAATATAAGTCGTGTATTTTGCTGTTCCTCTCTCTCTCGGTGTTTTTTTTTATTTTATATAAAATACTTCTTCGTTGGACAGGTTATTCCAAATAGGTGTCATAATATATTCCATCAATACGAGCAGGCCTACCATAAACTTTCAGATTATTTGTCAAGTTCTGAGCAGTTCAAAAAAAAGGATCCCAAAATGACCTGCCAAGAATGAACTTGTTTTCACTGACACGCGTTTGAACTGCTAGGGCTAAGAAGGGCCCTAAATTATTGTCTCTGACAGTTTGCGTGAAAGAGATGACGTTCTAGCACTTTGTATAACGCTCTTACTCTTTCATTTATGTTGGCTTATGTTATGTTCTGAAACTAAGATTAGCCTTATATTGAAACCTAATTGATCTTATTTATAAATTAGTTCAAGTTATAAAGTATTGGATTATATATATTCCAATATTATTCGCAGGCATTGTAAAATACGTTATAATAATAATATTGGGGGATCCAACAGAGTCTGTGACATTGATTTAGTGAATTAATTTCAAGTTACATTAGTTACACAAAGTACAAATATTTGGTAATGATATTAGAACACGTCCAATCTAGTGAACAACAGTGAACAGTTTGAAGTGGATTCTCAGAGAAACGACCCGAATGATTATTATCTACATACAATATCAAGACGGTGTTCCAAGTGTGAATTCTTATTTATTCAACTTGGAATTATGGCCGCGTCTACACCATGCACGCCGCCGTGTTAGTTATGCTCACTTAGAAGTACTATGGGAGTTCTAAATACCCATAGCGGCATTGCTGTAGGGTAAAATAAAACAGTTCGAGCGCGTGAAAATATGAGATGACTTTTTTTACACTCTTCTTCTAGTAACTCAACTAATTATTAGTATGCGTTCCACATCCACGATAGTAACAGAAACTATTTATTCACAAATTGATAGAAATATATATAGAATATAGATAGAAATTCACAGTTTTTACGTTTAATAGGTCAGAAAAAGTTGCTTTAACTCGCCTGCTTTATGTGACAGATATGCAGGTTACTTTGATGGATATCTAAAGTCAAAAAACACGTCATGGTACGCTTACAGCAGGTCAATTGCAGGCCGCCCTTTGCTGGCCGGCTAGATCACGTGGGCAATAGTTGGCTGGCCTGTTAGAGTCCGCCATAGTACGAATTTGCAGGACAGCTCAATAAAACGCTTAACTGTCCTGCTATAGGGGGCTAATGGTAGGCCTACAGTTGAGTTGTTTTTGAATTATGCCCAATAATGTCAAAAACGTTTGTATAATTAACCTGCGTTCGGATAGCCTCGTGTTGATAAAAACAACTGCTAATTATGCTAAAAACGTACACAATGGGCGTTCAAATTGGGAATCTGTGGGTGAAATTGTCGTATGTTTTGTTCAGCGTTCGTAAATACTCCCACCCCCAGACGGCCAATTGAGGCAAGCCGGTCTTATTTACCCCCAGGGAGAATCAGGGTCCACGGTGTCGCCACTCACCGACGGCTCGCCACAAAGCCTACGGTATTATTATTACAAATTAAATTGAACATACCTGTATCCACATTTAGTACATATATACATGTATTTGAAGTGTATTTCCATGTCGTGGCATCTGGATATTTTTCCTAGCTCCGGGTAGACAGTCAGCGATCGGGTAGCCCTGAAAAATATATATTAATTCTATTAGTTTAAAATTTAAAATTAAACACATTTAAAAAGATTAAATCGCGTATAATTTTATATTATTGTATCCCGACGTTTGGAACACTTCAGTGAACATGGTCACGGGTAGACTGGATGACAGTGGTCTGTTATAAAGTTATGGATATGATTGTTATGTACCGCATATCATATTTTTATCAAAACGTTCCCGATGCACGCAGTAGTCACTCACAGTGTCCAGAGGTCTTGCAGTAATGTGCTGGCTTTGGGATTTTATTAGCTTGATCACTGGCTCCCAAGCAGGTGGTACTTGCCAACCAACATATCTATTGAAATTAAGCTGTTGATTTTAATAGTTTGTATTTTTAATGTAGTGTTCTCCATGTCTACTGCAGGCGCGGATCCAGCCCACAAAAAAGGTTGTGGTCACAGCCACCCAAAAATCAGCAAAGTACGAGTATGTGCATGAACTCGCTCATAATAGATATAGTATCAAGTCGCTCGCCTGATGTTAAGCGTCACGCTTGCCCATAACAGTCTAGTGCCATTCTGAACCTTGAACTGGGTACAACACTTCAAAACCCTGCATGGCAGAGCCCTGCGCTTTTTACTCGAAGATATAAGATGTTTTTGCTCTGTAACTTCGCTGGAAATAACTACATAGGATATAAAATGATGTCATACTAAATTTTAAAGAAGCTTTTCTTCTTTTTCGCGAAAACGTTAATAATTTCATCGATTTCCAGGTTTTGTATATTTTATAAAACGTCAGATCATCGGCCTGTCGAACATGAAAGTGTGACGTCTGATGTCACAAGTCTTTTAGGGTTGTGGGCATGCCCATCGTGCTCACAACGGTGGATCCGCGCTTGGTCCATTGGAGGATGTCCTTTAGTGGATCCCTACACGTGGTCCTCGGAACTTATTAATCAGAATACTAGGTGGTAGGGAAATCTTCAGCAAGTACAATACCTAAACAAGAATATACAGAGATACACATTATGTACATAAACATTTCCGAGTAAACTATGGGACTGATATCGTCGTTGCACGACTCAAAGTCTCTAAATAAAAAAATACAAATCGTGATACTTTATACAAAATGGCGATAAAAAACCGAAATGAAGAGATCGTGAAGGCTCTGTTAAAAAGGATACGGCAAAGGCGTGAACCTGAGGCCAGTACTTCTGGCCAATAACGTACACATAAGTATAAAATTAGGAAATATTGTTCACTAGCAATAGATTTATGTATTTACAAAAAAAAGGACTCACTTTAGTTTTCGAATCTCGAGAATCTCGAAGAACGAATCTTCATGAAAATGTAATATTAAAAAAAAAAACAAATCTAAAAAAGGTACAGACCAAAGAGTCTGTAGTGTGGAATAATAATGAAAAAAAAAACAATCGTGAAACTTGCGTTATCTATTGTTCATATATATATTTTGTAATTAAATAAATAAATAAATGTATATCTGTGCAGAAATCTGATCTGTGAGAGTTGGCTTACCATTTCTTCCATAAAGGGCCATGACCAGCTTTCATTTCCCCGTCTATAATCCACGTAGCCGCATGACAAAGCTCATGTACGAGTGTATTGCGTAGTCTCTGCGGCGCGTCCAATACCTTCACCGACAGTTTGATGCTGCTAGTTCGAATCCTATCGCCTTTTGCGAGCTTCACAAGGCGATTTGTTGTTGTACTGTAAAAAGATATATTCAAAATTAAGATAGATGTATAAACTCATAATTGCAACAAAGAAAGAGGATAATATTATAGAAAAAACATTACACAACAATCATCATCATCTCAGCCGTAAGACGTCCACTGCTGAACTTATGCCTCCCCCACAAATTTCCAAAAGGACCGGTTGGAAGCGGCCTGCATCCAACGTCGTCCTGCTACCTTTATCAGGTCGTCAGTCCCCTTTGTCGGTGGACGACCTACGCTGCGCTTGCCGGTCCGTGGTCTCCACTCTAGAACCTTTCGGCCCCATCGGCCATCTGTTCTGCGTGCTATGTGGCCTGTCCTCTGCCACTTCAACTGGCTATGTCGGTGACTTTAGTTCGTCTACGGATCTCCTCATTTCTGATTCGATCACGTAGAGAAACCCCGAGCATAGCCCTTTCCTTATGAGGCCCATAGTAAGATACAACGTTTCAGTGCCATATGTCATCACTGGTAACACACATTGGTCAAAGATACAACAATGGAAAGCTTAAAATTAAGTGTCACAATGGGCGGCCTTATCGCTCAAAGCGATCTCTTCCAGGCAACCATGCACGAAAAGAAATATGTATACAAATAATGATGGTAAATAAACAAGCACAAATAAAAGACTTAAAAATTAAGTTACGAGTAAATATAAATAAAAATATACAAATAAATACACCTAAATATTACATCGCCGTGGGGTGCCGGCTTAGAATAATACCTCCCCAACTCTACCCGTGGGTGCCGTACAAACCGGTTAAGGGATAACAATCAGAAGGTGGGCAGCAACACCTTCCCAGTCAAAAACCTCAAAACTGCGCTCGCCAACCCGCCTGCTAAGCGTGGCGAGTATTGGCAAAACCCGCCCAATGATTTACACGAATGGAACCAGGCCCCCAGTCCCCGGCAGCCCCGCTATTCCTGGCTACGGTAGCGGCCACGGTAACGGTAGGGCTTGCTAAGAATCCCCGGCAGACGCCCGGCTACCGTCGCCAACGACGACGACTGGCCCTGGTGACACACAACATACGCACGATGAGGACAGACGACAAGATCTATGAGCTGGAAGAAGAAATGAGTAGGTCACACATCGTGGGGTTATCAGAAGTCCAAAGAGCGGGTGAGTTCGCGCTCGGTTGTCTCAGCGACCGCACGCACACAGTACACTCCGCATTCGTTATCAGTTGCGCGCAAATAGTGATGGGCTAAGGTGCTATCGACTAGTTGTCGATAGATTTACACCTTAGTCCATTATGGAGAAATTCTTGACAAGATCTTCGTCCAATTCTAGTCTTGCAAGTAAGAGGGCAAGGGAAGACCCTGTCTCCCCCAATCAGTGGCGGAAACCCAAGAAATTTATTGCAAACCCCAAGGAAAGCTGCAAGGACAAGGAGACGCCTTTAAACAACAGATTTGAAGACTTGCCTGTTGATGGCGACGAGGCCACCTCTGAGCCTTTCCAAAATGCCAGTAAGAAAAAGGTGGCAAACAATACTCCGCCAATCATCATTGAGTTACAAGGTGACTGGACTCACCAGATGATTAGAGATGTGGTAATGAAGTATAATAAAGACTTCCATCTACAGTATAGAGGAAGGAAACTTGTAAGGGTACAGTGCTACTCGGCCAAGACCCACCAGCTGCTCAAAGATGGCCTGCTAAGTGAGAAAATAGCTTTTCACACTTTCACCCGAAAAGATGAGAAGCGCCCGAAAGCAGTCATCAAAGGATTGCCTAAATTTCTTCATGACAACATCGCAGCAGAACTTGAAACCTTAGGATTCGCAGGAGCAACTGCTACAGAGCTAAGAACATTACATCCCACTGACTGTCCTCCTGCACTTGTTCAATTACCATGTGGAGCGAACATGATAAAATTTAAGCAGATTAAGTACCTGTTCAACTGCGCTGTTGGCATAGAGCGATACAAGCCTAGCAAGAAGCCAGGAACTCAGTGTTTTAGATGCCAGGGGTTCGGACACGCATCTAGGAACTGTAACAGACCAGCAAGATGTGTGAAGTGCGCCCTTACTCATCCAACCTGGGAATGCCCAAAAAAAGACAGAGATGAGCCTGCCCGCTGCTGTAATTGCCAGCAAGAACACCCGGCAAACTACTCACAATGCAACGAACGCCTTAAATACCTAGAGCGAATAGAGTCAAAACGTGAAACTTTGCGGAAAAGCATAGCATCAAAGACTACTCGCGATACGCTCGCTGATCAGAATACCTGGGCCAAAATTGCGACTTCGGGTAAAAATAAATCGCAAACGCTGACAGCTCATACAGTCGCCACAGCAAGCTCCGACGCAACTAAGCTGACACCAGAGTGGATTCCTACAAAACCACGCCACCCAACCACGAGTAGTCTCACTAACGTGAGACAATCTAACCGCACTCCACCTATAGGAGTCGCTGATGAAAGAACCCTACATGACTTTGAAACTGTGGAAATGCTGGACATCCTTACCACCATACAGTCAATCAAGCAAGAATTTACGAAATGTAAAACTTTTATGGAAAAAGTTATCTTGATATTGACCCATCTAGGTCACTATGTGTAGTTCTCAGGAACTACGTTTATTATACTGGAACGCTGATGGCGTCCACAGAAAGCAGCGAGAACTCTCTGAACTTGCGGTGAGTAAACTTAAAGCCGATATCATTGCACTCTGTGAAACCAGACTAACTAAACGCCTTATTCTCAATATTCCTGGTTACGCATGTTACCGGATGGACAAACGTAGCAATGGCGTTGGCCAGGGTGTGGCCATACTTGTTCGCTCTGACTTAGTGCATAGTTTGATCCCTACCCCATGTACAGTAAACCTCGAAGTCGTAGGTGTTTCCTTAAAATTATCAAATAACAATCTGAATGTTTTCTCATTATATCAATCCCCAAATCTCCCTTTTAATACTGCTGACATTGACCGTCTTATGTCGTCTGGAAGCATGGTTCTGGCTATGGGTGACTTAAATTCTAAACATTACTTATGGTCACCTGGGCTAACTAATCCGCATGGCAAAAAATTATACGAGCATATGATTTGTCATGATTACGTGGTCCACGCTCCTCGAGACTGCACTCTAGTACATTATTGTCCTAAAGTTGGTCCATCTATTCCTGATTTAATCTTGTCAAAAAATTTCCATAACCTCAATAATATAGTAACCGTGCCAGCTTTATCTTCCAATCACTTCCCTGTTTTTGTAAAATTTAATACAAATATTCAACGAAACCCTATTACTAAACTCAATTATGCTAAAGCAGATTGGGATACTTTCCGAAAACATCTCAATACCAACATTTCGCTATCTACTAAAACATACCAGACTACTGATGAAATCGACAAATCAATTTTTGATTTTCAACACACTCTCCTAAAAAGTAGAGATGCGGGCGTCCCCGTCTCAACATTGAGACCATGGAGCTTTTCCACGCTGCCTCGACGCATAAGGCGACTTATTCGGCAAAAAAATCGCTTGCGTAGATACGTAGTATTGGAAACGGACGTCTTAGTGCGCCAAATCTTGACTCATCGTGTCAATGAATTAAAGCAGGAAATTAACAGTGCGATAAAAAAACACAATGACAAAGAATGGAATTTGAAATTAAAAAGGGTTGACAATCCTAGCAGTGACATTTGGCGTCTAGTCAAAGGAATGCGTTCTACCTCTGCAATTACCATACCAGCGCTAAAATTAGAAAACGGTTCCTTAAGCTCATCCCAACAAGAACAGTGTGATGTACTGGCTAAAAGTTTTCTTAGTAATATGCTGTTAACCAGCGAATGGCCTACTGATCAAAATTTACCCATAAACGAATCTTTAGCAACGTTAGTAGAACAGGTACCTATCGACCCTTTGATGTTAGTTCGACCAGTCGAAGTCAAAAAGTGCATAAGTAGCTTAAAACCCCGCAAAGCACCTGGATTAGATCAAATCTCTAACATACTAATTAAAAATATGCCTCACAAATGTATAGTATTCCTAACGAAAATATTTAATTCTTGCATCATGTTAAACTATTTCCCATGCCCGTGGAAAACGGCTAAGGTTATAGCAATTCCCAAAACTGCCAAGGATCCTTCTGAGCCAGGTTCATATCGCCCCATTAGCCTTTTGCCGTGTCTTGGGAAATTGTTTGAAAAGATTTTATACAGACGTCTATTACGTGCCTCCAACAATCTTATAATAGACGAACAATTCGGTTTCAGACAAGGGCACTCCACAGTCCAACAACTCGCAAGAGTGGCTGAAGCCGTGTCGGAAGGCCTCAATCTAAAACAATCTACTGGAATGTTTCTTCTAGACATTGAGAAAGCTTTCGACACGGTTTGGCACCACGCACTGCTTCATAAGCTAATTCTGTTCGGACTGCCCATCCCACTCATAAAAATAATGCAATCATATTTAACAGATCGCAAATTTCGAGTGCATATAAAAGATACCTCGTCTCTCCCAAAACATGTCCCTGCAGGGGTCCCCCAGTGGCCGTATGTCGGGTGGAGGTGACGTGCGCACGCCGCGATGGCGGGACGCGCGCGCCTGCGTGCGTGTGTATCTCACGTTGGGTTCTCGTTGCTAGCTGGGGACTGCCAAGCTCGCACGCTGCCGATAATGTATGTTGAAATACCGCCTTTGGTATGAGCTCGTTCAGAAAGTGCAAGTCAATAATGTAATACTACCGCTAAAGTTTACATAAACCTTAAAAATATGGATCAAATCATTATGTCACTAATCAATATCATTTAATCAATATTCTGTTATAAGTTTTATATAAGTTATTACTTGAGGAAACAATTTATTATATTGTCAGTGTATTACTAGGAATTAACTTACACTATTAGTACACAAATTCTTCAATGTTATTATGTTTAATAAAGATAATTTGAAATTGAATTGAATTGGGTGAGGACACGATAACCCTAAAATCAGGTAACCTGCTCTACTACCGGGAGGGCGACCAACAGTCCCAAGGTGGTGTCGGTTTTCTCGTCCACAAGTCCCTTACTAACAACATAGTTACGATCGATAGCGTTTCCAATAGGGTCGTATACCTAATACTCCGAGTATCCAAACGATATTCGCTGAAGGTCATTCAGGTATACGCACCGACGAAGTCGCACCCGGATGATGAGGTGGAGGATATGTATGAGGACATTAGTCGGGCAATACAAACGCACTTTCTAGTTGTTATGGGGGACTTCAACGCGAAGTTGGGTAAGAGAAGCGAGGGTGAGTTGAAAGTGGGGCAATTTGGTTATGGGAAACGGAACCGTAGGGGACAGAGGTTGGCCGACTTTCTGGAGAAAGAGGGACTCTTTATGATGAACTCTTTCTTTCAGAAGCCACCTCATAGGAAATGGACCTGGCTGATATATAGATATATTTATAAAATTTGTTGCTAATGAGAGAAATAAAATTGTAATTGTAATAATATCACATTGCACGCCTTATTAAGGCAGAATACATTGAAACTGTTTATTATTATTATTATGACATGTTTGTATACATGTATTTCATGCAATAAATAATTTGATTTTGCATTTTTTTTTGATTCTGAGTCCCAATGGTTCCACGAGAAATGAGATTGACTTCAACGTACGTGTGGCGACGGCGCCGGCCGCAGCTGATAGCGCTGCCGAGCGCGCGCACTAACCTGTTGCGCGATGCGCCTCTGACGCGCGCGCTCCACACTATCAATATTATCGCGGCTGAAGTGGACCTGTTTAGTTGTGCTTTGAGCGAATTCAAAAATATTGCGTTACTTATTCTATGCTATAGAAACTAACTATTTATTATGTATGATAGATAATACAGCTACTCTATTGTATTGGGTTTATTACCTGTAATGATAGATGTAAGTTTTTGGGCCATGTTTATAAGCTGTTTTCGAAGGTCATAACGAATCGTCTCAGTCGCATGTTCGATGAATTCCAGCCTCCGGAACAAGCCAGTTTCCGAAAAGGCTATAGTACCATAGGCCACATGCTACGGCAAGTTATACAGAAGACCGAAGAGTATAACTTGCCTATTTGTTTAGCGTCTGTGGACTATGAGAAGGCTTTTGATTCGATCGAGACGTGGGCAGTGCTTGAGTCTCTCCAGCGGTGCCGTATTGACTATCGGTATATTGAAGTGCTTAAGTGTTTGTACAAAAACGCCAACATGTCAGTCCGAGTACAGGAGCAGAGTTTGAAGGCAATTCCATTGCAAAGAGGCGTGAGACAGGGAGACGTATCGTATCTCCGAAACTGTTCACCGCTACATTGGAAGACGCCTTCAAGCTCTTGGAATGGCAAGGACTTGGCATCAATATCAACGGCGAGTACATCACTCACCTTCGATTTGCCGATATTGTAGTCATGGCAGAATCCATGGAAGACCTCAGTACAATGCTCGAAGGCCTCCATCGAGTTTCCCAACGGGTAGGTCTTAAGATGAACATGGACAAGACGAAAATTATGTCTAATGCCCATGTTGTACCTACCCCAATATCAGTTGGGAACTCAGTTCTCGAAGTTGTTGACGAATACACCTACCTAGGACAGACAGTCAAACTTTTGGATCTCAAATTCGAGAAAGAGATCAGTCGGCGAATGCAACTCGGCTGGGCAGCGTTCCGGAAACTTCCCGAAGTCTTCTCGTCAAAAATACCTCAGTGCCTCAAGACAAGAGTCTTCGATCAATGTGTGTTACCAGTGATGACTTATGGCGCTGAAACGTGGTCTCTTACTATGGGCCTCATAGATAAGCTCAAAGTCGCACAACGAGCTATGGAGAGGGCTGTGCTCGGGGTTCCTCTACGTGATCGAATCAGAAATGAGGAGATCCGTAGACGAAATAAAGTCACCGACATAGCTCAGGAGATGAGCCAGTTGATGTGGCAGTGGGCAGGCCACATAGCACGCAGAACAGATGGCCGATGGGGTCGGAAGGTTCTGGAATGGAAACCACGGACCGGCAAGAGCAGCGTAGGTCGTCCACCGACACGGTGGACAGACGACCTGATAAAAGTTGCAGGACGACGTTGGATGCAGGCCGCTTCCAACCGGTTCTTTTGGAAAATTATGGGGGAGGCATATGTTCATCAGTGGACGTCCTATGGCTCTGAGATGATGATGAAATAATACATAAACAATAATAAATATACAAATACACAATCTATGCTAATCTCTACTAATATTGCAAAGAGCTTTGTTGATTGCGAGTTTATATTGTGTAAGATCTCTTGAATTAAATTTGCAATTTGGCGAGGAGATGGATTACGTCTCGGGGAAGGATATAGACTAGGACTTTTCATCACCATCAGACTCAGTTATAGCGTCCCGTAGAAACAAGAACAGAATTCTCCTTTAAAAAATGACAGATGGTTTTTACCCCGCAGTACTCCTAAACTTGCTGTGCCATACTATTGGCATGTCAGCATCTAAACCATCACTGAATATGTGTTTGTTAAACTCTGTATACAGCCTCCTCGTCAGCTGCTCTCGAAGGGTTTTGTAATTATCTCTGTACTGAATGGCTTCAGGGTGGCACCTCCATGATGGGACGTTATCTGAAAAAGTTCAATTGTACATACTGACATCACTTTCTTCAAACCAGTTTTCAATACTCATTATATACTTCAATACATGGAGTTCTTAAATTAACATGTTTAAATATAAAGTAATACATATTTGGATATGGCAATAGTCGGAACGGAACGATCTATGTTCATTTTGTCGAAATTATCATTGAAAAATTCTTCTAAGTTGTAATAACATTTGGATTCTAAAATACCTTTTAAGTTATTTATAAAAGTTGCTTCTTTTTCGATATCTTTTAATTCATTTGGCAATTTATTAAATATCTTAACGGCCATTGATTTAGGGCCAGAGCTGTGTATTTCTAGGTTGGACTTTGGTTTGATTAATTTATGTCTAAATTGCGGCCTAATACTGCGCGATTTATCAGATGCCCTTTTAAAATAGTCTGGGTATTTTTTTACAAATTTAAACACTTCCAGAATATATGTTGACACTATTGTTAGTATTTTAAATTTTATAAAATAAGGCTTGTGAAAATATGGTATAGTATAGTCGGGGGAATCAATATTAGCTAGAATGCGAATGCAATTTTTTTGGGCAATGAAAAGGTCATTCACATTCACACTGTTTCCCCAGAGTATAACTCCATATCTAAGCCAAGAGGCAGAGTAAGCGTGGTACGCAGTTAGGGCTGTGCTTAGATCAGTGGCTCGTCTAAGCTCCCTTAGAGCGTAGCAAAAACTAGATAATTTTGCTTTAGTTTGATTTATATGTATTTTCCAGTTTACATGGGTGTCAAGTTCTATACCTAAAAGGGTCGCAGCGTCAACGCATACTATTTTTTTATTGTTGTAGTTGAAATTATTTTTAAAGTGGCACCCAGGCCAGAGACCGTCTTGTCGTTCAAGGCAGTTTTTTTACAATGTCTTCAGCTCACAAACTAGGCAGAGCCTATGAGTAACCTGATGACTGATATACATATACACACCTAGACTCAGGTCAATTTTATTCTACAGTTGGGACTCGAGCCTTTCTCTCAGAGAAGTTGGGCTATAACCTACCATGCGGGCTCAGAGCGGCTTGGTAGATAGGCGAATGGCAAACCCATGCCCCGCCCGAAGGTTTTCGACAGCCTAACGACTGTTGTCGTAAGACAAACAACCGGGACCAACGCCTTAACGTGCCCTTCGAAGCACGGAAGTGCTCAGTCGAATAATGCCACTAACGGTCACCCATCCAACTCCAGACCGCATTAAGCGTTGCTTAACTTGTTGATCGGTTAAGATCGCCAAGTCAAGCTCCGCTGCGAGCCCTTCTAAATGACTATCACCACCACAATATTGACAGAACTTACATATATCAGATCAACCCACCCCTTGCATTGACTCGGGTCTTCGGGGCATCACTCTATGCTATGGTCCCTCTGTATCATATAGTTTTGATGAATATTGAAGGAGTGAATTGACTATAACTAAAGAATTAAGCAGTTTTGGAGAAAGTTTCATGTTTTTAGTTTTCTTAATTTTCTAGAAGAATAGATAAATTTTGAATAATCCATGTCACCGTTCACAAATACAGCTGTTTCTTTTCTTACACAAATATGCAAAGGGTAGTAAGAGTACATGATTACAAGTAGTGCACAATTTCACTCTCCATCAAACCAAGGGTTAAGGCCCTTGGCCCATTGGAAATCTCTCAGCACCTTATGGTTTCGTTTGGTGGTTATTCTTAAGAACCACACAATTCTATGCTCAGGGTATGTAAAATGTTCGATTCAATCACTACCTCGGTAATATCACGTGACTCGGTCCTGTCCTTGATTTAAGTACCTACAGTCACGCGGTAGGTAAAATCGCGCGAGTTCTGCCCGCCTACGGTATTTTAAATTTCATCTACCTACCTACTTGAGTTACTAGTTTTTTGATTGTAAATATTATAAATTTTATTGAAAATTCTGAAATAATTTGCAAAAGTTCAATAAAAATACTTGTTGTGTTTTTGATTAGTTAGTAATAAATAAATTATAATAGTAATAAAAAAGCACCCTTATAAAAATGAGACTGATAAATATTTGCACCCCGCCTGAGACGTACATAAAGTTATACTTGAGTGTAGGTAAGTATGGTACTCGTGTGTCAAATTTTTCAATAATTAATGTATCCACTTTGTTTTGTTAATTAGCCGTCGGCTATTTTAGGCATGTGCAATGTATTTAGAAAAAAATTATAATTATTACTATTTGTACATATAGTAGTGTTTTTAGTATTATGATCAAAAAACAATTTATCAATCCAGATATTTTACTCGGTGGAATAAACGAAATACATACCTATTAAAAAGAAACAAATAATTTCGTATACTAGTATGTAACTATATATACAAAGCATTTTATATTTTCAGGGAATTTAAAAATGATCTGGGTGAGTTATTGAAGAATCAAACAAATCAAGAAACCAATAAAATCACAACATACACAACAAATATATAAATATATATACAAACACACAATAAGTACATTAAGTAACTACTTGTACTTATTTCAATCAAATATTCACATATCACACGCTTGCTGCTTACAAAACTATCACACCGTTCGTTCGTCACAGCAGGCGCATTCGCGACTAGCTGCACGCCGAGTGCACACCGAAATCGAGGCGCGAACTAACTCAGTTTCGACCGTTTCTATGAAGACAGAATACTGGATAGATAATATTAGCATGTCACAACATATAATTTTGCAAGTAAACACACTGGTTGTTACATTTAATGTAAATATTATACTCATCATCAGTCGATATAACTTACTAGATTTGTAACTTATACTACTATACTTCATAATACATAAAACATACTTTACCTGCCAATGAACCAACAAAACTCAATCTTTTTGAAATTGGATCAGCCTTCGGAGTCACAGTTACATTTTGTATCTGTTTCGTCAATATATCAACATTATCATCCTTCTTGTCCTTTCTTTGTCTCTTGTCTTTGATGTCAACATCTTTTCCATTCTTCTTCAAAACATTAATATCATTTTCGATTCTGTCCATCAATATGTCAATATTATTTGTTTTAGAATCTAGTCTAGTGTTTGATTCATCCGTATCCTTCCTCATAACTTCAACTAACTCCGTCACAGACATACCCTTCTTAATTTTAACCTTTTTTGTCGTACTACTCACATTTCTTGCATTAATTTTCTGTTTAATGACATCCGGTGTATTTGGCACTTTCTCTGTATACAACTTTTTCTTAGACTTCTTTTCAGTGTCACCAAAATTGGTTTCATTCCTTTTAACATCGGAACTTGTCAAATACAACTGTTTATTTAGTTTTAAATCATGTCTAATATTTTCTTTGTCTTCATCATCGTCAAATAATTTCTTTGCAACTCCATTGTAATTTTCATATCTATGTTTTATGGTCTTGAATAGTGTAGGGATTGACCTCCAGCCATCACCGTATAATTCATTGAGTATTTTCTTCTGAGATTGCTCGATTTTTTTAATAGAGCATTTTTCGGAAGACTCATTAGCTGTGTCTTTAGGTGTGGATGGTATCCGGTCGTTTTTAGGGTTTGCAGCGATAATATGTTGAGCAGGTGACCAGCCACCGATGCTAGGTCGGGATTCTTTGGTTGGGGAAGGACTGTCTCTGGAACAGTTGAAAGATACCTGAAAAGGCATTTAATGTATCATATTAATAAAAATGATCGAGTAAAACAGAAAGATTGTTGTTAAAATTTCATCGATCATCGCCTATGGACATGTGTAACACTCGGGGCATCACAACTACGTTGCCGACCTTTGAAGACTCTGTTGACTCGCCTTTTAAAGAGCCCCATAGCCTCGCAGAAATACTGAAGGAGAAAGCTTATTTCACATTTTGCTGGTGTGAGGCAAAAAACATCGCATAAACCACACAAGTCGATTGTATGTGGATGAGCTTTCTGGCGTAGGCGGCTAATGCGGTGATAAAACAACATAAGGTTGAATAATTTTTATCAGAACACTCTCCATTGTATATGAGATAGGATATACATATACATAGAGAACCAATGTTTCTTCGCATACTGAGTGGCTCTAGGTCTTTGAAAAGCTTGAGGTCGTTGACAATTCTGACAGCTCTACACTGTAATGAGTCAGAGGCTCAATCTTAATACTTGGGTGCTTCATTCCAAAGGCAGGAACAGTACTCCAGGTGAGGGCGGACTTGCGCTTTGTATAGCGAAGCCTTTGACTTGACCTGAAGTATGTCTTCACCTTATTTAGCACACCAAGCTTCTTAGATGCAAGCTTGGCTGTACTTGCAATATGGTCGAGAATGATTGAGGAGAGTGTTCTGAAAAAGAGGAGATACAAGATATAGCGATGTTGGCGTTGAATGCGCAAACCTGTGTCTTTTACAGGTTGAACTGAACCAGGTTCAATTTCCTCCAATTAGAGACCTGATCAAGTGAAGTCCCAACTTCGGACACAATTTTATTCTTACTTTCTTCGATGACAGCGCGAGGGGCATTTGCACGCGCCGATGTATTGTGCATTACCAGTACTGTCTTCCACATAACAATGTTTGCCCATTTGCAACATGTCGTTAACACTGAACCTTGAGGAATGCCAGCATTAAGTACACCTATTTTCGGAACAGGAACCATCGACTACGACCTTAATGGTCCGATCGGATAAAAAGCTGGCGATCCAAGTGCATAACCCTTCGGGTATTCCATATGAGTGTAGTTTGGACAGGACTGCCCTGTGCCAGCCCATACAAAGGCCTTGGCAATGTCCAGAATAGATGCAAGTGCCTCCCCTCTACTCACAATGACTTCAGCCCAGTGGAGACTTTTTCTTTGTTTTGATCAGTGGAAGCAGTCAAAGGCCGGCCACTACGGGGCTCATCTTGAATGGTCTCACAACCACGTTTAAACTCTGCCACCCAGTTTTTAAAAGTCGCATACGAAGGAGCGGATTCACCCAAAGTAGCAGACATGTCTTCATGTATAGCTTTTGGAGTTAAACCTTTCAAATTCAGGTATTTTATCACTGCACGATGTTCAATTTTATCCAATTTCAAAAATAGCTCTGATTTGACTTACGGTATCACGTGTAGACGAACAATGAGTTACTGTGAATAAACTAAACTGTGCATACTTGTTGCTAAATAATGTAACTACAAAATGAGGGTAGTTATAAAAAAAACCAATGACTTTAACCATGTTAGGCTAAGAACTTTTCAAATGACCCTCATAGCTTCATTTAAGGCAGTATTTATAAGTAAGGCCTTTAACGTCTCATGGTTACAGGCGCAGTGACCGAATCACTTGACCGAATGAATGTGTTCTAGGCAGAGGTCACCACCTTAACACTAGGTGGGCCTCGTGCTTGTACCATATCCTAATAACATAAAAAAAACTACACAAATACCTGCAGACAAATTATGAAAACAAACTACTACTCAGACATTACTAATTATAAAATTAGACACTTAAAATATACTTACATTACCGCACTTACTAGGTTCCTTGTCTGGGACAGAAATTTTAGGCCAATCATCATCAGATATGTCATTAGAATCATTTATCACTATTGGTGAATATACCTTGGCTTTCGAGTGTACCTGTAATTAAAAAACCTTTAAAAACAAGTACTTGATAATTGTACCAGTTATGATAAATGTCAAAATGTAAAGAATAACCTCAAATAGCTTTTATGTTTTATCCTTAACGGCACAATAGTATGTGTCCTCTAAGTTGGGAAACCACAATTATCTACCAAGCAGCCTCAGTTCGGCTTGGTAGCCACCAACTAACCCAGTAGCCAGCACAGTGTTGAAGTTTTAAGGTTACTTACAGCCCTCCGACTAGACCTAACACATACTGTTATAGGAGAACAGGAATATACTTTAGCATGCTCTAAAAGGCACAGAATAAATACTCTCAATTGAAAATACCACAACCAATACTTGGCCCAGGCAAGCTCTACCACAAAAATCCCTAGATTTAATTGGATGGTTCAGCAATACTCATAAACTGTCATATCTATATCAGAGGTAACAGTGGTTACAAATATTAACCCGTAAAGCTGCCTTGGCATACCTGTATGCCAAAAAACATTTCGTAAAGCCGCCTTGGCATACAGGTATGCCAAGGCCAAATCAAATAAGGATCCAATTAAAAATGTTATCTATTCAAATATACAATAGATTTCTGTTTCTGTAAAGTACCTGGAAATATTTTTTACATAACAAATTATCATTTGAAAGATACCAGATCGGTAATATCAACGAAAAAGTGAGTCACTTGTTTTTTGCGGGGTTTTTGCAACTCTGGTTTGCAAATTTGATGATAGTTGGGAGCTCACTAGGTTAATATGTCCAATAATGACTCAGTATCCTGTTTACGCTTAGAACAAAAGAGTTATGAATGAAACTAACATCGACAGATGCTTATGGTGTAATGCCCATGTTAGCATTAACCCTTTGCATACCAGAGAGGTAAATTTACTTGAGTTTCATTCATAAATCTTTTTTTTAATTATCACAGTATAGTAAGGGTTAATACAAATAGCTTTAACATCCAAGCAGCTTTATGTAAGTTTGTGCAAATACGTTGGAAGGATTATATTATATTCTAAGGATGTTTTCTTGAAATAATGTTCATATTCACAAAAACATATAAATACACAATAATAAACTATGTAAATACATTTATTGATTTTTAAAGCACTAAAGCCTGCTAAGCGATACCAAACATTTGAATTAAGGCTATTTATTATTGTAATTTAAGTATTAAAGTGCGTGTTAGGTTCATTTTAGTTAAGCTAATCTTAATATGTAGTTGACAGTGTCTAGTGTATATTGTAACATTTATATTATGTAAATAAAGAACTTTTAAAAACAAAACAAAACCAATCAGAATTTTAACTCTCGATCTGATTTTAACCATCATATGGGGATGTTCATATTAAGTAAATTTATTTCATTAATGCATCCTCAAGTCCCTTGGGTAGAAGTTCTTTTATTTTGGTACACAAATGAACTGAGGAATTTTGGATGGATGTTTGAGAGCAGATAAAATAGACTAGCCTCTTCCATAAAAAACAAGTTATTACAGCTCCATGTTTGTAACTATCATTTTGGCTGATAGGCCTGTGGCCAGTACTATGCTTACATACTAGTCGCCCAGTGACTCTTGTGATAAGATACATTTAGGATTGACAGTTTAATATATTATGGTCTTGAAATGTTCAGAATATGCAGATAAAAATGCCCTGGCAAGTCTATTTGTAAAGTTCAACTTCAACTTTTTATTTGTGAGGCTTGTGCGGCGTTGTAACACAATTATGACAGTAATAGGTCGCATGGAGAGTGGACAACCAACAATTTCTTTCAACTATTTATACAGTTAGCAGCTGCCCTAGAGTTAACTGACTAGTAGATAATTCCATTGTGTAATGTTTCGTACAGGTTGAAGGTAGGTATACTTACAGTTTGAGGAAAAACTAGCCTCGGTTTATCATAGGATTCGTCCAAGATAATGACATCGGAACTTCGATTTAGCTTCTTGGAATCAACTTTATCGTTCACCCTGTTTTTCTTGAGAGAAAGCTTCAGATATCCTAAAACAAAATTGTATACTACTATATTTACTGTAATTGGTACTTTGAGAGATATGAAAATTATGAAATTATCGATAACCAAGTAGTAGGTAGTGAATTTTCGCTTACTATTGTTTTGACTCCGTGTGATTTTTTTATTGTCCATTGTTCTTTAGATTTTTGTAGCACACATTGATGAAAACTTAGTAAAAAAGCTGTATACAGTGTAGTGTAGTGTAGACTTGTAGTCTTTGCAGTAATTAATAAAGTATAATAGTATGTACATACAAAGATTTGATTTGAGAAAATTTACTATTTAAATAATTTGCAGCCGTTGACTTTGAAATGTTGCCAGCATGCCTTATTAAAAGTTACCTGAAAGTTATTTTAAAAATGCAAAGCTAACGTCCTACATGTTAGCCAGGATGTGGTACGGTCTGATTTAAAATTTCAGATACAGTTAGTAGGTATCTTTTTCTTATTCTTTTTTTTTTGGGGGGGTTGGATCAAAGCTGCGGTGTGAAACGCAGCCCATGAAGCCAATCCTTACCTGGCCACCTGTCCGGTGAGCAGGTACGGCATATGGTTATGGAAAGGAGCGCAGGTCGTGATGACATCCATAACAAGTCTAATATGTTACCTTCTCGTGGTGCCGCCTGTTATTGGTCTGGTCCCCTCAGGAACGGATATAACAAAAACACTAGGCGAATTTCATGTACACCCTCATCCCACCTACCTATTTCTATCCCCTCACCAACATATCCAATCCCATCACTTAGCCCCTCCCGCTTCTACTCTGAAAATTCCTTTCCGCTACAGAAACAATGTGGTCAGGTTTCTGTGGTCTTGCTTTCCCATATAAGCGTGAAGGCAAGAGGGGGGCTGACCACCCACGTGTCTTGATGCTGCACGTGGGGGCCCGTATGGGTGGATGCAACGATCCTGGAGGCTGAGCGCAGAAACGCAACACTCCTCTTTGGCGTGTATTTCACCTACAAAAAGAAAATGCATTTACGCATACCCGCTCGTCGGGGATAACGAACGGGTTATGTCGGACTCTCACTACCGACTAAAAACCCCACGATGTCCTTCGGCAACGACTTCAAACAGGGTTACGGGGCCGTTTGCGCATTCTCCGCAGCCCTGTCTTGCCGACGTCTGCCCCTCGATGTTTCAGGGCAGACCCACCTCGGAGGACGGACAGATTGTACCCCCCCCCCCCCTCGTACTGCTCCAGCCACGCGCTGGGACATACAGCGCGTCGCCACCTCAGAAGGACCTCATGGATGAGGGGTGCCGAACGTCCCCACGTCCGACAACCCAGGCCCTGCTAGCGGAGACGGAGTGCGGGCTCGAATAGCTCGCCTCCGTGTCCGCGCCCTCCGGAGCGGGAGAGAGAGGGGATTTATCTCTCTCTCGCGCTCTTCGGTCTCTCTCTGCGACATCACGTCCTCACAGAAAGAGACCATCGCCTCCCATGACCTCTCGTCATCGACCATCCTGGCTATGATGGTCGGTAAAGAGAGGTCCGCCCCTACTACCGAGACAAGGGTCTGCCGCGGTTCCTCTGCCCCCGGGCACGCCTCCAATACGTGCTGCGCGGTTTCCTCTACGCAGCCGCACTGGTGGCACGCAGGGGTCGCTTCTCTCCGGGCCACGTTACACAGGTACCTCCCAAAGCATCCATGCCCCGAGAGGACCTGAGTCATTCGGAAGGTAAGTGACCCGTGCCCCCGCTGAACCCACTCCTCCAGTATTGGCCAGACCGCCTCGAGAAACCGGGTGGCTCCGGCTCCTCTCCGCGGGCCCACGGCCAGCCGTCTACTCCAGGACGCCAACGCTACCTTCCTGGCGTCCGTTCGCCATTGTCTCTTCTCTTGGAGGGCAGGATTGAGACCCTCCTGTCGGGCCCACGTTCTACGCCAGAAGACCGAGGAAAGAACCTCGGCCTCCAGGTCCCATGGAAGGGCACCAGCGAGAACGCAGGCCACCTCGTGTGACAGTGTACGGTAGCCCCTGCACACTCTCACCGCCATGACTCTCTGGGCCCTACATAGAGTGCCCACTGTCCCTGCCGCAACCCGGTAAAGGAGGTAACAGGGGTTGGTCGCGAGCATTGGAAAAACAAAGGAAACAGGTACGAAGATTATTTAACAGGGCCATGAACACATACCGGGATGACGACAGGGACAACTACAAAAAGGCAAGGTCAGTATATAAAAAACTGATACGTTCCAGTCACAGAAGGTCATGGCGTAAATACAACTACTACAATAGAGTCTAATGCACAGGCAAATAGAGTTAGGAAAATAATTGCAACTAAATCTAACCGAGACATAGGCTCACTCAAGAAACACGACAACACTTACACTCACTCTGTAACAGAAACTAACACTCTACTATTACAAACACACTTCCCTGGGTGCCACATAACAAATGAGATGAGATGGTGTAAAGAAACTGTGGTGTCACCCACGAAAGTAGATTGGACAGTTGCTCAAACCGTGGTAACGGAAGATAGAGTTAAATGGGCAATCAGAACATTCTCTCCATACAAAGCACCTGGAGTAGACGGTATCTTCCCAGGTTTACTCAAATGGGGCGAGATACATATATACAAAACCTTACTACAAATCTTTAGGGCATGCATTGCACATCGGTATGTACCGAAAGCCTGGAGAGAAGTGAGGGTTCTATTCATACCCAAACCAGGTAAACGAGATTACACAGATGCTAAGGCCTACAGACCCATTAGCCTAACATCATGCCTACTAAAAACACTAGAAAGACTGAGTGATAGGTACCTTAGAGACAAGGTACTGACGGAAATACCAATGCACCCAGATCAACATGCCTATAGTTCAGGCAAGTCAACAGAATCGGCACTACATAAGGTAGTGTCTAAAATCGAACATAACATTCAAACCAAGGCGTTATGTCTAGGTGCTTTCATAGATATTGAAGGAGCCTTTGACAAAACCAGCTTCAACAGCATCCGAACAGCACTACTCAGACACAGGGTTGAAACAACACTAGTGGAGTGGATCATTAACATGCTTAAGTCGAGAGCCGTACGGATAGATCTTGATAGTTCGACCAAGGGAGTGGTGGTACGAGGCTGCCCACAAGGTGGTGTACTGTCGCCGCTACTATGGAACATGGTCGTGAATGATCTCATATCCAAACTCAACGCACAACGGTACTTCACGGTAGGCTATGCTGACGACCTTGCGATTCTCATACCTGGCCACTTCGCGAGTGTGGCCTGTGATCTTATGAATAACGCACTAAAGGTTGTCGAAAAATGGTGCATAGATAATGAATTATCAGTGAATCCTAACAAAACAGAACTTGTGATGTTCACAAACAAGATAAAGCTCGGCAATTACACTTTACCGAGCCTGTTCAAAACGCAGCTGAAACTGTCCGAAGATGTAAAATATCTGGGAATAACATTGGACAACAAACTTAACTGGGCCAAGCACTTAGATAACAAAATAACAAAAGCCAGCATTTCTTTTTGGCAATGCAAACGGATGATCGGTAAAATATGGGGGCTCAACCCAAAAATAACCATGTGGTTATACAATACCGTAATCATACCCTGTCTATCATATGGGGCTCTGGTGTGGTGGCCCAGAACGACACAGAGCACAACCATCGTAAAACTGAAAAAATTCCAGAGGCTGGCATGCGTGGCTGCAACGGGATGCATAAAAACGACTCCTACAACAGCAATGGAGGCTCTTTTAGGAATCACACCGTTGCACCTACACATCCAGCAAGAAGCCGCAGCATCCGCGTTCAGACTAAAGGCTTTACATCTCTGGGAAAACGATAGTCTGTCCCGTCACACAACCATCTTAGACGAAATAGCGACAGGCAATCCAATCATGCAATCAATGACAAACAGCACAAAGAATACTTCTTCACTAAAATCTATAAGATACAGTTACACGAGGAGCCTAGTGATAGCTCAGGCCTTGAGGAAGTAAGAATATACGCAGATGGCTCTAAAACTACAACTGGCACCGGCGCGGGTACGTTCTCGGATGATCTGAACATTCATATAACTACAGGCTTGGGTAAGCATAGCTCCATCTTCCAGGCGGAATGTGTGGGGATGATCCAAGCGGCAACAGCAGCACTAAGGAGGAAGGTAACTGACTTTAATATCAGAATACTCTCCGACAGCGCTGCAGTATTAAGAGCCCTACAACGGTACGATCACTCATCAGGGCTAATCAAACAGTGTCACAATCTACTGGAGCAAGTAAGTAAAACCAACCATGTCACACTCCAATGGATAAAGGAACACAGCGGATCCAGAGGCAACGATGCGGCAGACGAGTTAGCAAGGAGAGGTTCCAACTTATCTCCAAAAGGACCGGAACCAATGATCCTGTTACCATTCAGCCAAATCCGAGCATGGATACGTGACACAACCAAAAGAAAACATCAAGAATACTGGGCAAGTATCACAGATTGCAGACAGTCTAAAGAGGCGTTCCCGAAGCTCAAACCGAAGTACTCTAGAAAACTCCGCAATCTGAAACGTGACAAACTACGACGAATGGTCGGTCTTGTCACGGGACACTGCTCACTAAACAAACACCTGTTTATGTTAGGTGTTACAGACAGCCCCCTGTGCCGAGGGTGCTTGGAGGCAGACGAAACGGCCGCGCACGTCATCCTGGGCAGAACACCTCGGAACACCGAGGACCGTCAAGGAGGCCTGCACCGGCATCAGCGAGCTGCTGGCCTTCTTCGACGACATCGGGTGGCTGGACTAATGCGCACCACCCGACATCACGCACAAAGTGCCGCATCGAGACGGCATGGTTGCGGAAAACAGCCCGCTGACCAAGACCAAGTAGGTATCTTTTTACTGCAAGTAATGGTAAAATATTTATTTAGCAGCTTACTTTAAGTGCGTAAGTGTTTAACAACCCACGCGTAAATTACATTTTGCAATAAACTTCTACAAAAGGAAAATTATATGGCTATTGATCAAGCATGCATGCTGATTCAATTCATCATCATCATCTCAGCCATAGGACGTCCACTGCTGAACATAGGCCTGCCCCATAATTTTCCAAAAGGACCGGTTGGAAGCGGCCTGCATCCAACGTCGTCCTGCGACCTTTATCAGGTCGTCTGTCCAACGTGTCGGTGGACGACCTACGCTGCGCTTGCCGGTCTGTGGTCTCCATTCCAGAACTTTCCAGCCCCATCGGCCATCTGTTCTGCGTGCTATGTGCCCTGCCCACTGCCACTATAACTGGCTAATCTTCTGGGCTTTGTCGGTGACTTTATTTCGTCTACGGATCTCCTCATTTCTGATTCAACCACGTAGAGAAACCCCGAGCATAGCCCTCTCCATAGCACGTCGTGCTACTTTGAGCTTATTTATGAGGCCCATAGTAAGAGACCACGTTTCAGTGCCATAAGTCATCACTGGTAACACACATTGGTCGAAGACTCTAGCCTTGAGGCACTGAGGTATTTTTGACGAGAAGACTTCGGGAAGTTTCCGGAACGCTGCCCAGCCGAGTTGGATTCGCCGACTGATCTCTTCCTCGATGTTGGACCTGCCTAATTTAACTGTCTGCCCCATGTAGAAGTATTCGTCAACAACTTCGAGAACTGAGTTCCCAACGTTTTCGTTCCCTTCCCAAGTTTGATATTGGGGTAGGCACAACATGGGCATTAGCTATAATTTTCGTCTTGTCCATGTTCATTCTAAGGCCTACCCGTTGGGAAACTCGATGGAGGCCTTCGAGCATTGTGCTGAGGTCTTCCATGGATTCTGCCATGACTACAATATCGTCGGCAAATCGAAGGTGAGTGATGTTCTCCCTATTGATATTGATGCCAAGTCCTTGCCATTACAAGAGCTTGAAGGCGTCTTTCAATGCAGCAGTGAACAGTTTTGGAGATATAACATCTCCCTGTCTCACGCCTCTTTGCAATGGAATTGCCTTCGAACTTTAAACCTGTACTCGGACTGACATGTTGGCGTTTTTGTACAAACACTTCAGCGCTTCAATATACCGATAATCAATACGGCACCGCTGGAGAGACTCAAGCACTGCCCACGTCTGGACACTACGTGGACACTGAGTATTAGGTATACGACCCTATTGGAAACGCTATCGATCGTAACTATGTTGTTAGTAAGGGACTTGTGGATGAGAAACCCGACACCACCTTGGGACTGTTGGTCGCCCTCCCGGTAGTAAAGCAGGTTACCTGATTATAGGGTTATCGTGTCCTCACCCGCTCTTCGGACTTCTGATAACCCTACGATGTCCCAGTGTAACCTACTCATTTCTTCTTCCAGCTCATAGATCTTCTCGTCTGTCCTCATCGTGCGTATGTTGTGTGTTACCAGGGCCAGACGTCGTCGTTGGGGGCGGTAGCCGATTCAATTGGATCACTTCAATTATTCCAGGCAAAGTAGTAGATACCTTGCCTAGAATCTCTGTACATTTATGAGTTTCAAAATTATGGAATTTGGCCAATGTAGTGACGAAGCAGCGAGAGCTTATCTAGCTGGTTACCTACTTAGTAGAGGTATCCCAATCGCAGTAGGTAATCACTTTAATTCATCATACGTGGTCGTCAGATTAGATAGGTACTCTTGGTCTGACATCTCTCCAGAAGGCCAATTTGGTCAGAATTCATTCTTCCGGGGTCTCCCGAAATACATACTCTTCTTCTCTCTTCATTTAGAATAAAGGAAATAATAATAACTTACGAAATCACCTATATTCGAAAAGATGCCTTGAAAAAGATATAGTCAGTTATTTTGTGAGTTTTTAAATACAGACTAAATAGTTAAGGTTTAACAATAGCCCTGCTGATAACTGGTAACTTTATAAAACAGTTACCTGCAGTAGCATTAGTTAGCAGTAGCAGTTGGCCAATATCCCTGCCTAGCTAATAATAATATTAGCTAGGTAGGTACCTACTTGCTATCTTTCAAATTCGAAGTGAACTAGGTTAAATTTTCTACCGAACTTTTATGTCAACCAAGATTGTCATAGCGTTAGTAAGGCGTATCACAACGGTGACAATGTTGACTTTTGACAACAATCATTGTACACTTTGCAAGGTTAATATTATAAAACTGTCACATGTTATACGTACTAAGCCCGCAGGTGACGAAGGTAAAAGTTATCTAAAAGTTTTAAAAAAAACTGGCAACGTTGTTAAAGATACTTGTTTTTCTTCTTATTGGATGGCTTTTGTGACTAGATTGTCACAATTGTTAATGTCAATTGTTAAAAATACAGTGGGAGGCAGTAGAGTAATCATCATCAACTCATCGAAAATAGACTCGTGTGTTTGTACGTTTGCCAAGTAGAGTCAAGTAGATGATTTAACCATAGATATATAGACTCCAGATACCTAATACGTCAAAATTCGTGAAGCAAAAAAATTTTACCCTAGTAGGGATACTTGGTTTTCACTTGTCAAATTCAAAATCAGTCGACAAATGTCACTCGCTGTGGATACTGAGTATGATGAAAAATCAAAAATACCATTTCGTGCTAGATTGCGTAAAAATTATTATGTAAAATAAAGAAGACCAACGGTCGCCCTTCACGCAAAAACAGTCTCCAACAACTCTTTTTAATTGTTTTACAAGAGATTTTTCTAATAGTATGCAAAACTCAATTAGTTACCACTTCTACTGTTACGTTACCACTCTACTTGTTTAGTTTCCCGATTGGGTGTCATTTAGGTTCCCAACAGATCCAGTTAAAGATACACTTTGATACATATGAGTACTTATCAATAATTTTATTTTGACTTATAAAATTTTGCTATTGTACATTAATAATATCCTAGAAGCATAGGTAGGCGAGATCTAGTATCGACTATAAATGACATTTATGTAGTCAACTCCTCAGACCAAATAAAAAAGTCAAGACAGAATGTTGTGAACAGAAAAGTGAAGCCGGTAAAACTACGCCTCGCCGTGTACATACACAAGTACACACACACACACGCACAACGAAACTACGCCTTGACTCGTCAGTCGAACTATCGCTGCGCGTGGAAGCAACACGTAAAGTAAATCAACAAATTTACCAGTCAAAATGCCGAATTTTGTCGTGAAACGGTGTTAAAACAAACATCAAAATATAAAAAGAAGGATGGAATCACATTTCACACGTAAGTAACTTGGAAACCAATATTTTAAATAAATAAAAATAAAGGTTATTGCTTGGAACATAGAAAGTGTTGCCATGGTAAAGCCTGTAAGGTTTACCCTATTATTGGGTAATCTTAATATTTAGTATATATGTTACGTTAATACGGGTACGTTTTTATAATAGTTTATCAATTATCAACGTGTTTTAACCGACTTCAAAAAAGAAGTAGGTTCTCAATTAGACTTTTCTTTAAATATAATATTGTATGACACTCGACGCAATATCTTTATACAAAACCGGTTCCGTCTTTTGAAAGCAAATTAAAAAAAAATAGGCAATTCTTTTTTTTTTATTTTTAGTTTATTTTCAACCGACATCTAAAAGGAGTAGGTTCGCAATTAGGTTCTATTGTTTTAAATACTTGTTACCTCATAAGTCCGTTATTTATAAACCGATTTGAACAATTATTTTTTTGTTGGAAACCTGATACCTTAAATATGGACTCGCATTAATTTCACACTGGATTTTCAATTTCGTACATATTGAAGGCGGTTATGTATTTTTGTAAAAATAAACCATATTTCTATTGAAGTCTTTTGTTTTTAGGGTGTATCTATATTGAATGTTGTTGTGTGTAGTTAGTATGCGGAAAGTTATACGAGATGGTCGACCAGTCTTTGTCATCACGCGATTTTATAAACCAGTCGTAGAAGAAAAATGCAAAGCAGGATTCATAGGTACATTAATAAATATTGAAAGTTTAAAAGCGCTTTATACGAAGTACATAGAATATGAAAAAAGGCTGTTTTTTATCTACTTATAAATTAAGCCAGGATCATTTGGAGATTCTATTTACGTCTTTTAGGATGCATGGAGGGTTCAACGATAACCCTAACGTAAGACAGTTTACAAGCAAGCTACAAAAAATACTATGTCATTTAGAATTAAAATGTCTTGCAAAAAGTAATTGTGTTCCTTTAGAACACATAGCAATACATAATTGCACGTTGTTGAAACTAAAATTATGAATAGCACTTCATCGTCGTATAGAAACGAAGAAGAAGAAGAAACCATTGAAAATTCTTCATTGCAACTTCTTAATGAAATTGTTAATGAATCATTTGATTGGGCCAGTTGTTTACATGACAATTCATATTATGGTGACTACAGAAAAATGATAATTGGGTACATATCTGGAAGTACAGTGCACTATCTTGTTAAAACCATAAAATGCTCTAAATGTTAAGATGCCTTGCAGACTGATGAGAAACTTTATTTTCACAAGCTCATTAGTTTAAAAAACAAAGGCGGTTTTCGCTTCCCGTCTAAGGATCTTTTTGACATTTGTGTCACTTGTGAAGCAGTTGTTCGAAAATTATTGAATGAAAATATTGCAATAACCGCAGAAAATCAACACCAAACTATAGTCTTGAACATATTAAAGAAATTCATTGGAAACAATCAGATTTTTATCAATTTACAGTCAAAACATGAATATGTTGGGCAGGAACACAAACTTAATTTAATACGGTGTGTAATTGAGAAATACTTAAACATTAGATTCCACCATATTGCTAAATTAGAAAGTATTTCTAAATCAGTGCAAAGTAAACGACAAGCGTATAAAAATAATTCAGCATAAAGGTTTTTAAATAAAACTAGCAGTTACACCGAGTAATTTTATTTCTGAAACTCTTTGTCTTTTCTCTTTCACTACCCAATGCCACTACTTTTTACCGACACCTAATGTAGGAACCCTATTATTATATTAAAACTAATAACGTTATAACTTTATTAAATTTATAACGTTAATAATTTGATAACGTAATTTTTATGGGGTAATTTAAATTATCATGGCAGCACCGATTCACGCACTACATGCATAGAAAACCGGCCTCACTGCTCTGTTCACAACATTCTGTCTTGACTTTTTTATTTTGTCTGAGAGTCAACTCATGGTAGAGGTAAGGATCCCTTTTACAAGAGTAGAACAGAAACTGGAATGGATTTTAAGATCCTTGGCGATCGTTACCGCAAACTAACACATTTTAGCTTGAAAATGGGATCGATGATGGGCAGCACGATTTATGTGAAAGTGCGTATTTAACAATGGACTTTATAAAATCTAAGTAAGTATAGATCTTCACTGTCAGATAAATTACTTCTTTATGCAATGCGTATGGCAAGAACGAATGTTGACGTTGATATATAAGGTATTTGGTTATCAGGGTAACCATTTATTTATACGTTTGTTGGTTCCTCTATAGGTCATTGTTAATTAGTGCACAGTATTGAACGAGTGGTTTGGAATCCATAACTTGTCATGAAAGTAAAAGAAAACACTTACATATCTTTTTTATTATTATGATCCCATATTCGCAGCTCCAGGTCGTAAGAGCCATAGTGCGACTGGACGCACGCCCCGACGACGCACCACTACATCGCAGACAGAATAGACAGCAGTAAATACTCGAGACATGCCTACCCGCTTAGAATAGGTCCAACGGCGGACGATGACCCGCTTGGGCCCGCCAACGTTTAGGCATAGGCCTATCTCTTAGCTATTGAGCGATCGCCACACTACTGCGGTGCTTCTGCGATTGAAATGCCTTTGATGTCAAATTCGGTACCTACATATTCTGTTAGATCTAGTTCTCAATCGCAGTTGTAAAATTGCAATTGCATTGCTGCCTATCTACTGTACGTATGTATGTCTGTGCTGTGCTAACGCTAAAATTTCGTCCTGGGTCATTTAATATTGATATTGATATTCGAGTCGAGTTACTCATTTTGAAATAATTTAATTTGCTGGAAGCGTAATCACAATGTGAACAGCACACTACTACTCCGAGGCAGAATATTTCGTACTGTGGTGGTACTAACCAAGACTAGTTGTTAAATTAGAAATAATTAATTTTGTTTTAATACATTCAAGTTCAATTATGTGTACACAGTGCACACTACTACTTCGATTCAAAGTAACTGGCATTGCGGTGTCGTACCCAACAAGACGACTTACTATTCGGAAATAATTTTAATGATGCCTTCAAGCCTTAACACAATATACGTGCACAGTGCACACTGCTACTTCGATTCAAAGTAACTGGGATTGCAGTGGTACCCTACAAGACGGGTTTTATTCGGAAATAATTTACTTTAATACAATGTCTTCAAGCCTTAACACAATATACGTGCACAGTGCACACTGCTACTTCGATTCAAAGTAACTGGGATTGCAGTGGTACCCTACAAGACGGGTTTGATTCGTAGATCATTTACTTTAATACGATGCCTTCAAGCCTTAACACAATATACGTGCACAGTGCACACTGCTACTTCGATTCAAAGTAACTGGGATTGCAGTGGTAACCTACAAGACGGGTTTTATTCGGAAATCATTTACTTTAATACAATGCCTTCAAGCCTTAACACAATATACGTGCACAGTGCACACTGTTACTTCGATTCAAAGTAACTGGGATTGCAGTGGTACCCTACAAGACGGGTTATTATTCGGAAATCATTTAATTTAGGTTATACAATGCCTCCCTAATTAGAATATACGTGCACAGTACGGACTGGGACTTCGAGGCAAAAGAATTGTCATTGGTGGTAACTACAAAGACAAGTACCGTATTACCTAATAATACAAAATGTGCCTTGCAACCGAAATTGATTTTTACGTGCGCACTACTACTACGAACAGAATTTCTGGCTTAGCCGAATGAAATCTTTACTCAACAGTGGTGTGGAGGTCACCATAACACATTATGGAACGGACTACTGACGTGCACCACTGTAGCATTACATCATCATCATCAGCCTGTAGCAGTCCACTGCTGGACATAGGCCTCTCCAATTGCACGCCACTTAGGTCTATCTTGGGCTTCTCGCATCCAGTTTTTGCCAGCCGTCTTGCGCAGATCGTCACTCCACCGTGCCTCAGGACGTCCTACACTACGTTTGCCGAGACGCGGTCTCCACTCTAGAACTCGTTTACCCCAACGGTTGTCGGTTCTACGGCTAATATGGCCAGCCCACTGCCACTTCAGCTTGCTGATCCGGTGGGCTATGTCGATGACCTTGGTTCTCTGACGGATCACTTCATTTCTGATGCGATCCCTCAGAGAAACACCGAGCATAGCCCTTTCCATAGCCCGCTGAGCGACTTTGAGCTTGTGGACCATTCGAGCCGTCAGTGTCCACGTTTCGGCTCCGTATGTCATGACAGGTAGGACGCACTGATTGAAGAATTTCGTCTTCAGGCACTGTGGAATCGGCGAAGTAAGGACTCGACGTAGTTTCCCAAACGCTGCCCAGCCCAGCCGAATTCTTCTATTCACCTCGTTCTCAAAGTTGTTTTTTCCCAACTGCAATGTCTGCCCGAGGTACACATATTTTTGAACAACTTCGAGAACGGCGCCGTGTATCGCAATCGGTTCCGGTAGAACATGTTCGTTGAACATGACCTTGGTTTTGTCCAAGTTCATCCGTAGGCCGATGCGTATAGAAGAGTCAGCCAGGTCATTCAGCATCTGTTGCAGGTCCTGCAGCGTCTCTGCCACGATGACGATATCGTCAGCAAATTGCAAGTGAGAGATGTATTCGCCGTTGATATTAATGCCACGTCCTTTCCAGTTCAGCGTCTTGAACATATCCTCCATTGCATTTGAAAACAATTTCGGGGAAATAACGTCCCCTTGTCTCACTCCTCGATGCAACGGTATGGGACTTGTTTGCTGATTCTGTACTTGGACGGACATGGTGGCGGTTTCGTAAAACATCTCATCACTTGGATGTATCGCCAATCTATCTGGCAACGCTGCAGGGACTCCAGAACAGACCAGATTTCAACCGAGTCAAAGGCCTTCTCATAGTCCACGAATGCTAGACACAGGGGCTGATTATACTCTTCGGTCTTCTGTATAATCTGCCGCACTGTGTGAATGTGGTCTATGGTGCCGTATCCGCTCCGAAACCCAGCCTGTTCCGGTGGTTGGAATTCGTCGAGTCTACGCGCAAGACGGTTCGTGATCACTCTTGAAAACAGCTTATAGACGTGGCTTAGAAGGGATATGGGTCGATAGTTCTTCAGCAGGGTCTTATCTCCTTTTTTGAAGAACAGGACGACCACACTCCTACTCCACGCCTCTGGAGTTCTCCCTTCGAACAGGACAGCGTTAAAAAGCTTCTGGAGCTCCCTCAGTACGGGTTTACCTCCTGCTTTTAGTAGCTCTGTTGTAACGCCATCCTCTCCAGGGGCTTTTCCATTTTTAAGCTGTCTAAGAGCGATCTCGATTTCGCCAATACTGACTTCTGGCAAGTCTTCGGTGAAATGGCGTGTTAACGTGGCTCTAGGATCATTTTCGGGATCAGGTCGAGATGCATGCGATGCGTATAATCGGCCATAGAAGTCCTCCACTTCCGAAAGGACTGCCGGCTTCGAAGCAACGACTTCTCCACTAGCTGTGGTCAACTTCGTCAGGTGGCTTCTTCCAAGAGATTGTACGAACACCTTTGACCCTCGATTCTGCTCGATCGCTCTTTCGATCGAAAGAGTATTGAAGCACCGGAGGTCGTGTCGTACGTTCTTGTTGATCTCTCGGTTTAGAGTCCGCTTTTCTGACGAAGTGATGGGTGGGTTTTCACGTCGTTCCTTCATTAGCCCCAAAGTCTCTTCTGAAAGCTTGGACTTCTTGCCCTTACGCTGCATGTAACAAAATCTCGTACCTTCTTCCCTGAGGACCCGAGTCACATTTTCGAGGTTCTGGTTTACGTCTGTGGTGGTTTCCACGGCAGCGAATTGGTTCTCCAGGTTTAACTGGAATGTTTCAGATCCTGCAATGGTTTGGAGCAGTGTTGGTCGGAGCCTGGACTTCATCAGACGGACACGTTGCGCCTTGAAGTTGATATTCAGAGAGCCTCGGACAAGTCGGTGATCGCTACCGGTATTGAACCTGTTGATCACGGAGACATCTCTAAATATGTGCCTTTTATTCGTCATGATGAAGTCAATCTCATTTTTAGTCCTAGTGTCGGGGCTTAGCCACGTCCACTTCCTTTGGGGCTGTTTCTTAAAGAAGGAGTTCATCAAGAAGAGCCCCTCCCGTTCGAGGAAGTTGACGAGCATTTGCCCCCTATGGTTTCTGCTTCCAAAGCCATGGCATCCTACTACCGATTCGCTGAAATTCTGTACTCCCACTTTAGCGTTAAAGTCCCCCATGACAACGGTGTACTGGGTCTTTGTAGTGAAGTGGAGGGCCCTCGATATGTCATCGAACATATCCTCCACTTCATCGTCCGAGTGTGTTGAGGTCGGTGCGTACACTTGCACCACCTTGAGGCTATACCTCTCGGTGAGCTTCACAATAAGGTACGCTACCCTGTTCGACACACTGGACACTTCCACAACGTTGTCAGAAAGGGACTTGTTTACCAGAAACCCAACGCCACCTTGGGATTGTTGGTCTCCCTCTCGGAAGTACATAAGGTGGCCCGATTCTAGGGTTAAGGTGTCCTCCCCCTCTCTTCGGACTTCACTCAACCCCAGTATGTGCCACCTAATTTTCCCAAGTTCCACCTCGAGTTGCGCCAGATGCGAGTCAAGCCTTAGCGTGCGTCCGTTATACGTCGCCAGGGTCAGTTGTTTGTGGTGGCCTTCCGTAGCCCGGAGATTCTTAGCACCCCTCGCCCCGCCGTTACCATGGTCGCCACCATGACCAGGAATAGCGGGGCCGCCGGGAACTAGGGGCCGTGGCTTGTTGTTGTCCTGCATTGGAGGAGATTGCCCGTAATCGCCACGCTGGGCAGGCGGGTTGGCGATCGCAGGGCGTAGCTTCTCGCACCGGTGACGCTGCTGCCCGTCACCGGCCTGTTGCATTTAGCGACGCCTGTTGGGATGGGTATACCGCCATCGGTCGGTTGTCAGAGCCTCGTTCGTCGATCAGCAGGATGTACCGCGTGCAGGTGAGGTTGACTTGGGTCAAAAGATGTTGGCTCGCCCCTTACATCCCCTTGTAGCATTACAACCGCATACAATAGTTTACAGAATACCATTTATGTCAAAAACAATCGATAAGAGAATAGGGGCACAGCTGTGTAAACATTTGCGAGTAGATAGGTTCTTACGTTGTGTTACCTATTCTAATTGGGTATGCTGCGTTATCTATGCTGGGATGTAGCGGCGTACGTTCCGTCTCGAAATAGTTTTTAGCTGCGGAACAATGAATATATGGGTCAATAATTATAAAAAAAATGTTTTTCTTCACTATTTTTTTTTTCACCAATTATCGATTCCAAAGCATCCCATTCGGTATTGTGCACTAATTAACAATGACCCTATATACATAGAAGAACCGATATACGAGTGATTTTTTTTTACTTGAAAACTGAAAATAATATTTATTGTGGCCCTCCAGCTTTTGTAGTAAATTTAATTAGCTCGCGAAGGTCATGTATAACTTGAGAACGGCTTTACCGATTTCATTCAACTTTTTTTACCTAAATATTTTCTAATACTTTGTAGAAGGTACACTTACATTAAAAAAAAAAAGTAACGATGGGAGGTTATGATGATGCCGCAGGCCGAACCTACTACGCGAACGAGGTCGCAGGCAGTCGCTAGTCTATATATAAAAAAGATGAACCACTATTCCTCCTGGTCACGCTGTAACTTGTGAACAGATGAAACAACAAAAAACAACAAATGTAGTTTGAACAGCCCTGGAGCAACTTTTGCAGCAACGCAATTGCTGAAAAAAAAGAAAAAACAATCTTATCAAACCTGCGCTTTATCTCAATAATATTATAAATGTGAAAGTTTAGATGGATAGATGCATAAATGTTTGTTGCTCTTTCACGCTCAAACGGCGGGGCCAATTTAGATAAAAGTTGGTACGGAGATAGATGAGGCTTTGAATTGACACATAGGATACTTTTCATCATCATCATCATCCTCTATCACCACGCGGGTGAAACCGCGGATTGCAGCTAGTTATATATACATACATATATATTAATCAATAGCTAATCGAAGTTTAACCTTTTATTAGTATCTATAATAATAATTATAAAATTATTGTATATGATACTCTATTAAACAATGCAAGAAATAAAACACCAAATTTTTCAATACCAGTTTTTATTTATCATACATTTTAATTGTTTTATTAAAATAATACCTAAACAATATAGGTACAGTCTTTAATTATAAAAGAAAAATCGTATTTTACAAACAAATAGGACGCTATGTCCCAGGGTACGTATGTGTGTATCCCATATTATGTACAAAATTTTCAAATAAGAATTTTATATAATATGTAGGTACACAAACAGTTATATACCTACCATTCTAATGTTTCTTAATTATTACTTGTATTTACATAGGAATTTTCAATTAATTTAATGGTATCCAGAGTGTAATAAACGGCAAAATGTACACAAAGGAACAAAATCTTGAATTTTTGCTGTCAACTCAAAGGCAATATTTTTAAATTTATATAATGCATCGTGTATGAAATATGTATTTTACAATATAACATTTTGTTTTATAATGCAGTGATTGCATTTTCTGTTTTTATTATACTTATTTTTTACAATTTCACCTATCTATTAGCATTAACATCGAATTGAGTTATACATAGTTTTGTAAGTACGAAAAATATACGAACCATTTTTTTTTATTACAATACGATGCAAAACGCATAAAGCGCGCATCTTGGTGCGTACTTTATGCCACTTTTGTAATCGGACATGGCAATATACATTTTTCTGTGTCGCTTATGAAACTATAATATTTTGAGGGTAGTTTACATTAAATTATGGCAGGATGATGGTAAAATTCTTGAAGTCATTATGACTAGTGAAAAAATGAATATTGAATATATTTCATTATTCAATATACATTTCAAAATACATCTAGAACAAACACAAAAGGAAAGATAGGGTGACAGTCTTTTTTTTGGACCTCTTACTTAAATGTAACGATTTAGTCGCAATTGTTTAGCCGCTTGTGATGCACGTTATCACGCACGTCAATATCTGTTTCGGTACATTTTATTACTTCTGTTGTGGAATACTTTTTGCGAGATTTCAAAAATTTGCTGCAGTTTAACGCATAAATACGAGTAAGTTTTTTGTTCCGACGCAGGAAGGTACCTCATCTTCCCTTTTCTGTTTTATCTGTGACACATAAATTGAAAGAAACACACTGATAAAGAGTTTTAAGGTGAATTGAGTTTAATCATCTTATCATTCGTTTGAGTTTCCATAACACATTATTTAGGCCTGGTTTACCTGGTTATGCAAAAAACGGAACAATATTTATCACCGGAAGTAGACAAGTCGTTGAGAGACTCTTTACCATCAAAGGTCTTATCGAATTGACCTAGTCTAATAAATACTTATAAAAATTAAAACTATTTAACAAAATAGTATAAAATATAGCTGCCTTTTTCGGATACAGGACACAGTACAGACAGCAAAATAAATAAAAAAGTATAGTATTACAAATTTCAATGTTGATGATGATTTAAATTGAAGATATTAACAATAATTAATTTTATAACATCATTAATTAATTATTAAACATTTCGAAGATATTCGTATAAATTATACTTTTATGGACAACATTATTTATTATAATCATCTGATTTAATAAAATGTCAATTTAAATTAAGTAATTCGGTATATAAGTATCGGTTGCACAAAGTTCGAATAATTCACACATATATTAAATCATATGGAACGAAATATTGTAATCGTATAAAACCGGAAATATGTAACTCACATTTCCATACCATCCATTTATGACTTATTCTAGGTATCTTTTTGTCATACATTTTCTGTCTGGTAATTCCCGTTTTTGTGTAAAGTTTGGCAAGGTGAAGTTTCGGACTTTAAAAATAATATTTTATTCATAAATTGTGAAACCGACCCCCATCATCAGGCGATCAAGAATATAATAGATGGCCAGAGGACATGGACTTATTTTTATGTTTAAACATTAAACTATGGACAGATTTGTTAAAAACAAATTTTCATTATATCACAATTAAATTATCATTACATTTACCACTAAAATTTCATTCTGTAATAACTAAATGGCATGACGTCTAGGGGGATTACAAATTATTATACCAGTGGTTTAATATGTACTTATAAATTAATGAAAGAAAGAAAATGCTATTTACAAAAGGCCGTTGCTTTCAGATTATTTTTACCATACTTTTAAAACATTTACAATTTTACATACCCTTAAAAATAATACATAATAGTGATATTATTTAATAGATCGATGCTCTTATAGTTAAGTTTCCAGAATGTCAAATTCACACATTTTCGCCATTTGCAAAAACGCTGTTAATTTATCATATATTTATTACATATAACACTCACAGTAACTGTAATAATTAGTATTATATTTTCCACTAAATATCAACAACAACACGTTTATATTTTGTGATATAAACCATGAGAATACAAAACCTGAGCAATAGTTGTTTTTTTTTATAACTAAGATGTAATGTTAGCGTTCCCGTCAAATTTAGAACCTAGATTCGGTTACCTACAGAAATAAGGTCGTACCTCAATCTTTGGATAATCTAAACGGGCAGATTTTGGCCCACTTGATAGGGATCTGATTCGAGAGCGCATAACGATAACGTAAAACCGAAAATTATGGCGCAGATTTCAACAAATGGCCTTTTTTAGTGAAAACGTAATGCAATGCTGCACAGAGCAATGTCATTATTAGAAATTTAAGTCTGCTGTTCGAAACAGCATTATTATCAAGTAGACGGATCTTCAAAATTTCTAATCCTAACAAAACCATCTTGGTCAACTAACATACTGTTGCCTTCTTGCTCTTTCGGAATCCCATCTTGGGGTTGCGAGTAGGAAGCTTCGTACCCACACGCTCTAGGCGCAGGGGTTGGATACGGCCTCTCACTCGGCTCCTCAGAAAATCCATACAAATCCGTCGATTTTGGCCTATCAGGGAAAGCATTCACTTTACCGCGCTTCTGGGAACCGCTAGAGTTAACAGTCAAAGGTGAATTTCTTCTCTGAGAACTTCTAACTTGACATTCATTTGGGTAACTTCTATTAGGGTTTAAGGTTTGGATACCAGAAGCGTGGTAAGAGGCGTTTTCCGTATCATAATTTCCATACTCATCAGGCAAATGGGGCTGATGGTAATGATGGCCCATGGAGTCGTATCCCATGGTCATACAATTCTGAACGTTCTTGTTCTTAGGTCGGTGCTTCTTTCTTGGATTACTGTTCGTTCTAGAAGAAACCCTGTCGTAAGACATGTGTTTGAAGTTGTGAGAACTTCTATTGGAACCTCCATTGTAGTTCTGGTTCTTTATATCCCTGATGAAGTCGCTGTTGCTTCCGTATTGGATGACATTGTACTCGTGGTCTAAAGGATCTTCTCCTTGCAAAGACTGGATCGCTGGATCACAGTTTGAATAGTGATCGTCTGACGCTGATTCAATGCCGTTGTAGCCGAGGTTAGGATGGTGTTTGATCAAATGATTGGTCACGCCCTGACTTGATGCAGCGTTAGATGATTCTGTCGAACTGCTGTGACCAGCGTTTGCAATAGAACTGTGTCCTGAATAGTTTTCAGTTCCAGAATTATTATCACAGTTTCCTGCCAAGGTGTTAAGCTGGAACCTTTGGTGGTCGATGACAGGACCACAGCATGGTTCAGGCAAGTTTGGATGATGCCCTCCTCCTTCGTAAATTGGCTTACCAGTTCTTAAGGTATACGTATGGAGGTTCGTATTGGTGTTACATATAGCTGGATAGTCAGGGTCGAACTGTTCGTTACTAGACCCTGCGCCGCAAGCAAAGAGACCCATCCCAGGTATTTTGTGGCCATCGGCCTTTTCGTGTGGGACAGCAACAATGCTGACTTTGAGACTAATCACCCAAGAAATAAGAGCTACTATGCTGATCTCTATCACCCGTAACGAGTATTGGTATCCCCATTGCAGCCAGTTCAACTTTGTCACGTTGACTTGGTTCTTTATACCAAACACTCCAAATATCTGCAACGCTGCCATCAACACGAACAGCAGTGCCGTCGCCAAGTTTATATGAATAGCTTGGTACAGATTTTGGAAACCATTTATATACGTGTGACTTTTCTTCTGCAGGACAGATTTTAGCGTTTTGTACACATAAACGTAGCACAAACCTAAAATTAGGCATGCTATTATGAATATAATTTGACATGTAAGACCTAGTACCCTTTTTTCGACTCCATATGAAGTCTTGTAAATAGTATTACTATTTTCAAAGATATGTAACATTAAACATGACAGCAGATGTATGCCGCCTCCCACCATGATAGTTCTGGGACGTATTAGGAATGAGCAACAGGTGTTCTTAAAGTTTATACTATTGTTAAGAAGAAATAATATGGTACAAGCGAACGCAATGCTAAGGAAAATATCGGGAATGTGCAGGAGAATTTCACTCAAGAAAATTGGCAACGAATTATTTATATTGTACGGATCGTAGCACATGTAAAATATTCTCATAAGACACACTAACACTAAAATCAGATGTAGTATAATGAAATAATACTGAGTGAAAAGATGCGTGAATTTGTTGTAACAAATGATCTTGAATATTGAATACACTGCTAGAACTGTAAACATGATTGTCGCAGAATAAATATGTATATTCCATGCGAAAGCCCAATTCGCTCCTGACCTTTGTATAGGTTCAGTGTTTTTGTCTTGCTTCAAGACTTTCTTGTCAGAGTTCACGTTAGCTAAGTTATGGTATCGCTCTGTTGACATTTCGGGGTCTTTTAGTTCGAAACCAACAGTCGTAGCCGGCATTATATCGTCCTTCCTACTATCATTAACTTTAGTGGAATACTGAAGGTTTCTTCTAGTATTCGTTTCTCCATTTTGATCTACTATTAATGGCCTATCTAAATTGTTCATGTCTGGATCTAACACTGCTAGCACACCTTCTGTGGAGGTGTCTCTCGTAGAATCTGAAAGCGTTACACCTGTTTCTTTTGTAATGTAAACGTCACTTTTAGAAGTCTTCTCTTGATTATGTTGTGGCTTCGCTGTGACAGTTCTGAGTAGAACATCTGGTATGTCTTCCTTTCGACCGTTCGATCCCGAGAGTATTCGGGAGATGGTCGGGATGTTGAGGGAATTCGGCACGAAATCGGTGAAGTTCGCTTGGTCGGTCTTCACGTCACTGTCTAATTCCTCGGGCTGAAAAGAGAGAGAAATCATCTTTAGGTTGATACTTCACACAAGTAAGGTACCAGAGGATAATACGGTCAGTCGGATAATACCTAGTAATGTTGCAATAATACAAAAGAAGTATGAGGCTGTTTCAATAGATGTCAATGTATTGACCACGACACAGGAATCTTGATTCTTGCTTTATTTTTTGTTTTTTTGCACACTAGCCATATATTTTCATCCCATATCCGAAAAATGGTAATAATTTTTTTAAGGGTTATTTAAGTTTACTAAAGTTAACAATTAAAGTTTACGAATGTATGCTTTATAGATCTCCTTTAACTTTTTTATTAATGGTGACCCACACATGTATGTACCTTACAACCATTTTGGTGTTGGTGAAGAGGTTAATAGATTTACTAAAATATTTCGTAATTAGAAACGCTTCGATCTAAGTATATTTATTATTTAACAACTAATTTCTAACGGTAACATTTTATGTAAAGGGTTGTGTGCTGCGTGCTGCATTCTTGATTTAAGAAATCGATTTTAATTAGAGTATGAAAACTATCGTGAGTATCACGCATTAAAATAATATAAAGATACTGGCAGCACTCACTCGGTATTATGTCGGTTTAACGGCCCTTCCCAATAATCTATCTATCGCCGGTTTACCTTACTAGAGTTAGATATTTGACATTATTTGTATGGACGTTATGTCAAATTGTATCGGTAGTAAGGAAAACTGTGGATAGATAGATTATTGGGATCCCCCATAAGTCTGACGACGCTTGAGATTGCGTCCATCTCCAAGCGTAAACACTCCCTGAAGAAGAACGTCTTACACGTTCGAAACGTTATCGGACATAACCGACATAATACCAAGTGAGTGCAGCCGGTACATATAATTAGAAATCGATATCAGTTAAATCTTGTTAAATATTGGATGAAGACAACAGGCTGACTTTATAAAGTAAAGGCCTAAGTTTATGAATAATTTTGCACGCTAATTATTCTGTTTTCACTGAAGCATGTAACAAACTTAAAACCTGCAAACTCCTTTGTTTGAGCTGTAATTTTACTTCATTTAACACTGGTATTAGCGCTGCCATTAGCACCTTGCTTATTCCTGTTCAAAACCCTACTTTCTACAATTGACTCATCTATGTTGACTCATGTTCATTGTCATATTGATCTGTCAGTGAGTCATTTTTTGCAATTACAACGAATTCTAAGATTTCAACTCAAGTGTATTTGAAGTGGGTATTAGCAGGAACCTAGTTGTTGGATTTTGGCTAGTCATACGGATAAGTATGTACGATTTTATATTTTGTGGAACAGACGGCTGAATCAACTTGAGAATAAATTGATTTCTGAATTATAGATTGAAGCTGTCTCAGTATATCTATTACGACTATCGCCTTTTTAATTTTGAACTTTTTGTAACTGTTGGTGCTAATCAAAGACTTGAGGTAATTTATATATAATTTGGATCTAAATGTGATCTTTATTTGATTCTGTGCTGCATGACTTTTCTTATATATTTGTGTCTTTTTGTTAGTCCTATTTTCAAAGAATTGTCCCTATTAAACTCTTTATATTATTATATCTATGCATTACATGCATAGATGATTCAACAAAATATAATTTTAATCAGATACATATAACATTTTATATAACACGTCAAAAATACCTCAGTGCCTCAAGACAAGAGTCTTCGACCAATGTGTGTTTTACCAGTGATGACTTATGGCACTGAAACGTGGTCTCTTACTATGGGCCTCATAAGTAAGCTCAAAGTCGCACAACGAACTATGGAGAGGGCTATGCTCGGGGTTTCTCTACGTGATTGAATCAGAAATGAGGAGATCCGTAGAAGAACGAAAGTCACCGACATAGCTCAGAAGATTAGCCAGTTGAAGTGGCAGTGGGCAGGGCACATAGCACGCAGAACAGATGGCCGATGGGGCCGAAAGGTTCTAGAGTGGAGACCACGGACCGGCAAGCGCAGCGTAGGTCGTCCACCGACACGGTGGACAGACGACCTGAGGAAGGTCGCAGGACGACGTTGGATGCAGGCCGCTTCCAACCGGTCCTTTTGGAAAATCATGGGGGAGGCATATGTTCAGCAGTGGACGTCCTACGGCTGAGATGATGATGAGTTAACATTTTTGTCTTTAAACAATCCTGCATTAAATACTGACAATTTGGGATCAAGACCTTAGACGATATTTTACGACACCTTTAGTATTACCCAGTGAGGGGACGAATTTAAAACATTTTTCCTCCACCTTCGGATGCGAATCATGAGACAGGAGAAAACCGATTCACTAGGTGCGATGCCTCTAGAAGTAAGTACGTCTTGGTAGGTACCACCGCAGTGCCAGATATTCTGCCGCCAAGCAATTGTGCGTAAGCATTATGTGAAGTGGCCTGAAGCAACTGAAACTACCCGAAACAGACTCAAATAATATTTTATATGATTTTTCCAGTTTTCAGATAACAGCTCTTAGTGGAATATCTTTGTTACTTCTAAACTGTTGCATTATAAATCTGCCGTGACGTGACGGACTAGCTCCAGCAGAAGATCAGCGTTGGTGTTAAACCAGCATTATGCTGAGATGGGGACAAATTTATGATGACACAGTTAATTGTAATTTTTCTTTCTTTTTTATAAATATTTGCATATGCTGCTGTCGTAAATAAATTATATTTCAGTTTATTTCAATGGATCCAAGATTCTTACCTTATGGCTAGGAGTGTTGAGTGCCTTCTTTTTCTGTGGCTCGATGCCTGGTGGTGGCATGGGTGGGGCAGGTGGTGGGGCTGGGACTTGAGGTGATGATGTCTCCTGGAAGTCCAGATATGAACCACTTAGTAGAGTAACCTTATCGGTCGAGCAGTAATCACACCATCAGTAAAAATCTACATTAACAATATCAGTAGTTAGTAACAATATTAGAAATGTGAAATTGTGGTCCATTTGTCCTTTCACACTTAAATTTTTACTATTTTGATGATGTCTTGACACAGATAGCGTTGAAAAGAATTTAGGACAGTTTATCCTGGAAAATCCTCTAGAATAGTCACTATATATGGACGGAGAAAGCTAGTAATATTATAAATAGGAAAGTTTTTGTCTGACGAGATATTTTATACCCAAGATTAACACCTAGGCCACCTTTAATCCCGACTCGAACGGGTGGTTCCCAAGGGATCACAATAAGTTTATCCAGATATTAACTTATCCACTTTATCCACGCAGACAAGTCAGAGGCTATAGTAATTATTAAACTTTCGCGATGTGAACACATATTTATATTATACTAGCAAACCCTGCGAACTCCGTTTCGCCACCAGATGGCTTCGTTTTATGTAACATTTTGTTTGGCGCCATCTACTTAAAATATTGGTTTGTAGTACATGCTATGTATCAGAGATGGCGCTGTATGTGAAAAAATATTTTCCCGCTTTTCTTTTTAAATTTTTCCTGAATTTTCTTTACTATAAACCTCACGCAGCCCGAGACCTTTCCAACGAATGCAAAACCGTGGAAATCGGTTCGTGCGATCTGGAGTTATAGCGTCAGGAAGGAAAACCCGACTTATTTTTATATAGTAGAAGAAGATTAACGGGGCTTAATCGCGTTAGTAATAGATAGTAATTAGTAATATTCAGTACGCTCGTGACCACGATCAATGCAACTTGATCGAAACTTCGAGGTAAATAAATACTAACCCGGTTAATATGAGTATAATATAAATAAGGCAGAGGCTGTAGCTAGTAAATCATATTATATCTATTCAAATTGACTACCTGCTATGTATGCATAATTTCTACTATTATTTTTTTGTCTGCTATTTTGTGTGTTGGGGCACTTTTCCTAAAAATGGAGGAAGTTTGTTGCGGCGCTATTTACCGACCGATTTGGATAAATTCGGTACACACATCAGGTACCAGAATTTAAAGAGGAATTTCGAATATGAGCATAATTGGTCAAGTAGTTGCCGAGATAAAAGGTTGTAAAGTTAAAGAACTGGAAGATTTTTGGTAATATTCGGCAAAAACATTTGGTATAAAATATAAATATATATAAATATGTACATATATAAACAACATATAATATTTTGGCAAAATTGGTCAAGGTCTTGTCGAAATATTTATTTTAGTTTATCATAACAGTGCATCAAGTTAGCATGTCGCGAGGTCTATAGCGCATAGAGCCTGGTTTAGAAGCCTAGCCAGAGACACTAGTTTTAGAGTTTAGAAGCCTAGCCAGAGACACTAGTTTTAGAGTTTAGAAGCCTAGCCAAAACACTAGTTTTAGAGTTTAGAAGCCTAGCCAGAGACACTAGTTTTAGAGTTTAGAAGCCTAGCCAGACACACTAGTTTTAGAGTTTAGAAGCCTAGCCAGAGACACTAGTTTTAGAGTTTAGAAGCCTAGCCAAAACACTAGTTTTAGAGTTTAGAAGCCTAGCCAGAGACACTAGTTTTAGAGTTTAGAAGCCTAGCCAGACACACTAGTTTTAGAGTTTAGAAGCCTAGCCAGAGACACTAGTTTTGGAGTTTAGAAGCCTAGCCAGAGACACTAGTTTTAGATTTTAGAAGCCTAGCCAGAGACACTAGTTTTAGAGTTTAGAAGCCTAGCCAGACACACTAGTTTTAGAGTTTAGAAGCCTAGCCAGAGACACTAGTTTTAGGAATTGACGTTATCTCATAATCGTCATTGATGTCTTACGATTAAGATTTGCATTAGAATGTATATTTAATTTATATAAGTACTTACTAAGAGTGAAGGTGCTTACCTGTCCTGGAGGCCTGATGGGTATCCTATCGTGCCCCGGGCCGAGGGAGGGCGGAGGGATAGGCCTCCGGTTGAGATAATTGCTCCCGTCTGTGTTTGTGCCTGTAACGAGAGATATTTTATATAATGACAGGTGAGGTCAGAATGTTTGAGGTTCTTAAACAAAAATGGATTACGTAACGGTTGAAAGTAAGCTTACGAAATTACATTAATCATTATAATACACAGTCGTACTGTTCCCATGGCATTGAAACGTGGTGTCTTACTATGGGCCTCATAACCAAGCTCAAAGTCACACAACGAGCTATGGAGAGGGCTATGCTCGGGGTTTCTCTACGAGAACGAATCAGAAATGACGAGATCCTTAGAAGAACGAAAGTCACCGACATAGCCCAGAAGATTAGCCAGTTGAAGTGGCAGTGGGCAGGGCGCATAGCACGCAGAACAGATGGCCGATGGGGCCGAAAGGTTCTGGAGTGGAGACCACGGACCGGCAAGCGCAGCGTAGGTTGTCCACCAACACGGTGGACAGACCACCTGATAAAGGTCGCAGGACGACGTTGGATGCAGGCCGCTTCAAACCGGTCCTTTTGGAAAATCATGGGGAGGCCTATGTTCAGCAGTGAACGTCCTACGGCTGAGATGATGATGATGATGATGACTGTTCCCATACGACGGTTAAAACTAACTAAAGAGTATAATTAGATGCTCGTACGGATCATCTCGGTGGCCTAGTGGTCATGCCTGACACGGATTGTCTGAAGACGCAGGTTCGAATCCCGTCCGAGATAGTGTTTTTTCTCTCTCCCTCTCTTACAAATTCATAATGTGACAACTAGGTTAACATCTAGACAAATAAAATGTACTTAATTTGCTTGATTTTTTTGTAAGGAAATACTAACCTCGAAGTGTAGGCTTGTCGGCAAATGGGTTCCTGTATTCAGGCGGCAGCGGGGGTGTGAAGAATGCCCGTCCGGGGGGAGCATACGAAGGCACTGCCGCTCCCCCCACACCCGCGAGCAACGCCGCCCCGTGGTGTTGTGGAGGCCTGAGGACAAAAGAAATCGAATAAAAAAAATACCCTTAAGATCCTGCAAACTTTTAGGTGTTTGAGCGGGTGAAGCACTGGCCGGACTGACAGACAGGACCAAGCGTGCGTCTGTAAACACGATAACTTTTTCGCAGTTTTAATTTGTTTAAAAATTATTAAAGATGCCACAGTGCTAAAAAAAATCTAGACATTTCTATAATTTCATAAATTAGCTTTTTCTGAATAAAATTGTTGCTCAAAATATTGAGTAAATAATTCGAAACGAGATATTTTTATGTAACGACTTTACTCACTGTACTCTACTACTGTACTCTACTACTCCACGATCTCACTCCACGATCGTGGTCGCCGCGATCTTGCAGCGTAAACTCCCTGAGGGTGGGCATCGGACAAGCCCGAAACCTAGGTCGATAACGTCGGTAATTACGTGAGCAAGGTCGGTTTTAATATTAAATAAATATTTGTCAAACTCACGAGATATTTTTACCTGTCGTTTTATTGGCGATTTTTTTGTCAATTGCCATATAAACATAGTCTTTTAAAAAAAAATACTATGCACTAAATTTTTTTAAAGTTTGTATCAGTAACAGTGCGACGAAAAACACAGCAGATATATTATAACGGATTTTTGGCTTCTGGCACCGCATTAATTTTATTTTTAACTTTGGACAAGTACCTACATACATAATCCAAGGTGAACGAGAAAAAACCAGCCACTTTGTTCTATGATAAGACTGACATATTAGCATTCTAGACTACAAATAATTAATGTTTCTAACACTAAGCACAGCTGGTCTTCAGAACTGCAGGCTGGATAAGGAAATTATACATTTGGCTTCAAATATTTAGCTTAAAACCATAGAAGTAGCTTAATAATACTATAATGGACTGTCCCGTATATCCACATGAGTGGATGTCATTTATAAGCTGTAAAGCCTAGGAAATAAGATGCTTGAAAGTCGTTTATTTCATGAGAAAATGCTAAACATTTTTAACCGACTTCAAAAAAGGAAGAGGTTTGTGAATTTGACCGTATATATATTTTTGTGTTGCGGATACCATCGTCGTTTATGAACCGATTTTGATGATTCTTTGAAGTATGAGTTTACTTCGAAGGAGGTCCCATTTAAATTTCATCAAATTCGGTCGAGCAGTTTTTGAGTTAGATGATAGAGAACCAAACAAAAAAAAAACATCTAAATCGGTTCATAAACGACGATGTTATCCGCAACACAAAAACATATATACAACCAAATTCACAAACCTCCTCCTTTTTTGAAGTCGGTTAAAATATTTAGTATACTTCCGAGGTGGTCCCATTTAAATTTCATCGAATTCGGACGAGCAGTTTTTGAGTCACACTACAATAAATGAAAAGTGTTTTGCTTATCTTGATGATTCACCATTGACGGTGTATCCCGTAAGTAGCAAGGTAAATAAAAAGGGGGAATTTTTTTTTACCAATATATGGAACCGATTCAATACAAAAAAATGTGAAATTACTTGTCAAAGTAGGTACCATGCACACAATATTGAACGGTTTAAGATATTTATTTCTCTAAAGAATATGAATTCACTTCACAGAGAAATACAAGCATCCTTAAATTTAGGTGTATACATTGTAATTGCGAACATAGGATAGAAACGAACTATAATGAGATAATTATTTGTAGGAACATAAACAAAGCAGTATTGGGTTATAAAACGCGATTGCAATTATCAGGTAGGTAAGTCTACAAACAACATAAAAAAGGCGAACTCTTTGAGTAGATAGATCGGTACAAATTAAGTTACTTGTAAGTAAGCACATAGAAAAATTAACAAAACTTTAAATTCGACGTTCAACAACTGAGCTAAACAAACAAAATAATTAAAATTAAATATTGTGATAATAGGTACTTGTGAATTATCATAGTACAAGTTATTTCACACATTTTTAGTGTTGAAGTCAGTTCGATTTTTTGGTAATTTTGTTTTTCTATAATAATAACCGAACTGACGAAATGTGGGCGCTTAAATCAGCCAATCCGTTTAGGGATATCGACGCATTCTGGAGGGAAAAATACAAAAGAGCATGAAACAAATACAGAATCAGCGTAAAATGCAGCATTGCGAAATTCGTCTGCATTTCCTGCAGCTTGCATAGATAGGAATTGAAATTTTATTACGCTATTATCCTATTCGTTGATATCCGGATTTTTCTGGATATCTGGATTGCGGAATTGAGAAATATACGGTATATTGATATAGGGGTCATATAATTTGTTTTGAATATAAACGCAGACGTGTTGATAATTCAAACGATTGTTTTATACAAATGGAAGTAAGAGGTATTTATTACACATATAGCATATTATAGCAGGAACGCAAACTTTTTCACCTGAATCACGTTTGACATCAGCTGTCATCTGTCAAAAGTGAAGAAAAAAATAAGGGAATTACTACGTAGTATGTAATAGCTCAATCAATTTAAATAATAAGTTGTCTAGATTTACTTTGCTCGTTCACGCACGGCCAACCTAAATATCAAATTGTTAAAGTAAACTACAATTTTTTTTCCGCCAAATGTTTGGTTGAAACTTCAAAACTAACTTATTACATTATATAGGTACAAATACTACCTACAACTATTGTATGTTTAATATTATTATATTAAACATACAATAGTATTGAATGCGATTGTATAATTGATTTGATTGTTTATTGTGCCTATTAAAAATCCATCATAAAGTTATATCAACAAATAAAAATCTATTTATTTGAAAGTAATAATCACCGGGTTCCTAAACGCTACTTCTCCGTAGTTCCTCTACCTATTTAAACTAGTATTTAAACGAGGTTTAATTAAGAATTAACGTTTTTAAGAACGTCCCTATTGCTTATGTGAATTAGTTACATTCTTACCAAGAATGATAATTCTATAACTAAGTTCTATAGTTCTAAGATCTATAACTAAACTAACTTAATAGGTAAGAAGTTCAGACCATACAAGGGTTATAAAAAAAATATGTGTTTTTCTCTTTTCCTACTCCATTATTGGTGACATTTCCCCGAAACGTAGTTTACATAAATAAGCCCGAAACACAATATAAAGAGGTACATAGTCCCACAATGCGAATATTTTTCTTAATGTCGCTGACCCCACAGCTAAGCATGACCAGTGAATCTAGACCCCTCGCAGCCTATCACCACGACGATAACATAGATCAATCCAAGAGTTAGCAGTCTGGTATGGAAATGGCAAAAATTGGCAAAACTCCAATGGTTCCATTCGGTTAGCTGTATTTTCTGTACGCAAACCGCATTTTAATGAGCCGCCATAAAGCGCGGGAAAACGTTTAAATAAAAAAAGTATGGTAGGTGCATACCTACTTGATTACGTGTTGCACTTTTCGGAAAATGTGCCTACCTAGTTCTTATATCTTATTATTAGAGTATACATATACGACGACCTACATTCATGGACCAGTCAAACGATTACATACGTCATCATAACTAAGGTAATGGCCTCCTAAACTATACCAATGAATAATATACTAACATAATAATATACAGGATGCGACATGCCCGAAGGTTCTTTTGATAGTCTTGTAATCGGAAGACAAACAGCCTCCGTGTAAATTTGCATGTACTTTTTTGTTTTTTCTTAGAATTTCAAAGATAGTCAAACGTGAAACGAACTTTAATCAAAGAGTAGTAGGAAGGTCCTGCGGTATGTTTAGTACATAAATATACATTTTTACTACATATTTTTAAGGCAGAATTTACGAAAGATGAACTTTTCTGAATTTTGAAACGATAGTACATTTACTCGCCGATAGATGGCACTGATTGGAAAATATCAGTTATTTGTATGTCTATATTAATTTCAATTTCAATAATAAATATTATGCCCATGAAAATAAATAAACAATTAAGAAAACTAAACGCAAACGGTATAAATGAAACTACACTTAAACATAAAATAACGTAACCTAAGCCAGGCAGATACACTATTAAGCTTTTGCTACTCGCCGCTAGATGGCGTGACTAGTAAGTGGTAATGCAATATTACAGGCGCAATCTATGTTTAGTAACACTACACGCACGCACGGAATATTTGAATAACTAATGATTTTCGTGATAGGATGAATAGACAATTAAGTAACATCTACATAGATTTAATCCCAGATAGTTCTGATGAAATTAATTAATAATTTATAGGAGATGGTTAACTTATAACCTACGACTGCTGTAAATTTATGGTTGCGAATGCATACATCATTTGGACTACAAATAATTGTAATAAGAAGATAAATACATTATGTTACTTTGTTAATTAATACCTAATGTATATTGTATAAAATATGCAGATAAATGTGAGAGTCTGGAGCTCGCAGACGCTGCTACGCTCGTCCTGAAGATGTATATCTGATATGCTCGAAACCCGGGTCGACGTATTCGATCCTTAGCGATCGTGAGCGTTTTGCCCGTAACCTTATAATTACAATTAGAAAAAATTAATACCGACTTCCATTCTATTCAGTTATTGGAGTGTAACTCAAAAACTACTGGAACGAATTTGATGAAATTTAAATGGAACTACACGGTAACTACCAGCTTTCAAACAAAAAAAAAAGAATTTTGAGAATCGGTTCACCCAGTCGAAAGTTATGAGGTAATAAATATAAAATTAATAAAAAATACAGTCGAATTGAGTATCTCCTCCTTTTTGGAAGTCGGTAGAAAACAAAAGATTTATGAATGAAACTGCGTATATTTTCGTCATTGGGTTAATAGATATAAGTTCGAAGAATCGTAAATAAAGTACCTACATACAAAGCAAATGAAAAGCACAAGCCTGTGATTTGAGTTAGTTACAAACATGATGCCTTTTTTTTAGAGCTAACCATTAAAATATATATTGGTATTTTAGTAAGCTATAGATAATTATATATAGATTAAAATACGAGAAAACTACTACTAAGGCATTTTTAAACGCATTATCTCATCTAAAAACACTACAATGAAATCTATGATTTAGCATTCATTGGGGGACAAAGTTCTACGTATTTTTTTTAATGTCATTAGCTCCTTCCGTTCGCGGGCGGCAGCTCGTGGCGCTCGTGATGCTTAAGGTTGGTGCCGCCCGTAGCGCTAAGCTCGACCAGTATTTCTAATTTAAAAAGATAGACGTGTGTTTGCCGGTTTTACCATTTAATTAGTGGGACTAGGATATAATAGAGTAAATATTCTCAATTTGACGTATTTGTACTTACAAAAGTACTCCCTCGGTACCCAACAATGTCACCCGGAACAGACAGCATCATTAATACAAAGCTTTATTGTTAAAACTACTTGCATTGTTCAGTTTTATTTGGGTTTTATCGCGAGAGCGCCGGTTTACGGGGGGGCAGTTAAGAGTTTTGCAGTTGCTTTTAATTATTCAATATTTTCATAGGAGTTACGGATGTGCATGCACGCTTGTGGAATGTGTGTGGACGTGAAACTTGTGTTTTATGGTGGATGGGGGGTATTTAGAAATTCTGAAAGCGGTTTGTGCTTGCAAAAAGTTTAAGGAGCACTGTTCTCATCATCATCATCATCTCAGCCGTAGGACGTCTACTGCTGAACATAGATGATTTTCCAAAAGGACCGGTTGGAAGCGGCCTGCATCCAACGTCGTCCTGCGACCTTCATCAGGTCGCCTGTCCACCGTGTCAGTAGACGACCTACGCTGCGCTTGCCGGTCCGTGGTCTCCACTCCAAAACCTTTCGGCCCCATCGGCCATCTATTCTGCGTGCTATGTGCCCTGCCCACTGCCACTTCAACTGGCTAACCTTCTGAGCTATGTCGGTGACTTTCGTTCTTCTACGGATCTCCTCATTTCTGATTCGATCACGTAGAGAAACCCCGAGCATAGCCCTCTCCATAGCTCGTTGTGCGACTTTGAGCTTATCTATGAGGCCCATAGTAAGAGACCACGTTTCAGAGCCATAAGTCATGACTGGTAACACACATTGGTCGAAGAGTCTTGTCTTGAGGCACTGAGGTATTTTTGACGAGAAGACTTCGCGAAGTTTCCGGAACGCTGCCCAGCCGAGTTGGATTCGACGATTGACCTCGTTCTCGAAGTTGGACCCGCCTAGTTTGACTTTCTGTCCCAGGTAGGTGTACTCGTCAACAACTTCGAGAACTGAGTTCCCAACTGATATTAGGGTAGGTACAACATGGGCGTTAGACATAGGGCACTGCTCTACATTGATGTAATTGAATTACCCACAATTGAATAGAAAAATAATTTATCGAAAAAAGGTAAAGCTAAAAACTAAGTATGATTTCTTTCTTTATGAAATATAAAGAAAGAAATCATACTTAGTTTTTAGCTTTACCTTTTTTCGATAAATTATTCTTTCCAAGATTTTGTATGGTTGTTCCTGTTCAAGGTGCATATATTATTTAACCAGCTCAAGAAATGCTTGATGAAGTGCACGTTCTTCATGCATTTACTATACGTGGCTATATGTACATGTTGAAGTATTACGTTTATAGTTAATACCTAGCTGTATTTTTCCCTAAAATTAATAAAATGATAGTACATTACTGCAGAATCCAGTAAGTAAGCCTTCCTGGTCAAGTATGAGTTAACCGGTTATATATCCGGTTATATACGAGGCCAGGATGGCTTTCTTAATGGTCAAGGGATGTATAATGCTTTTCTCAATAATGAAGGAATTTTTTGCTAATTCGGCCTCAGCTTTTAAATCTGGAGGAGTGCCATCTATTTTTCTGAATCAGATTCGCTTGAACAATTTTTTGGGATTATCTATGTTCACGCGGTAAACTAAAACACAATTGTCGCAATTGAATGTGAAATCCCGCCAGTCGTTGTTTTTTTCACTAAAAAGTTTGCGTTTAGTTTTGAACGTTGTTCTATTTTTAAATTACATGAATGGTTTTAGAAAAACGTAAATTATTGTTTTTGAATCTTCATGTAAATTTTAGAATGGAAAGCTTTAATCCAACATGATTTATAAACTGAAATTATTAAGTACAAACATAAAATCCCACACTATACTTCTACAACATTACTATGTACAAAACGCATCATGCATACTTTTTCTGCGTCGCGTTAAGTGTCACATACTATAAAAAGGACTCCGTCCTATAACCATGCTATAATGGCTAAACTCTAATCTGTGTCTGGTACTATGTTTTTTTTCCAAGCAGACATAAAGAGGATGACCTACTGTCCAGTAAATAAATTACATACTTACACTGGACAGTAGGAGATTCCAAATTTAAAATCGCTTCTAACTGGACAGTTGTGTATTAAAAGAATAAGTCTCCGGTAGAGTTTACATTCTGAATACTTTTTAGAGATGCTATGGCAAGACTACATACCATTTTTGAGAAAAAAATATTTCTTAGTCTGGTGGAAAGAATACAACAGAAACTCACTCCTGATATCGCCATACCTACTAAACTACCTGTCAAAGATATATTAGACACTACAGTAAAAACTTAAGAATCAATTTCCAATATAACAAACCGATCTCCGCTAAAACAAACATTGTCAACCATAAATAAAGGCTAAAAAGACTACAAAACAAACCATTAAACCAAACATGGAAGAGAATCTATTAATAGATTCGTTTTAGCTCTTGCCTTTGGAAACCGCACTAAAATCGTATTTATGCGTTTTGACAGTTGCAAAATTAATGTATCAATTGTGCTTAGTTGAGCTTTGAGAACGTCCGTGCACGCAAATTGGAATAATCGGACTGACAATGAGATATACTAAATCAAGGTTTGGGTTTACGTTGTTTTTATTTGTTTTTTGTGTATGTTCACAGATTTCTCCCCCATTTGTGGACCGATTCTCATAATTATTTCTTGTCTACCGAATTCCAAAGAAAGGAGGAGGTACTCAATTCGACTGTTTTTTTAATGTTTGTTACCTCATAACTTTCGACTGGGTGAACCGATTCTCAAAATCCTTTGTTTGTTTGAAAGCTGGTGCTTCCCGTGTGGTCCCATTTAATTTTATCAAATTCGGTCCAGTAGTTTTTGAGTTACACTCCAATAACTGATTTTTACCAAAGTAATAGAATGGAAGTCGGTATTAAATTTTTAAATTGAACTTGTTTTGTAGATTATACTTCCGAGGTGGTCCCATTTAAATTTAATCAAATTCGGTCAAGCAGTTTTTGAGTTACACTTCAATAACTGAAAAGTGTTTCGCCTATCTTGATGATATCATCATTGAAGGTGAATGACAATCAATCTCGTAAGTAAGAAGGGTCACTAAAAACGATTTTTTTTTTCCTAAAATTGGAACCACTTCAACACCAAAAAGTGTTAAATAGCCTGTCGAAGTCGGTACCATGCGCACAATATTGTGATAATAGGCACTTTTGAACTATCATGATTCATTGTTTTTATTTTTTAGTTTGTTATACACAGAGACCATAAAGTTAATTAGAAAGATTATCATGAGTTAATTCGTTTTTCCTTTTGAAGATTGATGTTTCAATCATGTTTCGGTGAGCTTTGAAAACGGCCGTGAATGCAAATAAGTACATTTGGACAGGCACTGCCAATATATTGGTGTTCGGTTGTTGTTTATTTTGTTATTTTAGCTTGTTGATTTCAAACTCGCACTAATATAATGCGAAACTTTAAAATCGAAATATATATTTAATTTCAACCGAAATTCTAAGTGTTTAGTTTTTTACGTAATATGCATATTAAGCACATTTCACTTGCTCACGTTCCGCTGACAGCATTTTTAAAAACCTCCGCGGATAGTCATGGTACCTACATAGTCATAGTACTTTTTATAACAATGTTGTTACAGGTCAACAAGAAAATAAAAATAAACATTCAACTTAAACAATAATACAATTACAAAAGAAACTACATTGTTACTTTACAACAAAATCCAAAATAAACCAAACTTTTTCGATCTAAGGCAAGGTCAAATGTAAAAGTGAGGTATACAAGTGTTACCCTATTAAGAATTACGATACTTGTCATACCAGTAAAAATATCTTTTGGGACCAAACATCTACCCTCTCTGCATGGGCTTACCCATACGCTAGCTAGAGTCTATAGAATCAAGTTCACAAATTACTTATATATTGTACATATTTTTATATACTCGTATCTATCTGGGTTCAGATGCGGAAAAATTAACAAAATATAATATTATTGTTGTCCCTGGCGTAAGAGACGTTTCTTAAAGACATACCATGACTGGCAGTCAGTTTTTTCATGACCAGGAATATAGGAAGAGCTGTTGTCTCCTGTGACAGCAAGAGCTATGGCACGAACGGCTTTTTTGCATTCTGAACTTAAGGTGCAGTCCAATCCCAATTTTAAAACAATTTACGATGCTTTACATAAGGTTGAGAATTGCTTATCAGATTGGACGATGTAATGCGAAGATGCAATTGAATACGTGCTAATACTTTTTATATTTAATTCGTACAAACTAATGATAAAATAATAATGGTAAAGGAGTCCATAGTCTACTAGTAAATTTCATTGCGAATTCGAATATGATACATATATTGAAATATATTTGCCCATAACTGAATAAAAATGCCACGAAGCACGTAAGAAAAATTGCAAAATTTAGGAAGTGTTGCCGATTTTTTTCTATTGAGCTAAGTTCCCTCAATCTTGTATTGGCTCCCATACTTCATTCTTATGAAGTATGGAATATATATATATACGTAAATTCCATTTACACTACGTTTTGTTTTCGAACTTCGGTTATTAGGTTTAAGCGTCGAAAAACTAAGTATCGCGAAGTCGAATCTTGAAATTTTGGTCGTAATATACACTCATTTCGCCGTAAAATCTTACCTTTGTTGCTAAGCACCCAACGCTGTTTGTTGCGGTTGTTCATCAAAGCCAGAAGTCAATCTAGGTGTAGTCTGGTATCAAAGACGCGGTTTTGAACGTTGATTATAACGAAAAGAATCAAAATAATAATCAGTCAGGGTCAGTCCTTTCAAATATTTTTTATTATAATGTACTAGCTGCGCGGTTTCACCCGCGCGGTGATGGATGATGATGATGACGACGATGAATCTTATATAGGCTATGTTACTCAGTGTGAATGTAGCTTTCCAATGGTGAACGAATTTTTGAAAACGGTTTAGTACTTTTTGAGCCAATTCGTTACAAACATACATACAAATCTTTCCTCTTTATAATATTGAATTACTTAAGTGGCATTAGATAAATTTGCAGAAGTCGTATACTCCGATAATATATGTATATATAAGAATTACATATTTATAATGATAATAGTAATTAACATACATAAATATGTTTTTTCAATAAGACATTTTTCAAAGCCAACTTGCTGGCTTAAGCATGTTAAGAACTCATGGACTTGGTCCAGACAATTAAATTAGACCAAGCGTAATTTATAATAAACTTTATCAATTTAATGTTTATTGAGTTTAAGAAGTTAGTACGTAGAAGTTTTTTATATAATACGCATAAAGTCTCAGTAGGGTAGAATAAATTTCGCCCTTGAAGTTTACACCCACAAGTCTAATTCCCCAAAACTAAATCTAAAAAGTTAGGAAACTCTTCCAGCAAGATTACTCAATTTTCCCCGAAACCCTGCCGCTAAGTGGTAAAGTTGTACCATTCTGCTTAGACGAAACATAATTTTTAAAAGAGATTATAAACACGATTATTCGTGAGTCGTGTCTGAGCTCAGTAACGATTTACATAATTACTAACCAGGGTTTCGTAACAAAGCGTTAAGTACTGACGCTGTAATGGTAGTCACGTCTGTCTTGATGAGACTTGACGAATTCTTCACAGAAGATATAAAGCAAACAAGATTCGCGAGGAAACTTAGGCTTCTTAATCAAAAGGTCGGACGCGGCAAGATCTAAGATGTAGTGCCTAATTACGAAGTTCGGTTGAGAACCTCGACTCGACTGGAGTGAGGATTTGTCAAGTGTGTGAAACATACAAAACTTACTCAAATCCACACTCAATATTGGAGTTACTGCTCTCTTTTGAGGATGGTACAGCAAGACAGAGAGAGACAAAGATAAAGGCCGGGCAAACTAACCCTGCTTTCCGATTGAAGACAGCATTTATTTTGGCGATATTATCACTGTTCTTCTCGATTCAATATCGCGCTTTTGACAGGTGAGATCTGTCAGCCATTCGGAATGGAATCACGCTCTCGTTACTCACGGCATGGCTGACAGTTCAGTGATTCGTTATACGCTTCTTGCAAGATATTTTACTAGACGATATGGAAGCAAAATAATAAACCATGAAAAATCGTTTAATACAGGCCACTAAAACGTTTTACCGGAACGAAGAAGAATACGCTCTAATTTTTGACATAATTGTTCACGGTGATTTCAGTTCGTAGCGTGGTCGTTGAAATCGCGCGAAAAAATGGCGTCCTCGGTGACGTGATCCATGACCAAAAATGAGTCTAGATTGTCGCGCTTTCGTTGATTTGGAATGACGATAATAGCGCCAAAATCGATTTTGACTTCAATCGGAAAGCAGGCACTCGAGCCACGTAACTCGTATGTGCAAAAGTCAGACAAAATTTTTTTCTATGATATGAACGCAAAAACTTTTCAAGACATGTTGATTAAATTAAAATAGAACCTTGTAGATATAACCTACCTAACAAAAGTTATCGAATTCGGATGATCCAACAAAATATATTCGTGGCCATACATAAAAAAAGACGCATAACTTGATAACCTTCTTCTTTTAGAAGTGGGTTAAAATCACAAAACAACGACGAACTTCCAATAAAATCTTTCCGTTACATCCGGATATCGGAAAAGGTGGAATTTATACACCTAACCTACTTTCTTGGGATGTTCTCAGGAAATAATCATAAAATTTTGTGATATTACCCTGTAAGGTCCCACACGTCAACATTTGTTAAATAAAATCCAATCCACACCTGTGTGTCCTTTCTCTATTTTTAACAAACTTCAAATGCTTCTTCAGTATGAAATAACTTTAAAAACAGGATATTTACCGTGTAATGTAAATTATGTAAATTTTAACCTCGGGAGTTTTAGTGGTTGCTTTTTGTAAAAACCGAAGAAGGTCCGAAAACAGCTAGCGAGCAGATGCCGTGTTTTATGTGTTTCGAGACAAAATTAATAAAAAAAAAACTTGAGAGGTGTCAAGGGACACCCGGATGACGAAGTTCCTCATCAGAAAAAATAATGCTAAAAATACAAAACCATGGTAAATATTCCAATAATAGGTTCCGATAATCGCGCGTATAGGGTTACTTTAATAAAATTTCTTTCTGCGTATTGTAAGTGTTCAAAAATATATATTTCTCAAAATTACATATTACATCCAGTGAATGAAATGCCTCCGCGAGCTAACTTTACCTGAGTCGCCATCTAGTATAAATTTACGGAACTAAATGGCGCCACTTGCTACGATTACAACATCTGGCTTGCTTTCTATAAGAGAGAGAGAGAGAGACAGAGAAACATGCGACGCCGCACTTGCTTTCTATAAGAGAGAGAGAGACAGACAGACAGCTTACTATAGCAAAAAGTGTCGTGACAACTTTTCGTAAGATTTTTTTCCGTCTAGCCCCCTTTCACAACGCGCGATAAGGAACTTCGTTCCAATAATACAAACGCAAGAAACGTGAAAGTAAGAGGGCAGACCGTTTCTACTGCTCATAACAACACCTACCCGCAGATAATTCAGTTTACTCGTGAACATGGCGCATGCAACTGTGCTGAAACATCGAGAGCTCAAAATAAGTACATGGTAAATATCCCGTTTCCAAAGTTAATTTTTGCATTAGTGACTAGTCAGTTTTTTTAAAACTTATATGGAACCAAAGTACTTATAAAATCCTTATCAACGCTACATAAATTTAAATAACATTTAGTTCTGCGAACAGCGATATTGTTAAGCGCCGAATTAAATACCGTCATTTAAATTTAAGCAACGTTTATAAAGCTCTTAAGATCTAACGCTTCACTGTCTGGATATCTGTAAATTTGGAATTAACTCTTTAAGATGCTATGTACTTATTGCATAGCGCTTTAATTTAGATTATATAAAATAAAAGTAACTACTGTCTGCCAGTAAAAGTCGCGTAATAATCGGTCCATCTATTTTAAAAAGTAGCCGAAAAAACATACAACAAAAATGTTATCTTCAACATTTTTTTTATGTTTTGTACGTTATAAGTAACTACCGTTTATACGTTCAGTAAAAAAGCTATTATTTTGCTACATTACAGATTGTAATGGTAGAACTTTTCTAGAGTCCGCCTGGGGAAGTACCACACCTTTGCAAACTTTTCTAGAGTCCCCCTGGGGTGTACCACACTTTTGCACTCTTTTCTAGAGTCTGCCTGGGGAAGTACCACACCTTTGCAAAGTTTTCTAGAGTCCGCCTGGGGAAGTACCACACCTTTGCAAACTTTTCTAGAGTCCGCCTGGGGAAGTACCACACCAAAGCAAACTTTTCTAGAGCCCGCCTGGGGAAGTACCACACCTTTGCTAGCTTTTCTAAAGTCCGCCTGGGGAACTACCACACCTTTGCTAGCTTTTCTAGAGTCCGCCTGGGGAAGTACCAAACCTTTGCCACCTTTTCTAGAGTCCGCCTAGGGAAGTACCACAGCTTTGCCACCTTTTCTAGGTTCCGCCTGGGGAAGTACCACAGCTTTGCCACCTTTTCTAGAGTCCGCCTGGGGAAGTACCACACCTTTGCTAACTTTTCTAGAGTCCGCCTGAGGAAGTACCACACCTTTGCCAACTTTTCTACCGGCTTCCAACAAAGGAGGAGGTACTCATTCAGACTGTATTTTTTTATGTTTGTTACCTCATAACTTTCGACTGGGTGAACTGATTCTCAAAATTCTTTTTTTGTTTAAAAGCCGGAGCTTCCATTTAAAATTCATCAAATTCGGTCCAATAACCGAATCGAATTGAAGTCGGTATCAAATTTTGAAAATGTACTTTTGTACCCTTCAAGAGTCGTTATATTATAACAATGTCATTTCTATTGTGTCTGGCCCTATGATGACCAACGACCTTTGATGGATTATGTGTCTGATGAACACCGTTAGCGATTTTACATGTAAACAGTTCTAATGCTTGTATATATATATTTTTAGTTATTTTGTATTATACATGACAATTACAGTGAACAGTTAAACAGCTATACGGATTTATAATACGAGTAAAACAAAGGCTCATCAAAGCCGGTGCCGGGCTTTAATTAAAATCTACGTTTCTCAACAAAACCTACTTACATTTAGTAAATAATGATACTCTAACAAATAAACAATTAGCAAGTTTGAACTTCACAAGGCTAGTTAGAGACTCGTTAGATGAAATGAAAATAGCTTTTGCTCGGTGCTTCACCCGCGTTTTCAATGTTAATTTTTACCCGAAAGCCTTAAGAGGATTGCATAGCTAGTACTTTCCATACTAAAAGAAAAACTCTTTTCTACCTCTAAGCATTGTCCGATCTCAGTGATTTTTTTTTCATGGAATCATGACATTGTTTACTATGCCCGAACGTTTTGATTTTTTCAGTATTTCAAAGTACTATAAATTTCCCTTTTTCGAACTTAAAAAAACTGAAAAGTCAAAACGTACGGGCATAGTAAGCAATATGATAATTCCATGGAAACAAAAATCACCGAAATCGGACAATGTTAAGATGTAGAAAATAGTTTTTTCTTTTAGTATGGAAAGTACTAGCTATGCAATCCTCTTAAGTAAAGTTATATATTATTATTAAATAATACATAAGTATTATTATTTAGATAATTAAGGTTCGGGAGTTTATTTATTTTTTTATTAATAGACCAACAGCACAGATATAATACATTGTTATAATATTTTTAAATAGTCCAGCCAATAACCGGCCAACTATATAGTACAACTAAGTTTTAAATAAAAAGAAATCGTACTTTGAAAACTCACAAACAATAGGTACATTTGTAAATATAATGATAGGTAGCGAAGGAAGTACAATCGACTAATATCCTAATATTTTATAACTATTACTAACTAACTAATAACTGTGCCCCAACAGTGGGAGCATGAGCTACCTACCTAGTATATCTACCAATGTATTTTTTGACCGACTTCAAAAAAGGAGGAGGTTTCAATCGACCGTATATTTTTTGTGTTTTCGCTGATAACTAATGATTCTTTGTTTTGTTTGATAAAGTATTCTTTCGAGATGGCCCCATTTAAATTTCATCAAAATTGGTCATGGACTTTTTGAGTTACACTCCAATAACTGAAAAGTGTCGCCTATCTTGATATCGTTATTACCGGTGAATGACAATCGATCCCGTAAGTAGCAAGGGTCACTAAAAAGGGTGAAAAAATATTTAAATTATATATTTGAATACAAAAACATGGCAATCGTAGTAATCAAGTGGATATTTGTGACTTCTGACAACTTACACTTCCAATACATAAAACGGAATCAACTTCAACACTAAAAAGTGTGAAATAACTTGTCGAAGTCGGTACCATGCGCACAATATTGTGATAATAGGTACTTTTCAATTATCATGGTACCGACTTCAACAAGTAATTTCACACTTTTCAGTGTTCGGCTCGGCTGGGCAGCGTTCCGGAAATTTCGCGAAGTCTTCTCGTCTAAAATACCTCAGTGCCTCAAGACGTCAAAGAAAGACTCTTGTCTTCGACCAATGTGTGTTACCAGTGATGACTTATGGCACTGAAACGTGGCCTCTTACTATGGGCCTCATAGATAAGTTCAAAGACGCACAACGAGCTATGGAGAGGGCTATGCTAGGGGTTTCTCTACGTGATCAAATCAGAAATGAGGAGATCCGTAGAAGAACGAAAGTCACCGACATAACCCAGAAGATTAGCCAGTTGAAGTGGCAGTGGGCAGGGCACATAGCACGCAGAACAGATGGCCGATGGGCCGAAACGGTTCTGGAATGGAGACAACGTACCGGCAAGCGCAGCGTAGGTCGTCCGACACGGTGGACAGACGACCTGATAAAGGTCGCAGGACGACGTTGGATGCAGCCCGCTTCCAACCGGTCCTTTTGGAAAATTTTGGGGGAGGCATATGTTCAGCAGTGGACGTCCTACGGCTGAGATGATGATGATGAGTGTTTAAGTCGGATCCATTTTTTGGTATTTTTTTTATAATATGGGACAAAATTCACACAAATTCTTTTATTAGGTCCCAGACTATACAAAGCCGTTGCTGTAGGATCCAGATGTAAAGTAAGTTACTCGTTTAACTGCTCTATGAATGGACATCTCAGAGGGGTCTAATTCGTACTTCACATTTTTAGGGCTTCCGTGCGAGACTATTTAATCCTCTTACTCTGTCCGTCTCTCTGCCTACCTTAAAGGGCTGTCTTATTAAAAAATTAAAAGCCGTTGAAATGTTATAAGTATTCTATAGTCATGTAAGTACCTATATATGTTATCATGGTAGATATCTGACCGAGCCATTGCGAAGGACGAACGAAGCGTCTGCAATAGTTTAGGCAACAAGTACCTACAATTTGAAAAGTTTAATACCGACTTCCATTCTATTCAGTTATTGGAGTGTAACTCAAACACTGCTGGACTGAATTTGATGAAATTTAAATGGGACCACACGGGAAGCATCAGCTTTCAAACAAAATAATTTTGAGAATCAGTTCACCCTATCGAAAGTTATGAGGTAACAAACATAAAAAAAATACAGTCGAATTGAGTACCTCCTCCTTTTTTTGGAAGTCGGTGGAAAATAAAAAAAGCTCATCTTACTTAATAAGTCGCTAGAATCGCAGCAATTACAATAAATACGAGTACAAATACAGAAAATTGAACAGTACAAGATAAAATTATGATAATCAGCCCGATATGTTTCCACTGATAGGACTCGAGCCTTCCTCTCAGGGAGAGGAGATGGGCATAATCCACCAGACATGGGCCTTCCTTGATGGATGGCCCAAAGGCCTACGACTTTTGTCCAAAGACAAACAACCGGGACCGACGGCAGAACGTGCCTTCCGAAGCACGGAAGCGCTCAGTTGAATGATGCAACTAGCGGTCCATCCAACTCCTGAACGCTATGTGTGTTACCTCATAACTTTTGATTGGGTGAACCAATTCTCAAAACTCTTTTTAGTTTAGATAGATATTCTTTCTATTTTTTGTTTGAAAGCTGGTGCTTCCCGAGTAGTCCCATTTAAATTTCATAAAATTCGGTCCAGTAGTTTTCGAGATACACTCCAATAACTGAATAGAATGGAAGTCGGTATTAAATATTTCAAATTGTACTTGTTAGTTTTTGTAAATTTTTCGATTTCAGTTTTGTGGGCGGTGAATATTTATTCAGTTTAAGCTATGCAAAGGCATACTCGCGAGGTCTACATCTCACAGAGACACTAGTATAAATCATTTAATAAAATAGCTAAATGTTAAAAATTATGAATACCTCCACAAAATTTTAACTATGTTTTTTTATTCTATAGTAAAAACAGTAATTCATACTCTTTATAATGTGTTTATAGTGCAAACTCTAAACTAAACATGTAATAAAAGCGGCCATTTGCGAGTTTAACTCGAAATAATATAATTTTTAAACATTACGGTTAGTCTCGATGTAGATAGCGATCGCTATACAACCGATATCGGTCGGTCAATCGCCACAGACTGGAAATTTACCTTAGTTGCGGACATCTTCGTAACGGGCTGCGATAACGTAAAATCCTAGCCTGTGGCGATATAACAACTATCATCAGGGAAGTTTACATGTGCTAGCATATCGATACTTTCGCCCCTGTGGTGCGAGCATGAATAGGCGATAAGATAAAATTATCGATAGGCAGCCAACGATATAGCTATCGCAGCTAGATCCATACTAGAGACAAGGTAAGATAGCTGATATAGGTCAGTTTATCGATTCGACATGTTTATCGTGAGATTCATGCTCGCACTGTTGTATTGTATGAATCAGTCTCCCACTTACATAATCAGCCCATAATTTTGCCACTGCTGGGACTCGAGCCTTCCTCTCAGATAGTTGGGCCATAACCCACCCTGGCTCAGTGCGCCTTGGCGGATAGGCTAGTGGCTAACCCATGTCAAATTTTCAGGCCACCCGAAGCCTTCTAAATAGCCTAACGACTGTTGTCCTAAAACAAACAACTGGGACCAACGGCTTCCTCCGGAGCACGAAAGTCCCAGTTGAACAATGCTACTCGCGGTCACCCATCCAAGTCCAGCCGTGCGATTCTCTAGGAGCAAACAAATGACGAGATGACAATAGGAACGTTGGAAAAACAACCTTATGTACAAAGGCGATATCTCTAAAAGTATGTGACATCGGTGAGCTCGTCGACAAGCACATCGACGAATCATTAGAGAAACACACTGCTGAGCGCAGCAAGCGATGTTTAACTTGTTATTCGGTTAAGATCACTCAAGCTCCGCTGCGAGAGCTTCGTCTCCCACTTGGCTGGTTTAATTTTCATTGTGTTGCTGCTAATCCTTTATAATTCACTTGACGAGGTTTATAAGAGAGATGTGACGTAATAAAATAAAAACTTTTTAGATATAGTTAGTACATAATTCGGATTAGAGTTTCGCAATCTAATACTTTAATTAAGCATAATTATGATAAATTGGCACTCCCCGGCGAATGTAAGATGAGAATGACGTCATCAAACCCTCTGATTATTCAGCTTATTCTTAGCGTATTATTTATTATTTATTACTAGTTTCAGCCCATGGCTCCGCTCGCAAAGGAATATTCCACAGGAACATTTTCCGGCATATCCAATTTTTTTTCTCCTAAATCATCTGCCTATTAATCCTTCCTATACCGTGACATTTAAAACAAAATATTTATGAATGAAATCACGTATATTTACGTCTCTGGGACACAAAGGGTTAAATCAAATATGTTTATTGCAATAACATTGATATGCCGCCTTTCATTTTAGTTACAAATAAATAACTGCCCATGTGCGAGAGGTGTGTAAAATAAACTCACTCACTCACAAACTTTCGCATATTTAATGTGCAATTTGCTTAAATTTACAACTTCCAACAATTTCTTTTAATTTCAGTGTTAAAATAATCTTAAAAATACTTCTAAGGAAATAAAAAGAATCACACAGCTCCGCAATCGGAAACCTAATTGAGTTTACCCTTTGGCACCCGCAATAACAAAAGTAATTAAAAATCATTCGGCCGCCATCAATTTGGACGGAAATCCGACCCTCAGGAATCAAAACTCAAACATCCAAATTGGCGCCAAAAAAACTTTCTCATCTGAGCAAGTCTCGGGCTGCGATAATCAATGTTCATGCGAATAACGTTTTGGGGTTCCCTGAATTAGTTTTAGGGGGTCGGGGGCGAAATGTTTGGATGTTGTGGGGTTAAGCATGACGCAGCGAAATTAATGATGGCTCAGTCTTGGCGGTTGAAAGTAATGCACTTTTTTCACTTTGTATTCGGACTCGTACATTTGAATATTTGCCATTCCATAAGTTATAATTATATGTAAATACCTACGAAGAAATAATGTCGGGAAAAGTAACTGCCTTAAAAAAAATGCTAAATCAATAACATCGTTCACGTCGCTATGACATAGTATATATATGGTCCTTGGCTATGACTCAGCTGTCATAGTAGACGTTGCAGCACGCGCGTGGATCAACCCCTGCTTTCCTTCTGAAATGTAAATCAATCACCGAACATGTCTATTTGTAACCTCGGAAGTAATTCGTATTTGGAATCATACGTCGTTTTTTTGTGTGGAATTTGGTCTGAGTTATGCTTCCTGACAATATTTCTTCGTATGTAAATACGTATATAAATTTGCAGCAAGTGACATTTCGATTCAAGCGTTCATTGTCAAGTAATAGTCAATCATTTAGACCAATCCATCCATCCAATCAATAGGGCTATTACGAGTATATATTATATCCATACTAATCTGTCACTCTATCCGTTTGTTATCTTATCAAGTATGTTAAGTAATTAAATTTGGCAAGGATATATTGTACCCGGGAAAGGACATATGGTACTTTTTATTATCGGGGCGGAGCTAGTTATAAATCAAAGAGATTTAAATTCAGACTGAATTGTCAATAAATCAAAACATCTTTAATCCTTCCTATACCGTGAAAATTAAAACAAAAGATTTATGAATGAAACTGACGTATATGTACGTCTCTGGGACACAAAGGATTAAACAGTCATTTACAATGCGTGTTTATAAAAATAAAATCTATCAAAACACGATGTCATTCAATAAAGCTCAATTGAAAACCATCCGAGCATAACGTCCCCATATACGGGACACTTGGCACGTCTCACAGCTTCACACTTGACCTATTTTGAAGTTTGTTTTCAAAGCAAAAGTTGTACAATCGATGACGTTGATTGATAGCGCGCACAGAAAAGTACAGCCGTTGTAATAAATATTTTCTCGGCGATTTTATATCCGAGCGTAACTTACTAATATTATATGGAGGAACTGTTTGCGAGTTTGTTTTTCACAGATGATATATGGAACTATTGATTCGATTATAGTTCTAGCACAATTTTACAATGTCCAGCACCAAGCTTCTTTTTATTTTATGTCTTAATAACAGATTTTAGTCTTATCTAAAAACAACATTCATTATTATATCCATACTAAAAGCAATAACTCTTTTCTATCTCTTAATATTGTCGGATTTGAGTTGTTTTTATTTCATGTAATCAACACATTGTTTAATAGGCTGATGCGTTTTGGCTAATTCAGTTTTATATGGTACTAAAATTTAACTTTATAGTACAAACGAATAAAAACCACCCTCCTATCGGGCATCGCCATAGAGTAATTATTTATCTAGTGACATTTGCGCCATCCAGACGCAACTAATGAAGTATAATTTATCAAATTCGGTTTAGCCGTTGAGTAGTTACGAGCGGACATAGGTACGGACATACAAAGCACAGTTACTAACAGCTCTAACCCCCTCGCAGTCGGGCAAATAAGCAGAAAAGACAAAATTTACGAGTTAGCGTCGCGGTCATGGTCTAGGGAGTTAGTAGAATATATAATTTAGGCCCATCACTGTCGTCAAAAAAAAAACGTAACTGCTACTGAACTGTTTTTCAATAGCAGAATAAGAAAACGTACAAAAGTCACCGTTGAGCTGCAGTTCGACTGCAGTTTAGTTAGTAGATTCGCCCCTGTACTATCGCCCCTAATATTGGCTAGCAGTCCTAACCAAGGCTTGAAGATGATTATATGGATTACCTTTCTCCAGAATCTATCTTATTTGAATAATTTTGCCAGCTTTTCTATTACATTCCAAATGTTTCAGTTACGCTGGACTTATGTATATTTGTTTTGTCAGTCTTTCATCCATTCATCACACATTCCCGAACCATCTCAACATATATTTTACATATCATAACTAAAGTCTAATCGGTTGACTTCTTTATTCACAATTTCACAAAACTATTCCAGTTTTTCTTTTGAAAGTCAATACATCAAATACTGGGATATACAATCTCATTATCTAATGTCTCAAAAAGATCTCAAGAACTTCACTAAAAGATAAAACTGGATTATCTTTAGCCCATTCAATTACTTAAATGCTTTTTATTTTAAAACGTCCACGTAAAAACATGATAAAAAACTTTTTTAAATATCCTTTGCAGGCTTCGTCCGTTCTCAATTTAATTCTTCTGAGTCTATTCGGTGAATTTCGGTATTGCCAGTTTTGGGGTGAAATTGCACTGAGGTTAAAAAAGTGACAGTTTCTAACACGCAAGTCTAATAAAGCCTCAATATTAAAAAAGTAGGCACATTACTTATACTATACATGACAAATAACAAACACGTAATCATAAAACAACCCCTGACTAAATATTAGTTTTATATTTTGTTCTCTGAACGCACATTGCTAAACTGAATTACATAGCATTTTTGAATGTAGGCACCTATTTCATCTCACTTAAAATATTATACTTTTATTTAAATCTATTGCAACAAAATTACCAATGCCATTACATATTTTATACAAGAGTATAATTATACTAATAAAATTGTAACGAAGGAACTGCCTTCAATCATTTTGAGGTTGGTAAGTTCTAACCCTAAATAGGCAATTACCTCCAAACGTATAAAGACAGTATCTTAAAACACTGAAGAGTAATTTCTCAACTTAAATCTTAACAGTAAATCCGCGATTTGAACGCACGTTAAATTTAAGCGACATTTTATCGCGTAAAAGTTTATTTATCGCGTAAAAGTTTGCCTTCGCGTTTGACGCGGTACTTCGCTATAAAATGTACGTAAATTTGCGTAAATTTAACATTTAGCTACCGGATGTAGAATTAGAAGACGTATTCATGTAGTTAAAAGTTTTAAAGGTTTGCCATTTTATGAATAACTTCTTACTTTTGGCTAATTTTTAACTTGAACAAGAATCATGATGCTAATAAAGTCTATGGAAATCAAATCACTTGAAAATTCCATATATTATATTAATGGCTGTATTTCCAAAGCTCAAATTTCTTTTTTGACGGGCTGAACGCAGTAGCCAGTAATAAAACTTACAGCTACACACATCTAGGTTCGCTGGTTTCGTTTTTCTTTTTTTTAATATAAGGTTTGGTAATTGAACGCATTCAGCAAGTAGAAAAAACTTGTTTACCTAGGTTTATGATACTTCGGATTGCCGTTAGTTTTGAGTCATATAGACTGTGCTACCTTTACTCAAATATCAACTGAGAAAGAAACTTCAGATGTTTAATTTTCTTTTTTGACAGGCTGAATGCAGTTAAATGTATGGCTACTGCCAGTAATAAAACTTAAAGCTACACACACCTCCGTTAATTTTGGCGCTGGTTATGTTTTTCTTTTTTTATATAAGGTTTGGTAATTGAACGCATTCAGCCAGTATACAAAAATCTTGCTTACCTAGGTTTATGATACGTCGGGTTGCTGTTAGTCTTGAGTATGTCGGCATTGGGTACCGAAGTCGGCAGCGCATGCTCGCGCTCCAGTTCGCTTTCATAGCTTTCAAGTGGCACGTGCTTCCCCGGTAGAGGGTCCGCTGTAACAAACACATGAATAACTTTACAAATGCTGAAGATTCAACAAAACACGCATAAATTAGTTATTATTCGTAGGGGCAGCTAGATGGACCGACGTCGTCAAAACCGCGGGAAATTGCTGGATGCAGGTAGCAAGTAGCCGTTCATAGTGGCGTTCTATGGGGGGAGCTTAAGTTTATCAGTAGACGTCTCCCAGCTGATAATGATGATGATGAATGATGGTAGGGACAGAAAAAAAAACACCAAAATAATCATAGTTATTTTCTTTAGCCGTAGTAAATCAGAGGTTTAAGAGATTTGAATCAAAATGAAGTACACAATTACGCCGGGTAAGAGAATAAAAGAATCGACTCAACATCCTTCCGTAAGGTTGCCGTTAAAGTCGACTAAGGTATAAGAAAGTGCTGAAATGTAGCTTAATTAACTTATAGAACATAGGACACTAGCAAAATAAGGTTAAAATTGTAACCCTTTGTGAGAGAGCGTGGTTTGAAATTTGATATAAGAGACTAAACCTGTTTTTCATAAGCATGTAAAACGCCAAATAAATCCGAAATGCCGTAAGATATATCTGTACTTACATAAATAGTAAATACCAACCAAAGCTAAAATTAATTTATTCATAATACCTATTAGTAAAAGGCAAAGGTCGCGGACCAGTTCAAAGCTTACGTGTACTGCGTACGAAAAACATAAAACTGCCTAATTTAATGTTTCTAGTTTATATATTGCGTTATTTTTAGTCTAATATTCAAAGGGCAACGTTTTACCCGAAGAAATGGGTAGTACAAGTCGACCGCCTAATGATAAACGTCACTCTTGCTTATTAAAGTTGCAGTTGGGGTGACTAATCGAAGAAGAAGCGAATCGTAAGAGGCGACGAAACCAGACCTAGTAGGTGGTTGGTCTCTATTGTGCTACGTAGTAATAATGCGCAAGCATAAGTGTGTTAGGATGTGAAGGGCACGGTAGCTAGTGACATTACTGGCCAAAAGAGCCTCAAAACCAATGTCTCGTGGTAACGAGCGCAGTCAGTGTCACGCGAAACTACATACAGCTCTGGGTGGCACTGCAACTGTCATGGGCAAACGCAATTCTAACCATTAGGCGCACGACTTGTCACTTAACAGTTTTTTGTGGTAGTGCCACGCTGGAAACCCACAGCCGAATGAGCCGACCGGGGAAGTACCACACTCCCACATAAAACCGGCGTGAAGTAACATAGCTTGCTATTGCATTTCGTCGGTTTGTGGGAGATTCCGGAGGCCCGATTTCCCCCTTTCCCCGCTCTCCCTCTCCTTCCCCCTCCCCCTCCACCTTCACCCCTTATATCCCGTCCTTCCTATCAGCCTTCCTAAAAGGTCGGCAACGCATCCTCGAGATCTCTGGTATTGCGGATATCCGTATGCGACGGTATCACTTATATTAGGTGAGCCGCTTGCTCGTTAGCCAACCTTACGCATAAAAAACAATATTTAAAAAAGAAAAGTAGGTACTCGTAGGTACGGGTACTTATATCTGGCCCTGTGGTAGAATAGAAACTTCCCAGTGTGTAGTGAGGTACGTACGCACCCTTCTTACTTGGGTGATTCCCCCGACTGTTTAGTTTTATTTCAAGTGTTTAATGTTTACTTTTAAGGTGTGAATTACAAAACCCTTAAGTGGCGTGAAAACTAAACAGCTAGTAAGGCCGAACTGTATATAATCTAAATATTTATAATTAACTACACCGAACTTTGTTTATATACGTTTCTAATGTTGAATTCTCGGTAACGCAAACCAGTTCTGATAAAATAAACATTCATCGCTTAAAGAGTTTTAATTAGGTGACCTTTAAATAACAACTAAAATAAGATACTCGTAGTTCAGTAGAAAATAATGTCCAACAAATTTAATTATTTATTTTCATAAAACGAACAGATATTTTTTTCTCTTAATACGAATGAGTTTGCGACAGAGCGAGGCCAATTTCTACTTAATTAAAACTAAATTGAAAAAGCCCTCGGTACTAAAAATTAATAGACACTAAAGTTAATTAAAGCAAGCTGTATGGTCTGCACTTTTGTCTCTGAAACAATAAAATTAAAAAGCAATAACTGAATTTCAAATTAAGAATGCGTGATTCCAATTTCATTTTGAATTGAAAAGGCCACCAAAATGTCACTGCCACAAAACAATAACGGCCAGTGATATCACGCTCGTATCAAATTAAAACTATGTAGTTATTTGCCGTTCCCACAGGTTATCAAATTCAAAGTTCATTGGAACGAGATAAAAGGCATTGTTCTTAAAACGTCGGGTCAAATAGGTAGTGTTATAACTTCACGATGTTACTGTTTATCACAACTGCGCTCTTTGTTCGCTGACCTACATTCCGATTTTGACGTAGAGAACCTACTTTTGAATAACGAATATTCGAATGTGCGTAGAGAAAGCACTGGCGCGTATTTATTCTTTTTAATTGCTACTGACAAGCTATGCCACGAATGAGGTCAGCATACAATTTTGATTGTTTCGAATTTTTAGAACGTTAGTCTTGTGCGTGGAACATTGATTGCCAGTAATATCATAAGGTATTTTCTTATGAACCGGTTTCAAAATGTAATTTTTTTTATGTAGAAATAAGTAAAATCTATTCAGACTTAATTGATTTGACTTCTTTGTCTACAAAAGTAAAAGCATTGGTTTTCAAACCCACGCGGAGCTTAACTAATTTTAAAATAATACACCAATGATAATAAAATTACACTCAATAAAATGTTAAATAATGGTACAGGAAGACACAAATGCCGGCACGTAAAACCAAAATCATCTTTTTCAATACTCAGGTAAAAAAGGCCCGATTCAATGCCACAAAGTCCACGATTGCTATTATTCAGGCACCTATTATCACGGAACGTGCGAACAAAAAAGAAAAAAGAACTCGTCAAGTGGGAGTCAGAGCCAGAGACTTGCCTGTCATATTTTTTAATTTTTATGCCCAATTTATAGGGATGTGACGTGACTGACTCACGATGCGGTTTCATTGTATCGATTTTCAAGAATTCGAATTAATTTGATACTGAGAAATATAAAGATTGGATTACAGCTAAATAAAACTTGGCTACAATGTATTTTATGGTGCATTGGTCGCTGAATTATTTATAATAATTTAACGATCTGTATACCAGAAAATCAGAAATAATATCTGGAGAATCAAATAAAATCAGAGTTTATTGGCATGTGCGAAAAAATCTTGTACCGTTTATAATTATGTAGTGTGTATGTTTGTCTTTTACCCTGGAAGCTTGCAGGAGATAATATATACTCGCGAGACAGATTTCCTTGTCCGAATGTCAAACACTTACATTTTATTATTTGTTTTTTTACTTCTGTAAATTCAATGTATGTATGTAGTTACCTAGGTAGGTGGCACCTGTCGTTTTGACAGATCGCTACAAATTCTAATAGAATAAAAATAAAAAATACATATACCTATCTACCTAGATATGTTCTCGTATTTAGTAAGTATATTTTGTGCACTGTGTAATTTATAAGCCTATACTTTTATCACATTGTTAATCTAATATATGAGTATGCCTTAACGGAAACACGTTCTTAATTTAAGCACATGCAATATATAATTGAACAATAAAGGTTATTATTATTTCTAGTCATTTTTCTATTCATTATTAAAATTATAGTTATATGTACCTATGTATATTAAAGAATGTTTATTTCGTACTGAACCCTTATTTCGTAATACATGAAGTACAATACGAGGCCAAAAGCTTTAGAGGTGTTTTTTGTCATCTGGTAGCCGGTCATGCGTTCAGGCTCACAGTGTCCAGTGAGCCACCTCAAATGACCAGCTTATCGAATAGTGATCTTTAACATATAGCCCTCATGCTGTAACCAATATTACAACACCAAGGAGTTTTTTCAGTTTAGCTAACCGAATTGCTAAATTGGGTTCCTTCCCGGGGATTAATCCGTCTGCATCAGTGACATCCAACAAACACATTATGACTTTATGCTTGGAAGATTAGAATATGCCTATTGCCTAGACGTGTGGTAAATAAAGTCATCTCATGAGTACCGTGGCAGATAACACTAAAATACGAATATGTAATCATGGTGAAGCTATTGATGACAAAATGGCACTACATTCATAAAAAAAAGGCTACCTAAATATAAGTTTAACTACTTAATATCAACATCGCATTTTTATTTAACTGTTAAAACGTTATTCAAAATGATAGTTAATATGTGAGTCATAAGTCTCAAAACCTTCAAACATTACCTTCTCCAAATATGTATATAATTTGATATCGGTAAACGTATAGAAGGTAGGATATGAAGCGTACATAATACCAAAACACATTATCAAATAGCCCATTACGTACAAACGAAACCCCTTATCTCGCTCAAAGCATTCCGGATTCTATTGTCAACTCAACACCTATGAATCATAGTGTATCTCGTTTGTGAGCCACTGAACCGCATCCATTTGTTTCCAATTAATACGTACGGGGAATGGAATGTGAGACGAATTCATACACAAGACATGGCAACATTGTTGCCGGTAGCTACGGGCTAAAAATTTTTAGCATGACATAATGTTAACCCTTCATATACCGTGATAAAACAAAAGATTTATGAATAAAACGCACGTAAATGTACGTCAATGGTACTCAAAGGATTAATATGTACTTAAGTAAAACTAACACATTTAATTAAATGAGCAATTTTTGTACATATATATATATATCTCGGAAACGGCTTCAACGATTTTCAAGGGCAATAAATAGATCTAGCTAGGTTTAATATTTAGAAAACGTCGTTTTATCCGTGTTTTCAGGCAATGAAAAACTGCCACAATATCATTATGGAAACTAGGATTTGTCGTAGTTTCCATAATGATAAGCCATAATATATTTTCCATAAGGTAAGCAGATTGCAGTTTAAACAACTAAACTGTTTTACCGACACAACAAAACTAAAGCTACTTGACAATAGATGGCGTTGTTAAGCAACACGAAGCCAATGAGTGATCTGAGGTTAGACCAAGAAAATCATTTGTTCACTTACAAGCAAAACTCGGTTATCCAGATACTATACATAACACAAGCTTGCAGTACAATAAAGGACAATACTTTTAATATAAAAATTATTTTTGTCTACCCGCGATATTCCGGGTGAAATAACGTGTCGCCATCCCTTTAGAGAACTATTCGTTGGATAGAGGTGCTGTTCAAGTTTATAAGCTGTGTTAATTATAAGTTTCATCTAAATCCGTTCAGTCGAATCGATATCGGCTCAAATTACATTGAGGATACCTTTATACTCGTATTTATAAGAAGAAATAAATAACTTAATATATTGAACGTGAAGATACTTATAATTTGTTACATCGTATAAGTCTACTGTAAATATGTTATGAAAGGAAAGGCAATATAAATAAATAACAAATATTTCGACACAGTTGCATAATTTGCATCTTCACGATTAAACTAGTATAAGTGCGGACAGATCGCTTGCCCCGGGGAATATAGTTGTAAAGTAGTGTTACGACTGTCTTTGTGTTTTTACATTTTTGACATCCTTATGTCATGTACTATGACTGTAATTTTTTTCAGATTTTTTGGTGGACTAATTATTAAAAAAAAACACGTAAATGTCTTTATTCCACGGAAATTATTTGTACACAATATCAGTATTACTTATTTAAAATATTTTAATATCTGGAAATAAAACGCAACAATCATAAAGATAGTTTTAATCTAGCTTGCAGTTCCGCAAAATACTCATAAAAGTGAATACGACAGGTTTGTAATAAAACCTCAGAACTTAGTAAAACGTAAGTTGCTATTACCAATTAAAGAAGTTCATAAAATAAGCGTAAAGAAACAATACGACTTTCTTTCCGGAAATAATTCACGCCCCACTTGACGCAATAGTTCGTCGCTCATAGTGCTATCTCTTACTTTCTTTGTTCTATCGTATAGTGCATCTTTGTTTAAATTTGCTTTACGCACATTATAATAATACTCCTAATCGCGTCAAGGTTAGACGGGCGCGAGGCTTCGTACGAGAAACAACTGTATTTAATGCGGATCCTTTGTTCATTTTTTTTTTTAAAGTGCAATAGTCATACATATCCAGTGAAATGGCAAAACAGCTGATACCAAAGAAGTCTTGTCGTGCCAGGAGAATGCTGTTGATGATAGACGGTGAGTATAAACATTAAATTTGTTTCACTTAATAATATTATAAATCTACATGAATAATTATTATAGTCGCTAAAGAGTCAAAGTGGATAAGCATAGCAGTACTGTTATTTTTTTTTTTTCACAAAATTAAATACGTAAATAGTATAAGAAGGATATAATTTACGAATTTATAAATTACGGGACGACCCCGTTGGCATAAAGGTTACCATGCCAGACTGTCGCTAGAGATGTTATATTAGGGTGATAATTAGGTATTCATAATCTATACTAATATTATAAAGTGGATAGATTTCATTGTTTGTTTGTTTGGATTAAATAGGCTCCGAAACTACTTGACCGATTTGAAAAATTATTTCACCAATAGAAAGCTACTTTACCAGGGATTAACATAGGCTGAATTATATCCCGATACTCCCACGGGAACGGGAACTACGCGGGTGAAACCGCAAAGCGCTGCTGTATTGAGTATATTCGTTAACTCGTATTAGCATACCATACCTATTACAGGTATTAGTCAAATATTAGTCAACCGATGCAATATTTGCTACTTTAGTCTAATATTGGTATCAATTTGATATCAATAATAGATTCGAGTACCAATTATTAAAGCTCACGTGACGTGAGCGCCGACTGCCGGCCAGTCGCGAATCTTAAGGCTGGCTAATATTTGACTAATATGGCGTATTCATAACATTTGTATTCGCTTATCCTAATTATGAATACTAATCGCTTGTATTATAATATTTATAATACCTGTACCTATTACGAGTATACTCGATTCATCTCTAACTGCCGCCCAGGGTTCGATTGCACGGTTAACAAATTTATGAAGAACAAAGTTTTTCGGCTGTTGGTCTGGATGTTTATATCCATATAAATTATTTATGTATGTATATGTAGTATATCAGTTGTGTAGCACCCATAGTACAAGCTATAAATAGCTTCCCATGGGGCTTACCGCCCGTGTGGGAAATGTGTACTGATATTTATTTATTCATTTTATTTATAATGATATTTTTTTTGCGTAGGTCTTCATTGAAGAAAAAGCAAAAATAACAATACTACACACTACCAACTAATAACTAGAACAGTCGATTTTCCATAGGATAGTCCCTATGAGCTTATATTAATTTTTGTTCTAAGATCTTATGAACTTATGTTTTTCTTATTGTTTTCAGATGTACCGCCTGACAATTCCACAATAGATCAGGAACAGGAAATTGCACTTCATGGAGCTATAAGTCCAACGTTGGATTCTCTTACACCGTTTCCATCGAAGTTATTGCAATCACCCTCTTCGATTTCTTACGATTCTACTGTATTTGATACTGTAGATTTTGTGGCTTCTCCATCAGTCGTATATCACACACCACGCCAGAAAAAAATATGCAGTGTTAACACAACACCAACAACCAAAATCAACGACAAACCTGATAAAGATCAAGAACTTGATTCAATCATTGAAGAGAAGTCACACGAAAAACAAAACATCGACACATCAAGTACAACTTCAGTTGAAGATTTTATAGAATCCTCTACTGCACCTGAACAAAGTGCCTCTATACAAGAAGACTATTTACAAACAGATTTAATACTAGTTTCAGCCCCAAGCATTACTAATGTAAATCCACATAGTCCTAGTCTTTTGGATCTAGACAATAATGACGTTCTGATAATGAATTTAGATGAAATGGTATCCACAGATGAAAGAAATGAAGAGACTGGAATGGACAAAAATGAAAAAGTACTTACTAGAAAAAGAAGTTGCAATGATACAGAATGGATATCAAAAAAAAAAAAATTTCAGAAAAATTCAGGTCAAGATTATGTGGGTTCTAAATCTAAGAAAAAATTTGCAGCGAAAACTATGGGAGATGTTTGCAGCTGCAAAAGAAAGTGTGGTGATATTTTTAATGAAGAGAGACGCAAATGTATTTTTAATACATTTTGGAGCAGTTCAAGTCATGAAAAACAATGGGACTTCATAAACAGACATGTCAAAGCTGAAAGTATTAAAAAGATGAGCCTAGAAAGAAAAAATAATAGAACTCAGACTTTCACATATTTCTTTAAGCTTGTTGAAAACACCAGCACCATGACAATAGTATGCAAAAAGTTCTTCTTAAATACGCTCAGCATATCTGAAAAATTTGTATACACAGCTATAGAAAAAGGTAAATTTGATAAAATAGAAGACAACAGAGGAAAACACGACAATCGACCTCATAAAATGAGCAAAAACACTGAAGAGAGTGTAATCGCGCACATAAAGATGTTTCCTGTTAAAGAGTCACATTATGTACGTAAGACAACAAAAAAATTATACCTAGAAGAAACATTAAATATTTCTAAAATGTACAGGCTTTACAAAGACTGGTTTCAAGAACAGAATTATTTAGAGGTGCAGATGGCATCAAAAAGACAATACGAAACAGTATTTAATACAAAATTCAACTACAGTTTTCACAAGCCTAAAAAGGATTTATGTACCTCCTGTTCTATTTATAATAATGCTGACAGCGAAAAGAAGAACGATCTTGAAGAAACTCACAATGTACACTTAAAAAATAAAGAAACTGTGCGTAATTTGAAGAATCAGGACAAAGAACAAAGTGATCCTACTGCGACAACAGTTGCTATCTATGATTTAGAGAAAGTTTTAACTATACCCCAGTCAGAAGTTAGCATATTTTATTATAAAAGAAAATATCCGATATATAATTTAACAGTGTATGATACTGTAAACAAAAAAGGGCATTGTTACCTTTGGCATTACCAAATTGCAAAGAGGGGAGCCAACGACGTCGGTAGCTGCATCTTGAACTTCATTGAAAACGAATGTAAGAGAGGCATCAAAAACTTTATTTTCTACTCTGATGGTTGTGCAGGACAAAATAAAAACCGAATTATATTCTCAATGTATTTATATGCAGCTAAAAAATTTGATATAAATATTACGCATAGGTATTTTGAAACCGGACATAGCCAATCTGAAGCAGATTCAATGCATTCTTGTATAGAGCGTGCGAAAAGGAACCAAATTATTTATACTCCCGATCAAATGTACGCCATAATTATGAATGCAAAAGTCAATGGCCAGAAATTTGAGTTAATTGAAATGAAGCAATCTCAATTTTTTGATTTGAAAGAGCTCATGCCAAAGAAATATTGGCTAAAAACCGAAACCGGAGCAAAAATTTCATGGTCCAAAATTCACGAAATCTCAATATTAAGGGAACAGCCAGACATCCTTCAATTTAAATATAATTATGATGAGGAATTGCAGCGACTAAATACTGCATCGATGAGTCGCTCCTCTAGAGGAAGGGGTAAAAGTAGTGCTCCAACTACATTAGATGATACACTAAAAACTGCCTATTCTTCTAAAATAAAACTTCCTAAGCCATTGTACGATGATTTATCCAGTCTTTGCAGGACTGAAGCTATTCCGACCCATTACCAACCTTTTTATAGAGATATGCAGTGTGATGGAGGTTCCAACAGCGTGGAGAGTGATGGTGGCATTTCAGATTCTGAATAATTTTATCAATATTGATGTGTATATTTAATATTACTGAGAATAATTTAAATGCGATACAATTGTTCCTATAAATGAATGCCAGAGTTTATTATGTTAATTTAGAAAAATACATACTTACATGTTTTTGTTTCAAGATTTTAAAGGATATTGTTAGATTTGATTTTTATACTGATATACGAGTCTCTAAGACAAAACTTATGCATGTATTTACGATTTAAGCCCTTAAATTAGTCGCATTTGAACGTCTAGTTTCTGAATAATCTTAATCATGTGTCTTAACAAAATGATTATGAGACGATAGACTGAATATGATGATAATGTGATATAATGTTCCTATAAATATAAGTTAAAGTTGATTATGTTAATTTAGTAGAAGAATAATAGACAAGTTTGTTTTTAGTGCTAGATTTTAACAGATATTATTGTTTCTTTAATTTACATAATTTTTATACTGATGCACGAGTCTCTAAGACAAAACTTATGCATGTATTTACGATTTAAGCCCTTAAGTTAGTCCCAGTTGAACGTTTAGTTCCTGAATAATCTTAAGTATATTCCTTATCAAAATGATTATGAGACGATAGACTGAATATGATGATAATGTGATATAATGTTCCTATAAATGAAAGTTAGAGTTTACTATGTTATTTAGAAGACAAATAATAGACAAATTTGTGTTTGGTGCAAATTTATAATAGATACTGTTTTATTTTATTTTTATAATTATTAAACTGTTGTACGGGTCTGTAAGATCAACATTATGCTAATACTATACCTACTAATAATCTCTTTAATTCTTCGTGTTTAGTTGTATTAAACTCTCGTTCCAATATAACTATAGTGTTTTAATTTCTTACAAGGAAAACATAACAAATTTATGAAAAGTTCCCAAGTTAGTACCTAAGTAGTAGTAGTGCACCTAATGCACAAGATCTCAAGCAAGGTTCAAGACTATATTTTTTTTTATAAATCTAGATAACCTACCATGTATCATTACAAATAAACAGTAGTAAGTAATAATATCTCACTGTTTCACGAAGGACATAATATTTCCGCTAAAAGAGTGGTAATCACTTATTAAGTTCTAAGCATGCATCAATATTAACGTCACGATGAGCGGTTTCTTTGTTTTTCATAAATACGTTCATACAGGGAAATGGTCGTAAAATACTGTTGCTCTACAGTGTAATTAAATAAATTAATGTAAAGTACATTTTGTTCGTTTTTGCCTATTTACTCTAAGTTTATAAAAATAAAAATCCCATCATAAATTAGGAAAAAAAAATACCGTTCATTTGATATATAAATTGTTTATGTAGTACAAATAGGAGTCTAGAAATAATAGAAATACCTTCTTTTGTTTTTTCTGACAAAAGTTGATTTTACTATAACGACTTTATTCCCCGGGGCAAGCGAGATGTTTCAAGCAGACAAAACAATCTAACCTCTTTCTTAACACCTAAATATCGCTCAAAACATACACAACTAGATAAATGTCCTGTGGGCCGAGCACGAAAATATGTGTAAGTGTAACGTAATCGCATCGTTAACGTATTTAGTAGAAACTGTCATTTATCTAGTACAATAGTGGCACAGATAACTCATAGTTTGTACTGAATACGTAAACGATACGAGACTGTTACACTTAATCAGATTTTCGTGCTCGGCCCACAGTTATATAAAATCATATTTTTGCATTAGCGGCCATGCTAGTTTGTATATACTATTCGTTTAGTTTGTACATTGCTACATAAATCTAGGTACAAAAAAATTAAAAATATTCTTGGTACGTCTATGTCTAACAGCCCACGGCCAATTGCGGGTCCCGTCCATCCATGGACGCATATTAATTGAAGTGTTCCGGTTTTTGTCCGCGCTTTGCAATTCGTTCATAGCGGTTCGATTGTCTGCGGTTGGATTTTTTACTCGCTTTTTGCAATGCGGCGTTCCATGTTTAAATTTATGAAATTAAACTCATAGATTTTATATCTATAACAGGTAACTGAACGTTCACTAGGATTAATGTTAATAGGAAATAAAAAGATCGACGAGTCTTAAAGTACTGTAATCCCGCAGAGTATCCTTAAAAGACAATAACCTTAATGTCTAAAGGGAAACACTGGCGCTCCCTAAAATGGCAATAAAAAAGAAAAGTATCTTGTTATAAAGTATAGAGATCGAAATTCAAACTGCAAGTAGGCCGAACAGGCCCGGGATTGAATCACAATCGCGTCTCTGACTCACATCGGCCCGCCATTACGCACTAATGACAGCTGAATCACCGATAACGTTTAACGATTTCAATCGGTTTTCTATTGAATCGATTTATTTTTTCACCGAGTTAATCGAAGCCAGTTTAAAAAGAATTACATAAAGAGCTGGCTGAAAACAGAAGAAATTTTTTTTAATTCTCAGGCCATATATTTTTTATTTATACTCACACATACGTAAACTTCTATATGTGCATATTATTATGTAAACTGGATTTTCTAAGTCGTGTACTTACACTAGTTTATTTGTTCAGAACTTTTACTATAAAAATACTGAGTTGATCAAACTCTTCTGCTCCTTGTTGTTTTTTTAATCTACATAACCATAAATTCAGTCTACGTATAACTTTATGGCCTCTGCGAATTTTATCGCTAAAAAAGTAGAGCACCCGATAGAGGCTTTTAAAAGTCACAGATAAATCAACTGTGAATAAGTAACGATAGCTAAGCGAAAAGTAGATAAGTACTATGTATTATATCTACGTAATCTGTGACTACATAAGTGTGAACTCTAGAATCGAATGCTCGCCAAGGTCGAAGTGTAACTTAGTAAAATATTCGCTAACCGTCTCTGCGGGAATGAGAAAGGTCATAATTTATTTCTCTCTCCTTTTTTCTGAGATAGCACATACAGTGCTTCACGTAGAAGCTCTGGGAAGTTTGCAGGTTCTAGTTTTAGTGTTTGAATTTTATGAAGTGGAAATTTTATTTCTGGCTGAACGTAGACAATTTTATTGTGTTTATGAGATCGCTGTCCGATGCGACACTGTTATTGTGTAGTGCCGCTTTATTATATACCTTTAATAGAGTACACGTGTACTGTTGGTAAGTATTATATAGTCTCCCGATGATGTGGTGTAGCTGAGTCTATATAGAAAGTTATATTATCCTTCATTATTCAACCTACTTGAAAGACTTCGCATTATGACTACTATGCCTATGCACTTTTGAACTGACCAATCACATTTTCCGTCTTCCATTTCAACATTCAAATTTCGATCTCTTCTAACTGCAACTTGATATATTTTAGTCTATGATTCATTCTTCCTCCGCATTTGGTTGGATACAGTCGTCACAGGCTGTTGCCTTTAATTACCAGCCTATAAATAGGTATATGTTTATTGCCATGAAGTTACTGCTATAATTTAATCTGTCCGAATCAGCAAGCCTCATTCGAGGCAAGTTTCATTCATAAATCTATTGTTATTTTTTGCCCTGATGCGGACAGATTAAATAGTAAGCAGTTAGTTCATAAAATTTATTATTTTTAAGCTGCAAAGTTATATAAATTAAACTGTCTTTTTTGACACGATTTCTCTGTCTTCTTATAAAACCTACATCGAAATTATCTTTTTGGGTCCGTGAACAATCTCCATTATAGGTTTGACCATAGACTTGGAGGTTGGATTGGTGATTCGATTCAATTTCTATATTGGGTTTGCTAGTGTGTTTATTCGACCAATTTGTATGCAAGGGTAACCTCAATTATCTGTCCAGCCAGAGACTACGGCTCTGCCTAGACGTTGTGGCAACAAGCCTGCCTGGTTCTATAGATAAAGTTATAGTTAGGGCTTAGGATATTATGTATACTATACGTGGATCTGTGAACTGTATACCTCGCAAGTATGTCTTTGCATAGCTTAAACTGATTCCTAAATGTTTACCGCGGACCTTAAGTTGCCAACGCCATCTAGTTTCATTTTAGGATACTAAACCATGAAAATTATTTTTATTTTAAATAATTCCCAAAACTAAATAGACAATAAAGTTTTATATAAGTAGGTATATAATTATAGGACGTGCTCATAATATTTCAGGAAAACGCGGATTAGAAAAAAACTTGTAGAGGAAAGCAGCCGCAGATACGAAAGCATTTTTGCCCTAGCTGTTGCAGAGACGCTTCGCTCGTGCTTCGACCTCACTCGGTCAACGAGGTTATGTTTTTAATAATATATGTAATGATACTATAAACATTTCCTTTGATAAAACTATACTTTTCAACACTTTCGCCACTGGTTTTCAAGGACAGCTGCCAGAGCCGGATCTTGAGCACGGTAGCTAACCAGGTCACCACTATAAAAAGTACTAACCTTACCTGTCAGTTTCCTCACGATGTTCTGTTCACTGGGACATAGCCGAAAGGTAGGAACACTAGGAACCGAACCAGTTACCGCCACATCAGCACCTCATTATCCCTGAGCTGTGATCGCTTATATATGGCAAATCATGACCCTCCTCTTTGTTTTGCCATAGTCGGGTAATAAAGGTGACGCACTAGGTGCTTTAGTCAAATATTATCTCACACGTTACAATATCACTGACAAAATCATCTTAGAATAACTATAGTAATACCAATAATTGTTTTGTCATAAAGTAGTGTCAGTTTCATTCAAAACGTGATTACGCATAAACACGACATACAACAATAACACAACAGTACAAGATATTTAAGCGTGGAACAGACGCATCACTATTTAAAATCGTGAGAATGTGACCGTATTCCAAATTCGAAATAAAACGAAACAACGCTATAGTTTCGTATTTGGAATACGCAAAGCTCTACTTTGAATTCAGAATACGCGACGGACATTTTTTCCTCGGATAAACGAGGCACAGCGCGCAAAACAGATAGTGCAAAGATCGCATAAAAATATACAAACGAGAATTTGCAGAATAATGGTAAAAGGTGGAAGCTATTCAAAGCAGATGCTATAAGAAAAAAAGAACAGCACGCCAGGAACAAGAATACAGCTCGGCGGGAACAAGAATACAGCTCGGCGGGAATGTATTGAGTGTTAAGAGCCAAATCTTGTTCTGCTAGGAAAACGTTATTTTATAACATTTTCAAAGAAACTTGAGTTATACAATAGCTTTGTTAAAACTTAGAGCACTCGTTAGTCAAACCTTTGTTTCACTTTTTAATTAAAAATCCTAAGGACAAGGTTTGATTTTCGATTGTCTTTAACACAAAGAGTGTAGAGTTGCCAGGTATAAAAATTGTGATATAATTTTCAATCGCATATTTAGATGTGATCGAGGCATATGTATCTTTTTGCATTGACCGATTATAGTAACGATTTGGTGTTTACTTAATATCATAATTTATTGAGTTAAAACATAAACAAATGCAGCAAATTATTCTCCATTAGCATTTTGCCCTAGTTACCTCTAACATTCAACCAATAAACCTTTCATTAGATTATTTATGAAATCCCAGATTTTCAATAAGCAAGGAGAAGTGAGAAATATTTTCATTAATATATTTCTAATTAAATTTAAAACACGTATAAATTGTATAATTTACTAAGGTCTAAAATCATCCCCAGTATTTAAGCAAATTTAACCATTAGGCAATCCATAGGCATAAAAATTAAAAATCAAATTCAAACATGGAATACCGTACTCCAAATGTAAAATGAACATAATTTTTTATTCAAAGGGACAAGACCAGTAATTACGCTACGGTAAGTTGAAAATGCCGCGAAAAGGAAAACGTGACGTGACACATTTTAAATAAGCTAACCGAAGCTGGCCGAATATATAAATCGTTTGATTTTTGATCTACGTGATTATTTGGGTTGGTGTATAAGCACTTTTTATAATTTCTTCAAATTAATCACATTGATAGTATTAGAATCCTACTAATACCACTAATATTATAAATGTGAAATTTTGGTTGGATGGATGGATGTTTGTAACTCAATCACGGCAGAACGGCTGAGCGAATCTGGTTGTTTGGCACAGAAATAGATTATAGTCTGGAATAGCACATAGGCTACTTTTCATCATCATCATCTATCCCCGATGAAAAAGCCTAATATTCTTGGGCACAGCATAGACAAAATAACGAGATTTCCGCGTACGCCAATCTTAAGACGCGGTCCAACCCCAATTTTAAAATAATTTACGATGCTTTACGTAAGGTTGAAAATCTTCTTAGATTGGACGATGTAATGCGAAAATGCGTTAATTTTGTACGTTTTCTTTATATTTTTCGATAGATACTAACACAATTGAAAAAAAACTCCTGGTTATTACTTTAGTACTATACGTCGGCTAAGTATTACCTAAAAAATATATAGTGTTATGGCTGAAAATTCTGTGAGTTTGGACGTGAAAGTTTATTTTTGTGGACCTATTCAGGATTTTTTTCTGCTGAAAGAGAGTTATATTTATGAATTCTATTCGGTTATTACTCTTTTCCTGTTCCTTTTCTTACCTTTGTATTTTTTTCATAATATACTATCGATCTGTTTCGTTACACTAGGTGTTTAAAAATTCTGCTTTTTATTTATTCAGGGTACGAGCGCGCCTTAAAATGATGACTTATTTTCTCTCAATATAGGTTTGTCAAAGATGTATCAGTTTCTGATAGCTTAATCAAAAGCACGCGATAGAGTCGGTATAACATCCATCTTTGTTGTTCAGCCGACTGTAGTCGATCGATTTTGCCTATATTATATCCTCGAAGGGATATGTAACTGTGTTTAGAAACACCTACGTTTCGCCATATATGTTTTCGCTCATGTGATCATGTAATAGGGGGCGAGCCTATTACCGTCTACGAGGCACTATTCCAGTCTCCGGACTGTTAAGGGTAATAGACCAAGAGGACGAAGTCCATTGCGGTGATCTGATCAAATCCGCACTATCAACGGACAAGTACACGAAGCCGTTCACGACGCCGAGAATAGGACGAGATGGCGTAAGGTCATCAAAGAGAAGATATTCCGTGGAGGGGGTCACGACCCTCAGCATTGAGGAAAACGACGCAAGGAGGGACTGTTATTGAGCATATCTTTCTTTCTCAGAAAAACCCGATAACTGACCAACCCGGGGATCGAACACATGACCTCGAGGTTCCAAAACGTCACATCCACCACTACACCAAGACCACGCGAGCGAAGCCGCTGGCGGTTCAGCTAGTATGAATATTACATATAAATATATGTACATGCATACTTATAGATATGCAATAACCCATACGTAGGTACTTATTACTCCGTAGGGGGTCGGAATCAAAGAATATTCGCTCTTCCACCGGAAACCCGACTAAGAAGGTAGTAGGCCTCTTGTGCAAGTGGCAGTCTTGGTGGTATCACTGCAGAGCCAGATATCACGAAGCAATAGTGCGCAATCTGTACTACCGTAGCATGTAATGTCACTGGACGAAAGAGACTAAACAAACTAATGCCGTTTTGAGTGACGAGCGCAGAGCAGTGACTGTCACGGGCACAACTTCAGACGCACAACTTGCTCGTGTCTTTAGTCGATTCCATTAAACAAATGTCTGTCCCCATCGTGCGTATGTTGTGTGTTGCCAGGGCCAGTCGTCGTCTTTGGGAGCGGTAGCCGGGCGTCTGCCGGGGATTCTTAGCACCCCCTGCCCCACCGTTATCGTGGCCGCTACCGTAGCCAGGAATAGCGGGGCTGCCGGGGACTGGGGGCCAGGTTCCATTTGTGTCAACGCTTTCACGCTTGGCAGGTGGGTTGGCGAGCGCAGTTTTGGGGTTTGGGGTATTGGCAAAATACACATGTATTTTTATATTTCGGCAAGCGTTGAACCAGCAACCTATACCGTTATACACGGCTGTAGCCCCTGGAGTTCCGTGACGGCTGAATGGATTATTTTTACATTTGTTTTGGTTATGGTTACTAAACCTTTGAGCAAATAACACGTAGCAATAATAACATATAATATACCAAATTAAATGTAGCTACAAAGTCTTTGTTCAAGCGGGCGAGTTTGGATTTTCAACTAGCGACTGCCCGCGACTTGTTCGAGTAGTAGGTTCGGCCTTCGGCCTCGCCATAACCATTGTCCCAACCATTCTCAAGTTATAGCGTGACCAGGAGAAATACGGGTTCATTTATATATATGTATATATATATATATACTCGTAGATAGATTATATAATCTAATAAGTGTCATCGTGTAGACGGCTACGAAATAGAATTAACATGGCTAATTATAATTAAAGTGTAATACCAATATTTAATATTTTTAATATTGCAAATATTAAAAATAGTAAATATATTGCACTTATATTAAACTAATAATAAAACGAAATAGAAGTTTATAATCCCAACTACGGATACAGTTAGTCCGTACTTTATGTACGGACTAACTGTATCCGTAGTTGGGATACTACTCGCCCTCCTTTTAGACTTCACCGCAGTCGGGTAATTATGTACCCAATGACACTCGTGCTATCAAGACGAATCTAATGACGTTTTATTTATCAAAATCAGTTGAGCCGTTCAGTTACGAGCGGACATATAGACACAGACATACATATCAAGCACAGGATCCTCCTTTTGGCCTTCGCCGTTGTCGAGTAATAATAAATATGTAAATATACTTATATATATATAATATAAATGTTGAATGTTATTAATGATATGATAATAAAACTAGAAGTGTCTATAATCTCAAAATAACAATTTCTTACTAAATCATACGAAATTTCATACAAAAGTGTATTACTGTTGTACTTATAAAAGACTAGCTGCTCTCCGCGGTTTCACCCGCGCGGTGATGGATGATGATGATGATGATGAATCTTATATAGCCTATGTTACTCAGGGTGAATGTAGCATTCCAATGGTGAAGAAAAAGAATGTTTGAAATCAGTCCAATACTTTTTGAGTCAATTCGCTACAAACATACTTACATACAAATCTTTCCTCTTTATAATATTATAGTAATAGTATATAGTAAATATAGATTGAAAAACATTTTTTTTTTTTGTCTGTTTATTTGTTTCGGCTAATCTCCAATGCAGCTGGACCGATTTTGACGGATCGTTCACTGACAGCTGATGTTTTAGTAAGTAACTTAGACTAATTTTCTTTTAGCAATGAAATAAGGTGCCTAAAAATATATCGTTGTTAGTAATTTTCCGCGCAGATGAAGCCGTAGGCACACACAGTATATACAAAAAATACAAAGTTAAAAAAACATACAATGTACAGAAAATCAGTAGAAACAGAGAGGCATTACAAAGTAAAAATAGAACGAGGAAATATTTTTTTATTATTCTCTCCATACTGAAGCATTTCTTTTTTTGTTCGTGCCATACATCAAAGACACGTCAAACGCTTTACTGGGCGGAGTAATGTATCTTCCCTTCGCTTTTGTTTATAGAAAAATGGGTAATAACGTTCTTTCCTTATTTCAGTTATATGCCGGTGACATTATTGTAATGTAGTGGAAATGTGATTTTCGGAGTTATGTAGTTTTGCTTCTGTGACGATTTTGATGGTATTTTTTTTTGTTTGTTTAAGAGATTTAGTACTTAATTATTAAGAAAAAAATTTTAATACGGTAAAACTAACCTGACACTGATTTAATAAATTATACTATATTATATGCTTTTTCAGATTAATTTGTATCATTTAATATTTATTTATGTAACAATGATTAAAAATATTTATTTACTATTTCCGTATTATATATTAAAACTATACAAAATACGATCAATACTATTGCAAGCGCGGATCCACCGTTGTGGGCACGATGGGCATGCCCACAACCCTAAAAGACTTGTGACAACAGATGTCACACATATTCGACAGGCCAATGATATGACGTTTTATAAAATATACATTTTAAGCTGGATATCGATGAAATTATTAACGGGTTCGTGAACAAGAAACGAAGGTTTCAATTAAATTTAGGTAATTTGACATCATTTGATATCCTTTGTAGTTGTTTCCAGCGAAATTACAGCGCAAGTACATCTTATATACCTACTCGTATTCTTGTAAATTGTGTTCAAAATTCTGAATGGCAGTGGACTGCGCTTAACATCAGGCGAGCGACTTGATACTATATATATCATGAGAGAGTTCATGCTCCGACTCGTACTTTGCTGATCTTCGGGTGGCTGTGACCACAACCTTTTTTGCAGGCTGGATCCGCGCCTGTACTATTGCATAATGTAGTTCGCACAAATAAAAAAACTATTTTTTTTTTCTAAATACGTTACCTATTTACATAATTTAAGTTATAACTCTAAATATGTAGGTACTTAGTTATCTAAACACCGTTAAAATAAAAATAATAAGAATGTTTTGTGGAGGTATCCATACATAGTATGTACTTATTACCATCTAAAGTACTCGTAAAACGTAACGTACCTATACGTGATTCGCGTTTATTTTTTCTTTTGATGATCTTAAAACAAATGATCACACTATAATATCATGAACACTAAAATCTGTGTGAACGCCAAAATATACAAAATAAAAACAAATAGACATAATTGTAGTAACTATATATTCTGTGGCAGAAGCTGTTGAATCTTTCAGATTGTTTACATAGAACACATGGTAACGTGTGTAAGACATTGTTTTTACGCCTTTTTATGCGTTACGTTTTTATTGCTTTTCTGAGATAGGCTGTTTTCCGACATGCTGCCGGTTACTACGAAAGTTACATAACAAGTCTATTTTGAGGATTTTAATTGGTTTTCTGAGGTTGTTGGTTTTGGGCTGATGCGCGTGTGGTCGGATATAGAGAAATTTATGTTTCTTGGGAATATCGATGATTTTATTCTCAGTAAAGTTATCTCTCTGTCTTTCTAATCTACTAGCTGCTCTCCGCGGTTTCACCCGCGCGGTGATGGATGATGATGAATCTGATATAGTCTATGTTACTCAAGGTGAATGTAGCTTTCCAATGGTGAAAGAATTTTTGAAATCGGTTCAGTACTTTTTGAGCCAATTCGTTACAAATATACTTACATACAAATCTTTCCTTTTTATAATATTAGTAAAGAGTTTGAAAACTATCGCGAGTATCACACATTATACTAAAGATACCGGCTTCACTCACTTGGTATTATGTCGGTTTAAGTCCGACGACGTTTCTTGGTATTATGTCAGTACGCGACGCGATCTCCAAGCGTGAACGTCTTACACGTTCGAAACGTCGTCGGACTTAAAACGGACATACCAATACCAAGTGAGTGAAGCCGGTATCTTTATATTAGTATTAGTATAGAAGTACCTATAGATATATAAAAATGAATCTCTATTTCCCTTTTCTTATTCAGAACAATTTCGCAAATTTTTGTTGTTATGATATTTATTGTCAGAAGGTTCTTATGAGAGAAAAATTAAGTAAAGACGGGAGGTTATAGCTAAGTCGAAGGTGCGAGCCTACTACGCGAACGAAGTCGTGGGCTGCCACTAGTTTATTATATCTGTTACTGTTCGCTTAGAAGCTCTCTATCCCTTTGAAACTAGTTATATCTGGATAAAAAATAAGCTACTTACGCGTGAAATAACCAGCGAACTCATACTTAATTGTGTAGCCCTTATTCTGTTAACACTAAAATCAAAATTCAAATAACACTTATGGCCGTTTTCACCAATATTTTAGGTGATACCTAAGTCAAGTTAGGTGACATTTTTGTACAACGAAGTGTTGCCTAATAGGTTTTACCTAAAATGCTTGTAAAAACGGGCATTAGAATTACTAAACATAGGATTTTTTTCAACTTTGGGGTATTATTTTTACGTTAGAGAAGCGAGCCACCGAGTTACGTGACGACTAATTTGTATGAAATATACCCACAATTGAAGAGAAATATCTAATTTTAGTGCTGGCATTCGGAAGTGTATAGTAATTAATTTGTATTTTAGCCTCAACATAATAAGAACTGCTATAAATAAGAGGTTTTTAGTTTAGAGAAAGCTTACAGAATCGACACCCATAAGTACATTAATAACTTAAATTACTTATTTTGTTTGGTTTCAGTCGGTGTACGCATTGGTTAAAATCAGCCAGAGAGTTGAATTCGATGCTCGAACGGATTGCTTCGATGACCTAGTGGTCATGGCGCCTGACAAGGACGCGGGTTCGAATCCCGTCCGATGATGTGTAGGTAGTTTTTCTCTCTAAAATCACATAGTTTGCTCGAATGCAAGCAGGCGTTTGTGCTTTAAAATCATAGAATATTTTTTTAGTATTCGTAGGTAAAGTGTCATTAACTGGGTCACTTACCCTATATATCCGTTTTGAATTATATGAATATGATTGAAATATAAAAAATATCCAAAGAAACAAAAACCAGCAAATCCAGCTACCCCATAACACATTAACCCAAAACTTTATAAATAACGACGTTTATGATCCACGTTCGAAAATTGAAACACTTTTCTTTGATAAAAAAGCATAATATTATGGCAACATAAATCAGTACAATTAAATTAATTTATAATGGTATAGTTTGAATAATAGCCTGTTGAACCGAAGTTATGAGCAGCTGTTAAAATTAACAACCCGGTTTAAAACTCTTTAACTGTGATAGTAAAACAAAATTAGCTCTAACCACTATCCTTTGCAGCCGTAAAAAGGTTTATTGCGCTCGAGAAAAAACTTAAGGTAAGCGCTCACCACGATGGCAGAAAATAAAAAAATAAAAAACATTTATGCTGTAGTTACACTTGTAATTGGGTTAATTAAGTGATTTGCGAGATTGTGAAAAATATTCAATATATTATGTAATAAAATAAATGAACACTAATGCACCCATTTATACACATATTTATAAAAATTGCAAACGAAGTATCTCCGATTGATGATTGGCTGCATTGGTGTTGAAGGATGTTATTAAATAAGAGAAGGATTTTTTTAAAGATTTAAGTAAAACAAGTATTAAAAGTAAAACAAATACCATGTCTTTATGTACTTTTTTTCATGGGGGGAAATGTTGTTTACTTCCCTTCGGCCACGAGAGTGACGGAAGGGGATATGTAGGGCTCAGACTCACTTTAAAACCCCCCGTGAGCAGTCCTCCGCCGAGGTGAGGCGAGATGGGATTGCGCTAGCATTCCCTATCGTAAAATCTGTAAGTACTGTACGAAGATATACTAGCCTCACGCAGGTTCATCAAGCTATAACATGCGTAGAAACATGTATAATTGATAGCTGAGCTGATCGGTTTCGCTCACTTAGTTTCCTTTGGGGTGAAATTTCCAAAAATCCTTTCTTAGTGGATGCTTACAATATAAAAAAAATCATAACTACCAAAGTCTCAAGTTTGTAGCCCTAGAGGCTCCGCGTTGATGAATCAGTCTGTCAAATCATCAATATTTATATAATTTTGCCATTATTTGCTAAAATAAAGTAGTAGTATGTACTGTTCGACGGCCCCGTTGGCATAGTTGGTAGTGACCCTGCCTTTGGAGCGAGGGGTCCTATTTCGACCCCTGACCAGGGCAAATAATTGAGTGATGAGCAGAATTCTAGATTATTTCTCGGGTCTTGCATGTTATGACTGTTGTGTGTGTCCATGTATCCAACTAACGTTTCCATTCTGAAGGAGCTCGGAATAACCACAAGGCTATCCGCTATCTGCTGCCAACGGATACTTAACTATTTTGCACATGTCACTCATAGAAACTCTGACAGCTTAGAGAAGCTCATAGTAGTTGGCCAGGTCGACGGGAAAAGACCACGTGGTCGCTCACCTACCCGATGGTCAGACGCAGTAAAGAAGCTTACCGGCCTGCCAATCACGAAAGCTATTAAGACCGCCGAAGACAGAACCACGTGGAAAAGCATAGTACATCGAGCGGTCAACAGTAGGAAAGTTATGTTTAAATCATCTAGCTACAAAAAAAATGATTGTCTGTAAAGTCGGTCTACGGACGATAATTTTACGTGATAACAAATAAGATAGGTAATACAAGCCGAACGCTTAGGCCGATCAAGCCTCTCTATCGCTTGTTCCGTGCTCTCGCTTGCACGCACAGGCGGAACGTCACCATGAGTCATACGTTTTCGTGCGTGCAGCCAGCGTTCATCGATTTATAAGACGTTATCACGTCAAAACGGACCGCTGAAAACGAGAGCATTTACCCTAAACGATTATAAAATGTCCGACAAGACGGTATGGTCTCTTAGCACTTTTGCTAACAGGAAAGAGTAGAGTAAAAAAAGTTTTTATGATATCTTTTTAATTTCGGCCTTCGGCAGTGGAGATCAAAGGGTTGGGATTCAAGTTTTAATATCGAAATATTAAACTGAAAAATAATTAGGAAGAAGATCAAAGCGTTCAGTTTACTTCCATATTATTATTATGAAGATGTTCATTAATAAGAGATTAATGTTAGATCGTAGGCAACTGTTGCCTAACTTTTGTAGGTAACTTTTGTAGCAGTGAGGTAGAATGGAGTTTTAACGCGCGGTAAAGCATTGTAGTCTTTACGCTTGATTGACTAGTGTTTGACTACTATCTCACTTAATAACCAGCGATGGTGGGTGCGGTCGATGGTGGTATCACAGGTCTACAATAGCAACTGGCTTTCAAGGACAGCTGCCGGAACACACTGTTATATGCTTAGCGACATATTATCAGACTTGAGAGTGTTAGCTAGTCAGGTGGACACCAGAAGTGCCTTACCACTATGCTGTGGATTACATCGCAAAGTTATCTTCACGGAAAGCACACGTCGGGATCGATCTAGCTACCGCCTGATTGACGATTGACACTTATTAGCCCTGGGCTTATATCATTGCCTTAAAAAATCATTAGTTGAACAGAGGTCACTTAATTGACGGGCTCGCTTTAATTATTTTTTTTGGTTCTTGATAGGGTTTTACTGTATGTTATTGACGTATGCCGAACATAACTAGGAAATTAAGAATTTAAGAGATGAAATTTTTAGAAATAAACTAAAGAAGCTGCTTTCTGAAAAGAGTTATGAGATTACAGACTTTCTAAATGATAGGTTTGACATAAAATGTATACCTACTTAATATCTGACATATAAAATTAAATGACTTCATACTATGTATATACATATGTATATGACTTAATCAATTATTTAAATTTAAATTATATTTGCACACCATACCAGGCAAGGACATGCGTTCCATATGTTTAAATGTGTAAGATCTTGTGTACTGTTTTGTGTGTGTATACCTACCATGTGCTGACAAATAAATCAATCTAGAACTTTGAATAAAACTATTTCAAATACCAATAAAATTTACTTATACCAACTTCAAGTTTTGTTAAGAAAATGTTTCTCTACAAGCGGGACTTCAACACGCAACTGTAGAATGCCGTCCTATCGCTTTGTCAACTAAGCAGAAGTAGCGTCCGAAAGAAGGACTAGATTTTCATCACAAATCTATGTGAACATTTTTATAAACCAATCAATAGTAATTTTAATAAGCAACTTACTTGTTTAATCATCAAACCGCAGTAGAATATTTTTAATACCTAACGACTGAAGTATTATTCCATAAACAACTAACCCTTTAAGAATAAGTTGTTACAACCATCAAACACTTAATACCGACCGTTCCCCTAAATCAAGTCAATTTATTTATTTACCAAACTTCCTTACACCACTTAGAAGCGGCGTAAAAACACTTCCCCTCTCTAAAAATAGTTTGTAACATCTTGAACGGCATAAGTTTCCTAAAAGTTACTTCCGCGCTTTAATCATACTTGAGTTACAACGATATACGATATTGTAGAGTTATTTTTTTATTCAGGCTTTGGATTCTCATATTTTAACCAATCTTATTTGTAACTAAACTTATTCTTCTTCTTCGTTTTGACGTGAGATCGCGCCAATTCGCCAGTCAGATAGAGCAGAAAACAAACGCAGAAGATTGGTTGGAATAATTGGTAGGTAGTAGAATTACTTATAATGATTTATTATCTTTACTTAAATCGTAGCTAAAATATTTTCTTGGCATAGCTGGCATACTTATTTGCTTACTGATACAATATGCCTAGGTACTTCTCATCGGCTTTTTTAGAGTCAAATGAGACGGTCACTTGTTTAGGGGTGGAGAGTGAGGGTACGTTCCGGGAAGCACCGTCCACGCTCACAACTGCTCGCGCCCCGGTTTGCCGTTCCCTTTGGTTGACAGCGACAGCCGCAATGATCACGTAGACCTTCGAACCGTGAGGGTTGTGGTCGCGGCGTGAGCGTTTTTGGTGACGTCATCGATGATGTATCCAACGCCGCGAGTGATTTCGGCGCTTCCCGGAACGTAGCCTAAGAGAGCGAGCGATACTCTGTTTAAATCTGCACAAAAACTGACGTAACGTCTGCCAACGTCAAATGCCAAAGAAGAAGAAGAGTCGAAGAGGAGCCAGTGTTCTATAGTAAAATTATTCTCAAAGTGACTTAGGAGTGAGTTTATGTGGTTTGCAAGCGCACACTTTGTAACTCGAAATATTTTGCGCGTATTCGGTTTTTTTGTTTACCGTGTACACAAATATTTTTTCCCTTCCAGGATTTGAAGTTGGGACTTTCGAGAGAAAACCAACGTTTTTAACGAGAATTTAATTACTTAACTGATAATTAAAAGTCTTAGAGTCTCGTATTTAAATACCTATTTTAATACCTAACTATTTACCTAAATATTTAATAAAGGATGGGGATAATATCTAAAACCAATATTAAACCCATTTTTAACGAATAACGTCCGTGGCAGAATTGCATAACCCTTCGCCTATATTACTTTTATTATATTTAGTTAAAACCAACAAAAAAATAAAGTCATAACACACTTTATAATTTCTCCGAAATTAGGCATATAAAACATATCGCGTCAATATATTCTCTACAAATGAATGAAATGAAACTTATTGTGCTTCCTAAAAGACATTTTAGTGTCACTGCGTCTTACAATTCCAAGAGAAGGCGGACAAGGGAACAAAACAGTCGAGATATATCTAGAGAGATCTTTCTGGTTCTCTGTTGCGGTTCCCGTTTGTTTTAGAAGTTTCGTAATTAACATACATTCAAGACAATTCGAGTTTTCATGTTGGTTGTACTGAATTTTACAAGATTCGAGCTATATGTATACTTCGAGGTTTTGGGTAGTAAAACAACAGAACGATTTGAAAGTTTGAATGTTGGTATGGTATGGAGGATAAAGGGGAGATAATTCCAACATAATATACAATAATGAACAAAGAGTTATTAATCTGTGAGTTTTTAATTTTAAAGAAACACATATAGCTTTATTACATTTGCAAAAAGTTGAGTGTTCTTGAGTGATTATTGAACGTAGGTGTTTACCGAATGAAATCGTAGTGACACTGCGGGACACTTTGGTCGAAATCAATTTGAAATAATATAGCAATAGAGTTTCAATTATATATGTGTTTATAGAATTCAAAGAAAACATACTTTTGTGTGGAGATAATACAATCTATACAATAACTCTTTATTGCTTAACACACAAAACAAAAACAGAAGGTAAATTAACTAATTAATCTACTTACAAGTAGGGATCTCAGATCTATGCTGGTAATACAATTGGCGGTCTTATCGCTAATGCAATCTCTTGCAAGTTTAGACGATGGTGTGCAAGATAATAGTTAAAACTAAACAGAATATTTCGAAGCAGAACAGTGGGAGGGTAACTTAAATACCTACACAAATGTCAATAATTTAATAAATATAATATTTTAAACTAATATCAAAAACGATATGAGAAGAAATATTTAGTGACACGTGTCGAATCGTTTTTGGTTGATTGGGTTGTTTTGTGTGTGGTTTATTCGGCATACTTCCTGTTTGCAGTTTGTGCGGGAGGGAGGGTGGTGCACACCGCAACTCGGCCATAAGCATTGTTTTTAGCGGAAGTGTCACTAAATATTTCTTCTAATATCGTTTTTGATAATGGATTTCCGCAAAGTAACGCCTGAATCAATAAATATAACTAATATGTAAAATTTAAAAATACATAAATGAAATTCATAGAAATTGAGATTATTATAAAATTTATTATATTATAAAATTTAAAAATACATAAATGAAATTCATATAAATTGAGATTATTCAGTCGGATATAATAATACTACGAGACAACCTATAGCCTAATTAGCCTATATATATATAGTGCCGTCAAATAAGACTTGTGGGAGTGTAAACCAGTCGATTTTGGAAATCATACGAGATACCTACTGATAGAGATATTCGTAGACCGAGATAATAGCAACATTAAATTAAACATTTAACCTAGTTATTAACATATGAAATTATATTATATAATACACTAAACTATACAAACTACATTCTTTAAAGGCGAAAGTTTGTTACTGTGTCTGTATGTTTGTTATTTCTTTACACTAAAACAGCTGGACCAATTTTCGTAAAATTTGGAATGGAGGTAGATGAGGCGCTGGATCAACACATAAGATACTTCATAATCATCACTCATCACCGCGTTATAAGAGCAGTAGAATTCTTTGTGAATGAGTTCGTCCGAGGGAGTACCTGTCATTGCCACGCCACCATACTTTTTTGAACCGTGAATCAGTAATGTTCTCAATACTGTGTTCTGGTTTGAAGGTATGGTTGCTGGCGAAACTACAGGCACATGAGACTTAACAGTTCGTCACTTGTGAGGAACTGCATCTGTTTTAGGCAGAGATTATCACTTAACATCAGGCGAGTCTTTGCTTGTACCGTTTCCTAATAAAAATAACACATGAGTTTACATGCAAGACAAGAGTCTTAGACCAATGTGTGTTACCAGTGATGACTTATGGCACTGAAACGTGGTCTCTTACTATGGGCCTCTATGTAGCTATGGAGAGGGCTATGCTCGGGGTTTCTCTACGTGATTGAATCTGAAATGATGAGATCCGTAGAAGAACGAAAGTCATCTATATAGCTCATAAGATTAACCAGTTGAAGTGGCAGTGGGCAGGGCACATAGCACGCAGAATAGATGGCCGATGGGGCCGAAAGGTTCTGGAGTGGAGACCACGGACCGGCGAGCGCAGCGTAGGTCGTCAACCGACACGGTGGACAGACGACCTGATAAAGGTCGCAGGACGACGTTGGATGCAGGCCGCTTCCAACCGGTCCTTTTGGAAAATCATGGGAAGGCCTATGTTCAACAGTGGACGTCCTACGGCTGAGATGATGATGAGATGATGATGAGGTACACGAAAGGAGCAGCTTGTTTATAATAAATAAGAGACAAAAATGAAGTGTTTAGAATAAAATATAAATTCGTCTTTTTAATATAAATTAGAGTAGTTATATTTTCTGTAAGTGGCACAAGAATGCTCACATAAAATAATATAACAAAATTATTGTTCATTACCCCCGCCGGTATTTAATAAAATATAATTTAGCATACTAATTTTGAGACAGTCCCGAAAATCCTTCAAGAAATACGATCTCAATGAAAAATTAATTTTCGTCGAAAAACACTGGCTTGTGAAAGTTTTAAGTGTTCTCTCGGGTGAAATTCAGTGAAATCTTCTCGGGAAAGATAACAGAGTTCGCGAATTTCATTATTTCTATAACAATCTCAATATTCATAACTAGTTTAGAGCCGACATTGTCGTGAGGGAGTCAATTGAATTGTTTTGTTATCAAGTGCCGAATAAAATGGTTGGATCCTCAACTTTTTTGAGCTCAGTCCCTTGGACTTTTATATTACTTACGTGCTTCCTCAGACAAAATAAAAAAGTCAAGACAGAATGATGTGAACAGAGAAGTGAGGCCGGGTAAAACTACGCCTCGGTGTGTCCATACATATTTACATACAAAACCTACAACAAAACTACGCCTTGGCTCGTCAGTCGAACTATCGCGGCGCGTGGAAGCAACACGTAAAGTTTTAATTATCATTTAATTTATATTTATTAATTATTGATTAATTTTTAAAAACTTAAATTTAATTTGAATTCCCATGACAGTACCGAGTCACGCACATGTAGTTTAGAAAACCGGCCTCACTTCTCTGTTCACAACATTCTGTCTTGACTTTTTATTTTGTCTGAGCGTGCTTCGTAAACATTCATGTCGCGACCTTTACCGTAAATAAAATAAAACAAAACAGAATCGGGAAAAATGCATCTTACAATAGATGCGGTTTTACTTCATAGATTACTAGTTGAATTGGTCAGTGGCTTCGCTCGCTTCACCCCTATAGGGGTGATAAAGATGCTAGCGTACTACACAAAAGGCATCAACTGGTAACATCAAATTTGTATTCCCAACGGCTTAGATAAGTATTTAAATATATGTGTATAGGTACATATATGTACTTTATGTATTTATCTATTGCATAATACATATCTATATATAACTCTATTTCCCTTCGTCATCGCATTACGCGTAAATGGATGGAATAATTTATTTATTGTCAGGAGAAGGTTCTTATGAAAGAACCTGCTACGCGAACGAAGTCGCGGGCATTTCTTTACCAAGTGCAATTTGAAAAATTTTATACCGACTTCCATTCTTTTACTTTGGTAAAAATCAGTTATTGGAGTGTAACTCAAAAACTACTGGACCGAATTTATGAAATTTAAATGGGACCACACGGGAAGCACCAGCTTTCAATTAAAAAAAAAAATTCCACCAATCGGTCCACCCAATCGAAAGTTATAAGGTAACAAAAAAAAACATACAGTCGAAATAAGCACCTCCTCCTTTTTAGAAGTCGGTAGAAAACTAGCTAGAATTATCCATATATATGTTTTAAAATAAGGATTTTGTTTCATTAAAAGTTCTTTCATTTTGTCATTCAACATCCATCAAAACAAATTGATACTGAAAAGATAATAAGTACCTACTCATAAACATATTTGAGATCGTTTTTTTCGAGACATGTTATTTTCATTTATTAAAATAGCCGAAAATCGTTGTTAACTTAGAAAAATACTCAGTTTTTACCAAATCAACTAATATTCCGAGTAATTTAGAAAAAAAAACATTATCTACAATATACCTATACACGTGTTACTTGAGAATGTATACACCCAGCTTTATATAGCTATATTTCAAGACAAAAATTCAAGCAAGGGGCGTAGAATACACATCCATCTTGTTATTTTTATGTTTCCCATTCACATCATCAATATAAGGAAAAGGGGAATGAATGAGCCATGATAAATCAAACCCTTAGCATTTTTATGACCATTTTATTTGTAGCAATTTGTTCAATTACGCTCTTATGTAAAATATAGACGAAAGTATTCCTTTTCTTTTGTTCTAGGTTATAATAGGCATAGTTTAATATTTGAACTGATTTGACTCATCGGTTTACTGCTCAGCCGCAGAAATTCAGTAGCTCTACCATGAGTTGTCATTACATGTAGAATTGAGTATCAGACTTGTATTTTGTTGTGAAAGTAAAAAGTAATTGTATACTTATTTAAAGTGCAGTTTGTGCAGTGCTTCTTATATTTCCCTATGTAGGTATTAGAACAAACTTTTCTTTCATTTATATGATTACAATTTTATAAAAGTAGATTTAGTGAATTCAAATCTCATAAATACGCTATCTTGTTAAGCCTACGCTTTGAATAAATTGAAAGTATAATATGTTGACAGTAATAATCCTGTCAAAGAATGAAGGGAAGATATCAGTTGAACATATAGCCAAATAATAGTAGTAATAAATATAAGTAGTAGGTACCTATACTCTATTTGTTCTAGTCTACTATTTTATAATTCAAAAATCTCTCATGAACCGAATCGAAGTATGGAGTCATTCTTAAGTATTATGTGAAAACTAAAGTACAATACGCTACGCAAATCGTAGGCGATACTAGGTAAGACTATGTGGAACAGGTATTTGGATCAAGTATTTGCATGGACTAGGAACAGGTGCACCTAGACTCGAATTTACCTAGTACAACCCATCTCACACCATTTATTTATATGTTATGTAATTTTATTAAAACCAATAATATACGTTTGTAAAAGCGAAACCAGTTTTTAATACTTTTGATATTCATATTACTTTGATTTGATTCCGTACCGTACAATGGTCACTCCTTCAGGGTTGGGGGAGTACAAGGGCAAAATATCCGCCAAAACATGACACTGGCAGAGTAACGTCTTTCCACGTTAAAAAGCCACATAAGAAGAAGAAGAAGAAGAAGAAGAAGAAAGAAGAAGAAGAACCCATCTCTACTACCTAATTAAGCTTGTGATTGGCGTAGTCGCTGTCAATTTTAGTTCTACAATTGACAGCGAGGTGGCACTGTTTTTTCATACATTTTTATGCGGCAGTCGATATCGAGCATCGATGTGTGAATGTAGTAAACTCATGGTAGACCTGCAGCAGGTTCGGTATCCTTGGAGAACAATAGAATACGAGACAGTAGCACAAACAGTTCGTGAAAAGGTATTCGTATCGTAAGACGCGGTCCAATCCCAATTTTAAAATAATTTACGATGCTTTACGTAAGGTTGAAAATCGCTTGTTAGATTCGACGATGTAATGCGAAAATGCATTATTTTTGTACGTTTTCTTTATATTTTTCGATATATACTATTACAATTGAAAAAACTGCTGGTTACTACTTTAGTACTATATGTTGGCTATGTATTACCTAAAAAATAATATAGTGTTATCGCTGAAAATTCAGAGAGTTTGGCCGTGAAAGTTTATTTTTATGGAACTATTTAGGATGTTTTTCTGCAGAGAGCGAGTAATATTTATGAATTCTGTTCGGTTATTACTCTTTTCCTGTTCCTTTTCTAACCTAAGTATTTTTTTCATAGATTATTATCTATCTGTTTCGTTACACTAGATGTTTAAAGTTTCTACTTTTTACTATTATCAGGATACGACCACGCCTCGCTTCAGCATACAAACTATGAGATATATAAAATTACAGTTTGTAATGTTTCACATGAACGACACGTTACGTTACACTTACGCAGTTAATCGTACTAGGCCCACTAGCGTATATAGGTGTTTGATCACAGACTTATAGAGTAAATGAGTTAGTTCAGTAACCTTACTTAACTAACTCATTGACTCTATAAGTTGAGTACGTTCAATCTAACTTACTGTAAGCCGGTGTTGATACTTAGCAATCAATTTCAAGGTGAAAAGGTTATGTTTAGATTCCGAAAAAAGACAAAAGTTTGACTTTAAAATGTTTTTCGATCTTTGGCGTTAATAATCATTGTATAAAAATTATATTCAAGCCCACGGACTTTCAAGCCACCATCAATAATAATTGAACTAGAGTCCGTTTCACAAAAGAAGTCCCATAGACGTGGCGCTAGTTGTCGTACATCAATAAAACATTTAGTACATATTTATTTAGTTCCACTAATTTTCCGCGAGACTTCTTTCGTGAAACGGACTCTACAATTCTCTGACACGCGATCACAGGAAGTCGAAATCCTTCACCGTGCTCATAACTCATACCAATATTCATTAAGCAAAGCAGGTACTAACTAGGTAGGTACAATGGGTACTTACTAACGTAAATCTGGTACTGGTAATGCCTAAGTATGTAGGAAAGTACTTATCTTATTGCATAGTGTCGACAAACGACTGAACGCTTTTATAGTAAAGTGGGTAAACCTATACCTAGTACCTAGTTAAGTAAGTGCTAATCTTTTCACATCGTATCGACAAACGAATGAAAGCTTCTCAAGTTAATACCACAGCTTAAATAGTAATAATAGTATCCATATAATAATGGTAATACTTAATATACACCAACTTAAGTAGGTACATTATAGTTAGACATTTCCATTTCATTCGTAAAACTACAAAGCGTGTGGTGGCGCTGCAGTTGCATACAGAACAAAATTAATTCTTAAAAGAACATAATTTTAGATGCGAGATTCCTTAACGGCGCCGGTTTAACTTCGCGACAAAATGTTTAACATTGGAATGCGCCGAGTCAAAGTAATAAACATTTTATTACATACGCAAACAATAAATAAACGTTTACTGAGAAAGATCAGTTGCAATGTGCATATATTTACCTTTGGTTGCGCTACTCGCCCAGAGATGGCGTTAGTAGTCTCGCGCTAGGAACAGTTACTTTACTAGAAGGCACGTCAACCGCCTTGTGGTTCTTAATAATAAAGTTGAGGTATTAATTTCCAAACATATTTTGACGCGCCTGCTTGACCTTTAAAATCAATATAAACAGTGTATTTAATTTATAAGCGCATGACTGTAGCTTACTTATTTAAATATACTTAATACAATTGCACGGCTTCAGAGAAACTAGCTTCATTGTGATTGAGAATATGATAAAAAGATAATGTTAAGTATAATAAAGCATTTATTTACAAGAATACAACACACAATATTGAACAATTCATAATAGATGCGCTGGACGAACAGATTCTGAGTACGTTTGACAAAAGGTTCTAAATTCGAATTTCAGATGTAGAATAGATATTAATTTAGTAGTAAGTGCGCCGATTCTAAATTAATTGAAATTGCAAAAAGGTTATAGGTTTATTTATATACTATTTATTCCCTTTAAATAAAGATAGGTATGATATCCAAATTTGGAAGGCAATATCTTATTGGTAGGAAATTATTAGTACCTTATGATATATGAAATATCCGTTAGTTAAACATAACATAAACAATGATACAGAATAGCAAAGTAATGGCCTACCAAAAAACTGGCGCCCAGTAATGCCCGATATAGCTCCACAAATTCTTATCGAATAAGAATAAAATGAAACGTTCCAAAAAGGAAAACAGAATCGTGCTCTGAAGTCACGTCCCCTTAATTTAGTTCGCTTCGGTTTGTCGTTGGAATACTTTCTAAAAAGAGCACTTTAAAAACACGGTTAAAAATTGATTTATTGAAAATATTGGAAGCAAAATTAGACTTTTCATTTTATAAGCTAGATGTAAATATAGAGATGGCTGTAACAGTTTTTCTGTTGTAATGACGAAATCAGTTTTAAGAACGAATTCGGCTTAAAATTTTTCCCGTCATACTTTTCGGCCAAATCCCCATTCCATTTATAAAAAAGTAGTAAGGCATGAGTAAGTATGTAGTCAGTAGTACACGTACATAGGTATATTATAATGAAAAAAACCGTTATTATTAATTAATAGTGCTAGTGATTATTTAAATGAAATCTCTACTTGACATTGGTAAAGTAACGAACATTACTAACACCATACTTGTAAGTATTTAGAACCCTTTTTTTATTATTAAGTATTTATTTTATGTATAAATTATATTTATTATACGCCCTATAGTAGCCCTATATTTATTTAGTTTAAAAAACCAAAACTAAAAGTTGTAAATTTGGTTATCCATATAATACTTATTAATAAAAAAAACGTTGATGACTAAGAAATGAACCAAAGTTTTATAAGATCTTAAACAATTCCTTCTTATTACCAGAGATCTTTATAGATGGCTGTCAAGTTCACGTCTGTCAGGTATATAATATGATAATAAAGATTGCAATGATATATATATTTTAACAAAATAAAACAACGCCCTCGGTAATACCTCTACTCATTAAAACTCATTCATAAAATAATAAAAAATTGAGATTGTGTGTTTTGCAGTGTAATGTTTTAGTAGTGTGCCCTTTTAATTATTATTTTATTTTATTGACTCACAATATTTGTGTATGGGATAGTTGTTTGTTTACGTGCTTTTTAAATTAATTGTCAACCAATTTCATAATTTTATAAATATACCTTGTGTAATTTTTCGTTTTAGTCCAATACCCGCTTTAGGCCTATCTGAAAATCAGCGTTCAGATCTGCTGAACATTTTGTGCTGAGATAGGCCTTTTCAGCAACTACTAACTATTAGATTAGAAATAAGTACTCTCAGATATATTGTTTTATTTTTAGTTCCTATTTTAAGTATTTTTTAAATTATTATATTTTTTTTTTGTGTAGTTATTAAGTTGAATAAATGTATTTTCTTTCTTTCTTTCTTCATTAATAAACGGTTTAAATACAATATATACGATAACATACATAATTTACATTCACATGACGTTTGTGTTCAGCACGTCCATTATAATAATAGAATATTTGATAATAAATTTTACAAATACCTGTAAAACCTATTATCAGTGAAAGGAAATTTATACGGAAACACCGGTGTGCAAGACTTCAATTTCCCAAAGTGCAGATTCAATTCCTCAATATTTTGGGTTTTACTAAATATATCAGCAAGTAAACAAGGTTATTCCGATTTGAATATTGAAAGTTATTTATTAATAACTTTTACAGAATGAGGAATGTTATACACTCATATAAATTACTTATTAACGAGTTTGTAGATAAGATCACGATAAGACGAGGTTTAAGGCAAAAACAGATCTATCGTATGAGAAAACTTTACGAGCTAAGATTATCTCGATAATTTGGCATGATCTTAGGATTGACGCAGATATATTAGTTTCTTCGATGTTTTATATCTCAATACGAATGAGTTCTAGTACTAAAACTTATTTGAGGTCTGTCTACGACCTAAGTTTTGTCCGATATACTTATATGACCAAAGTTATGTCTTGTGAACAATAAAGTTATTATTAATGCTTCACGAGAGTATTTAATTAATTTTTTGTAGTTATTGCTTCGTTTAAGAAATTCGGTATTTCTTTTTTGTACTTTTATTTTTAACTTTTCTTCGTCCTTCAATTGTTCGTTAGCCCACTTAATTTCAGTCTCGTAAATACTGGCCTGTACATTTATCTAGGATTTCAGGTGAGGTGTCCCCAAGGAAAAATGTGAACGAAGAGAATGCTTCGTCTTGAGTTACGGGGCTACCATTTTACAGGGCCCTGGGGCCATAGTTACTTATGTATACCAAGCAACAAACGCTCAGAGAATTCCATTCTCATTACAAAGGACGAGGCGTAACGCTCGACATTACAGTAAACTTGAATTAGGGACCACGGCTACAAATCTGTTAGTTATGTTTAGAAAGGATAACTTTGTCAAACCTTACGCTCTAACTTAGTTAGAACGTTTAATCCCTCGATATTTTAAGTTGAATCCCTTCAGACACAGATAGGCAAATTACGCTCGTCAATATGGACGTTTTCAATTTCTATTTCTGAGCACTTTATAGAAATGTTTGAAACTTGATTATTAGCAATGTGCTTCTCATTTACTGAGATTGTTTTGATTGGACTGTTCGATTTATAGTAGGTAATATATTCAAAGAGTTTCACTGTGATATTAGTTTTACGTTGTTAGTTTTCCTCGGCATGTAAACCTTGTTTCTATTCCTAAATTAAGTGTATATTTACATATTTTCGACAATACATTATAAAAGAGAAATTCATAAGACTCGTGACTCAATGTTGAAAATGATGGTACTTACGAGCATGTCTCAATCATTATCGACAGTGTTATTAACTTACAATTTTCCTTGCAAAATAACCACTGATGCATCAAAATTGCAGAACTGTAATTTACTTGAAGCATTCAAATTTCTCCATTTGTTTTCATCGTCACTATTTTGATTTCGAAAACAAATAAACTTTAATGTTGTGTAAGTTAAAATGTAAATAAATTTAAATATGTTAAGAGTTTGTGTGGTCCCGTACGCTTTCTAGTGTGAGATATTTAATGAACTACCTACTAATTGACATGGAGGACCGGGTAGCAGTAATAATGTCACGTTAACTGAATTTGTGGGTTTCACTATACCATGAGATCTATTCACTTTATCGTTGGCTGTATGCGGGCCTCCCTTCGCCTTATCTACGTTATTTATGTCCTTTTAAGGATTTAATTTTAGTTATTGAGGTAATTGCGCTCAGTTCCGTTAAAACTTTGTTTTCGGACTTCGATTTTGCTGATCAGGTGTAAACTTTTAGATTTAACTGGCTTCGGTAAACGTGTGATTGCAGATTACGACTCACAAAATTAATTATTTTTAGGATAATGGGATAGACGAACTAGTTCAATCTTGTATAAAAAAGTACTGTAATAATTTTAGATTGATGTATGTTATGAATCATATATAAGTTTATACGTTCAGTTGCATCATAATTATTACGATTGATCGTTGCACAGTCATAATAAATTATGGATGCAAATGAGGTTCAATAAATTATCTAGATAGTAACGTAACAAAGCAACTACAGAGTTGTATAAGAAAAACTTTACTCACCTAAAACTACTAATATAAAACACAAACTAATGTACAAGATCATCAGGAATCTTTGGTAACTAATAACCTAATATTTATATCACACACAGATACGGCAATCATCTACGCGATTGCCGAAATTTCATATCACAGTACACATCACTAACTACACTATGTTGGCCACACTGCAATCCCATCAGGCCCTCACTGTATTACGAGCACATATTTTTTGTGGACCCGATTGCATTCGGCATCACAACTTTTCTTCACAACTTAAAGTTTCGGTCGTGTAAGTTTTCGGCACACGCGCGATAGTTAACGTCACTTCCCATCACTAATTGTTAAGTCTAAAATTACGATTCGAATTTTAAATCGATTTGAGTCACTTTGATTTGTTAAAATGTTTGTTGTCCGAGAGTTTTTGCAGAACGTCGGGCGGCAGTCCTTCACGCACGACGATCGAGACGCAACTGGCGTGAAGTTAGTTGGCGTGAAGTGAAGAATGCGCCGCGCATCGTTGGCACACCGGCCGCTCTCGACTTGAACCCCGTCCGAAATGAAGAGGCGTTCTTGAGAACCTAATTTACAATAACGCGATGCGTTTCGTACTTCCCAGGATAACATAACCAGACTGACGGCTGTGCATTGTCCGTAGCGTCGCCCTTAGGCCTGCCCGTTCCGTATTCCTATACTACACGTTTTCGGAACAATCTTTGTGTTCCATCTCTTTCTACGGAGCTTTCGAATGAAAAAAAAAACAGGTAAACGCTCCGAGCCTACGGAGTGCAATGTTAAGTTATGATGGTTTCGAAACATTGAATTTTATATTCCGTATCGGGTCTCGTTTCCAATTTTACGCATTTTAACTGGAATTGGGCAATGATTGTAGTCGAAATAGATATTGGAGTTGGAGATTTATCTCTATGGTTCCATTCAATATAGAGCAACGACCTCATTAGAGATGACTTGGCAAACAACAAGGGTAATCACCACAGATACGTCGTAAATAGTCTCTATTCTGTAAATTATTGTGTTTTTAACGTAGGTACCTACACAAATACCAACACTCATTTTGTCATGATTCACGGAAAAGTGTCCTAACTATGGACCAGTAGGGCTATTATGTATCTCAGTTGCTAACACACGCTGATTGAAATCTTGAAAAATGGCCGTTCTATGTCAGTTTTGACAACTCCAGCAACCAAAAATGTAAGTAAGTTGGCGACTGGAGCTGACAAAACTGACATAGAGCCGCCATTTTTTTCGAAAACAATCAACATTTGTTAACAACTGAGATACATAATAGCCCTACTGGGACCGTCACACTTGAAGCATTTTTTTATCATGAAAAATATGACTGAAGATGAACATCAAAGAGCACTTAAAGCATTGAACGACATAAGAAGTTAAGAAAATTTAACACAACAGCCGGCCAAGTGCGAGTCGTCCTCTCGAACTTTTGGATTCTGTACGTCCCATATCATACAAAATCTCTGCGTTATATGTAAGTTAAGGTTGCCTGGAAGAGATTGCTTTTAGCAATAAGGCCGCCCATTGTGACACAATTTTTGTAATCATTACATTTAAGTTTTCATATTGTTATGTTTTTGTGAACAATAAAGTATTATCTATCTATCTATCTATGTAAGTAAGTGTGTATTATGATCGCATGCCCGATTATTAATTTATTTTATTCTTTGTTATATTGTAGAGTTTGTACTAAAAAGACAAATGTCACGCGTATTTCTTGCCGCTTCTACGATAGAAAACAAACATGTAGGTAAGGACCTTAACACATCTCTTGTGTAGAGGCTCTTTTTATTTATTTTTGGCTTAATGTCTTAAGCAGGGTTATTATTTATCTCATATGTAACACATATCTTGAAAAATGGCGGCTCTATGTCAGTTTTAACAACTATAGTAAGTAAAAATGTTAGTATGTATGTATTATTGAATAATCTTGGTTACTTAACATCATCACATACCTCATATTATTGTTTTTGTATATTATTAAAGGTATAACATTATATATCAATTAATTAATTACATAATATTTTATTTTGGTTTGTATATTTTTCACATTATGTTTCCAGGCGAAATTCACATTGTAATCCATTGTGTATATATCCGTGAGGATTTTATTGGCCATTTCTCTTTTTATATAATATTTTTTATTGGTCTTCTTGATAATAAATAAATGTTGATGACTGGAGCTGACAAAACTGACACAGAGCCGCCATTTTTTACGATTTTAATCAACATTTGTTAGCAACTGAGATACATAATAGCCTTACAGGTCCCAAACTAGACAGAGCCCTGTACTATAATAATGACTAATATATACGTATATCACACCCAGATATCAAACAGACAAGATTATGCATATAAATGTTTAACATGTCCGAGGATCAAACCCGCAACCAGCGGCTCAGAAGGCAGGGGTGCTACCAACTGTACCAACCTGCCAGTCCAAAACAACAACACAGTCATATTCTGGGAAAATTTAAACCGGATACACACTAATGTATATATTATATTATATATAATACATACATGTTCAGAAGATACATTTCTTCCAACAGAGACAGACAGAGCAACAGCATTTGCTTATAGTAAAGAAATTTGGAAGTTACAATCATTATTTTATTATTATTAAGCATACATAAGCCCAAGATAGACCTAAGTGGCGTGCAATTGGAGAGGCCTATGTCCAGCAGTGGACTGCTACAGGCTGATGATGAAGCATACATTTTTAAATTCTCAAATCTCAATTAATATGAATTTAATTTATCCATTATTAAATATTATAAAGTAGTATTGTATTATAAATATATAATATAGTATATTATATTATTGATATTTATGTAGGTAGTCGCCCAACGAGCTATGAAGAGGGCTATGCTCGGGGTTTCTCTACGTGTTCGATTCAGAAATGAGGAGATCCGTAGACGAACTAAAGCCGATGGGGCCGACCGAAAGGTTCTAGAGTGGAGACCACGGACCGGCAAGCGCAGTGTAGGTCGTCCACTGACAAAGTGGACTGACGACCTGATAAAGGTAGCAGGAAAACGTTGGATGCAGGCCGCTTCCAACCGGTCCTTTTGGAAAATTGAGGGGGAGGCATATGTTCAGCAGTGGACGTCCTACGGCTGAGATGATGATCCTGATGTAGGTTTTAAGTTTACCCTCCCGATGTTCTTTGATTTATTCTGTATAGTTTCCACTATTTTCTTGTTGCACACCACCGTTTACATTTTTCATATTTGTCCAGTGCATTTAAAGGTTGTCTGTAAGAGATTGCATTAGCGATAAGACCGCCAATTGTATTACCAGCATAGATCTAACATCTTTACTTGTGAGTAGATTAGTTACTTAATTTCCCTACTGTATTTTATAAGCAATAAAGACTTATTTTATTGTATTGTAATTTATAAAATCAAAAATGGAGCATGTTGTTAACCTACAAGTATAATCCGGGCAAAAATAATTACGTCTACTGTTTACTCTCTATAGTTTGAAATTAGACACAAAACATTGTAATTGGTTGAAGTATTTACTTAATTAACAATGGCTCTTTGATTGGCTAAGCTACTTCTATTATAAATTTCAATAGGTAGCTCTATCAACTTCTGCGTAGGTAGTAGAGCTTTGTTCTTGTATTTATATATTTATCATTTGGTATATTTCGAGAAACATCAAATTCTCGAATACAATAAAGACTATAAGTGTTCTTCGTGGAAAACAAATAAATAAATTTTGTATTACAATTTTATGAGCGAGAGGGCAACTTGCAAGTTTTTACAATTTTTATGATCACATTTAGATAGAAGTTTATGTTCTCTTTTAAGAAAAACGGATGACTTGAGCATTAAGAGAAAATTTTAGGGACTTTTTTTTATTTATTTAAAAAATCCACAGCCCTTAACTAACAAAGTTTATATATGTATCTTACTCCTATGGCCAATAATGGATTTACATTTTACTAACTAAATTTATAATACTTGTAAGAGATGACAGTCATAGTATTAAACTATTTGCAGCACTTAGTTTTTGAAATAGGTAGCATGTGTGTATATATGTGTGAGTGTGCGTGTTGTATGTGTGTGTGAGTATATGTGTAAGTGTGCGGGAGGGTGCGTGTTATATGTACGAATGATTTCACTTTGTTACTGAGCAACGGTTTTATTATTATTTTTGTATTATAAACCTTCTGCAATCTACTGACGATAGCATTTTGTGCATAGTAAGTGCTACTGTGAGGGACCGCAAATAAGCTTGTGTGTCGTGTCCGCTTCTTAGGACAGCAAAAACACAGAGAGGTAGCTATTTATGTTACATAACAAGAATACTAGAAATATGGCATATTACAATAGATACAGAGAAAGTATAATTAACTTACATGCACACACTACTACATGTACTAACACGCATCTGTGTCTCTTCATCCACATTCGTAACCAGTTACGAAAAAATAATATATAATATATTATTTTTATATATTATTATTATGTAAATAAAACAACATAAATAAACAGTCCGGAGTACCTCCTCCTTTTTGGAAGTCGGTAGAAAATAACATTGATCGCTGATACATAAACAGTGGGCCTAGCACGAAAATCTGCTTAAGTGTAACGTTATCGTATCGTTTACGTATTCAGTACAAACTATGAGTTATCTGTGCCACTATTGTACTAGATAAATGACAGTTTGTACTAAATACGTTAACGATGCGATTACGTTACACTTAAACAGATTTTCGTGCTCGGCACACACATACAGGTTTTTTCCCCTTTTTCATAATCTTCATCCACATTAATAATTATAAATTCATAACCATCTACTAAAAAATTATAAGGTTGTGTAATGAGTGAATATTAAAAAAAAAAATTAAGAAGCTATACTTAATCCCATGACCAGCAGCTTTAGTAATAAGGTTCTACAAAAATAAATTCCTAGAAACGGAGACAGATTATATATATAAAACTTTTCATCCTATGGAATGCTAATTTTGGCACTAAACGGAGCCTGCCACTGGGCATGTTTACGAACTTGACGTAATTTATATTAATTGAATACGTACAATAGTAGTTTGACGTCGAAGTTAAATTCTACGCCAGCATTAAATACTAAGGCGCTGGAACCCGTTACTGCAAATGGACTTAAGGTAAGAACCGGCAAGTTTCGCCAACGCTATCAGAAGTTACTCTGATTTCTTGGAAACTATTACCTCGGTACCGCTAGCATAAATTAGTCTTGCTCTATTTTGTTCTGATTAAATAGGGGATACAGTTCGTTATTTTTTCTCGCATCTGTTGATCTTGATGATTGCTTCTGTTTCTTTCAAATTACTGTCCAGTATCTAGATGCTTCGATTAGCAAAAAAAATTACCAAAAAATGGAACCGACTTCAACACCAAAAAGAGTGTAAATAACTAGTTGAAATCGGTACCATGATAGTTCAAAAGTACCTATTATCACAATATTGTGCTCATGGTACCGACTTTGACAAGTAACTTTACACTTTTTTGGTGTTGAAGTCGGTTCCATATTTGGACAATTTTTTTTTACCATTTTTAGTGACCCCCTACTTACGGGATTGATTGTCAATGATGATATCATCAAGATAAATCAACACGTTTCAGTTTTTGTATTGTAACTCAAAAACTGCTTGACCGAATTTGATGAAATTTAAATTTACCTCGTAAGTTTGTATCAAATAAAAAAAATATTTTTGAGAATCGGTCCACAGATGGTAAATCGACTAACATACACATAAAAAATCCAAACACAAACATATAAACTCCTCCTTTTTTGAAATCGGTTAATTAAAGGTAAAGTAAGACATAACAGAAGCAAATGTTACTTTGGAAGTTAAAACTGTGTACGCTAAAACCGACGACCACAAATTCAAAAACAATCTACTATAAGCTGTCAAAAAAAAAACTAATCTACTTGAGTCGTCCCCCAATCCTTACAAAGTTGTTAACGAATTTCAACCATTTTTTACACGAAAACTTTTTTACGTATCGAATTCCAAATTTTAAAAAAAGATGTGGTTTGTAACGCATCGATTTTAAAATCGATGTTCGTTTGGCAAATGAGAAAGAAAGCAAACTTTTTTCTTGTTCGGTTTAAGGTGCATGTCACATAAATTTTTTGACAAAAATGGTTGGAAGATAACAGATCTCGATTATCCGTGGCAATAAATAACAAAAAGGTCAGCCATTCCATTCTCGTGCTTGTGGCTAAATTAATGTTCTTTTGTTTTGTCGCGATAAACGTTACGTATCGATTACTTCTTGGCGGAATATCGAGTTCTTTTTAAATTTATAGTATCGATTTGTAAATAATTGATTTATTATGTTGGTATCAACATAGTAATAGTACCGCGAAAAATACAACTTCGAATCGATATTAGTTAAGTTTTAAAGGTTTATATTAATGCTGTCTAGTAATATATGTAGTAGGAGAAACGTTGGCTCAGGCTTATCTATGATCATTGGTATAATAATAATTGGTTAGTCTGAAGATTGAAATATAACGCATATTAGACTGTCTAATATAACAAACAATGAATACCATCGACAATTAAAATAAAGAACTCCAGGTAAAAAAATCACATTTTGATACATCACCGAAAATAAGCGCGCTTCATTGCTTTCACAGCAAATTCAATCCCCTTAAACGTAAAAAGAATCACGCCTAGCCTAAAACCGACAAAAATCGCATCAGCGAACCTCCTAAACAATTTTACGGATTTTAAAAATGCGCTGGCATAATAACATCGGCTACATGAGCCGCCATTGAAATATTCGACGAAAAAAAAGTTTCCCGGCTTTTTTGGGTCGACGAACGTTTGGAGAAATAAGGTTAGATATAGGAGAAAAGAGATAGAGCGACCATGGCAGGTAACAGAAGTTACAAAGTAACTGTTAAATAAACTGTGAGAGGGGTTCGTTTAATTGAATACCGTAAGTCGAGGTGCATCCAAATTGCTTAGGCACGGGCTTGCCAAATCTATCTTAGGTTTCGGTTCGTTGCGTTGAAGGTTGACGATTTCATAATATTTTTACAGTATTGTCATTGAGGTTTTTTGCTAATCATTTATTGTCTGTTATCAGTTATTGTCTCACTGTTATTTATTTAATCTGCTGGGTTGCGAAATTAAAACAGGACTACGAGACACAACTCTAAAGCCGATCGTCTACCGCCAACTAAAGTAAGTTAGTTAAGCTTAGCTCACATATTTGAGAGTATAAACCATTTTAATTCACTGTTATTTATTCAATCTGCTGGGTTGTGGAATTAAAACAGGACTACGAGACACAACTCTAAAGCCGATCGTCTACCGCCAACTAAAGTAAGTTAGTTAAGCTTAGCTCACATATTTGAGAGTATAAACCATTTTAATTCACTGTTATTTATTCAATCTGCTGGGTTGTGGAATTAAAACAGGACTACGAGACACAACTCTAAAGCCGATCGTCTACCGCCAACTAAAGCAAGTTAGTTAAGCTTAGCTCACATATTTGAGAGTATAAACCATTTTAATTCACTGTTATTCATTTAATCTGCTGGGTTGCGAAATTAAAACAGGACTACGAGACACAACTCTAAAGCCGATCGTCTACCGCCAACTAAAGTAAGTTAGTTAAGCTTAGCTCACATATTTGAGAGCATAAACCATTTTAATTCACTGTTATTTATTAAATCTGCTGGGTTGCGAAATTAAAACAGGACTACGAGACACAACTCTAAAGCCGATCGTCTACCGCTAACTAAAGTAAGTTAGTTAAGCTTAGCTCACATATTTGAGAGTATAAACCATTTTAATTCACTGTTATTTATTCAATCTGCTGGGTTGCGGAATTAAAACAGGACTACGAGACACAACTCTAAAGCTGATCGTCTACCGCCAACTAAAGTAAGTTAGTTAAGCTTAGCTCACATATTTGAGAGTATAAACCATTTTACGTAGCTTAGCTGTCGTATGTAGTTTCCGGTGGACGCACACGTACGAAAATCAACTATGTGATCTAAGCTAAACTTGTTTAGACGATCGGCTTGATGGAGATCTTTTAGAAAATGCCATAAAGCTCCAATGGAATTGAATACTGGATAGGGTCACATGTGGATAGAATCTAGGCTAGGCCAAATTTGTGAAAAGGCCCTAGATTGGAATCGATGAAGGAGAGAGAACGCAAGTTCGGTAAACTAATCTATAGAAGTCACATAGCAAAAGTAAAGAACTTCGGAAAGACTGGATCTTAAGGTTGCTCTGAGGTCTGAAGCTAAAGATGTAACCAGACAGATCGAGGCGAAAAGTAATTCTGGACGCCCGCTCCCCAGCGACGGGACCTATATATAACAATTTAACGCCCTAGATAAAAACAGTCGTTACCTAGTTATAAAAGATAGGCACAGAAATGTACGTTGGCCAATTTAAATGTACTGTGGGCCTAACACGTATAACTGCGTAAGGGTAAGGCGTCGTTCACGTGAAACAGTACAAACTGTCATTTATCTAGGGCAGCTATGACACAGATAACTCATAGTTTGTACGCCCAAGCGTGACGCGTTGACACTTGCGATACGAATACTTTGTCACGAATTTCGCTATACGGCTTATACTTTAATCGAAGCGCTCGCAGCAGAGCTTGACTTGGCGATCTTAACCGTTCAACAAGTTATGCAGTACTTGCGCTGAGCGCTTCCGTGCTTCGGAAGACACGTTCTGCCGTCGGTCCCGGTCGTTTGTCTTTGGACAACAGTCGTTAGGCTATGTCGAAGGCCTTTGGGCGGCCTGAAACCTTCGACAAGGGTTGCCCACTATCCTATCCATCAAGCCGCACTGGGCCTGCCTGGTGGATTATGCCCAACTCCTCTCCCTGAGAGGAAGGCTCCAGTCCCAGCAGTGGGAACATAACGGGCTGATTATCATAATTTTATCTTGTACTGTGCAATTTTCTGTATTTGTATTTATTGTAATTGCTACGATTCTAGCGACTTATCTAGAAATATAAAGCTCTACAAATCAAAAGTATAAACCCATCAAAGAGGTCATTAAATATAATAGCAAAGTACTGAACCCGAAAAGCCGGCTTTTCCATCACTAATTGACACGCAGACTTGAAATCTAGGCGAATCGAATGACAACCTCGTTTTGGTCTAGCTTTCATTGGGACATTCAATTCATCGGGTTTTCAATGTCTTTGTGCGAATGTTCCGGATTGACTGAACAATATGGAATGAAAGCGTAGGTAGTAAGTACTACCTTAGTAGTGACGGAATTAATCACAGTAATTAGTGGCTAGAACGCACGTGAATGGATTTTGAATTGACTTAAGGCGCGGTCCAATCCTAATTTTATAACAATTTACGATGCTATACATAAGGTTGACAATTGCTTATCAGATTGGACGTCGTAATGCGAAGATGCAATTGAATACGAATATTTTAAAAGTCTTCTATATTGTACTTGTTTTATGCACCACTGTTACTTGTATACATATTTCTTTCCGTGCATGATTGTCTGGAAGAGATCGCTCTGAGCGATAAGACAGCCCATTGTGACACTTAATTTAAAGTTTTTCATTTGTTTGTTGTATTTAATAATGTGGTGTTGCAATAAAGAGTTTATCTATCTATACGTGCTAATACTTTTTGATACTTAGTTCGTACAATCAAATGATTGAATTTTAATGATAAAGGAGTCCATAGTTCACTAGTAAATTTCATTGGGAATTCGAATATGATACATTCATTGAAATCTATTCGCCCATAATTGAATAAAAATGCTTTTTCCCACAAAGCACGTAAGACAAATTTTGGGAATGTTGCCGATTTTTTTCTATCGAGCCAACTTTGCTCAATCGTGTATTGGCGTTATATCACATACTTCATAAGAACGTATATTCAATTTACACTACGCTTTTTTTCGAATTTCGGTTATTGGGTTTAAGCGTCGAAAAAGTAAGTTTTCGCGAAGTCGTATCATGAAATTTAGTGCTAATCTTCACTCATTTCGCCGATAAATTAGTTTCAAAGAATTTCGAATTCTTTTAAAGGAATCGGATATGCGCGTTTTGGCGAGCGAGTGCTTTAAGCGTGCGGAATAGATTTTATTGACCTTATGGAAAGGTAAAGCTTCCTTCAAACCCTGATACATGATTTATTATTGCGTTTAATTCAATAATTATAAAGATTGTAATACTGCAGTATATTATAATACATTATTGAACGCGTTATAACGCAAAAATGTCTAATGCGAAGAAATTTACTACTTTACATTGTTTATATCAGGAGCTTATTCTCTTAGCGAATATGCGGCTCCGTTTGGTAACAATACATCCAAGTCAGCACCTTTCTTACAATAAAAGCATCTATTTACTAGAAATGGTCTATTTATTAACTTTTTGACAACTTCATCCAAATCCATACAGCAATTTCATCGACTCATTTGCTTGAGATAAAATAACAGACTCATTCAGTCTCACTCACAAACTTTCGCATTTATATTATGTGTCACTTTTTCTTTGATTCTTTTTGATTCACTCGTTCAAACAAATCTCTAACATAGACCCAATTTAGTTGTGAAATTCTATTATTCGAGTTAAATTTGGTTAAGGATGATTACAAATAAATCAAAAATGTCCAATCCTAATTTTAAAACAATTTACGATGCTTTACATAAGGTTGAGAATTGCTTACCAGATTGGACGATGTAATGCGAAGACTCAATTAAATACGTACTAATACTTTTTAAATTTCTTTCGTACAATCAAATGATTAAATCATATTGATAAAGGAGTCCATAATTCACTAGTAAATTTAATTGGGAATTCGAATATGATACATTCATTGAAATATATTTGGCCATAATTGAATAAAAATGCTTTTATCCACAAAGCACGTAAGAAAAATTACAAAATTTAGGGAATGTTGCCGATTTTTTTCTATCGAGCCAAGTTTGCTCAATCGTGTATTGGCTTCCATAATTCATAAGAATGTATATTTAACTAGATTAATTTTATATCAAATAAAGTCTCCTGTTTTACTTAGTTAAAAAAACTAAACTTAACGTCAGTAAAATGTATGTATATTATATTCATATATGTAATATACATACCTATTACAATGAAATTAATTTCCTAAAATATCTCAATATTATAGATATATATCAATAATAACAAGCAATAAACAGAATTTAAGTCACTGTCTATGGGTAGAATGCCCAAAAAGCTGACAACGTGACCTCGTTGAACATCCAATCTGATACATTGGCCGAGGTAAGTACCTACCAGCTCTTTTAAATTTATTTAAGTATATAACATAAATATACTTAAAACAAACTTAAAAGTTGGCGCCTCCGTTGGCATAGTTGGTAACCGATGCCTTCAAAACGAGAGGTCCCAGATTTTGACCCCAGGCCCAGGCCAAAATGTATGTTTAGCAGAAATGTTTGTACTCATGTCTTGGATGTGATATGTCATTGTGTATCCGTGCCTCCCACGGCACAGGGAATTCTTCCAGTTTCCATCGCGAGAATCGCTTTTAAAACGCTCGTCTAAGGGCTTAGCTCTTGTCGGTAGAGCTTTCACGTCTCTTTATATTCAGTTAGTTCTCTGACTCTCCCATAAGTCCCGGCATCCATTATTTTCTTTATCAGGTTATATAATGATTTTCTTGACCTTTCCTGTCCATTCTTTGCTTGTTTTCGTATTGTTGTAAGTATCTTACTTGTCTTTTATCTCCACAAATATTATTAAGGGGATTGCATAGCTAGTACTTGTCCATACTATAAGAAATAACTCTTTTCTACCTCTTAACATTGTCCGATTACAGAGTTTTTTTTTTTTCATGTAATCTAAACTTTACTTTGCCCGTACGTTTTGATTTTATTTGTTTTTTTAAGTTCTAAAATAGTAAATGTATAGTACTTTGAAATATTATTATATTCTCCCTCTCCTTCCCCTTCCCCCTCTCCCTGCACCCTCACCCCTTCTATCTCTTCCTTCCTATCTTCCTTCCTCAAAGGTCGGCAACGCATCATTGAGACCTCTGGTATTGCGGATGTCCGTGGTTGACGGTATCACTTACTACCAGGTGAGCCGCTTGCTCATTTGGCAACTTATCCCATAAAAAAGGTGTGGTTCATACGTTAGTTCGGTATTTTAATGATTTTATTAATACGGTTTTCGTGCTAATGTATAGTATTATTTATTTTGAAAGGGTATTTTAAATACCTTAATTTTACGCCTTATTCAATAAGTTTTTTTTTGTGTCATAGAAAATACAGCCATAGCCGCCATATTCGATTTTTTTACTGTCATATATCCTTTGAAGACGTTCTGAAAAAAGGCCAGGTCAAAAGTACCCTAAACTGACGCTTATGTATGAAAGGATTGATGAGTATAGATGAAGCGAAAGAGATATGTCAGGATTGTAGTAAGTGGAAATCCGTGGTCTCTGCCTACCCCTACGGGAAAGAGGCGTGATTTTATGTATGTATGTATGTATATATCCTTTGTCACTGACGAGGCAGAAACTAATTTAAAGATGCCTAATTTATCAAATTCCATCAAGCCGCTTAGGCTTTAGGATAATCCTAATAATCTTACATACATAAATATATACATACATACTTAATACATACACCCTAAAAAATAACTCTCCTCCAGCAGTCGAGTAAGACCACCTACCTGTTACACTTACCATAGATTATATAATAGTCACTTTACACCCTTACCCAAAAACAAAGGTCTAGATATTTACTATCACATAATCTGTGCCTTTACTCTGATTATCCCTAATTTGGCCTAATTTCACCGGAACTAAAGCATTTTGTGATAAGCTTCAATGCCCTCAGGGATGTCATTAACAGTCCAGCTGGCGTGCCCACAGAGACGAGCCACTGGAACCAGTTGCTGGAAGCTGACAATGGTTCTCGTAAGTTTAGATAAAAAAAACCGGCCAAGTGCGAGGCGGACTCGCGCACGAAGTGTTTCATAGTAAAAATCATCACTTAAAAAGTGGTATGTCTGCTGAGGTAGCACACATTAAAAAATACAGCCGATTTGAGAACCTTTGATAAGACCTCCACAACGTGGGTAATGGTGGGGTTTTTGTTTAATGAATGGGTAATAAACGAGTAGTAATTAATAAGCAAAAACATGATTAAAAAATTATGTTAAAATTTTTGTATCTTATGTTTTTCAAATGTACAAATTACTGGCAGGTTCAAATCCCAAATTAGGTTTTACTTAGTTGCAAAAGCTTAACTCTTAAATGGACAAGTCTATCATTATAAAATCAGCTGTCATTGTTTTTAAAAACAGCACACACTCTGACCACGTACACGCGTACAATGGTGCAAGCCTAAAAATACTGATAATGTTGCAACTCCATAATTACTATTGATATTGCCAGTATCAAACTTGTAATTTCGTAGGAATCAAAAGCGATTATGATCGCTTTTGGATTGTTTTATTGTTGTCTTATGGTTTTGCTTTAATGACAGATTTAAGGTGTAAAGTTTTCACCTTGAGGGAATAACTTTTTACCATTTTTTTAATTTTTTATACACAGGTAGAGATTGGCACGTGGTTCGGCTAGTGGTAGGCCTAACACCTGCATATGACAATTACAGAGCGACCAATATCTTGAAACGTCAAGGTTCTGCGATCGTTACACTACTGTTAAGTTCTGCTCGCCTAGTAATCTGAATTTGGGTTCTTCAGTACTGCTTCCCCACACTACCTTGTAGTTCAATAGTGATTTAATTATATATCAACATTGAATATAAACAACATTAAATGGATTAAATTGCGTATGTTTTTTATTGTAAAGTGTTCGAAACGCTTCACGACAATTCGAACACTTTTCAGTGAACATGGTCAAGGGTAGACTGGATAAAAATTGCATGTTAAGGAGTCAAACAATGATGTCTATTTACCGCCTATCATATTTAAATCAAACGTTCCCAATGTCCAGAAGTTGTGAAGTATTGTGCTGGCTTTGGGATTTTATTAGCTTGATCCCGGCATCCCAAGCAGGTGGTACTTGCCAACCATCATCTACCGACTTCGATGATATTAGTCATAAAATATCAATCATGATAAGGGAGGAATCGTGTAAACGGTCAATTTCAATAAATTAAACATCGAGAGCTTGCAAGATTGATCCAAGGGTACAATTCTGAGAAGGTAAAGTCTGCTTTATCCTGCTGCGACGCAAAAGATTAGGACATGACTGGACTGACCTACTGCAAGTTAAGAAACGTATACGATCGTAAGCAGTTTCGTCCCTTCAGACATTAATATGAAGGCACCTTGATGCAAAATGACGATAAATAATCTACTATTTTCTCTGTAAAAAATTCACGTGAGACGAGCGACGTACTTTTCAAAATGTATCCCATAAAAACTGATGGGACATCATGAGGATGTTATGGAGCCTTGTGTTGAATAGCTTGTCATTGTAAATGTTTTTTATGCCTCTTCAATAGAGTCAAGGTCCAAACTGGTACTTGACAAATTTGTCGCATAGGCAAGAACAGTATTACATACGAGAACGGACTGTTTTAGGTTGTTAATCTTTAGTTATTGTTGTTTTTTTAAACTGTGTTGATTGTGTTTAGATGAGCAACAGTTGTTGTTCCCACGCAGAGTGCAGCTAGTACCGTATTATAAACGCAAAGGTTTGTGTCAATTCAATGTGAGTAACCACGTACCTCCGTAATTACTAACCTGATGTTATGGAACTTAAATAGTTTATTTAGGTTCTTAAATAATACATAGATTAATTTAATTATACAAAATCAACCCTTTGGGGGGTAAACAGGGTGCAAAAGTTTATATGGACACATTTACTCCTTGGTTCGATTCACTCAAATCTCGGTTCAAATGAACTTTGAAATAAATTATGCAACCCTGTTTTACTCCAAATTATTCCTAGAGGTAAATTTTACTCTAGGGAGTAACTAGAGTTTGTTTACATTTCAATTCACTCATCACTCGGTTTAAATAAACTTCAAAGAACATATGTAATAATATTTTTTCCAAAACTGAGTTCTGAAATTTGTATGCAAAAATTCATTGGTTTTAATTCACTCAAAACTTGGAGAATATAATAATATAATAGTTATTTATAACATAACATATCGTCAAGCCTATATATACATAATATATACTTAAGGTATCGTAACTAAATCCAAGGATTATTTTGATTTAAATTAATATCCATTAATAATACCCACAAAGTTTTAAATTCTAAACATCCATCACGACAAAGTGACATTCAGGATTTGGTAACTTCAAAATTTATTCAATTCTGTGATTTATAATAGTTTAATATCGCCGAAAATATCGTTTATTCACGTAACGCGGGCTTTATCAAGATTAATGACATTGTTTATTGTTTAAACAATTCTGTTTTATTTGATAGGTAGACCGAAATGAGGGAAACAAGTTTATTATTAAAATAAGGTGTAAACATACGGGCGTTCTTTCTCACTTTCCTACTGGGCATTTTTGACGTGAAGTGAAACCTTACTCACGCTTGGCTTACCAATCAGCACGCGTTCAGCCGGACGGCCGCGAAAACTAAATTGCGTGAAAATTAACTGCAGTAGGCCAAAAATTTCGAGCCCCCAAAGGTAAAATCATATTTTCTATCAAAGGTAAGTTATTTTAAAAATATATGGGTAAATTAACGTAATTTAATTCAGTAAAAAGTCGGCACGCTTGGTTTCAATAGAAATCGTGATACTTGCGGTATGAATTATATATTTATCTATGGTAGTAGCTATAGGTGTATTTATGTAAGATAGCCCAATGACGAAAAGAATGGTCGGGACGTTAATTCCACAAGATCGACTTTAAGTCTACTAGCGAGGACGCGTAACGGACATAACTATAAGAATAGTATGTACTTATTCAAACTTCAGAACTGGTTTCAACATATTTTCATAAAAACTATTGTGTCTGTAGGATACAAAAAAAACGTGTGTTTGAAGACTATCAAATGAAATTACTCGGCAAACGACTTTAAAAAAAATAATGTCTGATCGCAACGTCAGCAGAACTTACAAGCATAAAGCATGGACTGGCCGGTTGGCGCTGCAAGCAACCCTGCCCGATGGGCTGCTGGTACCGGGTGGATCCCAGATCAGGTTAAACATTTGTGTGCATGAACATATCTGTATTATCTCTGTAGATAGTCATCAGGTTACCATAGTATAGGCTCTGGGTAACTTCGGACCTACAGACCTTGTGTGGATGATGTCCCATATTATTTTTTTATTATTAATTCAAAGTCATCAAGAATCATTTATTCAATTTAGGCTTCATAACACACTTATGAACGACAATTGTTCATTATAATGTACTTTAAAGACTCTAACGCCGCGCTCTAAAATATATAGAGCCTACTTAGAAGCGGCAAGAAACTCGGGGCCATTCTTTTCATACAGATTTTTACAAAGTTTCTACTTAGGTACTGACAACTTGCCAGAAGTGGAGTATTCCCAGCATCTTTGAAATGAAATGAAAAAAATATTTATTGCCATAAAACATAGTAACGAAACAAAAACACATTAATTTTATTTTTTTAAATTTATCTTTGATTTTTAGTTTGATTGGTATCATGGACATGGATGACGTTTACCTTGAAACGTAAGCAAAACGCTTTTTAAATCAGTGACCGGCCCGAAACACATCCCCCTATGTTTCCAAAAGGTGTACCCAATATCCACCCCTAACAATCAGTGTCCGACGTTGCTCATTACCAAATTTCACACTTCCCGCGTATAACTTGACGGCTGCATGCAAATTTCACGAATTTATTTACATATTTTTTTTATTAACGAAGGGGTGTTTTGATGGTCCTCGTGTACAGAATACCTAATGCTACTGTATGTGTGTCAAGTTAAGAAAAAAGGTTGGTTGACCTTCCTGAGTTTTGTTTTGAAGTAGATTAAATATAAAAACAAAAAAAGGGTAGACCAAGTACAATTACAAAATTGTAATACCGACTCCCATTCTATTCAGTTATTGGAGTGTAACTCAAAACTACTGGACCGAATTTGATGAAATTTAAATGTGACCACACGGGAAGCACCAGCTTTCAAACAATTTTGAGAATCTGTTCACCCTATCCAAAGTTATGACGTAACAAACATAAACAAAGTACCTCCTCCTTTTTGGAAGTCGGTAGAAAATAATTGTCACATCTTGTTAGCGTCATCTTTTGTACTTGTGTTGTGATAGCTTGTTGATTTCATGGCTGGTCATCTTATTCTAAAGTATGCAATAAGTACGGTACTCATACTCTCACATAGATGAAGTAAAATCTCACTAAGAGATAAGATGACAATAGGGTCGAAACTACTCCACCTACCTACCTTTGGCTTCTGTATTACACTAACCAAGAAAAGTTACTAAAAATATTCCGAAATATGGGTGTTTTAAGAGATCCGTGCAGAAATGAATTTATGTCAAATGACATTATTCAACATGTTAGGAGGGCATCGTAAATAAGCTACTCTGAAAGTCCGAAACTGAAACTGTAAAAGCCCCAAACTGGTTGAGCCTTCTTTTCTACTCGACTTCACAACGTCGTCAATATATCACGTGAACGTATATTCAATCAATATGTATCAGAATACTCTAAGTTCTGATTGATTGATTCACTCAGACAACGCACAGCCTAAGGCGCTGGTCGTTGAGCTTTAAATTTGGAGGGTACTTTTTAACTTGGTAGGTAGAGGTGTACCAAGAAAGGGTTTCTCTAAATTCAACCCATAAGGGAATAAAAATTTTGCTAGTGATATAATTCTTAAGAAATATCGAATTCAAAACAATAGTATTTTGAAAATATAGATAGAGAAACTCTTTATTGCAACACTACATTATAAAATATAACAAACAAATGAAAAACTTGAAATTAAGTGTCACAATGTGCGGTCTTATCGCTCAGAGCGATCTCTTCCAGACAACAATGCAAGCAAGTGGTATTTACAAACTGTAGTTTTAATGAATGTCCTTGTTTAAATTTTTTTATGCTAATAATATTATTTATATAATAAAGTTTTTATAATAGCCTCTGTGCCTTTGTTACCAGATTGTTCTGAAACTAATCATTATTATCATATTACTTTCCAGAATGTTTCGTCTCGTATTTACATTAAAAACTGATGAGTATAAAATGTAAAACAAAACTTTTAAAGTAATTAAAACTTACGTTCATTATAATTGTTGTAATAATAAACTTGGATTAATGTGAGACTTAAGCTTTGTCGATATCACGATCGTTTTAGACACAATAAACTTTAATCTTAAAATTAAAGTTAAATTAAATAAAACAGAATAACAAGTTATAAGTACTCTTCAGCGTTTAAGAGTAATCTTGATTATTCACTAATACTCAGACAAATAAATATATAACCTACAAAAAATATTGTCCCAATTTTTCAGTAGTTAATGGCAATTCCATACTTTAACTCCTAATACTATAAATGCCTCAGCCGGACATTGAACCTTAGACCCCGGTCTAGGAAAGCAGGATTGCTAACGACTGTGTGTATCTAGCTATCCGACAAAAAGGTTAAAATACGCGAATAGTTTTTCAAATAGCGCTAAATAATACAATACAAGAAAACAAAACATAATACAGAAAAAAAAAGCACTACAGTATATTGAACAATTGGCGGCTTTATCGCTATAGCAATCTCTTACAGGCAACCATGCATGGAGATAATTCTTAATATTAATGCGGTAGTTAGTAGATGGTACATAAGAACAAAAATTTTATTCTGCGAAATAAGTACTAATGGATAATTAAAAATATATATAAGTAATATAAAATAACAAATAATGATAAACTAATACATAATAATAAATTATAGTAAAATATAATATTCAGTAGGTGCTTGATAAATATTATTTCTTCGCCATATCTTTGAAAGACGAAACAATAGGTTTCAATAAAGTCTAATCTAGCTTAGCCTTCTAAATGATTCACATTGATCACAGTTTTACCTTTATAATTATGGTTTGAAAAAGTTGTACGTTTTTTGTTTGCACGATACGATTCATATTTGAGTGGTGTCCAAATTTGGCAAATCCAATCCAATATGCATTTATTTATATGCAACTGACAATTTGGGATGATGAAACCGCCAGTTTAAATCTGGATATGATTGTTCTCATTATAATATTGGTATTGACGTGATTGATATTTAAAACAGTTTTTGTGTGGTATCGATTGATACGTGTTTTTTTTAGTTCATATGACATTGAGGTCCAATAGGATACCTAAATATGTACAGCTACTTTTTATGACTAAATTGTTTCTTAATGTTGGTAGTATACTATTTTATAAAATACTTGATTGACTAGTGTTTGGCTACTGGGAGATCCCCTTAGGGGTGAAGTTATTAAAAGTAAACAAAAATTCTTACAACATAAAAAGGCTCTAATTACGAAATTTCAAGTTTGTAGTCCCAGCTCCTTAGGCCCTGAGTTGATGAATCAGACAGGGCAAATTCAGGCGACTCGATTTAAGATTTGTGCCAATATCTATCTCTCATAAATATACCATCGTTTATACTTACTTTAAGAACCGATAATTCATAGTATCGTTTGCGAGCTTTAGTTCAATTTACCGCCACAATGACAAAACGGTTTGTTTTAGTTTTTAATTTAAGAAGTAATAAAACCTATTGTATTCTCTTTGATAAAACCTTCGTGCAAGTACTAAGCTTACTTCAAAAAACAACAGATACGTACTTACATAACTTATCAATCTTACTAAAATGTTTTACTCAAAAACAAATAATCAGCATTCTGCCATTACAAATTGATTCAATTCAATTGCCCTACATGCCCAATCATGTAAAAACTCTTTTTATTAACCACCTCCATTTTTACAACCTCTAAAATGTACGTTGTCTCAATTCAGAACCTTCACGGTTATAAACAAATCAGCAATAAGTAGTAAATAAAATTTTATTTTCCTACACGTCTTCTACTACATATACCTACTATATTACGAACTGCTTTCAGAGGATCCTGCGTACGTTCGTATAGGAGGGTAGGACGCAATTTGTATGTAACTTATGTCAAATTGTATCTCTAAAAACGGCCGGTAACGTGCCCTGAAACGCGGAAATGACCAGTATAGAATGCCAATGCGGTCATCCATCCAAATCCTGACCGCAGTAAGGGTTGCTCAGGGCAATTATGTATCTCAGTTGCAATGAAATGGTGAATCGAAAAAGTGGCTTTATGTCAGATTTGTAAGCTCCAGTCATCAACTTTACAAACATTTTTGCCTACTGGCGTTATCAAAACTGACATAGACCCGCCATTTTCCAAGATTTCAATTAACATTTGATTATAACTGCAGTAAAATGCAGTTGCGTTGTCAAAACTGACATAAAGCCGCCATTTTTTAATTCACCATTTGATTAAATGGTGAATTAAAAAATGGCGGCTTTATGTCAGTTTTGACAACACTAGTAATCAGTAATGTTAGTACTTAAATTGCTTACTGGAGCTGACAAAAAAGCATGACGACCTACGCTGCGCTTGCCGGTCCATGGTCTCCACTCCTGAATGTTCCAGCTTCACGAACCTCGGGTTCTATAATACGTCGGTTCTATTTCTATACATGTACATAACTTAGCATACGACAAAATAATTGAGGTTTACAATGCCAATAAAAAAGTTACATTGTCATCGGTGGACGATAAAAAGTTACTGTGCTACCATGTTGAGGAAGCTTACACCATAATGGGGGAATTTTAATTTATAGCCATTATTAAGATGTTTACGTGCATAAAATAAACAAATATGATATATCATATATATTAAACCTAGTTATGTTTTAATAAGTAAATAGATAGTTAAATCCCAAAACATCAGGTCAAAAGTCTGATTTGCGAAGTAATTTCATCTGGTGTATCTTCCTACCTTTCAAGTTAGGTCCGTATATTATATCTTTCAGCAACCACACAAGCCTGTATATATTACAGATTTTGGTTTTATGGGCGGCCACTTGCTTGACAGCAACACTCACTGGAAACCCTCGTTGATACACATGTATACCTGCTACCTTTTGGGTCATAAGACTTTTTCTTTTTGTGCGCCTAATGTGCAGCAACACCTTCTAAAAGTCAACGTGAGTGGCTCATTCAGGGTGTATTTCTTCGCCACCATAATGATCCCCCATGGAGGAATATGCAACACTCCTAGATTCTTAAGCATATCTTCTAGATCCCCTCCGAAGGGCGCCACTGCAGTGTCATATGCCGCTAATGAACAAACACTACTGTTTTAAGAAATTGAAGTGAAATAAGTGGCATATTATGAGATAAGCATGCAACTGCCATGGGAGAACTGCCGGTCTCATTACTTGCTTCCATTAAAAAAATCCTCTATAAGTTTGATAGGTTTCTAAAACTTTTCCAATGTTTTTGATTGGACGGAATTATTTAGTAGGGACTCCAAGAAACTCGTCTGGCAACACTAAAAAAAGTTGTAATTTTTTCCATAAATTGGGTCACTTAATCCGAACTTGAGTTGTAAAAACTTAAGTCCCAAGAAGTTTTTTATAGGGAACTACAGAGTTACATAATAGATAACTTATTACGAGTTTCAAGTCTTTGTTAAGTTGTTTTTGAGTAGAAAATCGGCTTAAGTTTAAATTTGAAATGATTAAACCGATAGGCTTTTGTGAATAGATTCCTAAGGTATTTACGGTGTACATGATTATCATCTCTTAGGGAGCAAGAAAAAAGATCCCTGTTGCAACAATTAAAATGTAATAAAATGCAATAAAATGTAATGATAGTAAGTAATGGTTTACTTTGGATAACTTGAAAGAAATTTGAAGCGAATCAAACCGTATTATTAATTATAAGAGATTATTATAACAAGTGCAATTTGAAAAATTTAATACCGACTTCTATTCTATTAGTTTGGTTAAAATCAGTCATTGGAGTGTAACTCAAAAAGAACTAAACCGAATTTGATAAAATTTACATGGGATCACACGGAGAGCACCAGCTTTCAAACAAACATTTTGGGAATCGGTTCACCCAGTCGAAAGTTATGAGGTAACAAACATAAAAAAAGGAATACAGTCGAATTGAGTACATCCCCCTTTTTGGAAGTTGGTAGAAAAATAGGTACAATTTGCATAAACTAATAGTAGAGCTACTGAGCATGTCTGTATCTACGAGTACATATAAAGCGTATGCCTATAGTTCAATCATCCGGTTCACTCTAGTGAAATTTATATCTATTGATACGCATAGAGATGAAAATAATTACGTAAAACATTGTATGTTTTTAGATTTGCCAAATTATTAATTATGTAGGCAATAGTAGCGTTAATCATCGATACATTACAGACTACACGTACGACAAATACAGACACACGAGAAGTACAGACGACACGTATTGTAAGTATTGAGATTTTACTAAAAAAATGTGTGTTTTTTTTGGCTACAGAAGTAATACAATAGTTTGAGTAACTAAACTATTTATACTGGCAACATAGATAAATAATAATATTTAAAGACTCCTACAAACGAAATGTACGTAATTTCTGAATCAACCGTTTTTGATTAGTTTTTTGGATAGGTTTAAATTAACTGAATAATATTTATAGTATATTTACATACAAGAATAAAAACGAAAACTATATGACTTTTGAAATCAAAGGGGTGTGCGTGCGGTCTTATTGTTCATGCCACTGCGTGGTATCTGCGCTTGGCATATGCTCCCACTATGCTACAGCGACCACGGGTTCATGTTCTTAATGAGACACGGTTTTTCATACTACAATTCGATTTAGATAAAAACACCAATACTGATGCTCTACTTTTATAAATGCGAATCTCGCCAGAATGGCTGAACGGCCCAGGATGAAATTATGTATGTAGATTATAATATATTATGTGCCTAACTATATATAGGCTCTAGGAGCAGATAAACTGCTTTAAAAGAAATACTGACCGATCGTGAACGTAGAGTCGAACTGAAGCTAGTAGAGTTAATATTTGAATCATGGGAGAAGTTTAAAAATCTTATCTGGTGGATGCCGAACACACTACGAAGCACGGATAATTTGATTTGTTTTTCATTCATACATAGTAAGTAAGTATCTGACATAGGAATTATTACCATGATTCCAATAATTTTTATTTAACTAGTCACGCCACGTCACTTCCTCCTGTAAAAATGACTAATCAAACAGGATTTTTTTACGGGATAAAAGCCTATACCCAAATTTTGAAGTTATCTTTATTCAACACTACAAACCTGTTGAGCAGTTCAGCGTGAAGTGACAAACATATTGACTCACTTGACATAAGTGTACAAGTTAACTGATTATATATCGACAAATATTGTAACGAAAAACAATTAATGTCTGGTTCAAGGAAAGGAAATTGGAAAGATATTTTACTTTTATTGGGCCGATACCTATATGGTAAAAAACAAGAGACATGACATGTTTTATTACGATTCACGATGGCGGCTTGGTTCAGTTCAGGAAAGGCGCAGGTTCAGTCCTAGCCGAAGCAAATATAGTCATTAATATATGTTATTTGTTATTGTTAATAAATGCGACACAGGGAATTCCAGTGAGTACTCTCTAGTCTAGATTTCAATGTGTGTAAACAAGGACATGTCCTACCAAATCCCTAACGCGCACACACCCTACACCAATTTGCAACACCGCTGGCACGATTAAGCACACGCGACGGAGGCATGTGTGTATTAAACTATTATTTATTCTGTGCCATATGACGGAACAGAAAGGGGACCAGAGGGCACCAAACACCTGCGTCCGCGCAATGTTTCACCACGCTTTTGAATTTCGTTTAAAAACTGTGTACTTTTATGGCTTTATAGGTTTTTTAGTGGGATACGGTAGAGTGCGAACGTGGGGTGGATTTGGGTCAGTTTTTAAAAATTATAGTTGGATAAAGCTATTGCTTGTAATACACTCACATACACACATCAACATGGTCTAGGGATATTTCAATTAAACCTAAATAACTAAAATTCTATTAAATTATTGTTTTGAGTATGCAGAACCGCTGCAGATGTGTCAGGAGAGTCTTAGGTGGATCCACGGATTATTAATTTAAAAGTTTTCAAAAATTTTTATAATACAAATAGTTGTTTTGTTTAGGTTTGATGTTTCAAAAATAAAGTTAAGATTATAATTTTGTCTGAGTTTTTTCACTTCTTCTAAGTTTTTTTTTTAAATTAACTTTATCTAAAAGTTTATTATCAGCTTAGAAAGGCTATTAAACAAGGTTTATTTAAATGTGTAGGTGTCTTAACAAAAAGTTAATAGAATTTTAGTTATTTAGGTTTAATTGAAATATCCCTAGACCATGTTGATGTGTGTATAATGCATTTTCATTCGCTGTACATTTTAACCTGTTTTTGATATAACTTTATGTTAGTTTCGTACTAACCCTCATCTTGGAAGTAGACAGCGGCTGTGTTAAATGAAACAAGATATTTGATTGACAGACGAAAGTCATTGGTGGAAAAAGAATTTGATGTGGAAGTTGATAGAGAACACAGCTCTAATTTGATATAGGAGTGGAATTCCTGTGAGACTGGGGTTCTAAGAGCCGTTATAATTCTTAAGCCCCAATTTTGAAACCATTGCATAATGTATTCCTCAACAGCTCATTGTCATCATTGAACTCATTGAAATCATTCATAATGCAGGTGAAACCGCGAGACGCGGCTAGTGTGGAATTTAAAATGTATAAGTACTAAATTTTGGAGTAACCAAGAGCGGATTTGTATTTTTTGCAGAGCTTGTAGCCTTAGAGGATTTTTTCTTTTTAAACTATTAAGTGATAAGGCAAGCAAGTCGCGCCTCTGATAATAAGCACTGCGCTTGCCCAAGACAGTTGCAGTGCCACTCACAGCTTAGAACTGTAGTTTTGCGTAGAACTGCACTGCGCTCATAATCCCGATACATTGATTTTTAGTCTCTACCGGCCAGTAATTTCACTGGCTACAGTGCCCTTCACACTGCAAACACAAGCTTAAGCAAGCACACATTTGCGCGCTATCGCTGTAACGTTTACGTTACGAGCACCACTAGTACCGAAAATACGAAATTAAAATACTTAACGTAGGTACGTTAAAGTATTTTAATTTCGCATTTTCGGTATATCAAATAATGTTACATAATATCGTTAATTTTTAGCATAATAGGTATCGGTCTGTGTCTACTAAACCGCACTTAACCCGCGTAATGCAGCCGAGGTGGCTATACCGCAGAAACTCACAGAGCTTCTTCCATGTCCACTTTTAAAGCAGCGATGCCAAAACAACAATTTAAACTTGTAGAAAACAATTTTGCTCCAACTTGTAACAGGAGCAATTCAGACACGTTTATTTTTATATAATAACCGATAATGTTGGTACAACAATTTTAATGTTGTCTTCTATTTTTATGGACTGGCAAGATGCGACAAGCTCAGTAAGTTCGTTCAGTAAATTCTGGCATACTTAGTACCACATTTTCTATTCCGAATAAATTGACCACCAAATTCAGTAAGCAACCACCAAAGCCGAATAGCCTTATTCATAAAGTTAACGTATTATTGCTACCTGAACAAAACTTTTCTCGTAGTATCTGTCGGAGCAAAGACATGTATAGATGCGAAGACGAGTTGCGAAGTTGACTACAACAACACGCGAGCCGTGCGAGGATAATTTTGGTGATCATTTAGCATTTATATGACGTTGTACTCGTATGTTGCTATATTTATTTATATTATTGAAGTCGAGCAGCACTTTTGCTGATGTGTCCATTTCAATGCAATGTTGCTTGAACCATCCATTTATATAAATTGAGCAATGACTTCCTTTCTGATAGAGCTATATGTTCTGGCAGTCTATTCCAGTTGTGCACAACTCTGTTGCTCAGGAAGTGATGTGCAGTCTTAAATTTGGCTTGATCCCGAATGATCTGGATTTGGTGCCTCCAGATTGACTTGTGCATTCCTTCAGTGTATACAAGTAAGTCCATTAGGTAGGGTTGGTTGTAGTAGTTCAATATTTTAATTTTCAATATATTTGGTCATTAAATTAAACATAAACCTTTTCTATTTCATCTAAGCTGCATTAAGCAGCGGTCTAGCAGTAATTGTAGTGATAATACGTAATCATATCATCAAATTTAAAAATATTGTCTACAAGAAATGAAAGAAGAATGGCAAACCTCTGTGTGTTTTGGGTACCCTACTTATGGAGGATCCCAATAATCTATCTATCCGCGGTTTTCCTTACTACCGATAGAAATTTGACATAACTTCCATACAAATAGTGTCAAATATCTAACTCTAGTAAGGTAAACCGGCGATAGATAGATTATTGGGACCGGCCGTTAGACGGACCCACGAGAAAGGAAACCATGCAAAACCAGTAGTTAGCAGTAGTAGCTTATTGGGCTTTTAAAGTTATGAGCATTGATATTTTTTCTAGGTTAGGTTAGTTAGATAGACAGAATTCGTTGGCTTAACCCTTCAAGAGTCGACTGGGTCGACTGGATATCTGACTGGTATTTTCAAAAGAAATCTATCGTAATTGAGAAACGGGTGCTTGGCATTAGGTATCGCTATCGTAGATATGGATGCAACTAGTTATTAAATATTTTATGTGATAACATGACAAAATTAACTTGACAAATGGCAAATGTTCCAAACGTACGAGACTAACAACAAAGGAAATAACTATTGGTGTCACTTTGTAATGTCAATTCCACTCTTTTGGCAGAATATACGCAGTATCAAGAAAGTTTTATAGTATCGTTCTATGAACTGAATAGCGTTTCGTTTTATTGCCCACAAGCATCTTCTGCGCATTCATTTTATTGTGTTACATTACATTTAGGTTTTTTCATTTTTCCCAACTGCTTATTAAATATAAATACATATATGAATTATTTGCATCTACTAATAATAAATAAATTTGGCATTGTTTCATTCGACGTGGTTTTCATTCTCAGTGGGTACCCAGATGACCGATCTTATTTAATATGACATATTTTATGAACGAAATATTTGTGTAGTTGAATAAAAGACTTTTTTACTTTTACTAAGCGACATTTAAATTATTTATTGACATCAAGATCGATAACAAATCACCTAACGTTGTGAGCCTGTCGTTTCAGCCGGCCTAGACAAAAGATGTTTCTGTTAACGTTAACGCCAAACGACAACAAAATGTATGGCGTTGACATTACCTGTGGAAAAGTCACGTGACGTCGCGCTAAGTTCGTAGACACATTTTTGTCTGTAGCGTGTGCGGAAACAAGCCTCTTTGAATTTTGTCTAGGCCTGCAGGTCTAGTGACCACGTTCGACCGCATCACTGACCGTGAACAGAGACAGTGGTCAAACACTAGCCATATAAAAAGAAAAAGTTTCTGCGTCTTCATGTGTTATTATTTAATTTTCAAGCAATGTGCGATGCTCGCGGGCACACGTCTTACTGCAATTTAAATACTCACTTCTATTTTAAAGCGACTTCCAAAACAAGACCTTTAATTTCTCAGGACAATTTTTTTTTTGGTGTTCTATCTTACCCGACGGTGGCTCGAATCAGCTCGTTTGGTCTATGGGATAGGAAATCACAGAAATAATGTGTGGAAGTACGGAAAAGACAGTAAGTTTTCTCATACATTAACAAAAGAAATGTACCTAACTTATTTAAGCTTTTTTACTAGAAAATGCACACACGGGAAAATCCTTGACCAGGGGACCCTACTCCCACCCCTTAAAGTAGTCATATTTAAACGTTACCATTAAATTTGGTACCACCACGTCAATATTGCAAGCTTAAAATGTTAATGGATTACGATAGACGTTTTGATGACGTATTATCAAGTAGTGCACTCAGTTTGCGTACTTTGGAACTGCGTTAGTGTTTTATTCGGGTTGGGCATTATATGTATTGATCCTTGAACGCACCATTAGGATCGATTTCGCCTAAAAATTAACACGTCGCAAATAGTATTGAAGTAATATCTTCGACCGTTTTGTGTCGGTGGGAGTACGATAGTAAGTATGATTATTCTAAGCTTATTACAAAACGCTCCTTATTTATGATAGTTTCGTAAAAGGTGAGAGTAGGAACCTGACGTAATGCTTGCCCATAACATTTATAGTGCGATCCAGACCTAAACCTTTGGAGAAAGATAAAATAGCTTTGGGAATGAAACGGCTGGTATAGCCCTCAAGCCCTCAAGGCGTCAAGCTTCAAAATTGTAATCGATCGTCACCTGGAGACACAGCTGTTAGTTCCACTCGCCAAATAATTTCATTTGCTACTGTGTCCTTCAAACTCACATTAGTTAATTAATACAACAATGAGGAAGGATATCTGGTACTCCGGTGGTAACCACCACAACAAACAGTTACTGTATCACTCTTGATGACATCATGAGGAGACCACCTGTTTGTTTATTATTGCCGAAGAACGTGCACTGAAAAAAATAATTTCTAACTGTGTGCCTTTTTTGCACAGTTAGAATTCATACAGTTGAAGCAACGTATTTTTCAGTAAAAATTAATGATTTTACGCAGTTCAGGCAACTGAATAAAAACTACCCATGGGTAGTTTTACTTTAATACTAGCGAAACTGCCTCTCCCTAAGAGGAAGGCTCAAGTCCCAGCAGTCGGAACAAAATGGGCCGATTATGATTATGACTAGCGACTGAATACGACTTCGTTCGCGTAGTAGGCTCGGCCTTCGACCTTGCCGTAACTCACGTCTTTTCTTGACTTTTTTAATGTAAGTAACTTCTACGAAGTATTAAGACAATTAAAAAGAGATGATTGGAATCGATAAAGACGTTTTCAAGTTATAGCGTGACCAGAAGAAATAGGAGTTCATTTTTATATAGGTATATAGATTACATAACGCACTGATTTTATATTAATCAATCAAGGCTTGAAGTGAAGATTGATAATCTAACTACAATAAACAAGAGAATAAGACAGTTTGAATACAAAAAATTAGCCCAATACTCTTCAATACCGCTTCCAAAGCAAAGTATCGATGTCGAAAAAAACAAAGACGCAGCAGTCGATCACCGTACGTCAAGCGCTGGAATCGCTTATAATTTCAAATGAGCCTTTCCATCGTGAACAGGGTTACCATCAGTTTAGATTTCAGGACAAATCTGGTTTTTACTTTTCAATTGGATTTTTTTTTGTCAATATTTTGTTTGTAGATGTCAGAACTATACTCGTAAATTACACTCATACGCTGCAACTAAACATGATTTATAATGAAATCGGCCAAGTGCAAGTTGGACTCGCAATGAAGGTTCTGTACATAAAGAAAGCATCCATCAACATTCTAACATTATTGCTCTAAATAAGAGACAAACTAGTTTATGGAGGATCCCAATAATCTATCTAGCCACAGTTTTCCTTACTACCGATAGAAATTTGACTTGTTGACGTTAAATATCTAACTTTAGTAAGGTAAACCGGCGATAGGTAGATTATTGGGACGGGCCGTTAAAGGACAAACTTAACTTTGCCGTTCGATCCCTAGACACGGTTATTGCACCAACCGCAAATAATAAGTTTGTAAATGCACATTTGTTGTTAAACTACATATTTATAGTGTTCAGATTTTTCCTATATGTGCTGTAAGGCTTCTTGCCAAATTTAATGACATGGGTTTTGAAATCGCTAAATTTGCGAAATTATGCAATATAAGCGGTCATACTCGTATCGTTTGATCGCATTGATTGACAAGTTTGATTATTTCACAACTGGAAGATACCTTAGTTAGACCATAGTAATTAATATAAGTTTCAACTTGATGCCTTTACGCGTTCCTGGGAAAAAGGGTCTTGACAGACAGTCAGAGGGACAGCAAAGTGTCCTATAATAACTTTTTCCTTTGAGGTACGGAACCCTAAAATCAAATAGACTAAACTAAACCAGACTTTGTCTAACTTGGGCATCTAGCCTCTCATGACCTCTAAAACCATTGTGAGGCTTATATAACTGGCCAACAAAGCCATACAATTACTGAAACTTCGTAATATCCTTCTCTATTACTGAAATGTCCGAACATTTTCTATATGGTAACCACAATAATGGATAGCTTCCCATTCTGCTTTGGAAAGCGCTTCTGAAGCTGAATTCTAAATAAGCCTGAGCAAACGCGATAAACGGCTAATGAAGGCCCGGAAAAACTGAAGGTTTTGCTACTTGTATGCTCACTGCCCGCTTTTCATCATTTTGATTCGATGTTTTCATCTTTTTACGTTGTTCTAGGTTTTTGTCAGGGATTTGACGGTATTTTTTCCTCGCATAATCAGCCCATTCTGTTTCCTGCTGATCCTGAGCACACAGGGTTTCGTTTCAGAGATGTTGTACAGATTATGAACTATTTAAATTCACCACGCTGGCACAAAGCGTGTTGGTATTCAGGCTGGTGGCCAGGCCTAGTGTCAGAGTTTTCAGACTACTCGAAGCCTCTGACATGTCCTAATTCATTATCATTATACGTACGACAATAACCAGGTCGAAGACTTAGCATGCCGTCCGAAGCAAGGAAGCGTCAACTGAAAGTGCCATAAGCAGTGACCATCTAAATTAGTCAAAATCAAGAATCAAGAATCAAAACAAGAAAAGAATTATTTGTTTGCAAGAATACATTTACATTGGTACTTGTCATTTAGAGAATGGTCTTAAAAAGTACAAAGCTATTATAATCAGCCTGCATGCAGACGTGAAAATATTTAATATTAATTGTTACTACAGTTTACTAATTCATTTGTTTTAAAAATAATTCTATAAAATTTCTTAAGTTTTTCAATACTTGAATGTCCTTTAGTAACTTTTATTATGCTTTTTTCACAGACGAAAAATGGGTCCGTGACATAGTTTGTACTATTTAAACTTTTCTACCGACTTCCAAAAAAGGAGGAGGTACTCAATTCGACTGTATGTATTGTTACCTCATAACTTTCGACTGGGTGAACCGATTCTCAAAATTCTTTTTTTTTGGTTGAAAGCTGGTACTTCCCGTGTGGTCCCATTTAAATTTCATCAAATTCGGTCTATTAGTTTTTGAGATACACTCCAATAACTGAATAGAATGGAAGTCGGTATTGGATTTTTCAAATTGTACTTGTTTAAATCCATTCTTTGGTAACTTGTTATAGATAGATACACATTCTTATAGATGTCTTTAAGACATGGATGTTGATGAAGATTTGCTTTAACACAAACAATTTGATCAGACGTATCCCTAGGCAAGCTTCGCTTCAAACCACAAACAACTTACAGATTAATAATAATATGGGACAACATCCACACAAGGTGTTCAGGTCCCAAAGTAGGCAGAGCCTGTACTATGGTAACCTGATCACTGTTATACATACTTATACACATAAACACCCATACACAGGTCAAACAGACATGTTTATGCACACAAATGGGAGATCTTTCCGGGGATTGAATCCGGCTCAAAAGGCTGGGTTGGTACCAACTGACCAGTTTGAAAAGAATTTGTAAATACAGAGACAAAGATTTAGTAGACTTCTACCCTAGTCGATAGTTATTGATTGATGTATGAATAGTCAAAGTTTGAATTGAAGTACCGTTTCAATCCACACACAAATCAATCGGCATCATTTCAAGCACCCTCAATTTCCAATCCCAAAACCATCATTAACCAGTGATTGATTGAAAACTCGTGACTTGACGGTTTTTGACAAAACTATAGAGAAATCAGCGAATCACCGATGAATTGAAAGGGCCCTACGTTTGCTATTTGATTTTTGGGGTATTAGGGTAACTTTGGGCACATATGCCGAAAAGTCAGCCTTGATTATTATAGCTGATAAATACTTTTATCCCCTTAGCCTTTCACCGGTCCACAGACCTCATAACAATGCGGTTTTGTTTCTGGTAGGTTAGACTGGTGATGGATTAGCAGAAGCTTACATTTTCATCTTGAGAGTAAGTAAATTCCTAGCATGATAGAAGGAAGCTTTTTAGGCCTGGCTAGTTAAAGTATCTCGGCCAAAACCTTAGCCCGAGCTCAGGGGTAGACTGAAAAACAGCGTTATGCTCACATCGCAGTGTGAACATAACATATGCTGAGTTTACCCCTATTGCCCTAAGATATTAATTATTTCAATAATATTAGTAAGTATGTTAAATTTTAGTTTATATTTTCATCATAACTTTTAAGTTAAATTGTTGTGAAATGTTTTTTTCTTTAGTGGCAATAAATGATTTTTTATTTATTATTTATTTATTTAGTTACCACCGTCAGGATAGAAAATGTATTGCTGACTACCTTAATATGTGTTAAGAGGCCGTAGCACAATAAATTTGCGAAAAAGTATTCGAATGGTAAACGCGTTTATGCTTCGGCGTACACACTATGAGTTATCTGGGTCACAGTTGCCCTAGATAAATGACAGTTTGTACTGTTTCACGTAAACGTTACGTTACACTTACGCAGTTATTCTTGCTAGGCCCACACAGCTGCTCTGGCGGTCATTGCCTGATTATAGATCTGGTATGCTATCACTTACTTCTTCCATCAAGTGAAAGAAATTTTAGTGAGAAAATTGAAACCGACTTCACTACTGACGTGCTACTTCTACGCCTTAAATTAAATTAACATTAAATGCAACATCGTTCTTATAGAGCATAACGTGGTTTTTAATCTAAAAATCTTTAAAGTACATTATAATGAAAAATTGACGTTCATGAGTGCGTCTTTGATGCCTAAATTGAATAGATGATTTTGACTTTTTTTTTGACTTTAATCGATTGTGATGTAATTTCAATATGAACAACTTGGAGCCAGCCATAATAACAAAAAACTTAATATAGATCCACAATTGACAGAGAAATCGGTGACATACATAAAAAAGGCATATACAGTTTAGAGAACCTCTTCCTTTTTTGGCGTCGGTTAAAACTATTGGAGGTGAAATTTGTATATTGAATATTAGCTGCGCCCGCGGTTTCAAACGCGTATTATAAGGTGCTGTCAGCTGCTAGCGCGGTGCGAGCGTCGGTGAAATCAAGCAATTGCACCTCGTAAAAACGTACAAACTTCATAAAAAATAATGTTTACTTTCAGTGTATGTGTGTTCAAAATTGCTATTTTTTTATATTTATTTCATTTCAAATACAGTTGTGAATGAAGAGAAAAACAGTTTTGAAGGAACTGAAATAAGTGGTATATTCGATATTTAATTCCATTAATGTGTACCTGAAAGTCTTAGAAATGTCTTATATTTTTAGTAATTTTAAGTAAACCACTGTTTATGATATAAACTGCTTTAAAAACCTTCCTTTTACCGACGTCAGGAATTAACATCACCTTAATGGATAATGATGATGATGATTTAAAGTAGGTATTCTATTAATAGGTATATAATATATGTATATAAATAGGTATATAAGTTAATATAGTGCCTCATCTACCTACCTTCTTAATTTCATGCAAAGCCGTTTAATTGCGCGATTGAGTAGTAAACACCCAAACATTCTTATATTATATTAGTAGGATTTAAACAAATTAAATTATTATAATTTTATTAAATTCATTATAAAAGCGAAAAATGCAGAATGAAAATTATTGCAAGATGACATGCGACTTACCTTTCAATCCTTTGGATTATACATGAAAGAAGAGAAATAAGCGATGATTAGTTAGTTAATATTAAACAAGAGTTATTAATAAAGCGAATGGTTTATAAAGCAGATGCGGCATAAAAAAAACAAGTTATACACTGGACTAATTATCACGCAATTTATTTTCGGCCGTCCAGCTGCAATAACAGACACGCGCGGACTGTGAGCAGCGGCGGCGAACCTTGACGCTTGGTCGGGGTTCGTACACGGAAAGTACACGCCTTTGCGTTATCTATTGTTCTGATCTCTTTGTTGTCCAGAAAAAATGCATCCGTATCCTCGCCAATATCAAACTCCCAGACATCAGTATACCAAATTTCCATAGACCATATTTTATTCAATATAAAATTTTAACTGTCGCCTCTCTATATATATTTGAAAACTGTAAATTTGTTAGAAAGTACCCACAATTTTTTATAAAATTAGTTGAAAACCGAAACTATCGAATAAGGTCTAACTACAAACATAAATTAATCTTACCGACATCTAATGCATAGCTCCGGCCCAAATCCAATGGCCGTCAAAATATATAATAAACTACCAGTACAGATAAAGGATATAGAAAATGAAAATAAATTTGACAAAACCCTAAAAAACATATTGCTAGCAAAATGTTACTATAGCTTAAACGAGTATTTAGAAGACAAATCAATTATATAATAAATCGATCCGCTCCGCACCATATTGCCATACCCAATCAGGGTTATTGTTATGTATTACCTAATTTAAACATGCTAGCTAACATCTGTATGTGAACTTCATAATAACTATGCAATAAATGATTGATTGATTGATTGATTGATTGATATTGTACATATATATCTGTGATAATGAGGATATTAAGAGGATTGCATAGCTAGTATGTCATACTCCACGAGGGAACGGATTTGGAGAATATTTCCGCCGTCCTAAAGCTAATCGTAAGAAGAATTATTATTATCAGGCGGTAGGTCTCTTGTGCAAAAGGTCGTCGTGGTCGGTACCACCGCAGTGGCAGATATTCTGTCGGGAAGCAACAGTGTGCAACTTATTACATGTTACTGTATTAGGGCGTGAAGGGCACTGTAGGAAGCGACATTATTGTGAAAAACAGACTGATGATGATGATGATGATAATAATCATTGGTGACGAGCGCCGTTTTGGTGCCTTTATTGTTTTTGTTGAAGTTTTACAAAAAGCGATAAATAAATTTCGATAAAATTTATAAAATAACACCTGTGAAGTATGACATACTAAACAAAAAAACCATCATGAAATCGATTCATATCGCGTTACAAACATACAAAAAACAAAGTCGATTTGAAATTGTCCTCCATTTTAGAAGTCGGTTATAAAGTAATAAATAGAAAACACAAAAAACCCAATAGTTAGAACTACTGAAACGAATTATCATTTCTAATGCCTTTCACTCAATTTTTCACGTTGATGCAAAAATGACATTACGTGACATTATTGGGAATGTAAAAGTATAAAATATTGCATGCATTTACTAGAAAAAGTTGTTTATGTTTACGAGAAATGTTTCTTATGTAATCGATAGATTTCGTAATACGACCTTTGACTTGAAAAGTTTGGGGGTTTTCAAGATTACATGATTCATTCATCCATGAATCGATCATTGATGTCGGCATAGTTTTTTTAAGTTAGGTAAAGTAACGAGACTTTATAGTATTCAACATTCTTAAGTACAGTAAAAGCTCCTTATTCGCGGGGTATATGTTCTATAAATATGCCGCGAATACAGAAACCGTGAATACGGAATGGTTATTTACATGGAATTATAGGGGATACGTTCCTAGGTGACCAAATAAAACAAACAATTTAATTGAAGTTTTTTACATTTTGGTTAATTATCTTAAAGCTTAGGCAATGGTTTGAAGAATAATGTAATTTTCTCTTGCTTGACAGTTTTTAAAAGCTCCTTCAATTCAGACTGATACACAGCAGCCGCACTAGCAAGTTGCCTTTTAAAAATAAGAGGCAAGATAGGTAGAGACGTGTTACTCGATCACAATTTTTGTAACGAATGTGAAAGACGAAACAATAAAACACGCAAAGCGGCTTTTACCATAGAACGGAACAGCAACATTTAAATATATATATTATTCATTGAGTGATAAGGTTGCTTTCATTCTGTTTGTTTACATTCTCAAAAACACCGGTCGCGGCGAAGGCGGCTTATGCCAAAGTCTTCGGCGATATCATAACAACATACTTTAGGCAAAGTTATAATAAGATCTGTTTTACTCTTCTTATTAGTCCATTTGAAGGCATTTACAAAGGATATTGGGTTGGATACCTATTCGAAGCCTTTTATTATTATGTATGTACTTATTAGATCCGCGAATAAAGAAATTTACCGCGAATAGTGAAAACGCGAATGAAGGAAGCGCGAATAAAGAGTTTTTACTGTATTTCAGAAGGCGTACAGTTGTGGATCTCAACTGAGATGCCATACAAAATTTATTCCAAAATCAGGGTCGAACCAGCGACCCTTTGCTTCGAAGGACGTCATTACCATCAAAGCTAATTGACCTAATGAGAAACAGACATAATATCTATTATATAATTATGTAGGTATTCATATATATTATATACGTATCGACTATAATGTAAGAATCTTGTCTCCGCGATTCAGGGTTTTGTAATGCGACTGTTACGCCATCTAGTTTGTACACAACGCAAATACTTGAAAACACGAATAAAACGACGTTTTATTAAAATGAAATCTAGCTAGATGTGAATACATACCAAAATTCATGAAAATCATGAGAGCCGTTTCCGAGATCCAGATTATTTATATAAGGTATTAGTTAATTAGTAGACAATATTGAAGGAGTGGTTTGGAATCGATAACTGGTCATAAAGTGATAGAAATAACATATATTTTATTATTATCAACCCATAAGCATCGATGACCTATTATCGATTCCAAACCCCGTTCAATATTGTCTACTAATTAGCAAAGACCTTATTTAAGTACTTATATACAAGAACTTCTCGTTTAGTATTATATAATGTAATTAGCAATGCAATTTACTTTTGACATTATTAAATTAGTAACAACCACAGAGTAGTTCGTGAGTATAAATATTGTTACAATGAAACTTTCTTCGATATTTTCATCGGCCCGCATAAAGCTCCTCGGTCAACGAACCCAGGTGTGAATGATAGTCAATTGGACGTGTTACCGACTCGAATCTAGGATGCGTTATCTCTTATCTATGTGTAAATTGTACAAAAGGTCTGTGAACTCAAATAATCTTATCTATATTTATAACGTCAACGTCGTATGAGTCACACAAAGTAGACACAAAGATATATTATATGCTGCTTGATATATCTAATATACAATATATATCTAATAAAAGCTGTAGTGATACTAAAACCACACACGAAGAATCTTGCATACAATTGGATCCCACGAAGTAGTAAACACTTCGAACTCCAAATACAAATTGGTTTATTCAAAAAAGAAATGCACTTATCAAACTCAATTGATTATTGCAATCATATGGACATGCTTAAACTTATGGTAGAGCACATAAGACCCTATTAGGGTGTAGCAATATTAGGTACTATGAGCTGGCCCATTCATGTTACTCTAAATATGCAAAAATTACATTAGATGTCTGAGTCCGTCATGAATTTTAATAGTACCTAAGTCTTGTAAAATCATTCTATAAAAAATTATCACTTCCTTAATAAAAATGTCATAAAATAATAAAATTAAATTAAGTAAACTTCTGCACTGATCTTACAAAGAGGAAACATTTGTTTGTTTGTTTGTCTTGAATAGGCTCTGAAACTACTGGTTAAATAGTTTCGGAGCCTATTCAAGACAAGATTTGAAAAATTCTTTCACCATTTCTACACTAATATTATAAAGAAGAAAAAAATGTTTGTTTGTCTGTTTGTATTGAATAGGCTCCGACACTACGAAGAATTTTCCAAATCGGTTAAGATTTGGAAAATTCTTTTACCATGAGAATCCTACATTATCCCTGATGGTCATTAGGACATAGGAGATTTGCACAAATTCAGGGAAACGTATGAAAACTTCGATAATGTAACCCAAGGTGTGAAAAAAATCTTTATATCGCGTACGCTACGAAAACTATTGACAAAGAGCAAAGTGATGAGTACCTTTTTTACGACGCCAATGTCTACAATTTTTTTGAAAATTACTGCCATGTATTAGTTCCCCAAAACAAAAACCCTTATTAGCATGCTACAACAATCTGCTCTAAATGTAACTGCTGATACTGACAGCTTCGTACCCCTTACACAATTGTGTATCCTTTTTTAGGCTTTAGTGATATTCGCAGCCTCCGCTCTGGCAACACAAAGTTTGCCAAAGGACTATCCCGTTTTCCCTCCAAAATTGGCGTTTGATGAAAATTGTAAAGACGTTCCGTCGTTATGACCCCACTGGACCGGAATAAGTGTCAGCCTAATTTCGGAGCAGCCGTTTTGAGGATTCCCGAAGAATTCCAATTTTGGAAATACAGAGTAGGGACTAGAGAGAGATAACTTTTCTTTGGTAATTGTTTTGAAACTGTCTCTTGAAGCTGTCTACAGTTCTGCTGCTGTATTGAGCAAACAGCTTTAAAGCTTAAACTATATTCTCGTCTTTTTATAATCGTACCGCCTCTAGAAGACGAGACAGGCAAGTGGTCCACCTGATGGTTTTTTCTATGGGATAGGTTGGCAAACTAGCAAACGGCTCACCTGATGGTAAGTGACCGTCGGCCACGGACATCCGCAATACCAGAGGTCTCGAGGATGCGTTGCCGACCTTTGAGGAAGGATGATAGGAAGGAAGAGATAGAAGGGGAGAGTGTGGACGGGAGAGGGAGAACGGGAAAGGGGGGAATCGTGCCTCCGGAACCTCCCACGAACCGGCAAAACGCAATAGCAAGCATGTTACTTCACGTCGGTGTTAAGTGGGAGTGTGGTGTTTCTCCGATAGTGCCGGCCCATTCGGCTGTGGGGTTGCAGCGTGGCACTACAAAAAAGTTCCGCCTAACCATATAAGTTTCAGCGCGACCCAAACTGTGCTCGCCACCCCGAGACATAACTGTTCTGACCCATTCACTAATTTAAATTGTTGCAGTGCCCTTCAACAGTATTTCTGGCACAAAATATTCTTGCCATGAAAACTTTAAGAGTTATTTACTCTTTTCAAATAAATAGTTATGAAAAACATAACCGTATTCAGTTGATATCTATAGTTGAAATTAATCTACAAATAAGCCGAAATTGGCACTTCTAAATGTGAAACAACTTGTCGAGTCAAATAGAAGCTAAGAACTATGACTTGTTAAATATGTACATAATGAACCCATTATGTTTCCACTGATGGGACTCGAGCCTTCCTCTCACAGGAAGAAATTGGGCCATAATCCAGCAAGCCAGTGCGGTTTGGTTGATAGGCTAGTGACCAACCCATGTCGTAGTTTTCGGGCCGCCACAAGGCCTTCGACATAGCCTGTATCCTAAGACAAGCAACCGGAACCGACGGCTTAACGAAAGCGTAGAAGCGATCAGTTCAATAATGCCACTAGCACACACCCATCCAGCTCCTGACCGAAGCATGCGTTGCTTAACTTGTTGATCGGTTAAGATCGCCAAGTCAAGCTCCGCTGCGAGCGCTTCATGTCTATAGTAAATTCAAATTGGAACAGCATGCTGGTTTTGCGGGACGCACAGGTCAGAGGTACTCAGGTAACATTCCAGCAGACAATAGACTTTGAGTCATCCGTGTTGAAAAAGGATGCCCTGTTTACTTTAGCATCGGTATCTATGTTTGTGAAACTGGATATCGGTTGCGTTGTAACTGTTATGTATTCTGGTGTTGGTGTTACTTCGAGGAATAAGTATGACATGCCTTTAGGTAGGTAGTTTTGGTATAACAAGGAGTGTCTGTTACTTCTTTACCGCTATCTAATCTGTACAACTTTGTAGAAGCAAGTCGCAGTTACTGGAATCTATTTAAGTAATACGTTAATAAGAAGGGATAGGATACGAAGATCGAATAATAGCATACTGCAATGCATGTCTGATAATGTATACTGTCCAATTTATAGGTTCTGGATATCTGTCCACCAGAGCAAAAACAGGAAGTAAAACGACGTATACCTACACCAGTAGGAATTACTTATTTTGTTTTATTGTGCTGTATTAGTATGTTTTAGTTAGTAATTATGTATGTATTATGGGTACTGACAGCCTGAAATAAACGATATTATTATTATTTATTTAATTCAAAACAAAATCTCGGATTTGATCCGGTCCTTTACAAAGGCATAAGTGGGGCTGTAGCCAACACTTAGAGGCCTGTTTGGTATAAAAATACAAAGTATCAAAAACAGAAAGAATGTTGTATGAAGGGTAACATGGTACTTATAACTATTACAAATATGGGTAAAATGGCCAGGCTATTGATATGAACTTATTAGTGATAAGGACGATAGTGGGCTGTGGAAGAGACTACTATCTATTATTATTATAAGTATAGTACTTACTAAAAAAGTATATCACTATAATTAACACTAAACTATATCATACAAGTACAAATTAAAAAATTTAATACCGACTTCCATTCTATTCAGTTATTGGAATGTAACTCCAAAACTACTGGACCGAATTTGATGAAATTTAAATCTGACCACACGGGCACCAGCATTCAAACCAAAAAATTATATATAATTTTGAGAATCGGTTCACTCTATCGAAAGTTATGAGGTAAAAAACATAAAAAAATATAAAAAAATACAGTCGAATGAGTACCTCCTCCTTTTTAGAAGTCGGTAGAAACGTATATTACTAGCTGAGACCCACGGTTACACCCGTAGTGATGGATGAAGATGATTATGAAAGTATCCTATGTGGTATTATGTATATTCATCTACCTCCATTCCAAATTTCATCAAAAAAAATCCAGACAGTTGAGCGTGAGGAAGTAACAAACAAACACACTCACAAACTTTCGCCTTTATAATATTTGATTGTATACACTTTTCATGGAAAGTTCTCTTTTGTCATTATAAACATCTTCGGATACAATGCGTTATTATTCTAAGATTATTTATAGCCAAATTTCTCTACAAACTATTTTACAAAAGCGCGCAGTTGCATGGGCTTGCAACGATTAAAAACTACAAAAACATATGAAAAGAAGGATTATTAAATAATAAACAACAATTAATTATGATTGTGATTTAAATTCGGCATCTATACCACACTATTTAGTTTTAATGTTTAACTTGAATTCCACATCACACTAAATTATTTTTACTTCTATACAACTTTGTCACGTCTTATATTAGTATGATTAAAAAAAACATTACACTAACACACTTAGCATTACATATATGTATAAATGTAAAAAAAACTGATGTCAGCAACCAAAAAAAACAAATTTTAAATCTACCGTCCATGTTTTTAACGACCCTATAATTTCAACCCCCAATACACAAAAACAAATCGCACCCTACCTTCGGAATAGCATACCATTGTATAATCATCGATAAATTACCCCAGTCTTACCCCCTGTTACCCCGCGTTAAAAACATCCACCATTAAACGCAGCCCTTACCTGAAACAATACAAAATAAAATATTAATAAATTAGTACAAATTAGATTAATATAAGGAAATTAATAATGGAAATGTCGTGAACTCGGTAAGGTAATTGTTTTATCTCTCTTTTGGTCTCGTCCGTTTGCGGGCTTATTTACATACCTTTACTCAGAATACTTAAAATGTATTGCAAAAGAAAAAAAATATTAATTATATTTATTTAGTGCTTACTATGGGCCTCATAGATAAGCTCAAAGTCGCACAACGCGCTATGTAGAGGGCTATGCTCGGGGTTTCTCCACGTGATCGAATCAGAAATGATGAGATCCGTAGACTTAATCAGTTAGGAAGCTTCGGTTCAGAAACCCGAATATGTCGTGTTTAATTTAATATTGCAAATAGATCAACAGAATTCAATTTGTTATTGCAAAAGAATTTAGGCCACAGTAAGTGCTACAAACAAGCTTTCTTGCCGCTTCTTCTCGGCAGGCTCTATATATTTTGGAACGCGACGGTAGAGTCTTTAAAGTACATTATGATGAATAATTAACGTTCACAAGTGTGTCTTTGATGCCTAAATTGAATAAATGATTTTGACTTTGAAGCTTGCGTGTTGCGTGCGCTTCATGGGACAGCCAAAACACAAATGATTTTATTTATCAAATCTTCTTCTTCTTCTTCATTGCGCTCTTGACAGAGCAGTCGTGATCGTCATGTAGTAGTGTTGGCGGGGCCAGAAGTTATACGCCTCACGATGTCACGCTATTTTTGCCTGTTAGCGGTCACCCTGGTGCACTCATACAAGGAAGCACCGACCGCACTACTATTTATTAAATAGTTCAGGGGCCTTACTATGAGCTCTTAAAGCAGGACTTCTAGACAACTGCCCGGTTTATTCGTACCATGACAACTTTAAAGCAGGCCTGCTCAGGCATACTATTCAAGAACCGCAGAAAAACCGTTCACCTGGTTTTTTTGTATGGACTCTCGTTAACATGTCACACTAAATCCACTCAGTTTATCAGCTTACAAACGTCTAGGCGTCTGCAATGTTAGTTATAGTAAATTGTTAGAATGCCAGAGACAATATTATACGTTCACCTTTGAGAAAACAATATTCAAACTGTTCACCTAAATGAGCGTCATGGTATGATTTCATTCAAAACTGTTTATGGCAGGTTTAAGAACTGCACGGAACTTGCATGGTTTTTACGAAGCTGATAGTAAGGCCCCTGAGCAATACATATATCTATTGCATATGGATAGTTATTAATTAGTTATCGGTGCGCGTAATGCATATCAGTAGGTCTACACTGAGTTTACAACATTGACACTAATCGATGCTAGATATCGACTGCCGCGCCAAAAATTATGAAATAAAGAACAGTGTCACCTTGCGGACAATTGTAGAACTAAAATTGATAGCGAGTACGCCAATCACAAGCTTAATAAGTAGGCAAGATCGAGTATCGACTATAGATGACATTTATGTTGCCACCTCATGGTACAGTCACAGACGCCAGACACATCACTTCTCTGTCTCGTCCATTAACTTAAAAAAATTGTTCGTACGTCAATATGTGATTTTTTATTACTTTATATACTCAAGTTAGTTCAAAATGTAAATAACGTTTTTGATAAGTTTATAACCTCCTGGGTTGCCATGTTTCAGGAGTAAAAATTTCATTCTATTTTCCAATAACACGTCAGTTATGAGTTTTCGTTGTAATTTATTCGTCCTGCTAAACGAGACTGCTATGGATTTCAACTTTCCTGGCCTCGCGTTTATTTCACCACTACAACAGTTTGAATTTATCTCAAAGAAGTTTTTTTTTATATTATTTTTAAAGCACTAACGCTTGCTTAACAAAGTTTGTAATTGTAACTTTAGATGGGAAATTGCACATCCGGACGGGATTGGAACCCGCGTCTTTCGAAAATCCTTGTCAGACGCCATTGACCGCTAGGCCACCGAGGCGATCCATCCGAGCATAGAATTTAAGGCGAAATGAGTGTAGATTACGACGAAATTTTATGATTCGACTTCGCGAAAACTTAGTATGTGGACGCTTAAACCTCATAACCGAAGTAGGAAAAACGTAGTGTAAATTGAATATACGTTCTTATGAAGTACCTATGGGAGCCAATACACGATAGAGCAAAACCGGCAACATTCCCTAAATTTAGCAATTTTTCTTACGTGCTTCGTGGGAAAAAGCATTTTGATTCTATTAAGGGCAAATATATTTCAATGAATGTATCATATTCGATTTCGTAATGAAATTTACTAGTAAACTATGGACTCCTTTACCATTAAAGTTTAATCATTTGATTGTACGAAATATATATAAAAAGTATTAGCTCGTATCCAATTGCATCTTCGCATTACATCGTCCAAGCAATTCTCAACCTTATGTTAAACATCGTAAATTGTTTTTAAATTGGGATTGGACAGTGCCTGAACTCTATAGTTGCTTTTTAGACATCTGTTAAACAGTTTGACAAGCTTTATCCAACCGTAAGAAGAGTTTCACAAAGTTCGTAAAACTCTGGTTACAAACATTTAGCTTTCGTATTGATGTCGCAACTCTTTATAGTTTATATTATATGATTTTTAAAGCACTAACGCATGCTTAGCGAGCCTAAGCTCTGCGAATTTAGAGAGAAAAATATCACATTCTATAGTACGCGTTTCGAACCCGCATATTTGATCCGACCCCTGTCAGACGCTTTAATCGCTAGGCCACCGAGTTCAAATCCCGTCTTTAATTTTTTTCTCTCAAATTACAAAGTTTTAAATAAAAGAAGGTATTGTAATAATCGTATTCGTATTTCCAAGCATATGTAAGAAAAAATACCTACAATATCCAAGGAAGGCATTGAAGTGTCGTTATTCCGTAACATGATTCGGAGTGAGTTTTGATGGCGTTCCGAAGTTGTTACAACTTCGATGCTGTCGATAAAGTGAACTTGATGTTAAAATGATCGTGTTTTGAGATAAACTGCTTGGGATGCATAGCTGGTGTTATTGTATTAGGGTAATGGGGTGATTTGCATTAGCCACGCAAGTGTCATTACATTTATTATCACTCAATAAATCAAATATATAGTTTGCTATTATTATATTTACATATTGCACAACAAAAAAATAACAAGTACTACGGAAATCATAACCATAATAATCATACCAAAAGTACTAAAAAATATATCCAATACCTATATACGAGCAATTCTTGTATATATATTCTGTATCTCGGAATCGATACCAGATTTTCATGAAATTTAATATGCAGTGGGTTTTAGGTAATTTAATTTTTAAAGAACGTCGTTTTATCCATGTTTTCAGGCAATGTAAAACTGCTATAATATCATTATGGCAACTAGAGCCATCAGCTTAAAAAACGACTAAACTGTTTTACCGACACAGCAACACTGAAGCTACTTGACAATAGATGGCGTTGTTAAGCAACACTAAGCCAATGAGTGTTTGGTTTGAGGTTAGACCACGTAAATCAATTGTTTTACTTAGGAGCAAAACTCGGTCATCCAGGTACTAATAAGTTATCAGAGGTTAAAATAGTATTTTTCTTCTTACTAAAAGGATAAAATAACCCATAATGTTGTCACATTAATATTAGCTTACGTTTATTACTTATATATATATATATATATATATATATATATATATATATATATATATATATATATATATATATATATATATATACGTAAGCCTACGAAGAAATAATGTCAGGAAGCATAACTCAGAACAAATTCCACACAAAAAATGGTCCTTCAAACCAAAACGACGTATGATTCCAAATACGAATTACTTCTGAGGTTACAAATAGACATGTTCGGTGATTGGTTTAAATTTCTGAAGAATAGCAGGGATTGGTCCACGCGCGTGCTGCAACGTCTACTATGACAGCTGAGTCGTAGCAGCGTGGACGATGTTATTGATTTAGCACGAATTTTATTGGGTCATTTTTTTAAGGCTGTTACTCTTCCGGATATTATTTCTTCGTAGACGTAAGCTCGTAACAAAAGTGATGTGTGTATAATATACACATCTGGGCCTAGTACGAATAACTGCGTAAGTGTAACGTAAGGTGTCGTTCACGTGAAAAAGCAAACTGTCATTTATCTAGGGCACCTGTGACACAGATAACTCATAGTTTGTACACCGAAGCGTAACGCATTGACGTTTTCAATACGAATACTTTTTCGCAAATTGTTTGTGCCTCTGAGAAACTAGTCTTTAACAGACATACGGACAAAAAACTGATGCTTTAAGGTTCCTTTTTTGAGGTACTGAACCTTAAAAACATAAATACGTCTTAGGCTTGCTAAATGATTTAATTAGTAGCGAATTCAAATTGATCCTTAATTAGTAGTTGGCGCACAGAACACTAAAATACGAGTATTACACAAATTAATTTGACATAGATTTATTAATATTTAATTTCTAGTTACAGTTATTTTTAGAGTATATTGCGAATTACACTAATTAATTGAAATGTTAATGGGCATAGTGGGCGTGTAGACGCATTAATTATTAAATATAATAAAATTTCTAGGGACTCCGAAGCCGTGAGAAAATAATCGCCGGACAAAAAAGTTATAAATATACATATATTTATAAGTAAAAAATTATACACAAAATATGAATATCTATATATAAAAGCATATCGTTTTATAGTGATCGTTATATTGGAACGATCAATAAAGTTGCGAATTAGTTTTTTTATATCTCTCAAGTTTCGAGTTAACACGTGGCGCTTACGGAATTTTGAATTTATATGGTTTTACTAAGTTCGAAGTCGAAACAATCTAAAGGTAGATTTCACTACTTTTGGTTTATTTTTATAGCAAAAAGTTAAATAAATAATAATAAATATTTATGCAAACAATTGTACAATGTTATTTCATACATTATAATGGGGCTAGAAAATACGAGCAAATTTGTGCAAGAGTATCTGCTGCTGAACTAGGTTCTTCACCCGTGTTTCAGCATACAACGCTCTTACCCCAGCGTTGGACTACTGCTAGCCATTTCGGTACAATACTAATGTTAAGAATTTTAGAATTAATCTTTAAAAGCATGCATGTAATAGAGTAGTCTATAGTACTTTATTTTTTTACTACGTTTCTGTTGCATAAATACAATAAATACATCGGACACGTATAGTATTCAGTGCATAAGACGACTGGATATAAAAAGGTAGCAGAAATAATAGTGCTGGCCAAAAAAACATTTTATCAAGCTCATAATGTATATCGTTTTCGAGTCGAGTAACCAGACTGGCCAGTTGTCCAGAGCCATGACCATTGTATTGCCACCCAAGTTTTAAGCTTAATAAAAGAAATATTTAGTGACACTACCGCTGAAAACTGCTTATATCGAGATATAGTGTACAGCATAAAATGCAACACATAAAACAATCCAATGAACCAAAAACGATTCGACACGTGTTTCGCCTCTTCACGAGCCATCCTCAGATGTTGACTCGTCGAGCGCTAGACCGGCACGTGTAAGCCTACGTTTTTAGTAATACTGTCTGCGCTCATCACCATAAGGTAATAAGTCTCACTCGCCCAATAATTCACTATGTTCAGTGCCGGTCAAAACCATAGCTCAGTAGGTACCACAGAATAACACGACAGTACTTAATGCTAGTGCAGTTTTGCACAAGAGCTTTTCCAAGATGGCGTCGTATACAAGAGGCTTACTGCCTATTCTTAAAATATTCTTTCTTCGTCCCTTGTGATTCGTATTCTCGTGACGGAGCAGCAATTCGTTTCGTAAATTGGCACTCACTTTGATAGATAGATAAATAACTTTCAAAATTAAAAAGTCTAGTCAAAGGGATATATATTTGAAATCTACCAAAACACGACATTTAAAAAATAATCCGTTGACCACTTCCGCGCCTACCCACATCCCACGTTGCCGTGTAGGTCCGAAATATTTATTATTTTACGACTAATAAACGTGTAAAATTAACTAATAAACGTTACGTTATAAGTTTATAACACACCTATAAAATTTATTATAACAGCGTTCGTGACAGTTATAAAAATACAACGCTAACTGGAATGACGCTCATACGTAACACAAATATTGAAATTAAACTTTATTTAGAAATTTAATTGATTTACTCGCGTATGTTTTCTACCGACTTCCAAAGAGGAGGAGGTATTCAAATCGACTGTATTTTTTATGTTTATTACCTCATAACTTTCGATAGGGTGAACCAATTCGCAAAATTCTTTTTTTTGTTTGAAAGATGGTGCTTCCCGTGGGGACCGCCATTTAAATTTCATCAAATTCGGTCCAGTAGTATTCGAGATATACTCCAATAACTGAATAGAATGGAAGTCGGTATAAAATTTTTCAAATTGTACTTGTAAATCATTTAAATCCTGAATTTAGAACACTTTTCAGTAATCACTATTACGAGTAGACCGGCAGGTCTATTATGTATCACAGTTGCTAACCAATGTTTATTGAAATAAAAAAAAATGGCGGATGTATGTCGCTTTTCTACCGACTTCCAAAAAGGAGGAGGTACCCAATTCGACTGTATTTTCAATGTTTGTTACCTCATAACTTTCGACTGGGTGAAACGATTCTCAAAATTATTTTTATGTTTGAAAGCTGGTACTTCCCGTATGCCATTTAAATTTTATCGAATTCGGTCCTGTAGATTTTGAGTTACACTCCAATAACTGAAGTCGGTATCAAACTTTTCAAATTGTGCTTGTTACAGTTTCAGTCAGTAACTTACTAACATTTCTGCTTACTACAGTAGGAACAACTGACAAGAGGTCGCGTTTTTCAAGTTTTTAATCAACATTTGATTGCGACTGACACATACTAGCCCTGCTGATTGCAGATATAGATGGATTGACAGATTGAAAAACTTGTGAAAGCTCTACTCTCTTCTGCTCTCTACGTGATATGGTTGGAAGGTTCTATCATCATCATCATCAGCCTGTAGCAGTCCACTGCTGGACATAGGCCTCTCCAAATGCACGCCACTTAGGTCTATCTTGGAAGGTTCTATACCAGATGGAATTAGTTTGCTAATGGGACAGAATACGTATGAACCTACATGAGGTTTATGCAGTGCCATGCAGATTTTCAAATGTCTAAGTAGCACCGCGTTGTTCTACAGTGAGCCGAGCACGAGAATCTGCTTAAATGTAACGTTATCGTATCATTGACGTATACAGCACAAACTATGGTTATCTGTGCCACTATTGTACTAGATAAATGACAGTTTGTACTAAATACGTTAGCGATGCGATTACGTTACACTTAAACAGATTTTCGTGCTCAGCCCACTGGGCTGTCTCGTCACTTACTTAGTAAGTGTAACACCTGGTTTGCACCAAGTAACATGTAATGTTTTGAAACTTGTTTGATATAACAATCTCACGACTTGTTTTGTTGAGGTTTGCGTTCTGACTGCAAAAAACTATATAGGATTTGCGTCGTTTCTGATTTTCGCGACATGTTTAGATCGTCAACATGTGTGTGATAGAGCGTACGCTACTCTATACATTGAGGTAAAGCAGTGTTTACAATATGTCTTCATGTGAATGTTTAGGCAGTGCAAACTCACGGTAAAAGAGACTGTACTTTTCATACATCTAGGTATATGTTATATGGATGTCATGTATGTATGGAAAACTGACCTTAGCCAAATAAAGCGGTACACTACTAGTGAAGCGAATTTTCCCCGGACTCAAGAGTAAGTTTATATTTAGGCTTTAAATAGACTTGCTCAATTCCTTTATATGTGCTTCGCCTATACATTTAATATGCGAAATAATTTATATTTTACCCAACCATTTTAGGTCTTTAATACCCTATTTATACAAAAACAGATTTTAAGGGTCGATTATACCAAATAAGCCCTTTTCAAATGTCCTTGTACCGGTAATAGATTTTTATTTAGTCATAGGTATAATATTATTATAATTCAGACAATATCACACGTTACGGCAGAATATAGGAAAGAACAGACGATGTGTTGAAAAGTTTCTGCTTCTCTTTAATCGTTCTCTCACTATACGAAGATTGTGACTTCTTTTATATATTGATAGCTGCGCCCAGCGGTTTTACCCGCGTGGTGATGCATGATGATGATGAAAAGTATCATATGTGTACAGCACCTTATCTATATATACGTTTTTTTTTACCAAAAAATGTGTAAAAAGCCGCTATACATCCCGAAATTAGCATTGATTGACCGAGCGAATGCGAAACACGAGCGTTGTGTCTCTGGAATAGCTTGGGCATGCTTCCGTATATCCGTATGTCCGGGTGTCCGGATGTTCTCCTCTATAGAGCGCATTTCTCAACCGATTCTCGTGAAATTTTGTGAGCAGGTTCCATAATTATTTAGATTACTTTTGGTTATTCTGATTTTGGATTCTTTTCGATTTGGAGTTTTAAAGATTTTGTTCTAAGGTCGAATATTTCAGTTTAAGCTATGCAAATACATACTCACGTCTACAGCCACTAGTTTGTTCGCCGAAGCGTGACGCGTTGACGCTTACGATACGAATACTTTTCGCAAATAGTTCGTGCTGCGGCCTCTGAACTATATAAATCGAAAGGGAATCCTCGTCGTAAGGTTATAGCCACGTTGTAAGGAATGATATAACTCATTTGAATTATGGGAGTGAGAGATATTAACGTTGATGGATGGAATAATATGGAATGGAAAATAGTAAGGCTAAATAATGGAATAGTTAGATTTGATATCAATTTGTAGTAAGGTTTAGAAGTTTAGGAGTTAGATAGTAAGGAAGGATGTTCTAGTAAGGTTTGTAATAAGGATTCAACAAATCTTGGAGGAAGGAGAGATATCAATATGCAAGTTGATGGATGGAACAAGAGGAATAAAATGATGGATGGATTCTGAGAGGACGTAAAGGGAAGATGTTCTGAATTAGAAGATCTATGTTATATGATGTGCTAACCTCTAATGAAATGAAGATGATGATGAGGTAATCGTAATTCATAAAACAGTAATATATGTACTAGTAACCAGAAGTGGTGATGTTAATTGTGATGGTTGGATGGCAATACTGATTTTTGCCCAAAATGGGCGCCAGTTTACCTTCTTGTTTGCGATTTGTGGTTTTCTGGCTTGATTGTTTAGATAGTTCGATTTATTTTTTGCACTCTTAAACTTTTTTTTGTACACAGGAATTTACTATGAAATTGCCATTAACATCTATTCAAATCTCCTAGAAATTACTCAATAGACAGACCTTTAAATTTTCATACGCATTGCTTGGTTCTGTATGACGAATCATTTCCCTTGTTAAATTAACCCTAAATACAAGTTAAATATTACTTGGTAATGTACGAAGAATACGGAAATAATATATCGACAACAATGTGATATTTGATGAATAATAAATATAACTGATCATATACTTACTGGACTAAAACGTATATTACGTACGTGAAGTAGACTGGGAGTGTTGGTAATTCTAAAATCTCTTTGTTGATATTTTTATATCGCAAAAGTACCCTTCTCACGGACGTGTGGAATGGGAGAACAAAAGGTTTTCGCTAACGTTATGGCCTCGGTCGAACCCAAGGTGGGCGTGAATATGTAAATAAATAAATGATGACTTTTTATTAGCTTACATTGCCAAAATAAAAGAAAAAAACCAAACAGCGTCGAGCAAACTTTGTACCGCTAGTAAATAGGCTGTATAAAAACTCTACTGTATGATGCGGACAAAATACCCGTCTTGCCAGAAACTTTTTTTTGGTACCCGCGGTTACACGCGCATGGTGATGGATGATGATGACGATAAGTATCTTATGTGTTAATCTAGCACTTCATCTACTTCCGTATTAAATTTCATCAAAATTGGCTTAGCCGTTTGAGCGTGAAAGAGTAACAAACATCCATACATAAATAAAATTTTAGTAGTAGATATATTATACAAATAAATCATCCCAACCAACGTAACGTAGAAAAGTTATACATAAAACTGAGCTCATACTCTTTTATGCAATTAAGAGACTAACCGAACAAGTCGCGCGCCTGATGTTAAGCGCTACGCTTACCCATGACAGTTGCAGTGCTACCCAGAGCTTAGAACATGGCACTGCACTGCGCTAGTCAACCCGAGATTTTTGGTTTTGGGTTCCTTTCTTCGTAGTAATTTCAATTGCTGTCACCCTTCACACCCTAACACAGTAATGTTTGCGCACTATTGCTTCACATAGATTCTGACACGGTGGTAGTGACCAAGACTGCTTTGAGACTTTTGACCAGGCCTACCACCGAGTAAATCGGTTTCCTCGTCTACCAATCGCATGCCGACGGCACAGGGAATAAGCAACTATTCGAATAGTTCTTAATTAACTTCGTAACTTGGCGCTGATAGTGACAAAAGCAATTTTCTCGTATCCAGGTTAACCTGCATTGCAATTACAAATACGAAATTGTCGTAATTAATTCACTTCGTTCGCAATAAGGGCACAATGAGAAATAGCACATACCCTCATTTGTCAGGTGAAGAAGGGTAGCCAGTGATATGATAAAATTGTAAAGACATGGTACTGTGAACATGTTCTAATTTCTGTCGTATTAATGAGTCAACTTTTAGGGCTTTAAAACCTGGTCCATATACATTCACTAGTGTGTTGCAGTCAGTCACCATTTTTCTTCTCTATCAGGTCATAATGCTACCAACTTTCGACCCTGACCATCAAGTGACATCAACGCCACCAGTCGATAATAAAATGATATCTGCGCTATAAGAGTAAAGGTGAGTTCTGCTAAGTCACCTACGAGTATAACAAGAACAATTCGAAAAATTTAATACCGACTTCTATTCTATTCAGTTATTGGAGTGTATCTCCATAACTACTTGACCAAATTTGATAAAATTTAAATGGGACCACACGGAAAGCACTAGCTTTCAAACAAAAAAATTGAGTATCGGTTCACCCCATTTCAAATTGAAATTGTACTTGTTGTGTCTCAGTTCATTTGTCAGACTGTTTCTATAGGTGATTTGCCCATACAAATATACATAGTGTGAGTATAATTACGGACTATATACCAGATAATCATACAAACCTATAAATAATACGGATAATATAACACAAAAATGCACGATAAATAAGTTGAGTAAGAGATATTTGGGTTTTACTTTCCGATATAAGCTAGTTTACAGGTGGACTCAATTTGGTATCACCATTTCGCTGCCATTTCCAAAGGCGTTTGGCCCAGGTCCAGGTGATGTATAGCTAGTAATCAGAGCTGCGGTTGACGAATACACGAGTGTAGCATATAGTATAGGGTAATACTATTCTGTGGTGTAGAGGATGTCAAATTTGATAAGCCATTGTCTTGAGCTTGTCAGATAAATTTAATTTGATTGTAAAATATAGTTGCGGTGCTCAGTTAAATGAAAATTATTTGTTATGTGTATGTGTAATTCTAATTATGTAAATTGTAATTAATTGTAAAAAGAAGTAATATTTGTACAAATAGTGTTGAGGAAGTTATCAAAAATAAGTGTAACATATGACAATAAATTTTACTATGTAATAGGAGATTGCATAATAATGTAGACGGACGAAGTCATTATTTATAACATTACGTATATATTTATGTAATTTAATTATAACGCTTAGAACTGTAACTAAAACTTAGCTGTACTTTAAACTCATCACACATTAGATATAATCCAAATACCTAATTCGTTTTATATAGACCCCGAACTAAAACGATTTACACCTTTGACAGTCAACTTTTTTCTGTATCCATAAAGATGAAAAGAACGATACAAAAGAACTATAGATATGACACCAACATGCAAGGGTAAGGACATAAATATTTCAGTTCATTATTTTCTTATGACATCCAGAATATCAAAAATTCAGCCGTGCGTTTCTCTAAGACCAAACATAGTTGCATCTTTGACAACATCCGTGAAACAAATATGGCAAGGAACGTTGGAAAAACAACCTTATGTACAAGGACGATATCTCAAAGTATTTGACATTGGTGAGCTCGTCGACGAGCACATCGACGAATCATTAGAGAACTGCACGGCTGGTCTGTTACTCATTCCGAGACCCGTGTATTCCTGTGTACGTCAGAAAGCTCATCCACATCTAATCGTGCTGTGATTCCCATTACCTTGCGATTTACGCGATCTTTTTTGCCTCACACCAGCAAAAATCAAAATGAATGGGCTTTCTTTCTCCTTCAGTATTTCTGAGAGGTTACAATACTCTTCAGAAGCGAGTCAACAGAGTCTTCAAAGATCGGTAACGTATTTGTAGGTGCCCGAAGTGTTACACATATCCATATCCACCTTTGCCCATGGATATGGGGGACGGTGATCGTTTTTAATCGACCGAAAAAAACAAATGAATATCTGTCGCTTCCTATCCCTGTCCTCCAGACTGCAGAGGACAGAGACGGCACTATTACTGTCGCTCGATTTTACCCTTTGAGTGCAGAATCCTACATGCACGTCTTGACTTCTAGATCTAGAGGGAAGCCAAAAATGATTTTCTGTACTTCCCTGGATTTTATTATAGAAGGTTTATACTGTCGCTCGATTTTACCCTTTGGGTGCGGAATCCTACATGCTCGTCTAGACTTCATCTAGATTGTAGTAAGACGCCAAAAAGGATTTTCTGTACTTCCCCGGAGTTTATTATAGAAGGTTTATACTGTCTCTCGATTTTACCCTTTGGGTGCAGAATCCTACACGCTCGTCTTGCCTTCTATAGATTGTAGAAGAACGCCAAAAAGGATTTTCTGTACTTCCCCGGAGATTATTATAGAAGGTTTAACAGTACTAAAGTAACTTTGCGGGTCACAGTTAATAACAAGTTTAAACTAAAGTAGCAAGTGCAAGTTTCCACTTCCCGGTCGATTTAAGCCAGAGCTTAATTCTTAAGGTTTCATTGTAGTAATATGGAACTGATCGTGAGGGGTGTATAATATATTATTTTTCAACACACTTGCTCGTAAATTGAGCCTTATAACATCGCTTTTAGGGTCATACACCAAGTATCTTTATTTATCAACCCTACATATACATTTGTTCTTATCTAATTTGCACATACAGAGACTAATTATACTTAGCTGTAAGTATATGTGGTATACAGTGGAAAGTGTTGTTTCCGAAACTAAAAGAAATAAAGAGTACAAATTTGTATAGTAAAATTTTACCTAGTGCATAATAGAATTATCTCTACAACGTTAAACGTCAGTACCTTATTGCAAGTTATAGGCGAGTAAACACAGAATTTTAAATTTAACCGGGTAATATAGTATTTTTTATATGCTGCTTATTGCCGCTGAAACTAATTATTCAATTTGGAATACATCAATGTGTAATAATTTAAGTCGAACTAACATTTATTACTATCATATTATTGATATTTCATAATACTTTGTTATAAAATATCGAAATAATATTTGCATTTATCACTTAAAATTTTAATTTGAAGTAGGCTGTATGTTTACACACAATGCAGTATGATGCGAAAAAAATTGCGCGCCATTTCCCATAATTTTCATATTTTGTTCTATCATATTTGTTGCTGTGTGGTAAAAGCATCGAGGAAAAAGTTTGCTTTTTCCTCGATGCTTGTCGGTGGTCTCCACTCTAGAACCTTTCGGCCCCGTCGGCCATCTGTTCTGCGTGCTATGTGCCCTGCCCACTGCCACTACAACTGGCTAATCTTCTGAGCTATGTCGTTGACTTTCGTTCTTCTACGGATCTCCTCATTTCTGATTCGATCACGTAGATAAACCTCGAGCATAGCCCTCTCCATAGCTCGTTTTGCGACTTTGAGCTTATCTTTGAGGCCCATAGTAAGAGACCACGTTTCAGTGCTATAAGTCATCACTGGTAACACACATTGGTCGAAGACTCTTGTCTTGAGGCACTGAGGTATTTTTGACGAGAAGACTCATACTAGTCTAATATACTAAGTACTAATATACGAATTATATATATTAACGATAAATTACGTTCACACACGTTTAAAGGTGGTAGTGCCACGCTGTAACCCCACAGCCCGATGGGCCGGCACTACCGGGGAAGTACCACACTCCCACTTAACACCGACGTGAAGTAACATAGCTTGCTATTGCGTTTCGTCGATTTGTGGGACGTTCCGGAGGCCTAATTCCCCCCTACCCCATTCTCTCTCTCCTTCCCCCTCCCCCTCTCCTCCAACCTTTACCCCTTCTATCTCTTCCTTCCTCGAAGGTCGGCAACGCATCCTCGAGACCTCTGGTATTGCGGATGTCCGTGGGCGACGGTGTCACTTAACATCAGGTGAGCCGCTGGCTCGTTTGCCAACCTATCCCATAAAAAACATTAATACTCACATTTTATGATTCCCTGTGCCGCATGAAGCATGGATACACACATTAACACACACAACATCCAAGTCTCGAGAACTAGTATTTCTTATACGCAGAGTTTCCACACACTTACTTTGAGAAGTAAATTCAACCCTATTTCATATAGGGTTGAATTTACTTCTCAAACAAAAAACACTATAATAAGATATTTTTAAACTGACATGGTCACTAATGCAAGAATTTAGAAACGGGATATTTACCATGTATTGTATTCATCTTAAGCATTTGAAATGATTAAATTCTTCTTCACTCTATAACATATTTATATCATTATTTCATCTTTGCAAACATCGAAAAAGTTCCGAAAAAAGCTCGCGAGCAGATACCGTGAGTTATGTGCATAGGTCACAGAAACAAGGGAGATATGAAAAGAGGGCGGGGCCGGTGTCGCAGCAATATGTCCAAAAACAGAACACATTGCTTGCGGCGGTTTGCAACATTTGTATTATGTGACTGAACGTCGGTCGCGATATTGCATGTAAACAGTTTACAATGCTTGCTCTGTACTTACGAATATTCAAACATTAAGTTTTAATACCGCAGTGGATAATGAACTTATTGAAGCTAACAAATACGTTGAATCGCAGAATACGGCCGCTGTTTGCGATACCAGCCGCCTTATTGTCCAATTTGAATGAGAATGAAATGTCACTTCATTCTCATTCCCATTGATGGTTCCAGCCAATAGTCTTGCAGGGTTTCGCCCAGAATGGGATTCAAATGTCAAAATGAAGCCCATTCCCATTCTCCGTACAGATAGACAATAAGGCCACTGGTTTTGTATCCAGCGTACGGATTGGCATCTCTCTACATGTCTATGGTTATGTGTGTCGAGACGAGACCCAGATCGAGTTCCAAGCGCAAACGGAACGCAAGAAACGTGAAGGTAAGAGGGCAGACCGTTTCGTCTGCTCATAACAACACCTACCCGCAGATAATTCAGTTTACTCGTGAACATGGCGCATGCAACTGTGGTGAAACATTGAGAGCTCACAATAAATACAATACATGGTAAATATCCCATTTCTAAAGTTACTACTGTCTGTACTAGACCTAAAGGTGGGGTAATTGATACCTCATATGTACATACCATTAATCATAGTCTTAAATACGATGGCTGCAATTAAAAATGTATTCTATACAGTTTAACACAAGGATTTATTTTAAGAACGGGATTACTAAGGTACTTGTTACTTACTGAGCTATATTTGATATATGAGACACATTACGACAAAGCTTTGTTTAATCCTATAAGCTGATTTCAGGCTTAACGAAGCGATTTTAAGTGATACGTACTTAGTGCTTACTTAATTACTGTATCAGTCAAATGTAATCCATCTTTAGAAAGGTTACTTAAGTTACCGAAGACTTTGCAATAATAAAAAGTGATTAACAGAATAAATTAAAACGGTAAAGTTTGTTTTATGTCAATCGGTGTGACTAGCAAGACGCTCGCCTGATGTTAAGCGTCACGCCTGTCCATAACAGTTCAGTGTCATTAATCATTTTAATTTTTTTCTACAACATTTCAAATCCCTGCAATGCACTGCGCTCGTCACCCTGAGATATAAAATGTTAAATCTCTTGACCTGTTATTTCGCTGGAAACATTGCCCTTCAACAGTACACTGTAATGTTTGCACACTACTGCTTCACGGTTGAATAACTGGCGAACGTGTTAAGTTTCCCCAGGCGTACTCTGGCTAAAGTCCTATCCCTTGTTTCTGTGATCTGTTTTCATACTGCAAAAAAGGGCAATACGAGCTATGTACAGTTTAGCTCCCAGAGTTTCCCTCAGACAGAAGTTTAAAGACATAAACATTCTAACTGTTGTCTCTCAGTTTATCTATGAAAATCTAATGTACGTCAAGAAAAACAGGAACAGATTTGATAAAAGGAGTGATGCTCATTCCATCAACACGCGGAATAAGCACAAGCTATCCGTACATGTAGCGCGTCTCCACAAAATAAGTCATTCTTTTATGGGACAATGTATACGATTCTATAATAAACTTCCCAATGTTATCCTAAATTAGCCTATTAATAAGTTTAAAATTACTATTAAAACTAAACTCTGTCAAAAAGGTTATTACAAAATTTTGGATTACTTGGAGGATAAAACAGCTTGGGACTGATCACTCCAGGATCTATCTACTCGTGTACTAAGATGTCAAAGTGTAGCGTGTCTTGCCCTACTGATACCATTATTATGGACTCTTTTGTAAGGCAACACACTGGAGCTAAAAATTAACGAACATTTTGTTATATACGTTAAGAAAATGGCGATACAAAAAAAATTAAAAAGACAAACCCGCTGAGTTTCTTGCCGGATCTTCTAACCGTATACGGTTAGAAGATACTATAGGCCTTAAAACTTAGTATTTCTTCAACCTTGGTGGCCCAAGTATAACTAATTGAGGAAGACCCCTAATTATTTACTTGCTCCAATATCAATGTACACACACCAAAAAAAGTTTGCGATCACTTGATACTAGAACGCCTTTGATCCCGTATAGAGGCTTCATGACAGCAGACATGTATAGATCAGTTGCTATTGATGGAATTGTCAGACCATTCCGAGTAAACCATAGGCACCAGTTTGTACTCGTCGATGATAATGCGCTCGCCCATCGAGCTCAACGATTCAATGCTGCTCTCCGAGAATACGTCGACACAAGGTTAGACTGGCTTGCCGGGTCGCTTGACTTAAACCCAATAGTGCACGCGTGGGATGCTCTTAAACGAGCTGTTTGGAACCGTCAGCCACGTCCCCAGACAGTGCTCAGGGAAGCCGTTCTTCAAGAATAATAATAATATGTGACAACATCCACACAAAGGTCTTCAGGTCCCAAACTAAGCATAGCCTGTACTATGGTGACCTGATGACTGATATACATACTTAAATACATATACACACCCAGACACAGATCAAACATACATGTTCATGCACACAAAATGTTTGACCAGTCCGGGGATCGAACCCGGGACCAGCGGCTCAGAAGGCAGGGGTGCTACCAACTGCGCCAACCGGCCTGTCAAAAGAATGGGACAGGTTACTCCAAGAAATGCTGGATAACTTGATTTTCAGCATGCCCAGGAGAATCACAGCATGTGTCTGAGCCAAGGGATGAGTTATATTGGTATTGATTCGCTTGTGAGTACACTAAACGAAAATTCTCTAAGCTAGGGTAGTTCTTATTATGTTAATACTAAAATCCACATTCGTGTAACACTTCGAATGATAATTCTAAATATATGATTATTCTATAAAAATGTGGGTAGTTTTACATCAGTTTAGAGAGCACGAACTTACATGACGATTAAATTTGCGCTAAACATACCCACAATTAAACAGAAACGGCAAATTTGAGAATTGTCACGTGCAAGTATTATACGAATTTGGACTTAAACTTAAAGACTTAAGAACTTAGTGCGTTAGTTTAGTTTGGTGTTTTGAACAAGCGAATTACTACCAATATATTGAATAAGAACCTTTTATGAATAAATTGTTCATTAAATTCAATTTAAAAAATTATTATCAGCTTATGGTAGTGATCAGAAACTTTTTTGATGTGTGTATGTCACAGAAGGCATAGAATCAGAACTTGACGTGTGTTTCCACTTAGTGTGTACCTTTCCTCGATTTCTATTTGTTTTCCTGTTACTCATTAATGTCTTTGTTTGGAGAATGGCGTGTACACTGTGTATGACGAATATCTCACCACAATTTACTTGTACAGAACATTATTATATATCTTTACTAATTGTGGAAAGATTTGTTTGTTGGAACTAAAGAGGCTTCGAATCTACTGGATCGATTTGAAAAATTACATCACCATTAGAATCATTATCCTTGATGAACATAGGCTATTTTGATTCATCATCATCATCTTTCATCACACAACAATTTTGCTTGTATCAGATTCGTCATTGAGTATTACAGTTTAAAAAACAGAGTATCGCAACCTACACTAATTATCTAGTTATCTATCTACATCGACACTAATATAAAGAGGAAATATTTGTATACATGTTTGTTTGTCTACCGACTTTCAAAAAAAGGAGGGGGTACTCAATTCGACTGTTTTTTTTTAATATTTGTTACCTCATAACTATCGACTGGGTGAACCGATTCTCATAATTCTTTTTTTGTTTGAAAGCTGGTGCTTCTTGTGTGTTACCATTTATTTTATCAAATTCTGTCCAGTAGTTTTTGAGATACATCCCAATTACTAAACAGAATGGAAGTCGGTGTTAAATTTTTCAAATTGCACTTGTAATGGATAAACTCAAAATCTACTTAGCCTATTATGAAATTTTTTTCACCATTAAAAGGCTAAATTATGCCTGAGTGACATAGACTGTATATGATTCATCATAATCATCACCGTTCATCACCATGCGGGTGAAACAGCGGAGCGCAGTTAGTAAGTTATAAAGTACTATCTGCGCCCGTGACTTCACCCGCGCGGTAAACGGAAATAATTAACATCAGTAGGTATACCATGAGTTTACAACCAATCGATGCTCGATATCGACTGCCGCGAAAATATGTATGAAAAAAGAACAGTGCCACCTCGCGGTCAATTGTAGGACTAAAATTGATAGCGAGTACGCCAATCACAAGCTCAATAGATGGGCGAGATCGAGTATCGACTATAGATGACATTTATGTTGCCAACTCATGGTAGAGGTACAGCTATCTGCCAGTATCAAAGTCCCGTCCAAATCGGTCTAGTAGTTTCGGATATCACCTGGAACAAACTGGGTAAAAAATAGTCTATACTTTGAAATACTTACATATAAGTACATAATATATGAAATTACTAGAGAGCAGTTTTGCTATTACAAACAGACATTATTTTTTTTTTTATGTAGGTATAGACTATAGTAGACGATACTCTCTCATAACTAACTCTAACAAAACGCCGTCAGAGGGAAACATTTTAGTTTGAAACTTCTCGTGAGTTTAACATCATATTTATTGTCCGATGCCCATCCTCAGGGAGTTCACGCTGCAAGATCTTGCAGTGAGACCTAGGTCGATAACGTCGGTTAATTACGTGAGTATAGTCGGCTTTGATCTATCTAAACTATCTATACTAATATTATAAAGAGGAAAGATTTGTATGTAAGTATGTTTGTAACGAATTGGCTCATAAATACGGGACCGATTCCAAAAATTCGTTCACCATTGGAAAGCTACATTCACCCTGAGTAACATAGGCTATGGAGAGGGCTATGCTCGGGGTTTCTCTACGTGATCGAATCAGAAATGAGAAGATCCGTAGAAGAACGAAAGTCACCGACATAGCTCAGAAGATTAACCAGTTGAAGTGGCAGTGGGCATGGCACATAGCACGCAGAACAGATGGCCGATGGGGCCGTAAGGTTCTGGAGTGGAGACCACGGACCGGCAAGCGCAGCGTAGGTCGTCCACCGACACGGTGGACAGACGTCCTGAGGAAGGTCGCAGGACGACGTTGGATGCAGGCCGCTTCCAACCGGTCCTTTTGGAAAATTATGGGGGAGGCCTATGTTCAGCAGTGGTTGTCCTACGGCTGAGATGATGATGATGATGATGAACATAGGCTATATAATATTCATCATCATCATCCATCACCACGCGGGTGAAATAGCGGAGAGCAGCTAGTATTAAATAAATAAGTGGGAGACGTTCCCAACATGCTGGCAGCATATCCACCTCGTATGGAAAATGGAAACGCTTAATCATTGTGCAAAATAGAGGCCAGCATGTTAGTCACGTGTGGCATCGAGGTGAGGAGCCGTGATGAAGGATCTTCAACCGATCTAGGAATATACGAACAATAAACCATATTTGTATGAAATGAAATTAAATGAAATGAAAGTTTTATTTGCTTGAATACAGGTCTTAGGCTATTGTGTCTTGAATCACTGTAATCGACCAATTTGTCGTGCAAATGTTTATTTTGGCTACCTAATTGATTAATTATGTATCACCTAGTATTATCATGCATTAAAATACAAATGTCTAAAGAAACAAGTCAAATTAACATGCTATTAGACGTCAATGATACGATTACGTCACACGTACGCAAATTTAGCAATTAGAAAATGTCAGTTCCGATAAGTACGATGCACAATAATTAGTAAATAATTTAACAACATAATTTAAGACATGAATTTATTTGTATTTAAAATATTCATCTATAGAATAAAAACAGATTTTATTTTTAAATTAATTTTCTTTAGCATTCTAAACTCATTGGGTTCAAACTCATTCAAACTCATTGCGGACACTGGTCTGCTGTGAATGCTTACACCAACTCAGAATAATCTTAATGGTAATAATAAAATTTAGTTATATGTATTAGTTAAATAATTATGTATATAATATAGTAAATAGTTAGTTAGTTTAATATGTTCCCCATGCATGTATATTTGTTGAATGTAATAAATTAATCGTAAGTTTTGAAAATCTAAAAAGTTGAAAAAAGGCACGGACCCTGGAGTATGTGAAGTAAAGTTTAAAAAAAAAAACTCATTGGGTAATTTATTGTAAATCTTTATTGCCATTTTATAACAGTTTTTGTCACCCATTTTTGTAATCTATATTACACTACTAACGGTTTTAGCACAATTTTTCTTGTAGTTCGAAGAATATACAAGATATTTTTTAAGATAGATATTTTCGTCTTCATAAAACAGCGTTGGATTGTTCCTAACAAACTTAAACATTGCCTACTATTTTTTCTGATCTCCTTCATTGTTGTCCAATAAAGTAATATCGTATTGTTTGGGAACTATATTTAATCCTTTTAGAAAGCTTTTACGTAAGTTGTTTACTCGCAAGGCAAATAACCTTATATTTGCCTATGTATTGTATATTATTATGATGATAATATGAGATAACGAACGGTCCATTTCGCATTATGCAGATGGATCAGTATAATCAAATTAGAAGTCTGGGTTTATTTTGTATCTAGCCCGACGCGATTAAAGTGCTAAGCCACTTTAATCGCGCAATGCCTGGGCTGATTAGATTAGAAGTGGTTACCAATCTGTAGGTACCTTGTTTATTATCTCCTAGTATCTGCCTGCAAATTCGCCCACATGGAATAAGATTATCGCTAGCGAGAGCTATCCGTTGGATCGGTATATAATAATAATAATTATAACAATCACAAGGGCGGGTTGTGGCGAGCCGTCGGTAAGTGGCGACGCTGTGTACCGTGATTCTCTGAAAGATGCAAGAGCAAGTAGCAAAAAGCTCCAAGAGTGGAAGTTTTAAAGGGCATAACGCCGGTAGTAGCGCTCTAGTTAAACCGCAGCACACATTTCGACACCCTTTAGCCATCCACACTAACGTTGCCCCTTTTGTCACCATTGATAGTGGCCCTTATGGGCCGTTTAGTGGGTGGCAAGTCACCACCTGCTTAAATATTTTGAAATGAGACTGAAATTGGCAGGTGTCGTAGTCTTGTCCATAGCCCACTATCTCCCTTATCACTAATAAGTTCATATCAATAGCCTTGCCATTTTACCCATTTTTAATAAATATACCATGTCACCTTCTATCCAAAATGTTTCTGTATTTTATACCAAACAGGCCTGTAAGTGTTGGCTACAGCCCCACTTATGCCTTTGTGAAGGACCGGTTTAGATCCGTGAAAAAAATTAAATAAATTATATAATAAAATAATAGACAACATCTACACAAGGTCATCATTCAAGTCCCAAACTAGGCAGAGCCTGCATTGTGGTAACCTGATGATATTTGATTATTTGTATACATATTTATACTATAATCTGACATGTTTTGGTACGAACTTGTGTTGTCTCTCTGTTTTATTTCAGTGTAATCATACTCGATCTTAGGAAGTCTGGTGGACTCTCCTTATGACTCACCATATTTTTAGTCTAAACAACCTCCAAAAAGTTTAGGAAACTATGCCATGATGAACGGACATTGGCAGAATTGCAATATGCAGTATTGCTATAACCAAATAAATTACGTTATGATCCAATAAATTTTGTTTATTAAAATCTAACAAGCCGATTAGGCTGCAACATTAATCTTAATTTAATTAAACCTTGAGTAAAGCACACGGATAAAAATATGGGTGATTTGTATGTTCTTTTAAAACAAATAAGAGATAATATAACTTCCTATTTTTTATATTATTTTTTGCTTTATCGGTAATTATGGTATATTCCAGTAAAATAATTACACATAGCCTATCACACGTTTTTTAAACTTTGAGGGCTTTAATTTTATGTTATGTATGCTATGACCATATCCATGGGTATCACCATACCCGTCTAATCATTAGTTTCCTTGCGTAACTGCCTTCGTGCCGTCCGACCACAACTTGGGCAAGATTCTAAGAATTCTGAACACATTAGCATCAAGTGTGCATAAAGTGATCATGTTCAACTTGATTTGCTATGCGTTATTCATTGCGGACATTTTATTTTGAGGTTTTGGTAAGTTTTTGAAACTAGTGGTTTTGTTACGAAATGTGGCATCAGCAGTACAAGTACGGTACTTTGTCTGCGGTCAGAAGTTGGATGGGTGAGTGCTAGTGACATTATTCAACTAAGTGCTTCCGTGCTTCGGAGGGCACGTTAAGCCGTCGGTCCCGTTCATTTGTCTTAGGACAACAGTCTTTAGGCTATGTCAAAGGCCTTCGGGCAGCCTGAAAACTTCGACATGGGTTGGCCACTAACCTATCCACCAATCCGCACTGGGCCTGCGTGGTGGGTTATGGTCCAACTCGAAGAGGTCAAGCCCGAAATAGGGATTCATCCAGTGGCCGTCGGATTGGTGGTCAACCTTCATAGCCTGTATAGGGTTTCATCGGACTCCTGGGGGCCTACTCCCACCTATTACGAAACTATCATAAATCAGGATTGTTTTGTAATAAGCTTAGAATAATCATACTTCCTATCGTACTCCCACCGACACAAAACGGTCCAACATATTAATTCAATACTATTTACGGCGTATTCCTTTTTTAGCCAAATCAATCCTTACGGTGCGTTCCAGGATCAATACCTATTATGAAAAACCTGCATAGAACACTAACGCAGTTGCAAAGTACGCGAATTTAGTGCACTACTTGGTAATACGTCACCAAAATGTCTATCGTAATCTATTATTATTTTAAGCTTGCTATATTGACGTGGTGGTACCAAATTTAATAAGCTATATCTTGCATGATCAGGAGGATTACAGTAGATTAATTAATTAATAAACCACCAATCAAAATGTAATGTTTTGTAGTAATTTATTATAGAACGCGACTCACAGACCAGCCATCACAGTGGCCACAGATTACACACTCAAAAGGGCAAACTCGCAGGGTTGCCCTATATTAACACACAGTAAGGTTTAAATATTACTACTTTAAGAGGTGGGAGTAAGGCCCCTGGTCATAACTGTACATACATATTGCCTTGCGACATTTTAGTTACGAGATACGAACCTCTTGTGCTTAAATGTGACGTTTTTTTTTACAATAAATCAAATAATTTTCTTACAAAATGTTCACATTAATCATGTTTCATCATATAAATACACCTCTGTAGCGTCTTTTGAATTCAAGCTCGTTTCAGCTATATGTAGGTCAGATATAGTCTCAAAGTACTATTGAAAGTAGATAAAACTATTTTATTTCTCCTGACAGTAGCAAACAGGCAGTGGGATGAGCTAGCAATCACTTAAAGGTACCTTGGGAATATAGCTACACAATCTGATAGTTTGGAAGACAATGCTCCATATTATTAGAAGTAGAGGAAGTGAAATCTTAGCTTTCACAAATATGAGTATGACCTCCAAAATACAGTGGAAGTTGTGGGATCACAACTAAAATATAATCACATTACGCTATTGAGACATAGTAAAATGTCAAAACAGGGCCACTGGCTAACCAATGGAATTATTGAAAGTTTTCAAATTTGGTCATTATTAGATGCACTTTTCGGCACTCATATAGCTTACATATTTTTATAAATTTCCTTGTCTGCTTTCCAACTAGACTAAATGAAAAGAAAGTATGACCCGTGATTTATGTAGGCATTGGCTCCTCTCCTATGCAGACTAGACTAAAGCTGGATACAGTGATAGGTGGGTGTTCAAAGCGAACTAGGATTTGAATACTAGGTATAGTATCCGTTTGATGTGCCAAAGGGGTTTTACTGCAGCTTTACTTATTTATTTGTAGACATAATATACAATAAATAAAGCGTAGTGCTTATATATTATTGTATATGATATTATAGCTAATCCGATTCAGATATATACCTGTTTAAAATAAAAGGCCTTTATTAATAAACGTTGTGCGTAAACCTATATTAGGCGTAACATGCTTTGTCTTGCTTTCACGCGTGACATTTACTGTAAGCCAAAGATTGACAGATAGATGTTTTAACTACTCCGGGTGTAAGCCAATTTTAATTATAAGGCCGATAGTGTATAACTACCCTTACGACGTATTCTGTCCATAACACACTTTCTTTTAGATTTTATTAATAACTTATTCGGAGTGTTCGAGATATGCGCGTATTTTTTATTTATATAATAACTAGTGGCGCCTCGCGGTTACACCCACGTGATGATGTATGATGAATGATGATATAGGTAATGATAATTATCCTATGTAATAATGATGTACTTAGTTTATAAAGAGTACATTTTTTATATGCTTATTAGTTTGTCCATCAGCAACGGTGTAACGAATCTCTGTATTTGTTGCATATTAATGTTGTTATGTCATACTAGACATGTATTAAGACAGTTTTATCATTATCCCGCTAATATGTTAGATGTATGGTGATTTGGCATGCGAGCGGGGTAAATATTCAATTTATTTTAATTCTGGAAAAAAGCTTATAAACTATTGTAACATAGAAATAACTGTCCCTTGAAGTAGGTAGATAAAAACTATTTTTTTCACAAATGTTCTTGGTTAAATTATTGATTTATTAAGGTCCTACTTTCCAGGTCGGGGTCGCGGTTGCCTTGGCTAAAATAGTAATTTTAGCTTTAAATATTTATATTTATTTTTATAATTTCGTAGTCATTTAGATTTAAAAGAATGAGGTAAGTATTTGTGAATTAAAATATTATACTAAAGATAGTTTTTGATGAAGATTGGTGAAGAATCTTGCAAGATTAGACCACTTGGGTTTTTGTTGGTTTCCTGGGTAATTATCTCACAAGAAGTGCTATTTTTTTTCCAAGCTAAACTTTCTCCAAGGAGCAGATAACCCTAAACATTTTCTTGCATTCTAGTCGGTTAGATTTTGATACATTCGTACATCTACGACAACAAACTTTCTGTATCATTTCTATCGCTTGCGACAATGGGTGACTGGTCGGCATTATTGGGACTTGCGATAGATTTGATATTCATTATGATGTAATATTATTACCTACATATACATAAATGAGTCCCTATTTCCTGTTCGCAACTCTCACGGCAAAATAAAAAAATATTATTATTATATAAGAAAATTTAAGAAACATTAACGACTAATAAATATCACCACGATGGTACGACCGCGGGGCGGAATTAGTATATTTATAAAATTCCCACAAACTGAAATGTATGATCTGGTTTTGAAAGCTGTTTGATAAAGTTTGTAGTTGAAGTAACATTGCCCTTATATAAAAACAAAACAGTAATGTTTGCACACTACTGCTTCACGGTTGGATAACTGGCAAAAGTGTTATACTTCCCTAATCCCCAGGCGGACTTCGCAAAAGTCCACTATCAGAACGTGCTCAGATCGTAGTCTTGCAACGTAGCAGCATGTCTTAGACCATCAAGATTTCAATGTACCGAACGGTACTTCTCATTTGTAATATAGATGTCGATTTGCGGTTGAAGCCGACCGTAAGCTATATCTAGTACGTCCATCCATGATTGCCCGCAAAATGATCTAACTGGGTATCTGGAGCCTATTGATTTGAGTAATAATATCATGGCTAATAAGAATATATTATGTACCATAATATATAATGTACATTTACTGTGGTACTATAACAGTTACGGCCTTATTAATAAACTTGTAATAAACCCGGAGTAGTTAAAACATCTATCTGTCAATTTTTCGCTTGCAGTAAATGTCACGCGTGAAAGCAAGACAAAGCATGTTACGCTTAAACTATATTTACGTAACGTTTATTCATAAAGGCCTATGTGTATTCATAACCGAAACTAGTATTTTAGCACATTAAATACTTACCACAATTTAATGTGATGAAATAAAGGAGCATTTCTAACGAAGATGAGGCTTTTTCTACAACTTCCAAAAAGGAGGAGGTACTCACTTCGACGGGTTTTTTTTAATGTTTGTTACCTCATAACTTCCGACTGGGTGAACCGATTCTCAAAATATTTTTTTTGTTCGAAGCTAGTGCTTCCCGTGTGGTCTCATTTTAAGTTCATCAAATTCAGTCCAATTTTTGAGATACACTCCAATACTTAACTGAATAGAAAAGTCAGTTTTTTTTTTCAAATTGTACTTGCTATTAAGGAATGTTTAGCGAATTAACTTCAAAACGTAGGAATAAAGCCCGCACACACCTAAAATATATAATAATAATAATATAATAATAATATGGGACAACACTCACACAAAGGTCTTCAGGTCCCAAACAAGGCAGAGCCTGTACTATGGTAACCTGATGACTGATATTACATACTTATATAATATATGATATTAAATACTTATATAAATATAAACACCCAGACACAGATCAAACAAACATGTTCATGCACACAAATGTTTGACCTGTCCGGTGATCGAACCCGGGACCAGCGGCTCAGAAGGCAGGGTGCGACCAACTGCGCCAACCGGCCTGTCAAAACATCATATACACATTTTGATATTCGGTGCGGTGATTTTTTCGGTGGTAGTGCCACGTTGCAACCCCACAGCCGAATGGGCCGGCATAACCGGAGAAGTACCACACTCATAACATAGCTTGCTATTGCGTTTCGTCGGTTTGTGGTGGGTTCCGGAGGCCCGATTCCCCTCTTCCCCATTCTCCCTCTCCTTCCCCCTCCACCTCCAACCTTCTATTTCATTATTCCTATCATCCTTCCTCAAAGGTCGGCAACGCATCCACGAGACCTCTGGTATTGCGGATGTCCGTGGACGACGGTATCACTTACATCAGGTGAGCCGCTTGTTCGTTTGCAAACCTATCCCATACAAAAATGTAATACGAGTACCAAAGAACATTGCTAGCGTTTGTGCAGTTTAAGATTCGTATGTATATTCATATCAATATATTTCATGCTATTGAGTCTGTGACCTGCTATTGAAGTTTGGTATTGATATATTTTGATATTTTTTAGTTCTGTTAATCTAAAATCAACTCTAATAAATATATTTTATAGCGATTCTTTAGAAAAAAACCATGAATGCGAAACTATGAACATTCCAAATCAAATTCAAACACAATGAAACGTTTCAGCGTGAAGCCACAAACACTCACTCAAATCAAAACCAATCGCATTTGGAATATTAGTGTTAAGTAAGTATACCCAAAACCTTTTTTCTATTATGCTCAAAAACTTTTCAACAGACCTCGATGATATATGTAACCGAATTGGATGAATATACTATAGGTACCAAAAACAAAACCAAAACTTTGTAATATATGATTCAGTAAAAGTATTGCATACTAAGAATTTCCGTAAGAAATGTAGAAAGTCAGTTAACAATCAGCCATGTATAGTATAATCGTAGAAATATATATCTTTGTATGTAAGTATGTTTGTAACGGATTGGCTCAAAAAGTACTGGACCTATTTCAAAAACTCTTTCACCATTGGAAAGCTACATTCACCCTGAGTAACAAAGGCTATATAAGTTTTATCATCATCATCCATCACCGCGCGGGTGAAACCGCGGAGAGCAGCAAGTTATTTATTAAACCGTAAAAAACTTATACTCAATACTTTATTGCAATTTGTATGTAGTAAATATACAGTACAGATGGAATGCACAAAAATGATCACTACAAGACCGTGTCGGCCGCGCAATGTCAAGAGAGGACTACTTTTTTACTTAAAATAATGATACATATTCCTACCCTTAGAAATATGTAACATGTTTTTGTTTTACTAAAAAAACATCCAACTCTCAATACTGGCAACAGTATTCACTACTTTCTCATAGTTTCGTATACGTCTGGCTAAACAATCTCATTTCAAGAATCCACCCTGAGTACCTAACCTTCATAGTTAAGTATAAATTAATGATTTCCAAGAAGTAACTTTATATGTAAAAATATATATTATAAATATATTCTCCAAATTGGGAATTCACTCCGACATTTCGAGCTGGGTTCAGGTTAACAACGAGGCAATTCTGCTCTGTGCTGGACGAGCTGTAAATAAACATCAATTTTCTGTTTCTGCCCACGTCTGCTAACCAGCCGACTCACGACGCTTTATTTAATTAGATGTCAGGCGAAAAGAAAACTGTTTTCGAGAAGAAATCTATAAAATAGTGAAGAAGAAGAATGAAAGGATAATTTGAAGATTCCTACAACGATGTGGAGGATGTTTACGCTGCAAACATGGGCATAAGTCTCTTAGCTATTGAACTGCGTTATAGCAACTCAATCGCATGAAAAATGACGTTTTTCACAGCTTTTTTGGTCTACTCGCTATTATTAAGTTTCGATCTTGGGCCAGCGGCGTGCTATCGATAGTTTTTGACATAATTGGTGTGCTGTATAAACTATTGAGTTGCGATTGCGATGCTATTCATTGGTATTGCATTCGTTGGTAGTTCGTGACGCATGTTTTTTTAAGGCAAAAACAACATAGATTATTTCGTGCGAATTTAGTTTTTTTATAAAAGTATTTCAAACTCATTTTTTGTGATATTTTGAAGGTATTTCATAGCAAAATGATTAAAAATGTACCTGAAAATATATTGTATTTTTGCTTGAAAACCACTGTATTGATGTTTAGACTGATGCTTGAGAAGTAAAAGTTTTCAACACTTTCGCAAGCCGTAGCACAGCCACGACAGCGATGTGATTGCTATACAAAAGCGATTGAGAACTAGATCTAACAGACTACCAAATTAGCCATTACGCAGAAGTATCGCAGTAGTGTGGCGATTGCTCAATAGCTAAGAGATTTGGGGCAGGACTTAAGACTTTCTGTAATCTGTGCTTGGGCATTGTCTAGGCGCGGAGGGCGCCTCGCCACAGAAAGGGAAAGAAATGCACGACGGCACATAATAAGTAGTATTACTATCGGTACTACCACCAATTACATGTGAATGCTATCCAAACTACATAAATTATACCAAAACCAAAATATTAATGTGTTTGGCTTCTCCCGAACATATAAGTTTTGTTTCATTTGTGACATTGCAAAATATGCGATAAAACGCGACATAAACACTCATATCTTTTGACCAAGTTGAACTACAAGTTTGATTTTTTCACAGCTGGAAGAGACCGTAAGCCCGAGTATTTGATATAAATTTTAACCTGATACCTCCACGCAATCCTAAGAAAAAGGCTGACGAACAGGCGGACAACAATGTGTTCTAAGGATTCCTTTTTCCTTTTGTAGTACAGAAACCTAAAAATGAAAAAGCGATGAACGCCTAGCAGTAATAAAGGTGCATTAGAGGGCTTCAGGATCGATCCTCTACCTCAGGCTAGAGCTGTCGGTGAAGGTAACATCGATGAAATCCACATCATGGTGGTAAAGCACTTCTGGAGTCCGCTTACCTAGCTACCTCCCTCAAGTTTGAAAATCTGTTGCTGCAAACCTAACAGTGTGTTCCGGCAGCTGTCCTTGAGAGCCACGAGCTATTCTAGGACTAGTGTGGTACCACCTTCGACCGCATCATCACTGACTATCCAGTGAGATCAAACACAAGTATCTCAAAAGTAAAAAGAAACATTTTGTTCAAAATAGCAGAATGCCGCATCGGTATGAAACTGAATCTATATACACTCCCATGTCGATCCATTTCGTGGAAACATCAGGTCGGGCGCCTGGTTTGATAAACACATACAAATTATACTCAAACAGACAGAACGGTAAAATCTATACAGATTACAATTGAAGTGTCTGTTTGTAATTCCAAATTAACGGCTTTTCACTAAATCATAGAAAGCACACATCACATAACAAGGGAGATATGAAAAGGGGAGGGGCTGGTGTCGTGGCGATATGCCCAAAAACAGAACACATTGCTCGCGGCGGTTCGCAACTTTTGTATTATGTGACTGACCGCCAGTCGCGATATTACATGAAAACATATTTAACTATTATTATTAACATGGAAACAATTTACAATGCTTGCGTTGAGTTTTAATACTGCTGTGGATAATGAACTTATTGAAGCTAACATAATACGTTGAATCGCGGAATACGGCCGCTGCTAGCGACACCAGGTTTTGTACTCAGCGTACAGATTGGCAAATCTCTATGTATGAAAATATATACGGTACTTACATAAAAAATAAACAATTTTTAAAATGTTTTTCCGTCTGTTTGTTCCGGCTGGTCTATGATACGGCTGGACCGATTATTTCGGGACTTTCACTGGCCAATAGCTGATATTATAAGGAGTAACTTAGACTACTTTTATTTCATCATCATCATCATTATCATCACCATCATCCATCACCATAGGCGCAGCTAGTATAACAGTTTTTCATCAGTCATACAATTCGTTACAAAAATAAGGTGTTTTTTTTATCATAAGCTTTAGTACCAAAAAGTAAATTTTATAAAGCGCAATCAAAATTTCGGTAATATCGAACAGAAATTATTAAGGCTACACGTCTGTAAATCTACGAATACGACATTCCGTGATGATATACTAATATAAATATCAAACACGCTTCAACGATAACTACATTTGTAATTCGAATTGCGGTCTCGAATCGTGATACCGATTCTAGAAATCGTATATAAAATATCGATATTTAAATCGAATATGATAGCGGTAGCGGTCACCATAGTTTAAACAACAAGACATGTCATGGCCCTTGGGGATGACGGAATATTATCGGGCGAGTTGCACACGCACTTATGCAACATTATACTGCGTCGTCGTAAAACCACATCGTTATCGAGGTAGTGGTACAATGCAAGCTTATCAAGTTATATAATTGTTATACTAATTGATTGATACCTAAAATTATTTTTTTCTTATTTGTGTGCAAACTTAAATTGTGTATTAAATGTTTAAATATTATGTAAAAACTTTCCAGTTCGTTTTTAGAGTAAGTAAAACTATCTGTATCATGCAAGACTTAATCAAGCACTCCGTGTGGTCTATAAATGTGGTCTAAAATGCGTATGACTTATGCCGAAAAAAACTAAATGAGATTAACTAAATTAAACTAACTAAATTAAATTAAACTAAAGAGAACTAAATTGAAAAGGTTTTCCGAAATACATTAAAAGAAGCTATAACCAATTGAAAAAAAACCTAAGAAAACATGAATTTAACAGAATGAAAATGGTTTACTTATTATATGACAAAGAAAACCGTGGCTTTTTATAACTATTTACATTGAAAACTTCTTTCAATGTAATTTCCACCATTCACCATACGAAGTTTCAGTGTACATGTTTCTAACCTGAAATTTGTTTACAAGATCAAATTTGCAGGACGTACCTAAATTAAAAGATTGTTTCCTCCTAACTAACAAACCAACTCAACATAATGTATTCTATATAGCCCCTCGAATATTACTTATTATATGTATACATAATACAACTTTTTGCATGTCAAATGGCCGGATACAGTTTTATTGTATTTGCAAATTTGATTAGTACACAACACAGTATCTACAGCACGGTTGTAACGTAGTAGTATCGTAACGGTCGTAACGAGTGAACTAACTGAAACATCCGAATCGGGACGGAGAGTTGCAAACTGTCGCCGTGTATATGACATATCTATGTATTAAAAACTCATTGAACGTTCACATATTAAAAGATATAACAGTAAATGCTCACGTCCCTCTAAAGTGAACTTTTTCGTGCGATATTACAAATACTTTTAGAAATATACCGCAGAAGTTCCATACTTTCTGTAATATTAGTGTTGTATGTCTGAGGACTTACATGTCCGGATTGAGTGGGAATTGTGAATTGTGTTAAGCGAAATAAAGTTGGTTTTCTAACATACCTAAAACGAAGAAAAAAGAAAAGAAAAAAGATCTTCATAACTAACTAAGACAAACTACTACTCTTTAGTAAAAATAATTATATTTCCACGATTGGTTATGAAACATTGAAATTTAACTACTTCGAACGGATTTAATTAACTTACATTTTATAATATTTCAACTCCGACGTTTAGAAAACTTTTCAGTAATAGACTTATGTCTGTATTAAAATAATAAAAAATATACGCGATCAAATATGTTTAAAGGGTTTCATTATAATTTATTTAGTTTGGGACTAAGTCTCTATGATTTTGAATTTCTTTTCCATTTCATTTTCCTCTCTCCGTTTTATTCGACTACGGTTTCCAAATTTAAAATTTATGCGTCCTTATTGGCTCGCAAACGGGATATCGTGAGGTGTAGGGGCGCGGGAGCTGTATAAAAGACGCGATGCATGTTTTATTACCACTATTGTACTCGCTGAGACGCCGAGCAGATGTCTGCACGGTGCTTTATAGTTGCTTCTATAGATTTAAAGCTAGGTATCAAATCTACATATGTAATGGATAGCAGTTCAGGCGTATTGGAAACATGAATAATTTGTAGTACGACCGAGTGCTGCTGATTTGCTATCCATTTATAAGGCTTCCAGTATCACTTAATTGAGTGCTTACTACATGCTAAGTGTTACTTTGACTAAATATTAGCTATAAGTGCTTTTATAACCGTATTAGTTTAGGAACGTGTCGACAAATTTAGTGGAATTTTCCTTAGAAAATAATAGAAAGAGAGAGATTTTATTCGGATTCCGTACCGCTACGTACTAAAGAAGAAAAAAGATACTTTACAGAATTGAGTATATAGTATATCGGTCAATACCTTTTTTCTTAAGATGGCGTTGAGGTATATAGTTGAAATAAAGTTCAAATATATACGATCCCTTGATGGCGTAAACAGCCATGTGTCAAAAATCAAACGTAAGCAAAAATCTACGGATAAACTGCATATTTTTATAGTTCTCCAGTAAATCTAGATCTATAGGATAAGTACTTCCCGTCCATCTATAATCAGGAAATTTGGTACGAAGTAAGGTCTTACAGCACAAGTAAAGGAAAACAATTCTATAATCGGACATCCAGAGATACTCAGAAGCGCCACCGCTTTATGGTGGATATTCCATTTACCCGGACGAAGCGATTTACTTCTTCGTTTATCATACGAACCGCTAGGGAATGGAACACCCTCCCTGAGTCGGTGTTTCCGGTTAAGTACGATATGGGGGTCTTCAAAACACGAGTGCATAGGTATCTTCTGGGTAAGCGCGCTCCATCATCGATCGCATCATCACTTAGCATCAGGTGAGATAGTGGTCAAGTGCTACCCAGTTCGGTATATAAAAAAAAAAAACAAAAAATGTTCTATTTGTTCTTACGAGTAGATTGTATGAAGAGTTTTTAATCTTTTCTCTGTCTATTATAAAACGGTGATACATACAAGGCTAGTGCAGTAATACTGTAAACTATAAAGTATATTCTAGAAATATCAGTAGGTCTACCATGAGTTTACAAAATTGATACCAATTGATGCTCGATATCGACTGCCGCGAAAATATGTATGAAAAAAACAAACAGTGCCACGTCGCGGTCAATTGTAGAACTAAAATTGACAGCGTGTACGCCAATCACAAGCTTAACCGGTACCTGGGCGATATCGAGTATCGACTATGGATGACATTTATGTTGCCAACTCATGGTAGAGGTACAATGAATGCCTCTTATTTTTCAGGTTTTACTTGGAGGTTTTTATACAGAATAATATGTTTTTTAGATAAATCAGGCGTTGGCATTGAATCATTAGTCAACAAATTGAAAAAATTTAAAATAAGTTACAATCGACAGAGGCAATATCAAAAGCATTCCAACAAGTATTCCGGTTGACCGATACTATCTCAAAGATATGAAGGTATTTTACCAGATAACATCAATAAAACCGGATAACTTAATTCGAAACATATATTACTTATAATCTCATCATTAAAATTAATAAATAGACATACTAATCCTCCATTAAAATAGATAATGTCAACACATTTATTAGCTAAAATATTTAAAATTATTCCGATCTAATTATATATTCATCTCAGTCAGGTAGTAGATAACATCGATCGTTCAAAATATGGGACCAAAAAGTAAGAAAGAGATATAATATTTTATTCATATTGTCTCTGTCGGCTACTCATTATAAATGATCAAAATTCTAGTTTTTATCAATGTTTAAATGTTTTCTATTGGGACTCAGTATACTATATAAACAGTAAGAGCAATGAAGTTTTAACCAAGTTTGCGTTTATACTCGTATCTTTCAAAAACAGTAAAATAGCTGAGTGAAATTAATTCATCAATAACTATTTAACTGGGTGGACTCTTGTGCTAGTGTGTGTCTTGGTAGGTACCACCGCAATGCCAGGCATATTCTTCCTCGGTGCTGTATTGTGAAAGGACTATACTGTGTTGAAGGTTGAAGGACACTGTAGCAAGTGAAATTACTGGACGAAAGCGACTGAACAGCTATGTCTCATGAGACTCAGGGTGATCAGCGCAGTTCAGTTCAGCGGAGAACTCTGGAGCTTAAAAATATGGGTCGCACTGTCACTGGGCAGATGTTACACCATCAGATGACTAGCCCGCCTCGTCAATTAAGTACTTTTATAAAAATAAAATAAGGATCGGATAAAGTCAGGCACATATTTTTATATCATACTCATAATATTATAAAAGCAGCCTTTACAAATAAATATTACTGATACTTTACTATTTTAGGGTTTCTAACAAAAGTAATAAGAGACGTATTAAAATCTGAATACCGCAGGGTTTTGATTTAATTTTATTTTGATTTAATCTTAGAGTATACATATGCAAGCTATAATAAATGTGAACGGTAATCACAAAATATATGAACAGCACAGTTCACAACAATACGAGTAAGATTGAGTCGGCGAGCAATACTTTATTTGTTTTTGTAATTATAATGATGAAATGTGCGGTGCCAGGGTGTAAAAACGACTACCGAAAACATAATAAAAGGAATAATAACTTATTTTCATCGGTAAATAGTATCAGCATCTAATAAAGCGCTATACCACAGATAAGGTATGTATATCATAACATTTGACGAACGGCACAAGTGATACGTGCGCTCTATAGCTTATGTAAGTATATTGTAAGGTTTTAATAATGAATCGAAGGTATAAATAAATCTTATTCGCTCTCTTATTTACAGATACCGGAGGACTAATTTCCCCTGATACTTCTCTGCAGTATTAGCTTTACTTAGTAAGAAAAATAAGAGTTCTGTTTTATGACAGAACCTTAACGTGACGTTTTATTGACGATATAACGACTTATGATAAACGTCGGCTGCACGCACGACAAAGCATAACTCATTGTCACGTTCCGCCTGAGCCGAGCGTGCAAGCGAGAGCGCGGAACAAGCGATAGACTCAGCCTAAGCGTTCGGCTTGTCTTATGACGTTATAACATAAAATTATCGTCTGTAAACCGACTTTACAGACAACCATTTTTTGTGTGAGTCCATACTGTTAGTATACGAGTATAAGTATAAGTCTTGTAACTGGGAGCAAATAAAGGAAGATTTAAACAAAGGGCACTGGGCCTTGAGAATTCCCGAAGGGTCTTCAGAAAAAACTTTCAATGTTATAATTGGTAGGTTTGTATTGTGAACAGAGAGTCGAAAGAGATGCTAAAGAGAAGATTTACGACGTAACGAGTAACCTTTAATTCGCTTGCAGGGAAGCGTTGTAATTTATATTTTCCTTTATATAAGATTCTTACAGCCGTATTTATAAAAATGTAATTACATGTTGCTATGTACGAGTAATTTCACAATGAAGTAACTTGACGATAGAATAATTCAATATAAAATTTTATTCTATAGTCGAGCAATGAACGTTACTTACTAAAGTAAATGCAGGACATAACCCTATCAAAATTGTATGTATCTTTTTACACTTGTATTAGGTTGTTGTCATGGGATTTTAATTAGCATATTAGATCCTTCATAATTCAGACTTGTGTGCGAATGACATTATTATTTCTTTGACTTCACGTTTGCAATAAGAACGAAAAATTGACGTGTTGCAAAGGAAATGGTGACTATTACTCGGCTAGGAATTCTACCTTTGATATTTCTAACTTCTGGCAAATTCTAGTCTATAGAATTCAAATCCTTGCTTAAGTAGGTAATTATTTTTCCTTAAGTAATTACTTTTGCTTGTTTATAAATACGGCTGTTAGGCAAGTACTAGTTGGTTGGCAAGTTGATAATTAATCGTAAGTATTTGAAATTCTCGAGTGTTTGACATATACTAAACTATTAACTGCACTCTGCGGTTTCACTCGCGTGGTGATGGGTGATGATGATGATGATGATAAAAAGTAGCCTATATGTTAATCGTCTCCTTTACCTCCATACCAATTTTAATCAAAATAGATCCCGCCGTTTGACCTTGAAAGAGTAACAAACATCCATTCATACAACTTTCGCGTTGATAATCTACGAGTAAGTGGGATAGGTTTACTGCGCTCAGCGGTTTAACTAGCGTGGTGATAGATGATGATGATGAAAAGTATATGTCATTCCAGTGCCTCATCTATTTACATGCCGAATTGTATTCAAATCCGTTCAGCCGTTCTGCATGATTGATTAACAAACCTACATACATCCAAATATTTGCATTTATGATAGTAAGAAGTATGATTGGTAAACTGGCCAAACACTCACGTTAGGGATCGAATACGTCGACCCGAGTTTTGAGCAGACACTCATCGATATGCGTGATGAGCTTGATGAGCATTTGGTACGCTCGAAACACGGGAAGACGTATTCGATCCCTAACGTGAGTGTTTTGCCGGTGAAGTTTATTTATACGTAGATGTTATTGACGCCAAGGTGAGAGCGTATTGTCGAATGAAGATAAAATGATTTAATTATTTATATTAATCAGTTAGCACGGCTTTAGGTCAATTACACTAACGATATATTATAACTATATTTACATTGTTAGCTACACAAAATATTATAAAATTAATATTAATAAAAAATAATTATATAAAAAAAAACATAGAAATAAAGTATCAAGTGATAAAGTATAAGTAAAAATAAAGTATATATATATTAAATAAAGTATATATGTATAAGTATATAGTGTATAAACATAGAAATTGATTTTAAGCAACAAAACCTTTATGTCGCTAATGGGGAGCTTAATGCTAATTAGCGGTTGCTTCCAGCTACTTAAATATTGGGCGTGTGCTGAACAATGCTTTAATTACTAAGAATAATGATTTCTTTGGAGATAAGTTAAGTAGTGATTTAATTAAGAAGGGTTTTCGCGATTCTCAAACTTGAATAAAAAAGGTATTTGAAAGATTATGCGGATAAATTCGCGTATATTTTATATTATTTTCTACCGACTTCCAAAAAGGAGGAGGTACTCAATTCGACTGTATTTTTTTTATGTTTGTTACCTCACGACTTGTCGATTGGGTGGACCGATTCTCAAAATTCCTTTTTTTGTTGACCGTGTGGTCCCATTTAAATTTCGTCAAAATCGGTTCAGTACTTTTTGAGTTACACTCCAATAACTGATTTTTACCAAAGTAATACAATGAAGTCGGTATTGAATTTTGCAAATTGCACTTGTTATCGCTACGTTTCGAATGTTTTACAATTAACATGGTCACGGGTAGACTAGATATTATAAAAAAGATTTTTCACTACAGACGGTAGGTAGATATTACATTATATTTTTCGTATATAAATAAGTTACTAAACTAATCTGTTTCAGTAGTTTAATTTTAATAAGTACTTTAATGCTTTGCGTCTCAGAGACGTACATATACGTCAGAAACTGACGTATATGTACGTCATAAGTCATAAATCTTTTGTTTTAACTATCACGGTATAGGAAGGATTAAGTAGATCCACACAATACCCAAGTAAGTTTTATAGAAATATTACACTACATAGCTACTTAACTCATAATAAGTCAAATATATGTACTTAAATAAACTTTTCGTTTTTTATGAAAACTAGGATCCTGTACATCACCCTCACATGATCAACTAGCTGCGCTCCGCGGCTTCACCCGCGTATTGATGTATGATGATGATGACTCAAAATATAGCATATGTTACTTAAGGATAATGTAGAATTTTAATAGTGAAAGTTTCGGAGCCTGTTCAATTCAAACAAACAAAACTTTCCTTTTTTTTAATTATAGTGTAGATTTAACCCGTCCAGTGTCTACCTCTTTCGGTGTCTTTTCGAACTAAACATAAAAGTTCAGATAAAAAATACTACACTTGAATAGTTTGACCAACTTAAAGCAAGTTTATACCGGTGGAGTGCATTTTATCTGATAAAATTAGTTACAAACCAGAGGTATAAAAATGTGTGTACATTTACGCGCAACACGGCATAGAACTTTTTTGTACGTACACATGGCGTACGCGTGACCCGCGACGGGTTAAATGACAAAGTGTTCTAAAATTGTGTCAATACCAGCTGCCAATATTCTACGTAGTGGCGTAGTGGATGACATGGCATGACACGGACACGGATTCTTTTAAACCGAAATATTTAGTCAAATATGAGGGAAATGAAATGCTAGGTAATGCTAATGCATATTATGTAATTGTAATAATAAGCCAGACACCGTTCCCCCCCTCTCCCAAAAACACGCCCACAACTTAAACAATACTAAGCAGAGATAGCTTTTATAGCATCCATCGCTTAGCTAGCATTATAGGACTAACTCAAAACCTCTGCCGCTCGTCCTTTCGTCCATCATTCCAAGGAGAAACATTTAGCTCTGAACCTTCATAAAATATTGAGGAATTAATTAATAAAATGATGTCACGTTTCTAATGACAATAACATGCATTTATTATTCGGGCCGACCATATCGGCCTGTTTTTAGGGGCGCGTTCAGATTTGGTTCATCATATATGAATTGAATAGAATATTTGATTTGACAAAAACACGATATTTATCTTTAGTCATAACATGTTTGAAAATTCAATGCAGTCAATTTGTGATATCGTGATGGACGGATGGTAAATGGTACCTTAAAACTTAGGCTGAGGATTATTGGCCAGTGAGCAGGGCACAAAGCACGCAGAACAGATGGCCGATGGGGCCGGATGGTTCTGGAGTGGAGACCATGGACTGGCAAGCGCAGCATAGGTCGTCCACCGCCAGGGTGGACAGAAGAAGATGGATGTTGGATGCAGGCCGCTTCAAACCGGTCCTTTTGGAAAATTAGGGGGGAGACCTACGTTCAGCACGTCCTACGGCTGAGGTGATGAGGATGATGAGGATTATTAGAAGTTTTACTTTACTTACTCTTTCAGTTTTCTTAGTAAATACGTTGCTTAATAATAAATATACATTTTAGTCTGTTTTTTACTATTTGTTGTTATAGCGGCAACATAAATACATCATCTGTGAAAATTGCAACTGTCTAACAATAACGGTTCATGAGATACAGCCTGGTGACAGACGGACAGACAGACAGACAGACAGATAAACGGACAGCGGAGTCTTAGTAATAGGGTCCCGTTTTATCCTTTGGGTACGGAACCCTAAAAACGTATATTCAAATCCGCTATCTCCATTTAGCATATGCTACAATGAAGTATAGCAGGACAACGTTATTCTCCAAACAGAGCAGACACAATGCGAGGGGTAATATTCGGTCCTTCCACAGTAACATTCAATGGCGTCCTACCGCGCCCTGCGGCTTCCAATAGGTTCTACTTCTAAGGTATCACGCACACTTGCAACTAACTACCAAGGGACAGCTTTAAACTTCGCGAGGGGACGGATTTCAAGAATTGGACGGGATACTAATCGTACGAGGTGCAGAAACTAGATCAGTTACGGCCTCTAAATTACTGCAATAACCAGTTTTGGTACTGCTGCTATGAAACTAGATACTAGATTTTCTGCCGTGAAGGATAATACTGCGCTAGTAGCTAATTCTTATATGAAAAACATGACATAATGTAGCTATATTTCCTTTTTTTTAAGGTTATAATTATAAGATTAATCTGCGATCAACGCTGTTGGTACACTGACCAGCAATTTTTTATTTTGCATTGTAGATTTTTTAAACTAATCCATTGTGCTATTTCTTGTTGTGTACTGTTTGTTGATCGTAAAATAAATAAAAAAAACATTATTCATTGCTTGTGTAATTTATATGTCAAGTAAATTACTAAAATATATTAATCTGTCCGAATCAGCAAGCCTGATTCGAGGCAAATTTTATTCATAAATCTATTGTTATTTTTTGTCCTGATGCGGACAGATTAATGACTGTAGCAAGTGAAATGACTGTGTGACTGAGACTTAAAACCATTAGATCAGGGTGATGAGCGCAGTACAGTGCCATGCATAACTTCAGTTCGAGCCTCTGTGTGGCATTATTATAAGCAGACATAGGGCTTCCTGCCAGACGCACTAGCCTCAAAAATAAATAAAAGGACATGGATTGGATGACTGGGAAAACTTTTAATTATTATTAACCGCCACTTGGGCAAGTCGTTCCCTTATGCTACAAGTACAATTTGATAAATTTAATACCGACTTCCATTCTATTTAGTTATTGGAGTGTATCTCAAAAAACTACTAGACCGAATTTGATGAAATTTAAATGGGACCACACGAGAAGCACCAGCTTTCAAACAAAAAGAATTTTGAGAATCGGTTTACCCAGTCGAAACTTATGAAGTAACAAAAATGAAAAAAAAATACAGTCGAATTGAGTACCTCCTCCTTTTTTTTGGAAGCCGGTAGAAAACAGGCAACCAGTCCTACATCAGTTTTAGTGTCAGTTGCCACCTTCATTTTTAAGGTTTAAAGTTATATGTGACTGGACCTAGAGCTCGTCATTTCAGAGTCTAGATATGGTTTTCGAGTCTTATTCGCCCTATATTTTCACTAAGTATGTACCGATCCAACTTTACAACTGTAATACTCGAACATTATTGCTTTGAGGCCGAATAGGTCACCAGTGCGCTAATAAAAGAATTTGTTGTCTAATCACACACTGCAAAATAACAGACGCTTTATAAACTAAATTCATGATGCAGAAATCAGCGACAATTTGACCACTTTTAAGTGAGGTTTAAAACTTACATAGCACTCTATTGGCCGTTATATTTACCTAGATAAAAAGTTCTACACATATTTCCACTCAAGGGCTTTTTAAAAATAAATAGCACACTATTTTTAAGTTACTACGGACAAGTGTTCACTATCATTTCGGGCCGCCCACTTATCGGGAACAGTATCATTAAAAAATATATTTACGACAGCGACGAAATATTGAAGGTGTGCGGTAAGCCTTACTCCTACAAGCTAATTATATACGAGTAGTCGAGCGGGGCTTTGGTTTCGTAGCCCGGCCGGTGTTAGAGGCTATGGGACAACTAATTGGCTGCTGTGCCCGAGGTTGCGACACTTGCGACTTTGCTATTCACTGTTGTGAGTATGCGGGGAGCTTTAACTGTCTCATTTGTTAGGTTTAGATTAAAGGGCACCAAAACCGTGGACACTGTGATTGACTACGCATGCATCGAGAACGTACTTATTGATTAAAATAGCACATAAAAATTAATTAAATGAGTACATAAAAATAAATTAAAAAAAATGAATTCGAAACTTCGCGATAAAAACTTAAACGCGATAATTTCAATTTGTCGTACGCTTTCTTTCACGCTGCTAAATAGCAGCAAAAACAGTCAAATCATGTCATTCTCATGCATTAGAATGACCTGGTAAAACCTGATAAAACTAATAGTTTTTTTCTTTATGCTTAAGCCATATCTGAACAGGTATCTCCTGTGTCCTCTACCGTGTGCCGTCCGAGGGTGAATAATCAGCCTTTTGAATAGGGAGCTTGATCAGACGCATCAAATATTCCGATTGAAACCGGATTTTACCGGTTCAAGTAATTTGGGACCGAACGATGTTTGGTTGACTGATTGTTATTATTGTTATTCTGTATTGTTATGATTTCTGTGGTTTAGGAATTATTAAGAAAGGAAATTATATCCACTCGATGCTTTTTTATATATATTTATGTGAAGATAAACATATATAGACTTATATATAAAGACATATTTATGTGAGACAAAACGCAGGAGATTGTAATTTTGTTACGATTTTCTTTGAATATGTTACTTTTATACATCTCATCATCATCATCTCAGCCGTAGAACGTCCACTGCTGAACATAGGCCTCCTCCATGATTTTCCAAAAGGACCGGTTGGAAGCTGCCTGCATCCAACGTCGTCCTGCGACCTTCATCAGGTCGTCTGTCCACTGGATGAGCTACGCTGCGCTCAGCGGCCCGTGGTCTCCACTCCAGAACCTTCCGGCCCAATCGGCCATCTATTCTGCGTGCTATGTGCCCTGCCCACTGCCACTTCAACTGGCTAATCTTCAGGGGCCTTACTATGATCTCTTAAAGCAGGACTTCTAGACAACTGCCCGGTTTATTCGTACCATCACAACTTTGAAGCAGGCCTGCCCAAGTCTACTATTCAAGAACCGCAGAAAAACCGTTCACCTGTTTTTTTTGTATGGAATCTCGTTTACATGTCGCACTAAATACACTCAGTTTATTAGCTTACAAACGTCTAAGCCTCTGCAATGTTGGTTATATAGTAAATTGTTAGAGTGCCAGAGACAATATTATCCGTTCACCTTTAAGAAAACAATATTCAAATAATTCACCTAAATGAGCGTCATGGTATGATTTCATTCAAAACTGTTTGTGTCAGGTTTAAGAACTGCACGGAACTTGCATGTTTTTTACGAAGCTGATAGTAAGGCCCCAGGACTATGTCGGTGACTTTCGTTCTTCTACGGACACTTTATACTTTATACATCTATGTCGGTTATTAATTCTTCAGTATGTATACCCTTTACTTGGTATAGGGTTTGGATAATTGCCTACTGAATCCTACATACATTATGGAAGAAATACGGAATTCTCCTCCTTTTTTATAGTAAAAAATAAGTCACAATCTGGTCCAGTAGTCATCTATATCTTCTAATATATAAAATGAACCCCTGTTTCTCCTGGTCAGGCTATAACTTGAGAACGGAAGGAACAATCTCGCTAATTCTTTTTTTGTTGTGTTAATTATTGTCAGGAGAAGGTTCTAATGAAATAAAAATTAAGAAAAGATGGGACGCTATGGCGAGGCCGAATACTGACCATACTACGCGAACGAAGTCGCGGTTAGTCACTAGTTATATATATAAAAATGAGCCCCTTTTTTACTGGTCACGCTATAACTTGAGAACAGCTTTACCGATTTTATTCATAATTTTTTTAAATGTTTTCTTATCATCTGTAGAAGGTTCTTCCTCCTCCTAGCGTCGTTTTCCTCATTGCTGAGGGTCGTGACCCCTTCCACGGATCACCTTCTGCCGAACGAAGTCTTTCCACCTTGACCTATCTTCAGCAGCGTGTATCGCACTGTGGACTTTACTGTCAAGTGCAGTACGAATTTGGTCCGACCAGCGCATTGGACTTCTTCCCCTTGGTCTTTTGCCTTCCAACTTGCCTGTGATGACAAGTTTCTCTAGGTTGTGACGGAAGTACTCCAGTACTCGTTGGAGGCATATAGATGACAACCTAGTGGTAAGAAGGTTCTTAGGTACATTGAAAAAAATCAAGAAAGATGGGAGGTTATGGCGAGGCCGAATGCCGAGCCTACTACGCGAACAAAGTCGCAGGCAGTCGCTAGTGCAAGATAAATATCTTAGTACAACATAATCAAGTTCAGTGTTACAAGGATCAAAAATCACTACGATGAAGGGTGGCGGCCCTTTGTGAAAGGGTAGAGTGCCCTTAATGAACCTATTTGCATAGGGCCACGAATTGAAGGGGTTTGACGGATGGATATGAGTTATTTAGCAGGTTTTAATATTATATCAAAGAATTCTAATGAAGTAGGCAGCTAAAGAAAGTAGTTTTGAACAAGGGGATAATTCTATCTCTATTTTAAGCTAAGAACTATATGGAATTTATTTAAATGCAATTTAAATGTCAAAACAGACATGGTAAACTAATTTTCAAATATGTTTTTTACTATTTGATATTTTAAATAGCCATGTGGTTATATGTTATGTCAGCGGAATAAATGTTATTATATATGTTATGACGTTTCCTTATAGCATTACTAGCTGACCCGCCAGCGGCGTCACTCGCTTGGTCTTGGTATAGAGGTAAAAGTGCCGTTTTGTAACCTAGAGGTCCTGGGTGGATCCCCAGGTTGGACAGTTACTGGCTTATTCTACCTAATAAATTTTGAAGGAGTGCCTCTATAGTTTGCAATAGACTCGCCTCTTAGGGCCAAAAAAGAACCTCCATGCAAAATTTTAAACTTTTATCACTCGCAGTAACGAAGTTTCATACAAACTATCAACCCCAAAAAAACCCTTAGGGATTGAATTTCATAATATCCCGTCTTAATGAGCACCTACGTCCAAAAAAGAACCCCCATGCAAAATTTTAAACTCCTAGCACTTGTAGTTTGTGAGATTTCTTGATGAGTGAGTGACCTTTCGCTTTTATATATATATAGATTTTGAATCGGCTTTCGCCATCAGTTATATAATTTTTCATAGGTTAAAACCTAGTTAAGTTAATTATAAAAGTAGAAAAAGCAAACTTGCATTATTCACCTTATATTTTTCTTAACCCAAGCGAAACAAGGGTGGATCGCTAGTTCCTGTATATTCTTGAAAAGTTGATGTGAGATTTTCAATTTTATTATGCCTTCCTATTTAATTCAGATTTCATGGGATTTCAATAGAATCCTATACCCCATTTTATTATTTAGTAAATTTTAATAATTAATGATTGCCTCATGAGATACAATAATTCCTAGACGCGGAGGCAATAGTCTTAATAAGTAAGGCCATAAATAAGTAACAATGTCTATTACAGTAGTGTGTTTTGTATTCTACAGTAGAATATCTTCTTACAAAAGAATATAAGCTCATTCAGAAATCTCACAAACGTTGTTTTATCCTTCAACCATATATTTTCACAACTGTACTACCGCAAACACAATGGGTTTGTCAACTATGATTTTCTAAGAAGGTACACTGTCGCACAACACTATTGTGTACAAAAGCATAAAAGAAAAAAAGATCTAATGGCAGTTACGACTCTTTTGTTTAAAAATTAAAACAGTGATTATTACTTTTTGAATATAGAACATCCTGTCAGTACTGTCAAAGATAAATGTTTTTTTTTAAATTTATTGCAATTTATTACCGTGGTGATTTATTGTTACTTTATTATTTCTTGTACTCGTATTTAGGGGATCTCTACGCTAATGCGTGAGAGATTATATTGTATTATATTTCATGTCTATTGTTGAGTAGAGTACAAGTATAGGGATGTCTTTATTTCGAAGCTAATTCATATTACGGATGTATTTATTACTAGCGACTGCCCGCGACTTCGTTCGCGCAGTAGGCTCGGGTTTCGTTCATAAGAACCTACCTTCTCCTGACAATAATTAACACAACAAAAAGTAATAAGTAAGATTGTTCCAACCCTGTAGGTATAGCGTGAAAACCAGGAGAAATAAGGGTTCATTTATATATACATTATTTTATTATTGCACGTTAAAGGTATAATTATATCTGATTCAAATGATATTCATACAGAAATGTGATATTGAGCGAACAATAGTACCAGACCTTTAAAAAAACACCTTAACGTTGGATTATTATGATATTTAAAAGCTGCAATATGTACATGTACACATTGTATACACTACGTAAATAAATAAAAAAGTCTGTCTGTAATGTCCGAGGTAAGGATTAATGTAACAATCCTCGCATTGGGGGTAGACCCTCATAACCCTATATAAGTATATATAAGGCTATACTGGCATAATAGTGATTAGGCCACGTCAGAGGTATTTAGGCTGAATCTATCTATTACACAAAGGTAGTTGTGTATCAACAGTACAGATATATGTTATATAGTACAAAACAGAATGTTTCTATTCATTCCGATACTTGGCTTAATGAGAAACCATTATCTTTTTTAATAAACATTATGCTAATGCGATCTCCTTCGTTCCATTCTTGCATCTTGGCAACATACTGTAGATAGTGTTGCTATAAAAGTCCCGTTTTCAAAAGTCCGGGAATTTTATTTCCCCGATCTCACTTCCGTTGAACAGAGTTTTAGTTAATGATATTTTCACCATAACTTAAATAAATTTACTTCACTGTGATTTTAACAATCTCTAATGTTTGTCAGAACATCAACCGATATTTTTTACTAGGAGGATAGATAGATAGAGTTGATGTTAATTCGTAAAATTGTAGTAAGTTCACAATGACGGGAAGGATGCGCTCATAACTGAGTTTGCCTGTTGGCTCGTGGGTAATTTGTCAACGAGGCCTAGCAAAGCATGCTGCATTTTTCAACAGGGCTCTTCTGCACACAAAGCGCTCGTAAACCGCCAATGTCGGCCCCGGTTGTAGTGTTAGTACAATAGCCGTTAGACCATAGTTATTGGAGACCTTCGTGCTGTCTGAACTAAGATTAGTGTGAACTAGGTTTATAATAGTACTTAAGTACTATTATAAACCTAGTTCACACTAATCTTAGGCTTAAGCCTACACCCCATATCCCCGTGGTGGATTATGGCCTCTATTCCTCTCTAAGATAAAAGCCAGGGCGCCCAGCATTAGATCGTATAGGGCTGAATATAGTTAAGGTTATGCATACAACTGAACAAGGTCAAAAACAAGTGTTTTATATATCTATTAGGTCTTCTACTATCTTTTGGCCTTACTTGAAAACTTATTTTCAAAGGTTCTTAGAATAGGGATGGAATTTAATGAATATTACATTTAACTATAGAAAGTAACTTTAGATATTCCAGTATGGAACATAGTTAAACACCATGTCATTACCAAATATTGTATATTAAAATAATACTGAATAATTAACTAATACAATTTCTCTATCATTGTATCTTAATTGTAAAATTTACTATGAATATATTATATTAGGATAATTTGAACTTCCACGAAATCGGTATGTTAAACATCATGAATATTAAACGTACCAGTAATTTACTAGCAGTTTATAGGACCAGAATCTCATCTCTGCCACATTATTTCCCAGAATTCCCGGAATTTCGCGTCTCTATTTCACTGCTATAATAATGCACTAGGGTTATATTACTACTATATCGGACTCCACATGCTTATATTACAAGTCGGTACGTTTATAAAATCCCTCGTTTATTATTATTGATACTTCAATATTCCGTACCAGTGTTTGCAGGCGTGTCACATACGGGGTTGATTGACTGGGACTTTTTGGCGGGATTTTTATGCGACCCATTTTTAGCCCGCGTTATATTTTCGTGTATATAATATGGTAATGATTTGATTTATTAAGCGTGCTGCGTGACTTTTGCTATTTATAATTAATGTTTTTAACAAATAGGTATATATTTGTATACGTGTTTTATCATATATCAACTTGTGTTGAAACATACGTTATGTGTACGCATTTTTATCACACATGCTCGTAAAGTGGCTCTTATTACATCGTTTAAGGCTCAGAATCCAAGATTTTAAACACATGTGCATTTTTTCCCATTACCGCACAAGTACGTTAACGAATTATCCCGTATAAATTAAATTTGTATCTCGTTGGAAGTTATACGCATGTAAAAGAATCTTAATTTACCCGGGTAATGCTTTATTTTTAAACGACTTTATTTAGCTGGACTTGTTAATACTAACAAAAAGTTTTTATGTGCATACCTAAAATTAGTACACATTTATACATAACAAAATTAAATAGTATTGCCTATAAATAAAGTATTTAATTTTATGCAATAAATACGAAATATTTGATTTATTGTATTATTTAATTAAAAGGTTACGATAGTAATACAAGTCTGTTATTTCCTTGCATATGTGATGAATAACGTCGTATGACACGCGTGTGGATCATTGTGATTATCACACACTCGGCTTCCTTATCGGCTCATGTGGAATGATCAACATCCCTCACTTGTATCATAATGTACTATTTTAATACAGTTGCTCAAAAAGTGGCGTATTGCAGGGACGTATAGCGTTCGGGATGAGGGCTATTACATACTCGTGCTTTTTTTTTACCTTTCCCGAACTCGTGCGTTCTCTTTCCCAACTGTCAAAATAATGTCTATTATAAAGAAAAACCAACCATGAAGTTTATACTAAAAAAAAATAGAAGTTTTATGATTCATGCAAATACGTATATTTCTAAAAAGAAGCTAGGTACTAATTTGTTTCAATATCAGATTTAATGATTTGATTGAATGAGTTAGATTAGGTTTCATTTCATTTCATCTCATTAAATTTCTTTTTCATTTCATATTAATAAAAAAAATCTACTGAAGACTTGGCTGTGTGGGCATAGTTCCCTTTGCCTACCAGAATGGGTGAAGAAAAAAAATCTCTGCTTATATTCTACGGTTGGCGCCATTTTCCAGAAATATTCTTTGCGAGTTTATTTTATTAAATTGCTTCATTTTTTCGCAACTGTATTAAAAATAGTCGTTCAGTACACGTGCGGAACCGTCATTGCAACTTGTTCCGACTGTCAACCTTCGCCTTCGGCTGCGCCTCGGCTCGGGTAGACAATAATTGGAACTCTTTGCAATGACAGCCTTTCCCCACTTGTAATTAAATATACTATTATCGATAATTTTACCAGTTTATTCGTTTAGGTAATCAATCAGCTACCTTCTGCTACACACATACTACCACAGTACTACCACAGTACAAAAAAGTGTTTTATCTTTTAGTTTTTTTCTGGAGTAAATACAGAGAACGCTTAGCACCTACTACTTGGGAGCAACTGGGCCGATTGAAATTTATTCCGTTCGAGTTTATTGACTTAATTTAAAATAAGGACACTTTACCTTGATAAGGGCAATGATACAGATCTTTTCAATTATGCATTAAGGTAGACGTTTCGTACGTGAAGTAAATGGTATAATTTACTCTGTTTGTCAATAAAAAGTCATATTTCTTCAGTATAAACTAATTACTCCAAATATATCAAGATGAGGCGTTTTTGCTTTGAGTAAAGGTCTTTATTGCCAGTATTGCCACAAGATTTGATGAAAATATTTTTATTAATTTATTTATTAGGCTTCTCAAGGGTAATTACATCACATTTTATACTAGGATACATGTAAGTATGTATTATTCGCTAAATGTATTACCTATTTAAGAGAAATACCGCATGCATAAACATTAAAAAAGGAGTAGGTAACCGATATATATGACATGCAAATAATGATAACTTCGTAAGTAGTCATTACAAAATTGAAAGATATACGTAATTTATGGATATAAGTAATTTAAGTAGAACAGTCAGAGAGAGTAGATTTATAGAGAGAGATTATTCAACGAACTTATTAGTAAAAGTTGCAAGATTCCGATGAAGCCACAAAGGTATATTAAATAGGGGTTCATTGGCAACGACTCACTGGAGGAAGGTAGGCTTCAAAGTCTAATTTAACGAAGAGTTGCTAGCCTGTCGGCTTTTACAATTATTTCGGCGAGAGTTCATTGAAGTTGAACGACAACTTTTAAATTCACTACAAAAAACTAAAAGCCATTTTGAATTTAGCTTTCTTTTAAAAAGTTCTTTAGTTATTACCTTTTCAACATTTACACAGATTTCCCACTTTTTTTATGTTAATTGTATCAAGTAATAATTTATTTAGGATACATTGCAGAATACAAGCATAAGTTATTTTGTGGTATTACACCACAAACAAAAAGTTATGACGGTTTAAAGGCAAGATTCCGGGTTATTTAAAAAAAAACGAATTTATGACATATCTTAGCTACCGTGACACTTAGGACATAGGATCTATCGGGGAAAACTTGCTCATCAAACCCCCCAAAAAATCCTGTCAGTCCAAACCAAACATCCTGTACATATTAAGTTCACCTACGAAGTTTCCACTTTCATAATGCACTATATCCAGGATTGGAATTCATTCCTGAGTCCGTATTGTAGATGACATCTCTAGACATTGCAATTTGATAGAGAAAAATTCACATCCTCGGACAGGTTCGAACCCGCGTCTTCCGACAATCCGTGTGAACGACGTTAATGTTTCTATCTCAAATTGCAATGTTGTGTGTGAACGACGTTAATGTTTCTATCTCAAATTGCAATGTTGTATGTGAACGACGTTAATGTTTCTATCTCAAATTGCAATGTTGTGTGTGAACGACGTTAATGTTTCTATCTCAAATTGCAATGTTGTGTGTGAACGACGTTAATGTTTCTATCTCAAATTGCAATGTTGTGTGTGAACGACGTTAATGTTTCTATCTCAAATTGCAATGTTGTGTGTGAACGACGTTAATGTTTCTATCTCAAATTGCAATGTTTGTTATCACTTAGCAGGCGTTAGTGCTTTACAAATCTTATTATAAAATAAATTAGTGACCCATGAATGCTACTTACGGGATCGATTGTCATTCACCGTCAATGATGATATCATCAAGATAGGCGAAACACTTTTCAGTTATTGAAGTGTTACTCAAAAACCGCTCGACCGAATTTGATGAGATATAAATGCGACCACCCCGGGAGTATACTTTGCCAAACAAAAAAGACATTTTGAGAATAGATCCACAAATGGGGTAGAAATCGGTGAATATACACAAAAAAATACTCGAACATATGCTCCTCCTTTTTTGAAGTCTGTTAAAGACTATACAGGGTGTTTGGTAGAGGGACCGACAAACCAAATGAGCGTGTTCGGGGGCCCACTTGGAGAATACAAGTTGGCCAAAAAAAAATCCCCGACACCCCAATTTGTTTTAACTTTTTTTGTGAATTTTCTCGTTTTCTCCAATATTGTACCAATTTTGCTTTGCGTGGCCTGAAGGTGTATTAGAGACCAAATTCAACTAAAAACCTCCGGTCTAAAACATATTTTACAAATGTTATGGTGGTAAATAGGTACAATTTCGGAGAAAAAGGGAAAAATCACAAAAAAAAGGTAAACATATTGGGGGGTCGGGGTTTTTTTTGGCCAAGTTGTATTCTCCAAGTGGTCCCCCGAACACGCTCATTTGGTTTGTCGGTCCCTCTACCAAACACCCTATATGTAGAGTATTCGAATTGCATAAACAGGAAGGCATAGAAGATAAAATATTATAATATATCTTCTATGTTTGCGTTCTAGATCTTAGGTCGCATTGTCATCGCCATCAGGTGATATTGAGGATTGCTATAAAGAAAAAAATCCTTGCATCACATTGTAAATATTACAAAACTGAAAGTTTAAGTGAGGATGTATGTTTGTTCCTCCTTTACAATTTGGATGAAATCTTAAATTTAAAGTTTAAGTTTTAAGGGTTAGTACATAGCCTACTTTTTGTCCGGATTCAATGAGTACTGATGGGCCTCCATAAACGTTGTTCTACGTGGCAGGCTATAGCTTAGATTACCTAGTGTAAATTTCAAAGTGGCTCTTAAGGATACATTCTTACATTTATAAGCTCCTAGTACTTTTGTTTTACACTTGATACGCGAAAGTTTGACTACTATCTCAGTTGGTCAGTGATGATGCGGTCGCAGGTGGTATCACACTAGACCTAGAACAGCTCGTGGCTCTCAAGTATACATTCTTAAATTTATAAGCTCCTAGTACTTTTGTTTTACACTTGACAGGCGAATGTTTGACTACTATCTCAGTTGATGGTCAGTGATGATGCGGTCGCAGGTGGTATCACACTAGATCTAGAATACCTCGTGGCTCTCAAGTATACATTCTTAAATTTATAAGCTCCTAGTACTTTTGTTTTACACTTGATAGGATATGTTTGATCACTTCATGGTCAGTGGTGATGCGGTCGAAGCTGGTATCACACTAGACCTAGAACAGCTCGTGGCTCTCAAGGACAGCTGCCGGAACACACTGTTAGGTTTGCAGCGACAGATGTTCAAACTTGAGGGAGGTAGCTAGTCAGGCGGAATCCAGAGATGCGCTACCCCCATGCTGTAGGTTTCATCACGATGTTTCCTTTATCGACAGCTCAAGCCTGAGGTGGGGATCGAATTTGATGCCGTCATCGTTTCAAAATGTGTGCCTCAATTGAGACTTCTAATTAGTTCGCACGCGACAACTAATTCTGAGCAGCTTATTTCAAGACAAATTTCGACGAATTTTATCGATTCATTGAAATCTATCCTAAATTTAAAATATCCTAGTTGCTTTAGAAGGTTTATTCAAGAGGATTATCCAACATTATTAACTCTTTTCTATCAAAAGACTTAATATTGCGCATTACATGTTTATGTTCGCCTTTATTAAAATCCCCCGGAAGTGCGCACAAAGAGGAATGAATATGTTGTAGCACATGGCAACTTCTAGGCAGCTTTATTATTTCAGTGTTGCCGTGGTATAAAATATAGAGCAGTAGGGTTGACAGTTCTGAAATTTGCAAGATAACTGCTAAGTTTAAACTTAGTTTTTTATTATTAGGTTTTGTAAACTTAATTCACATATAAAAATATAGGTACCTACCATTGTGTCTCCATTACAGAGTAAGGCTTGAACAAGAAGAAACCTTCTATTATATGTTTATCGAATTGAAATATTAAATAGATTTATACTAGTAGTTCTGCGAACAGTAAACCTCGCGAGCACAGTCTTATCAGCGGCAATATTTCGCAGTACTTTACAACCTTTTATTCACTTTTTATTGGTCTGTAAATAGGCTCTTAGCAAAATTTCCCCTTCTTTAAGGAAAAGTACCCATACACTAAAAAATCGCAGACGAAAAAAAAAAATTGAATAGTAGAGCATGCATGCCAAGTTTCGTCAAGGTTGGTTGAATAATGCGACCTGTACATAAATACCAACTACACGGACAGATGAAAGTCAATTTGGCCAGTTTAAGAGGATTGGATAGAAAACAGAAAAAAACATTCTAAAAGAGATAACTGTTGTCTACCTCTTAACATTGTCCGATTTCAGTTAATCATCACATTGTTTACTATGCCCGTACGTTTTGATTTTTTCAGTTTTTTTCAAGTTCTAAAAAAGGAAATTTATAGTATGTACTTTGAAATACTGAAAAAATCAAAACGTACGGGCATAGTAAACAATGTGATGATTCCATGAAAAAAGAAATCACTGAATTCGGACAATGTTAAGAGGTAGAAAAGAGTTTTCTCTTTTAGCATGGAAAGTACTAGCTATGCAATCCTCTTAAGCAGAGAAGTCTCGCTCGCTTCGTTCGCTCGGTCAATAAAACACAAATAAATATGAAAAATTAAAAGTTAATGTATACATTTTGACAATTCGTGAATGTTACATAATACAAATAACTTTATAACAAAGAAGAATAAAACGAGATCTGCAAACAGGGCATATCCTTCTAAATTTAAATGGACCAATCAGGAGAGGAGAAACAAAAAATCCCGAGGGAACAATATCGAATTTTGCTATCGCTTGCCGAAGCCTGTCGTTTTTGAATAGGAGTGATGAAAATTAAATTATTCAAACTCTACCACTAACTAAAAGAGCAATATTTATTGGCAACACCCTCTTCTATATTTTTTTCCCACTTAAATATGCACACGACGTCAACACTCGCAATTATATTTAAATTCAGAACACGCTTTATGGCGACGCTGATTTTTTTCTGTCAAAAATAAGGGGTGTATTCACATCATAACTGGATTCCTTCGCAACCTAACGTGTTTAAAAATAATTCATTTTAACATCCTGCTTTTGTATTTTGAGCTCTATACTCTTCAAAATAAGATTAACACGAAAACCTTCAAGACAATGATCCTGCTTTTCTGTTTTGAATTGTAACAACTTAGTAATAAGGTATAATTTTGTTTTAGATACATGTTTCAAGATAAGGGCATGTTTTAAATGTAACGCGAGACACTGTTGATCCCATTTTGTTTATTTAGGCTAAGGAGATCTTTGAAATAAACATGGAGCCTGTTTATTCGTTTTTAACGCCATAGATTTTTTCTTATTGAAAAACCTGATTTTTAGGGTATTTTTGGAATTTAACACTTGCCGGGAAGCTCGTTTGAACTCGACCGAGTACTAACAAACACAGAAATGTTAAACTCTACTTGTGAAGTGTTATATAAATAAACTACCGGCTAAAATTAAAACACACATTCTTTTCTTTGTAAGTATGACGGTAAGACGGACACTTATGGTTGTAAATTTGCCATCCCTAAAATTATTTATATAAATATAAAAGGACTTTGTTTATTAGTGGACAATATTGAACGGGGTGGTTTGGAATTGAAAACTGGTTATTAAAGTAAAAGAAACAAGTGCAATTTGAAAACTTGAATATCGACTTCCATTCTAATACTTTGGTCAAAATCAGTTATTGGAGTGTAACTCAAAAACTACTAAACTGAATTTGATGAATGTTAAATGGGACCACACGGGAAGCACCTGCTTTCAAACAAAAATTTTGAGAATCGGTCCACACAATCGAAAGTTATGATGTAACAAACATAATAAAAAACAAAAAACAGTCGAATTGAGTACCTCCTCCTTTTTGGAAGTCGGTTGAAAAAGACATACCTACCCACTTAGAATAGGTACGACGTGCGAACGTTGACCCGCCCGGGCAGCTTGGGCGGGTCAACTTTCGCACGCCCAATTACTGTTATCTATTCTGTGATGTAGCAGTTCGTGTCGTGCGTTCACTCGCACTGTGGTTCTTCGCCGTGGAGCGGCGAATATGGGTAAATAATAATAAATATATCGCTTCCCGGCAAAAAAGTGTCATAACACATAATAGGTACGTTATGACATTTCTACAGCAATAAATAGCAAATCTTGCATTTGGTCGGCTGTAAAATCGACGTTATTATGATGCGTATAGCGACCACAAGATGGCACAAAGTACTCTTTTTCACTGAGCCATTTTGCTCACTTCATTGGCATGAAAAGTGTCACATGTGTGTTGATACAGAGTGGACGTGTGATAAGTTGCCTGAAAAGTGTATTAACGTGTGATGTGACTTTTTAAAGGTAAGTATTCATGTGAATATTTAGAATTATTACAAATAAAGTGTCGCAAATTGTGTTATGACTGTTTTTAAGAACAAAAATCATCGTAAAATATTCACTATATTACGCAAAATATACATTACCTGTGTAAAGACACTTTATTTTTATTTTTATGATTTAAAGTCCACTTTAAATGAATGTAATAATGACATAACACATTTAATGGCAATGTAGGTGAAAAATAATATACTTATCATGAGTTTTATATTGTATTGAGTCTTTCTTTCTGCATGAAATCGAACTCGTTTATAAAAGCACGTGGCATTTTTATTTGTTGTTGACTGTTTTATGAAATACTATTATTTGTTTTATTTATAGCTTTAGCCGAAATATAAATTTTTAATAAAGTACCTAGGTACTAGGTGTTGTAATGATCTTGTTGTAACGGTGTATGTTTATGTTTTTTCAAGGACAAGACGAAACATAACAGTCGGGCGGCGTTTTTGATACAATTAGCTAACAATAAACTTAACCAAAACGAGGTTTCGAATCAGAATACCTTTCAAACTATAACCTCAGATAATGACGTGTCAGAGACAGGTTTGTGTCCTTTTTAACTAATTTCGTTTTTTTCAAATTGTTTATACCTACATAGTTACTGTGATGCTATATTCACCCTCGTTATGTTATGCATACCTATATATTTTTTATTAGGTTACAATAAGTCTACTTCTAATCGTTTATATTGTACACAAAACGAAACTATAGACAGAACTTCATGTTGCAATGTGCAGGCACCATCGTCGATATTCTACAACTTTCGTGTAAAGGTAATTCACTCAAGCTGATAATTATTTAAACGTATAGCTACTTTTAGCTCCTAAAGATACAGTTTTTTAAATTTTTAGGTGCAAGTCAAACGTCAGAAGAAAATTATAATTTTGAATACAGCGATGACAGCGTTAAAGACCCTGATTACAAAACTCCGACTGCCAGAAAGCGTGTCAGACGGGCTTCTCAATTGTTATTGGAAAAGAAGAAACATACAGCTTCCGTCAATACTGACACTCTTGACAGACCTGGGCAATCCGGTTGTATTCCAGAAAACTTTGCTCAGACTCCTTCAACATCTAAATATTTTCCGCAGCGCAATCTGTCCACATCATCTAATACATCTCGTAATATCTCTAATACATCGCTAAGAAAAAAGGCAATCCCTACACTGTTATAGAAATGTCATTCAATGATTTATATTCGTTGAAGCGTCTATCATACCAAACATATACCAAATAAGCGTCTATCTATATTGGACTCCACATGACCGCAAAATCATAAAAAAAATCTGAATTGAGGGTTTTCAAATTATTGCAAAACGATCCTACCAAATCCCTATAAAGATCCTACTATTCAAAACTTCCTATAAAGATGATCAATTCTCCGAAACAATTATAACACGAAAAAAAACCTTAACCAAATCACACTCAAGCGCGCGTATCTATCCAAACCGAAACTTAAGGAGAATAAAATGAAGGATCACCTGGATTTATTACAAAATAATCATATTCCAAATTTTTCTGAATCTTTTTTCAAGTCTCTTAAATAAATATTCTTGTAAAAGTAGTGTTGATTGTTTGGTAAGATTATTTACAGGTTCTGTACTTTGATACCAATTATATCTCGTTTAAAAAGTTCTTTTAAGTGATTATTAAGGTGTTATAAGTAATTTATACATATTCGAATAAAACTATAATATAAAACATATACAACTATGTATATATGCATATACTACATTACAACTATAATATAATATAACATAAAACTAGAAATAATGGTATTTAAGCAAGAAGTTCCGTACGGCTTTATTATTGACCAAATAAGCTGATTGTGATTGTAGATAAAAAATATTTTGGTAAGGAGTTTATGTGTACGGTTTTGTTATTTTTTTCTTATTTTAAAAGTAAGTTTCTCAGTAAAGTTCCTAATTTTGTTATTTTTGTATTTTTGTTGTTTTTTGAATAAAACTTATGATGATAATTCCATTGAAAAGTGTATTATTCCCCAAACTATATACATTTTGCCAAAAAAAGAGTCATAATATATGTCTAATTTAGAGTTTCTTAAAAGTTACTTAAAAAAATATATGATTTTCTGAAAAATATTAAACTATATGAAAAACACATAAATAAGCTATATATGAATAAATTTTTAGCAATGCAACTCTTATAGTTTTTAAATAATTAGGATAGAAAATAATCATAAATCATAAAACCTGTATTTTCTCAAAATAGCTGTTTTTGTGTTATGACACTTTTTTTGCCGGGAAGCGATATGTAACTTTTTTTCTTTTACTTTCATGACCAGTTATAGATTCCAAACCACCCGTTCAATAAAGTGCACTAATAAACAATGTCCTTATATATCGCTTACAATAATAATAGCTTTACATGTAGTTATCACAGTTGATGAATTACGTTAATCTCTAGTCTTCACGGTAAGATACCCTGAGTTTGTGAGGACTAGTTCACTTCCAGGGTGCTGGTGAGTAAGTCCATGATGTAGCACGTAAACCGTGTTTATGTCTACGAGTGATGAGTGCAGGTTGTATATAAAAGTCACTCATTAAGTATGAGAAAATAAAAAAATATAAAGTAATCAAATCATAATAAAATAAGCATTACTGTACAGGATTAGTAAAATATTTATAATCAATCAAATAGTTAATAGTACAGTAAGTAATTAGAAATAATAATGTATATTACCGATTGTATAAGACTATTAGATTTTGTATATATGGTTAATACGACTACTGATACTGCTACTGATTTTTTTATATAAGTAGTCGGAGTCACAGTGTCACTGTCTTGTCTAAGTCACGTTTCAGTAAAGTGGTGGATGCAATACTAAAACTTTCTTGGTGACTGGGGAGGAAAACAAGACAACAACTCACATACAAACTCACAAACTATCACATGTAGTGAAACAAAACAGTACATATTATGTTACACAAATAAAGAAATACGAAAAATGGATACAAAAACAATTCACGTCAATTGAAAGCTTAAACACAACGAGCTATGGAGAGGGCTATGCTCGAGGTTTCTCTACGTGATCGAATCAGAAATGAGGAGATCCGTAGAAGAACGAAAGTCACCGACATAGCCCAGAAGATTAGCCAGTTGAAGTGGCAGTGGGCAGGGCACATGGCACGCAGAACAGATGGCCGATGGGGCCGAAAGGTTCTGGAGTGGAGACCACGGACCGGCAAGCGCAGCGTAGGTCGTCCACCGACACGGTGGACAGACGACCTGATGAAGGTCGCAGGACGACGTTGGATGCAGGCCGCTTCCAACCGGTCCTTTTGGAAAATCATGGGGGATGCATATGTTCAGCAGTGGACGTCCTACGGCTGAGATGATGATGATGATGATGAAAGCTTAAAATTGACTGTTCCACAATGGCTGGTCTTGTCGCTTAGAGCGATCTCTTCCGTATATAATATTTAGTATGATTTTCATGTAGTAGTTTTAGAAGTTTTTTTAAGCCCTTGCAAGAGCTTACCTGTTACCTATCCATGATTATTACTATAACTAACTAACATTTTTTCTTTTACTGAACATTTGGGGTCCAATTTAACCTCGACATCCCCACTTACTCACGGCGCTAACCCCTAAATCCTAGCCAGAGTAAATTGTATCCCTTGAGACCGAAACTAAATACGAGACGTCCGGGTGGCTATTTTGTAAAACATTACAACTCTACACAACATAAGTGTACAAGTCTACAAGCATAAGACAATAAAAGTGACAATCATGAGTTTGGTCGGGTTACCCGCATTTTTCAGTGATGTCTTACACTTCTACAAGTTGTCTTGGTGAGTACCACCGCGTTGTGCCAAGTATAGTGTAAAATTTTTATTATGATTTTAAAGCACTAACGCCTGTTTAACGACATTGCAATTTTAGAGAGAAAAATTCACATCCTCGGACGAGAACCCGCGTCTTCCGGCAACCCGTGTCAGACGCCCAGACTGAATGACACTCGACCGCGAATTGTGAATATGAGCGATTGGTCGAGTGGTTGCTGAGATAGTAGGTTTTGAAGTTTAAAAACTGGACCATTTTGGTAATATTCGGCAAATATGTTTGGTAAATACAGGGTTGTTGGTAAGTCGACCTATTCCCGTAATGGGCCTGTAGTTTACATAGTTTCTGACTTATTTGACTATGCAACACCCTATCGTAAATCAGACCGTTTTCGAGATATTTGAATTTAATAATTTAATTTAATTGGCCGTCCGGGGGTGGAGACGCAAGAGCAAGTCACAAAAAGCTCCAAGGGTGGAAGTGTTAAAGGGCATAACGCCGGTAGTAGCGCTCTAGTGAAACCGCAGCACACCTCTCGACACTCTTTAGCCATCCACACCAACGTTGCCCCTTTTGTCACCACTCATGGTGGCCTTTATGGGGGGGCCCGTTTAGTGGATGGCAAGTCACCACCTGCCTAAATATTTTAACATGAGACTAAAATTGGCAGGTGCCGTAGTCTCTTCCATAGCCATCTTCCTTATCACTAATAAGTTCATCTCAATAGCCTGGCCATTTTACCCATATTTGTAATAGTTATAAGAACCATGTTACCCTTTATCCAACATTTTTTCTGTTTTTTATACTCCTTTGTATTTTTATACCAAACAGGCCTCTAAGTGTTGGCTATAGCCCCACTTATGCCTTTGTAAAGGACCGGATGAAATCCGTGATTTATTTTGAATAATAATAATAATATGGGACAACATCCAAATGTGATACTAAATTAAATGCCTTGGTCTACGGATGCGTACCAAATATTTCATTCAGTCTATCTCTGCTTACCGCTTGCTTGAAGTGGATTCAACACCGATTTTGGCGAAAATACTCATTCTTAATTTCATTCTCATTCTATCATCTTCATTCCGATTCAATATCGCGCTTATGACAGGTGAAATCTGTCAGTCGCTCGGAATGGCTTGAAATCACGCTCACGTTGCTCACGACATGGCTGACAGTGCAGTGATTTGTTTATGCTTCTTACAAGATGTTTAACGAGACGGTATGAAAACAATTACGAGTACTTACAACACGAAAATATGTTTAAAACAGGCCACAAAAACTATGAACGATAATAGTAACCACGCGTGTGTTTACTTTTATGCGCTAGCATGTGTGCGTACACATGCTAGTGCATCACGCACAAATCGACGACTTCTCATTTTTGACAGAACTGCTCACGGTGATTCAGTTCGTAGCGTAAAATGGCGTCTTTGGTGATGTAATCCATTACATCACATGCCGAGTTTTCTTTGATTTGGAATGACGATCACGACACTATATAAAAAAACAATTTTGATTTCAATCGGAAAGCAGGGTATCTGTACTGTACAAGTCAACAATTATTTTCACAAGTAATTGTATAAACTCATAGACAGGTTGTTAGAATAGGTTCCCGGAATTGTGTTATTACCGTCAAAGCCTTAATTTAATTAATTTAAACCGGCTGCATCGAAGTCGACACCTCGACATAAATAGATACAATTCGGTTACTCGGGTTGTTGCTGGTTTGTGGGGAACTCCATCATTTTCGAATTCCTAGTATGAATGCGGGTCGCAACTTGAAGCTAACATTATTATGTATCCATAGATGGATATGTATTTTAACTAACTACATAGGTCTTCGAAGCCAAGTGCGATAGAATAACTAATGTTAATGATATATTAACGTGTGTCCATGTCTCCCACAAGCCCCACAACACAGAGAGTTAGTTGTATGTATAAAGTGTCTTAAAAATAGAGTTAAGCATCTTTAAAAAATAAGTAGTTCCCCTATATCCCCTAAATGAGCATCATATCTTGACCTTTCAAATAACGTGTATATTCATTAAATACAATTTTTAAGCAAAACATGTTTATTACCAGAATATAGGATTACTATAAATTACTTAAAATGATAAAGCTTAATTGTAATTTCAATAAACATTCTTAGAATTTACAACGGTACGCAAAAAGCTGCTCGGTTGGCGATTCTATTTATCATGTGTGTACTGTGTAAAGGAAACGTTACAGGATTTGCGCATGACCTAAGTGAAGCCTGGTTCTATAAGTAATACATATATTAAAAGGTACTGAACAGATGGGCTACCTTATGGTGATCATAGGAGGGGTTGGCTCAATTGGGCTGCGAATTTTGTAGTACGTTGAACTTAGCTTGGCACTCTACCGTATGTGCTTACTACTACTACTACAAATGTGACCAAGTACTGGGCATTTATTTCTTTAACTGCCCGCGTGATAAGTTCTTATTTTTGAGCCGAGAATCTCTTGTTCAGAGCAGATTAAATTTGAGCCGAAGCGCTCGCAGAGGAGCTTGATATGGCCATCTTAACCGATCAACAAGTTTAGCAACGCTTGCTGCGGTCAGAAGTTGGATGGGTGAGTGCTAGTGGCATTATTCAACTGAGTGCTTCCGTGCTTTGGAGGGCACGCTAAGCTGTCGGTTACGGTTGTTTGTCTTAGAACAACAGTCTTTAGACCTTCGGGCAGCCTGAAAACTTTGGTGGGCCACTAGCATCTCCACCGCCGCACTGATAATGACCCAACTCTTCTCTCTGAGAGGCAGGCTCGAGTCTCAGCAGTGGGAACATAATGCATTGATTTTGTACGTCAACGATACGTCCGACTTACGATTATGCAAATGTCTATGCCAGGCTGTCGTATAGACCAGTTTACTAAATACACCTGGATAAGTACCGAGCAGACTGCCATGCGGCCTGGGAAGACCGTGAAGTGCGAGTAACCCGATAGGGAAGCCAGCAGGTGAGCTCACGCTTGGCGGGCGGTACCTATCGGGACGCACGTGGGAACTTGGCCCTTCATGCAATGCAAATATACGAGCACGTTATAAGGTGCATTAACACGTGCAATTTAAATTGCAATACTTGTTAATTACGACGATATAATTAATTGAATAATTACGTTAACGCAAGCGCTTTATATTAACTGCCAATATATTAAAATATTGATTCCTGTATAACTATAAAATATATTTATATATTTCTCCAATAATATAACTACAATCTTTTTTGTACGGTATATTATATTATGATTTCTTCGTGTTTTTAGTTGCTATCGATGGAATTTTCAGACCATTCCGAGTAAACCATGGGCACCAATTTGTACTCGTCGATGATAATGCGCTCGCCTATCGAGCTCAACAAGTCAGTGCTGCTCTCCAAGAATACGACATCACAAAGTTAGACTGGTCTGCCGGCTCGCCTGACTTAAACCCAAAAGAGCTCGCGTGAGATGCTCTTAAACGAGCTGTTTGGAACCTTAAGCCACGTCCCCAGACAGTGACAGAGGTCAGGGAAGCCGGGGACAGGTTACCCCAAGAAAAGTTGGATAACTTGATTCACAGCATGCACAAGAGAACCACCGCATGTGTTCGAGCCAGGGGAGGAGTTATACTAAATTGAACATAAACCTTTTATTAATAAATTGTTGATTAAGTTCAATTTAAACAAAATATATCAGCTTATGCTAGTGATCACAATTTTTTTTTGATGTGTGTATATATAAATATTACCAAACATTTTTATGGGGCAACGTAGAAAGTTTTGTAGACTTGCTGTCAGATTTTTGTGTCAGATGGCTGCTTCACAATGACAAAGTTATACAAGTTAAAATAAACCGCTGGCCTAGATACTCGTACCAGACCTGAATATTGACGATATGACCTCGAAGCTCTGAAACTGCGAGGATGACTCAACATATGTGGTGTGTCAACATCTCTATTTATTCCGAAACGGTAGTCAGTGACACTGAAAGTAAAATTGTCTAGTTATAGTTCGGACGGAAGAAATATGGCAGATAAAGCGAACGTCTCAGCGCCAGTTACATGATATACGCCATACATGTACTTAAGACGATTGAAATAACTCTTTTCTACCTCTTGCCATTGTCTGATTTCAGTTTTTTTTTAATGTAATCAACCCATTGTTTCCTATGTCCGTACGTTCTGATTTTAGTATTTTAAAGAACTATAAATTTACTTTTTTCGAACTTAAAAAAATAATACATGACAGTTTGTACTGTTTCACGTGAACGACACGCTACGTTACACTTACGCAGTTATTCATGGCCCAGTGTTGTATGAGTGTATGCAAAGTAAAACAAATCACAAACTTGGTTTGTGATAAAAAAGCTTTTGAAAAAATCTATTTGCATCTTAGAAAATAGCTAACCTATATAAAACCTTACACAATCAGACATTCGTCGGGATAGGTGTTTGTTAGTCAAAATTTCCCAGTCTATAACACCAAAAATCAGCGGGATTATATCACAATTTTAACTGGAAACAACTAAATAAACAAAGGTCACTTGTTTGCGTCGTTTGGGGTCGATACGTCCCTGGAGGACAGGAGCTCTTGAAATATTTAAAAGGGTTGACATTGGTGGAGCGGCTGGAATAATCGATAGGTGACGGAAATTACTATATTTTGCGTAAAAAATCAGGCTCCAAGTCCATTCTCAGCAAGCATTCTGAGCACGTTGCCGAACATGCCGGATAATATTTTTTTTTATTTTTAATTTATTTAATATTATTGTCCGAAATTATTACAAAAAACGTAAATTGTACTTATAATTAAAGACTGTGGAAGCCTGAAGGGCTTATGAGCAGTCAATGAGTTCATATGTATATTACATTATAAAATAACAATTTACTTGCATGAGAAATAGCTATTTAGAGTACATAATCAGAGTTAATACTTAACTTGACTTTAGAAAAAAACATTAAATCCTATTAATATATTAATATATCCAGCAGTGGACTATTACAGGCTGATGATGATGATGATCATGCTAAATATGGCTGTATTCGATCTAGATCTCTACTGGAGTTTTCAAACAAGTAAGACTTATTATTTAATCGTAGACTGTAGAGATGGTTTGTACCCGGAAATAAGACATGGGCTATTTTTTAATTCAAGGGTAGTTCCCGAGGGCGACAACCTAATACCATGCGAACAAAGGCGCGAGCGAATACTGGTATATAAGACCAAGGATTCGTAGTATATGAATCCTTGATCAGACTAATATTATTAATCTTTCATATGAAAAGTTGTGAAACAGCGCGCAGACGTCAGCAAAATTTTCTACCGAGTTTCAAAAAAAGGAGGAGGAACTCAATTCGATTGTATGTTTTTTTAATGTTTGTTACCTCATAACTTTCGACCGAGTGAATCGATTCTCAAAATTATTTTGTTTGAAAGCTGGTGCTTCCCGTGTGGTCCCATTTAAATTTCATCACATTCGGTCTTGTAGTTTTTGAGATACACTCAAATAACTGAACTGAATAGAATGGCAGTCAGTATTAAATTTTTCAAATTGTACTTGTTAAATATAAATTTTAGTGCACAATAGTTTCACAATTCCTTACATGAATCTCGTATGAGATTGCGTTCCCTGTCAATTCTAATTTAACACGCACACTGTCGACCTGCTTACTCGTTACTGTGGTGTTGCCATCACAACATATTATCGTCATTAGTGGGACACGAGCTTAGGTGTATCGGAGAACCGGGGAGGTTGCCAGTCTATAAAAACTGGATGGTAAAAAAGGGCGTAGGTGCAGGTGTAGCGTACGCAGTGTGAGATAATACTGGTTAACTGTATGTATAAATGTTTTTTTTTTGTGAGACAAATATCGCGTGGAAATATTTATAACAGTTATAAGTAGTATATATTAAAATATTTACATAATTTCGTTGGTTTGAAAATGGCATGAGACGGGTTGCTACCACGGATCAAAATATTAAATTTAGAACAAAGTCGCAGTGATAACGGCAAATAGTAGTTTTAAAAACCTTTTTCTTTTTTAAATATTTTGAAACGTGTCCGATAGTTTTGATGCGATCCGTGGCAACTCAAAAAGTTAATTTTTCCCATTCTGATATTTCTAAATTATTCTAAGTGATCACTTTTCACCTTCCTTCAAAGGAATTCTTTATTTCTAAAATTATTTTGGGGTAGATCATTTAATGAACGGTCATGACCGAAATCACGGTCGATGACCAATGAAAGTAACTGAGTGTCAGTCGTTCCAATAATTAGGATGGTTTGACTGTCAAATTTCATATATCACGAACACACCATATTAATTCACATAATGAAAATAACGTTTAACTTACTTCAGTATACTTTTATGTCCAATACAATTTAATATTTACAGGATTACGGACACCAAATAAAAACTAATGAGGACATGAATATGACCCTTTACTTTCTATATATAAGGGTTTTGGTATTTCGAGAGAAATTACGCCAAATTACTATATGTACTTTTATAACAGGATTTAAATAATTTAGAATTTAGTATTATATCTTTATCTAAAGTTGAAGTTAAAAACACAATGCAATAGAGACTGCACATATTTTCTCTCCCCTCACGATCTAATTAGAAACGCTATACCTAGATTGTAACTAAAACTAGCATTTTAACCGGTATTTTCTAGTTTTCTCCAGTATTTTTCCATCGCGCTTGTCCGCCGTATTTCTATGCAGATTGACTGGGGACCCAGGAGAATTTACTGTTATTTCACTGTACTATCTACTGGGGTGGCGACATTCTGTTTTAAGGCGTGAATATTTTTGACGAATTCGACGTTTTTTGTGTTTTGAACAAAATTTTAGTTGGGACTTGGGCCATACTTCGTTCTAAGACTATTATTCTCTTCTCCAACTCTTTTATTTCCCTGTGGTGGGGTCGATACAATACTTATTTCGTTTAGCTTTAGCTTTATGGTGAATCTGACGCAATCTGTGCGCCTAATGTGCACAAACACCCATACTACACATCGATTTGAGTAGTGGCAAGCTAACATTCAGGATTCCCAAGCCTGGAACTGTTCACCATACTTTCACAGTGATAGTGATAGATGTAGACTCCGGGAGTTAATTCAGGTTTAATCCACGAGGCCTAATGTCACGCTGTGATTAAACTATTAAGTATAACATAACATAAATAGTTTTACTGCCATTAGATCTCTTTTTTTTTAAAATAAAACAATTACTTACCCCTACTTATACATAATCTTCGCATACTATAATATCTTCAGCTCGAATACTAAAACGTATACTACGAATAAGTATAAAGAAATATACTCTTGGATTATTTTTATAAATGGATGAAATTGTTTGTAAAACTATTTTAAAATAAAATTTATCAGTTATCAGTACTCGTTGAATACAAAAAATAAATATATTAAAACTACGTCCTTTCCGTAACAGTAAAGGATCATAATCAACCCATTAGCTTCCTACTGCTGGAAATACAGCCTTTCTCCCAGTGCGGTTTGGGGGATAGGTTAGTGCCAGTCTTTGTCTCGAAGATTTCAGACCGCCAGCAGTCTTCCGAAATAGCCTGACCACTCTTATTCTCAGAAAAACAACCGAGAACGACAGAAGTATACTGCTTCGTGCACTTTTCTATCCCTGAGTGGAATTTCTCGATTATTATGTGAGAGAATATACCGCAGTTAGACCAGAATCTTTAACGTTAGTATATGCGACTACTTTTTTCTTATCTTATTTCCAATCTCCCATTACGAAGCACACACGTCACGTAAAAGATTTCGACAGCGCCGTCGCTTACCATCAGGAGAGATAGTGATCAGATACTGTCCAATAAAGGCACTATATAGTAAATAACGCTACCGAAGATACAATAACTCAATCCCACAGCAGACATAACTCATTCAGAAACACGCTTATAACTGTGGTGGATCACTGGAGTGAGGTTAGCAGTACATAAGCTCAAGGTTAATTTCTTGATTTAGGCGTTACTTTGCGGAAATCCATTATCAAAAACGATATTAAAAGAAATATTTAGTGACACATCCGCTGGAAAATATGCTTTTGGCTGAGTTGCAGTGTGCAACATAAAATACTAATAGGAAGTATACAGATAAGCAACACACAAAACAACCCAAACAACAAAAAAAAATGATTCGACACGTGTTCGCCTCTACACGAGGCATCCTCAGGAGATGTTGACCCGTCAAGCGCTAGACCGACATCAAAGCTAAAGCTTAAGATCATCGATGAAATACGAGATTCGTAGACTAAGGTAAACTTATAGGTGACTGGCCAGTTGGTGGCAACTCTGCCTTCTGAGCCGATGGTCCTGGGTTAGATCCCCGGACAGGTCAAACATATTTATCTTATTGTATTGTTGGATATATATATCAGTCATCAGGATACCATAGTACAGGCTCTGCCTAGTATGACGTTCGAGCTGACCCGCTCCGGCGCAGACGAACGGGGGTACGGAGAAGGCAGTATGCTCGCCTCCTGCCTCCTCCATAGTGGGGTCACGGGTGAAGAGTTGGGGGACTCTTGGTCGGCTTGCACGACCCCAAACGTCTGAGGAGTGCCCTTGGTGAGCAAGGGCATCCCTTCACAGGCGCTGAGACTCGGTTACCAACCCGGGCCTACTCCTGGGGCGAGATGGTGAATGCCAGCGCAACCCTATCTCGCACCATCTGGCGGAGGACTGCTCACGAGGGGATTTTAGTGGGTCTGAGCCCCACATACCCCCATCCGTCTACCCCCGTAGCGGAAGGGAAGTGGACAGCATTTCCCCCTCTCATAGCTTTTTCCTTCAGATGATTTACTAGATTTTTACTGTTTTCCAGAACTAAAACTACACAAAAGCTTGAGAAAAAAAAATTACAAGGACTATACAAAGCGGCGAATACAAAATACCAAATACGCTTAGTTAATTTACAACAAGGAACCAAGTCTAATGGTAATAAATCTTCTTTTTTCGTCAATATCTTAGCTAACACCACGTTGAAATGCACAAATGGTTACCACCCTTTCTGTTGATGATCTGAATAGCTTATTGGCAAGATCTGACAATGAAGTCAATCTGTGATTTATCAGTAAGTTTGGGCAGCTGTCTTTGAGAGCCAGTTAGTATTCTACTTCTAGTGTGCTAGCCATCTTTACGTCGTCATTGCCACACTAACCATCTAATCAAATAGTGGACAAACATAAACCTATCAATTAGTCAATTAACTAGAAACAATATTATATCATTTGTTCCACTCTTATCTACTGTTTTAATACAAAAGCTGTTCAATACCCGGGCTTTCAGACACTTCTATCATTCCGAACGGTCCAATAGTTCACGCTTCAATGCGTTCCGGACGGCAGGAATGCGTCGTGATAGGCACTTCTATTGGACACAGGGATGTCACGCACTTCTAAGAGGTTATGGGCCCAGTAAAATATTTTAAATGAATCAATTAATGGCAATTTTTCCAATGCCGTTTGACTAATTTTATACTGTAATGTATTAGAGGGCTAACCTTTTTATAACTGACTTGGACTACATACCTAATGAATTAAGCGTGGGGTTGTTAAGTTTAAACGTATTAACGCTAAACACTATTTTTGTCTGTGCTTTACGGATTGTTATATTCTAAGTTACAGTTCTTAGCATATATACTTAAAATCTATACATATTTATGTGAGAACTTGTTTGTCTTGGGTCTCATGATTGCTTACGTTTTAAATGTAAGAAATTATTATATACTCATACCTAATGCAGAAGTTGTATTATTATGTACTTAACCATTATGCTTCAACAACATTTGGCACACAAAAACCGTAAAGCGACCCTCGGAAACCATATCAATCCAAGTCCGTTAAAAACAGGATGAATGGCAACCCTGACCACAAAGACGTGCTCGTGCAACCGGCGATAGTTGCCGCACTTAATAAACGGTGAGGTGAGACTTACTGAAGAATGTTAGGCTCTTTTGTTAAAGTATCGATATCAAGTGTGTTCATGTTACCAGTAAACCCGTAACAGGTATTATTAATACGTTTAGATGAAACTGAATATCGATTGTTATAAATTTTATTATTACTGATTGGCGGCGAGATTATTAATAACATTACTTTATGAGGAAACATACTAATATAATATACTTACAAGTACACTATTATTTTATGATAGCAGCCATGCTTTCGGAGTCGCTAGTCTCGGGTTCGATCCCCGGACAGGTCAAACATTTGGGTGCATGAACATGTCTGTTATACTTTAAATAACTTGAACCTGCAATAACTTTCTTATTTTAAATTATATTATTTTAATTCTGACTGCATATTTATAATATTTTACGCTTTGTTCAGTGACACAGTATAAAGTGTTGTTAAAGTTGCTTATTTAAATTTTGAGTAGTCTAACAGGTATTTATGTAGTAATTTGTACTGAACGAGAATACACGTAATACCTATCCACCTTTCAAGTACCATACGATATACTTACATACAGTCTATTGCCAATTCAATCACAGTTATAAGTTTATATCTTCGTATAATTATTGAAAACTAGACAAATATGAATATACAGTATGTTTGAGTTCCAACTATCGATATTTGAAAGGCGTTTAAAACAGTCAAATTCATCGACAAATCACCCCCCTTTCAGGGTTCCCAACCCCCCCCATTTTGGAATGGCCCGCTTTTTATTTTTAAGTTTTAATTTTTATTTGTCAGTAATAAAAAAACTCAAAGTGACAGTTTTTTTGTATGTAGAGGCTCTACCCTCATGAAAAAGTACTCAATAGTAATACTCGTAGTATTGTCTATTCATGAAAAATAAGAATCAGCGTTAAAATTTGACAAAGTAACGTAAAAAAAATATTTTACATAAATTTTTTAGGTTAAATTTACCTAAAAATTTACACAAATTATTTACATTATTACATTTTTCGCAAAAACTAGCTGCTTTACATAATTTTTTTTTTGTTGTTATTGGAAGCACTAATAAGACTATTTATAATGTGCCCAGAATCCTACTGCTCATACAAAAGTTCCCTTTCACCGGGAGTTTGCTGGAAGAAAGCTCTGTTCATCCCTAAGCTTATCTCTGTTACTATTTAACCTAAACTTAAGATGTAGTTTTAGGCGAAATAAAGAATTAAGGTAAGTAAAAAATGGCTCCATAATCAAACTGTAAAGGTTTACGCAAGTCATGTCAAGCCTCGTGTTCGAGTAAAATAGGGCATGCATAATCATTACCAGTGTTACAAAACGCACAAGTCTTTCAATATATTATTACATCATCTCACCTTTGGCTTTGCTCTACAATGGTCCATCACCAGATGATGGTCTCCGGCCAAGTGTGAATTAATCTCATAAGTGACTGACAAAAAACCGGTCGACGCTGACAATGGACGGAACGAGGTCAGATGGTTAGCTAGTGATGTTCATAGTCGGTAATGTCACTAATGATGATGTCGATTGTTAATTTATTTTTGAAGTGAAAATTTCTTTCAGCGCGATGAGCGCTTTTTGGGTGAACAAAAATAATGGAACTAGCATCATTGTTACCGAATGCTTCAAGTTACTTTGATTTCACATCGACCGGCAGTCCCCAAAGACTGCCCGCATGTTTTTCACTATATTTTCAACAAGGAGATATTTAATACGATAACATTTTATGAGAATTTTCATAAGTTATAGGCTAACGTTTGATCACAATGATGATGCGGACGAAGGTTATATCTTATTCGACCTAAAATATCGACTAGCTCTCAAGAAGAGTGCCGGAAAACACCCATATGTGGTTGCTAGGTAGTACAAGAAGTACTATACTAGCATGCTGTGGATTTGATCACGAAATTACCTTCATCGAAAGAACTAATAAGTATTACCAGAACGATACGCCTAATTATTTATTTTCACAAATCCTCACTTATCATACATACATACTTACTCATAAACTTTCGCATTCACAATATTAATGTGATGATTTACAGACAGGCCTAAATCCCAAGAGAAGGGGGCGTCATCATCAGCCTGTAGCAGTCCACTGCTGGACATATGCCTCTCCAATTGCACGCCACTTAGGTCTATCTTGGGCTTCTCGCATCCAGTTTTTGCCAGCCGTCTTGCGCAGATCGTCACTCCACCGTGCCTCAGGACGTCCTACACTACGTTTGCCGAGACGCGGTCTCCACTCTAGAACTCGTTTACCCCAACGGTTGTCGGTTCTACGGCTAATATGGCCAGCCCACTGCCACTTCAGCTTGCTGATCCAGTGGGCTATGTCGATGACCTTGGTTCTCTGACGGATCACTTCATTTCTGATGCGATCCCTCAGAGAAGCGCCGAGCATAGCCCTTTCCATAGCCCGCTGAGCGACCTTGAGCTTGTGGACCATTCGAGCCGTCAGTGTCCACGTTTCGGCTCCGTATGTCATGACGGGTAGGACGCACTGATTGAAGACTTTCGTCTTCAGGCACTGTGGAATCGGCGAAGTAAGGACTCGACGTAGCTTCCCAAACGCTGCCCAGCCCAGCCGAATTCTTCTATTCACCTCGTTCTCAAAGTTGTTTTTTCCCAACTGCAATGTCTGCCCGAGGTACACATATTTTTGAACAACTTCGAGAACGGCGCCGTGTATCGCAATCGGTTCCGTTAGAACATGTTCGTTGAAGGGGGCGTAGGATATCTTTAATTAAAGGATAGTGGAATTATAAGTTGCAACGTGACAAATCTGGATTTTGTAGTGGCTCAGCATTGTAACTGTACAAGACTTTCGCCGACGACAAATACCTAGTGACTGAAGAGAGAATATTTTCCTGACATAAAAATAACTATGCCCTTTTCCGTGCTACAGGTTTTTGGTATCTTAGTACCAAATTTGATTAAATTGGTTCATTAGTTTACGCTTGAAGAAAGACAGGAAAACAACTGTCAAACCGACAAACACATTTCGCATATATAATAGACATAAAATATATAATATAATGGATCAGATTACGATTATTTATTATGATTATTCCCAGATAAGTATTTAGGTATTCTGCGCACTCCTGAAGATGAACGTCTGATATGCTTTAAATACAGGCAGACGGATTCTGTCCCTACCGTGAGTATTGTATTTAGGTAATAGAAAATATACTGTTAAGATTATTGAGCTTTAAGAAACATATTTAAAAATTAAACGTTATTAACAGGTATTTCGACCATAGAATTTGTCGATAACATACCCCATCCCTAGTAAATCGTGCTAGGATCGATCACCTGGCGTCGAGATGTGTTTACGCGTTCTAATGCGATGTGACCGCTTGGTGCAGATTAGATAGCAGTTACAATACCACAGATTGGGTAACTGTTACTATATATTCTGATCACTCTGCCAACCACAATATTTAAGTAGAATTTAGTGTTTATGTTGTTTTCCTATTTACTCATCAGTATTTTTAAAGCTTTAACTCATGTTAGGCGTAGATATTACGTTATATTAAAAACCTTATTGTATTTGAACAACCGTTCATTCTGTGCTTCATTTATTTATTTATTTTCATTTCGTTCGTTCATTTTTTTGATAAATAAATAATTGTTATTATTATTATTCCTTTTATTCACCAAAGTTCACGGATTTCATCCGGTCCTTTACAAAGGCATAAGTGGGGCTGTAGCCAACACTTAGAGGCCTGTTTGGTATAAAAATACAAAGGAGTATAAAAAACAGAAAGAATGTTGGATGAAGGGTAACATGGTACTTATAACTATTACAACAATGGGTAAAATGGCCAGGCTATTGATATGAACTTATTAGTGATAAGGAAGATAGTGGGCTATGAGAAGATAAGACTAGGGCACCAGCCAATTATAGTCTCATTTTAAATTTTTTTAGGCAGGTGGTGACTTGCCATCCACTAAACGGTCCCCCAATAGGGCCACCATCTATGGTGACAAAAGGGAAACGTTGGTGTGGATAGCGAAAGGGTGTCGAGAGGTGTGCTGCGGTTTCACTAGAGCGCTACTACCCGCGTTATGCCCTTTAACACTTCCACCCTTGGAGCTTTCTTGCTCTTGCGTCTCCACCCCCAGACGGCCAATTAAGGCAAGCCGGGGGTCAGGGGTCTCATTTAGCCCCAGGGAGAATCAGGGTCCGCGGTGTCGCCACTCACCGACGGCTCGCCACAAAGCCGCCCCTGCGGGTTTATGGATTTATTATTTTTTTATTATTATTATTTGCAAATTTTCTTAACGTTATTTACGCGTTTTTTATTGTCGTTTCCAGAGAGATTACTTATTATTTATTTTATTTTCTTTTATTTTACAATTTTAAGAAAATTTACAGTTAGGTGTAACAAGATAAATAAATGAATAAAATACAGAAGGCCAATTATAAGTTTTCACCAATAAGTTATAAATATCATGAATATAAAGAATAATTTGAGTAAATATAGTACAGTATAAATATCTATGTAATAACATTATATAAAAGTAATAAAGGCAAGTGCACACGTAATATAAGTATATTATAATGTATAATGCTACTTACTACTTATTTATCTAATCCTACTTGGATTAGATAAATAAGTAGTAATTAGCATTATGACTTATGAGCTAAATGACTTGAAGAATTTACCGGTCAACAGCCGACGTAACTGTCCAACTGGAGTGTTGAAGAGGTCGACATCAATATAATAATATTAATGGTAATCAAATTTTAGGAATTACGGAATCTTGAGTTCCTCCCATAGACTCGCCAGTCGCTATATTTCTGTCTAATATTAAGTCATAAATGTGGAGTCTCAATAAAGTGTTATCTACCTATCTATCTATATTTGGCCAATAATACAATTAATTACCAAGAAAACATACCATGATTTCAGGAAATGTTACATGTGTGTTTAAGTAAATCATGAAATCAGGCAAACCATGTAACTGTATCAGAGATGATTAAATGGATTCTGTTTATTCCTCCCTTTTTCTACCTTCCAAAAAAAAGTGGAGGTACTCAATTCGACTGATTTTTTTAATGTTTCTTACCTCATAACTTTCGACTGGGTGTTCACCCAGTATGCTTTCTCAACTCTAGTCACTACATCTTCAAGAAAAACGGTTTTGAAAAAGGAATGATGCTCATTCCATCAACACAAGCCATCCGTATATGTAACACGTCTCCACAGAATAAGTAATTCTTTTCTACCGACTTCCAAAAAGGAGGAAGTAATCAATTCGACTGTTTTTTTATGTTTCTTACCTCATAACTTTCGACTGGGTGTTCACCCAGTATGCTTTCTCAACTCTAGTCACTACATCTTCAAGAAAAACGGTTTTGAAAAAGGAATGATGCTCATTCCATCAACACAAGCCATCCGTATATGTAACACGTCTCCACAGAATAAGTAATTCTTTTCTACCGACTTCCAAAAAGGAGGAAGTAATCAATTCGACTGTTTTTTTATGTTTCTTACCTCATAACTTTCGACTGGGTGTTCACCCAGTATGCTTTCTCAACTCTAGTCACTACATCTTCAAGAAAAACGGTTTTGAAAAAGGAATGATGCTCATTCCATCAACACAAGCCATCCGTATATGTAACACGTCTCCACAGAATAAGTAATTCTTTTCTACCGACTTCCAAAAAGGAGGAAGTAATCAATTCAACTGTTTTTTTATGTTTGTTACCTCATAACTTTCGACTGGGTGAACCGATTCTCAAAATTCTTTGTTTGAAAGCTGGTGCTTCCTGTGTGATCCCATTTAAATTTCATCAAATTCGGTTAAGCTGTTTTTGAGTAACACTCCAATAACTGAATAGAATGGAAGTCGGTATTAAATTTTTCAAATTGTACTTTTCTTTTACGTTATAAGCTAGAGGTCATCTAGCGTCGGTATTTTGAGACCGCTCTCGAAGACCTCCGACATGACCTAACGACTGTTGTCCTAAGGCCTAAGATAACAACTAGAAACGATGGCTTAAACATACCCACGGGAAATCTTAAGCTGGCTTAGGTCTATATACTCTTTATTTATTAATATACAAATAAATGTATTTGAAATGTCTGTTTGTAATTTCATAGTACTCGTAGCTTTTTAAGTTCACTGTATGCCAATACGCGTATACAATCATTTACTAGTCAAATTCCAAACTGAAGTTAATTAATTATTTATTTAAAAATAAAACTATCGATCTCTCAAAATATAAATGTTATTAAGCGGTCAAAGACTTCGAAAATTATATAATTATATGTAATTTTTTAATTAATTGTTTTTGAGGCTAATATATAATTAAATGTTTCTTTGACCTAATTGTGGACATGGTAATAACTTTATGACATTAATGAAATATTATTTTAATTGAAAAACAAATAAAATTTCAATTATACATGATATTGATTTTTTTTTTCTATTATTAATAATAACATTGAAGAATTGAATCGTTAAATTTATTTTAATATATAATGTAGGCGCTTCATTAAACTCATGTTTGTACGCCATTTTATGTAGAATATTGAAGGAACTTTAGCATTAAGAACTTAGCTACTACTGATTGTACTTACCCACCTTACAAATAAATTTGAAATATGAATTTGAAGTATACAACTTTGGCTTATCTTATCTTTGAGCTGTGGACTTTGTTAAATAAATAAATAAAAAAATCTAAAGAATTTTTCCGCGCGGGCAAAGCTAGTTCTAACAATATGTCAAAGCGTCCAATCACTGCTCGTAATTGCCTGTTGTCCTAAAATAACAACCAGGACCAAAAATACCTTCTAAAAAGAATACTTAGATAGATTAAGCTATGTTTCTTACTACTGCGTTCGTAACATGTTTCGTTACATTCCAACTCCAACAAATTTACCTGAAAATAACAAAAAAACAATATTAGTTATGATCACAAGTATCAAATTATTCCAACCCACCTATCGTTAACTATCAGTTCATCGAAAAATAATACAATGCAATGCTATCATCAAAACTAACATTTACGACAAAACTATCAGATAAAAGTTACATAAAACCTTAAAAAACTATAAAAACCATAAGAGAATAACCCATAACGCCGTCAACAATAAAAAATACTATAAATATCATTTAAAAACAAACAGACGAATTTGTTAACTAACGGTTTATGATGAAAAAAGGCTTTTGTGACCCCTCCAATAGTAAATGGTAATAAAATGGTAACAAATGTTAATGGGTTGGTCTGGAGGACCCCCGGCGTGATGTACGGGTTAATATCATGAACTATGGTCTCTCGGACCCAGCATGGAGTATTTGCTTATTAATATTTTAAAGGAAGGTTTAGTAGCTGAGAAAAATTAGTGTGGGCAGATATTGTAATATATTAGGCATTATGTGCATAATTTTCAAATTAAAACTTATTTTTATGTCTTTGATTGGATAAAATTGGCACTTATTAGATCAATCTAAACTTATAATGGTCTAAAATTTAGAACACAACGATCTAAAATCGTACTTTTAGATCCAGTTACTATATATAGGGTGTTTGGTAGAGGGACCGACATACCAATAGAGCGTGTTCGGGGGCCCACTTGGAGAATACAAGTTGGCCAAAATAAATCCCAACCCCCCAATTTTTTTAACTTTTTTTTGTGAATTGTCCCATTTCTCCGAAATCGTACCTATTTACCACCATAACATTTGTAAAATCTGTTTTAGACAGGATGTTTTTAGTTGAATTTGGTCTCTATACACTTTCAGGCCAATCCAATTCAAAATCCAGGTATCCAATTTTGCTTTGCTTGTTCAGTAGCTTAGTATTAGTAGCTTCAAGCTAGTGACATACTTTGTTTGCTTACTTACGGCCGTTTTCAATAACCTATCTATCGCCGGTTTACCTTACTAGAGTTAGATATTTGACACTATTTGCATGGACGTTATGTCAAACTTCTATCGGTAGTAAGGAAAACCTTGGATAGATAGATTATTGAAAACGGCCGTTAGTCAAAGTCAAAATCATTTTATTCAATTTAGGCATCAAAGACGCACTTATGAACGTCAACTTTTCATTATAATGTACTTCAAAGACTCTACCGCCGCGTTCCAAAATATATAGAGCCCACCGAGAAGAAGCGGCAAGAAACTCGGGGCCATTCTTTTTATATAGATGTTTTACGTTGGTGAATGTACATTCAGTAGGTAATCAAAAAAAACACTGTGGTACATTGTACGTACATCTTGGTTCTTGGTTGAAACAAGAATAGCAAATGTATGTGGACTTAAGTCTGCGAAATCTATTGTATTAGGTCAAATATGGCGAAACGCGAGTCAACGGGTTAAGAAATGTTTGTGGTGGGTTGAACTTTGATGAGTTAACTTAAGAAATACCCAAAAAAGACTTACAAACAGATGCCCCCGCACTAGGACCCCTGTGCCGCAACAGGCTTGGACACACACAATAACACATCAGAACATCAAGGGTCTATGAACAAATATTTGCTTCGGCAGGGATCAAACCTTCGACCAGCCGAGCTGACGGAACCGTCGAAAAGAAAATTAGATATTAAAACGGTTCTGTACCCATAAACATTATACGGTATATACGTGACGTCAAAGACCTAAATATAAAAGTCTATTTTCCCACCATCTTATACATATACAAAAATATTATTTTCTCCCATAAAACGATTTCACCTTCCCCTTTGATCTTTAGATTTATTCGCGTTAAAATATTCAAATATAAACTTTTTTACTTCTCGCTTATTATCAATTTATATTCATACAGAAAATGTCAACGGACTCGCAACATAAGCATTATTGTACCATACATTTCGATGAAGAGTGGTCTTTATTAGTCGTGTTATAGACGATCTGCAAATTAATATATTTAAATTTATTGAAATAGATATTGGGCTATCGACAGGTATGACAGATGTAGTAGGTACATATATCATATGCATATTATACTTTTGAACGTGTGTGCATTTTATAATTCAATGTTTATTAATATGATTTTTATATGACCAAAGGATGGTTAGCGATAACCAAAATTTGGATTATTAGCGAGGTATGACGTATATACTCGGCCATAGCTTGAGCTCGCGTAATTTGACCCACGCTACCGACGCCAATTTTAATACAAATATTGGAAAGAATAATAACTTCCTTTAACACAATATTGAAACCAACTCCCATTCTTCATTCAATGTTAAATTATTATTAGAAAATGACTGGTCAGATCTTGATCAAATTTAAATGGAACCACATGAGAAGCACCAGCTATCAAATATAAAAAAAGGTAAAACAAATCTAATTGAAAATCTTCTCCTTTTTCAGAAGTCGGTTGAAAAGTCGGTTTAGAGCGGGATGTCATTCGTCGGAATGCTGTTTTGTCGTTATATAGGGTGTTTGGTAGAGGGACCGACAAACCAAATGAGCGTGTTCGGGGGACCACGTGGAGAATACAAGTTGGCCAAAAAAAATCCCCGACCCCCCAATATGTTTAACTTTTTTTTTGTAATTTTTCCCTTTTTCTCCAAAATTGTACCTATTTACCACCATAACATTTGTAAAATTTGTAAAAACTAAAAACATCCGGTCTAAAACATACTTTACAAATGTTATGGTGGTAAATAGGTACAATATTGGAGAAAACGAGAAAATTCACAAAAAAAAGTTAAAAAAAGTTGGGGTGTCGGGGATTTTTTTTTGCCCAACTTGAATTCTCCAAGTGGGCCCCCGAACACGCTCATTTGGTTTGTCGGTCCCTCTACCAAACATCCTGTATAATATAGAAACAGCCGCTATAGTTTTTTTTGTTATCGTATAAAAACTTTTATGATCGTTCATGAAACACATTGAATCGACTTATATACTATTTTCTTTAGTTTATTGGATACGCCCATCAAATCTATGTTATATACATACATACATACATACATAACATCACGCCCGTTTCCCGGAGGGGTAGGCAGAGATCACAGTTTTCCACTTGCGCTACGAGCCTGGCACACCTCTTTTGCTTCATCCACTCGCATCACATTCTTTCTACACAATCGTCAGTTCCGCGTACTCTTGACCTCGCGTTTCTTCAGAACATCTCCGATTTGATCGGAATACGTTCGACGAGTCTCCCTCTTCCATTCACTCCATCCGAGCTCGTCTTGTACACTTGTTTTGTCAGTCTTCTCTCATCCATCCTTTCTGCATGCCCAAACCATCTAAGTATGCTTTCTCAACTCTAGCTGCTCTAGTCACTACATCTTCTATGAAAACAGTAACAGTTTTGATAAAGGAGTGATGCTCATTCCATCAACACGGAGTAAGCACCTATCAGTACATGTAACGCGTCTCCACAGAATAAGTCAATCTTTTATGGGATAATGTATACGATTCTATAATAATCAAATGTTATGCGAGATTTGCCTATTAATAAGCTTAAAATTACTATTAAAATCTATGTTACCTCTGTAGCTGTTATATCTATGTTACATATTATCTATGTTATAAATTGGACTGTCCCATGTTCCTCCTATTTTCCTCCTATTATCCTTTTGTTATGTGACCAGAACAATGACTGGCTTTCCTAATCAGCCGACGATTGGATGTTAGTGTTACACTTGCTAGAGTTTGAAGGGAACTCTCCGCCCTCATCAGATTCATATTTTCGGCAAACTTAAGAAGATTGCATAGCTAGTACTTTCCATGCTAAAAGAGAAAACTCTTTTCTACCTCTTAACATTGTCCGATTTCAGTGTTTTTTTTTCATGGAGTCATGACATTGTTTACTATGACCGTACGTTTTGATTTTTTCAGTATTTCAAAGTACTATAAATTGCCTCTTTTAGAACTTCAAAAAACTGAAAAAATCAAAACGTGCGGGCATAGTAAACAATGTGATAATTCCATGAAAACAAAATCACAGAAATCGGACAATGTTAAGAGGTAGAAAAGAGTTTTCTCTTTTAGCATGGAAAGTACGAGCTATTCAATCCTTTTAACACAAGGAAGGCTTGCTAACTCTTTGGCAGGATCCCTAACTCTGGGTGGTGTGTGTATTCCAAAATAATCATACTATATTTTTTACATATTGTACCAGTTAACCCGCGCAACCTGCACTGCTATATATGTATCTTAGTTGCAGTCAAATTCAGTCAAATGTAGATACAAAATGGCGGCTTTGTGTCACTTTTGTCAGCTCCAGTAATCAACTTACTAAGATTTCTGCATACTTGACGCTGACTTGTCAAAACTGACATAAAGTCGCCATTTTGCATGATTTCAATCAACATTTGATTGTAACTGAGATACGTAGTTGGAAAAGTGGATCCCGAATATTTAATTAATATTATTTAATTTTATTTGGCTACAGAGTCGCGGAACTATTCTAAAATCTGTAGACAAAGAATTACATAAGTTACTTGATTCAGTTAAAATATGCATTTGCAAATTATTGATATATGCAAATTATTAATAGTTAACGTTTACATAAGTAAATATACATATACTGGTATTTATTACTAGTTCATATGTTATATCGATGTCGCTATTAAAGCCTCATAGAACTGTATAAGGCGCGGTCCAACTCCAATTTTTAAATAATTTACGATGCTTTACGTAAGGTTAAAAATCGCTTGTTATATTGGACGATGTAATGCGAAAATGCATTCATTTTGTAAGTTTTCTTTATATTTTTCGATTTATACTAACACAATTGAAAAAATTGCTGGTTACTTTTTTAGTACTATACGCTGGCTATGTATTACCTAAAAAAATATATAGTGTTGTCGCTAAAAGTTCTGAGAGTTTGGACGAGATTTTTTTTGTGGACCTATTAAGGATTATTTTCTGCAGAAAGCGAGTTATATTTATGAAGTCTATTCGGTTATTACTCGTTTCCTGTTCCTTTTCTAACCTAAGTATTTTTTCATAGTATATTATGGATCTATTTCGTTACACTGGAGGCCTTATTAATATACTTGTAGTAAACCCGAAGTAGTTAAAACATCTACGTGTCAATTTTTCGCTTGCAGTAAATGTCACGCGTGAAAGCAAGACAAAGTATGTTACGCCTAATCTATGTTTACGCAACGTTTATTAATAAAGGCCAGAGTGTTTAAAGATTCTGCTTTTTACTATTATCAGGATACGAGCGCGCCTTAATAGAAAATTTATTGACAGGTTAAGGCCCTGAAATTATATATTTATAGAAATAAAATACGGTGACAAATAGTTGTATTTTAAAGAAGATTAATGTTTAGTGTTGGAGATGTAAAATAATACAATTCAATTCGATGTTTATGATAATGGCTTTTCGCAGATTTATGGCGGTAATTTATAATTGTAAGACCCATCCCGACAGCACCACAGCATTTTTAGCTATACCTAGTAGTACACATAGTAAAGTTACGTATCGCAGATACCGCGAACGCGTTGCTTAGCAACGCGACCTGTTGTCCCCTGCACTTCACGTAAAGCCCCTCAGCGGCCGGCCGTCGCCCGGCTAGCTCAGTCGGTAGAGCATGAGACTCTTAATCTCAGGGTCGTGGGTTCGGGCCCTATCTAAGGCTTCTTTCCTATTGGTGGATAAACGGTATGGTGGTGAAGCTATAGGTTCTTGTCTCTCACTTACTTTTATATGATGAACCGCAAAGTCAGTCGGTGGGCCCTCTGTCGCAAACCTGTCAGCCTTCTGGATGAGCAAAGCGTTCAATTGGAATTTCTGCTCGACGGTCATGTTGGTGCCCTCATCGACGCGTAGTGTTATGCTAGCTGCATCCGCACTCAGTAGCTCTGGATTGGCAGCGGTAGTGAGCTGGTAAGATTTGGTGAAGTGGTGCACCTGTCCAGGTGTATCGGAAAAAGTCCACGTCCCTTGTGCTATTTAGAACGAGACCAGCGTTAATGATCGTGTCCCGCCCCAATAATGTTCGGGTATCGGATTCGGGAAACACAATAAATGAAACAGTAAATGACCTGCCTTCGATTATTATTTGAGTAACCCCCACTAATGTTTTTTTCATTTGTCTCGAGCAATCAGCTAAGCCCACAGAATGAAAGGTTTCTTCGAATTTCATCCCGTTTTTACGCATAATGTCATACAGCATGCCACTAGCTATGCTGTGCGTAGCACCCGTGTCCAGCACGGCTACACCCTGAACACCAGAAACATTAATTTTAACTAATGGGCGCGAGTCGGAACTGTCGGAAATTTCCGCAGTGTGAAATTCGCAGTCGGCTCTCGGTCTATGATCGTCAGCTCTTGGACTATCATTCGTAACTTTTTGACTATTGACGCTGTGTAAGTCGGTCACTTGCCTGAAACCTCTGCCGGTAACAAATGGATTTTGATTGTAGAAGATGTATGTAGCAGATGGACAGAGCTGTTCCCACTGAAAGTTGCCACCAGTGCCGATTGTGCGAAAAACACTTATCGCCGAAGTTTATCTGCGGTACGGGGTGCCGCGACGCCTTATCAGTGATAATGGTGTGCAGTTCATTTCGGAGGTGATGCAGCAGACCTGCCATGCATTTGGCATTAGCCAATCACTCACTCCTCTATATCATCCAGAGGCCAACCCGGTGGAGCGCAAAAATCGTGACCTAAAACCACAACTGGCAATCTTAGTGGGTAAGGAGCACGACACATGGGATATTCACTTACCTGCTATCCGCTTCGCGATGAACTCGGCAGTGACGTATAGTACAGAGTACTCGCCCGCATTTCTGACTTTCGGCCGTGAGCTCCGCGCGCCTGCTGACGTGGTGGATGACATGAGGTGTATCGTCCAAAGCGATAACATTGTCACTTCGCTAAGTACTTACCTGAAGAATATGTCCGCTGCTCTCACAAATGCACGCGATGAGCATGCAAGAAAGCAGGCTTATCAGAAAAGATATGCAGACCAGCACAGAAGACCTGCGCCTGACTATGTGGTAGGGGATCTGGTGCTGCTTAATACGCAAGGCGCCAACGATGCCGGTAGGAACCAAACTTCGAAGTTTATACCCCGTCGCGACGGGCCGTATCGTATCGCGTCTGCTGCCAGCTCGACTACCTATGTGCTTTGCCACGTAGATAATGACGAGACCGTTGGTAAATACCATGTCTCACAGCTCACTCCTTTCGTAGGCTGTTTGCAGCCACCGCTCCAGCCAAAACGTAAAAGAGGGAGACCGAAGAAGGTTTCTACTCCGAACGCGAGGGCGCTTAGTTCGGATTAGAGGGGGAGGATGTAAGACCCATCCCGACAGCACCACAGCATTTTTAGCTATAACTAGTAGTACACATAGTAAAGTTACGTATCGCAGATACCGCGAACGCGTTGCTTAGCAACGCGACCTGTTGTCCCCTGCACTTCACGTAAAGCCCCTCAGCGGCCGGCCGTCGCTCGCGCCGCCCGTCGGCCCTTTTTGGTCGGCAGTCGAGTCGCAACGCGTCATCATAGACGTTCACTATATCTATTGTAGAACCCACAATAAAGACTGTATCCCGATATCTGTGTGTTTATCTCATATAATTTAATATCAGTTTTGACTCGCAATAGGTATAACAATTGCGAGTACTTCACATATGATGATTTTTTAATTATAAACTAATACTTCGTTCCCGTAGTAGGCTCGCACCTTCGGTCTCGCCATAACCTCCCACCTTTTCTTGGGTTTTCTTTCATAAGAACCTTCTCCTGATAATAATTAACACAATAAAAAAATAATAAGCGAGATTGTTCCATCCTTTCTCAAGCGTGATGCGATGACCAAGGGAAATAGAGATTCATTGTTAACCGACTTTCAAAAAGGAGGAGGTTATATGTTCGTGTGTATGTTTTTATATTTTGTATGTGTATGTTAGCCGATTTCTTCCCTATTTGTAGTCCGATTCTCAAAATTTTTTTTATTTGGTAGAGTATACGTCCGAGGTGGCCCCATTTAAATTTCATCAAATTCGGTTAACCCTTCAAGAGTCGTTATATTATAACAATGAAATTTCTATTGTGTCTGGTCGCATGATGACCAATGACCTTTGATAGATCATGCAGTTTTTTAATTGGACTCCAAAAACTAAAAAGTGTTGATTTATCTTTATAATAAATATCATTGACAATCGATCCCGTAAATAGCGGTCACTTAAAATGGTGATAAACTTTTTTACCAAAAAATGGAACCGGCTTCAACACCAAAATGTGACATTATTGTATTGTGATGAATAGGTACTTGCATACTTTTGAACTGTCATGGTACCGATTTTAACAAGTTATTTCATACTTTTTGGTGTTGAAGTCGGTTTGATTTTTTTGTAAACATTTTTTTAAATTTATATTTAGATTAGGATCCGGCTAGTCATATTTACTCGGGCTACTGCATGCAACTATGAGCATGGATTTTCGATAGGATAAAGTTTGACAAGTATCGATAAACGACAGCCCGCGTTATAGCTATCGCGGCTAGATCCATGCTATAGAGACAAGGTACGATTGATAACAATCAGTTTATCGAACCGATGATCCGCCACTGGTCGTAGAGATAATTTCGAGTAAAATAATATTTAATAATATAAGTTTTACAATTGATAATTCTTCTTTTACATAAATTCTTCATATTTCAGATAAATCTCGCTTAAGTGGCTAATCTGGCTAAGTGACGTATTTGATATTTTATACTAACTGCGCCCCGCGCTTATACCCGCGTGGTGATGGATGATGATGATGATGAACAAGTATCCTATAAATTATTCCAGCGCCTCATTTATCTACATATCAAATTTAATTTTTCATTTCATTGCTTTTGCGTGAAAGAGTAACAAACATCCATGCATACAAACTTTCGTGTTTACAATATTAGTAGGATATGAAACTATTAGCGACATCTATTTTAGTTACGAACAATACTAGTTTTACAGCTTATTCGACACACAGGGGGAAATATTTCATCGTACTTACACCAACAGCTTTTATGACACGAAAATAACATAATTCTACTTTTCTACTGTACAAGCAAAAACTTTCGAACGTGTTGAGAATTGTTTAATAATACAAAATTGCTTTAGAGGCGTGACTGCATACTGACATTTCTAGTTTAACTCTATTTTGCATTTCTGCCTCCGTATTTACGTAGCAATTTCATAATCGCTAATTATACACTGCCCCTTACAACTACTAAAACTAACCCGCGCAATGTAAAACCAGCTTTAAATCAAAACCGACTAGATGTAAATTTGTTTTCGAGTAGGTTTAATTCTATGAACCGAATGTGTTTTGAGGGATGCTCAGATGCAACTTTCACTTTGCACCAAAAGAACGTAAACGTCGTTTTAAAATATTGAATTTTGGACCGTGTTTTCAAATGGTATTAAGATGAATTACGGTGTATGGTATCAGGGGATGTGTATTAGAGTATGTGGTTAAGAATATGCCTTTGGGATATGCGTCTGTATTCATCCAATGTTTGGCATATCCGCCCTTTTTTTAACGCCAGATGTCTGCGAGGACGTCCATTGTGAATAGAAAACACGACTGAGTGCCCAATTATATTGTTAATTTCGAAAATATTAAGCTTTGAAATATTACACGCTTGGTGGAATAATAAGCCATTATGTCGTTGAAAAGTTTGTCGAGAATGCGAGACGTCGTCGTGTCAGATTTCGGCTAAATGGTAGGTGTGCAGAAATTAGCACAAAAGGTGTGCGAATGCCGATTCAGAGTTGTCAAAAGTTGAGAGTTCAAGATTGTGTGAATAAGACTTGAAGATGGTTTATGGTGAAGCGGTATTTTATAGCGAACAATGTTCAGGCCTTAGTAGATATCATTTTTAAAAAGTGACTGTACTCGTCGAGAGTCGTGAGCCATTTAGACGACGATTAATCTGACGAATTACAAGGCGACATTGCTATACATGATAGAATTTTCTTAATAAAGCGTTTTGCTTCGACATTTATATTATTATATATAATAAAACTGCAGAGGTGGAATTTCAGTACAATAAAAAAAAGTTAAAGCCGAGTCAGAGGGATGTAAGGAGTAAAATCGAACTAATTTTATTTTTAATATTTTTTTGTTTCACTACGGGCTAATCTCTGAAATGGACTGATTTAAATGAAATTGTATATGGTGGTAGCTCATATCCCTGGCCAACATATAAGATACTTTCGATCCCGGTAAATTAATGAATACCCGTGGGATAGTTAAAAACTGTAATGAACCGTATCCCGAGAGACCACGCGAGCGAAGTCGCTGGCAGGTCAGCTAGATTATAATACGTACGGAAAAGAATGGAATTAATTACCTGAGTTTATGTTTTCCCGTACGTACAATCAAGGAGGCTTCAAGGCACGATTAAATAAAGTTCTAGGTATCCACGATCTATCATAGACTATCACATACCATACGGTGTAGTAGTCCTCAAAAGTTGTCCTAAAACAATGACTGTCTATACACAATATTGCAATTTGTGTATAGAAAGTCATTGTCCTAAAATGTCTATCTTGTATAAAATAAGTAAGACTTGATGAAAGAAATCCCTGATTATTTACTTTTTTACTAATTCTACACTACATGATTACAAATCATTATTCAAGGTTTAACATTTATTCTCGTATTTAGCGTCCATATAGGCTAGTCCGGAAATCTAAAGCGATTTTTTTATCCGTATTATCCGTATTATCCGTATCCGGGATCCGGGGATTATCCGTAAAAATGCTAGAGTCAATAATAGAAGTTATTGCGCCACATTTGATGATCATATTTAATTTATGTATTGATAGAGGTACATTTCCTGATCTAATGAAAATGAGTAAAATCACCCCTATTTTTAAATCAGGTAGTAAGGCCGACCCCTCAAATTATAGACCGGTCTCTGTGCTTCCGGCTTTGAGCAAAATATTCGAAAAGATAATGCTTCAACAACTCTTGTCTCATTTTAATGAACATAGGATTTTACACGAAAATCAGTTCGGTTTCACGAAAAGCAGATCAACAACAGATGCAGGAGTCCAGTTAGTCAAGCATGTGCTGGAGGCTTGGGAGAGCTCACAGGATGCCATTGGCGTATTTTGTGATCTCTCCAAAGCTTTCGACTGTGTAGAGCACCGCACTCTAATTTATAAGCTACACCACTATGGAATTCGTGGAGCTGCTCTGAATCTTGTAGAATCATACTTATCTGATAGGCAGCAAAAAGTTGGCATTAATGGCGTGACATCTTCTGGATCTTTGGTCAGAATGGGGGTTCCACAGGGGTCGATCTTGGGTCCGTTCTTATTCTTAGCATATATCAATGACTTACCACATATGGTTGAGGGCCTTGCTGACATAGTTCTTTTTGCGGATGATACTTCTCTGATTTTTAAAGTAGATAGGAAAGATAGAGACCTAGTTCAAGTCAACAACGCGTTAACTATTGTTTCAAATTGGTTCGCCGCAAACAACCTGCTTCTCAACGCAAAGAAAACGAAATGTTTAAAATTTTCCATGCCTAATGTAAGACATATAGAGCCAAACGTATTACTCGACGGAAATAAATTGAAAATTGACAAGGCAATAGTCTTTCTAGGTATTAGCATAGACTCTAAATTACAATGGGGTCCTCATATTGATGCACTATCTGGAAGACTGAGCTCAGCTGCATATGCGGTTCATAAAATTAGGCAATTGACAGATATAGCTACTGCTCGACTGGTCTACTTTGCTTACTTCCACAGCATAATGTCATATGGTATCCTGCTGTGGGGGTCAGCGGCGGACATAGAGACAGTTTTTATATTGCAAAAGCGGGCAGTTCGAGCCATCTACGAAATGGGTCCCCGCGAATCCTTAAGACAAATGTTCAAAGAAATTAATATATTAACTCTTCCATCTTTGTATATCCTAGAAAATATAATGTACGTTCGTAAAAATATAAAGAAGTTTAGAATAAATAGTGATATGCATAATATTAATACTAGAAATAAGGATAGGATAGCTGTATCTAAATTTAGACTCACGAAAACTAAAAATAAGTCCTTCTTAGGCAATTGTGTACGTTTCTATAATAAAATCCCGAAAGACATTACTGAGCTCACTGAAGGGAAATTCAAGTTACGTGTCAAAAATATACTAATGAAAAAAGCCTATTATAAATTGAGTCACTACTTAGAAGACAAAGATGCCTGGAAGCTTTCCACTTCTGCCTAGTAGCCAACTATTGAATAAATTCGTTATTTTAATACTACTCATATTATGTAACCTCAATGTACAAAGACTTGAAAAAATAATGGCCCACGAGTTTCTTGCTGCTTCTTCTCGGCGGTGGTTCTTTTCCGAAGACAGCGGTAGAATCATTTAAAAATTTTGACGTTCATAAGAGTGTCTATGATGCCTAAACTGAATAAATAATTTTTGAATTTTGAATTTTGAATTTTTTGAATTTTTGTACGAGTATGTTGATCCGCCAAATTCAGTAAATTTTATTTAAATTTTTGTCAAGAATTGTATGAACGTGTTAGGGGCAGCAGGCAATAGTAATATATATATAAATATACATTTGTAATTATATAATAATAATGTTATATTATAAAGAGGATTATTGGCTTGTGGCTCTTTAAATCCTTTTGGGTCACGTGCCACTTAATTCAACTAATAAAACAATACCGAGAAACAGAGGCCAAGTGGAAAGGTATATAAAAAACAAATAATTTACGTTTACGTACATATATAATAAAATATGCTGTACTTACTTACCTATACCTACTTTACTTTTATACCTACTTATTAGAACACAAAAGAACAAACAAGTTAAACAAAAAGATTTCCAGAAACCCGTGTCCCATCCATAAGAGAGTTCCAATAAGAATCTTGGATATTCTCATTTATCATTCTGATTCCTACTTAATGAAACTTTTTACTTAGTTGGCGAAATAAGTTAGAACAAACATAGCATAAATAATAGTACAAGTACGAGTTTCCACGGTGTAGTGAAATGATCGGTACCAGGCTACCAGGACTACCAGGGGCCTTTATGATCGGGATTTTATTGAAAATCGCACAGAGTTCGAAAACTTATTTGATTTCGCTAAGTTGAATTAGTCTTTAGACTCGTCTAAGACTAGGCACAGCTATCCTAACTTTATTTCTAGTATTATATAGTACTTTGAAGATCACTAGTATCTGTTGCAATTGTCGGTACCTAATCCATTGATATTTAAAGCACTACTATAACTCCTTGACGTAGCTTAAAGAAACTGTGAATCCCATCTACATATTACACAGGCTATACTATAACAATTGTAGCAATTATTAGTTATGGAATCATCTTAAAATAACCTTTTCGTCCGTTTAAGTCCTCAGGCGTGTCAGTTTCTACATATCGTTGAGTCATTTACATTTAAATACAATACAACTCTTTATATACAATATACTTTAATACAAATGTCTGCGGTGAAATGGTAGATCGGTACGGACACCACGCACTTTACTGGAGCGCGGGGCGCATACGGCTGCACGCCATCACGCCAGCTTGAATCATATCATCCGAGTCCCGTCAGTTTTAGAACCAAACGGTCTGATGCGGGATGACGGCAAGAGACCAGATGGGATGACTATCGTCCCGTGGAAGATGGGACATCCCTGGTTTGGGATGCTACATCCGTCTCATCTCGCTGGGACGATTGATCGGGCTGGCGCTGCCCCGACTAAAGCGGAAGACCTCAAACGCCATAAATATGTGTATTTAGACAGAATGTATATGTTGGTGCCGTTTGTGGTCGAAACTTTATGTCCATGGGGCCGTCCGCTCTCAACTTGTTAAGGGATCTGGCGACACGTTTAGTTGAGGCGACGGATGACCGAAATGCTGACGCCTACTTTAGGCAAAAACTTAGCATTGCCATCCAGCGTGGCAATGCGTTTTGGCCACTTTTCCCCCCCACCATGGCGCTTATAGATTAGTTTTAATTTTAATACTTTGTAAATAATATTTAATGATTAAAAACTTTGTCACATACAACTCATAATAAACTTATTAGTAAAGATTGATCATACAAGTGATACCCATATGATGATTGCACATTTCTTCATTTGGAGACAGATTATTTGGTAAGAAACCTATCACAAATTATGAAACCTAATTGTCACCACTCAGGAACAAGCGCTCAAGGATATAACCCGAAAGACCATCGCACGACACAAAAAATGTCACTTCCAAATTGTTGTATTACTTACTTTTATACGTGACCCTGATCAATCTTCCATTTAATTTCATTAAACTAAAACATTACCTAAGTAGCCGGCTACCATTATAGAGACTCACTTAACTTGCACCACCACACCGCAAATTAGATCAACCCGAAGAACAGGAAAAAGGCGCGTAGAGGTATTACTTAATTACAACTGGATCGAGACCAGCAACCCGACCGAGATCGTTTCTGTCAAAGCCTTCCCAAATGCAAACTGTGGACAGAAACGTGTCCGTAGTAGCTGCTAAGGTTTTCGTTAATAAGATACCAAAGAATTTTAAAATAAGTTTTTTTGTGGCGAGATATTATTACTAATGTAAGCTGATCATGAATCTAGCTGAGTAGCTGTGTAGTTGAGCAGACTTATGCGGAGAGGATAGGAGTTCCTATGATTCCATATCAGACTAACTCCGTGACACCCTATTGTAATGTCAGCAAAAGTACACCGGCATGTTAAAATTCAGCTTAATCATTGAAATATGAATTGCAATGTACGAAAGGCATACGAACGAAGCAAATTGAATAAAATCTTCTAACAAAGGAATCTGGATCAACGCTCTCCAAACCATCCAATAGTTTACGACTGAAACCAGTGGGCCGAGCACGAAAATCTGTTTAAGTGTAACGTAATCGCATCGGTAACGTTTTTAGTACAAACTGTCATTATCTAGTACAATGTGGCATATATAACTCATAGTTTGTACCAAATACGTAAACGATACGATAACGTTACACGAAAACAGATTTTCGTGCTCGGCCCACGGGTGTATTGTCATAAGTACGATAGTAAAAAAATAACACAGGTCGTGTCGGTGCTAAATAACATTTATTAAATTGGTCTCTCATCGCAAATGCCTTATGTAATAGGTCTGCCCAGTTCAAGGGCGCACGATTCGATATAGCTTTCAGAATGAAAGTCCTTTCCTTCCCTTTGTCTAAGGGCCTTTTGACCGCTGCGGTAACTCAGTTCTAAATGTTTGAATCATGAGAATTCCCTTTGATTTTCAATTCAATTTTTCAATACCTACCGACTTTGTTTTTGGGGTTCTGTACTCAACAGTCTAATTCATTTCAATTTTTCTATTTAATTTATTTATGAGACAAAGTCAAAGTCAAAGTCAAAATCATTTATTCAATTTAGGCATCAAAGACGCACTTATGAACGTCAATTTTTCATTATAATGTACTTTAAAGCCTACCGCCGCGTTCCAAAATACATAGAGCCAACCGAGAAGAAGCGGCAAGAAACTCGGGGCCATTCTTTTTATATAGATGTTTTTACAATGTTTTTACTTAGGTACTACAAATATTAGCTCCAGTGTGTTGCCTTACAAAAGAAAACATAATAATGGTATCAGTAGGGCAAGACACGCTACACTTTGACATCTTAGTACACGAGTAGATAGATCCTGGAGTGATCAGTCCCAAGCTGTTTTATCCTCCAAGTAATCCGAAATTTTGTAATAACCTTTTTGACAGAGTTTAGTTTTAATAGTAATTTTAAACTTATTAATAGGCAAATCTCGGATAACATTGGGAACTTTATTATAAAATCGTATACATTGTCCCATAAAAGAATGACTTATTCTGTGGAGACGCGTTACATGTACGGATAGCATGTGCTTATTTCGCGTGTTGATGGAATGAGCATCACTCCTTTTATCAAAACTGCTAATGTTTTTCTTTACATACATTAGATTTTCATAGATAAACTGAGAGACAACAGTTAGAATGTTTATGTCTTTAAATTTCTGTCTAAGGGAAACTCTGGGAGCCAAACTGTAGATTGCTCGTATAGCCCTTTTTTTGGAGTCTAAAAATAGAATTAATATCTGCAGAACATCCCCAGAGCAGTATGCCATAAGTCATAACGCTATGGAAATAACTAAAATAAACTATTCTAGCTGTGTCTACATCAGTTAATAGTCTAATTTTTTTAACAGCATAAGCTGCTGAACTGAGCCTACTAGACAATATTTAATGTGGGGACCCCATTGCAATTTAGCGTCTATAGTAATTCCTAAAAAGACTGTTGACTCCACAAGGTCCAACCAACATACCACCATAGTCCATCCATAGTGTTACTTACTAGCACTTTAAATAAATCTCTATTGTTCTAAGTTATACATGGATTACGTTTATTAGAGTTTTGTGTCCGATCAGGACCGAAGTTTTTCTGAAGGCAGGGACGTCCTAGACAAAGAATTTCGAATCGCGGAGCAGGAGTAAATCGAACTTTTCTTAAATTAATTTGTATATTACAGTTTATTACATTTTATTATATACTTTCAATCACCCTGATGTTCGGACGTAGTTCCCACTACGTAACTGCTGCAAAACACACCGTTAAAATGTTTTTTTTTTTAATTTTTTGGATAGTACCTAGCCTAGATTTAGGCGTGAAAAATTGCCCTAAAGACATGCTGCCTTCCTCACGGTAGTACCTTCACCAGAAGTTCAAGCTCGAAGTTGGATTTTGAACCACGAAGGTCTATGGCCAACCCTATAAGCAAAAACCGCTTACTAACTATACATGTATACATACAAGTGTTAAATAATAAACTAAAACCCGTAGGACTAGAGGCATAAAATCAATTTGTGAAAAGCGACTGTAAAAAATATTTACGATTTTAAGACTTTATTTATTTTTAGCTTTATTTTACCCAGAACCTTTTTCAATTTCATCAAGTCCAAAAATCTGTTTAATTTCAGAACCCAAAAATAATTTCACCGATTCGCGCTCCGCAGGTTTTTCGGTGTATCGGAAGATTTCAAGAGTGCCCTAAGTGTATTTTGATTTGATTACTCCTTATTCTTTCGCATAATTGAAAGGTTTTTGAGAGAGTCATTGATTGAGTCAGGTTTTTTAAGTGGCTTCTGAATGTTCGAGAGGTCTTCCACGAATGCTGATTTTGAATTCGGCGAATTGGCTTATTTCAAAACGGTTCTCTTATGAGCTGGTGAAATAAATAACTAGGTCAAAAGTGGGTTTGTTACTCGAAATATGGGCATGGAATTATAATGAAAAATAATGTTCTTATCGAAACTATCATCTAGTCCTGACTTGAGCGTGTGAAATAATACAAAATATACGCGATTTATTCCGTTTTAATTCAAAAATTATATATATATATATACATATATATGTTATATTACAGTTATATCATATGCCATAGTTATTCAACTGTATGTATGTGTAATACATTTTAAAAATAAATATATAGATCTTCATTTTGTGCCTTCACTCCGATTTGTTAAAATTTTATTTCAGGAGAAATGCAATATGGTGGTTTACAGACGCCATATGTGAGCTTTATAAATTTTATAAAAGTATCTTAATGTCACACGCCAAGGACACATCCAGTGATACCTCATTTAACAAAATCATCAGACTGTGGGATGATCTCACGAATCTTAGATACACCCTAAAACATAATTCTTCTCCTGCAGTCGGGTAAAACGTAGAATATATATTTTCTCTCCAAAATTATTCAATGCCTAATTTAAATACATTTACACCCAACATTACAGAAACACCAATAAAGTTTTTACAATCTGTCCTCACTTAAAAAAAACTCTGAATAAATTGTGTATAGTTTCCTCTAGAATTTAAATGAACAATCAATTATTCATATCGAGGGCCCCAATTAGAAGAGCAATAGATCTAATCTATATATTGCTTGTAAGATACGGTGTCGGTAACCGCAGCGTGAGGTTTTATACTGGGAGCTAGCAACATGAAAACTTTGCTCATTTCAAAGTGTGTGATATATCACACCCGCCGTGCGAGCATGCATCTCACTATAAACTTGTCACGACGATAAACTGATTTTTATCAGCTTGTGTCTCGCATGGATCTGCGATAGCTGTAACGTGTGCTGTTTTTTACGATACTGTCAAATTTTATCCTATCCACAATTCATGCTAGCAGTGCAGGTTTGACATGACATGGCATTAGGGAACGAAAAAATCTGCGATTAACGACGGTGCTAATGTAACTAATTGAGAATGCAACACAACTGTGGCTTATAAATTACTTTTAGTATGTACTGGTTGGATACCTGAAGAGTCTAAGTAAAAAGTCTTAACATGAATGAGCGGTTGAAATTAGCTGAAAGAGACTTTAATGTTTATATCATACGTGTTTTCACAACACACAACTTTACATTCGCAATAATTCAGTTTCAGATTCAGTAGAATTTACGCCGATCCTTACGTACCTTATAAATTTGTCATTTTCATGTGGCTGTTTCCCTGACCTACTGAAGCTGTCGATTGTGAAACCACTGTATAAAAAGGGTGATAAGAATCTCGTAGATAATTATAGACCGATAACCATCATACCAATTTTTTCAAAAGTTTTGGAGACTGCCATGCATAAACGTATGGTTGGCTTTATAAACAAACAGGCCATTCTAAGAAATGAGCAACATGGTTTTCAGAAGGGAAAGTCAACTGCACTTGCATGTTTTGACCTCACTAGCAAAGTTATCGACAATGTAGATGCTGGCAACTTAACAACAGTCATATTTTTTGATATGTCCAAGGCATTTGATTTTGTTTGTCATAAGCTGCTTTTGAATAAGTTGGAAAAATATGGGATCAGGGGCCCTGCGCAAAACTGGTTAAAAACCTATCTTGAAAATAGAATGCAATGTGTTGAAATTACTAAACTGACAAATTGTGGAAAACTAAAGTCATATAAGTCTAGCTTTAAGGTAAATACTTATGGTGTGCCTCAAGGTAGCGTTCTGGGGCCACTCTTATTCCTGCTCTACATAAACGACCTACCGGAAGTCACCAGCAATTCGTGTACATTATTCGCTGATGATATCTCCTTAATAATGACTTGTAATTATAAAACAGACATGGATAAATATACTTCTGACATAAATAATACTATTGAGTCTATAATGAAATGGCTTGACGAAAATAATTTACATATAAACTTAAATAAAACTAAATATGTTCAGTTTGGATCGTATGGAAGAAAAACCAAACAGTTAGATATAAAAATAGAGGTGTTACTTTAAATGAAGTGAATGAAACTTCTTTTCTCGGTGTGATTATTGATAAAAATTGCAACTGGAAGTCTCATGTTAAAAAAGTTTGCAGTAAAATAAATAAATTCGTATATGTGCTGTACGAGCTTACTAAAACATCAGCACGACAAACGGTGTTATCCGCATACTATGGATATGTTAATTCTGCTTTGAGCTATGGCCTTATCATATGGGGGAACTCGACAGACATAAACAGAGCCTTTATTGCACAAAAAAAATGTATCCGCGCTATAGCTGGAATCCGCCCTTGGGAATCATGTAAACCATTAATTAGGGAATACAAAATATTAACATTGCCTTGTATGTATATTTTCGAATGCGCTAAATTTGTTAAGGAGCACCCTGAGTTATTTACAACCGCTCAGCAAATGTACCCGAAAAACACAAGACGTCCTGATAGATTGGTTTTACCAAAAATACCTAAGACCGCAATGTATCATAAAAACTGCCACGTGATGTGTATTCGTATTTATAACGCTTTGCCCAATGACCTTAAAGAATTACCGAGAAGAACATTTTTATTGAAACTTAAGTTGTGGTTAACTAACAAAACTTTTTATTCTGTAAGTAACCTATTTTGTAAGCAAATTTAAAATTATTGACTATTAATCTTGACTATTTAAATTCTACAATTATTCTATATTTCAATTGAAATGTGTAATTATAATCTAATTTAATAGGTACCTACTTAATATGCTTCCATTCAGATAAGCGTAATTATTTAAATTAAGGAAAAATATTATTTGCATGTCACTATTCTGATTAAGTATTATGGACCATTGTTTATATTATACATAAGATCTAAATTGTACCAATACTTATAGCAAATAAATCATTCATTCATTCATTCATTCATTCATTCATTCATTCATTCATTCACCAACATTGCCGGTAGCGCAGCTGGTATCACCCCTGCCTTCTGAGCCGCTGGTCTTGGGTTAGATACCCGGACAGGTCAAACATTTGTGTGCATGAACATGTCTGTTTGACCTGTGTCTGGGTGTGTATATGTATATAAGTATGTATAACAGTCATCAGATTACCATAGGTGTAGGACTTGAAAACCTTGAGTAAATGTTGTCCCATATTATTATTATTAATTATGTATATCCAATATTATGTGTTCAGAAATGCGCATGCAAGCACGTATTCATTTTTATTTCCAGGATTGCATAGAAAAAAACCTGTCTACATAAAACAGTGTTGCGTAGTATATCATATTGCACTGTTACGATAAGAGTAAAGTAGTTGACTAAGTTCTGCTAATAATTATTATTATGTAGTAGTGTTTCATGTGGTGCTAGAATTTAAGAGTACAAGTTAATCATTTTATTTTAGTTTCACTTCAGGACCATTAGATCAGGCCATGTTACTTTATTATTCTCCGTTGTTTGGATACCGACATTTATAGCATATATTATCTCGACGTTTATAGCCATTGAGTGTTTTAAATATATTTAACGTACCAAATTTTACCAGACTGTAAATGTTTACTGGATCAACCATTTAATCTCACTACACAAGATAAATTCAATTCAACTTATTGAATTGATTACCGTTTCAAACATAAATTCTCATGGTATGTAGTTACATTTTTATGAGATCATATACCTGTTTAAACTACGGTTATGCTATCAGATTATCATATCTTGGTAGTAGTTCCATAATATACTGACCCAAAAGTCGTAGCACATAACAAGACACTATCAGTTAATATCTTCAGTAAAGTTTTTGCAAGGTTGTCTCTTTGTCTATTACCGCAACGCCCATTCGGTTATTCGGTTTGACGTAGTACCCAGTTTCGGCTTAATTGGTCGCCGTGTTTACGTGATTTTATCTCATATTGACTTTCACAATAAACGCTATCTCACGAGTGGAAAACGCTTGTAATTTTAAGCTTTAATTATTTTTAAAATACGGCAAAACTTTGAAGAGGAATAATGTTTCTTGCACTATTAACATGAGAATAGGAATAGATGAGTTAGGCCGACTTACTAATTAGAACGCATCTAGGAAGTTAGTATTAATTATCATCATCATCATCTCAGCCGTAGGACGTCCACTGCTGAACATAGGCCTCCCCCATGATTTTCCCATGATTTCACTGTCGGTCTAGCGCTCGACGAGTCAACATCTCCTGAGGATGCCTCGTGTAGAGGCGAAACACGTGTCGAATCGGTTTTGGTTTATTTGGGGTTTCTTGTTTTTTATTTTGTATTCTTCCTATTAGCATTTTATGCGGGAGGGAGGGTGGTGCACGCCCCCAAATAGGCCAAAATCATTGTTTTCTTTTCAGCGGAAGTGTCACTAAATATTTTATAATATCTTTTTTTGATAATGGATTTCCGCAAAGTAACGCCTGAATCAATAAATTAACCAAAAGTAAAGATCAAATGTTCGAAATTAAACTTAAAACGCTATTACTTACTAGAAGTTATAATAGTTTAGACGAATTTTTAAGGATACATTTTGACGAAAAAGTAGTAATAATATATCGGTCCGCTTCTACTCATATTGCTATGCCCGAAATTGGGAACATAATTATGACTCTGTATTATAATATTTATGATCCCTGGTACATGTTATATAGTATATATGAGGCAATAAATGATATGAATATGAATATGAATATGAATATGAATATGAATATGAATATGAATATGAATATGAATATGAATATGAATATGAATATGAATATGAATATGAATATGAATATGAATATGAATATGAATATGAATATGAATATGAATATGAATATGAATATGAATATGAATATGAATATGAATATGAATATGAATATGAATATGAATATGAATATGAATATGAATATGAATATGAATATGAATATGAATATGAATATGAATATGAATATGAATATGAATATGAATATGAATATGAATATGAATATGAATATGAATATGAATATGAATATGAATATGAATATGAATATGAATATGAAATACTACGCCTCCTGTAAGACATCATTCCACTACCAAGAGTAGTAGAAGTGGCGTGTTGTGGAGGATATTGCATTTATGCAAATGATTAAATAGAGAGAGAGGGATAAAACACAAGTTATTGTTTGTTAGACTTTCCTATTCTTCCACATCTAGATATTACTAAATGACTGTAATAAAGAGACTCAATAACGTCTAGTGACGAAAGTGACGACAAAAAGACAAACACGTCTAGTGACGAATGTGACGACAAAAAGACAAACACGTCTAGATCGTAATGTAGTGCCACGCAAAACTACAGTTCTAAATTCTAAGAGGCATGTGCACTGTATTATCATTGCGAGCGTACTGCTTAGCACAAAGCGCACAACAAGCCCGTGTCGACACATGATTGAATAAAAAAAACCACGACCATAAAAAATCTATTTTAATTCGACAACACACGTGACAATACGACAACAATAAAACCATAATTTCCGTGTTGAATTTCATTAAACATATGACAGCCCTATCATTACCATATTAAAAACACCTACATTGATGTGGATCTTATGGTGGCTTCAAACGTGCTTCAAAAGAATAATTTCTTAGGTCATTATACCCACCCACGGATTTAAGGTTCGTGTACACTAGCATTTAAACGCTACGGAATTGAATTTTCGGTTGGAATCAGGATACTTCAGGGGCCTTATTCGCTATGACCATGCAAACACGTAACGCGCTGCTTTACGATATGTTTAAGGAATGATCGTGAAGTCAATGCAATTTTATGATTACTTCTTGATGAAACCGTAACGTGTCGAGTTACCTGCATGAATGGTCACTGCAAATAAAGCACCTGAACTGCAGTTAGGCACCGGATTTAGTGACTTCAAACGGTTAGTGTCACTGCAACTATCCTATGCGACTCTGTCCATTATTCAAACGAGTTGCAGACGTAACGCAAAGCAGCACAGACTCCATATTTATAGATGCACACGTAAACTTCTGTTCGTAAGAATTCCTTCTAATAAATATAATTTCTTCCGTAAGACTTGAATTTTTAACCATTGCTCTAAAATTATAACTGTGTTACTTTTGTACTATACAACAAAACCATTAACAAAAAGTCTGCTGTCTCTCTTTAAATTCTACTCAAGAAACATTTAATTATGACACACTTTAATGCTAATCACTTACGGCCTTACTTATAAACGCTGCTTTTAAATTTAAATAAAGTCATTTAGTACGGCGCAGAACGGTTTTATAGTGCGCAATACTAAATGGCGTTATTTTAATTTAAGCAGCGTTTATAAGGTAAGGCCGTTGATTTTACCACTTGACAGTTCAGGGCCTTAGATTTTAATTCTACAGGGTTAATGCTTACCTTTGCTTGCCTTTTAAGTAAAATTATCCAACTTGGTTAGGTTTTTCTACCGACTTCCAAAAAAGGGTACTTAATTTGACTTTGTTTTTTTTATGTTTGTTACCCCATAACTTTCGACTAAGTGAACCGATTCTAAATTTTTTTTTGAATGCTGAAGCTTCCCGTGTGGTCCCATTTAATTTCTTCAAATTCGGTCCAGTAGTTTTTAAGATACATGCCAATATCTGAATAGAATAAAGTCGGTATTAAATTTTTCAAATTGTACTTGTTTGATAAACGCTAGTGTATATCCAACCTTAACCTCAAGTGCTGACAGTGAAGCGGGTAGGCCTTTAGCATCGAATGAAATACGCGATTCCCTTTATTTTTCACTCGTAACGCCTCTCGCCCTTTTAGCGAGAAGAAATGGGAAGAAACGAGAAAAGAAACAGCCTTATTCGCGTTTATTGTATGTTGTCAATGGCTGCAGACGTTTTACTATTTGGGATGATACGCATTTGTATTGTATCGCTATATTAGTAAGAAGCAATTTTTTGGGAATTCCAAAACAAATCTTCAGGCCACTTCTATTGAAATAAATCAAACAATACAAATTAATGCTACACCCCCAATGATGAAATAACAAATTCGAATAGCAAACTATCATTTGTTCCGCGCCCTCGGGTAACAATGCGGTGACAAATAGACACCGTACATCACTGTAAACATGTGTTTGTTCGAAGTCTCTAGAGCTTACAACGAGAGGATGCTGTATCATGAAATGTAAGTCTTCAGTTAAATGGAATTGATTAATTTATGTCGGCTCATCCCCGAGACAGTGTCGTTAGCTCAGTTGAACTGCCTTCGGAGCGCTCTCAGGTTTGATCCTTCATCATCATCTCAGCCGTAGGACGTCCATTGCTGAACATAGGCCTTCCCCGTAAATTACCAAAAGGACCGGTTAGCAGCCGCCTGCATCCAACTGCGACCTTTATCAAGTCGTCTGTCCACCTCGTCGGTGGACGAGCTACGCTGCGCTCGCCGGTCCGTGGACTCCAGAACCTTTCGGTCGCATCGGCCATCTGTTCTGCGTGCTATGTGCCCTGTCCACTGCCACTTCAACAGAGGCAAATGTTATTCGCCTCCCGACGTCCCGCCATCGCTCTCTGTTGCTGTCATCCTGGTACACACACTTATGGGGCTACCCACTGCGTTCTTGATTCGGTCAGTCCATCGCATAGGTGACCGACTGCGAGGTCTTGTGACGTCTTCAAAACACATTACAATGTTATAGAGATTAAATTTCATCTTCGGACGGGATTACAGCCGCGTCTTCCGACAATCCGTGCCAGACGCCATAACCACTAGGCCACCGAGGCCTGCCGTTCAAACCTAAAATTTAAACTCTATATGATTTTAACAGTCGACTTTACAACATTATCCAACCGAAAGAAGATTTTTTCAATTACTTAATTTTCGTATTGAAGTCGCAACCTCATAATTCATAAGTGATTTTTTTATATGATTTTTAAAGAACTGCCTTAATGAGACCAAATATAGCAATTTGAAATCAATTTTTTATAATATATTTTATTATATTAATTTTGATATAACCTATACCTTTTCATATACGATTTTGAAAAGAAATCAGGAAATACGTTTGTTTGTAGAAGACATCAAAAACGTACTAACTAAATACTAATCTATAGTATTATAATATCCTCACATTATTTCCGGTGCAGTCAGTTTGAAAATAACGAATAAAATATAACTTCATTATTAAGTCAGAATTCACTGAGCAAATTAAAAATGCACGCGTCGATTTTATAATATTTCCTTGCTGCGAATCGCTTTGTTCACGAACAACAAAGGCGGCCAGAAATTTATAAATAAAATATAATTTATGCATACGTTTTACAAACGAACTATATTTACTTTCAATAATGATATATAATTTGTTAAAACATTTTATACACTATGTCGTCCTTACAATAGAATATATTAGACCAGAAGGTCTATTACGTATCTCAGTTACAATCAGAAGTTCATTGAAGTGTTGGAAAATGGTGGCTCTATGCCACTTCTATCAGCTCCATTCATCAACTTACTAACATGTTTGCTTACTGGAGTTGTCATAACTCACACAGAGCCACAATTTGATAGCAACTGAAATACGTAATAGCTCAGCAGATTACGCTGCTTGTTACTTTTTATGATAACCGGTAAAGAGACGAACAAGTCACTCGCCTGATGTTAGCGTCACGCTTGTCCAAAACAGCCTTGCGATTCTGAAATGATTCATCGACGAGCTCGTCGACAAGCTCAACTATGTCAAATACTTTATGAGATATCGGCCTTGTACATAAGGTTGCTTTTCCAACGTTTCGGTAAACATTTAGAATCGTGGCGCCTGAATTCGGGGGGAGGGGGGGGGGGGGGGGGGGGGGGGGTGGGGGTTCGGGTAGTGCCCCCCCCCCCGCAAACCCCACCCGCCGGAGACCATTAGTTTTCGAGTTATGTTTGTTTAAGTATTTTGAGGTTAAGTACTGCATTTCGATCTACTACCACCCCCGCGTCGGCTCTGCAATCCGACAAGACTGCTTGAAATCGGAGTGCTATGAGTCGGTTCTGTCACTGACTTCGACCTATTCTAACTAACTATAACTAACCTATAGGTATGTCACAGACAAGTGACTTTGCCAATTCATTAGATAGCTACTGATATACTATTGTGCACAAATTTGGAACAAAAGTAGTTTGATGAAGCGCTCGCCGGCCGCTGCCGCGGCACGCTCGCTACGCTCGCTCGGCTCGCGCCTGGTGGGTCACAGTTCATACCTAACCTAACCTATAGGTTTGTCACAGACAAGTGACATTGCCAATTCATTAGGTACTAATATACTATTGTGCACACATTCCTACTAGTATGGGTCTGATAATTAAAATTGAAAAACAATTTGTTATTTTTAGAACTTATATTTTATAGACATAATTTATAGCATTTATAAGAAAGCGCAGAAAAACAGGAGAAAACATTCACGTACACTCGGAAGTAACGGAATGACGCGAGTATTCCGACAGTGACATTACGCTATGTTCGATGTTTGCGTTCCGTTTCAAGAACTTACATACAACGTACATGTCAAAAAAGGCTAAAAGTTACCTAGAAACGTTTCGTTTTACGCATTAATGTCATTTATGTCACCTGTCACTATCAAAATTACGGTGTTTTATTGAAACTTTAAAAAACTATTTAGACTATTTTGGCGTGTCTCCGGCAGCTAAAATGTTGTAAATACGCTTTATACAAACCCCTTCAACCCACCCACAGTTTTTGTTTCACCAAATTCAGGGGTCACGATTCTAAAGCCAATCCAACGTTTCTTGTCATCTCTTCATTTGTTTCACGGATGTTGTCAATAATGCAACGATGTTTGCTCTTTGAGAATCGCACGGCAGTTCACTTTATTTTCCCCGGTAATCACACTGGGAACACTGAAAATGGCAATCTCTTCAAATCGGAATACAGTAATGTCTGCACACTACTGCTTCCCGGTTGAATAACTGGCAAAGGTGTGGTTCTTCCCCAGGCAGACTCTGGAAAAGTCCTACCTCTACCTACAAACTTACGTAGCATTGGCTTCTTTGGCTTGTTACCGCTGAATGAAGCGCGGTGGTTGCGATTCAGTGACCGCACTGCCCATTGGGAATAACAGTACCCTCATCATCATCATCAGCTGTAGGACGTCCACTGCTGAACATATGCCTCCCCCATAATTTTTCAAAAGGACCGGGTGGAAGCGGCCTGCATGCAACGTCGTCCTGCGACCTTTATCAGGTCGTCTGTCCACCGTGTCGACGACCTACGCTACGCTTGCCGGTCCGTGGTCTCCAGAACCTTCCGGCCGCATCGGCCATCTGTTCTGCGTGCTATGTGCCCTACCCACTGCCACTTTAACTGGCTAATCTTCTGGGCTATGTCGGTAACTTTAGTTCTTCTACGGATCTCCTCAGTTCTGATTCGATCACGTAGAGAAACCTCGAGCATAGCCCTCTCCATAGCTCGTTGCGCGACTTTGAGCTTATCTATGAGGCCCATAGTAAGAGACCACGTTTCAGTGCCATAAGTCATCACTGGTAACACACATTGGTCGAAGACTCTTGTCTTGAGACAGTACCCTCATGCCCTCGAAATGGTAACGAACACGTTTGTTCAAGTACATTACCTAACTGTATTTAGTTATTTGGTAAGAATATGGTAATTGCGTAAATTAAAAAAAAACTTTTGTCTACTTCTTTTTTTTTCAAAGTTCTGCCATATTTCGATACCACCAGCTAATCCTGTTTAGTCCTCCTTGTGATGAGGTCCCATTCCCTTCCTTTCCAATCAAGGAATTATGCCTTGCCCTACTCTTAGATAAGTTACAAAGTTCAAAGCCCAACATAAACACAAAATAAGATCATGTCTGGAATAAACCAGCCGCTCGGGGTTGTTTCCTATTCATCAAACACTGTACAACCAGTTGCATAATCAGGTAACACTTCAAAGATACTCGTTAACCTAGTACACTATATAATCGTCTGCACAGTAAGTAACGTCTCGCTTTAAGAGCTACCAGACAGCTTAGACAAGGATAGCACTATACACTTCCGCATGCGGTCGAAGAGAGATGAAGATGGAACGTGATCGCTAAAAAAGTAAATTATTGCATGGAAACCACGCAATCATAAACACCGTTCTAGGCGTTTAAGGAAATTATGGTAAGGTAACTTTTATAACCAACGTTGATTTAAATAAAAAAGTTTTAGATATTACGTAAACAATCTTTACAAATCAAAATTTTATCTAAAAATATCTGTGTAACTTTATTTTACTTCTATAAAACCACATATATTGAGCCCAAATATATGAATCTTCGTGTAAAATTTCGTAAAAGTTGGTATTATTAACGAAATAATAGAAAAGTATCGTAATAGTTTTGTTTGTAGTATTTCTGCTTGCAAAAAGTCAAATATTAATATTACAAAAATCAATATAATATTAATAATGATTGACTTATTGCAAATAGGAATAATTTAGCAATTATGTTACGAGTATATTTTGCTAGAATGTGATAAAATCCACTACAAAATAAAAGTAAGATAAATTTTTGTGTGTAACATTAACTACTGCTTCCGTCAGTACGTTGCACCTGAAGCAGGACACCTCAAACATGCGCGAAGCGGACAAAACAAAGCGGAATCTCATTAAGGAACAAACAATACTCAATCCGACTGTCCGACGAAATTACAACCAGTTTCAATACAAACCTAGTTTCGATTCAAACCGGATTTCGACAAACCGAGTTTCGACAAACTGAGTTGCGATAAACTGAGTCGACGGATTGAAGTTGGTACCGACGTGACAGTGCAGTGATTGGTTTGCATCTGAAGTTGGAGTAACCAATTCGGAACAGTTATGGTAGTGACCGATGGCTTATTCTTTGATTGAGATTGTTTATAGATTTCTGATTGCATAATGTTTAATTTAATAAAATACATGTTTCACACTCATAATCCCCACATTAAGGTGACCGGGGTTGTGAGATGAATGGACACACATTAAGACATTAAAAACATCTAAGGCCCGAGTAAAAAAATGTATGCTCATCAATCAAACAAATGTTCCCGTACTGTACCCCTTGCTTAGGCAGGGTCACTAGTTTACCACGACAGATATCAAAAGGCGACATAGACTTTTAAAGTTTCAGGCATACAAATAAAAAAGGTATAGATTTTCATACAACTTTTGCCAGCCGCAGTTTGCATGTATTTGGCCAGTACAGCAACTTCGATTTATCTCGAGAGGGTTGTCAAGATAATGCTCAAATTTCCAAAATTGTTTGAGATAAAAACTTTATAAATCTTTTCTTAATCAAAATTGAATCAACGAATCTAGAGACCAAATCAGAAAACCATCCCGCATGTATTTCACAATTTCAGAATCATGACAAATTACCGCGTCTCTTTGTCTCTATCCAGAAATCGAGCCAGTCCAGTAGTCCTCATCTCAGTCAGATATTAAATCAAGCGTAGTAATTAATGCAATTATATTGGAACACACGGACGACCTCATTACGGGCCAGTAGCATAATCAAAATCAGATCTGGCAACCGACTTGTATTGTGTTAATCCAAGGATAATAAATTCAGCTCAGTGGCTTGATACGTTTGGATGAGTTATGGTACTAGTAGATGTTGCCAGTGATTTCGGTTGCGGCATCTTGGGGAATTACAGCTAGTTCTAAGGAGAATCTGGATGAATACACCGTGTATATACTGTTTATTAATTGGGAATACGTTAACCCCTCGGTGGTAATGTCATTGTCATTTTTTACATGTTAAGTTTTCTTAACCACACGTTGCAGTTCCTGGAAAAGTAGGTTGATTTCTGCGAAATTTATTGTATTATTGACCAAATATGGCGAATCGCAAGTCAACGGGTTAACACAATTTTATTTTACTTTAGAATTAATTGAAAAAGTGTACTCTATAAGCCCGATGGCCGGGGAAAAGTGGTCAGAATGCTGGTAGCATTGCACGTTGAATGTTGTTTCTTTGCCCAAAGTTGGCGCTAGCATTCCTTTCAGTCACACGTCGCCTCAACCAAGTTATTGATCAGATCCATGTATAAGTTGCAAGAATAGAGTTAAAACAAGTACAGTTCGAAAAATTTAACACCGACGTCCATTCTATTCTGTTATTGGAGTCTCAAAAACAACTGGACGGAATTTGACGGCATAATAGGATATATATAAATGGGACCACACGGAAAGCACCAGCTTTCAAACAAAAAAGAATTTTGTGAAACGGTTCACCCAGTCGAAAGTTATGAGTTGACAAACATAAAAAGAAAAAAAATACAGTCGAATTGAGTACCTCCTCCTTTTTTTGGAAGTTGGTAGATTACCCTCCGCCGTTGGAATGTAAGGAAATGTGAGAGGAATGGAAATCGTCTGGTGGTGGTGCCATCACTGTGCCTGATGTTCTACCGCGAAGCAAAAGTACACAAGTGAAGAAGATTTGATGATCACTGTTGCAAGTGATATTATTGGATGAATGAGACGTCAAAAGCCAATGTATTGATGAACGCGACTTTACGTAAATGTTGTGGGGGCACGACGTTCGCCTGTTGATAAACGCTACTCAGTTGCATTTGACCCCCATCATTAAGCTTCAACGTTATGTGATTCACTGAATTGTGCTTAATATGTGAGACACGCAAATTGTAAAACACGCTACTCCAACAATTCCAGAATTAGTGTTTTCACCAACTAAAAAATCTTACTAATTCTTGTTCTTCTTCTTCTTCATTACGCTCTTGACAGAGATGTCGTGGTGTAGACACTTCAAACCGCTATGGCCGCTCGTACTTACAGGTTACAGATTATTTGTTAGTAGGCATCTTACCAATGTAAGTGCAAGATGATTTTTGGATTTTGGGCCACACATGCCCCCGGCACTCCATAAAACGAACCTTAAGATGTTATCGCATATCTACGCAAAGATACGATCGAGCTATGTAAGTCAAACTGAACTCCCAAACTAAATAGCAAACTGCGAGGATGGAGACGCGGATTGCGCGAGGCCGAGAGTGAACTATATGGTGCATTTTCAATTCTGTGCCTGTGAAACAACGCCACAAACACAGCACCTGACAGCAAGCGTCATCACGACCAGTCATTGGCGTTTAAACCAAAATAACGCCGCAGGCTGACCGCATCGAAACCGCACCGCGACCGCATGCTGCCGCAGCGCTAAATACTCAGCAAAATACGCCCAAAAGCCTATCCATTGGGCCGGTTAAGCCGAACTATAGATGAGATTGGATATAACCTGATTGTGGCCGCGTAATGTCTATTAGTTCTCTGAACTGGTTACGCTTCAGCTATTCGTTTATGCGTATATAATTTAAGTATAACGTGAAATTAAATCAGAGCGTAATTGTAGCGTAATTAATAACCTTTATTATTATTATGTGATTTTCAAAGCACTAATGCCTGCTCAGCGAGACAAATTACGACGCCAAATTATGAAGGGTTGCTACATCAATACGAAAACTAAGTGTTTGAAAAAAAAGTAATATAAATAATGCTGTCAAGCATTGATGTCGCTTTGTCCTCATACGAACAAATCCTCATACGGTTAAAATAACTAGACTTACTTATATTCGATACTCAGATGGGTGCCTAGGTGGCCTAGTGGTTAAAGCATCAAACACGGATTGTCAGGTTCGAATCCCGTCCGAGGATTACTAATTTCTGTCTCTAAAATTGCAATGTAGGTATATAATTAATTCTTCTGACTAATTGATTCATCAACGCAAGCCTACACAACTGCGGAAAAAAAATTTAAATTTGGCAGTAGGTGCATTTTATGTTGTAAGTCTAAGAAAGGATTATTTCTGTAGCTGTTGTAAACCAAGCGAACGAAGCCGCTGGCGGATCAGCTACTATGTATAGTAAGGTAAATAATAATGATAGTAAGCAATGAAATAGTGGCTAAACAAAAATCCAAAATTAACAATATAGGAGTAGTACGAAAGCCTTAATGTATTGGATAGGTTGTCTCACGGGGGTGACATTGTCAACATCTGACCAAACTCTCACGTAAAATTTAAGATAATAAAAAATAGAGTTCAATATAAAAAACTGTAATTACTTTCCGAATGGAACTCCAAAACCTCAGTCTCAGTGCCGAGCCGGGCAAAACTTGAGAACTAGGCTCGCACTTCAACTGTCATTTTTGTTATTAAATAAATATAACCTAGTCGCTGGGGATCCGATAAGAGTACGTATAATAGGACTCAACCTCGTATTTATATTAACGTATTATGTAGCTAAGACGGGATGTATTTTAATTCAACACACCAACCATTCAAGGGCTGACAATACCTAATCAAGTCGTCAATAGGCGAAGTTAATGAAATTCTTCTGAACTGACATTATTATTATCTTGTTGCGACTGTATTTGGGTTCTGTATTCTTGTTGATACTATGATTTGTATTTGTTACGAAAAGCCTTAGAATAACTACCTATAGAAGGTAGGTTTCCAAACAACGTCTTCTCAAAACACGCGCTACAAACGGTATGTGTGCTGTGTTTACTTGCCTCGTCACGCACACAGACGCAAACATTATATCCTCTAGTAAAATGTTATCCCAATAACTTAGGTGGTTGATTGGTAAACATGTGTTTCATAGATTGATTTGAACGTACACAATTAAGAACTAGCTGTATTTATCAAATGTATTAAATAGGTGTACACTGCTGTATCAACGGTGCAAGCAAAGTGAGCCATAAACGGCTTCAATAAAACGGCTTACATTTTAGCGCTGTACTTGGCTTCTATAAGTAGTTATTTTATTCTATGCGAAAAGCCAAATTTGTTGATAGACAATTAATATAAATGTGGCAAGTACTACAATAACATAATGATTATGTTTCTATTATTGGGACACGGGACACACTATAAAGTCCCGTGTCCCAATAATGGATAACAGCAAACAGCAAACAGAATAATGGATGGAGCAGATAACTGCTTCACACTTCTTCTCTTCGTCAGGAGTCACGTGGGCCAAACGTGAATCAGTAAGTAGGTCTTTTTACATGTGCTGATTTTAAGGTTAATTGACAACTAGTTGATCTTTCCACGGTTTCTCAATTTTCAATCATTAATCGCGGGATACGGCGTCTTTAAAATAAAAGTATGCCTAGGTTACTCTCCCTATAACATCAACTATCTACTATTTATAGTCCCGTCAAAATCGGACTAGCCGGTTTGGAGATTGGCTGGAATAAACTGACAAGTGGACAAACAAAATTGAATTTTCTTGTGTATGCCGTATACATATAATACCATATGCATTTAGTAAATAAGCTGCTTTTTTTCTAGCGACTTTCAAAAAAAGGAGGAGGTACTCAATTCGATCTTTGTATTTTTTGTGTGTTGTTACCTCATAACTTTTGACTTATTGCAAATAGGTGAACGGATTTACATTTTTTTTTTACTTTGAAAACTGGTGGAGCTTCCCGTGCGGTTCCCCATTTAAATTTCATCAATTCCGGCCCGGTACTTTTTGAGTTACACTCCAATAACTGTATAGAATGGAAGTTAGTTTTATTTTTTCAAATTGTACTTGTTTTATTTTGACATTATTAACAAATGATTGTATCACTTTTCACATTTTTACTGCTATCGGAATCCCTAATATTTAAAATGTTTAACATCACTGTCCAATGTGAAAAAGCTTATCTCGATCCTTCGGGAATTTCCCGTTGTTTCAAGATAATAAATAAATAAATAATAAATAAATACACCACAACTATCACACAACGCCATCTAGTCCCAAGCTAAGCAGAGCTTGTGTAATGGGTACTAGACAACTGATAAACATACTTATATATTTCTAAATACATAAATATTATAGATAAATTACACCCAGACACAGAACAAATGATCGTTATTACACAAACATTTGTCCTGGGTGGGAATCGAACCCACGACCTCCGGCATAGCAGTCAGGGTCACTAACCACTAGACCAACAGGCCTGTCATCATACATACATAATAAGCTTCCTATGTGTTAATCTTTGGCTTTTAATCCATTCATTCCTATCGTACATAAATAAAACATATACAGTAGCATTTGTAATTATTACTTAGATAATCCCACTACTAGAGCACATCTGCCAAAAGAAAACCCCTACCGATTGAGCCGAAATTAAAACAACAAAGTTTTTATGCGCAGTCATTATACAGTCCTATAACCATAATCTAACTCAGCAGTGGCCCGTCATAACCGCCTTTGAAGTACCCTCGACTAGTGGTGTGACCTATGGCCGTCCCTAACACTCGATATATCGATGTTTTTTCGGTTTGGTTGATAAACTAACAAGAAGTAACATCTCACATTGTGTATCCAAAAATACAGACCTTATGTAATGTAGAATTCCATGTTTGTATGTTTTTCACTAATTACCGCATATTTAGCACTCGCCAGTAAATCAAAACATATTTGAATCCAATTTTGCTTTGCGTGGCCTGAAGGTATATTAGAGACCAAATTCAACTAAACACATCCGGTCTAAAACAGATTTTACAAATGTTATGGTGGTAAATAGGTACAATTTTGGGGAAAAAAAGGGAAAATTCACTTAAAAGTATTAAAAAAATTGGGTGGTCGGGGATTTTTTTTGACCAACTTGTATTCTCCAAGTGGTCCCCCGAACACGCTCATTTGGTTTGTCGGACCCTCTACCAAACACCATATATAGGATATTGCCAGGTGATGTAAAATTATGAAATCTGGGAAGAAGCTAAATTGCACAGCACAAAAAAAGGGAAAACTCCAAAAATCGTTAATTTGTAGAGCTCACGTCACACTAAAAAAATGTTATAACGTTTATTCGTATTTGCTGTTTGTGAATTTGAGCGAATGTGTATGTTTGTTTTATATTCACGATGGGTATAAGCTTTTTTCAGACTGAAGATAATAATATGGAGAAGAATGATATATATGGTGATTTCTTAGGTTTTCAAGATTCTAATACATTGAAATTAAACAACTTTAAACGAAGTAAAAGCGCTAACGTAAAAGAGTACTTGCGCAGCCGGCTGGTGCGCAAGTACTCCATGAAGAAGTGGCCCGGACGGTCACGAAACCGGTCGAGATACTCGAATATACCCACCGCGTAATTTAAACCTTCAAAATACTATGAAATTAAATACGTTGAACGAATTTAATCGCGTGTAATGGAATAAGATAATAATGCATGACAACATCCACACAAAGGTCTTCAGGTCCCAAATTAGGCAGATCCTGCACTATGGTAACCTGATGACTGATGATGATGATATATACATACCATGTATAAGTGTATACATATTCACACCCAGGTCAAACAAACAAGTTCATGCACACAAATATTTGAGATAGCTTATATTCAGGAATAACACATATCCCGTTTCAACTTACTTAATTTTATGCCGACTGCGTCGCAGGCACTAAGATGATAGTTATGAAAGTATAAACACATACATCTCTTATTTAGGTATTGAATTGCAAAACAAAATTCGCACCTAAAAATATATCGATACTTTGCACATCCCTATTTTAAGCAAAGTACCCTTCATGATGCAATATATCAGTGCAGTTAAATCCCCCAAAACGCAAGACCAACAAGGCACCCTTCTCTAATCTCGGGGTAGCCAGCCACTCAACTATTATATGTTTATTTTGGACCTAAATCAACTGAATTTCATTTGGGTATTGTTTATTTTTCATTACGACATATGCGGTATAGCTTGCACTTTATATTGGTATGGGTTAGCTGTCAGGGACAATGCAGCGTCAACCTTTGGTCAATTCGGTTGCTGAATGGGAATGCCAACATCCATGGGTTGAGAAAAGTTTTTCATTAGATTTATACCAGAGGCTGCAGGCAGAAAAGAAAAGACTAACAATGCCAGACCAAAAAGTTTTTCCTAAGCAAAATCATTACTCGTATTAGTAACGTCTCGGGAAAGGACTATGAAGTGGTGACATCTTTGACAACATCCGTGAAACAAAAGACGAGATGACAAGAAACGTTGGAAAAATAACCTTATTTACAAGTATCTCATAAAGTATTTGACATCGGTGAGCTCGTCGACAAATCATTAGATAATCGCACGGCTGATCTGGCTTAGTAACCACGCCAGCAACAGTCAAAAATGAATATATTGATAATAGCAATTTTATTTGTCAAGTAATGCGAGGAACAATGTTTCGTATATCTTAATTTCGAACTACAAAAACCTAATAAAGACCTGTCAATAAAGATCTGGTATTATTTCATAAGCTGTGTCGCCCTTTTTGATAGGGGGTATAAATGTCAGCGTTACTAATATGGTTAAGTAACTTTCCAAATAACATAAGCATTTCAAAAATTTGAACTAATGCACTAATCACACAAGATTTGCCGGACAAATGTTACTCCCTATCGTGTGGTCTTTATGCCCGGTTTCAACTCGGTAACTATTAATGGGCAACATGTTCAGGCCACTACTTTGCAGCACGACTAAACATTTTAGTGTGATACTAATAAGTAAAAGAAACTTAACTTTTTAGTTACTCACCTAACCTTCCTAACCTTACACCAGTTAAACAATGTATTTACATTATTTTCATAAAGGATTTCTTAGGCTTACAAATTTAAATGGATTAACCGCTACTCGTGACCACGATTACATCGGCAGGGCTATTATGTATCTCAGTTGCTAAAAAATGTTGATTGAAATCTTGAAAAATGGCGGCTTTATTCCGTTTTGACAACTCCTGTAAGTAACAAGTGCAATTTGAAAAAAATTATACCGACTTCCATTCTATTACTTTGGTAAAAATCAGTTATTTGTATGTCAAAAACTACTTGACTGAATTTGATGAAATTCAAATGGGACCACACGGGAAGCACCAACTTACAAACAAAAAAAAGAATTTTGAGAATCGATTCACCCAGTCGAAAGTTAAGAGGTAACAAACATAAAAAATACAGGCGAATTGAGTACCTCCTCCTTTTTTTGGAAGGCAGTAGTAAATGTCAGTAAATTGATGAATACAGATGACAAAAGTGACATAAACCGCCATTTTTTTCCATTTTAATCAACATTTGTTAGCAACTGAGATAGATAATAGTTTTAAAATAATATGAAATATACGATATTTAATCCGTTTGAAGTTGTTTCATTTCTAGTCATAATTATTATCATCTAGATTTTAGCTGTGTGTATTTTTATTAATATTTAACGTAATAAGAAACGTTTCGAGTAGTGGGACACGAGTAGGTATTCCTTTCTAAGATATTTGTATACACGCACAGGGATTTAGTAAATTAGTGGTAAGGCCTAGCATTTGAGTTTTGAGACTACCAATTCTATGAAACTTTCCGAAATGGCTGGACTGCTTTTGACGAGAGTTTATAAGGAGCACCTTAGGGTTCTTTTAGTTTCAGGTTACAGTCATCACGTGGTTGAAACTGCGCGGCGCAGCTAGTATGAAAATAATTCTAATAGTACTTTCTATAGTATTACTAGTGCTTTAGCACTAACGCCTGCTTAGCGATCTCCAACATTGAAATTTATAGAGAGAAAAATTCACATACTTTTTTCACATAAATTTTTATTTGTGTTTACATGTACATGTCAAGATGCTTTAGTGTTTACATATATATTACATATATATATATATATATATATATATATATTTATATAATTTTTATTAGTATATTTAATATAGCATTTATGTATTTATAGTGTGTTTACTGTTTTTTGTATTGTTACCGTCCATCTTTTATTGTATACCTATTCCTCTGCGAGTGGGTTGTCTGGAAGAGATCGCTCTGAGCGATAAGACCGCCCATTGTTGCACCTAGTTTTTAGGCATTGTTTTTTTATTTTATTGTCTAATATTAAGTCATAAATGTGGTGTCTCAATAAAGTGTTATCTATCTATCTATCTATACTCGGACGGGATTCGAACCCGCGTCTTCTGACTATCCGTGTCAGACGCCATGACCATCTAGGCCACCGAGGCTCGAGGTCCGAGCATCGAATTTTAACTCTCTATCTGATTTAACGACGGACGGAGAGTACTTTATATTTCTTAGTTTTTTTCTTCTGCTATGACAACACGCAGAATGTTACCGAAAGATCATATTATTAGGGCCAGAACGGTATATGAACAACAAGTTAAAATTTAGCATGCAGAAACGGCCGTATAAGTAGGCTAGTTTGTATACCTAAACTTGACTTTTGCGCGGCAGTGACGCATTACTTAGCACTATTATTTATGTGTGTGGCCTAGAGTAAACGCGGCCTTATTTGAAAGTTTTACACGAGTGGGTGTAACTAAGTCCTACGTGAATAAGCATTTATCTAATAGTGATCGATTGCTGTTTGCTTTTTATTTTTTGAGACAGTATAGTTTTTTTGATGATTTAGATAAAATAGTAAAGGTGACTTTCGCTACTTTCGCATTAACTCTTTGACAAATGCTCTAAACTTAAAGTTTATTCGAAATGAAATGTGTTTCTATTGAAAAATGCGTGTAATTTGATATCAATTTATATCTCGAAATAATGTAATTCTATTTAAAAACAGTTTATGTGGAACTTGAATCCTGTTTTAGTTTTAGCTGTAAATAAATACATTTGTTACACACGCTGGAATTAAAAAAAAAATTATGTTTTGTTGTAAAAATTAAAATTTAAAAAAATATTACCGCCACTCAAATATTCACGCCACTTAGCCTTAGAACAGTTTATTGACGATGCTATGCTATGACTTTGCAGCTATGACCCTGGGTATTTCAAGCGGGGCGTGAAAAGCATCTCGCAGGTCATACCCCTATAGGGGTGGCGATTTGTGGAGCTTACGGCTGCACTAATGGTCATCGCTTCTTAATGATCCATCTTCGCTTTCCACCAGGCGATAGGGAGTCACTTTGGTGAACCATTATAAAAAAATGACATGACCACATTTAGACAAGGGCAAACCCGCCTGCCCAGTACATACGCTCTACGCAATAAAACGTAGGTAATTTATCATTGTTTCCCAAAAATAACACAGCAAATTATATCAAACGTCGTTTGGAACGTTTGACGTGTAAGTAATCGTCTAAGACAAGGGTCTGAACCTCCTGATATGATTTATTGCTCAACTTTAGGGTGTTCCTTCGACTTATTAAAATATAACTTTGTGCCAATATGTATCTCGCCGCTTTTGTCTTTGGGACATTGGAACGTGTCGGCTTCAGAAGGTTGGCTTGCTATTGAAGTTCGAAGGCCTTTTTGTTAATTTGTCCTTGACTTTATTAGATCATCGGTATATATAGAGGAAGATTCATTCTCTTTATATTGTAACTAGTTGCGCCCCGCGGTTTCACTGGATGATGTTGATGAAATGTATCCTATGTGTCAATCCAGCGCCTTATCTACCTCCATACCAAATTTCATCACAGTTGGCCCAGTTCATCCGCTTGGTGATGGATGATGATGAAGAAAGTATCCTATGAAGATGAACTTAATAATAATAATATAAGAACTTCTTAACAGATTATGACCATCTATAAATCTATGATAGATATTGAAACCTTGCTTTACAATTAGTTACATACGCTGTTCTAATGCCATTTAATATTATGTGTTATTTTACCCGCTTGTCTATACTCTCGATTAAGATCTATATTCGAGCAAAGGTTTGCACTGAAAACCAGGCTTGCGTTAGCGAAATGCTAACACAGTTCAGTGCTGAGCGGACTCCTATTGCCATAAAACAGGTTATTGGCCATTATTAAGGTATCCTGATGTTTTTAATGTGTTTTTTGTTTTGTTACTATGTTTTATTGGCAATAAATATTTTCTTTCTTTCTTTCTTTCTTTCTATGTGTTAATCTAGCGCCTCATCTACCTCCTTACCAAATTTCATTACAGTTGGCCCAGGTTACCTGCTTGGTGATGGATGATGATGGTGCAATGTATCCTATGTGTCAATCCAGCGCCTTATCTACCTCCATACCAAATTTCATCACAGTTGGCCCAGTTCATCCGCGTGGTTATAGATGATGATGAAGAAAGTATTCTATGTGTTAATCCAGCACTTCATCTACCTCCATATCAAATTTCATCACTGTTGGCCCAGGTCACCCGCATGGTGATAAGTGATGATGATGAAAAGTATCCTATGTGTTAATCCAGCACCTCATCTACCTCCATACCAAATTTCATCACAGTTGGCACAGTTCATGCGCGTGGTCATGGATGATGATGAAGAAAGGATACTTTTATCCTATGTGTTAATCCAGCACCTCATCTACAGGAATTTCATTGGAATTGGAAAGCACTAGCTAGGGTACATACGCTATGTTTTATCCTATAAGGCTATATTAAAGCATATGCTATTAGTTAGTTTGTTTTATTAATGTGAATTGTCGCAATATAAGCACACATTATTAAAAGTCAAAATAGGCTATAAGTTGTATCATCGCATCAAAATGTTTGTGTAAAACTTTCAAATTTGAAATAAAAGTTTGGAAGTATTTTCATAAAGAAACATATTTCATTACTTCTCAGTTTTGACAGTGATGAAAATGGTAGTTGAAAAACTTTGATTTTTCTCACAAGATAAACACTTTTTGTTATTGACGTTTACGAGCTCAGCAAGTCTGATGGAATACGATCGTAATAACGCCAGCTCATGCTAGTTGCATTGGCACCCGGAGATTAAGGCTGCAGGTTTTTCATAGCAGTACTGGGAAATCCACTGCAGTCGTCGCCCAGAGTCAAAGGTTCTCGTGTCATATTCATATAGTCATTTCTTCTATAACTGCGCTTCAAACTCAGTACCTATTATTTGCACTTACTGTGTTTGGAGACTGAATATCGGGCACTGCGATGTAGTACCCAGCAAGACTGCATGAATGTTACATGTAATATTATATAGTATATTATTATATAATATTAATATAATAATATATAATATAATATTAAAATATATATATATATATATATATATAAAGAATTACTATTTCCCGTGGTCATCGCATCACGCGTTAACGGATAGAAAAATTTCGCTAATTATTTTTTTGTTGAGTTAATTATTGTCAGAAGAAAGTTCTTATGAAAGAACAAGTACAAATTGAAAAATTTAATACCGACTTCCATTCTATCCAGTTATTGGAGTGTAACTCAAAAACTACTGATTTAAATGAAATTTAAATGGGACCACACGGGAAGCACCAGCTTTCAAACAAAAAATTTTGAGAATCGGTTCACTCACCTCGAAAGTTATGAGGTAACAAAAAAATATTTAAAAAAACATTTGAATTGAGTTCCTCCTCCTTTTTGGAAGTCGGTAGTGAAACAAGAAAAGATGGAGGTTATGGCTAGACTGAAGGCCGAGCCTACTACGCGAACGAAGTCGCAGGCAGTCGCTAGTCTAATATGGACGCCTGACATTTGACTGCGTTCCTTTATACTAGTAACTATAATAAGTAACAAAATGGGTAAGTCCTACGCCTGATGGTGTTAAGCTACACACTTGCTGAGCGTAGCTATGCATCTCCTTCACCTAGTAATTTTATTTACTACAGTGCCCTTCAATCTTAAGACAGTCGTGCATTCACACAACAGCTTTAAGAAAGAGTATGATACTCCGATAGTACCTATCAAGACGAATATCTTTAGAAGTGACCAACTACTAAGTAATACAAATGCTTGTGTAAAATTTTGAGAAACAATGCTCTAGAAAAAGCATATATAATTGAACAGTTTCTCCGTAAATCGATTTGTCCAGTCAGAGCTAAGTGGCATTCAGTTTTCTTAGAAATGCTATTTAGAAATCTTATTGTAAACTTAAAATATAAAACGTTTTTACATCTCCAAATTGCCTGTCATTTCATGACTCTAATTTAAAGTACTACATAGAAAAATTCCAGTTAAAATAATAACGGTAAGTTTCTTAATAACGAGCTGCGCTCCGCAGTTTCACCCGCGTGGTGATGGATGATGATGACGATGAATCAAAACATATAGCCTATGTTCATCAGGGATTCTAATGGTGAAAGATTTTTTCCAATCTGTCCAGTAGTTTCGGAGCCTAATAAATTCAAAACAAACAAACAAATATTTCCTCTTTATATTATTATTAGTATAGAAGTAGTTATTGTATACGTCTTTGCCTGCCGCGGCACAAGGAATCCCAGCTATCCTAAACTTTAATTTCTCTAATAAAAATCAGTGTCCTGACAGGAAATCAATCAAAAAGCACAAGCAAATCCGCGTTTCACTTATATTTCAACACCTAATAAGTTACAATGTTAGTTTCAAGTAACGGATGACGAAATTATTCCGCCGTAAATAGATTGAATAGAACCATACCTTTCATGACTAAACCTAATTTTCGCTTCCCCGAAAACAATATCAATATTTTAATGAGATTAAAACAATATACTACAAAAGTACGCCTTAGAAATAGTCGGGGAACCTCCAGACATAACTAATAAGGTTATTTACCACGAGGTGACGTCACGAACCGGCCCCAACGGAAGACCAACGCTGGTTTGGAAGTAGCAGTGCTGACTTGGATTTGTAAAGTTTGACTTTGTTAATTTATTCTTGGTTACTTTGTACATTATTTAGTTTTATGTTTATTAATGTTGTTGTTACAAATGAATATATATTTTCATTTCAGAACAAATGACAGTTTCGAGCTACGATTATTCCCACTTGAAAGAGAGCTTTTAACCACACACGATGCAGTTCCTGGAAAAGTATTGAGGTTATTTAGGTATTAAAATATTGAGGTTTAAGGTTAGGTTGATTTCTGCGAAATCTATTGTGTTTTTGGCCAAATATGGCGAATCGCGAGTCAACGGGTTAATTATTGCTTCTACTCTAGACCTGCAATGGCAACTTCACTCAAAGAAATATTAATAAATTTGTTGTAAGCATTATATTAATTATTAATTTCAGCCTTATAAATATAATGAACAAAAGTTTAACCTGTACAATATGATTTTTGAAGCACTAACGCTTACTTAGCGAAACCAAATCTTCCAATTTTAGATATCCTCAGATCGTCAGATAACCTTTTGAAGAAATATTTTGGTTATCGATTTGTTGAATTTGTTCTAGACCCGTGCGTAAGTTATGCAACGAAACAGGTTACTCTGGTAAGTTATCTAGATACCATTAAAGAAAAACTAAATGCATTCTTGTAGATTTCCAAATTATAACCATCGTTGGCAAGATATTTATCGATCACATCGCCACAGACTATTAAGTGATCAAATGGTAAGCGAATATTTTCTTAACAATTCCTAATTGACTAAGTAATTTAAATAGATTGTTGCATTTCTTCCATATCATTATTAATATCATGTGAGTGTAGATTTTTGTAGAATCAGTATTTTATCATATCGTTTATAATATCCTTTTACATTATAAGCTCAATTTAGTAATCTATTTTAGCGCTATCAGTGGAGACTTATAATGACTCTGTGTTACTATAAGAAGTATTAATCAATTGTATTAGTCGATAGTCTTCCTAAGATTAAATAAATACATAAATAAAAGATTTTGTACATAAATCGGAACCGACTCCAACACCAAAAAGTGTGAAAAACTTGTTGACTTCGACAAGTTATTTCACACTTTTAGTGTTAAAATCGGTTCCATTATTGAAAACATATTTTCTCACCCATTTTAGTGACTCTTGCTACTCACGGGATAGATTGTCATTAACCGTCAATAAGGATTCAACATAGGCGAAACACTTCTCAGTTATTGGAGTGTAATTAAAAATGAGACCACCTCGGTTGTATATACTATACCAAACAAAAAAACAATGATCAAAATCGGACTACTCTGTAAAATGTTATAGGTACGTGTTCATACATAAAAAAATATACGCGTTTTTTAGAGTATGTCCTCCTTTTGGAAGTCGGCTAAAATGTAGAGTAGAGTCATCGCAGTTGGGCCGTTTCCTTCTAGTTAACGGGTAACGGGTGTTGGACCAAAATACATCTTCAAGCTTTTTATATCTTACTCAAAACAGCCGCTGGTTCCCCACAAACATTGTTCTTTCCATAATAATTAATAACGCATCCATTGTAAGTAAAACCCCTTGTTTTCCTTTATATCCTATTTTATTACCGAAATAGATATCAATTTTAGCAAATTGATTACATAAAGCTTCGATGAACCCACGAAAATGAGTAATTTAATAACTCACTGCCGCCATTTTGTTTTGTCTATGAACAGAGGGGCCAATTTTTGGATATATTGACCTATTTTTCTGTTTATGTGGGCTGTATGAGGGAGGGTATTGATGAATTGGTTTAAATTATGTATTATAGTAATGAGGGTAATAGAGTTTAGGTTATATAGGTTTTTGCGACATTTCTAACCTATTTAAGATTATACCGTCCTTAAGGTGCTGTCATATCACGATGTCGATAAAAATGAGGGGTTTAATTAGAGCAGTTTATCTCATAAGCAGCGATTAATTTAAAACAAAAAAAATAATGTGACATTTATAAGACTTCTAAGTACACATTGACGTACTTAAAAACATATTTTAACATACGAGAGTACATTAAAAGTAAATTCAAACATTTCACCATTTAAACAGTTTTTTCTCCTTATTCACTATTATATTTGTCATGAAACACATATCATAAAATAGCAATTTTTAATACACCTACTTACATTGACGGATTATTTTTTTAATTAAAATTGCACATTATATTTTTTTTACGTTTTTACGAGATGCGCTTGCTTGATTTCAAGTAAAGGAAAATGAAGCGCTGAGCTGACAGCGCCTTAATGAATAAACTGTACCATATCCTCCCACATGAAAATTAATGCTTGAAAAAAAATTTTGCTTACCTGAGATAAGATGCCAATAGGCTCGTAATACGTGAGACTGTTCTTTTGTGAAGGGTATGTTATAATAGATATTAAATATGTATGTATTATGGTGACGCGAAACCAAAGGCTAAAAAAAATTTAATAGTAAATTAAAGAAAACTAAATTAATAGTAGCAGTACACCACTGCCACTAGTGGTCTTCATGGAAATTAAGTAACGTTATCATTCAATAAAAAAATTAAACAATTAATGGCGACAGATAAATGTTACGGTGAGTAAATAAATTAAAACTTTATTTATTTTTTAAAAAGGAACGATTTCACAATACATATTCATAATCAGCGCATTTCGTTCCCACTGCTGGGACTCGAGCCTTCCACTCAGAGAGAGGAGTTGGGCCATAATCCACCACGCGGGCCCAGTGCGGATTGGTGGATAGGTTAGTGGCCAACCCATGTCGAAGTTCTCAGGCCGCCCGAAGGCCTTCGACATGTATAACCCGCGGCATGTAACTCTAGCGCTGAGCGAAATGTGGAGGGGATATCTGCGCATGGGTACAGTCGCGCACATGTGACAGAGAGAGACAAGAGTCCCTCGTCTTCGATGTGCCAGAGAGAGACAAGAGTCCTTCATCCCTCTAGCCCCCCTGTGATACCCAATTTTTGACTTCTGCGCAATAACGGTCAGCGCTAGAGTTACGTGCCGCGGGCTGTAACGACTGTTGTCCTAAGACAAACAACCGGGACCGACGGCTTAACGTGCCCTCCGAAGCACGGAAGCGCTCAATTGAACAATGCCACTAGCACACACCCATCCAACTCCTGACCGCAGCAAGTGTAGCTTAACTTGTTGATAGGTTAAGATCGCCAATTCAAGCTCCGCTGCGAACGCTTCTACATGACTATCACCACCACAATATTTCCTGTCAAAACATATTATGTATAGCTATTTCACAATACATACATAGAGTGTACAAATTGAAAACATCCTTCTGTGACTATATTTCATGACTAAATATATTCGTATGAAGTGTAAGTGAGTGTGTTACGTAACTTACGAAAAAGTAACAAAGAATAACACGTCCCCGAAAGCTTACTAATACGAATCACTTTACAACGAATGCACGCTACCACGAAACAGCGATGCGATCTCTAATAATCAAAACGCAAATTATTCACCAATACGAATAATAAGTGACACATCATGCAAAGATGCTCTTTTAAATGAAGAACTTTCCAAATGCTTACTAAAATGTCCATCGCACCAAAATCATACAAAAAACAAACAATGGAATACAAAACACTATACTACACCAACATATTTTATTATCTCACAGCAGTCAGCGCGTAGCGAATCGTTTATCGCTATTACACCCTTAGACCAATAAGTATATAATATAATTTACTAATACAAACTGACCCTTAACTATCACAGACTATGCAATAGTCACGCACTAACAATAATCTCGACAATAATCGTATCGCATGTCGATTCCTATTGTACGAGTTCAATTGGATTATATTTGGTTTAGAACCGTTTTAGGGTTCCGCACGGTTAAACTATTATAATAAACGATATAACGCTGCAGTCAAGATCCACGCCCGATTTTTATTCATAGCCAATATTCAAACTTATATCAGACGCTCATAATTTTAATACATAAACATGTATTAAATGTATCAGCTCTCGATAAGCAGGCGGATAGTGCTTAAAAATAATAATATAAAGTGTCTTTTTTATTTTAATAAACGGTTACACTTTCATATAACCGCGCACTAGGACAAACATTCAAATATGATAGACGGTACATAAAAATATATGCATAACTTCAAAAACAGACAACTGTCATCTGCACGGCTATTATGTATCTCAAGTTAACTGAAATCTTGAAAAATGGCGGCTCTATGTCACTTTTGACAACTCCAGTAAGCCAAAATGTTAGTATTTTGATGACTGGGTCTTACTGAAGTGACATAGAGCCGCCATTTTATTCAATTTCTATCAACATTAGTTAGCAACAGACGGCAGAAGTGTGAAGTCACAAATGGGAGTATATGACATTTTGGGTAAAAGCAATCTTTTGTGAGAAGGGGTTTATATCGTTTTTTTAAAGATAGCACGTTTCAAAAATGTCTCCGAATGTAATTAATTTTAAAATACATATACTAGGAAATGGATTGTTAGCTTGAGCACAATTGTAGAGTAATTTAAAGAGGAAACTTCTGTGTGTAAGGTAACTTCTGTGTTAAACTTACTGGTATCTCTTCTTGAGACATGGTTGCACCGGGAGGTGCAACGTCAATACGGCATTTTATTTAATTTTCAGAACAAAATAAGCGCGTAATAATTTTAAATGCTAAATCACGTACGTTTTTGTCTTTGTTTTTACCCAAACTGTAATTTTGTGACGTTCAGCTTCCACTGTCTACTGAGATACATAATAGCCCTGCTAGTCTACCCATGACCTTAAATATTTGTTACGTTTGTGACTAATATAGTTTAAAAATATATGTAAATAAGACAGTGCTATCGCTATGCCAATAAAAAATTGAGTTGCTCCACAAATACCCATCGACATAAACTTCTACTTCGATCACATTGTCGATTTGTGAACTTTTCTTTCACAAACCCCACTAACTTCTCATACAGTTTGTAATGGGGATTATTGTTACACAAAATTTAACAAAAAGTTTCAAATAAATTCCCTATCGGTTAATAAATATAATTAAATAACATTTTAATTTTTAATAACATTAACAAATACCATACATAATGTAGTTTATAAGTCATGTCTTATTTTGGAGGTAAGCACTTTCACTCAACTATTTTTACAATCAAAAAAATTAAAGTGATGGCTAAATGAATAGCTCAAGTGTAAATAATTTAGCTAACATAAATAATAAAATCTCAAACTTCAAACTCTAGAGATCAACTTTTACAATACTTTATGATTATCAATGAATGTAAATAGTAAATGTACTGATCTATGTACCACAACTATGTTCAACTATTATTAAATTTATTGCCCGTGGCTCAACAGATTCTACAACTATAACAAACACTGAAACGCTCTACAATGTAATAAAAACTGAAATAAAATCAGTCAATCTTCAACCGTCCGCGTGAAACAAGTTTTTCGCGATCCCTCAAGGATTATCCAATAAATCGGAATACAAATTTGCTTGTGGGTTTCCGGGTATTGTCTATGTTCATACTAAAGGAGATCACCCAGATTGGGCTCATTCTTATTTTGCCAGCCAACAAATATAAACGCATTATTTTAATAGAACTCAGTATTATAAATATTTGTTTTTATTTCACCTAAGTCCTAAGGTTATTTTTGAAGATTACATTAAGCTTTGAATATTTAACCTCAGAACCTCGAAACATAAAGAAAATCGTCTAAATAACTAACCGAATGGTATCCAGAGAAGGAACAAGACAGCGTAGAAGACCATATCAAAGATGGAGTGACGATTAAAAGAAGACTGCAGGAGTACTATTGAGCAGATTTTATTACAACGGCAACTATAGGAAGAAACTGAAGGAGACCTATGCGGAAGCAAAACAATCTGCGTAAAAACAACTCCCCGTAGATATAAAGCAAAAATAAAACGTTGAAACTAGGAGCACAGTAAAAGGTAGCCGTCCGATGTAACAGAAGTTGCATGGAGAACTAAAGGGATTATGCAAGTTGCGCGGTGAAAGGTACTCAGTGTCACGGTGAGTGCGAGCGAGATAGCATGTGAGGCAAGCGCAGGCCACTACCTGCGTTGATACCTACCTTTTGTACATTCCAACTTGCACATTATTCCGAGAAATATAATAATAACTAGGTTTTATTCCACATAAAGAATATATATTTTAAGTTTTCATATTATCTTTCAGACTTAATTTACAACTTAACTCTGATAATAAAAAATGTTTATTTTGTCATGTTCTACTAGAATATTAAGTTTATTTTAGTTGTCCGGCACTTTAAAAATTAGCCCAAAAACGTATGGCGGATGGGTGATATCTTTTAATTCTAATCACAAATTTTCACATTAATATAAGTGCGATTTTGACATACAGAATAGAAGAAGAATCGTCACGTCACGTGATAAGTTAGATACCTTTCTATAAACGTAAGCATAAAATAATTCAGTCATTACGTTTCCACCGCTGGACCGTCCTCTTAGATCAGCCTGCATGATACAATAATAAAGTAATCTATATATAATAATCTAAGGTAGGGTAGGTTAGGTTAGTGGGCAAGTATCTCATCGCCGGTTCTTACTTATTATATATAGCGATAATACCGCACATTGATATAAAAAAGTATTTTTTATTTTTATAGTACTACTTTTTTTAAAACGCCTGCTTAGCGATACCAAACATTGCAGTTTTTAGAGAGAAAATTTCACATCCTCGGACGGGATTCGAACCCACATCTTCCGTCCCCGTAAGACAGTTAAAACAAGATAGAGTTAAAATTCGATGCTCGGACCTCGAGCCTCGGTGGCCTAGATGGTCATGGCGTCGGACACGGATTATCGGAAAACGCGGATTCGTTCCCGAGGATGTGATTTATTATCTCAAAAAAAAATTGTTATATTTTTTATTTATCACAAATAAAATGACCGAACTTTGATCGTAAGTACATAGACAATTGATTTTCCTAGTCTAACCTTAAACCAAACAAATCTATTGTCAAGTAGTTTTAGTGTTGTGTCGGTTTGTCATTGCCAAAACACGGGTAGAACGACGTTTTCTAAAAATTTAAATCTAGTTAGATTGATTTATCGCCCCTGATACCGACATATTAAATTTTTAGAAAATCGTTGGCGCTGTGTCCGAGATTCAGATTATATACCTATACACAAGAATTGCCCGTTTAAAGATACCTACTTATTAGATACTTATTGTATTACAATGATGTTAATATAAACTGAGGTAGGTACTCTTACTGCGCTCGGCTTGGCGACATCAACACAAGCTAGTTGTCTTGAGTCAACTTAGTTCCAGCCTATCTGGCAACGACGCAGCACGTGTAGTACATTTAGGAAAAAATGCCTTCTTATGTGTTAGAAACTGCAGAACATATACTGGAACAAGTGTAAAAAACAATAATGATGTATCTTTTCATTAGTAAGTATTGTTTTTCTATGTTATTTATCAAGAATGGAAAATCAAAAATTGTATTTTAATTTAAAATAACTCCTGCGACGTTGCCGCTTCGCCACCCACGAGAACGAGACAAGTAGCGAGCGACAGAGAGAACGAGTCTGTCATTGGCGGTCGAATGGTGGGTCACAGGCGAACGTTGTTAATAATATATTGATCCCTTTCTGACAACTAGGATTCATATATCTTCGTGCTCTTTTAATCTAGTCAATGTAGTTAAAGTCGTTGTGCGAGTTGTGTACTTTAGCTATAGTGTTAGATTTATTATTTGTTCCCTACTTTTAATAAATCAATGAATCTGTTTGCTAAAAATTAAAACTGAACTGGCAACACAAATTGGTGGGATCGGGAGAATAAAGTGTGGCGTTGGCATTCTGGTGACAGCTAGCAAAGCAAGCGGTACAGTCGCAATATTATTCGTGGACGGTGTCGAATGAACTGTGTAACAAGGCTGTTTGGCAGAGATACAGACGATCGGAAATTAACTGAGAGATAGGATTGGAAAACGGACAGGGGCGAATGATTTATGTAACAACACGAACAGACGATTAGAAAGGAGGAATTATAAATTGTGGAATTTATTGGTGGAAGGTAATATAGATACATGTAATAAAGGATCATTAAGGTAATCGTACAGTTTTTATTATACTTAGTACTAAGAAGACCTGGTTAGGTACTTGTAAGGTAACAACCATGCTGTGAGTTTACAATAGGTAGGTATAGCATAAAATTTGCCATGTTCATACTTCATATTCAAGGAGTAAAACGCCTCTAGTAGTCAATCTCATTGTTGTATTATCTCCACTTCACGTTAGGGAACCTTGTCGTGTTTGTGGCCGACACGCTTTTGTTTAGCTTCTGTCCAATAACCGGCTTTTACGGATATTTGTGTAATCAAATGGCAAATATGGGGTTTGATGGTAGACATTTAATATTATTTAGTATATAATAGAATACAAAGTTTGGAATTTAATAAAATACGGTAAAGGGTATTTAAAGGGCGTTTTACCTCAGTTAGCTTCAGATAATCCTTTGTTATATATACAATACTGCAGCAATCTCTTTGAAAGAAATATGCGGTAAAAATTATAGATGTATCTTTTTAGTTATTTATTTCTTCTTTAGCACAAAACAAATGTTAGTACAGGGAGGATTTAATGCTAAACAGCATTTTCTACCAGTCATCCTGGACTACAAAAACACTATTCTTTGTATATACAAGTACTTACAATTTGAAAATTTTTATACCGACTTTCATTCTATTCAGTTATTGGAGTGTAACTCAACAACTACTAGACCGAATTTGATTAAATGGGGAACCACACGGGAAGCAACAGCTTGCAAAAAAATATTTGAGAATCGATTCACCCTATCGAAAGTTTAGAGGTAACAAACATAAAAAAACATACATTCGAATAGAGTACCTCCTCCTTTTTGGAAGTCGGTAGAAAAGATAAATTTGTTAGTATTCAGTGAATACCTACTGTAAGTTAGATCGTGAAGTTGGTTGCATATCGATTAACGGCCGGTCCCAATAATCTATCTATCGCCGGTTTACCTTACTAGAGTTGGCTATTTGACACTATTTGTATGGAAGTTATGTCAAATTTCTATCGGTAGTAAGGAAAACCGTGGATAGATAGATTATTGGGATCCTCCATTACTGTATACTACAAACGATCTTGCTTTACACTTTCGAATCAGTTATTATTGACTGCTTCGCGGCAGAATATCTGCGGTGGTACCAACCAAGACAGCTTCATGCACCTACCTAAGAGGCCTATCACGTAAATGGTGTAATTTATAGACAGGCCGGTTGGTCGCTGTTCCGGGGTTCGATCCCCGGACAGGTCAAACATGTGCATGAACATGTCTGTTTGATCTGTGTATGTGCATGTAGTGTGTCAGTGTTTCATTTCATTTTCATTTGATGTAGTGTATATATATGTAAAGTATATATATACTCGTATATATATATGTCATCAGGTTACCATAGTACAGGCACAGATTACTGAATAAGAACAGATACTTCACTCAGTAGAAAATTTCCAATACCTATTACGATAATTGCCTACTCCCTCGCGTCAACAACCACTGTATGCTAAAATGCGCCTAAATGCTCAAGCGTACAGCAGTGATTGCTTCGCACCGCGCGATTCCACAGTAATCGCAGGGCTGCCACTTCGATAAAATTAAATTAACATAACTTTTTATCTATGTTATTGAGAACTGTGAATATGTTCTGACTGTTATGTGGCAGTTAAAAATATTATCATTTATAAAATATTTAACCAACTTAAAAAAAAGGAGGTGATCAGACATACATTTTTTGAAGGTCACGTCCGTGCTTTGCAATGTTTTATGAACATTATTGCAGTTGTTAGTTTAGCAGTTTATATTCGAATGTTTTCTTTCGAAGAGTGCATCTTCTGTACCTTGTACTATTAATTATTCTGTGGTATATAACGTTTCTATGTAACAAAATTATGTAAATCTGTGTCTGAAAGGCAAACTAATGCTTAGTATATACCTATTAAACTGTCAAATTCTAAGTGGATACCGGTGTCCGCACACCTACTGTCTTTTAATTATGTCTCTAATGACGATATGTGAATGGAAAAAAATTTAAACGACAAAAACTAGTAATAATTTATCACTTAACTTTCTTCATTGACAGGTAAATGGAAAAATGTTAGGTGTTTATCCCTTCTTTTGCTTGATTTACACCCATCTACAGCACATAAGGCACCACACGGCATCGTAATACGCGTACGAACGAACAGCACTATTAAAATAGAACGGCGTGCGCGCGCTTCGCTTGCGAAAACCGCACTGAATTTGATCCGCCGGCGGACCGAGACCGCTCGGCTGGGCGGTAGGCACTTATAGCGTGCAAGTACATGGAGTGACGGAGGCCTGGTACAGGCCCTGCCTAGTTTGGGGACCTTGTGTGGATGCTGTCCCAGTGTATTATGATATATTGTAGTGTATTATCTCAGATTATGAAACAAAAGGTTGTTTTATAATCTGAGTGTATTATATATTGAAATTCTCGTGAGTTTGACACATATTCAACTATTATTATTAACCGGCAATACACTCACGTTAAGGATCGAATACGTCGACCCCTCCACTGCGCACTCGCACCCGCCAGCGGGCACCCGCCAGGAGCTCGCAGACGCCACTGCGCACTCGCTCTGAAGATGAGCATCGGACATGCTCGAAACCCGGGTCGACATATTCGATCCTTATCGTGAGTGTTTTGCCGGCGAATAATAATAGTTAAATATGTATTATATAGTTATAGTATGTGGTGGATTATGGCCCATAATCATATAGTTAGCGAAATCAGAAATAGGAATCTATACAGATAAATACAATTGAAGTGTCTGTTAGAAATTCCAAATTAACAGCGTTTCACTAAATGCATATGAAAGTATATACCTACGGTAGATACATAAAAAAAACAATTATAAAATTTTTGTTTGTCTGTTTGTCCCGGATAATTTCTGAAACGGCTGGACTGATTTTAACGGGATTTACACTGGCAGATAGCTAATGGTATAAGGAGTAACATAGGCTACTTTTATCTACCGACTTCCAAAAAGGAGGTACCTACTTACTCAATTCGACTGTATTTTTTTATGATTGTTACCTCATAACTTTCGATTGGGTGAACCGATTCTCAAAATTCTTTTTTGAAAGCTTCCGTGTGGTCCCATTTAAATTTCATCAAATTCGGTCCAGTACTTTTTGAGTTACACTCCAATAACTGATTTTTACCAAAGCAATAGAATGGAAGTCGGTATTAAATTTAACAAATTGCACTTGTTTCATAATCATCATCATCGTCCATCACCACGCGGGTGAATCCGCGGAGCGCAGCCTATAACAACTAAATCTCGAGAACACGAACGCAACGCAGTGCCGTTCAAAGCAAAACTTTATAACTATGCGCGAAATTTCAACAGTTAGTTAGACATGACGATTAATATGAAGAAAACACCGTCTCTTCACAAGTATAAAATAATATTAAAACGTCTAGGTCCCATAAAAAACCCCTTTACCCCATATCGGGCGGGTTATTTTAATGTGCCGCATATCCGTAATACCCTCCCTTATTAAATAAATCCGTATTACGCAACGCGCCGCACCCCCGTAAAATGAAAGGGTAATCTTCCGCCACTATTCAATAAACGTTAAATCTCATATTGAGTATATTTTTAGGTTTTACTATCGTTATTGAGCGCGATTACTTATTCAAAGTCAAAGTCAAAATCATTTATTCAATTTAGGCATCAAAGACCCACTTATGAACGTCAATTTTTCATTATAATGTACTTTAAAGACTACCGCCGCGTTCCAAAATATATAGAGCCTACCGAAAAGAAGTGGCAAGAAACTCTGGGCCATTCTTTTTATATAGATGTTTTTACAATGTTTTTATTTAGGTACTACAAATATTAGCTCCAGTGTGTTGCCTTACAAGAGAGAACATAATAATGGTATCAGTAGGGCAAGACACGCTACGCTTTGACATCTTAGTACACGAGTAGATAGATCCTGGAGTGATCAGTCCCAAGCTGTTTTATCCTCCAAGTAATCCGAAATTTTGTAATAACCTTTTTGACAGAGTTTAGTTTTAATAGTAATTTTAAACTTATTAATAGGCAAATCTCGGATAACATTGGGAACTTTATTATAGAATCGTATACATTGTCCCATAAAAGAATGACTTAGTCTGTGGAGACGCGTTACATGTACGGATAGCTTGTGCGTATTTCGCGTGTTGATGGAATGAGCATCACTCCTTTTATAAAACTGCTAATGTTTTTCTTTACATACATTAGATTTTCATAGATAAACTGAGAGACAACAGTTAGAATGTTTATGTCTTTAAACTTCTTTCTAAGGGAATCTCTGGGAGCTAAACTGTAGATCGCTCGTATAGCCCTTTTTTGGAGTATAAAATAGAATTAATATCTGGTATTTATATCTCTCTTTCTCTGGTAATCGATAGGTCCGGTCTAAGGTATTAAGCTTGCCTAGTAAATACCTACCTACTACTTAATACCTAGTAATAACTTTAGTACCTCTACCATGAGTTGGCAACATAAATGTCATCTATAGTCGATACTCGATCTCGCCTACCTATTACGCTTGTGATTGGCGTACTCGCTGTCAATTTTAGTTCTACAATTGACCGCAAGGTGGCACTGTTCATTTTCATACATTTTTTTAGCGGCAGTAGATAGCGAGCATCGATTGGTCTCAATGTAATAAACTCATAGTAGGCATACAGACTCTTGTTTTAAACAACTTGCTAAAATAAGAGATGTACAAGACTGTGCATATTTTATGAGCACACAGGGTAGCTGGATCATCCAATGCCGACGATCCTTTGGTTAGATAATACCGCCAAAATTCTATTACAAAAGTTTTTGAGTTGTGTTCGACAATGAATACTACAAGTACAATTTGAAATTTTTTATACTTACTTCCATTCTATACAGTTATTGGTGTGTAACTCAAAAATTTCTGGACCGAATTTTATAAAGTTTGAATGTGCAGGAAGCACCAGCTTTCAAACAAAAAAATAATTTTGAGAATCGGTTGACCCAGTCGAAAGTTATGAGATAACAAACTTAAAAAAAACATGCAGTCGAATGGAGTACCTCCTCCTGTTTTAGGAAGTCGGTAGAAAAACAGTAGGTACTTACTGTATAAACTAGTAGGTACTGCAGTTTTGTGTAACATGACTCATATGTTTTTTTATTTATCATTATTTTCGTCAAAATTAACGTAGTATAACTATGCTGGTTTTCACAGGCAGTCATACTCTTGTTTTTCTAGCTTAAGTGCAGCTAGGCACTTATTTTGCCGCATTGATAATAAAATTAATAAAACATAATAAGCAAAACACATTGCTGTTACATTTCAATATTTAGTTCTGAAGAAAAATATACATCCTAAATTAAATCAAAAATAGACTGACTTTATTTTGCATAGTATTGACCATCTCGATTTGTTAACGTATTTAAACATCTTTGAATACTTGACCTTTTGTTGGGTCATTTTTTTAACGGGGTTACAGTTCCTGACTTATTATTTCTTCGTAGATCACAGAAAATTATATAAGAACTAAAAAAATAGTAAACTTAAAACTACAGCATGTCGGTGACGAAAACTCACAAGTTTTGCCCAAGGCAAAGATCGCTCAAGTGCAATTTTCACTTCAATATAAACTATCAAAATAAGATTACACGAGTGTTTTAATACCTAATTATATGCAGTTGCATACACTACTTTATTTAATCTCATGACATTTTTGTTACTAAAGTTTTATCCAACAAAATATTACTCAAATTCGTACGTACGAAATAGCGCCAAAATGGAAAAAGTCTTCTTCTTCTTCTTGTTTGTATGGCTTGTGCGGCGTAACCACAATTTTACAACCCAGAACGAAAAAAACACGAATTAACAAGACGCCAAAGATGCACTATCATATGAATCTGTGGTCATGGTTCCTCCTGCTGACTGTACAGTAAACAATAGATTCTATATCAACATGTGTATCCCATAAAAGCATACGCTATCTATATGGCGCTTGTGCCGTCGTGCGGAAAATGAAAACTAAATAAAAATGGGCCCGGCCGCCATCTTCAAATATTGGAGCATCTGCTATCAAAACTTTACGGGAGCTCACGACACAGAATATAGATAAAGAATGGACTATTTCTTTGATAATAAGTTTTATGTACCTACCTACGTTATGGCGCTAACTATTCGGACAGACATACCTTCATTATATGGACCAAGAATGGTTACACTGTGCACTTAACATAATGGGTGCGTTTTAAGTATCTATTACTAATTACTTTTAGGCGAATGACATCGACAAACGAACAGTTTAATGAGGACCGATGCAAATATTTAAGGTTTTTTCATAATAAGGTTAAGTTTCATAATAATAAAAATGTTGATATAGCCCGACATATAAATCTTGAAAATAACACTCGTAGCACGTCGGTGGAAAATGCTGAATCAGACATGTTATTTGATTCATATTGAATGTGATCCCACTAATATTATAAATGTGAAAGTTTGGATGGATGCATGGATGGATGGGTAAATAGAAGTTTGTTACCCTTTCACGCTCAAACAACTGGACCAATTTTGATGAAATTTGGTATGGATGTAGATGAGGCACTGGATTAACACATTGGGTACTTTTAATCATCATCATCCATTACCACGCGGGTGTACCCGCAGGGCGCAGCTAGTAAAATATAAATAATTATACATCTGTCAAATTTACTACTCGTATAGTCACCGCGTTACCGACTGAGTCGTAGGGCCATAAAACAAGTGAAAAAGACAAATAAACAAGAGTAAAGTGCGAACGAGATAGATATAGTGAAATGATTCATGGCCGCACGACTCAGTTGGTAACGCGGTGACTATACCAATACAATCAAACAGACTAACATCATAATGATAAGAGATATCTATTAGTCACAAATGGTCAATTTAGATGGATTTGGAGGATCGTTATGAAGTATATATTTCTTTACGTGCATGGTTGTCTGGAAAAGATCGCTCTGAGCGATAAGACTGCCCATTGTGACACTTTTAATTTTTAGTATTTAATTGTGAAATATTTTTAATTGTATTTTTATTTTATTCTAATTTCTTTATTTGTAACATATATTGGTATTGTGGTGTTTCAATAAAGGGTTAATCTATCTATCTATCTACCTATCTATCTATATAGATTTAATAGAAAACATGTATTGTGTTTAAACTGCAGTGTGCTAAAATGTTTACAGGTTATTGAAATAAAATACAATGTCACTAAATATTCATTGACATAGTGCGGTGATATTTTTAGGGCTGGTGGTAGTGATTGCGAAGTCGATTGAATGTTGGAAAACAATCGATCATCAAATCAAACTTTCAAACTATCGTAAATTATCTTATTGTGAAGTTTATAGTTGATAGGTTATAGTAAAGTGCACGTATATAGTACTTAAAGTAAAACTAGTCGAGTATGAGTAACCGGTTTTTATTGGAACGAAGTTCCTTATCGCGCGTTGTGAAAGGGGGCTAGACGGAAAAAATTCTTACGAAATGTTGTCACGACACTTTTTGCTATAGTAAGCTGTCTGTCTCTCTCTCTCTCTCTTATAGAAAGCAAGTGCGGCGTCGCATGTTTCTCTGTCTTTCTCTCTCTCTCTCTTATAGAAAGCAAGCCAGATGTTGTAATCGTAGCAAGTGGCGCCATTTAGTTCCGTAAATTTATACTAGATGGCGACTCAGGTAAAGTTAGCTCGCGGAGGCATTTCATTCACTGGATGTAATATGTAATTTTGAGAAATATATTTTTGTGAACACTTCCCATACGAAAGCAGTTTTATTGAAGTAACCCTATACGGAACCTATTATTGGAATATTTACCATGGTTTTGTATTTTTAGCATTATTTTTTCTGATGAGGAACTTCGTTCCATCCGGGTGTCCCTTGACACCTCTCAAGTTTTTTTTTATACACTAGCGACTGCCCGCGACTTCGTTCGCGTAGTAGGCACGGCCTTCGGCCTCGCCATAACCTCCCATCTATTCTTGGTTTTTCTTTCATAACAACTTTTTTCCTGACAATAATTAACACAACAAAAAAAGAATTAGCAAGATTGTTCCATCCGTTCTCAAGTTATAGCGTGACCAGGAGAAATAGGGGTTCATTTATATATAGGTATATATATATCTCTAATATATTAAATGCACGTGTCACAGAACAAAAAATGAATCTCACAGAAACGTAACAAAATTCCTGCGAAACGGCTGAACCGATTATTATGTAATTTATTCAATGAAATTACATTCGACCGATTGATCATAAGGTACTTTTCATCATCATCATCATCCATCACCACGCAGGTGAAACCGCGGGGCTCAGCTAGATTACATATATAATTGACTTGTCCTAACCAACTGATTCATCAACGCCTAAACATGAAATTTCGACTGTAACTTAAATCAAATTTGACGTAAAATTCATCAAATTTGACGTAAAATACATCAAATTTGACGTAAAATACATCAAATTGGCGTAAAATACATGAAATTTGACGTTGTGAGGTTTAACCATGCCGTGTCACACAGGTACCACATCCACTTTTACCAGCTCCATAAAACAGTTGACGCGTTCTAGAAAGGGGAGCGAGGACTAGTTATTGCTCGGGAGCCAAACGCGATTTTTTTATCCATTTTTCTCATAACACACGCCGTTTGGGCTTTGTCTGGATGTTGTGTATCCGACAGGGGATAAACGATCGAGTTTTCCGCGGTGTTACCATGAATTAGGGAGTCGGAATATGGTTGAAACATTTGGTTGACACGACTTATTTTTCGTGTAAGCTAGAACACAAGACAAGGAAGAAGGGAAGAGACCTCGCGGCCGGTCACCTATAGCCGATGGTCGGACTAAGTAACTGGGCAGTTACTTAGTCCGATCATCGGCTCACTGGAGTTTCTGTTACGACCGCCCTAAAAGAAGCCGAATACCGAACGAAATGTACGAGTATTGTACATAAATCCTCGTAGGCCTTTCAGGGACACGACCTTCAGTACTGAAGTATGCGACCAAGAAGAAGAAGAATATAACGGACTAGCGGGGTACTCCCAAATACTTTTATCTATTCAGTACTATTCAGTTATTGAAGTGTATCTCAAAAAATGCTGAACCGAATTTGATGAAATTTGAATGGGACCACACGGGAAGCACCAGCTTTCATAGAAGTTATGAGGTACCAAACATTAAAAAAAAAACAGTCAAATTGTGTATATATTTCTGTTATAATTGTATATAATTCCTTTTTTTGGAAGTCGGTAGAAAACGGAGGTATGGATATATACTGTGTTAACCTATTTATTTATTACAAGAAAATTACAGATATTATTACATTAGCCTAATACTAAAGTGAAGAAAGTGATACAATAGGTACAAATAAAAAAATAAAAAATTCTATAAATGATTGTTTTACTTCTATGAATGCCTAAATTCTCGCAGAGGCGCATGACAGGAAGCCAAAATATATATAACACGTATTATTCTTTTTTTACTAATAACCGTTATAAAGTCTCCTACTTTTCCCAGAACCCCTAACCACTATGTTTTTCTACGTCCAACCACAAGTCGTCCGTGATATGATACCTACGGATGTGGTCATAGGAACAAGTTTGATTATACATTTAAACAGTTTGAAATAAGTAAAATAAGTGTAGTGCAAGTTTATATTTTATTTCCTTCATTCACTTTATTAGGCAATACATAATGATACTTATAAAAAAAAAATTATCGCCAAGGATAAGATTTGCCTTTTCAAGGATACGATATTTTACTTAATTTTTTAAGCTAGTTATATTTAATTAAGATTTTTTTATAAATAAATGAATATATCGCATAATTAATTAAAATAATAACCAAGCGTGCAGCTTCAATACCAAAAACATATTTAAATATTAAATGTCCCACAAAAAGCGTAACCGTTCTCCTTATAAGTAAGTACCTAAAAGTAAAAAAAGTCTAGACACAATTCTGCCAAGTTAATAAAAATACACCCTTTAATGCATTATCCGTCTTGTTGTTGGTTTCGAACAATAAACTTAATACTCAGAAAGAGCGGACCAGGCGACGTATATACATATATAAAGTAAACATACATCGTTCATTATCATCATCTCGGCCGTAGGACGACCACTGTTGGACCTAGGCCTTCTTCATGAATTTCCAAAATGACTTTAAACATACACACTATATAAAACACACAATAAACGTTACACCTATGAAATTTTAATTTGTAAACATATTGCGGTAGTATAGGTAGGTGTAGTCAGTTCAATCTTATATATTTGGATCGTCACTCTTGGTGGTCATCTATAGAGGAGTGTAAATTAATTATTTAATTGATACATAATTGATATAGAGTAACATACATGTGAAATACCAAGAATACTGGCGACAAAATTTGATTCACTCCAAAAACGAATATAGACGTTCAATAATCATTAATACGTATCATGCGTATTAACTAACGTTCATGATTGGAACCAAATTTATTTGCCACTTTCAAACGACCGTTGAGCACGTCTAGTAGGTACATAACCTATAACATCTAACGCCCAGTTATTAGCTAACCAGTGGTTAAACATGACATTTTGTTAGTTTAACATCTGCCGTCACGGAAGGTGGTTCTATTGACAACGGCATTAGATAAAAAAGTTTCGAAGGTCACTTTGGACGTTTGATTGTAAAAAAAACCTTGTTACTTTTGTTTTTTTACAAAAATTCCGGTAAATTTTTTGCTTAATTTTTTTTTACTCGTCTCCCTTAGATAGAGTTATGTTTTTAGGGTATGTATAAACATACTGTATGTAAGGTGCTTAGGGTCGTTCTACAGCCTCTTAAAATCTAAATATATATTGATCTGATTATCGTCTTTGTCACTAAGACCTTATTTATAAGACGTACGATATAACTGTCAGTCGAGAAATAAAACAAGGCGGCTTTTTACCACCACACTGAATCTGTATTGAAAAAAAATATACCATATTTAAAACAAGTGCAATTTGAAAAAAAAAACAGTCGAATTGAGTCCTCCTTTTTTGGAAGTCAGTAGAAAAACGCTGCTGATTAAAAAAATATCATTTAAGAATGAACCTTAATACGCTATGCACACTTCTTAAGGGTTTGTATTTATTATTTTTATCTTAAGGTTAAGTAAGTTAAGGTTAAGCAGTTGCTGTGTCAACTGCTATGGGGATGATGCTATGCTATGCTATGCAACCCAGAGCTCTAAAAAACTGAGCTCAGCACTATTTGTTCATTATTTATTTTGTTAGTAGTGGTATTTGTGTTTTAAAATAATATTATTTAGTACTGGTGTTAAAAGCTGTTAGTACAAAAAACTGCTTGATTAACGAACATATTCACCTTAATGAAATGATAATACCTTTAAATACCTCTTGTTCTCTAACGAATAACTTCATGTCAAAGTGAAAATGTGAAAAAAACTGAATAATATAACTAAAGGATTTCAGCTAATTGAAAATGCTGTCGTAGTTTAGTAATTTTGAAATTAAAAAGTCGTTTCAAACGGGTTTCTAATAAAAGAGTGAACCATTTAACCACTATGAACTATTGTCTAACCACTACTAGAGTGACCATTTATAGACAATATCCAGGAATAGACGTCACGGTGTCCCGATAATTTGTACTTAAAGTATATGCAGGGGACAGAACAATTTGACATCTGGTCATGTTCACACGTTGAAATGATAGCTTCGGCGATAAGGGTGTGGTGCGAGTGCTAGCGGTTACTTATCAATGGTCTGGATATCGAGACGGTTATCAATCACACTATCACACTAAAACTAGTTGCAGAAACGATCTTTAACTTTAAAGACGTTATTAAGTTTTAAGCTAACATTAAATCGTAGCACAAACGATTATTTCATAAAATTTTAAAGTTTCTTTAAATTATCTAAAGAAACGTCAAATTGTCCTTCATCGTGTATTTTGAGTTGCAAAAAACCTAATTATGTCAAACCGAGTCCAGTAGTGCTTAAAGGAATTTTAAAATAAAAAAAAATAAAAAAAAGAGAGGATCTCTCTCTTTTTCTCGCTCCTCGGCCTCTCTCTGCAGCATCACGACCTCGCAGAAAGAGACCATCGCCTCCCACGACCTCTCCTCGTCGACCATCTTGGTTAAGATGGTAGACAAAGAGAGGTCCGCCCCCACTACTGCAACTAGAGATTGCCGTGCCTCGGCAGCCCCTTGGCAATCTTCCAACACGTGCTGCGCGGTTTCTTCCGCGCAGCCACACTGGTGGCACACTGGAGTCGCTTCCCTCCGGGCAACGTTGCACAGGTACTTCCCGAAGCATCCGTGCCCCGTAAGGACCTGTGTCATCCTGAAGGTAAGCGATCCATGCCCTCGATGGACCCACTCTTTAAGTATTGGCCGTACTGCTTCGAGGAACCGGGTTGCTCCAGCTCCCCTCCGCGGACTGACGCCCAAGCGCCTGCTCCAGGACACCAAGGCGGCCTCCTTGGCGTCCGTTGGCCACTGCCCACATTCGAGGGGCAGGGTGGAGACCTTCCTGTCGCGCCCACGTTCTGCGCCATAAGACCGAGGACAGGACCTCGGCCTCCAGATCCCATGGAAGGGACCCGGCGAGAACGCAAGCCACCTCGTGCGAGAGTGTGCGATACCCCCTTGCACACTCTCACTGCCATGGCCCTCTGCCCATAAGGGGGCGCCATAGAGGGCCATAGATCGCACTACCGCCATGTAAAGGTGGCGGCAGCTACCTCCTCCTGACCATAGAGTACTACATTATCCCTGAGTAACCTATATATTTTTATTGATCATCGTCATCATCCATCACCATCGCGGGTGGAACCGCGGGGCGCAGCTAGTAACGTATAGGTGTATATAGTACCAACCAAACGCTTCCACAACACATGCTTAGAGTCAAGCGTGAGACAATTTTAGTTATTACTATAATATGGTTTGTATTGTATATCTTTTTATATCTCATTCGGTAATATTCTAATTATGAAATGAAATACAGACTTTAATTGGCATATTTTATTTATATACTTCTTTAAGAAAAATAAAAAATTAAATTAAAGCATTATTCTCCTAACAAAACAATGCTTTAAAACAATTTGTTAATTATTAAAGTACAATGTGTCCCGACCAAGGAGGTTTCAATTCAATTTAGGTACACATTATCTGTGGTGAGCGCGCTGGTTCCGAGCCAATAGACCAATAACAGACTTTTTCCACTGATATTGGCAAAATTGTGGTTACGCCGCACAAGCCATACGAAAAGAAGAAGAAGAAGACTTTTTCCATTATTATTACGCATTTCGTATTCGCTATTCGTACATACGAATTTGAGTAATATTTTGTTGGATAAAGCTTTAGTAGCAAAAATGTCATGAGATTAAATAAAGTAGTGTATGCAACTACATATAATTAGGTATTAAAACACTCGTGTAATCTTATTTTGAAACTCGCCTGCGGCTCGTTTACTCGTAAAACTACACTCATGTTTTAATACCCTCTATTATATGACAGTTGCATAAACTACTATTTGAACAGTAAAACAATTTTAATTTATTTTTTAGACGCTTTGAACTGAATCTGAGTATATCTTGGTTAATCTGGTTGGGTAATCTCGGAGGATGAAAGATACCTGTTCGAAGCCTTTAATTTTTCTGTCTAAAGTGTAGTAATTTCATTGTTGCTATAAAAATTAGGCGTTTGCTTTAAATAAACATTCTAATATAAACTGTTGATATGGTTCATCACTATTATATGACAATATTATATTCTATGATATGATTATAATTTGGCTATGTTTTTCTTATCTTTCAAGAGTAAACTATTGCCATGATTCAAATGAAATGTTAGATGTAAAATGAAACAGGGACATATAGCAGATCCCGGAAAAAATTTATAAGCGCAGGCGATGCAAAGGGGAGCATCTTATCTACTCATCTACCATGTATTTGATCACAAACAATTAGCCGTGACAGTATTGAAGTCATATGCCATAATCAGCAGTATTACCTGTAGGGTATAACCTTTTATTATTTTTGAGGGGGGAAATGCTGTCCACTTCCCTTCCGCCGCGAGGGTGAAGGAAGGGAGTATGTGGGGCTTAGATCCACTAAAACCCCTCGTGAGCAGCCCTCCGCCAAGGTGGGGCGAGATGGGGTCGCGCTAGCATTTACAATCTTGCCCCAGCGGTAGGCCCGGATTGATTGTACAACGCTATCTTTACCTTTATACAAATACAGGTAAGGACACAGATAAAACTTTTCATGAACAGACTGATAAATGACATCAAAAATAAATCTCACCAGTAACATTTAACTACCTTTCACCACCACATTCGGACTTATTTATCTTTATTGCCAATTCGACCACAATTTGAGTCCATTATTCTTTATTGACCATTGACATAAAGCTTTTATCGCTTTAAGTGGCACCCCAAATACCAGAACAATAAACACTTGTGACTTTCCCAATCAATTCCGTTTTAAATTATTAACAATATAATTGCTTTCGAACAGTATAATAGATAATATTCAATGGAACAACAATGTACTTTCTGATATTCAACACCGTATAGCACAAGGATATAGGTATGGGAACAATCATGATTCTATTTCGACGTACTACAAATTTAGGACAAGTTTGCGAGAATCTTTTAATAAAGGCAAAAGCTTGTTCTAGCTGATGAAATTGTATTGTGACTCCCTCTCGCCTTATGGAAAGCGAAGACGAAATCAAGAAGCGATCACCATTAGTGCAGCCGTAAGCTGCACTAATCGCCACCCCTATGATGACCTGCCGTGCGATTCTCTAATGATTCGTCGACGAGCTCACCGATGTCAAATACTTTATGATAGGTATATCGCCCTTGCACATTAGTCTGTTTTTCCAAAATTTCTTGTCATCTCGTCATTTGTTTCACGGATGTTGGCAAAGATGCAACGATGTTTGCTATTAGATAATCGCACGGCTGAAAGATGATTTTTCACGCCCCGCTTGAAAGACGAAGAGAGAATAAAATAAATAATATAAATTAATATACTATATGCTTATTCATACGAGAGTCATAATGTCTGATTTTTATTCAGTTAGGTACACCATATTTCTTTCAGAATTATAAGTATCTATATCCAATAATATTGAGATTCGAGACAAAAGGTGCAACACGACGTAAAACCTTACACCACAAGCAGCTGATTATTATCCTTAATGTATGATAATTTTGGCATCAATTGGTACCACTTTATTTGCCATTCACAGACTCCACGTCCTTACAAAATAAAAAGTCTATGATGATACCTACCGGTATCAACGTTTCCAACTTCCATTTCACACAAAGGAAAGATCTTCTGAGAAATTACTTACATACTTTCATTAAAGTTGTAAACGCCTGCGGCTACTTGGTGTTTAAAACACAGTTACCAGTAAGTTTTCTTTAAGGTCCTTGAAGTCCTAGTATGCTGTCAGAAACAATTTTAGGCATTGCCGAGATTTTCGTCCCTTTGTAACCTTTACCCATTTCAGTAAGTTTTGTAATTTGGCTATTATGTTGGGTTCTATTCAATTAGGCTTACCAACTCCCTTTCCGATATTCCATTGCCAAATAGTTCAGCACCCCGAATTCGAACTAGATCAATTACCGAATCGATTTGATTACATATTAAACCCGTTTAGTCGGTTTGTTATAGAATTATTGAGCTCATTCGACATAAAGTTTCATTTACAGTATTGATGTCGATCGAAATTACATATTGTTGTTAGGAAGCGAACTCTTAATAAACATTTAAATAACATGAATAATGATCGCCTTCATACCTAGATAGTAAATACGTTCGAGTCATAAGATCGAGTCATAGCAGTGTTATAATAGATAAGTGCTCCATAGCGTGAGCCTAGATTGTAATTCTCTATCACAGAACATATGAACCTAGCACATCGATGTGAGCAGTCCTATAGCCATGCTGTTTAAGATTTTTATCTATACGTTCTCTAAGTCGGTAAAAACTTATTTATAGTCTAGTTTATCTACGAGTATTATTTACTGACAGTACCTAGTGTAGTGAAATATGGTCTTCGACTTGAGTAATATTTTGGAACGCTTAAATATAATAATAATAATAATACTATGGGACAACACTCACACAAAGGTCTTCAGGTAAGTAAGTAAGTAAAATAATAAAATATGTAAGTACATACTAAATATATTGGATAGTTACCCCAATGTTAGGGAATTAAGGGTGGCCTGTTCAATCGTTCCTTTATTGACAATAAGGTGCACCCCCCGATTATACGTGATACCTAATAGGATGCTTCTTTTGTTTTGTCATGACACCAAAAACATGAACTAACGAAATGTTAGCGTCTTGCATCTGGCGATTCCGGATAGCGATTTAGAAGCATTTTTTATAGCAATACCTATTATAATCGGAGGGTTTGGTAATTGATTAATTTCTTTAAGACTAGGAGCCCTTGATATAACTTTCCCGTGAATAAATAAGATTTTGACTATTACCCTCTTCTATTTCTGTTTTAATTTCAAGAAGAATTGCAAAAAATGGAACTGGGACTGGTTGAACAGTTTACACCCCATTATCCTCTAACATTACTCATGGAGGAAGTTCAGTAGATGCGGGAGGATATGAAACAATTCTGGATTCTTAAGTCACGAACTGAAATTGTATGTGATTCAGATCGACTACTAACTTACCGTGACGATGGCTGAACCAATTATTATTGATTGGGGTTCACCAAATATTACGGCAGTTGTGGTGGTAAAGCTGGCAAGATGAACCATGATGCAGATGAGGGACCAGGAGGAGTGAATCCAACCAGCTACAACCCGTAGCTTGACGACCGACCCTTGGGGTATTAAGCTGCAAAAGGTTACCTTCTTCTTAAAATAACAACAAAGATGCTTTTCAATTTTTCATAGAACTTCCCAATAATAAGGTAAAATACTCCTAACAGGAAAATCGAGGGTCCCTGACCTTTACAATTGCGAATATGAGGCAATGGAAATATGCCGATTAATATCCGGGCTTTTCAAGCACAGTACAGACACTTACGGAGTATGGACACTGGCTGAAGAAAGCAAGTATATTAAGTGCGTAGCAGAAAGTTGCTTACTTTATTTTATTTATTAATAAATGCAGCTAGCTAGCATAAATGTATTTATTTAAAAAGCAGATGATACTTATATAATAATAAGTATTAATAAAATAAAGTAAGCAAAATTCTGCTACGCACTTAAGTGTAGTATTTTATCTAGTTTGTATTTATATCGAATACTCAACAAAATCGACAAGATGCACTCTACACGGCAAACCAACTCCACAAACACTATTTTAGATCATGTATGTACCAACACCGACAACCATACCTTTAATATGACAATACTTGAATCGTCACTATCTGATCATAGACAGATATTTTTAGAAATATCAAAACTGGCGCCAACTGTGAACGAAAAAATTCACTATGAAGCCCTTGATTACGTCCGAAAACAGCAACAGAAGCAGTGTACATTAATGTTAATAATGATTACATTTGTCTAGAAAATTTCATCCAAGACCAAGTTTTAAAAAATAAGATAAAAAAGACTAAAATATTAAATCTGCCACAGAAGGAGTGGATTAATAAAAATTTAATTAATTCTATTAACACACGAAATATACTGTGGACACAAACAAAATCTAATCCGTCTGATAAAGAAAAGAAAAAGAACTTTTCTGAAGAGCGAGAAAAAGTTAGCTTAATGATTAAAACCTACAAAAAGGACTACTATTACAATTTATTTCATAATTGCCTTGGAGACTCGAAGAAAACATGGGAAGTCATAAATAATCTAGCCCAAAATAAAATAAAACATAGCAGTGCTCCTACAAAAATAATGTCGAACTCAGGCCTCGTCACCGAAGGTAACGAAATATGTGAAGCTTTTAACAACTTTTTCTCTCAAATCGGAATAGAATTAGCCAATAAAATACCCAACAAATACCATACACACTCGGGTAACACTCTAATGTACGATGACAAATATACACACCAGACGTTACTTAACGAATTATCGCCATGTAGTATAGATGAAGTTTGTAAAATTATTAATGACTTGGATACAGACACTAGCACGGGTATCGTATAACTCCATAGTTAGTACTAAAGTTTTTAAATGCCTCAAAGATGTTATTGCTGAGAGGTTTACAAAGTGTATAAATAAGTGTTTAGAAACCGGATATTTTCCTAACACCCTTAAGATAGCAAAAGTAAGTCCCATATACAAATCTGGAGACAAAACTGATCCAAGTAATTTTAGGCCCATATCGGTGCTACCAATAGCTTCCAAAATATTTGAAAGAATATTACAAACACGCTTAAACCGATATTTGAATGATAAAGATTTCTTAATAGCACAACAATATGGATTTCGTTCTAAATCAAGCACCCTCTCAGCCGTCATGGATTTAATTACAAAAATTAAGATTAACATTGATCAAAAAAACATAGTCTTAGGTATATTTATCGACTTAAAAAAAGCTTTCGACACAGTGAGTCATATAAAACTATTACACAAATTAAAAAAATATAGGTATTACTGGGACAGCCTTAAAAATTTTCACGTCATACTTACAAAACCGAACGCAAAAAGTAAAAATTGAAAATTCTTTTGAAAGTACCCCCAAAAACGTTACTTACGGAATCCCCAGGGATCTATATTAGGCCCACTATTATTTCTGATATATGTTAATAATATAAGTAACATAGGCCTTACTGGACCTTTAACATTATATGCAGACGACACCTGTATCTTTTATTTTGGTAAATCCATTCACGATATTATATCTAAAGCACAAATAGATCTTGACATACTACAGGAATGGTTTAAATACAATTTATTAACAATCAACGCCACTAAAACATCTTTTATGATTTTTGCTGCAAAAAATAAAACTATCCCTAATTTTACTCCACTGAAAATTTATAATACAATAATACAGCGATCACAAAAAGAAAAATATCTTGGCTTATGGATAGACGACAAGCTCAATTGGCGAGCTCATATAGGACATGTCCGATCGAAGCTGACATCAGTCTTAGGAGCACTAAGAAAAGTCACTAATTGTATTCCGTACAAAATACGCACCACGATATACAACTCTTTAGTTAAATCACACCTGGAATATCTAGTCGAAATCTGGGGAACAGCTTCAAAAACTAACTTGGATCCCTTACAAAGAATACAAAATAAAATAATTAAAGTCCTATTCCATTATCACTATCTTACACCAACAATATTATTATATGAAAGTACCAAACTTTATAATATCAAACAAATATACACATATAACACTTGCATTCTCATAAAAAATATCATAACTCAATCAATTCACTCAAACGTTCAGTTCACACAACACATAAATACCCACAATTTAAGGAATAAAAATAAATTAAGATTGATAACACCGCGTACTAACTATGGGAGAACAACATTATTATTTGAAGGAGCAAAGCTATACAATCACTTACCAAATGAAGTGAAAGAATGTGAAAATATTAATGCATATCGAAATAAACTGAAGCAATATATAAATAGCTCGTTAAATAAGTAATGCCTACCAAGCCAGAGGACTCAATTATAAATTATATTTAAGAGAATCTCATTGTAAGTGAACACTAGTTCTTATGAAAAATAAAGTTCTTTAAACCTAAACCTAACCTAGCTAATAAGGAGTTTTAATTTTATGTAAGCGGTTGTGTAAGTCCTTTAGTTTTTAATAATAATATTAATAAACATTTAATACAGACACAGAGATACATACATCAAGTCAAATAAGCAAATAAAATATAAAAAACAGCTAAAATAAATTAAAAAGTTACCCCCAGCCTCGGCACGTCGCAGTCAGCCTTCTTAATTATTATATTATTAGAAGTGTCAACTCTAGTCATAAAAAACTATATTTTTTCCTTTATTTTTTAATACCACACTAAACGCGTCATCTCGCGTTTTAGTTATTGTTACTTTGTAAATAATAAACTTCTGTTTCTACGATAACGTTATCACAGAAAAGCATATCTAGGTCTATACAAATAAATAAAATGTGTCTGTTTGTACTGTAAAAATTGCAACATTTTACCAAATATGAATGTATTTACGGTAATTATAACAAAAAAAAGTGATGAAGAAATGATAAGAGGATTGCATACTAAGTACTTTCCACACTAAAAGAAATAACTCTTTTCTACCTCTTCACCTTAACATTGTCCGATTTCAGTGATTTCATGTAATCATCACTGATGATAACATGAAAAAATAATCACATAGCAAACAATGTGATGATTCATCACATTGTTTGCTATGTCCGTACGTTTTGATTTTATCAGTATTTCAAAGTAATATAAATTTACTTTTTTAGATCAAAAAAATGAAAAAACCAAAACGTACGAGCATAGTAAACAATGTGATGATTACATGAAAAAAAAATCACCGAAATCGGACAATGTTAAGAGGTAGAAAAGAGTTATTTCTTTTAGCATGGAAAGTACTAGCTATGCGATCCCCTTAAATCTGTCTGTTTGTTCCGACAAAACTCCTTAAAGGCTGATTTTGATGGGACTTTCACTATACACTTCACACTTCTAATATTCTAAGGAGTAAGGCTTTTATATTATTTAAAAAAAATGGGTTCCGAGTTAATCAAATATTAAATCCCATCATCCAGTGAAGCCGCTGACGAGTCACCAATAAATCACAACGCTCATACTGTCACCACAGTGCATCTTTTATGTTAACACCTCAATGGCCATAAAACAAAAGAGGCGGCCGGGGCGGTAGCACGGAGAATAAACCAATTAATTGTGTAACGGTATCCAATTCAAATGTATTAGGGCTGCCATCTGTCAAATAATTAATATAGGACTGCTGAATTGTTGAATATTCCAACGTCTCAAATATCATACGATATATACGATTCACAACGAACTATGGAGAGGGCTATGCTCGGGGTTTCTCTACGTGATCGAATCAGAAATGAGGAGATCCATAGAAGAACGAAAGTCACCGACATAGCCCAGAAGATTAGCCAGTTAAAGTGGCAGTGGGCAGGGCACACACGCAGAACAGATGGCCGATGGAGCCGGAAGGTTCTGGAATGGAGACCACGGACCGGCAAGCGCAGCGTAGGTCTTCCACCGACACGGTGGACAGACGACCTGATAAAGGTCCTTTTGGAAAATTATGGTGGCGCCTCAGCAGTGGACGTCCTACGGCTGAGTTGATGATGATTATGATGAAATATCATACATTATACAGATACAGAACAGATGCTTCTGATTCGCTTGGTTTTTATAATAATTCGAATCATGAGTGTAGTTATAAAAATATAGACACAATTTGGAACCTAGTAAGAAATAGATCAACGTAAAATCCTGGACAGGCCAAATGGTATTGCATGGAGAATACTTAAAGGGTATTGCATTTAATATGAATTACTTGTTTTAATTTATTCTTTATTATTATTTAGACAATCTACCATTATGGCACTTAACATTTGAATTTGGTTAGTTCGACCTCACTTATTATTATAATCAAAAATATAAGCAGAGAGATAAAAATAAAATGGCGAGGCGCTGTTTTACGTTCAAAAGGTAAATTTTAAATGTTATAGAAGCATTTACCGTCAATGGAAACTTGATACAGTTAATTATTACCTACCATCCACGTAAACTCAGGATAATTTTTTTTATCGCGTTTCCTGAACATTATAATATCGAATATTTTACAAGGTTTCATATGAATGCTGCAATAAGTAAGAAAGTCATATTTTATAACACAGATATAACAATTGTTACCTCTATAGCTCTATTTACCTTATAGTTATGTAACTATAAGGCAACTATAGCTATAGGCAAGACCATGTTGATCTAAGTCATACCTAATTCCTGATCATAACTCAGTTATTTTGACCATTCAGGGAGTTAATAGCATAGATCAGACGATATCTCAGCTGTTATAAAACATCCAAAGTCAAAGTCAAAGTGCATAATGGCAACCCTAAATTCAATTGATGTCGGATTTGCCGTTTGTCAATGGCTATTGAGAAATTTGCTCGTGATTAATTTAATTGGTTTTTAAGTTGATTAATTAATGGGTTTGCGACAGTACAATTAATTGAAATTGCTATTACACTATTCTTTGCGATAATGGTTTGCTTTGGTATCTAATCCTACTTTTCCCTAATATCCGGGCTTATGAACGGAATTCTTTGATCTCCCGCTGACTAGATAGTTATCCCTCCTATAATCGAATACTTATAGCCCACCCCATCATTAATGGCCAAATGTCATGGAAAATTGATTGGGTACTGAAGTTTATAACGAACAAGTACAATTTGAAAAATTGAATACCGACTTCTATTAAATTCAGTTATTGGAGTGTAACTCAAAAACTACTTCACCGAATTTGATGAAATTTAAATGGGACCACACGGGAAGTACCAGCTTTCAAAGAAAAAAGAGAGAGAATCTGTTCACCCTATCGAAAGTTATGAGATAACAAACATAATAAAATACAGTCGAATTGAGTACCTCTTCTTTTTTGGAAGTCGGTAGAACAAACATAAAAAATGCAGTCGAATTGAGTACCTCCTTTTTTTGGAGTCGGTAGAAAAAAGCTAGAAAACATACATCTTTGTGGCTTAATTGACCTTATTGACTTTAATCCGAACAAGCAAAGAATACAAAGTATAGGTACTTGTTACTCATTCATGACAAAACTGTACTAATACGATTTGGCTTATTTTTTATTATAACATATCTGCTGTTATGACCCGGAATAAAACACATGCTGTTTTGTATCCTGCAAAATTCGCAGTAATATATTCCGGGATAAAATCAGTCAATTTCCGTGCGGACAAAACCACGTGCCTTCCTAGTTTCTCTACATAACTGACAAACTGATACATAATACTACATTTACTGTATTTTACTGTTTGTGAATAGATATAGGCCTCTGTATTCATGTATCGTTGACAAAACAAGTTCCGCTCGAAAACTCCATGTGTACAGTCAGCATGTAAAGTCTCCACTTGACCTATTTTCGATCGAAGATATAGAGATGGGAAGAATGAGACTATTCAGTCTTTTATACTCGAATTTCCAACTAAGAAAATGTTCCTATAAATAAAAATAGCTAAGGTTCGATTTCATATTGATAAGCTCTGTATCAGCGTTGTTTTCCATTATATATTTTTTGGTATTTTGTGGCTCGACCGAGTAATTATTTAATGGTTAATGTAAATAATGTTCTTCAAATTTCGCAAATTACACGAACGTCTAATAATAAACCTGCATAGCTAAAATAAGTGAAAGTATCAAGAATTTTTCGCTTATATCAGAAACATAGAACTATAATTACAAACAAAAATACAAAGACTCGGAAAAGTTACTTGTTAAATATTTAATATATATGATATATTTTTTACATAGAGTTAATAGATTTAAACGTAACATTTAATAAAAGACTCGTACGACTACATACTACATGTAGTTATGACACTAAAAACTTTATTAAAGTAGGTACTCAATTTGTTTAACATATTTTATACCATTCTTACTCTAAAAATCTTATTTTATTCACTGGAAACAGTGAAAAAGGCATTTTAATCGTTGTTTTGGTCGTTGAATTTAGAACACACCAATATATTCGATCTCCATCTCAATGCTTATACAAACTCCTTGCGCAAAGAACAGTCGCAAAAAAAATCCTTGTGCAAATAACTCTTCGAGATTTGATTGGTCGATATTTGCGACAAGGACATTAGCATTAGAATAAAAACTGTATTGTGTTCTTTGCTGTGATTATAGAAAAAATATATAATAAATAATATGTTTAGTAATTGTTCCAATTTTAATGTGCATTTTAATTAATTTAACCTTCCTTTTTTCTTCATTAAATGTCTATTTTCGCTTAAATTATTTCTTTTTCTCGTAGTCATGGTATAAAGTATAGTATGCAACTCTTGAATAAAACTGATTTTTTAATGAGGGCCTTGAATCACTCGAATCACTCAGGATTCTAACACTTGAACAAATCGCTACGTTCGTGGTTCAATAATCACGAAACACTCACTGCGGTCGTGATTCATTCGTTAGAATCTTTCACTTACTCGTGATTCATCTATGGCCCTCGCTTTAAATCCGTCCTTTATTCACTAGTTGCATAATATACTATTCAATGTCAATATCCGTTTAATCAAGCCGCACCTTATAGTTGCAGTCGAATCAATTTAGTTATTCATAAACTCTACAAAACGCAGTCATTCCTAACATAATAATAGAGCGGTATATACCTATAATTGGTTTACTCGTATTATAATGTTTTGTGACGTTCGGACCGGATTCTATTTAAGACCGATTACATCGCCATCTTTTCGGGTCAGATTTAAAATGGGTAAGTCAACATCATCATCATCATCTCAGCCGTAGGACGTCCACTGCTGAACATAGGCATACCCCATATTTATCGAAAAGAAACGGTAGGAAGCGGTCTGCATCCAACGTTATCCTGCGACCTTTATCAGGTCGTCCATCTTGTCGGTGGACGACCTACGCTTGCCGGTCCGTGGTCTCTACACCAGAACCTTCCGGCCCCATCAGCCATCTGTTCGGCGTGCTATGTGCCCTGAGTAACAATTGCAAAAATACGAGTATATACAATATTCAAGAGAATATATAAGATCAAGACATATAAAATTAACCCATCACTAGCCCAAAACCCTTCGTCCTCAGAGACCGGCAGTGAATGTTTGAAGAGTTTCTCAGACACAGGAGTCGTTCTCGCGGGTCGTTCACGCGAATTATTGGATTCTCGCAAAAACATGGCATCCCCAATGAAAAATTAAATTATTTCCCCGCGACAGTTAGGAATTGTTGCGGAATCGCTCGTTGATTTGTTGCCAGTGTGTTTTTAAGGTTGATAAAGGAGTATGCTCAATTGCTCGCGTTCCGATTTCGTTTAGGCTAAATATTGACATCCAAAACAAAGTTTTTTATCAACACAAAACTTCAAGGTAATAATGCTGAATTCCAAACCTTTAAATGTCGTTTTGGGAACAATAAATCCAACATCTTTACTATAACCAGTAGTATTGTCTAAAACTACTTCTAATAAGACAGTTGCTTTAATATTTTTTTTCTGATCTGCAGTGCTCCATAACTCTTAGTCCATAACGTCTTCTTCCACGGTCCTAATCCAACATTAAGTGGATTCATCTCAATCTGTATTTCTCTTCCTCTCTGCTGTATGACCTATCACATCAATTCTTTTACATGCCCATATGATACTTCAGGTAAGACACTCATAACTGTTTCGATCTTTCTCTGTATCTCATTTACTCTTTTCGTTAAAAGTTATGGGAATGAGTAAGGATGCGAGTGTGTATATCTTTTACTTCTTCATGTTGAAACGGGTTTGGATGAAATTTGGAATGTTGAAATGCTTATACCCAGGTTTACTACACAGACATTTCAATTTACGAGGACAAAGTCGCAGTAAGAGTCTTTACTGGTTTTAATGATTGCCATGACTAGTATAAACTTACCTACTCTACTACTGACTAAGTAACTAATCAATTTGGACAATCTGACGCTTTTCAGACAAACTCTTAAGGCGCGCTCGTACCCTGAATAAAGAAAAAGCAGAGTTTTTAAACACCTAGTGTAACGAAACAGATCGATAGTATATTATGAAAAAAATATAAAGGTTAGAAAAGGAATAGGAAAAGAGTAATAACCGAATAGAATTCATAAATATAGCTCTCTTTCAGCAGAAAAAAATCCTGAATAGGTCCACAAAAATAAACTTTCACGTCCAAACTCTCAGAATTTTCAGCGATAACACTATATTTTTATTATAGCAATACTTAGCCAACGTATAGTACTAAAGTAATAACCAGCAGTTTTTTCGATTGTGTTAGTATATATCGAAAAATATAAAGAAAACGTACAAAATTAACGAATTTTCGCATTATATCGTCCAATCTAACAAGCGATTTTCAACCTTACTTAAAGCATCGTAAATTATTTTAAAATTGGGGTTGGACCGCGTCTTAAGAAGTAGTGATGCACTTTTAGACTTTTAGTGATGAATTAACATAAAACATTATACGATAGTGTAGATACATATTTTTGTACAGACAAACACACAGATATTGTTATGACATGGAAGATCAGATCAGGGACACGCCTGCCGTGCGATTCTCTAAGAGCAAACATCGTGGCATCTTTAACAACATCCGTGAAACAAATGACGGGATGACAAGAAACGTTAGAAAAGCAACCTTATGTACAAGGCCTATATCTCATAAAGTATTTGACATCGGTGAGCTCGTCGACGAATCATTAGAGAATCGCACGGCTGATTCGTGCGGCGCAATCAAACCTCTCCAATGAGCATGCTCCTTTAAGAATTCCTTAAATTTTTCTGCGGGTAAACAAATTTCGCGATGATAAATATTTGAGCAGGTAATATTGGATATTATGGCTGTTACGTGCTCATTTTATTACTTTACGTTGTGAGTTATTTTGTGCCCGTGTTATGAAAGGGACGGGTTGAGCTTCCGTTTATGAACGAAGAATACGAGAGAGTTTATTGAAAAAATCTTGTCATATCTCAGGGTTTATTTAAAAAGTGTTTCTCAGCTTTTCATATCTACTACAGGAAAACGCCCGAGTACTAAAGTAAGAATGGGATTGGGTAGTGGATGGAGCAGACATTATAGAGTCTTAGTACATAATGTATTTATTATCACCTATACTATATAATATATAGTAGATATTTAAAGGCGAAAGATTTGTTTGTTTGAATTGAATAGGCTCCGAAACTTTAAAAATTCTTTCACCATTAGAATCCTACATTATCCCTGATAAACATAGGCTATAAAGCATATGTTTATCAGGGATAATTTCTAGAGAGAGAGATTCTAAAACATTAACAAAAAAATTTAGGGATCCGCATGAAAATTTCGATAATGTATCCCAAGGTGTGAAAAAAATACCAAAACAGATCCTTATATCGCGTACGCTGCGGAAACTATTGATAATAGAGCAAAGTGCTATATATATAAGTATACTACAGTTTTATAGAGGATATCAATATATACAACAAAGTCTGCGATACCGCATGCCCAGCAGGGGTGTGACAGACCAAAAAACATTATTGTCAAGTTTGCCACGCGTACTCAGCGAGACAATTTATTGGCCTCCTATCATAAGGTGAAATCACTTAAGTCTGATCAGCTAGGAGTCACCGGGACGTCGTCTTTGATCTATATGAACGAGCACCTCACATTAATAAGAAAGCAGTTGTTTCGGAAATGTCGTGAGGTTGCCAAAGAACTTCGCTACAAATATGTTTGGATTAAAAACTCGACAATCTTGGTTCGAGAGAGAGACGATAGCCCTGCATTCGCCATCCGGAATGAGAGCGACCTCGCGAAGCTCAAACCTAGTTCTAAGAATTGATGTGCTCTACTCACTTCTTATAGTTATGTTCAATTTAGTCTGTTTACTTTTTGTTAATATTTCCTGCCATAATTTTACGTGTTCCAAACTATATTGTATTAAATCCACCATCCATGACTTATATAAGTTAACGGTATACAACTTATTTACACTACTGATCAATGAGTCAACTATTAATTTTTATTTCTCAAATCCTTATAATGCTCAAACGATAATTCTGTTTATTTTCTTGAACCTTCTCAATTATTCAAGGTTAATTAACTTTCCAGCCTACTCGATATTTTCATTAAAATATATTCGTCACGGCACACCTGCAAAAATACTAATTTATCTACATGGATATATAGTTGTACATTTGGATTATGGATAGCACCGTTCAGAAAAATAACTTATCAATTTACTATCAAAACTGTAGAGGTATGCGTACCAAACTACACACCCTGTATATGAATATCTTATCAAATTCCTATGATGTTATTATTTTTACCGAAACATGGTTAGTACCAGAAATTGACAACAACGAGTTCATAGACCAGCGCTACGCCGTGTATCGCTGCGACCGGGATCGTAATGCGACCAATAAAAGGGATGGTGGTGGTGTTCTGGTGGCGGTGCTTCGTGAACTAGGCTCTAGTGTATTTGATATTTCAAATTTTACAAATTTCCTGCTTTCCAACACTATTGAACATATTCTCGTCGAAATACCCAGCATAAATTCTTCAAAGAAGCATATCATAAGTGCAGCATATATACCGCCAAGGACTTCCATTGATGTGTACGAAAATCACTTTGAATTGCTGCAGGAATCTTTTAATGATTCATTGGTTGATAACTTTTACATAGTGGGAGATTATAATATTCCGGATATTGAGTGGGTTCCATTTACCGTTTCTGATGCTTTCATTAATGGGCAACCATTTAGCATGACAGGAATAGGATCCACTTGTTTACATTCATTACTATTAAACTGTATGTCGATACTGAATGCATCACAATACAACAGCATTGTTAACGCGAATGGTAAAATACTAGACTTATTCATATCTAATTTCGCCTCTAAAATCATTGTACAAAATAATCCATTCCTGCCCCTTGATCCTCACCACCCCCCTTTTATCGCTATTGTCAATGTGTCCCACATAACTAAATCTATGAAAAGACGTCCAATGACAAAATACAATTTTTATAAAGCTAATTTTGAGCTTATTAACATTAAAATCAGTGAAACTGACTGGGCTGGATTGTTGGAAAGCCTTCCTGCAGAAATGGCTCTTGATACATTCTACAATGCTGTAGATGACATTGTTAAGCAGTACGCTCCTTTGACTACTCCCAGAACATCTAAGTTTCCTGTTTGGTTCTCTCGCTCTTTAATTAATATTTCTAAAAAGAAACAAAAAGCTTGGATCAAATGGAAGAAATTTAATAATGAATCCGATTATGAAATATTTTCTCAGTATAGAACAAATTTTAAAATTGGCTGTGAGCAGTGTTATCTTAAATACATGGAATCTGTTGAGGACAGTATAATTAATAACGTTAAACATTTTTGGACTTATATATCAAACCGTAAATCTAAACCGGATATCCCCTCTACAATGCAATATCAAACATCTAAATCGGATGATCCGGAAACAATATGTAATATGTTCTCTGATTTCTTCTTGTCAGTTTTTGAGCCAGCTTCTTCTAACTTGTCACAGTGGCAAGTGCCAACAGACATCACTGATAAGGATATTTTGTTGACCAACATTCAGTTTACTGAATCTCAGATTATGAAAGAACTTAAATTACTGGATATTTCAAAAGGAACTGGACCAGATGGTTTCCCTCCACTCTTCTTCAAACAAACAGCAATTTATATAAGCAAGCCACTGCACATAATTTATAATAAGTGTTTGAGTGAAGGAGTTTTTCCCGAAGTATGGAAACGTGCTAATATAACACCAGTACATAAAGGCGGAACTAAAAAAGATGTAGAAAATTATCGCCCTATATCTATATTGTCCACCCTGTCAAAACTTTTTGAGAGGTTAGTCCATAACCAAGTATACCCAGTTTTGCACAATGCTATGATTGATGAACAGCATGGATTTGTTAAGCGTAGATCTACAACATCAAATCTACTCATATTTACTAACTTCTTATTCGAAAATGTAGACAATCGCATCCAGGTAGATGCAGTGTATACAGATTTCAAAAAGGCTTTCGACAAGGTGGATCACGAATTACTTCTCAACAAGATAGCTTTTAATGGGATACGAGGTAATTTACTACGTTGGTTCTCATCATATATACAAAATAGATCACAAAAAGTAGTTGTCAACGGGTTTCAATCTGGAAGCATTTCTATTACTTCTGGAGTGCCACAGGGATCTATTTTAGGGCCGTTGCTGTTTATACTGTTTATCAATGATATCAAGGACTGTTTCCAGTGTTCAAAATTAATAATGTACGCAGATGACCTTAAAGCTTATAAGATTATTAAATCGACTGATGACTGTATTGCCTTTCAACAGGACCTGGATAGACTTACTACCTATTGTCACAAGAACAAACTTCAGCTGAGTATCCCTAAATGTAATTACATTAATTTTACAAAAAAAGTAGATAAGAACATCACACGTTTTAATTACAACCTTTGTAACGTCACCTTGAAAAATGTTGTAACCCTTAGGGATTTAGGAATACAGCTCGACTCTAATCTATCCCTAAACAAACATGTAGATAACATTGTTAATAAAGCCTTTCAAATGTATGGGTTTATAATGCGGTCATCCTCAGGTTTTAAACGTACCTCTACATATTTATATTTATATAAAACTCTAGTTCGATCTCAGCTCGAGTACTCTGTACCTATTTGGAACCCCTATTATGAAAAGTATAAAGAGGCTATTGAGAAGGTTCAAAGAAAGTTCTTACGTGCCATGCACTACAGATGTCATAAAAGATATCTATCGTATACTAAATTGCTCGGCAAATATAACATGCTTACACTTGAATCAAGACGCAAGTACCTTGAAGCTTGTTCTCTTTTTAAAATTGTTAACAATAACTTTGACTGCATGGATTTAGTTAATAATTTATGTTATGCTGTACCTAGAACAATTTACAAACGGGAGGTGCGCGCAGGGCGCTTATTCGCATTGGGCAATTGCCGCTCAAACACCGGACTGCGCATTCCTACTCGTCGGATGGTGGAATCGTATAATGACTCTTTTCAAAATATAGATATTTTTGCTTGCACTGCAGGTAAATTTAAAGCAGCAGTACTTAAAAATCTCTCCTCATAACTTCAGTACTGTAATACTTCGATACAATACTGTTATTATTATGTTAATTAATAATTGTTTAAATTTAATAAAATCATTAATTTTTAATTTTTGTGTTTTAGGGCTTATTAAAAAAAAATTTATATTTAAATATTGTTTTTGGCAAGTTAGCTACTCCTAGCGGTAAATTTATATAATTCTTTAAGTAATCTGTGAATAGTGTTGTTGGCTGTATTATTATTAAGTTTATTAATCTATCCACATTGTTGTACATTTTATAATATGGCTGTTTTCTGTTCCTTAATAAATAAAATAAAAAAAAATAAAAAAAATACCATAATGTCTAACTACCTATTACACTTATGTCACAATAACTACTTTTCCCTGTTAAAATATGCAATATTGACGCCGGCACACACTAGGCCATATTATTCGTATCGTATTAATCTTACTGTAATAATAAAGAGGAAAGATTTGATTGTTTGTTTGTAATTGACAAACTCAAAAACAACTTAACTTATTTTAAAAAATCCTTCACCAGTAGAGAGCTACATTATGCCTGAGTAACATACGCCATATTTGATTCATCATCATCATCCATCACCACGTGTGTTAACGGGATAATAACGGGAAAAGTATATGAGTAAAATAAAAATAAAAACTGTTCCATTCTATGTATTAGAACTCTTTCTAATATTTTGTAACACAGCTTATCTTTATTCGTAGACAGCTCTATTTATTAAGCCTTATTTTTGCTAATTGTGTTGGCTCAAGTAAAATCTTCAGGAAATGCTTAAGCAGCAATACTAATGAAAACATCGAATTTCTCCCAAAACATGTTATGCCAATTACCACGCTATTACATAACATTTATTTGTTTGCTATCCGTACAGATAGAACCATTATGTGTGTAATTGTGTGGCGTTGGCTCTTTGCCTAAAACATCTAGATAGTCTGGATGCGTCTAAAGTCTAGAGTTGTAGATCCCTAATGCGCTAGCTCAGCCACACTCAACCAACGGCCCGCTAGGTTTTCATCTCCACCCGCAAAAATAAATTAAATATATTATTTTCGTTTTGCATATTAATGCTACAAATCTTGGTACTGTGCGTGCATGGTACTCAAAGAACATGCGTTACCTAAATTCAAGACAGTTCTATTGTTAAAGTTCTACGTGACTATATATTTATAAAAAAATTGAAAATAATTAATGATTAGTATTATATACACTGAGCCGCAAATAAATTATTAATATTAATAATAATACAGCTGTTATACGGTTTAGCATGTTTAACTGCTGGAGGTGAGCATACAAAATACTAGAATGTGTAAAAATAGCATATTTGAACAATATCGTAGCAATTTTTTTAAATATAGTGAACACATAAAAGAACATAATATAGTGAAATTTTATATATATATATTAATTATTATTCTAATATTTAATGAAATAAAGTTTAATTTCGTTTTTAATTTAAAAGGAGGGCTCAAATATTTTAAAAGTCTCCGCATGTTTTAAACGGTTAACCCAACACGCTTTATTTGAGGCCCAGGCCGCCCAGGAAACCCTTTAACGTAAAGAAACACATTAATATGGTTTATATATTCATATATAATGTTTGTGTATGCGACTTTTAAGCGTATCATATGCGGTTTGTTTATATGTTTATATTTTTAAATATGTAATTTTATTTATAAATAGGGCATTAGCATAAAATACTTACTTTTGCGGCTGTAGTATTGATATGCTGGTAACTTTCGTTTAGGGGTGAAACGAAGCGACCCTCCGACCCAAAAGGTTGAAGAGGCCTGTGTTAAATACTGAGATAGTGTTCGTCTGGGCCGGATGTGTGAAAGAGTAATCTAAAGTTTAATATCGAAGTCATAGGCCGTTACACAGCTCGTAGAGAGGATCAGACGTCGTGTGAAAACTTTATCGATGTACTTTATCGTGTTTGAGCGGCAGAGATCTCGACGAGCAGTGGATGTCAGTTTGAGCAGTGGATATTAGTTTTAGTTGGGTGTACCTCTGACTTTCGCCAAGTTCAATATTTCGACCAGTCGCTTACTTAGAAAAAAAATGAAATGAAATCGTTTATTCTGTATATGCCTACGAGGCACTTAAACATTGTCATATTACATTTATTATACTTATCTTAAATCGACAACCGGATCGGAACGCGACCACGACTGAGAATATCCGGCAAGCAACCGAATGGGCTCGTCTTTTACATTTTTTGCGCTGCGTACGCGATACAAAGACTTTTTTGGAATATTTTCCACACCTTGGATTACATTATAAGTTTTCATACGGATCCTTATTTTTTGGTAAATATTATATAGCCTATGTTAATCAGGGAAAATGTAGGATTCTATGGTGAAAGAATTGTTATAATCGGTCCATTTCTTTTTCTATTTTTTTTTATGTTTGTTACCTCATAACTTTCGATAGGAAGAACCGATTCTCAAAACTTGTTTTTGTTTGAAAGCTGTTGTACTTGTATAACCCTTCAATGGTCGATGTCATTATACCAATGAAATTTCTATTGTGTCTGGCCGTGCGACCTTTGATGCAATAATATAAAATAATTATAGTGTACATGTAGATTATAGTTCTGTGGCTATTATTGTACACTAGTTGCGCCCGTTGGTAGTGAATGCTGATGGTGATGATGAAAAGTCCGATGTGTTATTCCACCGCCTTATATATCTATATACCAAATTTCAACAATACTGGTTATTCTAAATAATAACGTACGTATTACTTAAGTATGAAATAATATATACAATATTTAAATATTATTATACATGTTTTAACAATGTATAAAATATACAAACATGTATCTACTACAAAACAAAAACGCCGTCGAGATCACCACCGTGTGGCAGGGTTCCCAGAACACTGGCAGAGTTGCCCCGCTGTATAGCAATACTTAACTTTTGAGAAAAGTATGTGCCAGCTCTAGGATCCCCCGAGGCGAGGACCAGCCTAGTCGAAATATCTTTGCAGAATTTTTTTGTGTCGGACGACCACGGGCCCAGTGTCTCTACAGCTAGTGCCACAAACTCATAATGTGCGCTTAGCTGTGAGTACTTCCTGTGTTTGTTCAGTTGGGCCTGTTCGGCCGCAGCCCCGACACTGCGAGCAGAACTGGCGACATGAGAAGGAGCCAGGGTGTCCACGCAGGTGGCATCCCAAACCAAGGCTCGGCCAAGACACCAAGGTACCAGACTGGCTCCGTCTGGTCTCTTGCCATCGTCTCTAGTCATACCGTTCGGTTCCAGTGTCGAGGGCACGGAAGCAGTGGAGAGTGCTCGCCTGACTAAATCATTAATAGCCCAATGACGATATAGTCGGCCGGCACTCTTCACACACGATAACCCGTGGCGTCCAAATTGGTCCACGGCTCGTCCACATTGGCAGCGATGAGGCTCACACAACTTCGTACCTAGACGCAGACCCACCGCAATGCGAAGACAACTGGGGTCGAGGACAGTACCCAAATTGTCAGAGGGGAGTACGCGCAGCCAGTGACCCGACTCCGCTACTGACACGGCCAAGAGACGCGCACGGTCCGTGTCATCCACAGCTTGATCCAGTAAGGCTGTATACGTGAGTTTGGTGAGTGGAAGATCCCATAACTTCTGCAACCCCATATCGGTGGGCGGGTTGACACCTGGGCATGATGCACACCAGGCAGCCAAGGCTTCCGTCTGGCCAGCAACCCGAACATCGGCTATTGGGCTCTGAAGGATCATGCCGATGAGGGTCTGCGAAACGTGACTGGAAGCTAAGAAAGCCGGAAGTGCTACACTAGAAGTGCGTCGAATGCCCAGCCCACCGAAACAAATGGGAAGGGTAGCCTGTGCCCACGAGCGGTTGTCAAACTGGAGGTTTAGAATTTTGGTAACTGTGTTTTTCAATGTAGAATCGACCAAATCAGTAATCGAGTGAAAATACCACAAAGGACAACAACGTAACAAATATGTGAATTTTGGAGTAAAAAGACATAGACGAAGTATGTAGATTGCCATGTGTGGCTTAATTTGGAAAAGGCGATGTGAATTATTAATAAAATTTTCGATTTTTGATGTCAGTAAAGGCGGGATTGCTTCCAAGAATATTGGGGCACCAAGCAAGGTTAGTGAAGTCTTAGTTTGCTGTATAATATTTGGACATAAAGAAACAAACTTTTGATAAATGGAGGAACGGGTATTATTTTGAATATGGTCAGGGAAATATATTTCGCATTTATCAAAATTTAGTGTAAGACCAATGGAGTTGAAACGTTGGATAATACATTGAAGATCTTCCAAAACCTCAGATGCACCCCCGCCAATAGAGCCATCGTCAAGATACCACATATTGAATTTTGAATTTAACTCCGAAATTATAGGATGGATCCCCAAGCTGAAGATAGCAGGGCCAAGCGGATCACCTTGCTGGCATCCTACGCATGATGCAATTTCTTTTTCACCAAACAATAATTTTGAAGGGGCTCCGTAGCATTGCCACATGTAGTTATAAATTTCAGGTATTTCTTTTTGAATTTCAGATAAAAGGACACCCCTGTCTAGACTATTAAAAGCATTTTTGACGTCAATTTTTATAAAAACTTCATAGTCCGTTGACCCCAGAAAAGTACGCGCGGCATGCACAGCAGCCTCACATCCGGCTCTCACTCCAAAACCAAGTTGACGAGGTTGAAATTTTTTCGACAGACGGTTCTGTATTTTTTGGCAGCAAAGTTTAGATGTGAGGCGTCTCAGGGTATATATATATAATACTAATACTATATATATATATATATATATATATATATATATATATATATATATAATATATATATATACAATACTGGTTCATCTGTTAAGAGCGTGAAGAAGGAACGTACAAACACACTACACACACACACACACACACACTTTCACCGGTATAAACATTAGTGCGATCAAAAACATCTTAAGTATTAAGATAAAAGAATAGATATATATATTAATAGACAACAGCAAAATAGCAGTATCAAATTTCTTGATACTTGAACTTTAACAAGAACAAAATAAACGCCTTCTGACCCGTATACAACACTAAGGTTCCCAGCTCACAATAGTCTAAGGGTAGGGCGGTAGAAACCCCTAGGACAGTAAACAGCATTAACAGTTGTATAGAGTTCCAGTATAAAGCTTCATATCAACCCACATGAGTCCCGATTGCTCCTGCAATCGCCGGGCATGGCGTTAGAAACTTGTGGATATTCCTTGAAGTCATGAAGTAGTACAAGTTTCATTCGTACTTACATCTTTTTATGTTACGTAAATAATGGATACTAAAGCAATAGACACCAACATTTTAAAGACTTCGTTACCGGTTATCGTGCTATCTTATGCACTTGTAATATGTATTAAGAAAATCAACGTGAATCTACGTCTACGATTATGGCAAGATGTATTTTTTACTTTATTATTAATCTCAAATACTGAGGCAAAAATCATAAGATCCTACAAAAATATATGTACTAATAAAATATATTTTATGTTATAACAATTTAATAAAATGTTTATCGTAGTGTGTATGTATGCTTAGTTTTTGTGGAACTGTCTACGATGAGTATAAAGTGTGTTGCAGAAAAGCATTTATAAAATTTAAGTTTATACGCACAAAAACAGTTCAAAATATCGCGTCAATTCTTGCAAGAAGCGTATTGAGGATGTCTCGAATAGAGGTGAAACGACGCATCTAAAGTTACGGTTGCGGTATTGATATGCATGGTATTTTGTTGTGCATTATCGAGGCATAATTTTTCAAAAAATATCGAAGCGTGAAAAATGTATATGAGCCTGTATTACTAAACTAACATTTGAAAAGTGTTTAATTTTGCTTATTTTAACGGAAAAACATATCAATTCTATATTGTCATATCCACAAGTTTTTGACGTCCAAAGCAGCGGCCCTCTTTAGACGTTTGCCGTATTGTACAACGCGTCGGCAAATACGAGCTTCGGATTGGAATAAAGAAAATAAAACCTCTCTTATAGTGGGTGGTCAGTAACATGTCAGTAACAGTTTTGCGTGATGGGAAACTGTTTCACAATTTGCCAGCGAATGATTTGTGAGAATGTAGAGAAAATTACATTAACCAACAAGTAACATGAAATTAAAAAACATTAAAAAAAAACTTTGACTCAATATCATAATTAATTTTGTAATAGTGTATAGTACTCTACTAGTCAAGCCCTTTCATTACCCATATTGAGGGAGTTGTGAAAAAAAATGTAATTTGCCATTTTGTGGCGGCCGTCTTGGACCGATTTTCATCAAACATAGCTAAGAGCTATGAAATTAAAAAATTAAAAACTAAACCGGTTCATCCGTTTTGAAGCTAGGATACCACAGACAGACAGACACACACAGACACCTCAAATTTATAGCACCCGTCGTTTTTCCGCCGGGAGTTAATAAAACCATCTCCACTACAATAATTTCTTTTTATATAAGGTTCATAATATTGGCTAATATAGCAGCTCGATGTAATCGTTACGAATATGTACTCAAATACGAATGCAATAAAGTTAAAATAATTAAACATAATATATTATGAGGACTGGTTTCAAGATCCAGACAGAAAGTCGGTACATTGTACGCCGAGGGGAGAAAACTATCTATTTCTGTACGAGAGTATGTTTAAGCCTGATGCGCAGTGGAGGGCTTAAAGGAAACTCAAGAATAGTGCTTCATACTACACCTACGAGGAAAATAAAATAGTTATCTTCATTAGTAAAAAATTGTTGTCTGGAGCATTTTGTAAGAAATGAAAGACATCTTTTTTCTGGTAGCATTATCATTAGAAAATCGTCACTTTCACTATCAGATGATGTCATTGGAAAATTGTTTATATTAAAAGCGTACTGTAAATTATCAATGTAGTAAAAAAAACAATTTATCAATACAAAACAGATGGCCGCCATGTTTTTTTTCGTATTGGAGAAAAAGGTTGCTGCTAGCCTCTTTTCACTGAAAATCGGGCACAAAAAAATAATACTCACCTCTTCAATAATACCCTCTCTAATTATTGGATATAAAACCTTTTTGAGATTTGACGTTTGTATTCTTTTTATGTTCGCTGCTAAGACAAATTTGCAAATGAACTCTAGCTGGGCAGAAATGAAATTCCATATAACTTTTCCCGCCACACATAAGGGAGAAATGACGAACTTTGTAACCCGTTAATGAACGAGTAATGAGAGACTTTCTGAGTGGGTGTGGTATAAATACCTTTCCATGGAGAAGACATCAAAAGACGTCTAACTAAACCCTTATTTGCGTTCTTTGATATTTGCTCTTATTCTTTGAATAAAACAGATAACCTTTGCAATAAGTCAATTAATGTCAATCGCGTTTGCACAAGACACTTTGATTAGACTTTCAATGAGATCACGTCAATTAGTCTCCTAGAATAGTTATATTATTATGTACTCGTCTTGGGACATGGACGGATACTTTTCTGTATATTTTTTTAAGTTGTCTAGTTATTTTTCGAGTAACTCGGAGTTACTCGAAAAATAACTAGATAATCCAGTTTATGGAGTTACTAACTCCATAAACTGGAGTATTGACACCATACCTACCTATTTCTACCGCTAAGCAGTAATGTTCGCTGTGTTCTGTTATGCAACATGAGACCAGGGTTACGGGCGCAGGACACGGTTCATCACTTGTAACGAAATGCATCTGTTCTAGGCAGAGGTCATTAGGTAACAACATAAAAAAACTGGATTTGGTTTGATAGATATTCTTTGAGAGTTTTCTTCATAGAAAAACAGTCTGTTACGAAACGTAACCAAATTCGAAGATCCCTCATCCAACTAGCTTGTCGGTGTCCTATATATAAGATTTACCGATTGACATTTTCTACTCCAGTTCACATAATCAACCCATTACCGTTATCAGGTTCACCAGCTTTCGGATTACGGAGTATGTAAAGAAGAGAAATTAATCCAGCAGTGCGGGTTGGTGGGCTAGTGGTCAGTTCTGTCAGAGTTTCCAAATAGCTAATGACAATGGCTCAAGCACAACCTGTTCCGACGGCTTACAGCCAGAAAACTTTAAATTACCTCAAGCCATTTCTCTCGCTCCTATAGGTGTATAATATGTATTAGGTCGTTAAAGAATATAAAGTTTTAGAGCGGCATATGTATGTCTGATGGACAATCTGACAATACCTATTGTCAGATATATACCTACACTCCTCTAAATCTCTCAAGCCTTCAGCTGCTACGGAACCAGGCACAATAGATAACCCATTGTTATCCTGGTTAACCTCAGATAAACTGTGTTTTTTGTGTAATCACTGACCATCAAGTAAGATAACTCAAACGTTAGCCCTTCAAATATTAAAAAAGTCTGCCCCAGCAGATACCTGGTTCTGGGATAATATGACCACCACATTACCACTTCAGCTTTAATAATCTGTAGTCTATTTAACTACTCCTGTAGATCACAACAAAGTAGTAGACTTTACCAACAGGAACCAAAGTAATAGACTTTCCCAACAGGAACCAAAGTAATAGACTTTCCCAACAGGAAACAAAGTTATAGACTTTCCCAACAGGAACAAAAGTAATAGACTTTCGCCACAGGAACCAAAGTAGAAGACTTTCCCAACATGAACTAAAGTAATAGACTTTCCCAACAGGAACCAAAGTAATAGACTTTCCCAACAGGAACCAAAGTTATAGACTCTCCCCACAGGAACCAAACTAGAAGACTTTCCCAACATGAACTAAAGTAATAGACTTTCCCAACAGGAACCAAAGTAATAGACTTTTACCAACAGGAACCAAAGTTATAGACTTTCCCCACAGGAACCAAAGTAGAAGACTTTCCCAACATGAACTAAAGTAATAGATTTTCCCAACAGGAACCAAAGTTATAGACTTTCCCCACAGGAACCAAAGTAGAAGACTTTCCCAACATGAACTAAAGTAATAGATTTTCCCAACAGGAACCAAAGTAGTAGACTTTGGTGCCTGTTGTTCTACAAAACCCATCCTTGAGGCAGAGGCCGGTTCGCTAAAGCTTACAACGAGTGGTTTAATTTTATCGGTAAGTTATGCTTAGTAGCTACTCGTAGTTATGAAGAATGCTGATTAAAGTTTGAGCGCCGCAGTCCGATTGCGCATCGCCAAGTTTTCTCTGTTTAAACACTGTTCTTCACAAAGCAATAGAGTAACCAACATTTTAAAAATACTACAATTGCACAATTTAAAATTTAAATTGCCATAGCTCATTATATCAGTATTTAAATATATCTTCGTTTTGGTGAAGGCTATATAAATAATTATGATACATTTCGAAGTAACAAGTACCTTTTAGAGACCTTTATTAGATACGGGTACATCCGTACATGTAACAGATATTAGGATTTTGAGTCAATATATTGACCCACCATCATTTACCTAACCTTTTTAATGTGTCTAAATAAAAAAGCTATTTTTAAGGTATTTAATAACTTCGAATAATGAACGTAAGTCCAGACTTTCAAGAATATAAAGCTTTCATATATTTTTTTACCATCCATTTTACGTCCTCAGTTTCTCCCTATTGAAAAACGGTGTCGAATGTATTTCATTATTTGGAATAATTAACGCTGCATCCAGATAATTGGTCCTCCTAATGTAAAATATAGAGTTCTTATCTATAAACTATCACCCCCACTTCCCCCACTCAATTGGTCTCTCGTGTAAAACCGTTTGTAATAGCATAGTATCAGAAACCTACCTGTACCAGTTAAAATGGAAGCTGTTACATTTTCCAAGATTTCTTGAATAATCATTAGTATAAATACTCATTGACCGATTATTTACGTAATATTACAACGATTTATTAAAGTAGACAAAGGGCACATAAGGTTACGCCTACCGATCCTTCAAAATGCCAATAAATTCAAATGCAGAGAATAATTTTGAGGCGAATCTAATTTAGCCACGTGCTAAATCCTAAAAGAAACATAAGCTTTGAGCTGAAACATATAATTAGCTTTTAGATTGCTCATTTTCATTTCATTTCAATAAAGTTACATTTAGGTAGGTATAGATTGTGAAACACATCGAGGCAAATATTGTCTATAATACATGGAGAGTCATATCATCATCATCTCATCATAAACGTATTCTCCGGCGATTGCTAATCAGGTGAACTATAGTGCTAGGACTCTTTTCAATGTGTCTTCTGGTAGGTACCACAACTGCGCCATATCTTCCTCTAAGGAGTAGTGTTAAACACATTGTGCAGAACTGTTGGTAAAATTACTGGATTACTTGAACTAAACAGAACCTTTAAGCTGGGTATACTGAAAGAAAGAAAGAAAGAAAGAAAAGAAAATAATTTTATTCAGGACATCACACAACATAACATACAAAAATACTGACAAAATAGGACAACCATCATAATAATAATGTTGCGTAATGCCATGAAAGAGCCCCGACTCAACATACGCAAGGGTAAACCCAAGGACTGATTTTCAGTCGGCGCTCCTCACTGACATCACCAACGTAACTAGTAACATAAAAGAAACAAATAAACAATAGAAAATAAATAACGATACATAGTATTAAGAAACAAAGATAATTATTATAATTATAATCAATTAATAAAATTAATACTGGATCGTACTGCATCTGTCTCAAATAGGCGTGACAGACAAACTAGTCTAAAGAGAAGCCAGCTGTGATTTTGTTGATGTTTTTGGTTCCTGCAGCCTGGACACCCTACCTGCAAATAATATCCAGGTAAAACAGCTGACGGCTAGTCGCAAACAGAATTGGTTTAAGTTTTATCCCAGCCAAAGCTCCGAAGCATCTTCAGAAATGCAAGCTGAATACCCACCGCAGTTTTTAGATTTAATAGTATTTCTCTGCTGAATGAAATGAGACGTTTGAATAGAGAATATGCAAGAGCTTTTATTTTTAACAAAAGTCTAATATTAGAAATGCAAAGGCTTGAAACCCGAAATGACAAATTTTAGCAAAATAATATAATATTTTTTTAAGATGCTGTAAGAATCTTCCTCACTATATCTAAGCAGCTGTTTAGATCCACAACACACCCTGGGTTATAATGAAAAATTTAAATATCATTTAAAATTCATTAAAATATTCAATAAAGTAAAAACATAAAATGTAAAAAAAAACCAAAATACATAAATGTGAACGTGGACCTGGACATATCTAAACAGCTATTAGGATATGTCGTAGTGTTTAGATTCAAATAACTTTGCAGCATATGACATTAATGAGCGTAACTAAAGAAGCAGACCATCAGAGGGTTAAAGAGACTATGACTTAAAGACGAGGTGTGGCGCTTTCAATCAAGCCACTTGCCTGTTTATTAAATAACGCGAGGAGGAAATAAACTGCAAACAATTAGAATCTCGCGTAAAACATTTTTTGTTAAATTCCACGCTAGCTAGATTTAGCTTAGCTAGCTAGCTTAGCTTATTTAGCTTAGCTAGATTTAAATATTATTACTTAAATAACTAAGTATGCCATTTATATATTTTATGTACAGAAACTAATTAAGAACTTGCATTAGACACAGCTGCACGGCTAGATTGTTTTTCCGCTTGCTTATCTTCCATAACTACGCTGTACTCAATCATTCTTATCGGACCGAGCCAAGAGCGAACACTACAAACAATGCAACAGTTGTTAAGAAAATGCTAACAAGCATTATTTTTATCGCAATCGCTACTCTCTTATCAGTAGAATCTGTTGGTGAAAAGGCATTCGACGCGTGCAGAAGTTACGGACAATCTATGTTGGAATGCCACAATATTCTTTATCCAAACTCAAGAATTCGGGTTCCCATTGATTTCCTACTATACCCACATATGGTGTTAATCGGATTCCAAAAGAATAAAGAAGACGATCCCGCATGGAAATGTGGAGGAACCCTAATAAGCGATAGATGGGTGATGACAGCTGCTCACTGCAAAGAAGACCCGTCAACCGGACCAGCTAGCATGATGAGAGTTGGAACTGCCACCTTCGAGTTTGACGAAGTAGATGAAATGGCTCAAGAGCGTAACGTCACTCAAGTTATTATACATCCAGAATTCAATCCTCCTTCAAAATACAACGATATAGCGTTAATGAAAGCTGATCACCCTTTCATCCTTACAAGAGACATCAGAATTGCCTGTTTAAATTTAAACGACGATATCGGCAAAGTCAATTTGACAGCTATTGGGTTCGGAGTGACGCAATCTGGAGCAATGACTGGCAGTCAAACCTTGATGAACGTAGAAGTCGACCAAATAGCTAGTGATACATGTAACAAATCAATGGCTTCTTTGATAAGGAAGAAGATATTGGCTGCAGGGATTACGGACACCCAGATATGTGCTGGAGACTACGTTCACGGTGGCCGGGACACCTGTCAGGGCGATTCGGGAGGTCCTCTTCAGTTCATGGTGGAGAGAGTTGATTGTATCCATACCTTCCCTCTCCACAAGGTCGTGGGAGTTACTTCTTTTGGACGAGATTGTGGCAGGAAAATGGCGCCTGGTGTTTACACAAGAGTATCAAGATATGTGGATTGGATTGAGAGCATAGTTTGGCCTTGAAGATACGCAAGAGGTTTCAAAATCATTGTGTAAGTGTGGACTGTGATGAAGAAAAATCCTTTTTTTGGCACAACTTTCGTTAATTCGAATTAAAAGATAAGTTCGGAATGAAAATAAAGTTTTTGTAGTTTTTTTAAACAAATTGGGAGTGTTTGGTGCGATGGATGCCATGGGCAAATAACCGTTAATTGTGGTCTTCTGAAGAACTCTGTGCAACAATCGACATCTTCTGGATGACGATGGTGCAATAATTGTGTAGGCACTGTGCCCTATCTATTATAAAATAAATGCATCATTGTTATTTTATAAGAGCTTATAATGTTAAAGATACAATAAGATGAGAGGATGCCGTAAGATTCAATAACATGGTAACTCATTATTTCAATATTGCAATATATCAATTCTCAAACAGCTCAGTAGGTATTTATTCCCAAGAAAATATTTTCCCACTCTACTTAGCATAATGTAGCAACGCGTTTCCCCCTACAAAGTTATGGGCGGAATTTCCTTATTTTTCTAAATTGTATATTTTTGTAATTAAATTTTAAGAAGTAACAACGAGGATGCGAAATAACCTCTAAAGCATTACCTGTAGGAGTTATAACGGTGGTAAAAGGTTGTGTTTTGACTTACCGCGATTCCTCATGAAATATTCCGGTTTACAGCCGTGTAAAAGGATAAAGGGCCTTACCTGAAACAAGAAGGTATCATGAAAAAAAACTGGTGCGTCATTTCAGCCGCAAGGGATGGTGAGAAATAAGAAATATGTAAATGTCACGTTTGGGAGATGCTTGTGACGCTGATTGGGCAGGGTTAAAGTGATAGGCGTTCGCGGGAAATTTAAAGATTAAACAAAATTTATTTTAATACCATATACCTATCACACCATAGAAACAAAGTTTAATTAAAAACATTTTCTTGGCATACCTTGTAATATAATTTCAAATCACATCATATTTCATTGCATTAAATCCTTATTGTAGAAAAAAAGGAGAATTTGGGACAGAGAGAGAGATTCCAAGTTATATTAAATAATTATCCAGAATTCTAAAAAGATTTCTGGATATGGATTTTGGAGCAGAGGGAGAGATTCCGACCCAAAAGAATATATGAGACTACGTGGCTAACCAATATAGGAAGATCGAAGACGATTATCTGATACATATTTTATTACGTCTCAAAGAAGACTAGCGACAATACATTGAAGCGGTCGTATTGAGTACGGCTTGTCTGGTGTTGGAAAAGACCTTTTGAAGAAATTAAGCAGTTCTATAAAGTAGATGTACTCGTAGATTTATGAAAAAATAAATGTTAAATGACAATTTGTAAGTGCCCCCATACAGAATAAATGTTTTGAGCTTAAATTCCTATTATGGATATTTGCTATTCTTGTTAGTGTAGGTAATTCTAGTGTATGTATACTATTACATTACAACCTACAACAGACATAAACTTTTTTATTTTTTATGTTTTCTTAGGTTTTCGCGATTCTTATGTACACATTGAAATTAAACAACTTTAAACGGTTTAAGTGACCATGTTCACTGAAAAGTGTTTGAGACGTCGACTACGCGATTTAATCCCTAGTTGTTTATTTTTATTTTTTGTTAAGAAGTGTTTAATGGCAATGGCATTAAGAAGTATTTAATGGGTCAGATACGTTTATTTAAAACGCAATAATATGTCAATTGACAGTAGAACTTCATGACATCATAAAACACATTATTCTACAGAATATTAATATCAAAGTTACTTAAAAAGCAACAAAAATAATATTAACAATGTTATATTACAGAATAAAAGATGGTACAAAATAAATGTAACAAAAAAATTACAAGGAAACTTGCAACTTTCGTAACACTTATGTAACAAGTGTTAAGGGTGAGGATATAATGAAAAGCGTTGCTATCAGCGATACTAGGGATTAGGTATGTAATTATATGTACGACTTTTACAAAACAACTCATTTTTTAATATGTGATAAGAATTTGAATTTGCATTTTTTTTAAGTAATACATATAAATAAATAGAAGTAAATATAATAAAAAACCTTAATGTATATATATATAGCCAATGACAGCAAATTTTAATTGAAATAATAATATAAATATATAATGATCGATAAAATAATACAATTTATAATAAGTAATAAAAAATTATCAAATTAGATTTTTTTTATAACTTGGCCGCCCCGAACTGCCCAACGCAACGCCCAATATTACAACTAAGAGGTATGCAGTAATTCGTGGCTATTACTTAGAACATGACTATGTATCAACATATATGTCTCGCTCTCAAAAGAGCAAGTTAATAATTATTTTTAATACATAAGTTAAAATATAGTAACGACCGTACAGTCATAAGATACCTAATATTATATACCAATACTTATAAGAAACATGTTTTAAAATAATCTCTTGTTATGGTTATCTTCACAAAAGTAAAGGTTTAACTAGCGAACTATTTTATTTCTTAATTCGCAAATGATTTCGCATTGCATCACATCGAAATTTTAGTCTATAGAGGTACAGTATCCTGTGTCATAACCCTAAAGTAACGACGTAGGTATAGATACACCCTGATATTGTGTTAAGAATTAAAACCAAACACGCGTTTAATCTTTTGATTGCCCCGCGTGTCATGATGTGAAATCGCGTCGCTACCGCTTGTGCACCAAATCGCACCCTCGCTCCTCTAGAAAACCAGGTATTTTTCTGTCTACTCGTCTTATCATCCCTGTATCGCACTGTTTATGTTTCGGGGGATTTCCCAAATGGCTCTACTTAAAGTTTTGCGCAGAGTTTCGCTATCTGCTAGCCGCTGTAGTTGCAGTAACTATTCGCGTTTATATGGAAATTGGAAATTTTATTTGAACATAACGATTGGTGTTTCCAATTATGGAGAGAAAAATTAGACATCTTAGGACGGTTACCATGTACATTTTCTGCGAGTTTCCGATATTTCGGCAACATTGCAAGCGCCATGATCACGGATGAACTGATGATAATTTGAATATTTCTAACCATGATTGTTTAAAAACTTATATCATAGGACGGCATTCAAACCTGCGTCGTCCTACAATCCGTGTCTATATGTGTAATTTGTAATCTATAAAATAACACTTATCTATTGGTATTCTTTCCTCTATAAGTAGACTCGTGCGTTCGTATATTTACCATTTCTCAAGCTATTAGGGTAAATATTTATAGTTGCGTTATGTGAGCTTTTTATTCAAGTCAGACTCAAGTCACAGTTACTTAAATAAGTCAGTCAGTCATTGTCATGTCTAGTCAGCTCGAGTAAATCGGTGGACTTATTACTAAAACTTTCTTAAGCAAATTGACGATGGATACACAAAAATAACGTATTATGATTTTGTGCACTCTGTGTGCATCGTAACGAATACTTAAAGGTTAATAATCCACCACGTGAAACTGGAGGAAACACAAAACTACCTTGTAAGAGTAAAGAAAATGAATGATAGCCATAGTTAGGCCTGTATCTATTGGTTAATGAAGCAGTTTTTAACATTTTTTCGTTTCGTTTTTGATTGCCGTTCTCTTTATCCTATATAATATATTTGGAAACACAAAACTTCTTAGTATAAGTAAAGAAAATGAATGATAGCCATAGTTAGGCCTGTATCTATTGGTTAATGAAGCGGTTTTTAACATTTTTTCGTTTCGTTTTTGATTGCCGTTCTCTTTATCCTATATAATATATCTCATTACTGTAGCAAGTGTAATTACTGGCAAACAGTACGTAGATCGGATTTAAATGCGTTTGTTGACTGTATTTCTGTTCGATCGCTTCGGATGCAGTCATTAAATATAACTAGTCAGAAACATTTTTAGAATACATCACATATTGTTTCATCTAATAAATATATTGACGTCCTCGTTCAAATTAAATTTAACAGTACTAATTAGAAAACAAAACAGAAAGCTTTTTATTGTACAGAAAATGTTGTACTTATTTATTTAAATAACCGAGTCGTGCTGTCAGTAAAAAGTAGTAAGGGGGCACTTTAAAAACAAAGCCACTTAAAAACCGAAGTATTATAGAGCTATCTAACCAAAGAGTTCTAATTAAGAATTCAACTTATTTTTTACACAAATTACTACACAAAAAATACCTATTCAAGTCAAGATTAACTTTTTGAAAGTGATCTCGTTATGTGAAACGAAATTCAGAACAAGTATTCATTAAAATAATTTTAATATTCATTAAAAGTTCGCTTTATACCTGCGTAGGTGTAGATGGATTTTGAGGTTAAAGTATACATAAGCAAGCTATTGAGCGCACCGTGCTCTCGTTGTAGTCGTCAATGTTGTATAAAGTAGAACAAAACAAAAATTACCTACCCACAAACTACTTGAAGTACTCTTTATAAAGGTACTTGATGCGAGAGTGACACTTTGTAAAATGAAAATCCCTATATAAAAGAATCAAGGTATGATGAAAAAACTAGCAAAAAAACTAAATATAATTCGATACATTTTACAACTTACGTTTGCGAAATAGATGCTTTTCTACCGACTTCCAAGAAAAGGAGGAGGTACTCAATTCGACTATATTTTTTTATGTTAGTTACCTCATTACTTTCGACTGGGTGAACGGATACTGAAAATTCTGTTTTGTTTGAAAATTAAAACCGTGTGGTCCCATTAAAATTATATCATATTCGGTCAAGTAGCTTTTGAGTTACACTCCAATAACTAAATAGAATGGAAGTCGGTATTAAATTTTTCAAATTGTTATTGTAATGTTACTGTTTTTGAAAAGAAACATTTATGAAACAAGTACAGTTTGACAAATTAAACACCGACTTCCATTCTATTCAGTAACTCAAAAACTACTGGACCAAATTTGATGAAATTTAAATGCGACCACACTGGAAGCACCAGCTTTCAAAAAGAATTTTGAGAATCGGAACCCTATCGAAAGTTATGAGGTAACAAACATAAAAAAATAAATAATAATAAAAATAAATACTGTCGAATTGAGTACCTCCTCCTTTTTGGAAGTCGGTAAATAAGAGGCTTTCAAACGACAGAGAGCGGCCACGCCTTCAAGCGTTCACGCTCATACTTGAAATTCCTCTTTAAAATCAGGTAAAGTAATGTAAATATATGCCAGTGAAATGAATGCGGTTCTAGGCATATAACAAATAAATAATCGTATATATTGTACCATTTTGTTTTTTAATTCGCCTAATTTTCAGACGAATGACGTAGCCAAAATAGTTGTGGAATTTCTAAACTTTCGCCAATTAAATAATAAAGAGAAGGAGTTAACCTTCAAAGTAACTCAAAATCAAATAATCACCCTATCCTTAAAGTAAGCAATTATTGCTTCTAAAAGCATTAAACATTTGAAAAGGTAAGTAAGTACTTAAACATAAGTTACCCACGAGTTAAAGTTGTTCGCTAAAGCAATAAGCAGGGCTGTCACTAAAATGAATTTAAGTATTTTAAGCCTTCAAATCCTGTCTCAGAAGTATGGACAAAGGCGGATGATTGAAAAAGTTTCATTTGACATTATTACTTGGATTAATGTTAGGTCGAACAACCCTACTATGGAAAGATATATGAAAATCAAAAGTTAAAAGTTTAATGAATATGATTGGAAAAAAATACAAAGACCCGTGACGCCTTTATCTATACTATCTATATATATAAAAGCGAAAGGTCACTCACTCATCACGATATCTCAGAAACTACAAGTGCTAGGAGTTTCAAATTTTGCATGCGGGTTCTTTTTAGGACGTAGGTGCTCACTAAGACGGGATTTTATGAAATTCAACCCCTAAGGGGTTTTTTTGGGTTGATAGTTTGTATGAAACTTCGTTATTGCGAGTGCTAAAAGTTTAAAATTTTGCATGGGGGTTCTTTTTTGGACCTATGTACTCACTAAGACGAGATTTTGTGAAATTGGACCCCTAATTGAAATCTTCTGAAAAGTCACTATTTCTAAAAAAAAATATCACCAATATAAGGCTGCATTATTACTGAGTAACATATTATATTTATATTGTTTTTTATTCATCATCATCATCATCATCCATTACCGTCAACATCGCAAAGCGCGGATCGCAGCTAGTCTAAAATAAAATAGATCTGCAGATTTAAAAACTCGATTTATAATTTGTAAATCTAATGACGAACATAATGTAACTTGACTCTCAAAGAAGTTAGTTTAAATTACATTTCAATGTTTGAAATTTTAGTTTGAACATTTCTTTATTTCGAATTTCAATATATTATGCTACACAACACTTTTCTATAGTTTATTAGGTAATTACGTATCTCAGTTAATCTAATACTCATTTAAATGTAGTCAAATTTTTGTGCCAACGCCAGTAAGCAAGAATGTTAGTAAGTTGATGACTGGAGCTGACAAAAGTATACAAATGGATTTCGTTACTGGACAGGACCTTATTTTAATGTAGTTTTGTAAATTAGTTGTTTATCATGGATTGGAAATATAAATGTATGTATATATAGGTGTATTTGTTTTGTGTATAAATATTTAACTAAAGTATCTAGTTTAATCTCTCTTTTAGTTTTTAATTAGTATTTAAATGGGTTTTTATAGAATAGATAGTAATTTTTGTGTATTTTTTGAGCCTTGGGTAAGCGAATTGGGTAACTGTCATGCATACCCAAGAGCATGTATATAATATAAGTATAAATAAATAAGTGACATAGAGCCGCCATTTTTCAGATTACAATCATCTCATAATTGCAACTGAGATACATACATAATACTATATGTAGTATACATAATACTAAATAAATTGCCATTTATTTATAAAAAATAATTTAGTATTAAAATAATTATTATTAAATAAAATAGTATTATAATAAATTATAAACAAATATTATTTAATTAATTTATTTATTTATTATCGTTCTTCTAAGCAAAGCGCGGTCGAGTTTTGTGCCCACGAGGAAATAGAAGCCTTTCATGGCGAGTTCGAAGGCCAAGCTTTCGCAAACTTTATATCAAAATGCAAATGATCTTCAATGCACATGTTAACATAGGTAATGTTAATGAACCAAAAACATCATGAACATAACTATTAGCAGGAGTACTACTGATATGACATGCTACAAATAACCGTTTAATTTCCTTCGTATACTTGGGTTTGTTCTTATAATATTATTTATAATTATTTATAATATTATTAAAATAACTATTTGTTATACAGGGTGTTTGGTAGAGGGACCGACAAACCAAATGAGCGTGTTCGGGGGCTCACTTGGAGAATACTAGTTGGCCAAAAAAAAATCCCCGACACCCCAATTTTTTTTAACTAAATCAGTTAGTTAGCTCTGTTTTGTATCCAATTTTGCTTTGCGTGGCCTGAAGGTGTATTAGAAACCAAATTCAACTAAAAACATCCGGTCTAAAACAGATTTTACAAATGTTATGGTGGTAAAAAGGTACAATTTCGGAAAAAAAGGGAAAAATCACAAAAAAAAGTTAAACATATTGGGAGGTCGGGGATTTTTTTTGGCCAACTTGTATTCTCCAGGTGGTCCCCCGAACACGCTCATTTGGTTTGTCGGTCCCTCTACCAAACACCCTATATATCGATAGATAACCTAAAAAATAAAGTAATGCAAGGTTTTACAATGCAAACATATTTAATATATAACTTAGATATGGTACGTACAGATATAGATAGATAGATAGAGATACATAGATCGTCCACACATCCATAGTGATCCATCACAATCAATGTTTGGAGCGTCATCTTAACAATTCGCACCCAAAAATCAAAACCAATTCTTTCCCTCTCCCCCACGAATATAAAAGATCTTTTTTCATATCTTCTCGTGACTTTGATCCGTCCAATTCGAGTTACCTTGGTAGCGCCAAGGGCGTCGATCAAGGGTATGGCGGACAATAGCAGGATGATTAAACCGAGAAATTTCATTAACACCCCAGTTCACTCCACCCGGAATTCTGGTAGGCCTCGGCATCTGTGTGGTCCGATATTTTGTGCCCAAAGGGATCGGATATGTTGTACTGTAAAACTGAGAATTCTGAATGGGACATAGAGGGGTTAAACGTATAAAACTACTTGTGCGATAAAACTACCTGTGAATGCGGGTGATCTACAGTTTATTAAGGACAATAGAAAATAAATGTACCAATTGATGACAAGATGACTTCACCTTGTCTTGTGCAAGAGGCTGTCTTAGTCGGTACCACCGCAGTGCCAGATATTCTGCCCCGAAGCAGTAGTGCGCAAACATTACTGTGTTAGGGTGCGAAGGGCGCTGTAGCAAGTGACATTACTGGACATTAGAGACTCAAAAGCCTAATGTCTACGGGTGACTAGAGGAGTGCAGTGCCACACAAAGCTACTTGGGATCCAGTGATCAAGCTAATAAAATCACAAAACCAGCACAATACTGCAAGACCTCTGAACTAATATGTGGTTCCGGAACTGTTTTTATTAAAATACTAGCAGCACCCCGCGGTTTCACTCGCGTGGTGATGGATGGTGATGATGAAGATGAAAAGTATCCTATGTCCTTCCCCGAGATATGATAAATAGAAAAACACAAAAATCATAAAAATTGAACGACTAGCTGCGCCCCGCGATTTCACCCGCGTGGTGATGGATGATGATGAAAAGTATCCTATGTCTTTTGGAGAAATGTTCCTACACAAAAATCATAAAAGTTGGTCCAGGCTTTCTTATGTTATAAATTGTGTAACTTTTTTTATGGGATAGGTTAGCATACGAGCAAGCGGCTTATCTGATGGTAAGTGATACCGTCGCACACGGACATCCGCAATACCAGAGGTCTCGAGAATGTGTTGCCTGATCTTTGAGGAAGGATGATATATATAGGAAGGAAGAGATAGAAGGAGTTAGGGTGGAGGGTGATGGTGAAGGAAAGGGAGAATGAGGAAGGGAGGAATCAGGCCTCCGGAACCTATGTTACTTCACGTCAGTGTTATGTGGGAGTGTGGTACTTCCCCGGTCGTGCCGTCTCATTCGGCTGTGGGGTTACAGCGTGGCACTACCACCGAACTAACACGACTTTGTTTATATAGGATCTGATCTGATATCTGATAGGCGGTAGATAAAAATAATTTCCATAACTTTATAACAGACCACTGTCATCCAGTCTACCCGTGACCATGTTCACTGAAAAGTGTTCCAAACGTCGGGAGACAATAATATAAAATTAATTAAATAAAATAAGTTAATTTTTGGTTTCCATTAAATATTGGGTCATTAAGCGAACCTATACATATCATACATATCACAAATCACAATGCCCTATTTCACAGAACTGCTGTTGCCATTTCCCTGAAATTCGGCAAACTTTCAGGAATTAGTATAATTGTCAGTGTAGTGGTTAATTTCATTAGCGTTGTATTATGTACGCAGAATAATTATCGCTCTTATTTAGGAAGAAATATTTCGACATTAATTATGTTTATTATGCAAATATTGTTAATGGAAAAGTATATCAGTTTGAATGGATAGAAGGAAGTGTCTTTCACACTTAAACTACCACACAGGACTGAAATCTTTAAAATTGATAAATTGATTCAAAACGTCTTTACGCACTTTTATCCCAGATAAAATATATTTTTAGGACAGTCAATATCGATAGTTATAAAATAATATTTTCTTTGCACAATACGTAAAATTAATAGAATAATAAGTTAAAAATACCTTTGCTATTTCGAATGCCATAGCCATAGTAGATTTAACCTTAATTTTAATTTTTGACCACACTCGTCACTTTTCAAATTGGACTCATTTTGCAATGACTAAACCTAAACACAGAAAAACTTGCAAATTACTTTAAGGCAAGCTTTTTGCGCGCCAGCGGTCGGTTCACTGGCGCCCTTAACCGATTAACAATGTTAAGCTTCGCTTGCTGCGGTCAGGAGTTGGATGGGTGTGTGCTAGTGACATTATTCAACTGAGCGCTTCCGTAATTCCGAGAGTACTTTAAGCCGTCGGTTGTCTGTCTTAGGACAACGATCTTTAGGTAATGTCGAAGGCCTTCGGGCAGCTTGCAAACTTCGACATGGGTTGGCCACTGGCCTCCATCAAGCCGCACTAGGCCCTTGATATGGATATGGCCCAAATCCTCTCTCTGTGAGGAAGGCTCGGTCCCAATAGTGGGAACATAATGGACCGATTATGTATGCTTTTTGCCAATCTGGTAGTACCTACAGGTAGCATATACAAAGGTAGGCTTTGCTGGAAAAATTGACGGATTTCTCCGTCCTTAACATCTTATATAAATCTTACCTCCATTTAGTCCAATTTGCATATTACATCGGTTGACTTGGTCCTTTGTTGTTTTAGGGTTGTTGACCTTTTGACAGTTAGGTATACCTACCCTACCGGGTCCAATATCAGATGTTTGCGTTCTTGTTAGTTTACGGGCAAGAGTTGCTTGCAACTTGGGTAAGTTTGAGTTAGGGTGGGGGTGTCTTTTCAAGGCTCTGTTTACGTGACCGTAGTCGGTGGCTAATTTATTTAAAACGCTAATTGGTTTTACCAACGACTTCATAGGTACTTATGTTATTGAAACCCAAGTTCAAATACAAATACAAATATTTTTATTTCGGTAAACTTAAACTTATGACACAGACAATAATTAACGCAAAAAAATAATTAGCGAAATGGCTCCATCTGTTTACGCGTGATGCGATGACCAAGGGAATATTTATTGGTAATATTTTTTTTATGTAGGAACATTCTACGAAGTATTAGAAAACATTAAAGCCGTACTCAAGTTATAGCGTGACCAGGAAAAATCAGGGTTTATTTTGATATAGGTATTTTTATATATACACAAAAGAAGCTATACATAGGGACAGTAGTCAATATCTTTAACAATAAAAAAACTGGCCCTAGTGACATTATCCAGAGAGGAAAGCCAAGGATACGATTATATTGGAGATCACCCTAAGGACTCACTAACTAGATAGTATTCTGAGGTTTTCATAATACTTATTAGAAGAAAATGCATGTCAAAACAGTCAATTTCTTTAAGCGATAGGTATTTCTTTCTGCTCAAACATTTCAAGTATTCCTGTGGGGTAGCACGAAAACTTCGTTAAAAGATACAGTACAAACTATGAGTTATCTGTACCGCACTACTAGATAAATAATAGTGTATACTGTATACACCAATAAGACAATTACGTCACACTTACGCATATTTTCCTGCTAGGGCCAATAGATACCAGCGTCAGTAAGATGATAAAAACTCTTCACCATCCCCATCATCAACCAATCATCATTTGATGTGAGATAAGGTAATGTTTCTATCCATAAATATTTAAAAGGACAAATGTACAATGTACCGAGAAAGAACAGTTATTATTCTTTACTTTTCCAACCCTTCCAACTTACAGATCTCATTTCACTTTAATAAACAAGTCCGACATTACTTTCTGGTCTACCCACTAATTTTTTATTCTGAAACCCAAGAAACTCCATAAACACTTTCTTTATAATCAGCTCAGTCACTAAAATAACTTAAATTTTTGTTGTAAAAGTTAGGAAAAAAACGTCATAATAGGAAATAACTTGGATATCTCTCTTGAGGTAATCTTTTGAGGTAAACAAATTCTTTAAAACTCGTGAATGCTTCAGTGCGAACCTTTTCAGACTTAACACTGTTTTAAGTGGTGACACACGCGCCTTTATACTCACAGGCATGTGCGCCGTACAATTTGGACATAAATAAAATGAGACAGATAAACATCGGCCAGATTACAGATGCATCGGTGTCCATGTGATTAAGTAGCCTGCCACGTTTGGCCAAAAGGCGCCGGCTCGAATCTCGTCCAAAGAATCGTTTATTGCTATTTATTAAAAAGTTTTCAATGAGCAGACGTTTCTTTTTCTTTTAAAATCATGTAATAATTTATTAGCGAAGCAAATTATAATTATAACCGTTCCAGCTGAATAAACTTAACGTCAACTATTTCTATTGTACTCAATTCAATTGTTTCTTACGCCCGTTGCATACAAAACACATGGAATCCGGATAAAAGGTTACGAAATAAACAAATATATTAAAATTTCATGCACTTAGTAGATCGTAAACGAATCGACAGAGGCAATAAAGTAGTCCTTATTATAGTTATAGATCTTGTATCCAGTCCAAAAGATAAGTGGCTTGAAACTTAATAAATTCACGTCGCTGAATCTTGTCCAGCTTGATGTCGGTCTACTCCAGAACATGCTAGCTAAACCAACACTGGTGCATCTACAGGCTGTCCATAGACAATTGATATCAGTCAGAGGATAGTTACATGAATGGTTCATGAAGTGAATGACATAGTCGAAGTGTGACTCAAACTCCCTAAAAAAGAAAAAAAGGATATCTCTTCTATTCGACTTTCAAGCTTTGCTATCTTCACTCCTCGTAACGGGAGCTCGTGTCCATCTATCTATACAGGAATGTGATGGAAATCTAATGGCTTCTTTGATAAATTTATTGGTAGGTTAGCGAGCAAGTTCGCCAGCTTACTCATCCATATGTGACATGTTTTACTTACCAACGTTTCACGTTGTTAAGTTATCAAGTTGGTAGACTAGATAGGGTCGTACTTGGGTTAACAAGTCTTGTTGGCTACTTGCTTTGCTTTATACTTGGGAAGATTCTTTTTTATAACTTAGTTTACTCCTAAACAACTTCTAAGGAGTCGGCGTGCAGGATATTTATTACTTGATACTAACGCTCTATGGCTTCGCCCGTTTAAACTGTATATCCCTCAGGACTGTGTTTGTTTATGCCAAAAGTTTAATCATATTTATTACCAACCTAAAGAATATTAAACTTTCAATTTTATGATAAACTTTTAATATTAAGACAAATATCCCCTAACTTCGCGTGAAATATATTTTTGATATATCTTGGAAGCTTCCAGCGTGTTGTTAAGATAATGAGCAAGTAGTCTCTTAGCCGGCTGATTCTATAAGGCATTAATGCTGGGTATATAAGCTATAAAAAATAAATGTCTTATCCAAATTTCACTCAAAGCCGTTGAGCCGTTTGAGCCTTATTCACTATGTCCTTTCATGCATGTAACGCGGCGTGTTATGATATCTTCAAGGGTTTATTGTGGTTTCAATACAAATTTACTATAGTTCCTTGATGATATCTTAGCGCACGTTATATGTCTGAGCGGTCATAATGAATAAGGCCCCAGAGTGAAAATTTTTCAAACTTATGTACTTACTTAATCAATTAATCACTAATATATTACAATCTTACTACTAGTTGCAATACTACTACTAGCCAATTGCAAGCCTATTTCTAGTACATACCTTCGGTACTTTACATGACGTGAATGATATAATAGACTCTGTATAATAGAATAAGAAAGATCTGAAAGATCGTGCTCTGAACGAAAACCTCTTGACATATCTAGAAACGAAGGATCTCCTCAGTGACCCCAATACGGGTTAACTATTACTTACGGGTCAACTGGGGATCTGGTAGCTACTGTCAAGCAATTTGAAGACAAGTCATTGACGTACATGAAGATACACTGGTCTTAGGGCCAAGTACTAAAATCTGCTTAATCGTAACTTAAATAATACTAGCGACTGCCCGCGACTTCGTTCGCGTCGCGTTCTTTTGTAAGAACCTTCTCCTGACAATAATTAACACAACAAAAAAGAATTAGCGCGATTGTTTCATCCGTTCTCAAGTTATAGCGTGACCAGGAGAAATAGGGGGTAATTTTTATATATATTATTATATATATTATATTTTATATATATACAGGGTGTTTGGTAGAGGGACCGATAAACCAAATTAGCGTGTTCGGGGGCCCCAAGTTGGCCAAAAAAATCCCCTACACCACAATTTTTTTTTTGTGAATTTTCCTGTTTAAAGCAGGTCTAAAACAGATTTTACAAATGTCGTGGTAAATAAGTACAATTTCGGAGAAGACGGGAAAATTCACAAAAAAAAGTTTAAAAAAATTGGGGGGGTCGGGGATTTTTTTTGGCCAACTTGTATTCTCCAAGTGGGCCCCGGACACGCTCATTTGGTTTGTCGGTCCCTCTACCAAACACCCTATATATATGTCGGAGGAAGCTACAAGTCGGGTTGATTGTTGTTCGCATGTAAAACGCACAATATTATTTGTTTACATTCTTAATAACTTTTAAAATTCTTAATTTAATTTAATTTGTTTGTTCCATTTTTCTATAGCTTAAAAACCTTACAAATGTAATAAAAGTTAGGAATATTGTAATTTACGTAACGACCAATCAGAGCAGAGCACGTGCCTCGAGTGGGGTCGAGGCGCCATCTTTACTTTAGGAAGGCTGACAGTTTTTGCAACACATTTGAAAGATAGCGACAGATCGAGTTGGATCGTTGAAAAGTATATTCGTTGGTTAAAGTAAGATCGGTCCCCTGAACCCGCTGCTCGGTCTTAACTGTGATTTTTCTTTCGATATTACTGTGGAGTGACAAAATATTATTTAACCTAAATTAAAATATTGTGAAATTGTGATCATTGTGTTTTGTGCCCGCATTTTACCCTGATGACGCCCACTAAGCCCGCGACCACTAATCACGATGTCGACGAAAATAATGCTTCTCCGACATATATTTTATACAGATATTAATAACTTAAGATGGCGGGAAAAAGCCTATCAATGGCTATTGTTGATTTTGTTTTATTTTCCAAGATATGTGTTTCTTTCGAATTTTGACGGGTAATAGTGGTGGAACACAAGTAAACAGAATCATGAAACATTGTTTTATGTTCTCGTCAACATTCGCCATAGAAATATTTAGTAATACACCCACCGCACCTACTAGAACGTTACTTAGACAGGATAGTGACTTAATGACAGACTTATTTATGTGACTGTGACTTGACTTTGACAGCTTACACAAAAACCACACAACTATACATAATCTACCTAAATACATAATAACTTGAGAAATGGCAAATGTACACAAGTACGAGACCAAACACAGGAAAATAAAAAAGTATCACGTAATCTAATCGTCACGTATACAATACAAACTATCATTTATCTAGTACAACTGTGACACAGATAGGTCATAGTGTGTACTGGATACGTACGATACGACGCAAAGATGTGTGCTCATTGGCCAACAGATCTCTCCGACACTTCGAAGGCTTTCTACAGGGATTTGATAGCCTTATTAACAAGCTTCCGTCTTACGGCTTGCTCGTTAACAGACAGACTAGACAGACACATAAATTATATGTATATTAATACAATACAAATCAATTTACGCGACTGGCTCGTGCGTGTCGTTAATGCTTATCCGACGTGCGCGGCGCGGGGTGAATTCAAATGCTATTACTGTCCAGGGCTGGCATGAATGTCGTTAATCATATAAAAAATTACTAAGCTACTACTTATTCCTGATTTGCTGCAATATCTGAAAGCAGCAAACCCTTCTGCCAAACGAAACAAAGCATATTACACAACTAACACCAAACAAATCACACTCGTAATAAACACACGAATATTATAAAAGACGAAAGTTTGAGATAGTGTTTATAAGAAGAATAAGAACACTGTTTATTTACCAACCACAATACATCCTATTAAGGTACAATATAATTTAAATACTTACAAGTACAATTTGAAAAATTTCATACCGACTTCCATTCTATTCAGTTATTCAAAAACTACGGGACCGAATTTGATGAAATTTAAATGGGACCACAAGGGAACCACCAGCTCAAACAAAAAAGAATTTTGAGAATCGGTTCACCCTATCAAAAGTTATGAGGTAACAAACATAAAAAAATACAGTCGAATTGAATACCTCCTCCTTTTTGGAAGTCGGTAGAAAATGATATAACTTAATAGTTAATTACTTTATAACTTAATAGTTAATATGAGACTACTAATGAAACAAGACTAAGCCTGTATCTTAGGTGCCCGACACAAAGACAATTATTGTACAAAAGATATTGGCGCGCGAGTTCATGGATGAAAAAACATCTTTATACACGGAATGTTTATATGTTGATTGGCTATCGAATTAATTAATCATTAAGTGTATTTTTGACATTGTGACAATATGTAGTCAATTTGTATGATATATCTAATGAACACTGAGAAATGGTTAAATAATTATAAATTCATTTATTTTCAGATATATCTATAAACTTATGTTTTAAATGTTTATCGGGACTTATCACGTATTAATTAATATAGGTAAAAATATGTACCTTTCGCTCGACGTTTCGACCATGTTACAATGGCCGTGGTCACGAGCTGACTGAAAACTGCGGGTGAGTCCGGCGAGAAGAGCGGGTGTTTTGTTCTCCTACCCTCACTTGATCTTGAAAAATCGCAGGGTTGTCACTACGACACACAACACTGACTGTATCGGTAAATGTTCTAGTACCTACACCGCGGTTTGTACACTTGCTCACTACGGGATTCCACGACGCCGCTAACCTAAATCCATCTTCCCGGTTGAAATTGCGATGTTTTCTAATTTCAACCGCTTCACGAACCATTCTTGAGAAATAATGTCGTTCAGTGGAGAGGACCTTCGGATCGTGGAGCTCGATCCAGTGACCGGATCCCGCCTCAAGCAAATGTTCTGCAATAGCCGACTTCTGTGTCTGGCGATTTTTGACGGCCGCGATATGTTCTTTGATTCTTTCAGCTATGGTACGCTTCGTTTGACCTATGTAGGAACTACCGCAGCTACAATCGACCTTGTACACACCAGGGGTCTGGAAAGGAATAACGTCTTTCGGTGTCCTCACATGCCTCACCAGCTTAGAAAAGGGGGTATACACCGTCTTGATGGAGTACTCCTTCAGCAAAGTCCCTACCTTATCCGTTACTCCTTTAACGTAAGGCATGAAAGCCGGCTGCCGCTCGACGTCAATCCCTCTCTTGTGACATCTGCGTCTCGCCTGCCCGCGTTTAGTCACACTATAGCCATTCCTTTTAAGTACCTCCTGAACATACCTTTTCTCAACCTCTACATGTTCAGGGTCACAGAGGGCGTCCGCTGGTGAGGTGAAGATGTGGAAAAGGTATGTGGACGACGTTTTCTGCATTATGAAGGGAGATAGGCGGGTAGTAGACCAGTTTGTGGATCATCTCAACTCGATTCACCCTAACATTAAGTTTACGTATGAACTGGAGGTGGAAAGAACTTTGCCATTCCTGGACGTCAAAGTGATGGTGAGGTCCGATGGCTCGTTAGCTCACTCGGTTTATAGAAAACCCACGCACACGGACAGATACCTACACGCTACGTCACACCATCACCCACGTCATCTACAATCGGTGGCCAGGTCTCTGTTGGACAGAGCGGACGCCCTCTGTGACCCTGAACATGTAGAGGTTGAGAAAAGGTATGTTCAGGAGGTACTTAAAAGGAATGGCTATAGTGTGACTAAACGCGGGCAGGCGAGACGCAGATGTCACAAGAGAGGGGTTGACGTCGAGCGGCAGCCGGCTTTCATGCCTTACGTTAAAGGAGTAACGGATAAGGTAGGGACTTTGCTGAAGGAGTACTCCATCAAGACGGTGTATACACCCTTATCTAAGCTGGGGAGGCATGTGAGGACACCGAAAGACGTTATTCCTTTCCAGACCCCTGGTGTGTACAAGGTCGATTGTAGCTGCGGTAGTTCCTACATAGGTCAAACGAAGCGTACCATAGCTGAAAGAATCAAAGAACATATCGCGGCCGTCAAAAATCGCCAGACACAGAAGTCGGCTATTGCAGAACATTTGCTTGAGGCGGGATCCGGTCACTGGATCGAGCTCAACGATCCGAAGGTCCTCTCCACTGAACGACATTATTTCTCAAGAATGGTTCGTGAAGCGGTTGAAATTAGAAAACATCGCAATTTCAACCGGGAAGATGGATTTAGGTTAGCGGCGTCGTGGAATCCCGTAGTGAGCAAGTGTACAAACCGCGGTGTAGGTACTAGAACATTTACCGATACAGTCAGTGTTGTGTGTCGTAGTGACAACCCTGCGATTTTTCAAGATCAAGTGAGGGTAGGAGAACAAAACACCCGCTCTTCTCGCCGGACTCACCCGCAGTTTTCAGTCAGCTCGTGACCACGGCCATTGTAACATGGTCGAAACGTCGAGCGAAAGGTACATATTTTTACCTATATTAATTAATACGTGATAAGTCCCGATAAACATTTAAAAGCATTATTTATAATATATAATGCCTAATTACACAATTGTAGTGATATTATATATTTTAACACTAAGTTTCAATATCTAAACTGTACTGTGCTGCCTTGTTATATTCGTAAGGCGCGGTCGTATCCTGATTATAGTAAAGAGCAGAATTTTTAAACACCTATTGTAACGAAACGGATCGATAATATATTATGAAAAAAATACAAAGGTTAGAAAAGGAATAGGAAAAGAGTAATAACCGAAAAGAATTCATAAATATAACTCTCTTTCAGCAGAAAAAAATCCTGAATAGGTCCACAAAAATAAATTTTCACGTCCAAACTCTCAGAATTTTCAGCGATAACACTATTTTTTTTAGGCAATACATAGCCAACGTATAGTACTAAAGTAATAACCAGAAGTTTTTTCAATTGTGTTAGTATATATCGAAAAATATAAAGAAAACGTACAAAATTAACGCATTTTCGCATTACATCGTCCAATCTAACAAGCCATTTTCAACCTTACGTAAAGCATCGTAAATTATTTTAAATTTGTGGTTGGACCGCGTCTTAAATAATTCAAAATAACTATGGAACTCATGAGTGTGTGCGGGGTTAGAGTGAGGGTGTGTTTGTGTGCATTCGTTTGTGTATGCGCATAATATGTGTTGGCGCGTAAGTGCGTATGAGTAGAGTTATGTAAACACTTTTCTTAGCGTGTGTAGGTATGTTAGGAGGCTGTGAGAATGTTTGTTACTACTTTTCTCTCAAACGGCTCTACCAATGTTGATGAAATTTGATATGGAGGTAGATGAGGAGCTGGATTAAAACATAGGATACTTTCATCATCGTCCATCACGACGCGGAAACCGCGGGGCGCTGCTAGTTTAACAATAAAGTAAACAAAAGTTTATTAAGTCAAATAAGTTCAGCTTTAATTAATGTTGGATTTTAACTGTATTAAGCCTTCCTATATTGTGATAATTAAAACAAAAGATTTATGAATGAAAAGAACATGCATTAACGTCAATGGTACTCAAAGGATTCATTAAGAACTTTGTGTTCTTAACTTAACTTAACTTACTTTGAGTACCATTGATAAAAATCACGAACAATCAGTATGTATGTACTAAAATACTGTTCTATATAGTTAAATATATTTGCAAATAAAGTCATAATTACTCAGAATAGCTTTGTGTAGCTGAATTTAGACTCGCGTCTAAAACACGTACCTAATATTCTCTTTAAAATATATTTGAAGTTTATTTTGCCTGCTGCATTATATTGTAATAAAAACGTGACAGGAACACTATGACGTTTTTGTGTTGTGTGCCAACCCTGAGTCAGTAGGTACTAAATACACAATCAATATTATAATGTGCACGGGCAATGGCGCACGGCGTGGATCCGAGTCTACTTTAATTTATTCGAATACTGACAGTGCGATTGCATTACAAGTTTTAACGACAACCCTACATGAATATACATGTATTATATGGTACACTAGGAAACGCCCATGAATATAGTCGCGTGGAAATGATTTACCTAATGGGGGTGTATTATGAATCACATAAACCAACTCATTCCGATTCCGACAGCACTTTCTGCCTCACACTACCACTACGTGGACCAGCTGCCATATGAGGTGTTTCCGAAGGCGACTCCACTTCAAGAAAAGAGCCTATTCCTTCCTCAAATGCCGGCAACGCATCCTCGAGATCTCTGGTATAGCATATGTCCGTGGCGACAGTGATGACTTACCATCAGATGGGCCGCCTGCTTGTTTGCCAACCTATCCCATAAAAAAAACAATATCGCTGCAGCAGTTTTGTCACAGACCCAGAGCCCTACTCTTTAAGGCATTGGGATGACTTGGGCTGGCGGGGGAAATTCACTATACACCCCAAAACAGAAAGTATAACGGATCTTAGTGACTAGGCAACGAAAGCCACTGACAGCACTTTAATCTTCTAAGTTCTGCGATGTACTGCACTGATGATGATAATTAATCTGGAACATTGCTATTTATTGACATCAGCCCAGAATAGGGTTACCATATCCCAGGATTTGTCCTGAGGTTCCAGGATTTTCGGACTCTTCTCAGAATTGCGGCCGGATTTCGCAAATCTCAGGATTTTAATGTTTAATCAAATAGGTACATTTTAAAGATCACTTTTATAGAAAGTGGAAAAAAAACAATAAAAATCCTTCCTAAAAGAGTAATTGATAATATAGGCACAATTTAAATCAACACTTAATAATTCAAGTAGGTATTTAATCAGTTTTAATATATTTCATGTGTGAAGATATCTTTTTAAGTAAGGTTGTTTCTTAAGTTATTATATTATGCTACGCTTGAGAGAACTCAAACTGCAACAAAATCTCAAGATTGTTCAACGGAAATCAGGCCTTTTCTTCGGACTTTTAATTTTTTCATCTGGTAAACCTAGCCCAGAAGATTACTTTGCTACAGTATAATTCGACCTTAACACAGTATAACTTTCACACTACGATTTTAGGGTAGAAATCATTCGAATATCTGAGTCAAAGAAGGATTCTACCAGCTAGTAGGTCCTGATTGGAGCCACCCGCAGGAACCCCGTGCTGATTCATTGGGCACTCTTCTAGAGATATGGGTGACCAGGCACTCTATCCGCCTTCCTAACCCTTAAAAAAATTCAACCAACAGCAGCTTCACCGTAATAAAAAACTCGTACAAATCCCTTGCCGCTATGCTAATAAATAAAAACCAAATAAACTTAATGAGAAAAGCAAACGACTAAAAGCCTAAACCGCAATGGAAACCATACAATATCCAAATTGACAGATTTCCAAGCGTCGAATACGGCTAACTACCCGCATTCTATAAGAGGATTATGAAAAAAGTGAAGGAGCTTACGGTCAAATTTGTTGTGGTGTAATAAAATTCCGGAAAGATTGAACTAAACATATTAAAACTTATTTGTTAAACTTAGCTATCGGAAAATACCAATTAAGATAAGTAACGACGCAAAATTATAATATGAATGGTACTCGTAGTAGAACTTATATGACATGTTATGTAAAATACGACAGAACGATGGTATAGTCGACGATAGAACTGTAAAGCAAAGCAAATAATAATCCAAACCTTACAAAGACGTTGTAAGGGAAAGAAAGAAAGTTGTCAGGGCAATACGTACAGCAAAAGTGAATAGATGTATAAAATGTGGCCAATTTACTTAACTTAAATCAATAGGTTGTCAATTTAATGTAGGTAATTATAATTATTTATTTACTATCAACATGTAATTAGATTATTCATTGTGTTATTTATATAACTCATAACTAAGATTTTTAGGACTTCTAATTTTAGATGCTACAAATATATTTATTTCATATCAAAGTCAAAGTCAAAATCATTTATTCAATTTAGGCATCAAAGACGCACTTATGAACGTAAACTTTTCATTATAATGTACTTGAAAGACTCTACCGCCGCGTTCCAAAATATATAGAGCCCACCGAGAAGAAGCGGCATGAAAATCGGGGCCATTCTTTTTATATAGATGTTTACAACAAAAACGACTTTATTGGACGTTATACGTAATAAGCAGACATTATCGACCTAGGTTTCGGTCATGTCCGTAGCCCATCTTCATAGGGTGATCGCGGCGACCATTGAGTAAAAAGTCGGTTTAGATTTTAATAACAATTAGGCGTCAAACTCACGAGAATTTTCAAACAAAAATATACCCAGTTATATGAATTTTTCTTGAGGTGGATGAATTTTTTTCCATCGTTGGTTGGAAGTGAAAAAAGATTAAGTAATGACTCAAAGCACCTTACTTAAAGCGACGGTAATATCTTTGTCTATAAAGAATATAACGTTTTTCCGTAAAAATGTCAATTCAATTGGGATCATTGCAGAAGCGCGGTTTGAGAGAATTTAAGCGCTTTATTCGATCAAATCTCCATTATCACGATTGCACTCGAACGGGATTAGTCGATATTGAAATTGTTGGAATCAGTTAATTGGCTGCATAATTGTTTTATAAATATACAATATCAGAACATGTCGATCCTGAACAAAAAGATAGGCGTCCTAGGAATAGGGGCCACGCGTGTGCTAATTTACTGTTTTAAGTCGCGGTCCAATCCCAATTTTATAACAATTTACGATGCTTTACATAAGGTTGAGAATGGCTTATTGGACGATGTAATGCGAAGATGCAATTGAATACGTGCTAATACTTCTTATATTAATTCGTACAATCAAATGATTACGTTTTAATGGTAAAGGAGTCCATAGTTTACTAGCAAATTTAAATAAGAATTCGAATATAATTCATTTATTGAAATATAGTTTAGATTTACTATCTTATCTTATAATTGCAAAATTAGTTTCCATTGGCTATGTCAGTCTAAATTTGATTGCAGAATAGCCCAATCGTCATTACTGCAAGTAATAAATAGCTATTATTAAGATACCTACATTAACATTAATGGAATTATGTATTATCGTTGTGATTTTGGACATGCTTAATTTTTATTAAAATTTTTAATAGTATTTTGGTACGTCCAGTTCACGTGATTTGTGATATTATTATTCCATTTCTTAAATTTTTTAAATGAATTTTTATTATAACTAGGTATTATTATTGATTTATTGAAAAAAATTTAAAAAAAAAGTATTGTTAATGTTATTATTGATACAATTATCAAGACGTTAGTTTGCCTACGTATGATGTAAATATATCGTTGACATATAAATTGAAAATTTATGAATAAATGAATATGAATATAACACTCAAAAACACGTGTTGACATTCCATAGGTACTAAACACACAGGTAAACAGCCAAAGCTACGATATAGAGTACCTTAAAGCCATCGTAAAAAAACCATGCCCAACTCTTAAAAGCAAACATTTACCCCTAATTCACCTGCTTGCTTTTCCTACTTGCATCAAACGACTCACTTCCTCATCAAAAAAATACGAAATCACCAGCATTCAAGTTATCGCAGCAAAACATCCAAATATCATCAAGTGGCTCGAGTTATGCGAAACGCCACCGGCAGGCCGCAGAAAAATGACGCTGGTAAGGGAAACATTGCCGACGGTAGAGCATTGTACAAACAGTATGGAGTTTTTATTATTAGCTGTCCTCGCGAACTCCTATTCGTCTTAAAAACATCTTTGTTCCGGCCGGTCTATCCCGCGGGATAAAGTTTTCAATAACACAAAACATGGCACATGTTACCCCGGAATAGTGTAGCTTTCCATAGGTGAAAGATTTTTTTATTCAATCAATAGTTCACTTCATAAAGAGTCTTTGAGAATGAAGAATAAAAAAACGACGATTAGCTTTTCATCATTAATGATAAATCTTCCAGAGTCCTGCTAGAATATATAATATATATCTATAGGAACAAAGTTTACGATCCCTGCTTTTGTCATGCACCTACGATGTTCTTGCAGTATCCACTGTACTGCTGGAAGGATGCGCGTATAACTTCATACAAAATAAGGTCCTGCCTGCAGTACTATCAAAATCCTTCCGGAAGAGCTTCTAGAATGGCTTTTGCTTGGACGATCTATCATCATTAAGGAACAACTGCCAGAACACAGCGAAACATATTATAGTTATTTGGCAACAGGTTTTAAAATTTGAGGGTAGTGATAGCTAGATCAGTACAAGAAAGTACCTACTACTATACCAAGCTGTTTGTATTCTCTACAATGTAACCTTCACTATAAACTCAATTCCGTAACAGTATTTGAACCCACGACTGTCTTATAGACCAACCTTCACTACCACTCAGAAAACACACGTGTGTGCATTGGATATAATTATGATACAATCAAGCCGTTTGCTTGATATCAAGCGCCAGGCCTTACAATAACAGTTATGAAGTCACAGATTTTAAATTTACCTGTCTATGATCATTATCATCATCATTTACCCCATAAAACTGGTCACGTCTTTTCCATCAAGTAATTTTAGGCTAAACAGAGGCCTTCAACCGAAATATAATAATAATAATAATATGAGACACCCGCATAAGATCTTCAGGTTGCAAACTAGACAGAGCTGTTCTATAGTAACCTGATGACTAATATACACACCCAGGCACAGCTCAGACATGTTCATGCACGCACAGGCAAAGATCTACCAAATGCACGAGCCGGCCAGTTAATAGTGCATAATACGTAACAATCATATAATAGGGGTGTTGTTCAAACGCAGAATATCTTGACAAGGTTAAGTAGATGTCAATATCAGCGCAGTGCCCATACTGCCTGGCTGGTACTCCAATGGCATGGCGATTTATTCACGTTAGAAGATACACGGAAACGTACTCGAATACCAACGGCCTTGAGTCGACGTGCTGGTTTTTTATATGTAAAAATATAGAACGTGATAAAGATAGCCTTTCGTGATGGTATTTGGTAACTAACAGGCTAGATACGCAGGTACATGCACGCACAATATTTGGTAGTATGACTTTATAACTTTAGTCTTAGGTAGCTAGGTCCAGTCTGCTTCCTAGAACCTTAGTATATACAAAACAAAGACAATTATTAGAGTTTGAAAACTATCGTGAGTATCGCACAACTAATATAAAGATGCGCTGTGTGCGCGAAGCGATCTCCAAGCGTGACCACTCCCTGAAGAAGAACGTCTTACACGTTCGAAACATCTCCCGACTTAATACCAAGTGAGTGAAGCCGGTATCTTTATATTAGTAAAAAGACAATTATACAAAAAATTGGACTGGCAACACCACCTATTGGGTGGCTCCGTGTAGACTCGTCATCAGATTAAATTACCCGAAGGCAAGTAGCCCATTCAAAAAAAGCAAGTTGGTAGCCGGCTACACGTAGCAGCAGCAGACGACGTGTCGTCGCTTCATTTCGCCGAGACACGACGTTTCTTCATGTCGCTGCAGTTATGATTTCAAACCCGACTGCAGACGGCAACTGCAGATGGCATCAACCATTTGAAAAGCGATACGGAAGGTTAATTTAAGAGCTTTGCAGTTGTTTTCCTAGGTAGATTGGTACCCGCGAGCGGCACTACTGATCTGCGCTCGAGCGACAGTGACGTCTGCCGCTAGACGACGCGTCGCTAGCTTCGTGTCGCTAACTACGAATGGTACGAGTATTTCATAGAAATATATAGAAACCAGTAGTGTCGCTGCGACACGGCGTTTCCTGCGGCTTCATGGAGCCGGCTACCAACTTGCACCTTAATTGAATGACTGAGACAAGCATAGACTAAAATTAACCAAACTGCTTCACCAATGTCACCTGACCGACATGACAGACTAACGGATCTTTTCACACTGAACACACACATATACACACCCTCATTCGCGGCGTGCACTACCTATAGGAATACAATTCCGTATAGTTGCGTAAGGAACCCTAATAATGATGCGAGCACATACATCTTCTCGACCACACAGTTAGCCACTACTGAACACTGGTCTTAATCCAAACAACAAGATTTTACTGCCCATTCCTTGGTGATTTCCAAACCAGTTCACACTGCATCCATGGGACGAGAAGGATTTATGCGACATGGCTTTAGCTACTTATTGAACGTGTATGTCTTCTCTTATATATAAAAATCAATTCCTGTTCGTTAGTCTAAAACTCGAAAACAGCATGGCCTACTGCTTTATCGTACGCCTCAAATACAGGGTGGTTTTAAGAGAAACAAAATCATCATCCACATCACACAGGTGAAACCGCGGGGTGCCTAGTCTGAAATATTTTTATCACCCCCATCTTGTGTTCTATTTTCCACCATTAGCCGATCCCAAAATGGACTCGTATTGAGAACGAAGTTGACATGCAGCTAAACATTTAGGAGAGAAATATACACTTGGGCTACAGTAGAAATAGCAAATAAAAACAATAAATCCAAGCTAGCCTTTAGGAAGAGCGGAGATGTAAAAAGTGCTAACTCGTAAGAACAACCGCAGGGTTGTCGACAACTTGAAATATAATGTAAAGTCTATGATCGAATTCGACCAGCAAAATATTTTTTATCCAAGATATATTACAGAGTAGATTTTTGAGACGAGACTGTAAAGGCTGGTACTTTAGCCTTTATCGTTACAGGAAAACATTTTTACGAGACCATCCATTACTTATTGACATAATATTCTGAACTGCATTCACGGATTTTGGAATTGAATATTTGTACTACCAAAAAACTTTGAGGGCAATCGGTCCTATTTCATAGAGCGATCAAAATGGGGCAAACTGGGGTTAGAGTTTAGACAGTATAGACATGTTAGAAATCACCACTTTTCCCAAAAATTTTGTACTGAAAAATAATTAATCAACTCTAATATTATATTCTTTGTAGCCAATCGATCCTATCCCTTACTGTAAAAATCTAGTCGGGACTTATTTCTGATATCGCAAAGCATTTCAATTGTAACAGAATAATTAACCATTTACTTAAAATCAACAATTTAATAATACCACACCTATTTTTATACTTTACATATAATAATAATATTTTTTTTAAATAAGCATCAGCTCGTGGCGCGCTTTATCCCTTTGCTTCCCAGAGACGCATAAATACGTCAGTTTCCTTCATAAATCTTTTGTTTTAATTATCACGGTATAGGAAGGATTCATTTGAATCACTTTAATAGAGAAAAGTAGTTTGCTACAGACACAAAAGCGGTTCCTAATAGTACTAATACGTCTAATAATATTATTATTGAGTCTTTATTACGTATAGTAAAAACATTTGTTATAAAGTGTCCAAAATATCGTATCTTAACGAAAAGCTATACAAAGACACAGAGAGTATACTTTTAAATCAAATTCGACTTAGATAACGATTGAATATAACTCATGCAAATAAATCGACAACCCTAGATTTTGATATGAAATGGATGCGAGCAAAGTATCCCGTTTCCGCCCTCGGTCTCAAGAAAAACGGACACCCACTACAAATGGGTTTCAAATCTGAATAAAATGTTGCAGTGCAGTTACACTCGGTTCTTAGTGACTTCTTGCTTAAAGGGTTCAAGATTAAATAGTTTTTTTTTGTAACTTTTACATACTCCTACTTCTGCACTAGTAGGTACTACCTATTCCTTGTGTTACGGTAGGCATGGATACACATACGAATGAAGTCATACTTTTCTGCTCATTGCACAAATACATATGCCCTATGCCAGGGATTGAACCCGGAACCCCTCGCTTCGAAAGCCACACAGCCGAATGGGCCGGCACGACCGGAGAAGTACCACACTCCCAAATAACACCGACGGGAAATAACACCGACGGGAAGTAACACAGCTTGCTATTGCGTTTCGTCGGTTTGTGGCAGGTTCTAGAGGCCCGATTCCCCCATTCCCCGTTCTTTCTCTCCTTCCCCATCCCCCTCCACCCTCACCCTTTCTAAGAGTATCTCTTCCTTCCTATTTTCCTTCTTCAAAGGTCGGCAACGCAACCTCGAGACCTCTGGTATTGCGGATGTCCGTGGGCGACGGTATCACTTACCATCAGCTCATTTGCCAACCTATCCTATAAAAAAAACAGAGTCGCTACCAACTGAACTAACGAAGCCGGACTGAATTGGATACTATGTAAAGAGGAAAGAACTATGGAAGTAACAGAGGGCTAATATGTTTGGAAAGACCTTTCAAAAGTTAAGAGCTATGAAAAAGGCTATGTTTCTATAGCCTATGACTACAATTACTGAGCATATATACATATTATAGTATGTATATATACTGCTGAGTGAGATGAACATATAACAACGTGAAGAACTATAGTTGACTCGCCAGCAGCTTCGCTCGCTTGGCTTTTGTGTAGTGGCGATTCAATAACTTTTGTATTTATGAACCGATTGACATGCAACAAATACTAAATGAGGCTTAACGAAATATATTAGTGAAGACCAAATCTAAATCGGATAAGCCGTTTCTGAGGTAAGCGTGCACAGACGCACAGACACACAGACAAACAGAGATACATTCTTACATTTTGTTCTTGAACATAAAACCAATTTCCTTCAAAAATCCAGATTTCTTTCTTCGTTTCTGCGAAATTGGCAAGATACCGCAAACAATTCGAATAAACAGTACGAAACAACACAAAAGTCAAGTAAAGTCACGTTACTGCAACAGAATCCAATGCATCGAGCAGTAAAAATCAACGGGCACAAAACGGGCAAATTATATTTTGGCGCGATTCCCGCCGTAGCTCGCGTTTTGCCGCGATTTCATTGAATACTCTTGGCACGGGATAAGAACTGATTCCAGGAACTATAAATAGAGGAATTGAGTCAAAATAAACTTAATAACAATACATGTACAGAAAATAATCGTGAGTTTGACACATTTATTTAATATCAAAACCGACTTGACTCACGTAATTAGCCGAAGATATCGACCTATGTTTCGGGCATGTCCGGTGCCCATCCTCAGGGAGTTTTTTTTTACGACTGTTTTACTTTACGACTCAGGGAGTTTAAGATCTTGTAGACGCGCTTTGAGTACAACGTCGGCTAATTAGGTAAGTAAAGTCGGTTTTGATAATAAATAAATACATGTATATATATTTTATATGGGGCAACATCCACACAAGTACTTCATGTCCTAAACGAAGGTAGGGTTGTCAACCAGCCAGTTGAAATAAACTTTTTTGTATTCTGGTTCAACAAAGTGACTCCCTCTCGCCTGATGGAAAGCGAAATTGTCCAGTAGTGCGATTGGTGCAGCCGTAAGCTGCACCAATCGCCACCCAGTTTTCTCACCCCCCTTGATAAACCCAGGGACTACCAGCGAAATAAGTATAATCCGGCAGAGCGTTTGCTTACACGACAGAGGTAGGAACTGCCAAACTTTTTGGTTCGTGGTAAGAAGTTTTGAACAGTATATGGATGCAATGCTAGGCCGGAATGAGTAGTTCGGGATCGGAATAGTTAGGAAGGAATAATATTAAAGAGCTCTTCAGAACATTAGCCATGAAAGAGACGGTAGAAAATACTTAGAGAAGCTATAGTTCTACGCATTTGTAGGGGTTCTAGGTGTTGAGTGACTTCAGCGTCTTCAACAATACGGACAGCGCGACGTTGCAGTCTGTCGAGAGCATTCATAAGGTAGGTACTTACCGGATCCATTCCAGAAACCTATCCATAAACACGTTGTTCCTACTTTACTACAGCAACAAAAACACAGCACAATTTACTTACGAAGTTTATGTCTGACAGATACAAAAACCATACAAATAAGATTTTGTTCGTACTTTTGACAGTCCTGACCTTAGCCGAGGAGATAACCCGAAGAAATGAAATCTGCGGCATAGCAGAAACATCCATTCAAATTGTGTCCTTACCTGTAAATAAAGAAAAAATTGTAAGGCTATGTTACATTTACATATAATATACCGTTACGAGTATAAGGCATCTAGATAAATAAGTAGCGAAGCTTTTCAAAGCATTTGACATCTCCGACTGAGTGTTTAGTTTTTTTATTATTGAATTAAAATTTACCCAACTAAGATGTTTAATTTTAATTATCCTATCTTTAAAAGAGCTTAAGACGATTTTGTAGAGAGCTACAAGAACCGTGAGTTTAAAAAATCACCTGAAAGTCCTGAAACTAGTATCAAAAAATATTTATGGTAAAGGAATAAAAATCTAAGATAATTCTAAAAATTTACAGATTCACCATTCAAAAATATATTTGTCACCTACCGAATTTGTATACTTATAACGCTTAATTTATCATGTCTCAATAATGCGTCAAACTAAGCACTCGCAGCTGAGTTTGCCTTTGCCTTTGATTAACAAGCTATATAAAATAAAACCACGTTATAAATGTGGATGTCGCAACGTCGGAACGCTAGCTTATAATTTAAAATTACATAACATTTCTTATTATAAATGCTACCTGTTACTTCTCACATTACAAGGTCATCAGCAGCACCACGAAAGCATCAGACAACTACATCCATCAGGCCACGTCGTCAGTCACACGTGCCTTCTGATTTATGGTTCGAACCACGCAGCCAGGTTGGGGACCCGAAACGGTATTAACGGTACAAAATAGGGGTATGTATTAGAAAAAAACGACGACGACGACGAATTATCCCTGAAGGCGTTTTATTAATGAGAACAATTCCAAAACATACGTTTTCTGCAGTCCAATTCTACTGTTTTACAACATTTAATATTCTAGCCTTTTCCCCTGGGAAATCTTAAAGGATACTACTAACTTGGAGGAGGCAAGTCCGGGAAGTTCGTATACCTACTAAAACCCCGAGGTGTTTCTCCAGCCGCCTCTTATTCGGTACTACGAGATCGCTAACGCCCTCGTCCGCGGCCGCTCTGACGGCGTTGACCCATGGGGTCTCATACCCGTTTTTGTGGTAGAGATTCAGGCTACTTCGCCTCCTCATCATATAGAGATGGATACACCGCGCGCGCCAACTCGATGTTAACAACTTGGATCGTTGGAACGTGGGGGTAGCCTTTAAAGTACATTATAATTAATAATTGACGTTGATAAGTGCGTCTTTGATGCCTAATTTAAATAAATGACTCTGACTTTGAACAATCTAGCCTGCTGCAATTGCAGTTCGACTCCTGTAGCCGTATAATAATTACCCAAATGATTTAAGCAACCAAAACAACGATTTAACAAAATAATTATATTACCTGTACGGTAAAAAAAAACTATAACATCATTTAACATGCTTTATAATTTCCTAGTTCATAGTTACATGTATTATCTTTAAAGTGGATCCCATACGTAAGCCAGATCAAATTTATTACTAAACTTGAACGACATATTACCTACATACCTAGTAACATTTACTAACTTAACTACTCGTTCATTATGTGATACATACCGCTTTTTGTTAAAACAATCGATCCTTAAACCTGTGTATGTTTCAGCCCGTTCTGCAATCTCGGCTATAGAATAGATATTTGAGTGCAATTTTACTAGTGTCGTGCGGTTTTATATGAACGAAACATTCGTTCAAGTTTTCTTTCCATTTTCATTAAAAACGCACAAACATTTTAACACGAAACTAAGCTTTTATCCATTGTATCTAAAAAATAACAATTTTCTCAAAGGTATCTAGCACATCTGCCCTATTTCTGAAATCTTTCAAGCCAATATAAATCCTATAACCCTTGAAATCGCAGAAATACGTGTCCTCGAAATAGCTTGAATGTTTTCTTTCGATCCTTGGACGTATCAAAGAAATCCGCGCGGATCGTTCAATTTTCGTATCAGATAGTTTTTGAGGGAAAATAATTTGAGGAATTACCTTCTATTCTGGAAAGCGGTATTGGGGATCTGGGGATCTTCGGGATAAATGGAATGTGTGATGCATTCCGCGAAATTGGCCTGTTTGGAAACGGTGAGATAGAGTGGTGCAGGGGGTTGGCTTGTTGGAAATAATTGTAGAACTGCACGAGGTTCTGTTTGCAAAAAATTATATTGGGAGGTTGATGACAGTACCGGCGTGGTTTAATGCCCACACGTTGATCGTAACGCTGGTAAAGGAATTATAGGACGAGAATAGATTCATCTAATAGTAAATAATTTAAAAAATGTATATTTCATCTATTACTTAACAACGATAGCTATAATTATTTTTCTACCGACTTCCAAAAAGGAGGAGGTACTCAATTCGCCTGTTTTTTTTAATTTTTGTTACCTTATAACTTTCGGCTGGGTGAACCATATTCTCAAAAAAAATTGTTGTTTGAATGCTGGTGCTTCCAGTGTGGTCCGATTTACTTACTACCTATAAATTTTATCAAATTCGGTCCAGTAGTTTTTGAGTTAAACTTCAATAACTGAATAGAATGGAAGTCGGTATTAAATTTTTCAAATTGTACTTCATAAATAATTTATTAAGTCATAAAATAATTATTGAAATTGTACAGGAGTAGTGTAAGTTAAATCCTAGTTTTTACAATCGTAGTTATTTTAAAATTATTGTTTTACAGACAACGTAGTCTAAGCGAGAACTTTTAGAATTGGGATAAATATTACAGACGTGGTAAATATATTCAAAGTATTTAATTGTCAGTAATTATAATCCACCACGCGGGCCCAGTGTGACTTGGTGGATAAGCTAAGTGGCCAACCCATGTCGAAGTTTTCAGGTTGCCTGAAGGCCTTCGAGATAGTCTAAAGACTGTTGTCCTAAAACAAACAACTGGGACCGACGGCCTAACGTGCCCTCCGAAGCACGGAAGCGCTCAGTTCAATAATGCCACTAGCGATCACCCATCCAACTCCGGACCGCAGCCAGCGTTGCTTGAAACTTGTTGATCGGTTAAGGTCACCAAGTCAAGCTCCGCTGCGAGCGTTTCACTCGTAATGTCCACTTATATATGACACATAAGGGTAGCAACTTTTGAGTGATTTTTTATTCTTAAACAGGTGATATTATTATTTGTTCGTAATTTAGCAACTCTATAGTGATATACTTGCTGTAATGTTAGTAACAGGTAAATCAAAAAGTTATTATATTATCACTTATATTCATAAAATTATTACATATTCGTTATTAATACTACGGGATAATCTCTTTGTAAAATTCATTTGTGTGGGGATATTGTTATATCGATCACTACACTTCACTAACCTACAATCCCATTTTAAATAACCTAATCTAAATTGTAGCTACATTGCGTTAATTGCGTGCACACCACAGGTGATGTATACGATAAACTAAACTAAACTAGGAGCTGCGCCATCGAAATCAAAATTAAGCAAATTGAACTAATGCTGCCCCAACAGATTCCACCGAATTTACACCGACTTGTAACTTCATAGTCCTGGCAGGTTGGGACGGTAGAATATCAATTGGCGGCAGGAAAATCAGCAACCTCAGATACGCAGACGGCATCGACACACTATTTGCATCGTCTGAACACGAACTGGCTGAATTTCTTTCTAGAATAGAGAAAGAGAGTGAATTAGTTGGCCTCAGCTTTAACAAGGCAAAGGCCAAGGTGTTAGTGGTAGACAGACTTGGTACTCTAATTCGCTCTTATGAACTCACCTAGAATTTATTGATCAGTTTGTTTACCTTGAATCTCTTCTAAGCAACGAGGGTGACAGCGAAAAGGAGATCATCAGGAGAATCCAAATGTCCAAAGCAGCGATGACTAAACTCACTAGAATATGGAAAGACCGCAATATATCCCGTAAAACCAAAGTGAGGCTGGTGCGTACGTTGATCTTCTCTATCTTCTTATACGGCGCCGAATCTTGGACGATAAGACAAAAAGAAAGGGCAAAAATCGATGCTTTTGAAATGTGGTGTTGGCGGCGGATGTTGCGAATCCCATGAACCGCCGCCGCGCCGGACCAACGTATCCATTCTGAAGGAGCTGACAGCCTAGAGAAGCTCATAGTAATTGGCCAGGTCGACAGGAAAAGAGCACGCGGTCGCTCACCTACCCGATGGTCAGACGCAGTAAAGAAACTTACACATTGCGCAGATCACGTGGTGTGTAGCTGTCAGCCACTGTCCGTGAGTTGCAACGGAATATTTGTGTGTTATTATTTAATTTGCAGTACCTAGTTCTTATCGCGTATTTTTACTCGACGCGGAACTAATTTAGTTTCAAAACCTTTAAGTACTTATACGAACAATGAAATAATTAATATGAAATAAACATTTTATTTATTTAACATACCTACCAGTGTTGGTACGTATAACCGACCTGCGGAATTGACACACTGGCGAATAACGCGATCTTTTTAATTATCTACATTTAATAAATAATGGTAAATTCAAAAAAGTATGTACCTAACCAATAAAAAATATAATCCAATTAAGTTAATAAGAAGAGACACAGTACATTTATGATTAAAAAAAAAACTTTTATTTAAATATTCATGCTCTATAAACACTACGGTGTAACAGTTAACCAACATGTTTCGTTCGAAAGCACGTGAATTTATTAGCGCGATTGCATTTCCGAACGGAACACGACACAAATTAGGTGGTTGACAATCGAATTAGATTTCAAGATTGAACAATCATGCATTTACTAATATGTAGGTATTTAATTCTCATTTATTAAATAGACACTTAGCTGTTTAATATATTTACATAAATTGCTAATCGTATGTATTTATACTTAAAAGAACGTTTCTAACTACTTCAAAATACTTTTACAGTTTTTCATACCGATGCACACAAATATCAACTGTGAACATAACAATCCTCTATTGTCACAAATGTCGCAATAGAAAATGTTGAAACAGCTATTTTTCACGAAATATCTACCGCAAACCAGGGCAGTAAACAGGGGGATTCTGCTGAACATGCATCTTGCACGAACACGCTACTGACACTTAGGAAGAATAACGATGCCGCCCGTTGCCATATTATCGATTTAAAAAGTAAAAAAGCGCGCGAATTTACTGTTCCTGTCAGAATTATGAACGAAATTTTAAAATACACGGCAGAATGTATCAAATGGTTCCGTAGGGTAAATTCGTTGTCGACTTTTACAAGTCTACTATAACAATTCTATTAGTGCTCGTCAAGTATAGTGCTACAATAGCGTAACAGGAAATATAGGAATAGACGTCTGTTAAAATTACTCAGGCAGCCAAAATTCTTATTTAAAAAATTTTAACTTATGATTTAGATATTTCAGATTGAAAAATTACATACCTACCGTCGCTAGGGATTAGTATGGACACGTGTTAGTGATACAAGAATCACATAGATATAGATAATAATTATCCTGCTATTGAGTTGAATTTCAGACAAACGTAGGTTGCCAAATCCGAAAATTCTAATCTCTAATTTTTCTGATACTGCTCTCTGCAGTGACAAAGTATTAGACAGCGCGGCCCGATCAAGTATAATGTCATCGCGATAAATAGGCGATAAAAGTGGGAAGAGGCGGTGGGTGGGGGCAGAGGACGCTTGCTTGCCGGCAATTATTACGTGAGTGCCGGCAGAGCGGTCGGGGTTGGCAGTTTTTAAATGTCATTGTTTTCTGTTACGTATACGTAGGTATTACATACATAAGCGTATATGCGATGTATGCCTACTTGTTTTGTGGCGATGTTGACATTTACACGCGTTTCGCGCCAAACCTGCTTGAATCAATGCTAGTAGGGAAGACGTTCTACTTATTTTGGCAGTTACTACGTACTACGTACTTTGGCAGTGTTATCCAAAAATACGTTACTTAATAAGTCACCGAGTGGCTCCACGTGTAGTATGTTCACACATATCTGATTCTTGAGATTGTTTGATTTGATTTAAAAAAAATATGCGTCAAAGATGAGTTTTCACGCTGGATATGATAAAATTAACACTCTGATTCGAACAGTGATCCCCTCCGGCACGTGATTAAAATAAAATAAAAATGTGCGTGACGTACAATGTTTTGATGTGTCTAGGTGTTGTAGAGCCTTTGTGGAAACAACTCAAGGTAACAACACAAGTTAAGGATCACAATAAATGTATTTTAATTGTATTTTATTTGCTTAGACCTACTCAATCTAAAATGACGTTTTCCACTGTAGAACGGAACCCTAAAACAAAAATAATAAGTTAGATTATTTCTGTGTTTCATTCTGTGTGTCATTAGTGTCTCTCTAGAGTAACGAGGTGGTTAGAAAATAGTCTCTTATCACTGAACACAGCCAAAACAAAATATATGTGTTACAGTATAACACAAGCTGGCAGTCCTAAATCTCCCAGTCTAAAAATTCACTCTTTTCCATGCAACCGTAATATTTCCAGCCCCACACAGTGTACCTGCACTGTTCTTTCACGGGTCAATACTATTAAGTACCTCGGAGTATCCATAGATGAAAATCTAAACTGGAGCAACCATATTGTGTCATTAGCGTCGAGAATAAGAAAACTCATCTATGTATTCAAATTACTTCGGACTGTTGCAGATTTAGAACTGCTGATTCGAACATATAAAGAACTTTGTGAGTGCCTCATTAGGTATTGCATATGCGCATGGGGTAGTGCTGCAAAAACTCACATTATCAGATTAGAGCGTGCTCAGCGCGCTGTCCTGAAAGTTTTACTCTACTTACCTTTCAGACATCCAACTACGGCAGTATATGAAAAAGCAAACGTTTTAACTGTACGAAAGCTATTCATATTCGAAGGTCTCCGTCGATTTCATAAAATGGTAGCACCATCTCTACCAGAATCAGAAAAAAGAGTAGATAGAATTCGTACTAAAGGAGTAAAAACGAGATTTGCTCAGAAGCAGTTCGATGTAGTGGTTCCACAGATTTATAAAAAAATAACTAAAGCATTTAAATTAAAGCATATCAAAAAATCAAATAATAACGAATTCAAAAATAATATTATTACATGGCTTAAAACTTACGATTATGAGGGAATTGAAAATATGTTAGCAAATTTATATTTTTAACAAACAAACATACATTACACACATACATTCACCACACACACATAATATGTCACGAACATACACGACACTCACATACACAACTCACAAATACACAATACACACACATGCACACACCTGCATGCCAACATAAACAATAAAATAGTAGTAATTAAATTAATTCATGTACGACATAAAATAAAATAGCTCTTGAATAAGAGAAGCCACTGTCTCCTGAAACACAGTGTATACTAGTTCGGGAGGCTATGGATTCACCATAACTGTGTAATACTATTTTTGTGTCGAAATAAATGATTTAAAAATTTTGAAATTTTGAAATTTATGTGAAGAACTTGTATCGTATTTAAGAGGCGGGAAAAGATCCAACAATGGCGGTCATAAAACATACATAATATGTAATTAGTTTAATTTTTCTAGATTTGCGTTTCCTCTAGTTTTGACATGTAGCAATGGTGGATTAGTGACAGAAGTGACAGCTAAGTGTTCGTGACGGTGCACGAGTGTAGGCAGACAATGTAGGTACATAAAAAATTATACACTAAAATAAAGACAGCCGACGGACATTTTAACTAGTAACTACTAATTTGATAATATATGTGAATATACTAAAAACTATCAGAGAAATGTTGAAGAGGTTTAAGAAAAAAAATTTTTTTTTGTTTATAGGTAAGTGGTCTCGAATGGTCTTATATTTTGCCATTAAGAAGAACTTAATATTTACATATAGTTGCATCATGAGAGCGTTTACTCAAATTGTCAGTGGCCCGAGCACGAACATTTGCTAAAGTGTAACGTTATCGTACCGTTGACGTATACAGTACAAACTATCGTGTATCTAGTACAACTGTGGCACAGATAACTCATAGTTTGTACTATATACATCAACGGTATTACACTTTAGCAAATGTTCGTGCTCGGGCCACAGGTCATCACTTGTATAATAAATCTTTCGTAAGGTCACTGTCCTGTCTAAGCGACGTTCTAGTAGTGCGGTGGATGCATTACTACAAATTTCTAAGGCGATAGAGGATAACGTAAACAACTTTTCGTGATTTTGTACACTTGTGACTGCGCAGTGCACTCATGCACCATTGCGAACACTTAACGGTTAATAATCCACCATTACACGTCAAAACTAAATGAAACACAAATTCAGGAAAGCTAAACAAAATCAACGACAAGCAAACAAAATAACAAAATTAACCATTGTTGATTTTTTCCACACACACACATATACACCTTGCTTTTCGAGTGGCGTCAAAATTACTTTTAGCGCTGTGATCGCCATTCCAAATCAACGAAAGCGCTATAAAATAGACCCATATGACGTCATCGATTACGTCATCAAGGACGCCATTTTGCGATTTCAATGACTACGCTACGAACTGAAATCGCCTCGTGCGCGTGCGAAAGCGTGATTTCAAGCCATTCCGAATGGCTGACAGATCTCACCTGTCAAAAGCGCGATATTCGCTATCTAATCGGAATGGGAACTAGTGATAATATCGCCAAAACCAGTGTTAACGCCACTCGGAAAGAAAGGACAGTTTATTCCGCAGAATTGATAGTATTGTATAATGTGTTTATTGCCGCTATCCGACCGTAACTTTATTTCTTTTTTCAAAATGTGATTAATTTCAAATAAAGAATTCGAAAGATCACAGAATAAAGAACTAAACAAAAGACACACTCCGCAATGCACCGGCGTCGACCAAACTCGATTTGGGGTCCTTACCCCACTGCACCCGTGCTAACGAACGTTCTGCTCGCGTCCACTAAAATGAACTGGCTGGAAATAATGTTGTCTTTGGCGATGAACGTTTTTAAACATTTGAAATTGTATTTTTTTGAAATTGATTACGTGGAACAAATCGATGCATTAACTTAAAGTAACGGTACTTTATAGTTAGGAAACATTATAGAAAATGTTTTGAACAAACTTTTAAATGTCTTTATACTTACTTGATTATTTACACAACTACTGTTTGACTATCATTATAACTATCCCAGTTATTTTGTTATATTTTATTTGAGTTTAGGTATTATTTCGGCACTTCTGCAAGCGCCATGACCACACAATACTTTCGACTGAACGCCATTACATATCCAGACTCGTCAGAGAAACGATTGAAATTACAAAGTTCAAAAATTAAACAACATAATCAATTGTGAGGATAATTTTCAACTTTCTAATATCCGTAATGGAGTACGTTTGTGTAAAAACTAAAATATTACTTGCTATTGCATTCAATATGTCCTCATCTCAATGGATAGTATGTACACGGTGACGTGATGGTGATGGAAATGGACAACGACAAAAAAAAATTGCCTCACAGTAGGTTCACGGACGCCGATGGAATCATGCATAAATATACAAAAATCAAACGACCGAGCTGAGAACCTCCTTCATTTTGTGTCGGATAAAAAGTAGGTTTTTTACTTTAACCTATAAACACGCGCCGGTACACCGGTGGCCAAATCTATACATTGCATAAAGCGGCGCTGGTACACCGGTGTACCGCAGTCAAAACCCATATTAGGACTGAACATAAACGTTAACTGTTCAAATATGGAATACATTTCGGTTTATTAGATGTTTTTTTAATACTAATAAGCACCTAGAAATCATTTTTACATAGAAATATAAATTATTTTGGTTATCAGTAGGCTAGTAAAAAAAACAATGGGCGTCGATACCATATCTCTTAAACTTTCGCAGGTGTGCATATGCTAGTGTATTGTTTTCGTGAGTAAGTACCATTTCGAGGTAAAAATCTAAGAAAAAGCTTATAATACTCTTATATTATGGTTTTGTGAGCAATTCCCGTAATTTGATAACGGCAGCCGCCATATTGTTTTTATAACGAGTAAGACTACGATTTTGAGATCTATTTGGTTAGCGTTAGAGTATATGTTTGTATGACAATTTGTGGATTTATCATGGATAATTTATAAAATAGGTAGTATAGGTTTTCAAAGTCTATTATACCGTTGTGATTGTGTGTTTACTCCTTTTACACCTGCTTGAAAGATGAAATTGGTCTTTGTAGAACTTATTTCATTTGTTTTTTTTTTGTTGCGGTTTAAGTTTTTATGTATTTTTTCGGATGACTTTACCTCTATAGTTTGACTAAAAAGAAACAGATAACATAATAACAGAATAAAGGAAGATGTACTAGGTAACCAGTGTAAATTTACGCCGTTTACAGATATAAAATAGAACAAATAGCTGTTTTACTACGATTTTACTCCAGCAAACGTTTGCGGCGCGCGCTATTTTTTTAAATAGTGAATTTTCGCGCGCTTTTTCCGTTCGATTTGGCGCCAAAATATTTTTATTTTTAAGCTACTTAAAGGGTTAACTTAACATACATAATAAAAAATACAAATCATTTTTTAGAATAATTTCTACAGTTCCCGCCAAATAAGGTTGTACGGGAAGCCAAGTACCAAGTAATCAAGTTGAGAATAAATAAATCTGAGAATGTCCTGTTACCTATCTACCTCTAACAAACGTCGATCTCATTGAAACAAACGCCAATACATCAACCCTAAACACTTGATGTATTTATGGGTACAAGCTGGGGCCCTACCAAGGGACTTCGAACATATAATCCTTAATAAAATAAATACTTGCGTATTTTGATAGTGGAAAAAAAATATTTGTCTGTATAGTCGGTTTACTTACGGACGATAATTGTATGTGATAACATCATAAGACAAGGATCGTGCCTCTCTATTGCTAGTTCCGCTCTCTCGCTTGCACGCTCGGCTCAGGCCGAACGTGACAACTTGACAATGAGTCAATTTTTTTCGTGCGTGCAGCCGGCGTTCATCGATTTATAAAATGTTATCACGTCAAAAATCAAGTGGTAATTTTATTTCATTTTCTTGTGTTTGCGTTTCGTGGAATAGTAGTAGATTATTTAACATGCGTGTTACAAAAGGCACGTCTTTAAGCAGTGCATATCAAAATACCTTGTTTTTGTGGTTTCATCCGTCATCCATCATCAAGCGATATGACCTTCTGCAGCTGATAATTATGGGTAAAACTGCTGGAAAAAGAAAGGTGGGGAGAAGAAAGAAGTGTGGTTGCGGAATATCCGGGAGTGGACTGGAATATCGGGGGCGTCTGAGTTGTTCTGCTGAAACAGAAACAACAAGGACTGTACCGCGCTGATCGCCAACTAGTTGGAGAGGCACTTTAAGAAGAAGACGCACTAGAAACACTGGACAGTGACATATTGACATAAGTGTGTATTGTAATTGTGACTTCACTCAGACTACCTACTTGACTTCACTCAGACTACTTGACTTCACTCAGACTACTTGACTTCACTCAGACTACTTGACTTCACTCAGACTACTTGACTTCACTCAGACTAGTTGAATAAAAATTGAGGTCCCACAACAGATTGTGCAACTTTTAATATTTACTTTTTCCTTATACAATATAAAATCTCCTCGGCTTTACTTTCGACCGATTTGAACCAAGAGTAGGCGCCCAAAAGCCAATTGATACCGAAACAACGCGATCCCAAGAAATCCCTCGATACGAAGAACCCTAGCAAATCTTGAACGTGCGTCTACTTACAATCCAACAAAACCTGAACCGCCTTCCCCTGCCCATATAAGGAAACCCCGTATCAACTTCCACCAGACGGCTACATGTCTAGTTACTCCTCCAACATAACCCGATCCGTGATCGGTAACAATTGCAAAGCACACAAAGATCAGGATAACTGGTCGTCACAGAGGTTCTGCCAATTCCTCCCAACAACGTTCAAAGGTAATTGTGATCATGAATCAATCCTATCTGGAAATCCTTATATAGCGGACAAATCGGGCCATCCTTCGCATTATGTTTACATACATTGCTTGCTTCGCAAGAAATAAAACGTGCCCAATTTGAATGTGAGAACCGATGTGTGGTGATTTTTTTCTTATTGTAATCGGGATTTAGTATTTTGGTGAAGGAGTTAAGCCGACAGGACCTAATATGAAACGCGATAGTTTACGAAACTAATATAAGGAATTCGGGCAATACGGCCCATTTCGATGGGCCTTATTGGCTGCTAATGCGATCGTGAACGGTTACTTGATGTATGGTATTGGAAGGTTTTCATACGGTTCCTATTATTGTCCTATTGCCTTTTATTTAGGGCAGGTTTTTTATTAGGAGTTAAACGAAAACCGAAATGATAAGTTTTCGTTGTGTTTTTGCAAACGAGACGTAGAATGTACCTACAAATTTTTATACTTCTAGTTGCGAAAAACAACCACGACATCCATCAGCGCTTAAAATAACGGTATGAAAAAAAGCAAAGAGGTTTCGGTAGGATGAATTTATAACCATCCTCTTCTCATGATAACCATTTAACTCAAATATGGTGTTTAATTTTTAAAAAAGTAGCATTTAAAGGATAACTGCTATGTATTTATTTATTAGTGCAACAGTAACTCCCTATGCGTTTTATTCTCTCTCGAATTCCAGGTAATTTCTACACGTGATGGTACTTATCCAGTGGCTTACGAGGAAGCTGGTGTGATCTAAAACCTTCTAATTCAATTCAACTTCAATGTATATACGTAACGTATTAAATGATGAAATCCACACGCACAAACAAACAAACAAACAAACACACACACTCACACACACACACACACACACACACGCACACACACACACACACACACACACACACAGAGAGAGAGAGAGAGAGAGAGAGAGAGAGAGAGAGAGAGAGAGAGAGAGAGAGAGAGAGAGAGAGAGAGACGATAATGACTGATACGGCATTTAAACATTTTTGGTCTATCTCAGTCTATCAAAGCATTTGTGGTCTATCTAGCCGCACATATACATATACACAATAAAAGTACCAGTACCCTTGACGAGTACTTAGACGAGTGGTCACGTATAAGTTTATTCCGCGGGGCCCTTTGCTGTATAACGGCAGATGTAGAAGTTTTCCAAAAATAAAGTTCTCCCAACGTTACCTTTCGAATTTTGCATTGAATCCATTTACATAACTTCAGAAATGGGGCCTGATACGTCATCTATCTAGCGCAACCATTGCTGTACTAAATAATTGCATATTTCCGTACTAATATTATAAAAAAAAAGTTGTAACTTTGACACTCTGTTTGTTGCCTAATCAAGCCTAAACGGCTAAACAGATCGTAATCAAATTTGGCAGGGAGATAGATTATATCCCGGGGAAGAACATATGATACTTTTCATCATCATCATCATCCATCACCACGCACAGGTGGTACAAAATTTTCAATCATTTCTCCATTTCGACAGCGGCACCACCCACATAATGATATTGAAAGCAGATGTAGTATGAAACTATTACTACTATATAGTTAATAGCTACTGCTCAGGCCGTAGCACAAACAATTTGCGAAAAAGCATTCGTATCGCAAGCATCAACACCTCACGCTTCGGCGTACAAACTATGAGCTGTCTGTGTCACAGTTGCCCTAGATAAATGACAGTTTGTACTGTTTCACGTGAACGACACGTTACGTTACACTTGCGCAGTTATTCGTGCTAGGCACACTCTACTGTCTAGTCACATTACACGATTGAAGGCCACTGTAGTAAGTAATATAATAATAATAATAACTACTGTGTTCGCGACTATTAGTAGATTTTATTTCATTATAGACTGTGGTAATTTAACACAGTTTTAAAGTTAAAAAAACAGTCGTTATAGTTATTTAAGACTATTGGTTTTGCTGTTAATCAGCCAACCCCAACTGATAACTATTGGCTTATATTTTAGTCGTCCGGCCAAACTTATAAGCCGGACATGTAACAATCTCTAGCAAATCTAAAATCTGCAGTCTTTAAACAGTTCCGAGTTGGCACTTGAATTCTCTCACACATTGTTCTTCACCTCGGTTTATTGGGTGCCTTATTCGATTTTTGAACGAAATTTTGTCCGTTTGCGGCACATTGCTGGCTTGAAACTGGCAGCTTCTTTTCCTATGTTATAAATATTTCAATAATATTTTCAATACAATGCATAATAAAATGAAATAGTACGTAAGTCAGGGCTGCATCATGTACAGTCCCACCATCTTATCTGTTCAGATGAGAGCGTCGCTAGTGTAGAATTTTGGTATTGCAACCTAAGAAATTCACCAAGAAAAAAGAGAAACAAAACATAGGGCAGTCTTTCAAGCCACTCATTAATTTGCAAATTCTACAAAGAATCCTACTAATATTATAAACGCCAAAGTTAGTTGGTATGTACACTGTAGTTCCAATTTTGCCCACCTGAACAGATAAGTTGGTGGCACTATAATCGACATGCGGTAACGATGACAAAACAAAAGTACCCTCAAAATATACTTTCCTGAGACCATAAGTATACTGAACCAACCATGGTGTTGCCAACCATCGCCTGTCCTCTTTAGAACAAAACTATCGTCAATTCAAAAGCGTATGTCGACCAGAACGGTTTACAAAACAATTCAAAATATATTTATTTGTAAGAACATAGCTGATTGCTAGTTGCATATACAAAATAAGTTGTTAGTCCATATTCTGACTTTAATGTTATGCAAAAAACTACATTACTCAACTAGTACAATAATCCAATATCTATAAAGCGTTAGATTATTTTACATATAGAAAATAATTTGAAGTACCTTTAAATATTAACATTTTAATTCAATTTAACGACAACGACACCGGCGAAATTGCAGGCACATGAGACTTAACTTACGGCCTTACTTATAAACGCTGCTTAAGTTTGAATGGCGTCGTTTGGTACGACGCAGAAAAATATTGCTGTGCGCACTAATAAATATCGTCATTCAGGGCAGCGTTTGTACCGTAAGAACCCTTAATGCCTCAGGATTACGGGCGCAGCGCAGTTCGTCACTTGATAGTATGCATTTGTTCTAAGCAAAGGTCACCTGATGGAAAGTGACGATGAGACTGAAAATGGAGTTTACTAGCTATCCTAGCCTCTTCACTCTCGACTTGAGGAACTCTAGGTTATAGTTATAGAAACAAGGACACGGGTAAAGTATTCCATTCCTTCACCATACGCGTAATGACAAAGGCTTGTCGGTTGAGGCAAAACGCTTGATACGAATAAAGAGGGCGTTAATCATGTATGGATGTCTTCGTCCACTTTTTATCAGATGGTAAAAAGAAGATGCTGGAATTCGGTTCTGTTATTCCATTGCAAAGAGATCACATGTGACCCCTGTCATGTGTCTTTCATAATATCACCTGATTCTGAGGCTATTAAAAGCTTTAAATAAAATACAACTACCCTCAATAATGCATCCACCTACCTACACATAGTTGTTATAAAAACTAACGTGGTTTTCAATCATTATTAATTAAAAACACGGGATTACTCACGTAATATTTATCGGAGCGGCCGCCCGCAGTGCTAAGCGAGACGTCATCGACGCGGGCGTCCCGAACACTCCTTGAAAAAGGCCACCGAATGTGGTCGAAACTATAGTCGTACACATAAGTTGTTTTAAATAGAAAGGTACGTTTACTTCTCTCAAAAATAAGAGTAATAGTAATGCCAATAATGTATTCCAGCCACAAACTATGGAATGAGAAATTGCCCCCTCACCCCCTCCCTTTCCCTTCCTTCTCTGTCTGTATTTGCAAGCCCTTAAGTTATCTGTACATTTTATATCGTATGTAATTATTTATTTATTTTTAGCAAATTGCGCTAATAAAACTAAAATAAAAACTACCATCAATGAAATCTCAATGAAGATATTGTTATCATGGAGGTAATATCAATATCTAGCATCATAACAATATCTAATAAAAAAGGGTCATCTAAAAAATTCGACGTATGCCTCGATTAACGGCTAAATTGTTTTAAATAGAACTGGAACGTCTGCCACAAAAATAAAACCTTTACTCAAGGAGCAATGTATTCTAGTCGCATCGATGAGGTGAGGAACTGTTCCCCCACCCCCTCCCACTTCCGGCGCTGATTGTGTTTGCCGGCTCTCAATAGGACTTAATTTTCTCCGCTGAGGTCTTTTTACTGTTTATTTGTCGTTCGTTCGCTTGGCTTGTAGGCTTCGTTATTGGTAGGTGGTTTTGTTCTATAACAGTTGATTATAATGGGGTTTTAGAACTAAAACTACCCCGCAGTTGGACGAAAGTTTAAAATACAATTATAACTAATTTAAGTTCAGGAAACAATATTACAAATGTGTACAGGGTAAACGCAAACGAAAAGCTGTGGTAACAAGAGACGATGTCACATAAGCGAGTGCCTTATTAGTTCAGCTTATTTGATAGTGACCTGCGAAGTCAAGGGTTTCAAGTTGGATGCCTGGCCATGGCCAATATTTGCTGATGTGTTTGTGTGATTAGCAGCATATTTTTTTGTCAGGTCTTGGATTTTTGTTATGTTTAAATGACTCCTGGGACAAGCCAAATAAACTAATAGAAGTAAACTAATAAATTTTTTTTTTACTTATTATTAAAAACGTGTCTGTCTACGTTTTCCGGCTAAAACTGAACTATCCCATCTGTATATAAATGAAAATAAAAATGAGAGAGATGATGAAGAAAATGCAATAAATATCGAACGTGATTGGCGTCGGAAGGTGAATTCAGTCGACTCATTGTTGGTTTCGAGTTGATTAAAATTAAGACATATATTAAACCAACAGCTGGCATGGAGTTATTTACCCTACTAGTATATTATAAGTCTAGTTGTATATAGTTTATATAAGAAGGTCCCTTACTTTTGGCCTCATTAACAAATTTTAAGTCGCTTAACGAGCAATGTAGACGGCTATGCTTGGGTTTTCCCTGCATGATAAGATCCAAAATGATTAGATCCGTAGGAGAACTAAAATGAGGGTCACTGACGTTACTCTTAAAATTAGCAAGTTGAAGTGGCAATGGCCACTTCGCTCGCAGAACCGATAGCCGATGGGGAAGAAAGGTTCTCGAAGTGGCGACCACGCACCGGAAGACATAGTGTAAGCCAGCCCCCCGCTAGGTGGACAGACGACCTCGTCGAATCGCCGGAACATCACTGGATGAAGGAAGCAAGTAGCCGTTCCAAGTGGCGTTCTAACAGGGAGGCCTATGTTCAACAGTGAACGTCTACCGGCTGATAACGACAATGGTGATGATATTATATGTTGTTGAAAAAGAGAGTTTTGTTTTCATTCATTTCTTTCTGATAGGAAAGACGATAGACCATCTGAAAGCTTCTTAAAACAATATAGAAGGAAACACAGATGGATAGGATGATGTCCCAGATACGTACATATACGTCAGTTTCATTCATAAATCTTTTGTTTTAATAATCACGGTATAGGAAGGATTAATGAGTGAACTGACTTTTATAATATGACTTTAACTTCACGCTAACTACATGAAAAAGTATTTACGTAAATAACTTGAGAAATGGCAAATAGATAAATGTATGAGTCAACTTATAAAGAAAAAAAAAGGATAGCACGCTTCCTTCACGGCATTTATTTATATAAAATAATGCCTCGTTATTAATATATTATTATGACATATATATCCGATAACGCACTAAATCACCGGAATAAGAATATTCTATGGGAAAATGACACGGAATAACACCATAAATCAACCCCGGGAATATGATGTATGTCGTCACATGACATAATTGTCATATAATACGTCACCGGCACGGGGTGTCGTTATAGGTGACCTTGGATGGGGGGATAAATGGGGGAGATTGTTTTCGGCCCGTTGATTGATGGGGCTGATTTATGTGTTAGGGACTTATACAAGTGTTCTGTTAAGTAGCACAATACAGTCAAGTGCAAGTTGGACACGCACAACGAGGGTTCCGCATATTAAGAAAGCATAACATTATTGCTCTGTCTACAAACTGAAAGTGACAAACTAGCTTTGCCGATGCCCTAGGCACGATTATGGTACCCACCGCAAATAATAAGTTTGTAATAGGAAATCGCTTTTATATGTTATTAAACTACATATTTACAGTTTTCAGAGTTTGTCTTTTATATGTAATATAATTTAGACATTGCTTCATGCCCCACATTATGATTCTATAGGGCAACGGGAATTACCTTATACATATTTAAATAGACAGACGGATAACAAAGTGTTCATCCTATAAGGGTCCCGTTTTACTTTGAGGTACAAAACCCTAAAAATATGATTTTAAATGGTGAGTTTACACCGTCTAGGTATACACATATAATAAAAATGAAACGAATCGCTGTCTGTACATGGAAAATATATGAGATATATATAAAAAATATTGGCACTTATATAAACAGAATGAAAAAAAAAAGATTGTCAGCTTCACTTAACAGTGCTTAGTGCTTGTTTTATGCCAATCGGATCATAAATAAACAAGTCATTGAAATTTAAAGAATAACTCTCTCGCCACTTCACCAAGACCAAGCGAGCCGGTGGCGGGTCAGTCTGGTCACCTAATAACTAAACGCGATCAAAGTAACCTAAACGCAGTTAAAGCGATTATTTAAGTTCTGCATAAAGTTGTAGCCAATGACATAAAAAGTCCTTTATATTGCACCAATCACAACACTCTATCTCGAACTTGATCTCAGTTACGCAAAGCTCCGTTTTACTGAACTCGATTAACGAAGAATACGGTATCTTACGCTCTTGTTTTCAGATAACTCATAGTTTGTAACGATACGATTACGTTATACTTTAGCAAATTTTTATGCTGCGTCCACTATTGGATAAAAATAACTTCACATCTCACTAGACACTACCACATTTATTGGTGGTAGTGTCACACTGTAACCCCACAGCCGAAAGGGCCGGCACGACCGGGGAAGTACCACACTCCCACGTCCGACGTGAAGTAACATAGCTTGCTATTGCGCTTCAGTCGGTTTGTGGGAGTATCCGGAGACCCGCCGCCTTATTGTCTAACTTGAATGAGAATGAAATGTCACTTTATTCTCATGCCCATTGGTGGTTTCAGCCAATAGGCTTGCAGGATTTCACCAAGAATGGGATTCAAATGTCAAAATGAAGCCCATTCCCATACTCCGTAAAGATAGTCAATAAGACAGCTGATTCCCCCCTCCCCCGTACTCCTATCCTCCCCCCTCCCCCTCCACCCTAACCCCCTCTATCTCTTCCTTCCTCAAAGGTCGGCAACGAATCCTCGAGACCTCTGGTATTGCGGATGTCCGTGGGCGACGGTATCAATTACCGACAGTGAGCTCCCTGCTCGTTTGCCAACCTATCCCATAAAAAAAAACCAGCCAGCCTACTTGGGGTTGACCATTGTGTATTAGTTTAACTATTAAGAGTACCTATATGTTTGAGCACTATGACCCACAAGGTACGTAAATATTATAAGTTAGTTTAAGTAGCTCAATAAATTAAATTTTGTATTCCTTTGGGGTAATAAATATTCTGAAACCGTAGCTTAGAGCTTCAAGATTGTTTTAGCCGATGTTGTGTTAAGAACTTATATAACTCGCTTATACCACCGAATAAATAGTGTACCTTTAGGTATTTTTCGCACTTACGTTACGCATTTCTTACCTGAAACAAATAAAAACATGAATATTAGTATTAAATGTAGTATAAAACATTGTACAATATACAAAACGCATTCAATTTTAAAAATATTAATTGACTGCTTGTTATGTCTAGACTCTAGTTGGTAGCCTTTCTTTCGAAGCTCGAGGTTCCTGTTTTGATCCCTGGCTACGGCATATATTTGTGCTTTGAGCAGAAATGTTTGTGCTCGGGTCTTGGATATTTGTGATGGGTCAATACAATACAAATATTTATTTCTGTAAACTTAAACTTATGATACATTTCATACGATTGGGACCCTCTTTTACGTATGAAAATACCTGTGTTACCACCTGATGTTTAGTCTAGTCTAGCTATGAGTAGAACAGTCGCATTTCCTCACAGGTGACGAACTGAACTGCGCCCGTAACCCTGAGATATTAAGTTGTTAAGTCTCATGTGACTATAATTTCACCGGCATTCATAGCTTCAAACCAAAACGCAGTATTGTGAACATTACTGCTTCATGTTAGGAAAAGGTATATTGGAGTCAGCGACCCTGGACGAGCTCATTCACAAAGAGTTCGAATGAAGGTAGCTTTCAGGTTACAATCGCGTCGCGCGTCTTTGTATCCATCGGATAACAACCACCGTGGGCCTAGCACAATTTTTTTTTTTTTTTTTTTATACCGAACTGGGTAGCACTTGACCACTATCTCACCTGATGCTAAGTGATGATGCGATCGATGATGGAGCGCGCTTACCCAGAAGATACCTATGCACTCGTGTTTTGAAGACCCCCATATCGTACTTAACCGGAAACACCGACTCAGGGAGGGTGTTCCATTCCCTAGCGGTTCGTATGATAAACGAAGAAGTAAATCGCTTCGTCCGGGTAAATGGAATATCCACCATAATAAAATATAATAACTGCGTAAGTGTAACGAAACGTAAAGTTCACGTGAACCAGCACAAACTATCATGTATCTAGGGAAACTGGGACACAGATAACTCATAGTGTGTATACGCCGAAGCGTGACGTGTTGGAGTTTACCATACCTTTTCGCAAATTGTTTGTGATACCTAAGGCTTCTGAAGTAAAAGAACAACTTTAAATTATCTTGTTTAGAAATAAATACAAGAAAACTTAAAAACAAAACGCTGCATCAAACGATGGGATTATGGAATGATTTCAACAGAACTTAAATGTTTTGTTCAAAAACATTATTCCCTTGAATTCAGAATTATTCACCAGCGCTACAAGAACACTGAAAACACTTGCAAATTCGCTTTACTACGATATTTCTAGACGAACGATCATTTTTAATGAAGATTCTTTATTACTTAGCAAGTAGAAGTTTTTCACTTTGATAATATTCTTGCAGAAAATTATGGTTCTTTTTCATTGTCTACACATAGTTATTATAATGAATTAGGTAAGTACCTTTGACAAAGTTCGTGTAAAGTATTTAATATGAAAAACAAGAATCACTCCCGTAAATAAACTATAACACAATATATATAAATATATACATGTATAATAATTATAACACAAAATAAGATGATATAACACACCACACGTCAAAAGTCGTCGAAACGCAAATCTATGAATGAATGAATGAATAATGGAATGAAATTATTGATTTGCTAAGGTCTTTCCAAGTATAGTTTCGGACAGATAAACCTTAGAGCTGATTCACACAACACCCCGTGCACCTAGCATCAGTACCTCGCAACCTTATTAACAGCCGTGCAATTCTGAGAAAACATCGTTGCATCTTTGACAACATTTGTGAAAAAATGACGAGATGACAAGAATCGTTGAAAAAACAACCTTATGTACGATAGAGAAGGGCGATATTTCAAAGTGTTTGACATCGGTGAGCTCGTCGACGAGCGCATCGACAAATCATTAAAGAATCGCACGGCTGTGCGTTGACACTACACTACTAGGCGTTCGATTAGCAATGAGGGCATTGGTGGCGTTGCCAGTGTTGGCTCTTTTGTTAAAACGTTCGTAAAACTCAAAAACGTAATATATGCCACTTTTACCTACACCTTACTCTAACGCTAAACCGAGCATAAGACCTAAAACCGCAATAGTATGCTGTCAAATAGCTAGTTGGCAAACAATCACAAACAACCATGATCCGGACGTGGGTCAAAAATTGCAGATTTTGGTGGCATAAATAACTCTTTTTTATAATTGCGAACGCTGAACGAAAAAAGCCAAAACAACAGCCCACAGATTCCCAATTCGAACGCCCTCGTGAGCGTTTTAAGCATTATTTTCGCCAACTTGGGGCTATTCGAAGGCACTAAGTATGTGATACTGAAAACTTGCATACTGAGCTAATTGTCTTAAAAAGTGTGTTGGAGAGTAACGGTTACAAGTGGAAACAGAGCTGGCGTGTTGCAAACGCGTCGACACACGCACGCCCAGCATCGGTGGTCAGATCAGTGGCATACCTGCCGTACATAAAAGGGGTAACGGATAAAATTTGAAACTTGTTACGCCGAAGATACAGCATCAAGACAATATTCCGTCCCCTCAAGCAACTAAGACAAATGCTTCGCTCTCCCAAGGACAGAGAGCCGCTGGATGTTCCCGGTGTTTACATGGTTCCTTGCGTTTGCTTAAAAAGTCGAAGAAACAAGACGAAATATATCCACTAGGCTCACCGAACACACGCTCCATGAAGAACCTGGACAGCAACAGTTCCGCTGTTGCAGAATATTCTCTGGCCTCAGACACGCAGCACTATATCCGCTTTGATAAAGCACTAGTTTTAGGGCAAGAATTATAATTTTGACGTGAATATGTAAACTTCTTTAAATTTAGAACTACCCTAGGGGGCAATAAAATCGGGCATACAGTTTGGCTTTGTAGTTTTAAATCTATCCCATACATCCAAAATTAAATTATACCACTGGATAGCTAAAGGATCAACGAGATCATTACGATAAACGAGAACAGTGACGCATCGCGCGGGGTGGAGGGGGAAGCGCCGCCATTTTGAGATTGTTTTCTGCGTATGGAGATTTGCAATTAGTACAACTTTTGACTCGGAGAAACGTATTCACGTACAACACACGTCTGTGTGTGTTGCTAGATAATATATTTATAGTTAGTAATATCTCCAATATCCAAAACATATCTCAAACGTTCAGAATTCCTGATCCATCACCAGTACAATCGCGAGGAATCGCGTGTATACATCGTGATTCATTATCCCCCGGCTAGGAACGTGATAAATACTGCCTGAACTCACGCACACGATTTATACACTGGATCATCCTGTAAACAGCTCCTTAAAATAGCGTTATTTATCGTATTTTTTCTGATGTAGCGCGGCACGCAGAGTTTTCATCGGAAGATTGATTGATAGTATTTTTTTATATATAGTGGGTGGTGATGATGTGGGTTAGTCGTTAGCATGACGTGAAGACGAATCAAATTGCAACCTTTATGGAGGACTAGGTTTAAATGAAATGACGTTAGTACGAGTAAGTACTTTATAGCACTTGCAGTAGAGCTCTTTGTGAATGAAGTCGTCCGGAGTAGTACTGCCACCTTACTTACCTACCTGTTTTTACCGTGAATTTATCTATATAAAAGCGAAAGGTCACTCACTCATCACGAAATCTCAGAAACTACAAGTGCTAGGAGTTTCAAATTTTGCATGCGGGTTCTTTTTAGGACGTAGGTGCTCACTAAGACGGGACAAAAGGGGTGAAAACGTTTGTATGAAACTCCTTTGTTTTTGAACTTATAGTTGTAAAAATTTGTATTTGGATAGGTCATTCAAAATAAAAAATGTTGGCAAATTTTTTTTTTGGATAGCGGTGGTTTAATAGGGTGAAATGGAGGGGTGAAAGTTTGTATGGAAAGTTTTGTGTTTTCGAACATACAGTGGTGAAAATTAGCATTTGGACAGTTTAAAATGATGATTTCAATATTTATTGACAGGGATGACTTAGGGGGGTAAAACGGGGGATATTTTTCTTTGTTTTTGGAGCTACAGTGATGAATATTGATAACTGGAAAGGTAATTTAAAATAAATAGTGATGCTTTCAATATTTTTGTCAGGGATGACTTAAGAGGGTAAAACGAGGGATGTAAAAACTACTACATATTATAAAATTTCTGTACAATGAAAACTATGCTAAAAACCGAAACAGGGGATGTAACGAGTGAAAAATAAGTTCAAATTGTTATACGGGTTGTTGTACGGGCTAATCTCCGAAACGACTGGACCGATTTAAATGAAATTTCGTATGGTGGTAGCTTATATCCCTGATCAACATATAGGATATTTTTGATCCCGGTAAATTAAAGAGTTCCGGTGGGATAATTAAAAATCTGTAATTACCGTATCCCGCGAGGCCACGCGAGCGTAGCCACTGGCGGGTCAGCTAGTCAGTAATATTCGCAATACTGCGTTTTGGTTTGAATAGTATGGGCGAAATTACAGGCACCACAGGACCGTCTCCTAGGACATGAAAAATGTGAAGTCTGTTAACGGACGATTATTTTACGTGATAACATCATAAGACAGCCCGAACGCTTAGGCCGATCGTGCGTCTCTATCGCTTCTTCCGCGCTCTCGCTTGCACGCTCGGCTCAGGCGAAACGTGCAAGCCTTCGTGCGTGCAGCCGCTGTTCCTCGATTTGGACGTTATCACGTTAAAAACACAAAGTGGCTGTTCCGTTCAGCGTGTCTGCAAAATTGTTAATTATGGCTGTTATTATGATGAAGCGCTAGGTCACTAGGAATCTGTAGATTGTCTCCTGCGGCAGAATATCTGCAACTGCGGTGGTATCAACCAAGACAGCATGTTGCACCGGTGGACTACGTAAATCTGGTTTCCTCACCCCTAATGATTCGGATCCAGGCGGCGGCGGTAGGCAATAGGAAATATAGACTTTTTAATACTCAATAGTGAAACTATTGTAAGTACTTTTACCCCCATTTTACTCTTTTTCTACCGTCTTCCAAAAAGGAAGAGGTACTCAATTCGACTGTATTTTTTATGGTTGTTACCTCATAACTTTCGACTGTGTACCCGATTAGGTAACCGATTCTCAAAATTCTTGCATTGTTGAATTTAAAAATTTTTAAAGCTGGTGCTTCCCGTGTGGTCCCATTTAAATTTCATCAAATTCCGTCGAGTAGTTTTTGAGTTCTACTCCAATAACTGAATAGAATGTAAGTCGGTTTAAAAATTTTCAAATTGTACTTGTTTACTATTAAGACTAGGGGTTTGTTACCACCATAATATCACTAACTAAAGATGCAGGTTTACAATTTTGTTTCTTTATATTTTGGTAGCTGAATTAAAACTTTAGTTCATCAAGCTGTGGGTCTTAAGGTTTTAATGTTCTGCGTGGAACTGCACTGCGCTCGTCCCGAGACATAAGACAAGCCTCTGGAAGGGCCGGCCATCGTTGCACTATTTCGTATTCAAAAGCTATCGAAAAACTGATATACACAACACATACACACATCATAAAAAGTTTGTGATAAATGGTTTATATTCCATATAACTCCTCCCCTAGCTTGAACACATGCGGCGATCCTCGTATAGGCATGCTGAGTAAATTCATCCACCATTTCTTGGGGTAGCCTGTCCCATTCTTGAATAGCGACTTCCATAAGCTCTGGTACTGTCTGGGGACGTGGATGACGGTTCCAAACAGCTCCCCTAAGAGTGCTCTATTGGGTAGTTAGGCGCGCCTGCAGACCAGTCCAACCTTGTGATGTCGTATTCTCGGAGAGCGGCATTGACTCGTTGAGCTCGATGGGCGAGCGCATTATCATCGACCAGTACAAAT